>CM068367.1:1309876817-1311208545 GCA_034769895.1 Magicicada septendecula
TTAAATGTCTGTAAGATAATCCTGGTACGATTTAAAAAGCTATGAACTTAATAAATTTTAGTAACGGAGGAACGAGTATCTAGAAGTATTAGACGACAGCGAACATTGATCGTATACTGATGTTATAGTAACGGTTACGCAGCTGTGTAAACTGTTCGCAGACTATTAATTGTAAGCATGTAGTCTGTTACTGTTTGTGATAAACAATATGCGAGTAAGGAGTCCGTAAATACCAGTGGATAAATTTACAGTGAAGTAGAAAAAAATTCGATATCCATTTTTATGTCCTACGTACGTATTATAACTTTAATTGGAATTGTGAAGAAAATAGGGATGCCGTCGGATTGCTAGAGTTAATCTTGGCTGTAAAAACAGAATTTGGGTGAAAGACGCTGCTTATCAAATGAAAGCACAGCTCTAGAGGCAATGAAATTTTATTTGTCATAACAGGAGACTTCGACATTTGATCCTATAACAAAATGATATTCACACACACACACACGCGCGCGCGCGCGCACGCACGATACTCCACTCAATTTGATATTATAATATGAATTTTGACGAAAATTGCATACGAAAGTGACGTACAGTCGGAATAAAGGTTACTCCAGCAACAATGTCTTTATATAAAATAGAACTCGAGTCACATTTTGTAAATCTTTCGAGTTCGTTAATCTTGTACTACATAAATCAATTGGATATGAAGCGAGATTAAAATGTAAAAAGACATTAGATACGTAAAGTTAATAATCACATATGGCTCTTAAGATCGCATATAAGGGTCATGTAATTATGCACAACTATATACGGTATTAAGTAATCTTGTCACGGTTACCCGTAAAGTTTAAAACACCATTCGTTAGCAGTTGAAAATAATATGGAAAGGGGGTCTACACCAACACTTTTGAGCCTAGTTTACAAACACAGACTTGAAGAAGGGTATCCAAAATTGACCACAGCCTTAAGGATATTTATAACTCTTCCCGTAACCGTTGCTTCACGCCGGTGGCAAAATTATTGAAAATATCGTTAGCCGGGTTGTTAGGATGTTAAGTACGGACGTTTTTCGGCCTCGCCATCGGAGGCCATCTTCAGTGCAAAATTGTTTTGGCATTTAATTTGTTCGCCAAATAACCTCAGTACTGAGGTAGACTATGACAGACAGGTAGGCAGATAGTCTACCTCAGTACTGGTGTTATTTGGCGAACAAATGCCAAAACAACTTTGCACTGAAGATGGCATCCGATGGCGCGTCCGAAACGTCTGTACTTAACATTCTTAGACCAACCCTTAACAGCCCGGCTAAGGACAGTTTGGACTGTATTAACTACTATGTTATTCGTGTATAGTGAGGTTTCAAAAATTAAATTTTATCGCAATCAGCAATTTTATATATACTACACACGAAATATGTTACCGTATAAAAATATTCTACAAAATAAAGTATATTTAAAAACTATAATGATTTCGTGGTATTTTGCTGAAAAACGCTACACGATATTAATATCGTTGGTTTAGGTGCAATTGCATAACATACGCCCATATGGGATCAAACAATACAAGCTTTATTTAGGTAGACAGAAAGAGATTTCTTTTTGTCCAATGACAAATACTATTTTTTAAGTCTGACCTCAAGTCTTCCTTATTTGACCAAGTCTTCATAATATCACTTTCCTTTTAAGTAATATCCTGTCTTTCCTTTTTTTGTGTTTTACGTCTAGTGTCATGCTAAAGTATTCGGCTGTGTTTATGTAGTTACTGGTACAAGTAGGTAATCTTGGAAGGCACTAGAAAATAATTAGTAAATAAATCATACTACCGAATAAAGAGAAGGAAAGTTTTTCAGTTACAATGAAACAATAAACTAAACGTGGAAATTAAAAAAAAAAATATTCACCGTCTAAACCAACGTATTATTTACTTGAAGTTGTTACGTAAGGAGGCGGTTGTTGAAGCGTAATAAATCTTGGCCATAAAAACGGAACAGTGGATGGAAGGCGCCGCTTATCAAATAAACACTCCAAGCACTAGAGGAGACATTAGTCGCGTCTGTTACAACGGGGGTTTCAACACTTAGTCTTGTAACGAAATAACACTCGTCTACTCTTCTCGTAGAACTCAAACTGGGCTGATAATATGAAGAGCATTTTTACTTGAAAAATTCAAAGGAAACTGAAAGATCAAAAGAAGAGTCTTTTAGCAACAGCATTTGCTTGTCTTTCTGTAAGTCTTGCAGCATTTACTTGCAGGTACACAAGTAACTATAAAAAAGAAGACGAAGATATTAGATTGTTAGTTATAACTGTACTTATGGCCATTTAAACAATTACAATGCTTATTGATTTTTTTCTATTATTTTATTATAAAATATGTTCAGTCAACCGGGCAATAAATACATTTTATGTTAGATTAAAATTAGTGTGTTATGTTAATGTTATGTTTTGTATGTATACTGTATGACGCAGTTTAAACAGGTTGTTATGTAATAACGGAATAATTTATTCGATATATTTAATTACTCTGTATTCACGTGCTGTGTTGTCAGGATTTACATAACAAATAGGATTTACACAACAAATGTTAATTATGTGTTAATGGGAATGTGTTATTCGTTGGCGCTGAAAACGAAATGAAGCAGTAGAAGTAATTAAAGAAAAAAGAACTTTCTCTAACTAGCTTGCACAGCGGTTGATATTTACGACATAAGACCGTGGAAACGTATCAGTTGCTAATTTTTTGCGTAGTGAGCTGTATAAGTAAGGAGTCACAGACGGTTCGCCATAGACGAGAATCATCTAGTAGGCCTATAGGCCTGACAAAAGATTTCAAACAGTCGCTTAGAGATGCGCAGTGGACAAGCGACCATTAATTTTACTAATACCATCATGGTGACGTTGTGGAATGTAAATCAACTGACGAAGAGTTGCAACTATGACCTCTAACGCGAAATCTTACTGTGGTTCCGTAGAGGGAACTTTAAAGAGATTGTTAAAAATGAGACAGGTCCGCGAGGCTAACAAAACTTTTCAGTCATTCAGCACACGCGCACAACAGTCTTGTTCAGTACTTCATGGCGTCAACATCGGCTACAACAAAGCTGACGATAACGTTAGAAGCACGTGTGTGACAGAGATAGAGGTAGTGCGTGAGTGAGACGGTGTACTGTCATCGCATTGTCTCCACTCTCTCTTCTCAAGACATGGGGGTAATGCTTTGGCGGGTTCGTCGCAGACCACCGCTCTGAAAAGGCTGTCAGATTTCTAAGCATATATACAGTACGTATTACCGAAGTCTGTTACCGGGAATTATATAAACCAGCCGGAGCCAGCGCCAGGCAGGAGGTTACATTAGTTGACAACTCTGCGAAAGCGGTTGCAGCAGATCGGGCGTTCTAAAACCGCAAACATTTATTTTGTTTAACTGGGAATTAACTTCTATTTTCTTTTCTGTAGCACGATGGTCCCTTACTGGATCGTAGTAATCTTCACAGTTTCGTAACACTGATTGTGATTTAGCGACAGAAAATCTCTTCCATCGTTTTCCGATGTTCTGTCAACTTCGCGTCCGCGGTATTTCCTTATGTTAATAGACATTGTCTTTTTGTCTCATCCTTGGCTTTTAATCTTCTTTCGTCCTTTCTATGTACTCTGTCGATGCTTTCTATGCGCACATTTAATTTTACAAAATTCAACAAGTCTTCATGATTCACAAGGTTTTGAGCTCATGATTAAATAATATTCGCGCGAGGCATGGTCTTCTTTAACAGGCCGTATATCTGTTATAGGTTATTTCTTTCAAAACTTTCTTACAGTCTTTCCTGTGATTGTCCAAGTTTTACATCCATAGGCGCTTATGAGCATTTACAGTGTACGACGTTAGGTTTTTACAGATTAATGCTCCATTGTCGTTACAGAGTTTATCCTGCTTTTCCCGCCTACATTCTTCCTCTTTTCCTGTCTGTGTTTTGGATTCTCTAAATACCACTTTAGTATTATTTGCTGATGTACTTTGTATCTAAAAATCTTGTACACAATTCCTCTTTTCTTCTTATGTTTTCCTTTCTGTTGGAGAAAACGATTATTCTCCGTTCTTAGTAAGCATCGTTCAAGCACCGTTTTTACGTAGAAACACGTTTGTGAACTTCGGTTTTATTCTCATATCGCATATTATAATGTTAAAGGGTATAACTCCAACTATTAAGGTCGCGTAGACTATATCTGGTTACTACAAATCAGAACCTAAACTCATATTTGTTGTTTTGACATCCACTGTAAAAAACAAATTTGTACAGAAAAGTTTAAACTTTGTGGTAAACCTCTTCCATCCTGCCTCATCAGTTGAATTATACATCCGTTGTTTTTAAATTTTTGGTGCCAAGTTTGTTAGCATTTCATCCTGATATAGTAAAATTTAGTGACTTAGTAGTAATTCTTTCTCATAAATCTCATAGTATTATGAAATAAAGCTGCTGCAGACACATGAGAATTGTGTGTGTGTGTGTGTGTGTGTTTTTAAATTACACAGTAGTTGTTTTCCATATAGTACTTACTGAAAAAATTTGCATTACCCTACTAACTCCTCTAAATCATAATCAAATCTCACATCAACAGTATACACAAACCTCTTTTTCACAACTATGAAATTGGTACGAACAACAACAACAACAACAACAACAACAACAACAACAACAACAACAACAACAACAACAACAACAACAACAACAACAACAACAACAACAACAACAACAACAACAACAACAACAACAACGACGACGACGACGACGACGACGACGACAACAACAACAACAACAACAACAACAACAACAACAACAACAACAACAACCGTCGTCGTCGTCGTCACCACCACCACCACCACCACCACCACCCCCACCACCAACTCCTTATTTGGAACATGTTACGAGCATCAAATAGTTTGTCCGTCCTCAGCCATCTTAGTTTTTAGTCTTGTGGAATACTTGTGTCCAGGTTGATTGTTGCTTCCTGTTGGCTCTTGGTAGTTTACATTGGTGTTATTGTGTGTTGGTGTGGTACGTATTTTTGTGTATATTTAAGTGTTTCTAATGTTAAGTGTTTTGTGTCGATTTGTTTTGGTATTAGGTTGTCTTGTGCTTTATGTTTATATATTTGTAAGTTTTCCCATATATTTATTATTGTGCTTCTCTGTGCTATGTGTTTTATCAATGTCATCTTGGTGATGTCTGGGAATTCACGTCCTGTATTTATTGCATGTGTGGCAAAATTGGATTTATAAGTGATTGATTTTTCGTTGATTAGGTGTTCAAAATAACTTTTTTTCAATAATGTTTTTGTCTGACCTATGTAACATCTGTTGCAGTCTTTGCATATAATTTTGTGTATTCCATTGTTCATTGTATTATCTTTATTGTGTGAATTATTTAGTTTTCGTATATTATTTTAATTCGTTTTGTAAGCCATTTTAATGTCTGTATTTTAAAATAGTTTTGTAAGATTTGTCATAGACATAAACGATAGGATTATCAACGCTATTCACATATAATGGATTTCTAATGGCACTACAGGAGTAGAATCAACTGCATAAGAACGAAACGGAAAAATCATAAAATAATGTCATCTGCAGAGTTAATTATTATAACCACTGTTCCTATCAGATTAACTAAATAAAACGCTTGTTAAAATAATCCATTACACATTTTGATTTCAAGTATATTATGTTACGTAGGGATGAATTAATTAATTGACAATTCGACAGGTTTGTATTTATGCAAATAGTTTGCATTTAGATAATGTCATTTACATAATAAATACTACTTTTAAAAGCAGTCAGCTTTGTGCATACGCATATATATGATTGCCTTCCGGATACGTTTGTTCACGGTATTGCGCATGATGAAAATGCACATGCACTTTTTATATAGTTAATTAATATTCTTTCTCCAGTACAGGAGACTTCTACGGGCCTTGGTTTGCTTTTAGCAGCATTTACTATCAGGTACACAATTAACTATAAAAAAGAAGACGAAGATATTAGATTGTTAGTTATAACTGTAGTTATGGCCATTTAAACAATTACAATGCTTATTGATTTTTTTTCTATTATTTTATTATAAAATATGTTCAGTCAACCGGGCAATAAATACATTTTATATTATAACCACTCTATCCAACATTAATAGATGTCTTTTGCTGGCATTCCTTTAATGTTTTTTTAAATACCATCTTTTTTTCTTAACCTTCATTTGTTCTATGATTTTACGGTGTCCATTGTAAAATTATTTTCACTTTTGTATTCTTGTTCGTCCGTTCCAAATGCTAAATTATCACCATTTTGTGTCCTTTGTTACATCTTATTATGACGATATAATCCACCAACTGTTCTTCTTTTTTTCTCTCTCGCGCCCTGTTCCAGCTTCATCTACTCCAAATTATAGACCACTTCTTCCTTGGGTTTCCCAAGATTTGACTCCGTACTGGACTGCATTTATTTTAAGTCTGGTTTGCTATTCCACTCTGTTTCATTATGGAAGATAGTTGAGCCATCACAGCCTGGTTTCGATTACTGTATTTTGTTTATTGAGAATAGTCCAAACTCTGCCCGAAGGATGTTGTTTTTAATGTGATATTCTCTTGTGGAACCTTTAATTTTATCTCATCTGATGCAAAACTTAAAACTTTTATCTCTGTCCTTTGAACACCGTGTGGAGTATGAATTGTTAGAACCCATCTCTCGCTGTCATGTAAGCGTACTGGGATTACTTTGTAAAATTTGAACGAATTTTGTAGTTTTTGTTCTGAAGATTCTTCTGACTGTAACACACACAGCTGTAAACTTATTAAGTTTAATAATTATATCATTATCAATTAGTAACGTCACACACTAAATAACTAAAGTATGCTGGCTGCGCTATTGGATGATTATTAATTATTATTTTAGCCCATGTTGAGTCTCTTCCATGAAACGCCGTTGACCATTTTGTTTTGTGGTATTAATATACATATGTTGTATTCCCTACAACGATGTTGGTATAACCCACCATCCGATAATAATCTGTTGTTGCTTAATGTACTGCTCTTGGCACAAAACCCATTAGCAGTCTTGCTTTACAGTATTTCGTAACTAATGACTCGCCCCTTCGACTGCTGTGTAGATTTCTAGACGCTGACCGTCCGTTTCTGTTATTAACCTAATTCGTCGTCCTCTGTTATTCTTCAAGTTTCGTTGTTAACCTGCACGGGTCCATAGGTTATTTTCAATTCATTCTCTGAAACCAATCAGTATTTAAATACGGTAGTTAACCGTTAAATAGGAGTGGGGGTAGTTTAAATTATCGATTTGTTTGGATTTTTGGAAATAAGGTATTATATAGTGTGCGGCATACAAAATCTGCTAAGAACAAGCATCAGGCACACAGTTTAGTTTCAGAGATGCAGTAGGTACACGAGAGGCTCTATTCAGTATTCAGGTGCTATTCCAACGATGTAGAGATGTAAACTGTGATGTTTTTGCATGTTTCATCGATTACCAGAAGGCCTTTGACCGAATCCAACATCAGAAAATGATGGATATCCTGAAAAATATTGGATTAGATGGAAAAGACCTAAGGATAATAGCTACACTGTATTGGAACCAATCTGCAGTGGTTAGAGCAGATAAAGAGAAAACTGAAGAGATACAGATTCTGCGTGGAGTAGGATAAGGATGTATACTATCTCCGCTTTTATTCAACATCTACTCGAAAGGTATTTTCAGAGAAGCTTAAGATGAATGTGATGTGGAAATCTCTCTGAATGGTGAAGGAATAAATAACATACGTTATGCGGATGATACCGTCATATTCGCAGATAGCTTAGAGGGGCTACAACAACTAATGGATAGAGTGACATAAAGCAGCCGTAGATATGGTATAGACATCAATAAAACGAAGCTAATGATTGTATCCAAGAACAAGTTTACAAATTGCACTCTTAATATAAAGCAAAGGCCAGTTGAACGTATAAGCAAATTTACATATCTTGGTACTTTAGTTAATGAACAATGGGACCACTCTCAAGAAATATACAGCAGAATTGAAAACGCAAGAGCAGTGTAGACTAGAATGAGCAGTTTATTCAAAAGTCACGATTTAACAATAAACACAAAGATGAGACTTTTACGCTGCTACGTATTATCGATCCTCTTCTACGGTGTAGAATCTTGGACTTTGACTGAAGCCACAACTAGGTAAAAAATTGGAATCTTTCGAAATGTGGCTTTACCGTAGCATTTTGTGAACAGCACATATGACTTCCACACTAATGTCGACGTTCTTAGAAAGGTGAAGAAATAAAGGAAAGTTACTAACACAGTGAAGATAAGGATGCTTCAGTATCTGGGACATCTCATGAGAAATGAACAGAGATTTTGCTTATTGCAGTCCATACTACAGGGAAAAGTACTTGGTAAGAGAGGAGTTGGGCGACCGAGAATATCATGGCTGAGAAATTTAAGGACCTGGTTTGGCATGAATACAACTGACTTATTCCGTGCAGCAGTACAGAAAGTTAAAATAGTCTGTATGATATCCAACATCCGAAACGGATAGGAACTATCAAAAGAAAAAAAGAATAGTGTGCGGCAGAAATATCAGGCGCTTTTCGTTTTGTTTTTGTGTCTCGTGCAGAGGTCGTGTGATGGCTGGCTCGGCCCTGTTTACTCTATGCCGTTTCAGTCACCACGGAGCCGTGGGACGCGACGAACCGAGCTTTCACTATTGAAAAGTTTTATAAAAATATGAATTCGTCATGCTCACTCAGAAAAGATGTCAACATTTCAATGTTGGCCGTTACGGTCGACGCATTGTGGGTGGAACACGATATCGTTGTGGGTGGAGAATTTTAAAAGGAGAACAGTAGCGACCAACAGACGAATCCCTGAACTCAATTGAAGAATTGAGACACGCCTCGCGCCGTTCTCTGCGTCTCCGTTTCTCCTCTTTAAACATATCCGACCGAACTGTCAGAAGAATTCTGCACTTGGAATCACACTTCTTTCCCTACAAAATGATGGTCATCCATGAATTGACCCCTCGTGATTGAGAAACACGTCGAGCTTATGCAGAAACAATTTTGGATGGTGGAGGGTCTGAAATGTTGAAACTTGCGTTATTAGTATGTAACTAATCCAAGGCAGCTTTACGAGCGTCCACTTAAAACAAGAAGGATAACAGATTGATGTGGAGTGCCGACTGTTTGGGTAATTGGCTAATTTGTTATTGTTGTTGTTGTTTTTAGGAAGTTACAGTGAATGCCGATTGGTACAGTTTGATCCTGCAGAACTTCCTCGCCCTAGAACTTTAAAGAAGGCGAATTGGGGTTTAAAAGACGGAGCAACTGGTCACACATCACGGGCTTTGATGGAAGTGTTGGGGATAATGTTTCCAGGACGTCTCTTTTCCTTCTGTGGAGCTATCGCGTGGCCACCCTGTTCACCCAATCTTTCTGTATGTAATTTGTCTGTGTGGGTTACCTAAAAGCCAAAGTTTACATAGAGAAACTACGCTCATTACCAGAATTAAAGGCAGTAACTGAACGCGAGACAACTGCCTAACCAAAAAACATGCTCCAGTTTGCAATGAGATGTTTCCTAGACTGTCTCCTACAGTGTATTGACGAAAAAGGATGACGTGCAGACGACGTTCGCATGATGTTATTTTCCGTACGTTTTTTTTCAATTCAATGTTTTATTGTAGTAGAAATAACGGTAGAATTATGTTTTTAAACAGAGGATATGAATAAAAGTTTTCCCTTTGTAATTATTGTGTTATTCCATTTCAAAACCTTCAGATTTTTATGTCGCACGCTAAACTAATAAGACGGTAAAAAAATACAAAAATGAATTTTCGGGAGGTAGAGGACTGATTACAAAGAGTTTTACGTATTTACTGTTATTATCCATCATTTTCTATATAGGTATATAGGTAGATTTTCTCGAAGTTTCTTGCAGCAATTATATAATATAATACTATATTATATATTATAATAATATTATATTATATTATATATAATAATAATATTATATTATTGTTATTAGTAGAGTGCAAAAAACAACAGTTTGAAATTATAATTTGAAATCATCATCATCAACTTCTTCTTTTTCTCTTCAAGGATTAGGTTATATAAACTCATCATTAGGTTCCGGAACCCATCTCACCGTCGGACGACTCACGTCTCTTCTACCAATAGCTTTATAGTTCAGTGCCGCTTTCGGCAATCGATCCTCTGTCATCCTTTTTAGATGATCCCACCATTGTCTTCTGTAAGTTGAAATAATTTCATTTATGTCATCTACTTCAAGATCTGCTCTGGTATCCTCATTCCTTATTGCATCTTACAATGTATAGTTTAAAGTACTTCGAAGTAAGTGCATTTCAGCACTCTGAATCTTGCCGCACTCTTTTTTTTGTCACGACCCACGCCTCACTTGTCAATGAGAGTATTGCAATTGTCTTATAAAATTTAATGCTTGTGCTATTTCTTGTTTTATTTCTAAGGTTTCTATGAATCGTACCACAAATATTCATAATTTTATGTATCTTCCCTTTTATGTCATATTCAGATTTAAAGCTTACGGTACAGCCGAGATATTTGAAACGGCTCACTTGTTCTAAAGTGCTGTTGTTTATAACTATCTTAGTCCTCACTGGATATTTACCTTTAAAGGCCATAGTTTTAGTCTTTCTTACTGAAATTGTCAGTGAGTACTCTCCTGCCACTTCTTGTAATTAAAACGTAGCTCTTTGCAAATCATCCTCATCATTGAAACATTTGAAATCATTAAAAACTAGAAACGAATAACTTCGATTTCAAAATTAGACCACTTGAATTATGCCTTAATTGTTATAAGCTAAGTGAAACGAAGTTTTTGTAATTCAACAGCGCCTGCAGACGTCTAATACGTACAACAAAGCTGCGCGTACTTCGTATAAAGCAAACAATAATTTTAATGGCGTATATACTCGTAATAAGTCTTCTGTAGTATGCTATTGTCGATGGGACACTCTAATTTTCAACGTTCTGCGTTTGTCCAAAGAAATTTTGTTATTACTTTTTTTGTTTACTTGTACAAAGTTGAAACTTTACAAAACAAAAATGAAAAAATTGCACGTACGCAACTGACTCGATCAAAATCTGGAATAGTTTACGACGAGAAAGAGGTAAACAACTCTTTAACACATTTTTCTTTCTAACGGCATTATTTTAAGCGTATAAAGCGGATTTTATATTCAATGAAAAGAAATTGACTGAATACAAATCTGTTGGTGTTCGCTCACCGCGTGGAATTGGTGTTGGTGTTTGTGCAAATACGCTTTCATAAGGCGAACAAACACACACCTACAGATGCCAGACGCAAAGCAATTTGTTGTCCGACACAAGAAACACGATTCTCCTTCTACGCGTTTAGTCACTTTGTATAGCAACTACACTGCGTGTACTTTATCTGTCTTATCCCTCCCCCATTCCTCCGACTCAGAAGGTTGAAGGTTCTAACTGTAATCTTCTATTTCTTTTTTCGCAAATTGGAAACTGTAATCTGAAAGATTTCATCTGCATATTGAAGAAATAATAAAGAGACTAGCTGGACATATATACATGTACGTAAATGCGTTGTACAGAGGGTTGCAAAATTGAAAAACCCTCCTTCTTCAGCCACTTATGTTACCTACATCATTCTTCATTATATAAGTCAATCTTCTTCTTCTTCTTCTTCTTCTTCTTCTTCTTCTTCTTCTTCTTCTTCTTCTTCTTCTTCTTCTTCTTCTTCTTCTTCTTCTTCTTCTTCTTCTTCACTACATGGCTTGGGCTATAGCCCGTTCCGACTTCACAGAGTCTTTGACCGGTTTTTCCAGGCTCTTTCGCGATCTCTCGTTCCCACTGGCATATATTCAAAGGCTTATTTAGGAATACGCGTGTGTACCGTGCGTTCCACATGGACTTCCAATTCTACCTGTATTCCTTTATTTTATCCAGAACCGACTGTAACTTCAGGTTTTTCCTTATGTCATCGTTTCGTAGATGCTCTCAAACTGCGTCCCTTAACTGCTCTTAAAAAATTTTATTTCTGAGGCTCGAATTTTTTAAATATCTTTTTGCAGGAGAGTCCATGTTTCACAGCCATACATTAAAGTCGCCACAGCCACGACCTTATAGAACTTTAGATGTGTCTGTCTCCGCGTTTTATTCTTCAATAGTCGTCTTATTTTTCCATATTTTTCCATTATTTATATTTTTAAATAAGTAAATTTATTTAACTTTCTCTCGATATCGTTGTCCTTCCTATATACCAAATAATTAAAATGTGATACCTGCTTCAAAACACTATTATCAATTACAATTTTTGCTCTTACAAGGTTCTTTCCTAGGAAGGCCATTGTTATAAATCAATCTACATGGGGAAATTTAATAATAGTGTAATTTTAAGACCAAACGTTTAAAATGAAAAATAGTTCTCTTCATTCTCCCTCTCGTTCTGTCTCTTTTTGCTTCTTACTGTTTTCCTAATCTTTTATTTCTATTGTTGTGCCCAGCACATTCCACGTTATGATTTTATATATATTTGTAAATGAGGATTCTACTCATACTCAAACTACTCAATGTATTATTTTATTTTATCTTAAGAATTATTTTAAGGAACAAACTGAGCGATTGTGAGGAAGTGTGCTGACCATTTTTTATCGTGGCACGTGTAGCGTGTTATCAACCAGGGAAATAAGAATTGTTTACTTGTCAGTGTTCGCGAACGAATTCCGCTTTGGTTCACAAAAAATCAATGTCAAATTGTCCTCTCGTGTGACCTGATAAGTTTCGAGACACGTGCAGAGTCCAGTTCTGATTGGCTGAATTTTGGGCGTTAACTCATAGAGACTTTTTGCGTCACGCAGGGTATAAAACTGACGAGAGCACTGGGAAGTACACACTCTCTTTTTTTCACTTTTTCACTTTTCGGCGTCCTTGCGCACTCTCCGTACATCGTAGATGTGCATCTTCTGTCTACGATGGAGCCACATCAAAAGCGTAATTACAACTTTGTTTTGTTTTACTTAGTTCAAACTTAAAGCATTAATCGATTTTGGATAATGAATTATTTATACTCAGATGTGCTCAGTAGTGTTCTAAATTTGTTAAGGAATATGTATAATTGACATCTTAATCATTTATGCCTAATTTAAAGTGGTAACGTACCAAATTCAGAAATATAGTTAGTAAAGCTTTTATAATGTTTTAATAAAGAATAGTCAGTATATAAAGAATGTTTTTTTTTTATAATATTATGTCTCAATGAAAACTCAATAGAATTATTGTAACGAGAGTATGTCACTTCAGTTATTGTTATTTTGTTCATTTGTATTGTCATTATTGTCATTTGTTCATCAAGATAAAACTTGTTAACGAACGTAGTTACTCTAATGAATTAAAGAAATATTATTAATCTAAGTAAATGCCTTATTTAATAACGAGCCATTCCCACAGCTATCCTGTCCGCACGACTGGTGCTTTCACTTTGTGAGACCCCAGCCCCGGGCGTTACAACACTATAAAGCAACAAATCTTATAAAATGTGGTTGTTTCCTCGGGAAACATTATTGACTATATATTCCTACCGATTTTTTTCTAATACAAACTTAACTTTAAGCATTTCACACAGACGTTGCCTTCATATCAGTATTTGCCTTGCGTTTGTAAATAGACAAACGCTGACGTTTCGTGAGCCTTGAAAAATGTTTGCAAGCACACTATGTTGGTTTGGCGGTGCCACAGTAAAGTTAAATGTGTTTCTAATGTGTTTCTTCTTCTTCTATACCAAATCGTTCTGCCTCTCAGTTTCAAACTGTACGGAGCCTCTGCTGCCCGTATTCTCCATGCATTCCTATCCATGTATAAACTTGTCAGTTCCTGTAAACTCGTTATGCACCGTCCTGTCACAATCTCTCAACATATGCCTTACATGTCATTCGTGACCTTCCTTAAAGACTCTGACTCTCATTCTTTACTTCAAGAACTGTTTTATTTGTTTCTTTATTACTTGCATTGCATTGCATTAGTTTTACGCCCTAGCCACTTGAATTGCATCAGATCTAGTAAATTCATCATAGGCTTTACACCCAGTTCCCGTCCGATTGTTTTATTTCTAAAACAATCTCTCCTTGTTTTCCACATCACTCTACCGAGAAACCCTTTGCATGTTACTTTGTACTTTTATGTTTATTAAGTACAGTCCAACTTTAGCTGCAAAACTTATTGTTGCCGATATAAATGTCTGAAGTTTCTCTTCCTTATATATATTTCTGTTTTCTTATAGAGTGTCGTTTACTGTGTAGTATATGGAATTTACTTTCTTCAGATGATCTATTCTTTCATATTCTCTTATCTCTGTCAATTACTGCACACAAAAATTTGTGCTGTTCTGATCCGTTTGTCTCCATCACACTCCATTTTCAAGAATCTTCTCAAGAATGTCTGTTCGGACTATTATCTATTTTCAAATTTGAAGAAGTGGCTTGCTGGAAAGAGATTTATGAGAAATGACGAAGTTATTGCTGAAACATCTGCAAATCTTTGTCTTTGATAAATTTCTGCAAGCTTTGATAAATTATACTAAAAAAATGGGATCGAAAAGCTTGAGCATCGTTGGACTAAGTGCATAATCTTGAAAGGAGATTATGTAGAGAAATAAAATAGATTTTCCCCGAAACTCTTTATTTTTGCACTGATTTATCAAACACTCCTTGTATGCCTTCACATGGACTGTACCGTTACGAGGTCAAGATTATGGTTGTTAGGTGTATTTGCTTGTAAAGCAGTCTGTTTTCTTTTTGGGGACTGAATCAGAAGCTGTCTTTAAATTCATAGATTCCAGAATCAATTCCGACCTGTTTAAATTTTCTCCATGATTATTATACAATTGAAAAATTGGATTAAGAGTTTGTTCTGGTGGAAAGGCCACCAGTTCCTCTTTAATAAGATAGTCTGCCACAATCCTCAATCTTCGCTCTAAGACTTTCGTAAATACCTCTGACGCTACCACACTTTAACATAAATGCCGGTAGTTGTTACAATCACGCTGATTCCCCTTTTTACGTTTTGTGTTTCCGTTGTTGTATTGGTAAACACTTGGCTTTCTGTTTTTATCCCATACGATCCCAAGTAGTTCCACCATTGCTCCTCTAAACTTATAAATTCTGGTGCAACTTCGTCAATTCCTGCCGCTTTTCCCAGTTTTATACTATGTATTATCGCTACTATCTCATCATATGCCTCTCCAAGCCCGCCTGCTGTGTGCCTACACATGTTTCGATTTAATGGTAAACACTTGGCTTTCTGTTTTTATCCCATACGATCCCAAGTAGTTCCACCATTGCTCCTCTAAACTTATAAATTCTGGTGCAACTTCGTCAATTCCTGCCGCTTTTCCCAGTTTTATACTATGTATTATCGCTACTATCTCATCATATGCCTCTCTAAGCCCGCCTGCTGTGTGCCTACACATGTTTCGATTTAATGAGACTATTTCGCCGTTTATTTGATCTCCCTGGTTATTTCTGCCGATTGTCTGCAACAAAAATATCTCAATAACATATTATTTTCAAACTTTAAGCACTTCCTTCTTTATTCTTTATATTGTTTACACTCTTCGCTCTCCCCCTCTCAGTCATTTATTATTTTACAAAAATTCTGTCATCTCTAAATACATCCTTAATGTTGCGTCCAAATTCTCTCCCCCACGACAGAACCTTTGCTTTCTTTTTTGTCATGTTTTCGGATATTCTATCTATTAAAATTATGCATCCTAAAAGCATAGATCATTCTTGTAGCACTATTACTAAAATTAACAGTAATAGTGGCACTATTACTATTATAAAAGATAATGATAAATAGTGAAATATAGTAAAGTGAAAATATAAATAGTGAAATATAAGTGATAAACTGTAAAAGACATAAAAGATAACTGTTATACAGATGGATAAATGTAAATGGTGTTGGGTCTTATAAAGCTTTGCAAAAGGGATGCCGCCGTCATCATATTTACAGTTATATTTTACAGTTCTGTTACCAGAAACACAAAATCAACTCTATCACATTATATTCTGTAATATTTTATTTTCTGTCCGCCTAACTTAAAGTTAAAAAAAAGCGATTGGGGAAACATAAATAAACTGTTTAAATAAATTATTTTTTCTTTGGGTTGAATGTGGCAAACTGTTCATATTTTTATTCTTTACAATTGTCTGTGAAAATCTCAGTATGTTTAATTTTTTTAAATCTCAATAATACTTAAATATTTTGCATACATTTTAACATCTGGTTGTAGGACAAGATATTTAATACAGTTGAATTCACTTTGGACAAAACTGTACAAAAACACACATTTTCATTTGCAAACGTAGTTGAAAAGAAAGGAACACGTAAAATCGAGAGGGACAACAGTCAGTTTGTTTTGAATATAAGGGAAGGGTCTGAAACTGGACGATAAAAACAGATTAGTGGCAGCTGGGAGGCGCCGGTTATCAAATGAAAGCCCTGACTCCTGGGACAATACAATTCATATTTGCTACAGCGGCGGTTTCCATCGCACGTTTCTGTTCTGAAATAATACACGGTTACTGACTTCAGCGTGTGCTGACTGACAGTTTGTGGAACAGCTTTTATAAAATATATCTTTTAACAACAAATACTATTTTTCTAAAAATATTTGCTTACATTTTTTTTGAATAAATAATACTACTAAAAATCGCATAACTACAAAATTTAGTACTTTAATGAACAAAAACTTTGTACCTTTGTACTTTTGTACAAAAACGCTCATTCACCTTAACGAAAAACCGGTTTTAGCAAAAATTATAAGAAAAAAATAACGACGTGGTAGAAATGCTAGTGGAAAGAACAAATGAAATTATTGACTATATTAAGTGTTGTCTTATTTGAGAAAAGTTCAACAACTTACCAAGTACGGAATAGCACTGCGGTCCGCTACTTAGGAATTTTGTTTTCTCCAAAAGTATTAAAACGTATTCTAAAGATAGTCGTGCTCAGCACCACACTGCACAAAACGGACTGCTCTAGTCTTTTTAGGTAAGCTGTCACCCAAGGCCAGGTTTTCATGAAGCCTTGAAAGCATATCACAAGGCTGTTCCGCCTCAGCACGGTGTAATCCTGCATCCTGTTCTCACTCCAGCACGATCACCTACGTAAGTACTGCCTTAAGCTCATGAGAGTAAACCCTTAGGATACATCGGATTGGGGGTCAGGAAAAAACCACTTAGGAGCAACACTCTTTTGCTTTATCATCCTTTTATTATGCTGGCAGCACGGCGTTCTGGTCGATGAGACGTCATACCCTCTTTCTAATTCTCTTTCTAATGGAGGAACGGAGCCGGGTCTCAGATTTGGGACGTGGCTGGTGCAACGAAAAACACAATCAAACAACCTTCCTCGACTTGGTACGCTAACTCGTGCAGCGGGGACCCGCAACTGACTTCCTTGTGCTCCATACATAAACGCATACTATTGTAACGAACTGGCGTTTATCGGGCTGCATCATGGACAACTCAAACACTTGAGGCGTTAAGATATCCCCGACTGTTTTGTTCTGAAGATAGAGTACGAGCTCGTACACTGAATTCTTGTTTCAGTGGTAAATATTCTCCTCGATTGTTATTGTCTGGTTCCAATCATAACTCTTTAATTTAGACCCGGTAATTTAGTGGTTTTAAAATTCCGTATTAAAACAATATAGTAATAATCTGTAAACTATAGTAACAATATCTGTAATAATCGTAATACACCTTCCTTCTCTTTATACTTCTGGGTTGGGCAATTATATGACCTGGCATTCAAACATCTGGGTTTATATGGGTCTGTTTTTTAAGTGGTACGTGACCTGATGCAACTCAAGTCTCAAGTATCTCGAATAATTTTGGTTGAACGTGTGAGGACAATAGTTGTACAGGAGTTGAGATACGCATGTCGGACGGTATTTGGAGTTTCGCTGCTGGACAGTACATTAAATGGAGAAGCGAGCGTTATGGACAAGAACACTGCTACGTTTGAAAAGCAAAGCATCGTGGTAAAGATACTTTAAGAGAAGAAATTACGAAATGGTAGAGGGTGAAAGATCAAATGAAAAGAGACTCGAAACTATGCTAGTCAACGTTATAAAATTGTAGAGAGTACTCATTAAGCTAACTTGCCTTTGACTGAGAAAAGCTAAAAGGACAAATCAATATGATATTAAATTGAATAAACGAGTGAGACAGAAAAGGAAGAAAATGGTCGTTTCCAATATGCACGTACAACTTACTTTATCAGGAATTCTGCGGAGAGGAGAGGGGCGCATGCCGTCAGATTGTTTGAGCATAAATCGTAGCTATAAAAACAGAACAGAGGATGGTAGGCGCCGCTTATCAAATAAAAGTCAAAGGTTTAGAGACAATATAACTCGTGTTTGTTACAGCATGAACTTTTGTCGCTGGGGCATATAGCGATATAACGAAACACACATACCTCACACACGGACGGATAAAGAATGCACTCTACAAAATGAATTTTACACAGAAAACTGCATAAAGAACTGAATTCAGGCCCGAAAGAAATGATGATGATATATATATATATATATATATATAAAATCGATTTTTTTTACATATCATAGCAAATATGGTTGTGATAACAATTTCAGTGTTATCTTACGATTGAATTCGAGAAGATGTAAATGGAGGATAGAGAGCTTGGCTGGTGAAATGTTACTATTGCAATTATTCGTTCCGTAAGCGTACCAGTTAAGCTCAATGAAAGTTTATAATTAAATTTGTTTTGACTAAACTCTCATTTAAGGCTTGGCACAATTCATTAACACTAACGAAATATTTTGATCTATCCTAAAAGTCTACTATATTTGAGAATATGTCTTTAGAGTATTGAAGTTTTATTTAAATATTATCTTGCAGATTCCTTAATCAAGAATACTTTTGTTACCAGAGAATAACATAAGTAACATACTGTATTTACATAAGTAGTACAAATACGTATATTATACAACTATTGCCATACAATAATGTCAATGACATATTCATACTGATAAAAGTACAAAACATTCAAACGTATGTAAAGGAATTCACAAAGTATGTTCTTGAATCGCTAACTGCAGAAAGGGGACAATTACCAAATTTAGTATTTTTCAGGATGCACAAAATATGTACAGTTTTCCCCAAAGATGGTTCAACAATCAATAATAAATTTATCACCTATAATATTTATTATTTAAACTAGAAATATGTATGTTTATTATGTTAACCTATAAACATTGTTACGAAATTACAGAATAATCTACGTGTTTCTCGAATGTTCCAGTGGAATCCGGCTGTAATGTGTGTGCGTAAGTGATTCTCAACGCATTAGCTAGACTTTGGCAGAAGTCGCTCGGCCACGCGCACTCTGTGCAACGCCGCAACCAATTACGTTCTGGTGTTTTCTAGTAGCGTTGTTAATGCGTAGTATGGATGTTTCTGGATTTTCAGCGGGGTATAAATACAAGTAATCAGCGACGCCCAGTTTCAGTTTGAGTCGCGATTTATTGGAGTGCGGTTCGTAATATTGTGGCGAAGTGTTATGTGTTTTATAATTGTGCGGGACAATTGTAATACAATTATGTTTTACATTAGTAGACATTTTTATTGCGTGTGAACAATTTCTATTTGATTTATTGTAAGAGACTACCTTGTTGATTACAAACTGTTTTATTGTGATAATTAAAGCTGGTGATTAGTGACTTAATTGGTGTCTTGTATTTTGTTTTCCACTGTACCATACGACGATCTGTTAGAACGTGGTAACAATATGTTTCATTATATTCTGTAATAATTTTCAAATATCGAATCCATCATTTCATAATAAATAGATGAAAAAATATTTTAATAACACAGGTAAGTGTAGATTTAAGTGAGAAATTGTGTAATAGTGACACAATGTGACTACGCTGCCAGCAAAACTGTCCGTTTCGTTGTTCGGTAAACAGGCGATACGCGTCTCTCTATCTTGCGGCCACAAGCTCGCGCGTAACTTCGTTAACACGTTGACAATGCAGCACCGACAGTGAATTCCTATAAAAAATTCACGCAACCTGGTTTGTTGTGACCTTTTGCTTACGCTCAACCAATCTGTATTCTGAAAGTACGCTGTCTAACTAATTCGTTATTTGGTCGGTTTTGCTAACGAACTTAGCATCGGTTACAGTTTGCGCGCGCGCGCGTGTGTGGGTGTAATATATCTCGTCCTTTTATAAACTGATGTATATTGCTTTCTATTATTGAATCGGTTCTATTTTTTGTTTGTTTGTATCGGCCATCTAGGGACAACATGCCAATTTCAATTCTTTACTCTTTGTTCTTTTTCTTTCTATATTCTTTCATCTTCTCACTGTGTCTCTTCTTCCTGTCTTCAGTCCACTTTGAACATGCGTTTCTCTCTCCCCTACCCTGGACTCTTTCCAAACACTTTTGCCTGAAAAACTTCTCTTTCAATTGCTTCTTCTGCGTGTATATTATTTTTTTTATAAATCGTTTTGGACTTCTGTAATCCAAATTGATGTTGACTTCTTCCCCCACAGATATTTGAAGATTTGCTTTGTCAACTTATTGTCGGGTCCATTCTATATAAATGTCCAAAAAATAATAGTCTTCTTTTTCTCATTGTTTCTGTTGTACTTTCTATACTTTGATATATTTCATCATTACTTTTTAATTTCCAACCTTCTGAAGTTTTTCGTGGGCCTAATATTTTCCTAATAATTCCATTATTATCGGTTCTATTATTATTATTATTATTATTATTACTATTATTATTTCAAAACAAATATGTGTAAAATTAATTTTTTGCTTATAGGTAAACTGCGTTTGTTTCTCGTGAAGCTGTGATACACGGACATAATTCGACGTTTAACGCGGTTTGATGCAGTACGTTTGACGATTCTGTCTTGTATAATTTAATACGCCGCGTATAAAAAAGGATAAGAAATAAACTGGAGAGTGATTATAAAAAATTGTATTAGTTAATGAGAAGAAATTGTCTTTCTCGTAACTTACAGTTTACGTCTAATGTATAAACAAATTTCAACATCCTTAATACACATGTGGTATCAAAGAAGTGGAAGATTATCATTATTGAGTGTTTTCAAAATAAACCATTAAATGAAATCGTTAATACGTTAACATCAGCGAATCAATACAGGGGTTCTAACAAAACAAATAATAATATTTAGGACATATCAGGGCAATTCACATCACCGTGAAATCGTTAACGCCAACGCAGAAGTATAAATGCAACGCAGTGTTACGAAAAACACTAGACAAGCAAATAGCAAAAACTTTACAACGGTAGAAGATTGTAGAGCTTGAGCGGGCGAGAGAAACCCAGGATAGAACGTAAAGGGGCAACGAAGATTGGCCACGTCGTAAGATTAGAAGACGGTAGCTAACTCAAGACAGTCTCGAAGTGTAGATAAGTTGCAAGACGTAGAACGCGAGACAATCTCTTTGTTTGAGTCCGCTTATAAGGCGAATCACTACGCAATATCTCTTATACTACTCTCATAATCACAAGCGTATGTACGTTTCAGCTTCTCTCACTACCGCCTTCCACTTTTCCATGGTCGCGATCGTCTGTCTTAGATTTTTGATCTCCACCTTCTTCACATCCCTCCAACCTTATCTCGGTCGTCCAATCTTCATTTTGGTCTTCTCTTTAGTCTGGTCCGCCTTAACATTATATAAATGTACAATAAAAATGTACTTCATATATATTATATTTACTGCATTACGTTCAAAACAAGTCTCAAGTAAGCAAAAATTATCTTGATTGTACGTGTATATAACATTCATTTGTTAATACATCAAACGGAGAGACTGTACCAAGACATAAAAAAATATAATATCCAGTTCAAAGTGCATGTATTTTTCCGTATATACAAATATATACGTTTGTCATGATCGTCATTTACTACTACTACTTGAATGAACGTCTCCATACTCACTGAAAGCAAATATTTTTCAGTTGGTTCCAGTGCTTCCGTCTTGCTCAAGTCCGTCATCGGGGCCGTTTTATGTTTCTCGATCCAACAAAGTTGACGATTATCTGCCATTTTCTCTTTTAGCCGTATGCTATTTCATTCCATTTTATTTTATTATATTTGTTTACTTTTCAATCGTATAATCCATTGTAGTTCGATGAGAATGCGTGTAACCGTTGTTCTATCCCTCTTTGGTATGCCCAGTCTTTCCATGCATTCTTGCGTAGTTCGTAGTTGTTTTGACCATTCTCGTACACAATCTCCATATGTCACTCAGTGGCATATCTAGAATTTGGCCTTGGGAGTGGGGTCCCGGGTCGGGTCGGTTTCATACAAAAGAAAAAACAAGTTAAGACTAATCAACGTTACTATCTTTAAAGTGTCTGAACTCAGTTCCATTAAAGTAAACGGTAATAACAAAGTAAAAATACGCGTTATTGAAACACTGGTTACAAGATACTTATTGACTGAACTGATTTTCCAATATTTCATATTTCAAACGTATACGCTAATGCTGTGTAATAAACCTGTTTGTATAGGTTAAAAATGAGTTACTATTATATTAGCGTACACAGCTGGGGAAATAATAAAACAGCCTAAAAATTAAGAGGTTAATAAAATTCGTCAACTCTTTCGACCCTCTGGGAGGGTGTCCTGTCCCGTTCCTCCTCCCCGTAAATACGCCCTTCTTCAGTTGCCGTTTTATCACGGGTTCTATAAAACCGATTAGATGACTCCATATTGCGTATTGCGTGTGTTCCCATGTAGACCTTGTGCAGTCACTGACTGAGTTCCGCTTATTTGTGTCAGACTGTTGTGTTGCCCCAACAATAGGTAGACGGGGTTGGATTGTTTCGATCTTAAATCACAGAACTGCATGACGAATGAACGCCATACAGCTCAATTCTACTGGACTACCCCACAGTGATTAATATCTTTTCTTTTGAAACACACAAACGGTTTACGTTTTTTTTTTTTGTAATAATATTGCTCATATTTTCAAACAATCCAACGTGACTTATGGCAGTAGCCTACGCAGTGAAGTGACCATGGGGGGGGGGCTCAGGGAGATCAATCCCCCCAGCATACAAATTTCAGCAAAATTTCATAATTACTTAACGTAGGCCTATTTCTAAGCAAGTTGTTAAAATAATACTTATAAATAATTGTAGAAATAAAAGGGATTACAATATTTGACATTAATAAAGTATAGTTAGAGTTTTCTTAATAATGATAGTCACTAAACATTTCAACGTCACTCAAGTAGGCAAATAACGTACGTATTTGAACCTTAAATACAATTAGGCATGCGCTAGGAAACGAAGGCAGAGTCTACTAATCTACCTTTACCTTTCTTGCCGTCCTTCTTGTTACAGGATTTTCTATGTCATGATGCCTGTAGTCTAATATCTCTATGGTTTGACCCGTTGTCTTTGCACAGACAAACTAACAGTTTCTTGACTTCAATTCGAAAAAAATGAGATTTTATTGTAGGATTTTACATTAAAAAACCTACTTTTACACAAATTGTAAGTTGTGTCAGACTGTTGTATTGCCCCAACAATAGGTAGACGGGGTTGGATTGTTTCGATCTTAAATCACAGAACTGCATGACGAATGAACGCGTTTTTGGAACAACATTCGTATTAAAGTGCAAAGTACTATTCAAACTGAGGTTTTCAAAATATCTTCAGAAAGACTTACTTTCACAAGATATTTTAAGAACATAAATTTAGAATTAAAGTGATTGCCGATGACCTGAGATTTATTACCTATAATCTGAATAACAGTTACTCATGATAGAATATTTTGAAATCAGTGCTTTTCTGTGTTTTATCAACTCTTATAGTTCACGCTAATGGTTTACTTAAACAACTTTAAGACGCAAAGAATGTATAAAATATGGTTATAAAATCAAATGGGAAGAATCCTGAATTTCTCATTTGTCCTGAGAAAAATGGAAATCCCAACCTTCAAACTAGTCTCATACGCCCCCCAACAACTATTCCTAATTAAGTCACTGGTAGTACTGATTCGTCCGTTACGACTAATGTGGGTTTCTACAGCTCAAAAGCAGGACATTGCTTTTCAGTACGGCTACGCATGATCTACTGAGAATGCGAGTATTACTATAGGCACACAGTGTCTTAATTATTTAGGTTTCTTTTACCACTTAACTAAAGGTGGGAAGGGTACGAATTCCTCTTTGAATTTCTAAAACACTCTCCAAATTATAAAGTCGTTACTTCCTGATGTTACGGCCCTACGCCAGGTCTGCCGCTCTATAACGCGTCTCTCCATTGGTTACGATGTTGATCCACCATCTTCCTAAGATGCTCCTCCACCACGTTTGCCCATTCTTTTTCGGACTGTCTCTTTGCCTTCGTGTACGTACAGATGTATTCCAGTTGTCTATAAAGCAGTCTAGTACTACCTGACAGCATCAACAAAACACGTAGAAAAAATGTGAACTAAGGGAGTTCAGAGACAAACGCGCAAGCGCGTCTCACCCCACCAAGCAGTTTACAGTCATACTCAAAAGTCTGTCATTTGAATGTGTTTTCCAGCTATGAATATCGTTAGCATCGATTTGCGTTACAAGTACTAGGCTAATATTTGTTCGTGTTCGTGTTATAGAGTTTGTCATTTGTATTTATATTTACTAGTTGTGAGTATTGTGAGTGTCGATCTGCGGCATAATTAATATTTGTGTGTGTTCGTGTTACAGAGTTTGTCACTTGAATTTATGTTTATTAACTACGAGTATTGTGAGTGTCGATTTGAGTTAGGCCTGTAATTAATATTAGTGCGTGTTCGTGTTACAGAGTTTGTCATTTGAATTTATATTTACTAATTGTGAGTATCGTAGAGATGATCTGCGGCATAATTAATATTTGTGTGTGTTCGTGTTACAGAGTTTGTCACTTGAATTTATGTTTATTAACTACGAGTATTGTGAGCGTCGATTTGCGTTAGGCCTGTAACTAATATTTGTGCGTGTAAACCCGACAGAAGTATTTAAACTTGAACTTTTTATACAGCGTAATTTCCAGACTTTTAACACCACGATCGACATATAAAATTTAGAACAGCGTAGAACGTGACAATACAAGAGTTAAATAATAGTTTATAATCAATTCCGAAATTAAAATTCATTAACTGTAGAATCGACAGATGACAAGTAACAAAGAAAGGCCTACAATTCGCAATCAAGCACGCAAAATAGTTAGGCGAGTTATTGAATTTCTTGATGAAGAAAAGAACAGTGGTTGTTATAAGCACCCAATAACAACGCGACAAAGCGAGCAGCACCTGCAACAGGAAAGTCAGAAACCACAATTTGTAAGGTGCGGAAAGAGGTAAAAGTGTCAAAATCGACTGGTAGAAAACTGAGCACTCCTGGAAATACACGTCAGCAGAGTACGAGGAAATTTGTTTTAGATGATTTTGATTTATGTGCAGTCCGCCGTACGATACAGAATTTTTGTACTATTTAAAAGCAGGTTCCTACGTTACAATCGCTTCTTTCTGAATTAAAAAGTGACAAAAAATTTTAAGGGAGGCAAGGAAACATTACGCAGAATTATACATAAACTTGGATTCCGATTTACAAAATGTAAAAATAAAAGAAGTATATTGATTGAGAGAAACTTAACAGTTGCATGGCGAGCAAGATACCTATGAAGGATTGGGAGGAATGAAACATGTGACAATAAGCGACCTGTTATTTTTATCGACGAGATATTCATCCATCCCACTTACACAGTGAACAAGTGTTGGCAGGATCCTACAAATATTGGAGTTTAAAAAAATTATATAATGTGATGTTATTCAATTTGTTTCTTCGGCAAGTAGTGTAATTTCGTATTTTCCTTTTTGTTTTTTAAAAAACCAAAACAGAAAATACGAAATTACACTTTGCAGAAGAAACAAATTGAATAACATCACAACATTATATAATTGCTGCAAGAAACTTCGATTTACCTATATAGAAAATTATGGATAAAAATAATAGTACTGGAAAACGCTGGATCTCTCTATAAACTCATTAATTACACATTTTAATCCGATTTCAATTATTTCAAAAACCAAAGTACTTTACTCAATAAAAATAAAACAAAAAAAAGCAAACCAAAAATGGTTTAACTTTTAATCAGTTAATTTTATTTTAACTTTAATCAGTTAGTTTTTGTAACTATTAACTATAACTTTAACTTAGTTAGTTTGTTTGGACAGTAACTTTAACTTTGATCAGTTAACGATTATTATGACCTTTCCCAAGTCTGTTTATAACGTGATATCGTGTTTATAACGTGGTATACACAATATCACTTTAGAAACTTGCTAATTGAATAGAAATTAAATTCACTTGTTCCTCATAATTTCACTCGTTTGTAGAACTACTATTTATAATAACAAAACCTTTCTCTACCAGCTAACGTTTCATGTTGTAATACGAAAAAATCGTGAACAAAAGTAACATAACTTTATACATTTATGAAGAGTACAAAAAAAAATTAACATTGAATAGCCTTATTGACATATTAAGCTCCAAACTGAAGTAACAATAATCCATTTATGTTGATCAACAACAGAGACACATCTAGTTATGTTTTAAAGATCAATTCCTAATTGAAATTGTGGAGTCTATTGCTCATATTCTTTATGTTTATGGTCAAAGAAATAATTTTTGAAAAGGTGTAGAATAACAATTTTGACACCATGCGCGTACAGTTTAAGTATTATAATGCTCTAACTTTAATTTTTGGCGTGTAAACTTTCTAGTCGCGTATGAGTTTTACTTTTGACTGTACAAACGTGAAGCAGCGTAGGGGAACGTACAGAACCCCCACGTAACTGGCAGTGCCAGTGCTGCCACGCTTCCCCTCTCAGGATTCTGTGTTAACAGACCCATGTAGTACATCACACTACTATCAGCAGTTCGCCTTTGCAACCGAACAAAGAATGTGGTGACGTATACCATTCCACTGCACGCATCACTGTAATACTACACATTTAAAATACGTTTAACACAGTTTCGGTATTACGTGACTGTCTCTCACAAGGTATTTCTTGTAGCGAATAAAAAAAACACTTTAACACAATATTCAGTAAATTACACTTAATACAATGTACGAACGATCAATCTAATATGCACACAACTTTACAACTAAATACGTATGAACAATGTTTTCAGAACCAGTAATACCGCACTAACACAAGCACGCACTATCATTCAGTAGACTCCTCAGGCGTCTCGTCAGCAAAGCTGGTGTACGTACAGTACATACACTATAAAATTTAATCCACTATAAACTAATAAGCATTACAAGTACTCTGACGGAATGGTAAATATTGTCACTAAGTTATCTCATAGGAATTACGGAGACGCCGCTTGCGTTATTTGAATCCAATTTACTGCAACGTAATAACATTAGCTAGACGCAAAGCTTTAAATGAAGACCGCGTTTCTGAGTCAACTTGTTTACAAACTTTAAACAAAAGTTTAGACTGAGTTTCGTGCGCAGTCTGCTGAGTTGAAATTCTGCAGCGAATGCGCTCGTGTAGCAGCAGCGGTGGAGTTGTTTCTGTATCGCGCACGCGCGCGCGCGCACACACACACACACAGTGTGGTGAAAACTGCCGCCATAACAGACACGAATTGTATTGTCTCTAGAGTTTGGGCTTTTATTTGATAAGCGGCGCCGTACATCCACTGTGCTGTTTGTATATCTGAGATTTATACTCTTAACAACATGACGGCAGCAGGACAGCGTCCGTGTCTTTACTTGTTACTAACAATTTCTAGAAAAATAATACGCCGCGTGTGAAGCGACCGACCGTTGTCGATTCTGTTTGCTTCGTTTGGTTTGTTTTTCCCATCAAATTGTATCCAATATTATTTTATACTTTTTTTCTTTTACTTTTCTTCTCTATACGTGTTTTTATTGTATTTATTTTTAAGCATAAAAGCTTGTCCTTATAATTTTTTATTTTCAGATTACTTGTATGAATTATACTTAATTTGCAAATTAATTTTTTCCAAGTTATATAAAATAGGAAATTTTGAAAATAAATACGAACTTTGAAAATATAAAATATAAAATTTGAAACAAATAGGAAATAAGACAATCAAGAAGGAAGATGTATAAAAAATTGTAAATTAATAATGTAAAATTTTGGAAATAATTCTGAATAATTCTAGAAAGAACTACATTACTTCTTCTGCTTCTTCTCCTCTTCAAGGATTAGGTTACATAAACCTGTTACAGCACCCATCTCATCCTCGGACGACCCACGTCTCTTCTACCGATGGCTTTATAGTTCAGTGGCGCTTTCGGCAATCGATCCTCTGTCATCCTTTGCAGGTGATCCCACCATTGTCTTCTGTAAATTGAAATAATTTCATTTATGTCTTCTCCGAGGCTGCTTTCGATACTACAAGTATTTCAAAGTTTTATATGAACAGGTTACTGGCCTGTTGCACAACCCCCTATCAGGAGGACCAGAGACTCTCCTGTCAGGGTTGCCATACCTTAGCCGAAAGGCCCCTGTTTTGGGGTGCAGGAGATTCGCCCTCACCTTTCTCTTTCTGAGATAGAATTTGGTGGCTTTGTATCAGTAATTCTGATATTGAAAGTTTCTTAGTATTTCCAATGCTCACCTATCAGTGAGCACTCTAAGATCCTAATCTCTAAGTAAGACCCTAACCCTAGGAACTAAATTACTTGCCACGCATATTTTCAGGAATAAAACCAGATTAAAAAGTATTTTAAAAGTTACATAACTATTTTTATAAAACGTTATACGAAGAAAATAAGACGAAAAGTGAGAAATATAAGACAAAGGAAAATAAGAAGGAAGAAGGAAACAAGAAGAAGAGGATAAAACGTATTGCAAAATGTAATGTTTTAGCTCTGTAATAATATAATGTTTCTTTATACCCGTACAAAGTATGTACAAACATTATATTGTTACGACTGTGTCACTCATAATCAAATGGTACAGTAAAAAACAAAATACAAGACACCAATGAAGTCAGTTATCACCAGCTTTAATTAATCACAAAAAACTGTTTGTAATCAACAAGTTATTCAACAAGGTTATGCACGTACAACAATTCAACTTAAATTTGTCCACACGCAATAATAATGCCAACTAATAGAGTCCCGCACAATAATCACTTTTCACTAATAACTACTTGTGACGCACTCAGAAAAATCGCTTGACATAAAATAAATTGACCGTCGCTGGATGCTTATATTTATATTCCGCTGAGATGCCAGAATAAGCTGTCACTTTTTGAATAACGTGTTAAACAAGTGCCTATTTGCAGGCGCTCTCGAATCCACTAGAAACAGTGGCAATGTCTGGCCTTGAACACAGTGTGCCGACACTGTGTGGTCTGGAATAGTCTCGATTATTGACGTATGATGAGTGTCACTTAATTGTCTTTCATCTCAAAGCAGCAATATGTACGCGCACAAACATTACAGCTGGGCTCTGCCGGGATAGCCGAGAAACATGTAGAACAACGTTTTCCATTGTACGAGAACGTTCCGTATTGCGAACAATATTATTACAGCGTTAAAATGGACCGCGGTCGTACAAAATCGTAAAATCGTACAAAACCCGGTCAGTTGTGATCGAGGTGAAAACTTGAACCAGACCAATTTTGATCAAAAATATTTTCCTATCAGCTGCAGATATGTACACTCTACATACCGAATCCTGTGTAAGAGAGCTCTACTCTCGTTTCGCTTGCCGTACGTAGACATCGAAACTGCGGCCTTCCGTTGTATTTCGACTTTAAGGTTACTAAAAAACATCACATGTGTGTCACAGACTTTGAAGCATTAGATACCAACGCTTGTCCCTTTAATGAGTAGTCTACTGCTCGCTCTACTTGCAGCTAAGAGGACATCACATGTGTGTCTACTGCACAACAAAACTTACAATCACCTATAAGTTCAAAGTTTCGAACAGGAACGCTCTTACTAGTTGCCACGGATTCGGTCAGTCGCTACCAAGAAAAAAATGTGGGGCGCAATTGACTGGTAAGAACGGGCTAAAACGTCGTTTGATCGCAAGTGACTGAGACCGCTTTGTACGTACCCGTTCTACAATTAAAGTTAACAAACGTTGAAAGCTACTTTCAATTAAAGTTTAAAAAATGAAAAATTTGAAGGGCGCCAGAACGTATATCTACGCGATGTCAGGATAAGCACAGATAAATTAGTATTATTGAGACAAATATACGGAACGATGTTTTATTAAAAATTAATTAATGGAACAATTAATTCTACTACTTCTATTATTGAGATATTTAAGTCAATTCTACTACTGGTTTATTTGACAAATTACTCTGTTGGACAGCACAAACTAAGTAAAATTAATTTTCTTTCAACAGTTCATTTTATACGGTTTTGATATTTTAAAAGTTTTTTTAGATTTCCACACTTCTTTATAAGTCTGAGTATTGGACTTCAACGAAATCCCAGGCCAATCGTGTTCAAGTGGTAAAATGGGTTTTCCTCAGACGCGTGGCAGAGCATACTCTTCAAGAAAGTGGAAGCAATGCAGATATACTGTAGAAAATGAATATTACGGGTATACTCGATAGGATTGCCTAATATCGGCTAAAACAGTTGGAACATCCTAACCGAATGGGTGGCTGGCGCATCCCCCAAACAACTATGGAATTATTAAATGAAACGACTGCCGCCGAAGAAGTGTTAGAGTGACCACTTCTAGTCTAATCAAATCCAGTCCGTTTCAAAATCTTTCCAACGTGTTCGATTTGTTGAAACTTTATTATCACAGAAGGCATCGTACAATAGCGGAGCGGTTTCACGTAGTAGTAGTAGTAGTAGTAGTAGTAGATTTAGTAGTAGGCCTAGTAGTAGTAGTAGTAGTAGTAGTAGTAGTAGTAGTAGTAGTAGTAGTGGTAGTGGTAGTGGTAGTGGTAGTGGTAGTGGTGGTGGCGGTGGTGGTGGTGGTGGTGGTAGTAGTAGTAGTAGTAGTGGTGGTGGTAGTAGTAGTAATAGTAGTAGTAGTAGTAGTAGTAGTAGTAGTAATAGTAGTAGTAGTAGTAGTAGTAGTGGTAGTGGTAGTGGTAGTGGTAGTGGTAGTGGTGGTGGCGGTGGTGGTGGTAGTAGTAGTAGTAGTAGTGGTGGTGGTAGTAGTAGTAATAGTAGTAGTAGTAGTAGTAGTAGTAGTAGTAGTAGTAGTAGTAGTAGTAGTAGTAGTAGTAGAATGAAGTTTTTCATATCAACACTCAACAACACAAAACAGGAACGTGACGCACAATAAACTGCTACTGATCGCGAAAATTCACACCATCACAGCTGTCACACGGAGGAAAAACGTGAGTCTGTCTGGAGATTGAGATACGACGATTTCTTAAACAGGCGACACGACAGGATTGGAATCCTATAATTTCCTATTGGGGACGAACTCGGTCGAATCACCAGACGTATCCGAACCGTAAGCGACTCGCAAAACAAGAAGCGAAGCTCAACCTACTGGAGCAGCTCAAGGCGTTGATCCAATACGTTGCATATTACAGAAACATTTATACGTACACACATGAACGATCTAGGAAGATTCTAAGCTTCACTGATACTAACTTAACATCGCATGTCTTTCTAAGGATTGCAGTAGCTTTTTAAACGCAAACCATAAGTGCGGCAGCACTTATAAGAGCATAGAACGCTTACATAATTATTTCTATTAGCACGACGTCCCTTTCGAAGGCCACAAAATTACTACCGGCTATGAGAGCCATTACCACGGCATAGACACCAGGGAGAGATCAGGATACCACTAAGAAATTGCCAATTAACAGGAGACATGTTTAAAATACTGAAGGACCAATGTATGAATAGTTAACAGTTTTAATCTACGTTAAAGTATTATTCTAATTTGATTTTCTTATTAATTTATATATTGCTACGTAATGCGGAAAAAGCGTTACACCATTACAAAACAGTCTACGTGTCTCTCGGATGTTTCGGTGGAATCCGGCTGCAATGTGTGTGCGTACGTGACCTCAACATGCGTTAGACAGACTGTTCTAGATTCGCCGGCCTCGCGCACTGTGTCAACGTCGCAAACAATTACGTTCTGGTGTTTTCTAGTATCGTTCTTGACGCGTAGTATGGAATGTTCTGAGTTGGGTATAAATACAAGTCTTCAGCGGCGCTTCATTCAGTTTGAGTTGCGATACATTCCAGTGCGGTTCGAAGTATTGTGGCGAAGTGTTAAGTGTTTTATAATTGTGCGGGACAATTGTAATATAATTGTGTTTCATATTAGTTGACATTTTTATTGCGTTTGAACAATTTTTATTTGATTTGTTGTAAGAGACTATCTTGTTGGTTACAAACTGTTTAATTGTGATAATTAAAGCTGGTAATTAGTGACTTAATTGGTACATTGTATATTGTTTTTCACTGTACCATACGACGATCAGTTAGACTGTCGTAACAATATTTATTTTATAATTTACTTTATTTATTGTTCTTATAATTTTGTTTAAAGAATGCCGGGTTTTCTTTTGTATTATAAGTTTACCGTTTGCAATAAAAATTCTATTTAGGCTGGCGGTGTCAGTACTGTTTGCTCACAGTCTACTTACAAAACCGTAAATAAATAATTGTCAAAAATATATTTGAAAGATATGTTTACTTGTACGAACATATACAATGCGTCAACATCGGTTCGGAAATGTGTTGAATTAATGCGTGTTGTTTTGCAATAGAGGCAACATGTATGAAACGAATCGTCCCTGGAGTTTGGGCTTTCATTTGATAAGCTGCGTCTCCCAGTTCCCACTGTTTGGTTTTTGTTGTCCAGTATTCAAACAAACTGACGGCAGTTCGTTTTTACTTGTGTCCTTTCGTTCAAGTACGTTCCCAAATGAAAACGTGCTTGCTTTTTTTGTTTATCCGAAAAGAGGTTGTATTCAACATTTTGCCAAGATATTGTTTCTGAAGTGTTTCCAATGTCATTCTATCAGAAAAACATGTAGCACTATTATTTTATTTTGATCTTGAAGTAAAATCAATACATAAATGTAAATATTTTTTGGCTGTTACATCATTGTTATAAAGGTAGAACAAGGCACGCAGTTAATTAAGTCTTACCACAGTTGAAATTACGTATTTATTTGTTATAATTGCTGTCTGTTTTTAGTAACTCAATTATTTGTTATTATTATTAACTGCTTTTATTAGTGTTGCTTGTGTAATACACGTTTGTACCTACGTGGAAGAGTTTTTATTGTTTTATGTATGTGAAGTTTTGTTTATACACGTGACCATGTGACTTTTTTGATTTCCTTTTTATTCCACCGTACCAAAGATACGGTACGCTTATCACGTGACAAGTTTACTGCTTCATTCATCGTTGATACGTACGCTACACTGTTGAAATCTGTGATAAAATTTAATATTAAATAATGCTAAAGTAGTTTACGATATTGCATGCAAATTTTATGTTATAGGTATAAAAAAGTTTTTTATTTTGAATCGTATAAACGTTTTAGTCTGGACGCATACACGTTTTGTACTGTAGAGCGTGCAGAAGGCTTATATTTTGGCGCGCGCGCGCGCACACACACAAACACACACACACACACACACACACACACACACACACACACACACACACACACACACACACACACACACACACACACATAAAAGAACAGCTTTAAAACCTGCACACACCGTGGTTATACAAACGTGTATTTTTTATTTACGCACTTTATGTCTCGTAAAGACGTTAACGTTTTTAATAACATTACTCTTTCCAGTCAACAACTACGTTTTATTTAGACTGAGGATGCACGTCGTAAAGCGGGAGAAAACGTTCAATGTTAATAAAATTATGAATCGTGATGGTTTCCAATTATTTGTCTATTATTAAAAATTTCGACGGTCCAAGTCACGAGTGAAAATACGGCTTCTATGAACTGAATTTGTAACGATCAGAAGATGATAAATATACTGTACTTGTTAATGATAAATAGTATAAATAAATGAGACATTTGTAGGGAGAAATGCAGTATTATAAACAAAATAAAACGTAATAAGTAATGAATACAAGAGAGTAAAATCAATATATATATACAGTATATATATATTGCAACGATACAGCCATACGCTGTATTAGGCATTAATTTAAATAAATATAAATTTTGTATAATTTGTATATAAGTTACGGGTAAATGTACAGGTCTGAGATTGCAAAAATATAGATTAGGGGAGAATTAACCTGTTTCGACAAGCAGTGAACACCTGCTCAATTGTATGTGTGTTACACGTGTATTTTGTGTGTGTTAGTGATGCAGGCATAGACAGGAATCTCAGCAACCCGCCCCAAGTAATTAATAAAATAATTATTTTAATTCACTGTGCGAAAACTAATTAGTGTATGATCAAACCAAAGGCACCAAAGTGTGTGTGAAATTTATAGTTATCCCCAGTGAAAAGATGACGTTAATAGAACACGTTATGCGAAGACAGTGCAAAATAAACGTGCCAAAAAATACGCAAATTACCCTAAGACGCTCAAATTAATATAGTGAGTGCTTAATCGAATTATCTACGATTTGTGCTATCTCGATTCCGTGCAAAACATTGCTATTTGCTAATAATTGCAAATAGATGAAAAGGTTCGGGAGTGGGGGCCGTCACGAGATATGCAGGTATCGACAGGACGATTTTGGAGCCGACTGGCGCGGAATCTCGAGAGGGTATAAATTAAGGGTTCGACCAAAAACCCTTCTCTTCATTTCAAGACACAGTTGCAGCCGGACATGCTGTCCGTCGGCAAAACAGTTTATTTTTATTCTATTACAAGTCGCAGTAACAAACGAAATAACGTTCGTTAAATTCACGACAATATTACGGAAAAAGTAAATACCGCAATAGTAAGTCTACCAAGAGTATATACAGGAACATGCTGCTGTAGAGCGACGCTGGACTCTAGACGTATCCAGGAACATGTGCTGCCGTAGAACGACGCTGGACTCTAGACGTATCCAGGACCACGCCAGGACAAGAGGAATGGAAAACTAACTCTGGACAACGCTGGACCCCGGACAACAGTCGTAAGATCATCAGAAATCGAGGTGACATGCGTAATGCATTTTAAATGATTTGTAAAAAAAATAAGAGCTCATAAAGACGATTTCAAAGAACAGTAAATTAAAACAAAGAAAAGTTTATACTTAGTAATAATGTGTTAAAATGTAAATAAATGTTTAGTCGTAAGAATAAGCGATCGCATATATATAAAAGCATTCATAAATGAAAGAGAATTTAAAGTAAAGAGAGTAGAGTTTATTATCAAAATAGATAGTAAAGTGAGTAGATATTTGAAGTATAGAAAGATTAATTTAAAGTTGAATATTAAAACAAGGCCAGTCTACAAGCAATTAATATAAATTTAAATTGAATTTTAAACTTTGGTATAGACTGAGCGAGTAGAGGTCAGATCTGAGATAAGACAATTTATTTCAATATAGAAATATTTTAATTTTATAATAAATTAATAAACCAATTATTCAACATGTCTAGATATAAGATTATTAACATGTTTAGATATAAGAGATTTTTAAATATGTGTAATGTTGCATATCATAAGATATAAACATTTAATAATGAGCAATATCGTGACCGACAATTATTAATGATGTTTATGAATGTTTATAATAATGAATAAATAATAAATATGAGTTTTAGATACTGATAAATAAAAATACTCTTATTATAAATACACCTGATATAATTATACAACCTGCATGAATTACTGTATATCGAATTTACATATAAATTCGTTGTATAAGTATCCCTTGAACGTGAGGCCTGACATGCCCACATGTGTATGTAACGTTGTATAATTTTGGCGTTCCAAGATCGTGGGGCTCCACAAATTGAAATTATATTAAATTTGTTATATATATTATAACTACACTTCTATGCGCTATTGTAATGTAATGTTGTGTGTGAGTACCCACCTGCTGTCTGATCTTGCAGATTCTTCCGACTAGAGCGTGTGGATTTTGGATTTGAAGTTCGCAAGCTAGTAATCTCAAATTTTTACAACAACACACATAATGGGTTACTTTAAAGGGGGAGAGTTTTGTGAGACTGGTAGGCTTTATCGTACAACAATAAAACACTGTTATATGGGGTAATAAAACGTTGTTTATTACACCAACAACACACAAGAATAGAATGGTTATAATCTTATGAATTTTCTTATAGTGTATACAATGAATCGATGTTTTTCGATTGTCTAATAGTTGAAAGAAACTGAACTCGTTCTTTGCGAGTTAATTGCAATTTAAATTTGACTTTATTAATTGGTTTGGATTTAATTAAATTTATTTAATTAATTTGAATCTAAGTGTTCATGAAACAAAATATAAAACTCTAAAATTAATTTGAATAATTAGTTAAAATAAATTAGACGTGACAGTCTAGTTTACGTTATTTCATTTATAGTGATTCTACTTCTGATCTACTGCAGTACGATCTAAGATTAGATAGTCAGTTAAGATTTGTATAGCGCTTTTATACTACTTCTAATTCTTAACTATACTTACTAAAGCCTTAAACTGCTATACAGATTATCACAACGAATTTACTTTTTAATTACTAGAGTCTTTGCTTTTTGTTTGGCACCTGAATTATTTGAATTACAATGTTTTAATTGAAAAATTGAAAAATTTATCTGAAAAATAAATAAATAGATTTTGCTTTCCTGTTACTGAAGAGGATGTTGTCCCGATTTGTCCCTCGTCGATTCGAGTCCTTGGTTAGAGAAAGTAATCTGCTTAGAACTGCTGGATTCGGTCGTGGAGTTCAAAATTCGGCAACACTCTGCTTCCCTGCTGTTTGTGAATATTTTAACGTCTGCTGTTGTCTGCTGGAACTGCTTCCTGTTCTCCGTCGATTTGCACGTTGCACGTCAGCGTGTGTGTGTGTGTGTGTGCTTCGTTCGGGCGGTCGCTCTGCTCGTCAGCTGTTAACCAATGATTTAGACGGCCTCTCTGCTGTATTCTTGAAGTCTGGTCTTGAAGTCGGGTGGATCTCTTGCGTGCTTATGACTAACTGGTAGTACACAATAAGCTTGGTTGATGTCTTGAAGAGTATCTCGCCTTTACGTAACAATTACGAGCTATACAGATGATCTGTAGTTAGTGTGTTCGTAATTGCGTGTATGTTGACCGCGTAGAGTCTTCTTGTTGATCTTCACCACTTTGGCTACTAGACGATCGAAGGACTACGTCTTAACTTCGTGAGTACTGACAGAAGAGTGAATTTTTCCACCAGAAAACATCGCACTGGCCGGGGCTGCATGAAATGATTTCATTGGTCGAAACACTCTCCCTACCACATAAAATTTAGAATTCCCTTAGTCCGTGAGAATGAAGTCTGGTTCCCACAGACGGAGAATAGAATTATTATCTAATAATTAATTATCCGGCGGAACCAGTTTGTCGCTAAGGATATCCTGTACTTATTTAATTTTGCAATAACTTGGTTGCAAATCAAGTTGTGTGAAATCTAAAATATACAATCTGTCACAAATTATTATCTTTACAATATACTAAAATCTCTTTACTGTAACTCTATTTTAACAGAAGTTATTTAATTATTTTAATTAACTCTTACATTTGTTAATTATATTGCATCAAATTTGCACACGTCATTATTAATATCTCGGCAAACATTTTGGCTATGTTGGATTTCGCCTTTATTTATTAGTTTCCGAGATATTAATAATTAACAGTTTGGGTGTGGTCGCTTCCTTGTACAGCGAACTGCTTACATAACGACCACGTGTGCGTTGCTTTACACAGCATTATTTTCAATGCTCTACATTCAAATGGAGTTTTAACTGTTAATTTTTATTTAAATATGGTTTCAGCATGCGGTAAACATATAACCCCAAATAGTTAATATTTGGTTCCGTTATATATTCCCACACCCGCTTTAAAAAAATAATGAATGTAATAATTACAGTTATTTTTTTTTTCTTAATCATTACACACATATTCTGTAATCATTATTCTTACTAGCTATACATTGTATTACTTATTCTGAAGACACGTACACAAGTGTTAATGTTATTGCATTATATACAATTTAACTCTAAATACATGTATTAAAATGTTATATTTGCAACTTATTGCGTATAATGTTTTTCAAACGAGTAGTAGCCTTTATTTGTATACAATGCCACGCGTACAAAGAATTTTTCTGACAGTATTTAAAACGTTATCGCCGGGCGCTAATTGCTTGACCTAGTTTCATATGTGGGTCAGGTAGTCGTTATCGCGTGACGTAACTGTTTCCTGCCGCTGTTCTCGCTCACTCTATACGCTTATTATTTATCGCGCTAGGAAAACATTATTATTAGTACACAAGTTATCTATAATTATTATTAATAATATTATAAAACACAAATTACTTATTTTAATTTTAATTATTATAATACAATTATTATTAACTCTATATACTATTTATCTTTTTAAAGTCTTTTTATTTCGTCGCGACGCGCTTTGGAACGCCATGCTACTCAAAGTATTTTCTCAAAGAGCTCGCATGGAATTTACCGATCGTTTTCGTTCGGTCCAGAGTCGTAACGATGAACGTGTGAGGTGCGAGTTGTTGAGCCAACAGATAGGGTCCATTATATAAACGAAAGAACTTTGCAGCCACATTTATGTCTCGTCGGCCTACAGGATTCGCCTTGAGCAGTACTTTTTCACCTACTATAAAGTTCGTTAGTTTATGCGTCGTATTAAATTTGTCTGCCCTTTTTCGCCCTTTTTCAACTATTCTTTCCCTCACAAGTTGATTTTTACATTGCACCGGCAGAGGTAGATTATAAGTCTTTGGCTTACTTAAATAATTATCCCAAAACCTCTCTGGCGTGGTTCCAGAGTCTAATTCTGCTGGTGTGTATTCCGTGGTATCATGATAACTCTCATTTATTGCCTTTTCGAAGAACGGTAAGAACTCGGGCCATTTACTTTGTTCCTTATAGCAATAGATACGGAACATTTTACCGATTTCCCGATTCACCCTTTCGGCAAGGTTTCCCTGTGGTCGTCGTATCGAGGTTAGGACTGCTTTGATACCGTTACGTTCCAGGGTGGCTGCCCAGTGTTTGTTTTGGAACTGCTTTCCCTGGTCACTAAGTACGTTCCTTATTGGTCCATGTTGTGGGATATACTTATTAAGTATAATATTTAAAACGGACTTTGTGGTGGGCCTAGGGATCGCATAAAGGGTAACTTTTTTGGTAAACACATCGACGCAAACTACCATGTGTTTTAGATTTCTGGTAGCCTTGGGTAATGGTCCCAGAAAGTCGATGGCGATCATCTGTCCCTTACCTTCCGTTATCACATTGGCCATGGGCACGTACGTGTGTACGTTTGGTACTTTCGCTGTCTGGCATGGATAACATGTTTTTAGCAATTTCTTTACCCTACGGTACATGTTGGTAATTGTAAAATCCTCCTGCAATATTTTGACACATTTTACAGGAGATGCGTGCGCCATTTTTATATGTAAAGATTGTGTTATACACGCAAGCATCGCTGGAGACAATACCACTTTCCATTCGCCCTGTAACAATTTATACAATATATTGTCTTGTATAAGATAGTGAGGATTTGGGTGAGCTGCTAACATTAGCTTTTTAGCAAGGAGTGCGAGGTTATCGTCCTGCTCGCGTCCTAAGTTCTGTAGCATATTAGTAGCTTCAGGCGCGACAGTGTATTGCATGTTTAACACTCTCAACTCGTCGTCAGCTGCTTCATATACTTCCTCCTTTTCTACGGGCGGATATCTACTTAGAGTGTCTGCGGTGGTATTCTCTGATCCTTTGCAATATTTAATCGTGAAGGAGTACTCCTGAATAGCTAACACCCATCGTGTTAGTCGGGAATTTGCTAATCGACATTTTAATATAAACGATAACGCCTGATTATCAGTGTGAATCTCGAAATGGGTACCATATAAGTAGTGTCTGAATTTTCTGAGTGCGTTTATTATGGCGAGTATTTCTTTCTCGGAAGTACAATAGTGCAACTCAGCGCCTTTGAGCGTTCTATTGGCGTATGCTACAACATGAAGACTACCTTGTTCGTCTTCTTGATGCAACACGGCGCCGATAGCGTACTCGGTAGCGTCAGTGTACATTACGTACTTCCTACCCTGCTGTGGATGGAACAATTGTAAATTAGATTGGAACAGGCCTTTAACCCTCTCAAACGCATCGTTCTGTTCAGAACCCCATTTCCACTTTATATTTTTGCGTACCAGCTGTAGCAACGGGACTGTATATTCTGCGTATTTGCTGGTAAATTTCCTGTAATATCCCGTGAGTCCAAGGAATGCTCGCAGTGCTTTGAGGTTCTTGGGCACCGGGAATTCCATAATACTCCTGAGCTTCTCTGGGTCCGTACTGATACCTGTAGCTGAGATTATATGTCCCAGGAACTTCATTTGGGACTTTACAAACTCGCACTTGTGTAGTTTGAGCTTGATGTTTGCTAACCTCAGCTTCTGGAAGACGCTCCGCAGATGCTCGAAGTGTTCCTCCAACGTGCGGGATATCACGAGGATGTCATCCACGAATATTACCGTGTAAGGGTCTACCTCAGGTCCTAGAGCTCTCTCAAGGCATCTTACAATCGCAGCGAGACTCGTGCTAAGGCCAAAAGGTACCACCTTGTGTTGATAGCATTTGTTATTAAATATAAATGCTGTATACTTACGATCTTGCTCACACAGCGGGACCTGCCAGAAGCTTGCTGTTAGATCTAGCTTCGTGAGGTACCTGGCTCCTTCACATTTAATGAAGAGGTCCTCCGCTGTCGGTGCGCAGTCAAACTCTTTCTCTACGAGACTGTTTAAGTTCCTCATATCCAGGCAGAGTCGGATTTCTCCAGTCTTCTTGCGGACGACCAGCAGTGGGTTGAGGAAGCTGCTATTAGATCTTTCAATAATATCTTCTTCCAACATCCGCTGTATCTCCTGCTGGACCTCGGCCTGGTATTTTATAGGGACCTGGTAGATTCTCCTTATGAACTTCTCCGGCTCTGAGAGGTGGATTCTGTGTTCATACACTGACGAGATTGAATGTTCTTCACTGAAGATATCGCTGAATTCTTCTTGCAGCGACGACAATCTCCGTTCAGTTCGGGAATCTAAGGTGGTCTCCCCCTCTTCACATTCTTTATAGTGAATTACTTGTTTTGGTGGCCGTGTGATTTTAATTGGGTCACCATGGTTTTGTGTGTGTGTATGTGTGTTCAATTTAAAAGTGTAACTAACATTGTCTATGGTACATTTTAATAAGTGTTCACTGGTGTTAATTTCCGCACGTATTTGTTCCAATACATCTACCCCCAATAACATATCACATATTAAATTGTTTATAGCCACTACACACACTTCAAATTGCACTTCGTCTAGCATGATAGTTAGATAGTATTGAGTGTCAATTTTTTCTTTTGTATCGGTAGCGGTTCGTATATAAAATTGATTGATTGGGAGTGATGGGGCCGTACGAAAATATTTTTTATTGGTACGCAGGAACCTTTCACTGACGCCGGATACAACACTACCGGTATCCAGCAGAATTCTCGTGGGAACGCTATTGACAAAGGCGTGTAACACCGGACACGCCGCGCTCACGGGCCTTTGTCGCGTGGGACCGGGTTCTAGCAACGGATCCCTGACATCCGGTGGGAACACATTATTAACGGGCACACAAGTTACATAATTAAAAGTACACATTTCACACAATATATAATCCTTATAATTAACATGCTTATATTTACACAATTTTGCCGAATTTATAGCGCGTCCTTGCTGGATGCGCATTTTGGCACGTTTTTTGTAGCTTGGTAACTTTTCGATTTATTGTTCGAATTTTTATTGCCGTGGGAGTCGCTGTCTTTTTCAGTTGTATCAGCTTTGGCTAATTCGACCGTTTGAATCGCTCTAATTTGTGCTCCATCGTTACCCTTACCCTGCCCCTTTGGTCTACCAAAATTTTGTTTTCCCTTGTACTCAAAGGTTTTATTTGGCTGTTTTGACGGTGTTTGGGGTGGAGTAGAACTGGTACTCGGTTTTTGATCCGTTTGCTGATGGTACTGTAGTCGCGTATTCTGCCCTTCATTATTTCGGCGAAAATCGGGATTATAACGCCACCCACCAAAATCAAAAACCGTCTCACTTTGGGACACTAGAATGAGGAGTTCGTCTACCGTGCGAATACCCTGGGTAAATACAGCTACTCTAATGTTATGATTAAAATGGTAGGCAAGCTTGGTGACTATGTCAATCTCCGCAAATGCTGGGGTTAAATGCTTCGCGCGCTCGACCTGCTGGATTATATAATTTTCGGCGGTAATATTCATTTTCTTGTCAAAACGGCCATATTCCAGTTCATTGCGCAGAAGTCGTTGGGTATGCGAGTTCCAGTATCGGCTTTCAAATTTTTGTTTGAACTCCGCGTATGTGGACACTCTATCGCGTACAATGTTATACCACTTACGCGCCGAATCACGCATCGCGTTAACCACCCACTGTATTTTGTCTTGATCTTCTAGTCGGGAACCTACTCTAGCCATTTCACTCTCACATGCTAATAAAAATTCAATGGGGTTTTCGTTATTTTCCCCCGTAAAATACACACGATTTTTCTCGTCGACAGGGCCTTGTACCAAAATATTTGGAGCAGACCTCCTTCGTACCTCCTGTCGTACTTTCAAAATCTCGTCGCTTAACGTTTGTAAAACACTCTCTTTATTAGAGTCAATGTTAGATCGCGTCTCTACAATTGAAGCGTCTAATTTATCTACTCGTCGTTGTGTTTCGGTCACGTCCGCGTGAATTTTTACCTCTAGGGATTCCACCTTCCTGGAAACCTCTAGTGTCTGTTTCTCACAGCGGGTTATGTGGTCTTTGAACCGGCCCTCCATACGTGTTACTTGTTCAATAAACGATTTTTGCATTGTGGTCTCAAAAACCTTAAACCGTTCATTGATTTTAGTATCGACCGTATTTACTCTTTCGCCGATCTCTGCGACTTTCACAGTTAGCTCTTTATTACTCTCACCGATTTCAACGACTTTAGCGGTTAACTCATTTACGCTTTCGTCTATTTTCGCAGTTAATTCTTTACTACTTTCTTTATTACTTTGCTTAATCTCGGCGTTTATGTCAGCGTTACTGCGTTCTAATGCTTCGGTTAGACTAACTCTTTGTGTTTCGATATTAGATTTTAATTCCGCGATATTTATGTCAGCATTGGCTGTTATTTGTTCAAATTTCGCGTCTATTTTAGCGGTCAAATCCGCGTTAGCTTGTTTCATTTCCGCGTTCATTTGCTGTATTTGTTTAAGTATTTTATCCATATCCATTTTAAATAGACAACAATGTCAAATATACACAATTTAAAATACACAGAACAGTTTCAAATACACACAATAACTTTACTGTTGTACAAACACCAGTCACAAAACTCTTTGGGGATTGTTTAGTTGGACGCCAGCTGTTTTACGAGTTAAAACAGCAAAGTTTGTTTAACACGTGAAAATTAAATTTAAATTGAATTTTAAACTTTGGTATAGACTGAGCGAGTAGAGGTCAGATCTGAGATAAGACAATTTATTTCAATATAGAAATATTTTAATTTTATAATAAATTAATAAACCAATTATTCAACATGTCTAGATATAAGATTATTAACATGTTTAGATATAAGAGATTTTTAAATATGTGTAATGTTGCATATCATAAGATATAAACATTTAATAATGAGCAATATCGTGACCGACAATTATTAATGATGTTTATGAATGTTTATAATAATGAATAAATAATAAATATGAGTTTTAGATACTGATAAATAAAAATACTCTTATTATAAATACACCTGATATAATTATACAACCTGCATGAATTACTGTATATCGAATTTACATATAAATTCGTTGTATAAGTATCCCTTGAACGTGAGGCCTGACATGCCCACATGTGTATGTAACGTTGTATAATTTTGGCGTTCCAAGATCGTGGGGCTCCACAAATTGAAATTATATTAAATTTGTTATATATATTATAACTACACTTCTATGCGCTATTGTAATGTAATGTTGTGTGTGAGTACCCACCTGCTGTCTGATCTTGCAGATTCTTCCGACTAGGGCGTGTGGATTTTGGATTTGAAGTTCGCAAGCTAGTAATCTCAAATTTTTACAACAACACACATAATGGGTTACTTTAAAGGGGGAGAGTTTTGTGAGACTGGTAGGCTTTATCGTACAACAATAAAACACTGTTATATGGGGTAATAAAACGTTGTTTATTACACCAACAACACACAAGAATAGAATGGTTATAATCTTATGAATTTTCTTATAGTGTATACAATGAATCGATGTTTTTCGATTGTCTAATAGTTGAAAGAAACTGAACTCGTTCTTTGCGAGTTAATTGCAATTTAAATTTGACTTTATTAATTGGTTTGGATTTAATTAAATTTATTTAATTAATTTGAATCTAAGTGTTCATGAAACAAAATATAAAACTCTAAAATTAATTTGAATAATTAGTTAAAATAAATTAGACGTGACAGTCTAGTTTACGTTATTTCATTTATAGTGATTCTACTTCTGATCTACTGCAGTACGATCTAAGATTAGATAGTCAGTTAAGATTTGTATAGCGCTTTTATACTACTTCTAATTCTTAACTATACTTACTAAAGCCTTAAACTGCTATACAGATTATCACAACGAATTTACTTTTTAATTACTAGAGTCTTTGCTTTTTGTTTGGCACCTGAATTATTTGAATTACAATGTTTTAATTGAAAAATTGAAAAATTTATCTGAAAAATAAATAAATAGATTTTGCTTTCCTGTTACTGAAGAGGATGTTGTCCCGATTTGTCCCTCGTCGATTCGAGTCCTTGGTTAGAGAAAGTAATCTGCTTAGAACTGCTGGATTCGGTCGTGGAGTTCAAAATTCGGCAACACTCTGCTTCCCTGCTGTTTGTGAATATTTTAACGTCTGCTGTTGTCTGCTGGAACTGCTTCCTGTTCTCCGTCGATTTGCACGTTGCACGTCAGCGTGTGTGTGTGTGTGTGTGCTTCGTTCGGGCGGTCGCTCTGCTCGTCAGCTGTTAACCAATGATTTAGACGGCCTCTCTGCTGTATTCTTGAAGTCTGGTCTTGAAGTCGGGTGGATCTCTTGCGTGCTTATGACTAACTGGTAGTACACAATAAGCTTGGTTGATGTCTTGAAGAGTATCTCGCCTTTACGTAACAATTACGAGCTATACAGATGATCTGTAGTTAGTGTGTTCGTAATTGCGTGTATGTTGACCGCGTAGAGTCTTCTTGTTGATCTTCACCACTTTGGCTACTAGACGATCGAAGGACTACGTCTTAACTTCGTGAGTACTGACAGAAGAGTGAATTTTTCCACCAGAAAACATCGCACTGGCCGGGGCTGCATGAAATGATTTCATTGGTCGAAACACTCTCCCTACCACATAAAATTTAGAATTCCCTTAGTCCGTGAGAATGAAGTCTGGTTCCCACAGACGGAGAATAGAATTATTATCTAATAATTAATTATCCGGCGGAACCAGTTTGTCGCTAAGGATATCCTGTACTTATTTAATTTTGCAATAACTTGGTTGCAAATCAAGTTGTGTGAAATCTAAAATATACAATCTGTCACAAATTATTATCTTTACAATATACTAAAATCTCTTTACTGTAACTCTATTTTAACAGAAGTTATTTAATTATTTTAATTAACTCTTACATTTGTTAATTATATTGCATCAAATTTGCACACGTCATTATTAATATCTCGGCAAACATTTTGGCTATGTTGGATTTCGCCTTTATTTATTAGTTTCCGAGATATTAATAATTAACAGTTTGGGTGTGGTCGCTTCCTTGTACAGCGAACTGCTTACATAACGACAACGTGTGCGTTGCTTTACACAGCATTATTTTCAATGCTCTACATTCAAATGGAGTTTTAACTGTTAATTTTTATTTAAATATGGTTTCAGCATGCGGTAAACATATAACCCCAAATAGTTAATATTTGGTTCCGTTATAATATATATATATATATATATTATAACATAACAAAAATACACCTCAAACGAAAAAAACAAATGTACCAGCAAAATGCACGGTAAAATATGCATAAACGCAATCCTTTTAAGTAATCAAAACACAAAGAGAAATAGTATAATAACTAAATAATTGGGAAATAGAGAATGAAAAGTCATGGAGTAAATAATTTAATGGCAGTGACAAACAATGACTGACGATGACCAAAATACCCAGAAGTGAAGATCAAATGACAAAAAAAGTGTACATAGTAATTTATAAATAGAAATATAATATTTCAATTTGTAAAACTAGTATGTAAGAAATAAGACATTGTGAATAAACCTATTTAACTGTGAGGAGGTCTGCGCACCTCTGACATTTATTTTGTATCATGGAACTACAGAATGTGAATGATATAAAATTTTACAAATATAATAAGATCAAACTATAATTATAAAAGTGGTATTGTGTGACAGTGCTTGAAGTGAGAATAACAGAGAAATACGGTAAAAAGGAAAAAGTGTGTACAATGAAAGTGATGAAACATAATTATAATGAGCATTGAAGGGAATATATAATCTATATGAACCAGTTATATAACCCATATAGTGAAATCAAACAAAGTAAATAGTTAAAAAGTAGAAAATCTTATTTTAAAAAACTTATAATAATATAGTGACGAAGAAAAAAAAAATAAAGGTCAACAGAATCATGTGAAATAGAAATTGTAAAACCGAACCTGTGACCCATAACATATCATACCCAAAGCCTTCACTGAAGGAATTAGTGTTTTGGTAAAAAGAAGGGAGATTGTTGGAAAAAATCTAAAAACAAGGCAGAAAATATTAATTTTGCTGCTGAACCTTTATACAATTTAATGACCGATAAAAGATGAGATGATCAAGAAAAACTATTCAAAAAACTAGAAGGATAATGTTTTAATCGAAGTACCAAAAAAGTAGATGTCTAGAAGTGAAGAATTAAGCAATAAGTCCTAAAAGAAAACTACCAGATTCGTGAGATTGCTCCAAGACTAAGCCAGATATTTGAACCTACATTACTACATTAATGATCGAGTTACAACTAAATAATATGACAAAAACAATATAAAGGCTATAAAAGTGAATTTTTATTTGTACACTTGTACACCATAGTTATTAGTAGTCATAGTTTTTTTGTATTGTTCTTATATGATCCAAAGAACCCACCACTATTCAACAGACATTCACAACACGTAATTACCACATCTCATTCACAAATATTATATTTTATGTTATATTTATGACTTGTACAATATTTGACATTACTTTTACGTTAACCCTGAGATTGAGATTTTACAACAGAAATCAGATACCAATGTTAAATAGGAACATTGGATGTTGTTACAATTAAATCAATGTCAAAAAATAAACAAGAGAGTAAATAAAAATTAGTTGAGTCAGAGACAAAACGAGAATAAGGAGTTTGACTATTTATTTAACACAGAGTTACATAGAAGTATACTAAGAAGGGTATAACTTCGTTTAGTTACAAATTGGCACACAAACGTGGGGCTAATAAACACACCAAAGTAACAACATTTTATATTACAAATTGGCACACAAACGTGGGGCTTAAAAGAAATCTAAATAATTCTTTATTTTGAAATAAAAAGAAAATACTATATACAAAATAGACGAGGAATCCAGTACTATACAATATATAGCCTATATAATAATAATATATTATATAATAATAGTCAACCAACACATATGTACTTCACCAGACACAAAAACCGGAAGGCTGAGGATGGGTACAAGATGGTACCCGAAACATGTTCCTAATAAAGAAAAAAATATCTTGAGGTAAATTCATTATAAATATTAAATGTATTATATACATCAAGAAACGGACTGTAGCAGAAAGTGATTGAATATATATATGCATATATATATATATATATATATATATATATATATGTAAAACAGTTTATATACAGTTTATATAGATGAACAGTTTATATACTTACAATATATTTATATAAATAATCGGCACATATTTAAATACTTTCAAAATTAAGATATATATATATTTATTTATTTATTCAAACTCTTTTGCTACAGTCTATTTCTTGAAGCATATAAAATATTTATATTCGAGTAAGGCTGAACAAGATGGAAAGAAGGCTGAGGATGGGAAAAATAAGTTTCCCGAAAGATGTTCCATATAAGGAAAAAACATCTTGAGGTAAAGTAATTATAGGCTATATAGTAAACATATTATATATATTTGTATATACACATTGTTACGCTGAGGAAAGAGTCCGATAGGCTTTGCACGCATTGTGTGAGCAGCAGGATGACAAAACAATCAACATCTTTCTATACCTTCTATACGGTAAGGTATCATTCTACCGACAACAGGAAATCTCTCGAAAACGTTATTACTTCGAAACTGCTTCTGCTGGTTACACAGTGAAACCTCACTAATTCGTCTCCCACTAATTCGTCTCCCTCTGTAATTCGTCACCCATTCAAGCTTTTTTTTCTTTTTCTTTATTAACAAGCGAATGACATATACGCTCTAATTATAGATGCGGTATATCAGAAACATGCTGATTGTGGCCGGGGATCTAATAGTAGCTAGGAGAACTGATTGCGGAAGATATTGGTTCCGAGAATGGGTATTTTGTATTTCTGTACACGACAATGTAAGTGTTGTGTTGGTTGTTACAGCGTAATACGTTTCCAAAAATTTAGTTGGATTGCTGATGCCTGGAAAAGTATTCCAGAAAACACTCTAAAATCTGCCTGGAATAAGTTACGGCCATCTGAATTACAGCCGGCGTCTACACAACCAGAAGGTCTTTACCCCATATCGGAATTGTTAGATATCTGCCAATCCCTACCAGCATTTAACAGTTTGAATGAAGACGACGTCAAAAATTGATCTGGAAGAGACTTACCGGATGTAGGCTACGAAATGTTTAGTGGTGATTAAATTGTTTCATACGTATCCACGGAACCTACGAACCTAATGATAAAGATGACCAGCCAATAAAACCTGCAATCTCTCATAAGCAGTCCACATAATCACTGACTACAGCAGTCAAGTGATACGAAGGCCAAGATGATGCAGAACTACCTAAAATAATTTCACTGCGCCAAGTAGGCCTACATAATTTGGCTCTTGAAAAATATGGTCGACAGGAAAAAACAGAAGAAAATTACTGATTTTTTAAAAGTCATTAAACAATTTTTTGTTTCAATTACAGTGCTTAACTTGTTTGAGTTTGAAAATTTTCAGTAACAAATATGTTCGAACATAACATTAGTACTGTACATTCCTAGTGTTGTAATAAAACATTTGTTATTCTCTTTAATGGGCCTGTTTCTTACTACCCATTAATTCGTCTATTTCACTAATTCGTCACCCCCTCGGTCCCGTAGGTGACGAATGAGAGAGGTTATACTGTACAATCTACAACGCAGTTAGTCTATTGAGTGTTTAAAATCCAAGCGATGAGACGTGTCAGTTTTGATTTTTACGATCGTGTACGTTTATTTGACAGCGCATCTTGTGTAAAGTGCTGATTGTTAACTACTGTATGCAGACATTTGTAATTGGTGACTTTAATTATTTAGTGCGATAAGAGAGTATTGGACAATTGTAAACTTGGGGAATTGTTGTATATAAGAACGTCACTGTGTATTGAAACAGTTATTAAATTAGGGAGTAGCGATTTCTCTCGTGTTCTATTATTTATTTTATTGTTTTAAGAATACGATCCATGCGATCGGCATACACAATATACTTCGCACGCGCGCGTATACACACACACTGTGACGGCAGCGAAGGCGAACGTCTGCTCTCCGGTACCAACGGCGCGAACACTTGGCAGCACGTGACACCTGACGCAGCGAGCCAATCAGGGATCAGCAGCCGAGACGTGACATCTGACGTGTTACGAGCGAGCCAATCAGCGGTCCCGGTCAGGGCACAAAAACAGCGCCGGTAGAATTTTTGACGCACTCCATCGCCACGCGCACTTCATCGCCACGCCATCGAACGCATTTCATCTCCTCCCCTGTATTGGACGACATCGACGCGGAGTCAGCCGGAAGGAAAAGCCGAAGAGTAGAACCGACGTTCTTGCATTCTTCGCCCTGTACCACGCCAGCGACGGACTTCGCTGGGCCGGCAGCGGACTCGACGCAACCGATGCCGAAAGAAGAGGACTGCATTACACGTCACGAACAGCGGGCGCAGCCGCCGAACATCTCAGCGCGGCTCGAACGGAAGTAACGCGTGCGCGCGCACACACGCACACACACACCTCTGTAAATATGTATGCCTGCAACATTTCTGTGCCCTGGTTGGTTCAGTTTCACAGAGTATAATGTTGTTATGGTGACGTCTAAAGTTCCTGTTACGTGATGAGTGCTGTCTATGATTCAACACACAGTGGTGCCGTAAAAAACGGTAACTACAGGCAGACTGTTTCAGTCTGGCCTAGTAGACGCAAGCATGTTTATGGAACGTTGTAGAAGGTAGTATACGAGGATAGCTTAAAAAGTTCTCGGAGTGACAAGGAGATAGCGCCACAAGTGTCAAATGGTTATAATTGTTGGTAAGTTTGCTCCATCACATGACTTATCACAAGGTTTAAAACAACTCTAGCTACTTGTTTGATTGTTGTAATCAAATAAACTTGAAAATTTTGGTGTTTTTAGAAAAATGGATAAAATCATAAAATCATACGTTGGCAATGATAAAATTTGTTGAAAAAGTTTAACGCTAACAAAAATAAAAAAGTCGTATTCCACTTTTGGAGACTTTTACTGTTTATTTCAATAGTGAATTAATGGTCTGTTGACTACAAATGTTGAATACAATTTGTCTACTTGTGAATGTAAATGTTCTGTGTAATTCAAACAGTTATTAAATTAACGAGTAACGATTTCTCTGGTGTTTGATTATTTATTTCACTATTATAAGAAGACTAACCATGCAGTCATAACAATATTCAGCGCTCAAGCGCGCGCACACACAAACACACACTAGCATACACATTACACAGTATACATTATGTATTATGTTGTTATGTATATAATATTGTAACAATATAATGTAACAATGTATCTGTTTGTAGGTTATAACTTTGAGGAACATGAAAACTAAGTAGAAAGGTACTTCTTTATTTTGAAAACTAAAAATTGCACAAAACTGTAAATATGTATGCCTGCAACATTTCTGTGCCCTGGTTGGTTCAGTTTCACAGAGTATAATGTTGTTATGGTGACGTCTAAAGTTCCTGTTACGTGATGAGTGCTGTCTATGATTCAACACACAGTGGTGCCGTAAAAAACGGTAACTACAGGCAGACTGTTTCAGTCTGGCCTAGTAGACGCAAGCATGTTTATGGAACGTTGTAGAAGGTAGTATACGAGGATAGCTTAAAAAGTTCTCGGAGTGACAAGGAGATAGCCCCACGAGTGTCAAATGGTTATAATTGTTGGTAAGTTTGCTCCATCACATGACTTACCACAAGGTTTAAAACAACTCTAGCTACTTGTTTGATTGTTGTAATCAAATAAACTTGAAAATTTGGTGTTTTTAGAAAAATGGATAAAATCATAAAATCATACGTTGGCAATGATAAAATTTGTTGAAAAAGTTTAACGCTAACAAAAATAAAAAAGTCGTATTCCACTTTTGGAGACTTTTACTGTTTATTTCAATAGTGAATTAATGGTCTGTTGACTACAAATGTTGAACACAATTTGTCTACTTGTGAATGTAAATGTTCTGTGTAATTCAAACAGTAATTAAATTAACGAGTAACGATTTCTCTGGTGTTTGATTATTTATTTCACTATTATAAGAAGACTAACCATGCAGTCATAACAATATTCAGCGCTCAAGCGCGCGCACACACAAACACACACTAGCATACACATTACACAGTATACATTATGTATTATGTTGTTATGTATGTAATATTGTAACAATATAATGTAAAAATGTATCTGTTTGTAGGTTATAACTTTGAGGAACATGAAAACTAAGTAGAAAGGTACTTCTTTATTTTGAAAACTAAAAATTGCACAAAACGGTTTTAAAATAGAAAATTTAATAGTTGAATATGTATTTATTTAATGACACTTCATTTTAAACATAAAAATTTTATTCTTCCGTAGGTAATATTCAAAACTTTTGTCTGTATAACTGTAGATTTTGTACTGCGATATACTTTAAGTGTTTATTATAAAAATGTTCAACAAATACATCCACAATGGCTGCACACAAAAAGCTGACAATCGCTGTTCCTAGCAGTGCAAAAGGTGGCGGGGGGGGGGGTGTAAAAAATGCAAAGTCAGCCGAGAGCCACAGCCAAGTGGCAGCAGTCTGGAGACGGAGACGTAAAGTGCCAATTGCGCAATTAACGGAAGACGTCGTCCCTCTTCTGTTCAACCCCCGCATACATATTGTAACAGCAAATAAATAATAAATTAAATTCAAATGCTGCGTATATGCCTCACGTTTGAAGCACCACTTATGTAATATTAAATAAATTAAATAAAATTAAAATGGTCTGTTGCGTTTTGTCATTCTGTGTTATCCCACGTCGTTGGGTCAATTATGTAATAATCAAATAAATTAAATGCTGTATTGGGTTATTCTCGAGTTGTGAGCGCCAACTATGCAATTCAAAAATAAAAAATAAAAAGTTGATAAATGTTTAAATTCAATGTTGTATTTAAATTCAGGTAGTGTATTTAAATTCTTCCTATAACCCACCCCTCTTGTAAGCACTAATTTTCATAACATTCTAATTTATTTACGTTTTTTAATTTACCTTTAATTACTTTATTTTATTTTTCAATATAAAAATAGTTCATCAAGTATTTGTTTGTAGAATGTATGATTACTTTAGTAATTGATTGAAATAAATAATAATTTAAAATCTGATTATTATCGGGGCTCACTTGGTACCCTTGATCACTACCAGACTTCGCTTTCAATTCTGTCTGCAGAAGCACTAGTATTTTAATATTTTATTAATAATTCCAAATAATTGCAACAACTCTAACTTCGTTTACTTCAATATTCTTCTATTATAGAATAAATAAACACTCTTTGAAAGTTATTAGTTAATTACCCGAACTGTACAATTACTCGCTCATAGGTTGGCAGTATCGAAAAATTCTCAGGGACTAGGTTAATTTTTGTTTATTAATTCAACTTAAATATGTTGCTGGGTTCTTCTGACTACAATAATTTACTCAAAAATGCCCTTAGTGAAGTACAAAACATCACAAATCTTCGATCTATTACATAAATTAAATAATTACTTATAATTAATTAGCAAACAGTTTTCGGCAGTGTAAAATAATAGTGTTCAGTGTCTTTCTAGGTTAATAACGAATTCACTTCTTAATTCTGAGTGCACAAAAATAAATATCTTACAATTAATAATTACAAAAGTGTTAGTGTTAAGTGGTTCAGTGATTGTTCAAATAATAAAAATAGTATATAATCAGTGTTACACTTAGGTTATATAAAAATAATGAGTTGGATTGATCTCACCAATTCTTATACACTTTTTAAACTCTGGCAGGTTGTTTTCACAATTAAATATTGGTAAATCACTCTTTACAATTCACGGATTAAGTGATTCACTGAATTTCATAACTCACAAATATATGTTGATCACCTAACTTGTCTGGTGTTCGATACTCGTTAATAATTTCCTGGACACAATTAACACAGAGAGCGTGTTCTTTACTCTTCGAGGTGTAACAGTCAACTAACTGGCGCGGGTTACTTTTTTTGACTTCTTGGACCAAAATTTGCAAAATTCCGATTGGTCGAAGCCCTAGGCATTGTCATTTGATGGCGTCGGTTTTTTCTAGTTCTAATATATCATCAAATAATTATTTTGAAACTCCCACCTTATACTAAATCTAATTTTAATGAGATGGTCATTAATGAATTCCCCTTTTTCCACTGATTATTTAGACACCTCACAAGACGGGTTTCTGTTCAGTGTCTTAGAAGTTAGAATTTTGGATTTTTTATCTAAATTTATGTTTTATTAATAAAAGTCCCCTTTTTGTATCTTTAATGTTTTAACACAGTTCCTATTCACCTTAAATGTGATAATAACAGTTAAATACATTAATATTAGTAATGGTTATGACAAATGTTAACATAAGTATCTTACTCATACTTTAATTTCCTTAATTTCCTAATATACATTGCTTATTTAGGAAATACAATCATATTATGTATTACTTCATACTTTTTACCTTACTACAGTTCTTCTTAAACTTACTCTAATACAAATACAAAATTTATACAACAACCTTTTTAAGCCATTTCTTGGTTTAGCTACTATACACTTTAACATAATAATCATAATAACCTGTTTCTTTTTGTAACAGTTTATACCTAATTCTTACTAATATTAACACAAATTGTAAACCATAACATTGAAATACACAGCTTTCTTTCTTTAGCAAAATAATCATCATGATCTGTTTACTTGCAACAGTTTGTTCATGATGTTTACTAATATTAATACACATCAGATACTGTAACATTTAACTAAACAGTTTTCCTTCACTGAACATAGTAATCATCATGACATGTTTCTTTGTAACAGTTTGTTCATGATGTTTACTAATAATAATACAAATTACATGCCACAACTTTTAAATAAACAGTTTTCTTTCCTTAACATCCTAATCATCATGATCTGTTTCCTTGTACAGTTTATTCATGATGTTTACTAATAATAATAATACAAATTATATAACATAATATTTGAATAAACAGCTTTCTTTCTTTAACATAATAATCATCACGATCTGTCCCTTATATAACAGTTTATTCATGACGTTTACTAATATTAACACAAATTATATACTATAATTCAACCAACTATATTAGTAACTTTTTAAACATATTAATTGTCCTCCTGACAAGTTCTATAATAGGGTAAATAGTTCAGGATTCCTTATTAATAATCACTCAATTTTATGTCACAGATGTTAGCTACAATATTTTGATATGATTTTCTTTACACTTTACAATATAATATTAAATATTTATGCCTAATGTGACATGAGTCTGACCTATTTTTAAGGCATTATGACCTACAGCATTTAACAGAAATAAGTATTACAATGCTGTGACATTCCCTATATACTTTACTTGACTATGGTATATCATTTTTATAAACTAAAACAAACATATTACAACATATAACTTTCAACATAAACTTAGTACTTAACTATTGTTTTGTACTTCAATTGATTTTAATAATTAGGTTGGGTTATGCACTTTGGCATACTTCTACTATTTAACATAATATAAGTTTAATATTTATTTTGGGAGAACCGTCACTTTACAATATATAAGTTTAATATTTATTTTGAGGGAACCGTCACGTTACAATATATACGCATACATGGACTGACCACTTTAACTTAATATATTGGATAGGCATACCTTGGTATAATTTTGCAAATAATAAATATAATTTAAAATTTATTGAAATTTAATATTCAGTTGATTACATATTTGAGTAATCCGCATAATAAAATATTTAATATATTACTTAAACAATAATACAGTTCTCATAACATTATTATGACCGTGTCTAAGGTATAATCGTTGGAATAGGATAGAATAGTGTGTATATGTTTGTATGTCAGCAGATTAATTTCAGTATTTTATTTGAGCTGATTCGCTACAAAGTCTTCTACGTCGCTGCTATTTTAAGTATCTTGTAATAAATAAGGTTTACAGCTACTTCAGAGCCCTGTCTTTGATTTTATTTGTCCTTTTAAGTTTGTTCGTCTTTCCATTACGGCTCTTTTCGCAAAATGTCTTTTCCATTTCCCTCCTCTTTATAGATTTTTGAAGACTTTTTATAACGCTCTTTGCAAACGCCTTGTACACCTTGCATGCGTCCTTGTTTCACTCATTCAGTAGCTTATTTTTTCCAGAAATGCGGCTTCGACATTACGGTATATCATGCCACATTGTTTTCAGACTGTTATCACTGCTTACATACTACAAACTAATGAACGGTTTTGTATCATAATACATCTCCTCATATTGAAATCTCATCGACTATCATAATAAAATATAAAACATATTTAAACATACATAAGTATATATTTATCTATATATACATAAACCTCAAAGTCTGAGGATTTATGTGTACTGAATACAAATCCTCACCGTTACACCGATTGCCACAAAATTTTGCACAGGTAACCTTTGAGACAAGACGAAAACACTGTTTAACTTGGAATTTGATATTTTGCCCCGTTCACTCGATTCAGGTACTTTTAATTATGCCTTTTCGTTGACGCGTATAAAGATGTCAACAAACCGTGGAGACCAGAATTAATTACCATAATAACAAGTAAATAAACAAATGGATATTTAGTGGCATCGGAACTGTACCTTTTTGCAGTTTTTAATGTTTTTAATATGCGATTGTATCGATATACTTTGTAATTTTGTATACAGATACGTCTATATATTTTGTAATTGTCTTAAACGATTATAAAATTCATGTTTATAGGTATTTCTGATGATGCAATGAATAAGTAATGAAATATATTAAATACTACTACTAAAGATGTGAAAAACACCATGGAGGCCAAAATTTATTACCATAGAAACAAATAAATAAACAAAAGCTATTTAGCGGCATTAGAACTGTACATTTATTTATTTCTGCAGTACATTTTCAATGTTTTATATAATATGCGATTGTATCGATATATTACGATGTGGAAAAGAAGAAGTGTACTAATTGTAAATTGTCCTATTACTTAATGGAAAGCGAAAATACGTGTTGTTTTCATTTGTAAGGTTAGGTGACAACGTTTTTTGATTTTAACATGATAATGTTTTTAGGCTGGGGTCATTCCACAAAAATGTAACGTCATCGAAAAATGTAACGCTTCCACACTTTCGATTCCCCACAGTCTAGAAATCTTCGGTCTCTGTCGTTTTAACATGATAATGTTTGTTATATAGTAAATATATTTGTTATAGGCCTATAGTAAATATTTGTTATATGCAGATTATACGTTTCAAAAGCCTAAAAACATTATCATGCTTCGATGTTTCGGTTTCGTCAAAATTTCTTTTTAGTTTACTGCTGAAATAAATAAAAGCCATGGTTGAGGTAAACATAACGTTTATTGTGTTATACAATGATTCTAACACAGTAACACTTAAAATATAGCGTTTTTGATTTAACAGGTACTTTATAAATATCTCTAAAGGCTTTATAAACGGGTACTTTTAAATCTCCAAAGGCTGTTGCACCAACATAATAATTTAGTACAAGTTAAAATAGTACAAGTGTTGAAAACAGCTTTGGAGAGAATTTGACTAATGAGTACAAAATACAAAAATACGAGCTGACAGAACGCCATATAGACATTGATAAAAAAAATTATATTAAAATACTTATTAAAAGTCAAATATTCGCGTGCGAAGCCGCGGGTTACAGCTAGTAAATAAATAGAATATAGTATAAAATCGTTTCTTAGAAAATATTAATGTTAATTTTCTAAAAGTATTAATTCGATTAACAAATTAATTATTTTTCAGACTCAAGCTTTTTTATCAAACTCATACAAGGAAAACAACCACGGGCCAACACGCGCACATACACAATCTGTTGCCATATGAAAATAGCCCTTTAACCACTTGATTTTTCTTGCATGAGTTAAGTATGAATGTAAAAGACATGAGCTTCGACCATGTTTTAATTTGGCTATCGCGCGTTTTCTCGTTTCTGAGGCATATTTTGATATTATCTCTAATGTGTCTCATAAGGCATACTTCATGGAGTATTTAGTTTGACGTTTGACTGAGAGGTTAGCTATAAGTCCATAGTTACATATTTTATTGGTCGTCTGGCGAAACAGGTGCTGTGTATGTTTGATTTCTTATGTGTACTTAAAGAGAGTGTTGACACCTATCGGAAGATTGAGGTAGTTCAAAAACAAGTTTTTCTTATTTACAATATCATGACATCATTCGCGTTTTTCTTCTTGTGAGGCGCATTATGAAAATTAGAGCATTATTACTCTTAAAAATAGAAGAGCACAACAGGATATGCTGTTTATATATAAGAGTATTCATGGCCTACATTTCTGGCGTAGGCAACCTAACCTAACCTAAGACACAGAAGCCATGTCTTGTTCAGGTGTTTGGATTAGGATGTGTTGGCCCCATTGGGGAGATCCATCAGGATAATGAATATGTTAAGGTTTACAATCATAATATTAATGCCTTGAGGAAGAATGTTATGAAGATACTGGATATGTACAATGAGTTAGACTCTGACTAGAGAGTCTATCTATCCATTTTATAAATGTGTATGTGTACGTACGTACATAATCTTGTTTCTTGTTGTGTTGTTTTATATATGTGTAGTAGTATATCTCCATTTCTTCTATGTTACGTAGACGATCTCCCTGAATTGCTTTCCAGTTAGGTAGAATCCAATCACCAAGGTATTCACACTGTCCTATGCAGTCTCTTCACATCAGAATGTAGTCGTTCTTCTTTCCCGTTAGATAAAAATCTTCAAGGAGGTTGGGATGACTATAAGAAGATATGTGGAGACCATCACTAAATATTTGAAAAACAAAATTTGAAAAAATTGTTTTAATACGTTCACAAAAAGAAATGTACTATGTTCAAAATAGCGTACGCGTATGCGCACACGCGCGCGCGCGCACACACACACACACACACGCACACGCACACACACGCACAACATAACATACTGTTACGACGGTCTCCTTGGTTGTCGTATGGTAGAGCGGAAAACAAAATACAAGACGCCAATTAAGTCACTAATCACCAGCTTTAATTATCACTTTTAAACAGTTTGTAATCAATAAGATAGTCTCTTACAGCAAATCAAATAAAAATTGTTCACACGAAATAATAATGTGAACGAGTATAAAACAGAATTGTATTACAATTGTCCCGCACAAATATAAAACACAGTACTTCGCCACAATACTTCGAACCGCACTGGAATATATCGCCACTAAAACTGAACTAAGTGCCGCTGAAGTCTTGTATGTATACCCCGCTGAGACACCAGAACATTCCATACTACGCATCAGCACTATACTAGAGCGTAATTGACTGCGGCCTTGACACAGTGCGCGCGGCCGGTGGAGTCTAGATAAGTCTCGCTAACGCATGTTGAGATCACGTACGCACACTACATTGCAGCCGGATTCCACTGGAACATCCGAGAAACACGTGCACTGTTCTGTAATGGTGTAACGCTTTTCCGTAACAATACTTATTTCACTTATTAAACGTGGAGTAAATAATTTTTGTTTCTGTTTTAATGCGAATAAATATTTTTGAACATAAATAATTAAACGGTTTGTCATCGTAAGTAATAAATAATTAACACGCAGTTACTCTTCAGTTTAGATTTAGTAAGAACTTGTGACTGTACTTTCGTTTTCATACTACTGCAGCAACGCTGTTAACGTCACTTCGCGTCGACACAGTTCCGTGCCGGAGATCTAATTATAATATATAATAATTAATAATTATTGTTTGTTGCGAGCAACAAACGTCAGCAACCGTGTTGCTCAACAACTTCTACTTTTTTTTAGGTGAAACACTGAGGAGAGTGTAGTCCCACAGCTGTTTTGTAAACGATCTGAATATTTTTTATTATAGCAGAAAGTAAATGCTAGTATTGCATTGTGCCTGTGACTCATTATTTAATTGATATACTATGAAAATATATAAACAGTAATAAATATATAGTATTAATTATTAATAATTAATTAAAGGAAATGAATTCATTATTTATGTGTATTTATTGAATAAATAATTTGATATGTAAAATAAATAATCGAAATGTAATATATACAATTGAAACCACAATAAATAAATAGCCGTATACCTAGTAGTTAAACAGCTGTAACAGTAGTAAACAAATAACTACATCCCCAATAATTAAGCGGCAAGAACCGTAATAAGCAAATAACAGAACCACTAATAATTAAACAGCTGTTACCATCGGAACTCTAATAAATAAACTGCTGGAACCGCAATAAATAAAGAATTGAGACTTAATAAATAAATATGATATGTGAAACCGTAATAAACAAATAACAAAATCCTTAATATATAGCTAGAACCGTACTGTAGCTATCCTTAATAGCTGGAACCGTAATAAATAAATGAGACTAATGAATAAACAACTTAAAACCGCAACTGTAACCCTAAAAATTACCCGCCACGAACCGTCATAAATAAGTAACTAGATCTAACACATAAACAGCTGAAACTGTTATAAGCAAATAACTGTGACTCAAATAAATAGACAAATGATTCATAAATAAGTAAACAAATAACTGTGACTCCGATGAACAATCGCTTGGTATGTTAATAAGTAAATACCAATGACTCTAATAAATATATGACTTTCAAGTGGCGAGTGAAATGATTCAACGTGTAAAAGGATGCTCGATGCATTTGGAGCAAGAGAGACTGTGCATAAAGGATTAAGATTCAAATACGTGTGAACGGTTAATAATTTAAACGAAACGATGGTTTAGTAATGTTTATATGTGTTTTTTTTTACACGAATAGGCCAGACGTGGACTACGCGAATATCATTTTCTTCTCTTCTCCCGCTAGAAGGCCTTCATTCGCACACTATGCGCCGCCTTCCTTTCCACTGTCCACCCCTTTTTCGTCTTCTTCTCGCCGCAGAGAACATCAAGATTTTGAATTTTGTTTCTGTATGTATTTCTGTCCACACAGTCGTTCAAATGGCCTGGCCAGTTTCATCATTTCCTCCTTGAGTAGTTTGGTGTATCCGTTTAGACTTGAAAGTTGTCAAATATATTTGAAAATTTGTTTATTTACTCTGGACCGTTAGGTTTTTTTATCCGTACAGTTCTCGTGTTAGAGTAAAGGCGTTTGCTAATTTGAGTTTCCTTACATTAATCTTAAAGGATTCTTTGTCTGAGGCGTTTCGGGATATGTTTCCCCAAGATATTTAAAAGTGTTAGTATATTTTATTTCTCCATACATAGTGTCCAGGCACGTTTTTGGGAATTTAAATACGGTGGTCATAATTTCCGTTTTAGCAAAGGAGATTTGGAGGCCAGTTTTCTTCGTTATCTCTTTGAGATCTTCTACTTGCTTTTTTGCTTCTTCTTCTGAGTGGCCGAAGATGGCAAGATCATATGCAAAAGCTAAACAGCTTAATTCTACGCCTTTGGATTTGTTACCTATTCTAACCCTAGTGGAATTGACTTTATGGAAGGTTTTCATGACTTTATCTAGGACACAGTTAAAGAGAATAGGGGAGAGTCCATCTCCTTGTCGTACGCCAGTATGAATCGGGAAGGGGTCACTAAGTTCTCCTAGGAATTTAATTTTGAAAACTCAAAAACCGCATTTCACCGCATTCCTGCAGACACTGGAAGAAAGAGGGTCTCTCGATCCACTGAATCATAGGCCTTCTGAAAATAAATGAAGGTTATGATGAGGGGGATATTTCTTTGAAGGAAATATCTAATGATCAACTTGAAACTGAGAATCTTTTATATGTATTCCATTATAAGAAATCGATATTTATAATGAACATAAATGGAATCACAGCTAACACCAAAAAATAAACGATTAGAACCGTAATAAATGAACAACAGTATATTATGATAGACGTTTGTTGTGAGCAGCGAGAAATTTTTCCATCTAATTTAGTACGCAGATAAAGTGAAGGCGACATTAATACCGGGTGGCAATCAGAAAGTTGTCTTCAAATGTCTACTCACCGCATCATACGTATTACTAACCAGCTCTCTCTCTCTCTCTCTCTCTCTCTCTCTCTCTCTCTCTCTCTCTCTCTCTCTCTCTCTCTCTCTCTCTCTCTCTCTCTCTCTCTCTCTCTCTCTCTCTCTCTCTCTCTCTCTCTCTACAAACACACACACACACACACACACACACACACACACACACACACACACACACACACACACACACACACACACACACACACACACACACACACACACACACACACACACACACACACACACACACATCATGCTCGGTGTTTTTCTTCGCTTTGATGGAACGGAGCTTTCTTTTCTGAAAGCGGCCGTCACACATTGATTAATGTTTCCCTATCTCCGGAGCATTGTGTCGTACTCCTACGGCATTTACTAGTACACGTTATCTGTACAACATATTAAATACGCCAGCATAATACTTCGTGTACTCTACTTACCGCTTGTTGCGTCGTTTGACATCCTTTCTTCCGTACAAATACACCGAATGAATGTTACGTGATTGATGACTGGATGAGACGATACGATTAAGTATAAATTTAAATGGAAAGTACTTTATGTAAGACTAAAATTTCATATTATAATATGTAAAGTTACTAATGCTTTTAACAATAACTACATAATTTTTTCGCTTGTAGCCTCAACATGGAGATTCGTAGCTGCCCCCGTTTGCGGAATTCTCAGATTGTCCGCAGCTGAAATCCTTTAATCCCATTACTGCTATAACTTGATACAAGAACCACTTTATCGGCATTCTCTCTGCGTTTCTATGATCAATCTTTCCATGTAAAACCACAGTGAAGTAGGCGCTCTCCCTAATTAAGCATCTCGGTCAAAAATAATTCCTTTTGATGGCGCGTTTTCACAGTATTTTAACTCTCGTATTCTATTAAACTGTACTATTAGTTCCAATACTATATAAATAAATAAATAAATATTTATAAATATTGCCTCAACACTACATAGTTGAAATATAAATATAAATTAATAAATAAGTATAAATAAACGGGCGTGTCGTGTAATACACGTCACAAGTGGGAACGTCAGTGTCGAGTGACGAGTGAACTGATTCTACGTGTAAAAGGTTGCTCGTATGCATTTGGAGTAAGAGAGATTTTGATGTAGCCCTAAAGAATTAGGTTCAAATAAGAGTGAACGGATAATTAAATGAGACGAGGTCATAATAGTGTTTATATGTATTTTATTGTAAGAAATCGATATTAAATTTAGGAATATTTGTGGTACGATTCATAGAAATCTTAGAAACAAAACAAGACACAACACAAGGATTAAATTTTATAAGACAATTGCAATACACACGTTGATTTATGCAAGTGAGGCGTGGGTCATGACAAAAAAGGAAAGCGGTAAGATTCAAAGTGCTGAAATGCAGTTTCTTCGATATACTTTAAATTATACATTGCAAAATAGAATAAGGAATGAAGATATCAGAGCAGATTTTGAAGTAAAGAACATAAATAAAATTATTGCAATTTACAGAAGATAATGGTGGGATCATCTGCAAATGATGACAGAGAACCGATTGCCGAAAGCGGCACTGAACTATAAAGCCATTGGTAAAAGAGACGTGGGTCGTCCGAGATGAGATGGGCGCCGTAACAGGTTTATATAACCTAATCTTTGAAGAAGAAGAAGAAGAAGAAATCGATATTTGCAATGAACATAAATTAAATCTAATCACATGGCGTATTATTTTCAGCAGGTCCATACGTACAAATTACGAACAATTTTTTTAAATGTAATAGTACGATTTACACAATATTGAGTTAAAAACTGGAATGTGATATGGGCAGTATAATAATTCAGTTTTTTACAAAAAGCTAATGCAGTCTTATTGAATCAAAGATGTATCTAAAGATAATATAAATAACAAAATGTGTAGTGGTATAAATTATGATACTAATTATCAACTGGCGAAATAACGGGCGATTCGTGTTCAACCTCGACAAAATAAACGAAACGTTGTGGTAACTGAAGTAAGATAGGAACGTTTTACATTGTATTCTATCAAGAAATCTCGAAAATACGGTACCGATTGAGATACCACCTCATGTCGTAGCGTGTGATGGATCGTTGTTCAATTTCAAGTTGAGTGTACCTCGAAGGAATTCTACCAAAGAATGTGAGCTGTCAATCGCAAAGTTTTACTTTGAAATCTCTACTCAAAATTAGAGATAACACATTGTAACTTTTAATAAGTAATGCAGCCTTTTCAGCAGTATAAGGTAACGTGTAAAAGTGGATGGAGTTAATGATAGCGTTAATATTCTGATTTGGAGAATATTCTGATTTGGATCTCGCGCCCGTTGGCTGTTAAAAAGCGTGCGGTCGAAAGATAAAATGACCTTACTATATTATGGTTCATGTGCAGTCTCTTATTCCATACGAGGCAGGGATTTTCCAATATAATGAATATATTTTCTGTCAGGCACATTCTGTAATGCTTGAATCATTCAACATTGGTTGGTGTATGTTGTAGCATAAAGTAGCATATAGTTTGTTTAATTTCGGTCCTGCAAATTTATTATTAGCTTTATGTTTATTTGTTTTTAGTTATTTATATTTTAACAGTAGAATGTTGAGCGACATAATAGTTATCCGTAGCAATATTTACGGATATTTATTTACGTTATTGTCACTAACAGCACAGTTTAATAGGATACACATTTATCAGTTGTAACTATAATATTGTAAAGCCTTACTGCATCAATTTATAAAATCTCGTGCATTTCCCTGCAGCATAATTTTCCCAAAACCTGTAGTCATTTAGTTTTGACATCTTTAACAGCGGTTCGTGTCTCAAAAACATTCAAACCATGCTCCATAAAGAAATCTTATAAGATTTGTTGCTTCCCTTCTACAATACTTCTTAAGTTTAGTAGCTTATTCTTTATATCAGTTCATTTTACAATCTAGAACTTACAGGAAAGGACGTATTTTTAACATTTTAAGGTCTATCTGGGATAGAGATATTTGTTTGTAACAAGCAAACGACAAGACGTTTGAACTTGTCGTCTACTTTCATCATAGATTATGCGTGAAAATAAGTTGTTTCAAATAAGGAAATACAATTTTATCCACATCAGTCGCAAATATTTTACAACAGTAAACCCATTATAGATCAAATAAACTACGTTACTCACCGTCAGAGGCTTAATTCTTATACTTGTGATGTTATACTAACTCAACATGTTTCGGGACAGCTTGTCCCATCTTCAGGAGTAAAACACACTCTTCAACCTCAATTGAGGATGAATCGTCAAACATTAAAAATATTAAAACCCAAAACACACATTGAATAAATTAATGAAACTATAACATTAAGCGCACGTGTAGGCTCCAAGGTGCACACCTCACGCCGGCTGAACGCCGCTTAACATCACAAGTATAAGAATTAAGCCTCTGACGGTGAGTAACGTAGTTTATTTGATTGTCATACAAGTGGCTTGGTACTGTAAATAAAACTTAATACCATTAAAGATGTTAGAAAATGTTATTGTGTATCTACCTTATATACAAAGAAATGAAGTACCTCAGTGATAGTATTTGGATAACATACAAACAAGATTTAAATGCATTTGCAACATACATTTGAATAAAATTCATTCAAGATTTGAGAAAGTTTAAGTTAATATTAAATTTTGTCCTTTGAAATTGTCACTTAACCTTTTAATTTACATTCATTAAATCGTACAACATATTTAAATTTTGAAATTTTACCTTCCTACACCACAAATATCCCCATCCGCCTATAAGTTCTGAGTTCTTTATACTGTATTTGTACTGTTGCGTTGCATGAACTCGTCGGGGAGCGGTTATGATAATCATCATCATCTTCAGCAAGGATTAAGCCAAAAACGGTTTGTTCCGGTTCCAAGCAGACAGACTAGAGCCGGTCACTGCAACGTTTCTTCGGACTCCCCACACCTCTCCGTCCTTTCCGCTTGTTTGGGTATGCGACAGTCATCCAGTCGGTCAAGATATTCCAATAATTATAGCCGATATTGGACTACCCTATCAAGTATGCTTATAATACTCAGTTCCTGCCGTTCATCGACATTTATTTTACGACCTTGAAGAGTATATCCTGCCACGTGCGTGACAAATCTCATTTCGGCCGCTTGAAGTACGACTGGCTTGTGATTTCGTTAAAGTCAATTCTTTGATTCATAGAGAAATGTGGGGAGGGCCATCACGTTGTAGAAATTTAAGCGTGTTTCTTAGTTCGTTGATTTTATGGTTCTCCTGATGGTCTCACACATATGATTGAACTTGTGCAGCTACTTCACCGCATTACTGTTTGTAATGTAAGGCACATTATAACTCGAGGTATTCCAAATTACTGACGTGCTCCAGAACAGTACCGTCTACAACACATTTTGCTCATACGGAATCAGCTCCATGGAAAGCCGTGGTTTTCAGTGTGGAGATCCGACCCAACAGTCAATTGCAATCCCAACAGTTGAGTGTACAGCCAATTGCGATCCGCTTCCCGAGTTCGACAGGATAGCCTGGTCATCAGGAGGTTATAAATATAGGGGTTTTAATATTGTATATGAAATGAGATTTCTCAGGCACGTGGCAGCGTATAGATCACGTCTCCATGATCATAGAAGAAACACAGATATACGCAGGAACTGAATATTATGAGTATACTCGGCAGGATTGCCCAGTATCGGCTGAATTAGTGGGAACATCTTAACCCGAATGGATGACTGCCGCATCCCCAAACAACTCTGGAACTATAAGCCGAGGGGACGGACAGGTGTGGGACGTCCGTGGAAGCGCTGGAGTGACCAGCTCTAATCGTTGCCTATTTGAGACCGGAACAAACCATCCTTGGTTTAATCCGTGAAGATGATTATGATAATATGTCTGTAAAAGAAGTAATGAAGATCGTTAAATTCTTCAAAGATTGCTAAATTCTTCACGAGTCTGTGAGAGGTGACTTTGTCGGAAGAATAATCGGTACTGCAAAATTTGAACGCGCGCATCTTCCTTTACCGTCTGACTTCTCAGTCATTAACCGTTTATTTACTTTTGTTACTCCAACGCTGCTAGTGCGCAATTTCCTAATGGGGTCAATAAATTAGTTAAGTTTCTGCTATAGCCAAGATAAATCACACGTAATGTTGTTCCATTAGGATGTCCTAGTTCGCAGTCAGTTCACGTCCACACTATCCTTCACTGAATCGTGCTACTGCTGCCTTCATTTACGTCTTTTCTACGCTTTATATTTGTCACATGTAATGTTAGGTTCAGACAAATATTCGCGTGCGCGTACTTAATAATTTTGTATTTTATAACTGTTGAATGACCATAAGTGATACTGTAATACTTATAGCTAACTGATAATTAACTGACGTTATAACAGAAAATTGCCAGGACTGATGTTTGTGCACTTCTTCTGAGACGTTGGTGGTAGAATTAAATACTGTAACAATGACATTAATATATTAATGCATATGTTAATGTAAATTTATATTAATTAATACAGATATTAATATTAAAGACAGGCCATTACATACATAATAATAGGTAACTTAAATCAGTGACGTAAAGTCTATAAATTTTGGTATACTTAACCCACTAGATGAGAAAATTTACACATATACAATAGGCTTTATAATTTTATAATCCCTTCGAGGAGTTGTATCTCTTCAAGAGCTCTTTAGGTTCATTTTTTGCTGGCCATTAGCCCTTCTTTTTTTGTCTTCCTCCTCCTTTGTGTGCGACAGATTGGCGTGTGGTTTCGCTCTGTGTGCAGTGTCTCGTTATTTTGTCCTGTCTTCGTATTTCTCTCTCCATTCACTACATTCTCAACTTCTTTGCATCTCCTGTCACTGGATACTACTACCACATTACTCTTGGTTTACCTCGGCTCCACACTTGTTTTGGTTTCCTCTCTGTAATTTTCCTAATCTCCTCCATTTGTCTTCTATAAACATGGACAAACCCGCACCCTACCCTTTATGCCTTAATATACTTTACCATGTTTCTATCCTTTAATATATAATTTATTTCTGTATTCTTAGAATTATGTGTTTTTTCATATTTTTTCTCTAATAGTTATCCTTCAAACCTTTCAGTTTCTCTTCGTTTCTGTTTTTAAGGTCCATTGTCTAATTTGAATATGTCACAGCCGCTCTTTGGCATTCCTGTAAAACTTCTTTCTGTGATCGATCTTCTTTGTTTGTAAATAATTCTTTATATCCAAAGTACGTTCTGTGTACCACTAGAATTTGCTCCGCTATTACTCCTGCAGGGTCGACTCCCTGCTACGCTATTACTCCCATCAACTACCACGCCTAATTGCCCACCTTTTCAAACTCGAATGTCCTCGCTTTCAGTTTTCCTGGCTTTGTAGGCTACTCTTCCCCCCTGTCATTCTTCATTATCTGTGTCTTCTTTTTCACGATTTCCAACACTCTTTCCTTGGGATCCTGCACAATTTTATTAAATGGTGTGTTCATAAGAACATATACACGTCGAACAAGTATATATATATATACACGTCAATATTCAAGTAAATATAGCAATGCAGCATAGAGTTACTATAGTATAGTTAATATTGCAATTAACTATACTGAAAATACATGTATAACTTAGTCGCGAATTCGCCTGGAGCCGTCGCAGAACTTGGACGATTTAAAGTACATTGTATATGTACTCCTTGTGTGTGTGTGTGTGTGTGTGAGAGAGAGAGAGAGAGAGAGAGAGAGAAAGAGAGAGAGAGAGGGGGGGGATTGCGCGCGTATTTAAAACATATAATTTAAAAAATAAGTATACATTATAATAAAAGATTACTCGCGTAATATGTTTTCACGTTTCAGTAAATGTTTGTACGGGAGACCAAAGACGTGACAATGCCGACATCACATGTTACAAGCCGGCATACACAGTCATACGTTTGTAGGCCTATATGATTCTGTACAAACGCGTGTGGGAAACGCAGCACATGTCAGTAGGCCTACGTGCGATCAGACGAATCGGCCTCTCCGATGTTTACACAACACAGCCTCCGTTGATACAATACATGTGTGTCAACATTACGGTATCCTTGACTGAGCGCTCGGCCATCCATGGTAGTGCAATCAAATGTCTCACGTCTGAAGATTAATTTTCGAATAATAAGGCGATATCGTGAACCACGAAATCACATTCACATAAGGTAAAGTCTACGACACCAGCACGGTCAAATATTATACTGTACTTTATAAAAGATTTTCACAATTTCTTAATAATTTATTATAAAAATTACTTTTAATTACTTTTAAGTGTTTTTACTTCCATGTTCCTTAAGGAAATGGAAGTATGGTGAGGCAAAAAAAATCGTGTTCGAGATTATTGCAGATTCTGATTGTAGTACACTCAAAACATGAAAAAAAGTCATTTTACTTCCATGTTCCTTAAGGAAATGGAAGTATGGTGATGGCAAAAAAAATCGTGTTCGAGATTATTGCAGATTCTGATTGTACTCCACTCAAAACATGAAAAAAAGTCGTTTTCCAAAAAGTATCTGTGTGTCTGTCTGTCTGTGTGTCTGTGTGTCTATGTGTCTGTGTGTCTGTCTGTCTATCTATCTGTCTGTAGATTTTTTTTCTATGGCAAACGATAACAGCCGCAAATTCAAACAGAATCAAATAATTTTTTGCATACAGCCCTGATTTATAGAGTACTCGCGACCTATTCTTTTTGGTGAAGATCGGTTGATGGAAAGGGGTAGTTTACCAGCAACGGTTTTTTTTATCAAGGGTAATTTTGTTTGTTTGGCAAACGATAACAGCCGCAAATTCAAACAGAATCACATAATGTTTCGCATACAGCCCTGAATTATAGAGTTCTCAAGAGTTGTTGATTTGGTAAAGATCGGTTAAGGGAAAGGGGTAGCTTACCTGCAACGTTTTATGTTTTAACAAGGGTATTTTCTATGGCAAACGATAACAGCCGCAAATTCAAACATAATCAAATAACTGTTTGCATACAGCCCTGATTTCTTGAGTACTAAAGACCTTTTGTTTTTGGTGAAGATCGTTTATGGGAAAGGGGTAGTTTACCTGCCACGTTTTTTGTTTTATCAAGGGTATTTTGTATGGCAAACGATAACAGCCGCAAATTCAAACAGAATAATATAATATTTTGCATACAGCCCTGAAATGTAGAGTTCTCAAGACCTGTTGGTTTTGGTGAAGATCGGTTAAGGGAATAGGGTAGTTTACCAGCAACGTTTTATGTTTTAACAAGGGTATTTTTTCTGTGACGAACGATAACTGCCGTAAATTCAAAGAGAAACAACTAATGTTTTGCATACAGCCCTGATTTGTAGAGTACACGCGACCTATTGTTTTTGATGAAGATCGGTTGAGGGAAAGGGGTAGTTTACCTGCAACGGTTTTTTTTTATCAAGGGTAATTTTGTTTGTTTGGCAAACGATAACAGCCGCAAATTCAAACAGAATCAAATAATTGTTTGCATACAGGCCTGAATTGTAGAGTACCCAAGACCTGTCGTTTTTTGTGAAGATCGGTTAAGGGAAAGGGGTAGTTTACCTACAACTGTTTTTTATCAAAGATAATTTTTTTCTATAGTAAACGATAACAGCCGCAAATTCAAACAGAATCAAATGATGTTTTGCATACAGCCCTGTATTGTAGAGTTCTCAGTACCTATTGGTGTTGGTGAAGATCGGTTAAGGGAAAGGGGTAGTTTACCAGCAACATTTTATGTTTTAACAAGGGTAATTTTTTATATGACGAACGATAACTGCCATAAATTCAAACAGAATCAACTAGGTTTTTGCATACCTTTTTGAACTAAAGAGAACTCAAGGTCTGTTGATTTTGTTGAAGATCGGTTAAGAGAAAGGGGTAGTTTACCTGAAACATTTTATGTTTTAAAAGGGTATTTTTTATATTTAACAAGAGTAAAGTACTTAATTTTTATAAATAAAGTGTCCTGATAAGAAGCTCATACTAAGCCACTGTAGAAACGTAGATGAAATATCTATAAATGAAGAGGTTAGGTGAACGGGGTTGGGGGTAATTTTCTATTATTAAAAATTATAGTTGAAGGTGGAGGGGAGAATTTTTTATATGTGTACTACGTTATCGGCAACAAAGAAGTAGTTTTTTGTTAAAATTGCTTCCCGGGCTCTTTAGCCGTAGTCCAATGTTTTCTGCAAAACAAGACTTTTCGGCAGTGCCATCGACTGCCATCCTCGGTGAAAATCGAGTGCGAAAACGTGAGGTGGTATACGTTAGTGACCACAGTACTGTGGTTAATGCTGAAGCAATAAGTAGAAAGACGTAGTTTCTACGGAAATATTTCATTTCGAATATGATATTAAATATAAATCTTAGACCATGGAAGTCATGTATGGTTCTCCATACCGATATTTTACTTCCATGTTCCTTAAGGAAATGGAAGTATGGTGATGGCAAAAAAAAATCGTGTTCGAGATTATTGCAGATTCTGATTGTAGTACACTCAAAACATGAAAAAAAGTCATTTTTCGAAAAGTGTCTGTGTGTCTGTGTGTCTATCTGTAGATTTTTTTTCTATGGCAAACGATAACAGCCGCAAATTCAAACTGAATCAAATCATTTTTTGCATACAGTCCTGATTTGTAGAGTACTCACGACCTATTGTTTTTGGTGAAGATCGGTTAAGGGAAAGGGGTAGTTTACCGGCAACGTTTTATGTTTTAAAAGGGTATTTTATATGGCAAACGATAAGAGTCGCAAATTCAAACAAAATCAAATAGTTGTTTGCATACAGCCCTGACTTGAAGAGTACTCAAGACCTATTGATTTTGGGGTGAAGATCGGTTAAGGAGAAGAGGTAGTTTACCTGCAACGTTTTTTTAAATCAAGGGTAATTTTACTTCCATATTTCCTTAAGGAATGGAAGTATGGTGATGGCAAAAAAAATCGTGTTCGAGATTATTGCAGATTCTGATTCTACTACACTCAAAACATGAAAAAAAGTCGTTTTCCGAAAAGTGTCTGTGTGTCTGTGTGTCTGTGTGTCTATCTGTGTGTCTGTAGATTTTTTTCTATGGCAAACGATAACTGCCGCAAATTCAAACAGAATCAAATAATGTTTTGCATACAGCCCTGATTTGTAGAGGACTCGCGACCTATTGTTTTTGGTGAAGATCGGTTGAGGGAAAGGGGTAGTTTACCTGCAACGGTTTTTTTTATCAAGGGAAATTTTTTTTTTGGCAAACGATAACAGCCGCAAATTCAAACAGAATCAAATAATGTTTCGTATACAGCCCTGAATTGTAGAGTTCTCAAGACCTTTTGTTTTTGGTGAAGATCGGTTAAGGGAAAGGGGTAGTTTACTTGTAACGTTTTATGTTTTAACAAGGGTATTTCTTATGGCAAACGATAACAGCCGCAAATTCAAACAGAATCAAAAGATTATTTGCATACAGCTCTAAATTGTAGAGTTCTCAAGACCTATTGTTTTTGGTGAAGATCGGTTAAGGGAAAGGGGTAGTTTACCTACAACGTTTTTTAAACAAGGGTATTTTCTATGGCAAACGATAACAGCCGCAAATTCAAACAAATTCAAATAATTTTCTGCATACAGCCCTGATTTATAGAGTACTCAAGACCTATTCTTTTTGGTGAAGATCAGTTGAGGGGAAGGGGTAGTTTACCTGCAACGTTTTTTATCAAGCGCATTTTCTATGGCAAACGATAACTGCCGCAAATTCAAACATAATCAAATAATTGTTTGCATACAGCCCTGATTTGTAGAGTACTCGCGACCTATTGTTTTTGGTGAAGATCGGTTGCGGGGAAGGGGTAGTTTACCTGCACGGTTTTTTTTATCAAGGGAAATTTTTTTTTTGGCAAACGATAACAGCCGCAAATTCAAACAGACTTAAATAATGTTTCGTATACAGCCCTGAATTGTAGAGTTCTCAAGACCTTTTGTTTTTGGTGAAGATCGGTTAAGGGAAAGGGGTAGTTTACTTGTAACGTTTTATGTTTTAACAAGGGTATTTCCTATGGCAAACGATAACAGCCGCAAATTCAAACAGAATCAAAAGATTATTTGCATACAGCCCTAAATTGTAGAGTTCTCAAGATCTATTGTTTTTGGTTAAGATCGGTTAAGGGAAAGGGGTAGTTTACCTACAACGTTTTTTTAACAAGGGTATTTTATATGGCAAACGATAACAGCCGCAAATTCAAACAGAATAAAATAATTTTCTGCATACAGCCCTGATTTGTAGAGTACTCAAGACCTATTGTTTTTGGTGAAGATCGGTTGAGGGGAAGGGGTAGTTTACCTGCAACGTTTTTTATCAAGCGTATTTTCTATGGCAAACGATAATTGCCGCAAATTCAAACAGAATCAAATAATTTTTTGCATTCAGCCCTGATTTGTAGAGTACTCGCGACCTATTATTTTTGGTGAAGATCGGTTGAGGGGAAGGGGTAGTTTACCTGCAACGGTTTTTTTTATCAAGGGAAATTTTTTTTTTTGGCAAACGATAACAGCCGCAAATTCAAACAGACTTAAATAATGTTTCGTATACAGCCCTGAATTATAGAGTTTTCAAGACCTATTGTTTTTGGTGAAGATCGGTTAAGGGAAAGGGGTAGTTTACCTGTAACGTTTTATGTTTTAACAAGGGTATTTCCTATGGCAAACGATAACAGCCGCAAATTCAAACAGAATCAAACGATTATTTGCATACAGCCCTAAATTGTAGAGTTCTCAAGACCTGTTGTTTTTGGTGAAGATCGGTTGAGGGAAAGGGGTAGTTTACCTGTAACGTTTTATGTTTTAACAAGGGTATTTCCTATGGCAAACGATAACAGCCGCAAATTCAAACAGAATCAAATAATGTTTTGCATACAGCCCTGATTTGTAGAGTACTCAAGACCTGTTTTTTTCTGGTGAAGATCGGTTAAGGGGAAGGGGTAGTTTACCTGCACCGTTTTTTTATCAAGCGTATTTTCTATGGCAAACGATAACAGCCGCAAATTCAAACAGAATCAAATAATTTTTTGCATACATCCCTGAATTGTAGAGGTCTCAAGGACTTTCGATTTTGGTGAAGATCGGTTAAGGGGAAGGGGTGGTTTACCTGCAACCTTTTACGTTTTAACAAGAGTAAAGTACTTGCAAATTTATTTAAACTTTTTGAAACAATGGTAATTGTTAAAAATAAAATAATTTTGTTGCCAGGCAATAAAATTAAAATTTTTTAATTTTAATGTAATATAATATTTTTCATTTAATACGGCAATAAAAAGCCAGGTAAGACACAAACACACAATTCACGTTATTTCTGGCCTCACTCATGTATATTTTCTTACGTTTGCACGCTTTTTAAATGGAAAGTGCCGAAACCCACACCAACATAACGCGTGCAAGCCGAAAAAATGGACATCAATTTGCTTACTGGCGAAGCTAGTAGTTAATGAATGGGTAGGCAAAAATCTTATCTTAAATTTTTTTTAAGGAATCACTAAAAGGACGGTGGGTCAAATCGGACGCTGAGGTAGAGTTTACTGTAACCGAATGGTTCCACAAACAGCCGTAAGAATTTTACTAGCAGGGAATCTACAGGTTAGCGCAACAGTGAAACTCATGTCTTAATGTTATTGGAGACTTCTTTTAAAATCGTTGAATAAAAAATGCTTTACAGCTCTATACGTGTGTCTATTGAACAATCCTTGTATTAGTCATACACAATAATACAACTGATTGAACTTCAAATTTTTAAACTTGGTTAGTTTCTATATATATATGTTTAATGTTACAAATAATTCAAATAACAATCTTGATCATCTGTTAGTTCAGCGGAATAACAGTGACACTTTTAATAACCGCATAAAATAAACACTTAGAAACAACACAGGCGCTTTAACTTAACTGTTTGGACCACAGAAGTGAGGCATGCCTCAACGCTCTATGTGTACAGCGCGGGACAATCCCCCCTCCCTACACTTCCCTATCACACCACTACATTGCTTACATACGATGTATACAAAAAACGCTGAGGCAAGTTCAGGTTGCCTCATTCGCTTTAAACGAACTATGCCGAATCTCACCTGTCACCATCTAGCGGTCGCTCAATAAAGCACGTTTCGGTTTAATAAATTTGACAGTCACAGTAACAATGTATAATCTTTACGTTATGTAGTTCATACGTATTTATAATTTTTATTCTACAGAATTTGTTAGGGTAGGCATTGCCTCAATTGCCTCCATGTAACTTCGCCACTGATATATATGTGTACAACGTTATCGGCAACAAAGAAGTAGTTTTTGTTAAAATTCCTTCCCGGGGATATTTGGCCGTAGTCCAATGTTTTCTACAAAACCAGACATTTCGGCAATGCCATCGACTTCCATCATCAGTGAAAATCGAGTGCGATAACGTGAGGTGGTATACGTTAGTGACCACAGTACTGTGGTTAAGGCTGAAGCAGTAAGTAGAAAGAAGTAGTTTCTATGGTAATATTTCATTTCGAAAATGATTTTAAATATAAATCTTAGAATATGGAAGTCATGTATGGTTCTCCATACCGATATTTTTTCTATGGCAAACGATAACAGCCGCAAATTCAAACAGAATCAACTACTCTTTTGAATACAGCCCTAAATAATAGAGTTATCAAGACCTATTGATTTTGTTGAGGATTGGTTAAGGGATAGGGGTAGTTTACCTGCAACGTTTTATGTTTTAACAAGGGTAATTTTTTCTATGACGAACGATAACTGCCGTAAATTCAAAGAGAATCAAATAATGTTTTGCACACAGCCTGAATTGTAGAGTTCTCAAGACCTATTGTTTTAGGTGAAGATCGGTTAAGGGAAAGGGGTAGTATACCAGCAACTTTTTATGTTTAACAAGGGTATTTTTTTGGCAAACGATAACAGCCGCAAATTCAAACAGAATCAAATAGTTATTTGCATACAGCCCTGATTTGTAGAGTTCTCAAGACTTATTGTTTTTGGTGAAGATTGGTTAAGGGAAAGGGATAGTTTACCCGCCACCTTTAATGTTTTAACAAGAGTAATTGTTTCTATGACGAACGATAACTGCCGCACATTCAAACAAAATCAAATAATGTTTTGCATGCATCCCTGAATTGTAGAGGACTCAAGACCTGTTGATTTTGGTGAAGATCAGTTATGAGGAAGGGGTAGTTTACCTGCAACATTTTGTATGATAACAAGGTTAATTTTGTCTATGACGAACGATAACTGCCGTAAATTCAATCATAATCAAATAATGTTTTGCATATGTCCCTATATTGTAGAGAACGAAAGGCCTGTTGATTTTGGTGAACATCGGTTATGGGGAAACGGTAGTTTACCAGGAACATTTTTTGTTGTAACAAGAGTAAAGTACTTAATTTTGATAAATAAAGTATCCTGATAAAAAGATCTTAATAATCCACTGTAGAAACGTAGATGAAATATCTATAAATGAAGAGGCTAGTTGAACGGGGTGGGGGTAATTTTCTATAAATGAAATTTGTAGTTAAAGGCGGAGGGGATTATTTTTATACGTGTACTACGTTATCGGCAACAAAGTAGTAGTTTGTTGTTAAAATTCCTTCCCGGGCTGTTTGGGCGTAGTCCAATGTTTTCTGCAAAACCAGACGTTTCGGCAGTGGCATCGACTGCCATCATCAGTGAAAATCGAGTGCGATAACGTGTGGTGGTATACGTTAGTGACCACAATACTGTGGTTAAGGCTGAAGCAATAAGTGGAAAGTAGTAGTTTCTATAGAAATATTTCATTTCGTAAATGATTTTAAATATAAATCTTAGAACATGGAAGTCATGTATGGTTCTCCATACCGATATTTTCGAAATGTGTGTGTGTGTGTGTGTCTGTAAATTTTTTTCCTATGGCAAACGATAACAGTCGCAAATTCAAACAGAATCAAATAATTTTTTGCATACAACCTTTATTTGTAGAGTACTCAAGACCTATTGTTTTTGGTGATGATTGGTTAAGGGAAAGGGGTAGTTTACCTGCAACGCTTTATGTTTTAACAAGGGTATTTTCTATGGCAAACGATAACAGGCACAAATTCAAACAGAATCAAATAATTTTTTTCGTACAGCCCTGACTTGAAGAGTACTCAAGACCTATTGATTTTGGGGTGAAGATCGGTTAAGGAGAAGAGGTAGTTTACCTGCAACGTTTTTTACTTCCATATTCCTTAAGGAATGGAAGTATGGTGATGGCAAAAAAAATCGTGTTCGAGATTATTGCAGATTCTGATTCTACTACACTCAAAACATGAAAAAAAGTCGTTTTCCGAAAAGTGTCTGTGTGTCTGTCTGTCTGTCTGTGTGTCTGTGTGTCTGTCTGTCTGTGTGTCTGTCTGTAGATTTTTTTCTATGGCAAACGATAACTGCCGCAAATTCATACAGAATCAAATAATTTTTTGCATACAGCCCGGTTTTGCAGAGTTCTCGCGACCTATTGTTTTTGGTGAAGATCGGTTGAGGGAAAGGGGTAGTTTACCTGCAACGGTTTTTTTTTAGCAAGGGTAATTTTGTTTGTTTGGCAAACGATAACAGCCGCAAATTCAAACAGAATCAAATAATGTTTCGCATACAGCCCTGAATTGTAGAGTTCTCTAGACCTATTGTTTTTGGTGAAGATCGGTTAAGGGAAAGGGGTAGTTTACCTGTAACGTTTTATGTTTTAACAAGGGTATTTCCTATGGCAAACGATAACAGCCGCAAATTCAAACAGAATCAAAAGATTATTTGCATACAGCCCTAAATTGTAGAGTTCTCAATACCTTTAGTTTTTGGTGAAGATCGGTTAAGGGAAAGGGGTAGTTTACCTACAACGTTTTTTTAACAAGGGTATTTTCTATGGCAAACGATAACAGCCGCAAATTCAAACAGAATCAAATAATTTTCTGCATACAGCCCTGATTTGTAGAGTACTCAAGACCTATTGTTTTTGGTGAAGATCGGTTGAGGGGAAGGGGTAGTTTACCAGCAACGTTTTTTATCATGCGTATTTTCTATGGCAAACGACAACTGCCGCAAATTCAAACAGAATCAAATAATTTTTTGCATACAGGCCTGGTTTGTAGAGTACTCGCGACCTATTGTTTTTGGTGAAGATCGGTTGAGGGGAAGGGGTAGTTTACCTGCTACGGTTTTTTTTATCAAGGGAAATTTTTTTTTTTGGCAAACGATAGCCGCAAATTCAAACAGAATCAAATAATGTTTCGCATACAGCCCTGAATTGTAGATTTCTCAAGACCTATTGTTTTTGGTGAAGATCGGTTGAGGGAAAGGGGTAGTTTACCTACAACGTTTTTTTAACAAGGTTATTTTCTATGGCAAACGATTATAGCCGCAAATTCAAACATAATCAAATAATTTTCTCCATACAGCCCTGGCTTGTAGAGTACTCAAGACCCTTTGTTTTTGGTGAAGATCGGTTGAGGGGAAGGGGTAGTTTACCTGCAACGTTTGTTATAAAGCGTATTTTCTATGGCAAACGATAACTGCCGCAAATTCCAACAGAATCAAATAATTTTCTGCATACGTAAGTGAATTGTAGAGGACTCAAGGCCATTAGATTTTGGTGAAGATCGGTTAAGGGGAAGGGGTAGTTTACCTGCAACCTTTTACGTTTTAACAAGAGTAAAGTACTTGAAAATTCATTTAAACTTTTTCAAACAATGGTAATTGTTAAAAATAAAATAATTTTGTTGCCAGGCAATAAAATTATAATTTTTTATTTTAATGTAAATTATGTATATATTAGAAAATATATCGTGCTTGGCAGGCAAGCATATTTCAGATTATAAGTCTTAGAATATGGAAGTCATGTATGGTTCTCCATACCGATATTTTTAATCAAGGGTAATTTTACTTCCATATTTCCTTAAGGAATGGAAGTATGGTGATGGCAAAAAAAATCGTGTTCGAGATTATTGCAGATTCTGATTCTACTACACTCAAAACATGAAAAAAAGTCGTTTTCCGAAAAGTGTCTGTGTGTGTGTCTGTGTGTCTGTGTGTCTGTCTGTGTGTCTATAGATTTTTTTCTATGGCAAACGATAACTGCCGCAAATTCAAACAGAATCAAATAATTTTTTGCATACAGTCCTGATTTGTAGAGGACTCGCGACCTATTGTTTTTGGTGTAGATCGGTTGAGGGAAAGGGGTAGTTTACCTGCAACGGTATTTTTTATCAAGGGAAAATTTTTTTTTTTGGCAAACGATAACAGCCGCAAATTCAAACAGAATCAAATAATGTTTCGTATACAGCCCTGAATTGTAGAGTTCTCAAGACCTTTTGTTTTTGGTGAAGATCGGTTAAGGGAAAGGGGTAGTTTACTTGTAACGTTTTATGTTTTAACAAGGGTATTTCTTATGGCAAACGATAACAGCCGCAAATTCAAACAGAATCAAAAGATTATTTGCATACAGCCCTATATTGTAGAGTTCTCAAGATCTATTGTTTTTGGTGAAGATCGGTTAAGGGAAAGGGGCAGTTTACCTACAACGTTTTTTAAACAAGGGTATTTTCTATGGCAAACGATAACAGCCGCAAATTCAAACAAATTCAAATAATTTTCTGCATACAGCCCTGATTTATAGAGTACTCAAGACCTCTTCTTTTTGGTGAAGATCAGTTGAGGGGAAGGGGTAGTTTACCTGCAACGTTTTTTATCAAGCGTATTTTCTATGGCAAAAAATAACTGCCGCAAATTCAAACAGAATCAAATAATTGTTTGCATACAGCCCTGATTTGTAAAGTACTCGCGATCTGTTGTTTTTGGTGAAGATCGGTTGAGGGAAAGGGGTAGTTTACCTGCACGGTTTTTTTTATCAAGGGAAATTTTTTTTTGGCAAACGATAACAGCCGCAAATTCAAACAGACTTAAATAATGTTTCGTATACAGCCCTGAATTGTAGAGTTCTCAAGACCTTTTGTTTTTGGTGAAGATCGGTTAAGGGAAAGGGGTAGTTTACTTGTAACGTTTTATGTTTTAACAAGGGTATTTCCTATGGCAAACGATAACAGCCGCAAATTCAAACAGAATCAAAAGATTATTTGCATACAGCCCTAAATTGTAGAGTTCTCAAGATCTATTGTTTTTGGTGAAGATCGGTTGAGGGAAAGGGGTAGTTTACCTACAACGTTTTTTTAACAAGGTTATTTTCTATGGCAAACGATTATAGCCGCAAATTCAAACATAATCAAATAATTTTCTCCATACAGCCCTGGCTTGTAGAGTACTCAAGACCCTTTGTTTTTGGTGAAGATCGGTTGAGGGGAAGGGGTAGTTTACCTGCAACGTTTGTTATAAAGCGTATTTTCTATGGCAAACGATAACTGCCGCAAATTCCAACAGAATCAAATAATTTTCTGCATACGTAAGTGAATTGTAGAGGACTCAAGGCCATTAGATTTTGGTGAAGATCGGTTAAGGGGAAGGGGTAGTTTACCTGCAACCTTTTACGTTTTAACAAGAGTAAAGTACTTGAAAATTCATTTAAACTTTTTCAAACAATGGTAATTGTTAAAAATAAAATAATTTTGTTGCCAGGCAATAAAATTATAATTTTTTATTTTAATGTAAATTATGTATATATTAGAAAATATATCGTGCTTGGCAGGCAAGCATATTTCAGATTATAAGTCTTAGAATATGGAAGTCATGTATGGTTCTCCATACCGATATTTTTAATCAAGGGTAATTTTACTTCCATATTTCCTTAAGGAATGGAAGTATGGTGATGGCAAAAAAAATCGTGTTCGAGATTATTGCAGATTCTGATTCTACTACACTCAAAACATGAAAAAAAGTCGTTTTCCGAAAAGTGTCTGTGTGTGTGTCTGTGTGTCTGTGTGTCTGTCTGTGTGTCTATAGATTTTTTTCTATGGCAAACGATAACTGCCGCAAATTCAAACAGAATCAAATAATTTTTTGCATACAGTCCTGATTTGTAGAGGACTCGCGACCTATTGTTTTTGGTGTAGATCGGTTGAGGGAAAGGGGTAGTTTACCTGCAACGGTTTTTTTTATCAAGGGAAAATTTTTTTTTTTGGCAAACGATAACAGCCGCAAATTCAAACAGAATCAAATAATGTTTCGTATACAGCCCTGAATTGTAGAGTTCTCAAGACCTTTTGTTTTTGGTGAAGATCGGTTAAGGGAAAGGGGTAGTTTACTTGTAACGTTTTATGTTTTAACAAGGGTATTTCTTATGGCAAACGATAACAGCCGCAAATTCAAACAGAATCAAAAGATTATTTGCATACAGCCCTATTTTGTAGAGTTCTCAAGATCTATTGTTTTTGGTGAAGATCGGTTAAGGGAAAGGGGCAGTTTACCTACAACGTTTTTTAAACAAGGGTATTTTCTATGGCAAACGATAACAGCCGCAAATTCAAACAAATTCAAATAATTTTCTGCATACAGCCCTGATTTATAGAGTACTCAAGACCTCTTCTTTTTGGTGAAGATCAGTTGAGGGGAAGGGGTAGTTTACCTGCAACGTTTTTTATCAAGCGTATTTTCTATGGCAAAAAATAACTGCCGCAAATTCAAACAGAATCAAATAATTGTTTGCATACAGCCCTGATTTGTAAAGTACTCGCGATCTGTTGTTTTTGGTGAAGATCGGTTGAGGGAAAGGGGTAGTTTACCTGCACGGTTTTTTTTATCAAGGGAAATTTTTTTTTGGCAAACGATAACAGCCGCAAATTCAAACAGACTTAAATAATGTTTCGTATACAGCCCTGAATTGTAGAGTTCTCAAGACCTTTTGTTTTTGGTGAAGATCGGTTAAGGGAAAGGGGTAGTTTACTTGTAACGTTTTATGTTTTAACAAGGGTATTTCCTATGGCAAACGATAACAGCCGCAAATTCAAACAGAATCAAAAGATTATTTGCATACAGCCCTAAATTGTAGAGTTCTCAAGATCTATTGTTTTTGGTGAAGATCGGTTAAGGGAAAGGGGTAGTTTACCTACAACGTTTTTTTAACAAGGGTATTTTCTATGGCAAACGATAACAGCCGCAAATTCAAACAGAATAAAATAATTTTCTGCATACTGCCCTGATTTGTAGAGTACTCAAGATCTGTTGTTTTTGGTGAAGATCGGTTGAGGGGAAGGGGTAGTTTACCTGCAACGTTTTTTATCAAGCGTATTTTCTATGGCAAACGATAATTGCCGCAAATTCAAACAGAATCAAATAATTTTTTGCATTCAGGCCTGATTTGTAGAGTACTCGCGACCTATTATTTTTGGTGAAGATCGGTTGAGGGGAAGGGGTAGTTTACCAGCAACGGTTTTTTTTATCAAGGGAAATTTTTTTTTTGGCAAACGATAACAGCCGCAAATTCAAACAGACTTAAATAATGTTTCATATACAGCCCTGAATTATAGAGTTTTCAAGACCTATTGTTTTTGGTGAAGATCGGTTAAGGGAAAGGGGTAGTTTACCTGTAACGTTTTATGTTTTAACAAGGGTATTTCCTATGGCAAACGATAACAGCCGCAAATTCAAACAGAATCAAACGATTATTTGCATACAGCCCTAAATTGTAGAGTTCTCAAGACCTGTTGTTTTTGGTGAAGATCGGTTGAGGGAAAGGGGTAGTTTACCTGTAACGTTTTATGTTTTAACAAGGGTATTTCCTATGGCAAACGATAACAGCCGCAAATTCAAACAGAATCAAATAATGTTTTGCATACAGCCCTGATTTGTAGAGTACTCAAGACCTGTTTTTTTTTGGTGAAGATCGGTTAAGGGGAAGGGGTAGTTTACCTGCACCGTTTTTTTATCAAGCGTATTTTCTATGGCAAACGATAACAGCCGCAAATTCAAACAGAATCAAATAATTTTTTGCATACATCCCTGAATTGTAGAGGTCTCAAGGACTTTCGATTTTGGTGAAGATCGGTTAAGGGGAAGGGGTAGTTTACCTGCAACCTTTTACGTTTTAACAAGAGTAAAGTACTTGCAAATTTATTTAAACTTTTTGAAACAATGGTAATTGTTAAAAATAAAATAATTTTGTTGCCAGGCAATAAAATTAAAATTTTTTAATTTTAATGTAATATAATATTTTTCATTTAATACGGCAATAAAAAGCCAGGTAAGACACAAACACACAATTCACGTTATTTCTGGCCTCACTCATGTATATTTTCTTACGTTTGCACGCTTTTTAAATGGAAAGTGCCGAAACCCACACCAACATAACGCGTGCAAGCCGAAAAAATGGACATCAATTTGCTTACTGGCGAAGCTAGTAGTTAATGAATGGGTAGGCAAAAATCTTATCTTAAATTTTTTTTAAGGAATCACTAAAAGGACGGTGGGTCAAATCGGACGCTGAGGTAGAGTTTGCTGTAACCGAATGGTTCCACAAACAGCCGTAAGAATTTTACTAGCAGGGAATCTACAGGTTAGCGCAACAGTGAAACTCATGTCTTAATGTTATTGGAGACTTCTTTTAAAATCGTTGAATAAAAAATGCTTTACAGCTCTATACGTGTGTCTATTGAACAATCCTTGTATTAGTCATACACAATAATACAACTGATTGAACTTCAAATTTTTAAACTTGGTTAGTTTCTATATATATATGTTTAATGTTACAAATAATTCAAATAACAATCTTGATCATCTGTTAGTTCAGCGGAATAACAGTGACACTTTTAATAACCGCATAAAATAAACACTTAGAAACAACACAGGCGCTTTAACTTAACTGTTTGGACCACAGAAGTGAGGCATGCCTCAACGCTCTATGTGTACAGCGCGGGACAATCCCCCCTCCCTACACTTCCCTATCACACCACTACATTGCTTACATACGATGTATACAAAAAACGCTGAGGCAAGTTCAGGTTGCCTCATTCGCTTTAAACGAACTATGCCGAATCTCACCTGTCACCATCTAGCGGTCGCTCAATAAAGCACGTTTCGGTTTAATAAATTTGACAGTCACAGTAACAATGTATAATCTTTACGTTATGTAGTTCATACGTATTTATAATTTTTATTCTACAGAATTTGTTAGGGTAGGCATTGCCTCAATTGCCTCCATGTAACTTCGCCACTGATATATATGTGTACAACGTTATCGGCAACAAAGAAGTAGTTTTTGTTAAAATTCCTTCCCGGGGATATTTGGCCGTAGTCCAATGTTTTCTACAAAACCAGACATTTCGGCAATGCCATCGACTTCCATCATCAGTGAAAATCGAGTGCGATAACGTGAGGTGGTATACGTTAGTGACCACAGTACTGTGGTTAAGGCTGAAGCAGTAAGTAGAAAGAAGTAGTTTCTATGGTAATATTTCATTTCGAAAATGATTTTAAATATAAATCTTAGAATATGGAAGTCATGTATGGTTCTCCATACCGATATTTTTTCTATGGCAAACGATAACAGCCGCAAATTCAAACAGAATCAACTACTCTTTTGAATACAGCCCTAAATAATAGAGTTATCAAGACCTATTGATTTTGTTGAGGATTGGTTAAGGGATAGGGGTAGTTTACCTGCAACGTTTTATGTTTTAACAAGGGTAATTTTTTCTATGACGAACGATAACTGCCGTAAATTCAAAGAGAATCAAATAATGTTTTGCACACAGCCTGAATTGTAGAGTTCTCAAGACCTATTGTTTTAGGTGAAGATCGGTTAAGGGAAAGGGGTAGTATACCAGCAACTTTTTATGTTTAACAAGGGTATTTTTTTGGCAAACGATAACAGCCGCAAATTCAAACAGAATCAAATAGTTATTTGCACACAGCCCTGATTTGTAGAGTTCTCAAGACTTATTGTTTTTGGTGAAGATTGGTTAAGGGAAAGGGATAGTTTACCCGCCACCTTTAATGTTTTAACAAGAGTAATTGTTTCTATGACGAACGATAACTGCCGCACATTCAAACAAAATCAAATAATGTTTTGCATGCATCCCTGAATTGTAGAGGACTCAAGACCTGTTGATTTTGGTGAAGATCAGTTATGAGGAAGGGTTAGTTTACCTGCAACATTTTGTATGATAACAAGGTTAATTTTGTCTATGACGAACGATAACTGCCGTAAATTCAATCATAATCAAATAATGTTTTGCATATGTCCCTATATTGTAGAGAACGAAAGGCCTGTTGATTTTGGTGAACATCGGTTATGGGGAAACGGTAGTTTACCAGGAACATTTTTTGTTGTAACAAGAGTAAAGTACTTAATTTTGATAAATAAAGTATCCTGATAAAAAGATCTTAATAATCCACTGTAGAAACGTAGATGAAATATCTATAAATGAAGAGGCTAGTTGAACGGGGTGGGGGTAATTTTCTATAAATGAAATTTGTAGTTAAAGGCGGAGGGGATTATTTTTATACGTGTACTACGTTATCGGCAACAAAGTAGTAGTTTGTTGTTAAAATTCCTTCCCGGGCTGTTTGGCCGTAGTCCAATGTTTTCTGCAAAACCAGACGTTTCGGCAGTGGCATCGACTGCCATCATCAGTGAAAATCGAGTGCGATAACGTGTGGTGGTATACGTTAGTGACCACAATACTGTGGTTAAGGCTGAAGCAATAAGTGGAAAGTAGTAGTTTCTATAGAAATATTTCATTTCGTAAATGATTTTAAATATAAATCTTAGAACATGGAAGTCATGTATGGTTCTCCATACCGATATTTTCGAAATGTGTGTGTGTGTGTGTGTGTGTCTGTAAATTTTTTTCCTATGGCAAACGATAACAGTCGCAAATTCAAACAGAATCAAATAATTTTTTGCATACAACCTTTATTTGTAGAGTACTCAAGACCTATTGTTTTTGGTGATGATTGGTTAAGGGAAAGGGGTAGTTTACCTGCAACGCTTTATGTTTTAACAAGGGTATTTTCTATGGCAAACGATAACAGGCGCAAATTCAAACAGAATCAAATAATTTTTTTCGTACAGCCCTGAATTGTAGAATTCTCAAGACCTATTGTTTTTGGTAAAGATTGGTTAAGGGAATGGGGTAGTTTACCTGCAACTTTTTATGTTTTAATAGGGTAATTTTATTTTTATGACGAATGATAACTGCCGCATATTCAAAGAGAATCAAATAATGTTTTGCATACCTTCCTAAAGTTTTAAGCGCTCATGGTCTGTTGATTTTGGCGAAGATCAGTTAAGGGAAAGGGGTATTTTACCTGCAACATTTTATGTTTTAACAAGGGCAATTTTTTCTATGACGAACGATAACTGCCGTAAATTCAAAGAGAATCAAATAAAGTTTTGTATACATTCCTGAATTATAAAGTGCTAAAGGTTTGTTGATTTTGGTGAAGATCAGTTAAGAGAAAGGGGTAGTTTACCTGCAACATTTTATGTGATAACAAGAGTAATTTGTTCTATGCTGAACGATAACTGCCGTAAATTCAAAGAGAATCAAATATTGTTTTGCATACATTCCTGAATTATTCAAGACTGAAGGTCTGTTGAGTTTGGTAAAGATCGGTTAAGGGAAAGGGGTACTTTACCTGCAACATTTTGTATGATAACAAGGTTAATTTTGTCTATGACGAACGATAATTGCCGTAAATTCAATCATAATCAAATAATGTTTTGGATATGTCCCTATATTGTAGAGAGCGAAAGGCCTGTTGATTTTGGTGAACATCGGTTACGGGGAAAGGGTAGTTTACCAGGAACATTTTTTGTTGTAACAAGAGTAAAGTACTTAATTTTGATAAATAAAGTATCCTGATAAAAAGATCTTAATAATCCACTGTAGAAACATAGATGAAATATCTATAAATGAAGAGGCTAGTTGAACGGGGTGGGGGTAATTTTCTATAAATGAAATTTGTAGTTAAAGGCGGAGGGGATAATTTTTATTTATATGTCATATGGCAACAAAGAAGTAGTTTGTTGTTAAAATTCCTTCCTGGGCTGTTTGTGCTTGATCCAATGTTTTCTACAAAACCAGACATTTCGGAAGTGCTATCGACTGCCATCGTCAGTGAAAATTGGGTGCACTATCGTGAGGTGGTGTACGTTAGTGATCACAGTACTGTGGTTAAGGCTGAAGAAAGAAGTAGTTTATATGGAAATAGTTCATTTCGAAAAGTATTTTAAATATAAATCTTAGAACATGGAAGTCATGTATCGCCACATGTATGGTATGTCGGTTCTCCATACCGATTCGCTACGCTGAGAATGTGTAAAGGAATTCAGTGTAATATGAGCAATGTGGGGAATATGAGCAGAGTTAATACTTAACCATATTTGTCACAGATGGTAAGTTATTTTCCCCTAGTTTTGTGTTGGTGACGTTATTTGGATTGTTATTGTGCAGTACCGAAAGTGGCGTCACGCTAGATTGCTTTGTCAAACGTATTTTAAGCTAAGTGGTCATTTAAACTTATTACGAATTTGCCTCAATAGTTATTCAAGCGTCTAAATAATTAAGATTTAATTACCAATATATTATTGCTGTACAAAATAGTTAATACTCTGCCGTAAATACTATTTAAAAGAAAGTGGCCGACATATGTTTGGCCGAGAGCATCGCAGGTTATGCACTTATGTTTTAAGTTTTATTATGGCTCTACACTCGGGGGAATATGAGCATCTTACAGAATATGGCTGATGAGCGGTGTAATTTCCAAAACTGTGTAAAACGTGTCTGTACAAGACATTCGTGGAATTTCTCTACTACTAATAGTTAAGTGAGTAAGTCCACAGGGAAAAAAGCAAGGGACTTCTAAAGAACACTCACGTAAGCTGGTTCAGTAAAAGGACATAAAATAAAAAGGCAAAAGGAGGACGAAAATTTTAAGACAATTTCATCAACAGATTTGTATCTTTCCAGAAAATAATTAAAGAGGATAAGAATGTCACACGCCCCGTTTACAATGGTTAATATTCAATGAAGATAACAGTAGGGAAAATGGGTACAGTGTGCGGAGTAAAAACATTGGTTCACAAGCTGTGAGTTGATTATGTTTGTCGTGGTTTTGTATATGATTATTGTGCACAATTTTATATTTACAATCAATTAAAATTTAAAAACATTAGATTATGCTTGAGTTTTACTGTAAACAAATTATTAACTGATTTTTACTTCTGAACTTTTCACATTAATTGTAAATTTTTTAAAGATTGTTTTAGTGCTCTACGAATTCTTGTTAAATATTTACAACTTTTTTTTATTGCAGACGTTTTTGCTTTATGCTTAATTTTTAAATACAATAATGACTGTTTACGTGTCTTGTAATTATTAAAGTATTTTACAACAAAAACATGCGTTTTTTAAACAAATTGTTGTATTTAATAAATAATTTATTTCGAGTTGCACATATTCCCCACATACAGAGGGAACATGAGCAGATATTGTCAAACTTATACTTTCCTAATTTTTTTTTTATATTTGTGATTGAAACTTAAAAATATTTTGTACATTGATAAAGAACATATCAGCAGACAAACCCATTATATTACTTTTAAAAATTTGTGATTAAATACATTTTTAATTAGCATCAAAGACTAAGTTGATCATATTCCACCGAATTCCCTTATCATATTTATAGCAAACTTATATTCTGCTTTTTCCAAAAGGGGTATGTCAAATGAGCGTAGATTACTAATTCAATTCAAATAGTATGGGAAGTTAGTGTCCTATTTCCATAAGAGACAGGTGTCCTCGAGTATAATCAATACATTTTATGTTGGAGCCACATGTGTGGCGCTCGAATTGTGTACCGAGAGACAGTAAACGATTGAAACATGTGCTGGATGAGAACAAAGAAACTTTTATGTAAGGAAATGGCAAAGAATAATAAAGAGTTTTAGAGGATAGTGAGAAAAGAAATTGTAGAAAGTCTTATCACAAGGAAATACCCATAGTTAGAAACTTCTGAGGGTTAGGGTACGTTTTATGGTATTGGGGGAAAGGCTGATGGTGGAAATGTTAGGGGAAAATAATGAAAGAGTTTATGGATTGCAAAGGCGTATACAGAATTATATTTTGGGAGACTCAACAAAATGGAGAAGATAAATGTTATGGTCATCCATCTCCTAACGACATTTCAGTAGGCATACAAAATTATTATTAGTTATTACTGATAATGTTTAGATTTACTTTAAGAGCATAATATAAGTACACAATATTATGATTATCTTTTAACCGAGTAAGAAATTTTGGGGTGGTCAAAGGTTGGTAAAGAGTCTCGGCAGTTATGTAGGCTGCCATAGATAGCAACAAAACTCTGGGAAACGCTCACTGATGAGTCAGTTCTGTCAACAAATTCTACTTCCACGTCCACGTCGTGACCACTGGGCAATGCGTGGCTTTCACAATGGGTATGCGTTACGTAGCAAACGGAAGAGGGTGAAAGGCAAGTCTCCGGCGCATGAAAACTGGAACCGATCGGCTAAGAGAAGAAATCCCAACAGAAAATCTGGGTCCTCCATTGTTGTAACAATGGGCTTGCACCTCATTTTACATAAAAAAAATTTAAATGCAAAAAAAGCCTAATGCTAGCCTCGGACAAAATGAAAAACGACAAAAGCATAAGAAACGGAACGGATGATGATTTTTGGGAACTTTAAATACACAAGGCTGCAGAGGAACTGCAACGACAGACAACAATGGAGGTTAGGCATCGGACAACGTTGTAGGACGTTTTGAGCCCTAATGAAATAATAGATATTTTGGGGGGGGGATTCAAGAAATAAAAAAAACCTCCCTCTGCCTGCGTTCATGCAGGCCTCAAGTAACTGCAGAATCGGGACTGAAAGGAGTCGAGATTTTGTAGTCGAGATATCTTCTAACGTAGAAGCGTTTAAGAAGAGAAAATGAAGTTTGTGTAGCAGAATAAAATTAAACGTTAAGAAAATACTGCTGAAGATTTTCATGTGGTGTGTTTTATTTTATGGGCCAGAGGCATGAAAAATAATGAAAATGGATAGATATAGAAATCAGACGTGGGACATGCGGAGTTTCAGATAGATAAAGAGGGTTATAGAGAGGAGAAAATAAAAAGTGCATTAGATATATCATGAGAGCAAATAGACAAATAACTAAATACTAGTAACGGTTTGTGAGAAAACAGTGAAACGAAAGAAGAAGGGAGCGAGACGAAGATTGAAGCTCTCGAATGTCACACAATATGGGGGACGGTATGAAGGGATGAAAGCTCTAGCCTGGATTAGATAATAATAGAGACCGCGGGAGAACACCATTTGGCGATAACGCATCCGTACTCAGGCGCACGTTAGGTATGACTGTTCGCCATTACTGTTGATTATTGGTTACATAAACATCTGATTTCAGTTACCTCGCAATGAGATTCCTCTTCATGTTTTGTCATTAATTTTGCTCTCGACCATCGACAGTTTCAGCTGTCATCTCGTTTTGTCGTGTGACGATAGTATCGTAGTAGTCTTTGCGGATGCTACCATAGGTTTCGGGTCCTCAAATTCAGTTCTCTTCGTGTGGATGTGCTGATTCTCGTTTCGTCGTCCATGAGACACGTGAGTGTCCTATATCCAGTAATAATAAAATTTATTATTAGTTTCATGTTCTATTTTTATATTTTTATGGAGATTATTAATTAAATTAAAAATCTGATGAATATTATATCAATTATTTTGAGATACGTAGAGGATTTCATTTACATATGTATAATAATGACCTAATAGGTATAGATTTTTAATAATATAATGCATTTTTATATCTAATACATATTTAAAACCAGATATATACAAATCAAATTTAGGTACTCACTCAATCGAAAATAATCACACATTTGCAAATTTAAATAATATCACTTGAAATTTTGAAATATTAAAACAATACTAAACAGATTTCCAAAGGTTCAAAAATCACCTTATGGGAACACTTAGAAAAATTCAAATATAAAATAAATAATAAATTAATATCAGAACAAATCCAGATTAATACGGAAAATGATACTATTTTCAAAATTACTTATTTAATAAAATAATAAATATTTATATTATATTTTACATTCAGTTGTATAACATATGTTTATATACACATATACAGTAAAACATAAATTTAGTCTACATTTAAAACAGCTGTTTTGAACAACTGATTTTTTAAAATTATTATTTTTTAATGTTTGATGATGATAGTTTATACTATCCAAACAGTGTAATATTAAAAAATACAAAAATATATTCTCATATTTCTGTGAGAATAGTTTTAATTATTATTAATAATAATAAAATATACTGTGAGTGTATATTGTTACGACATCACAGAACAATTTACGTGTTTATCGAATGTGCCCGAAGAGTCTCGGTGTAACGCGTGTGGCGTACGTGCTTGTAGACGAGAATCTTCTCGACTGTGCCGGGCTTCGCTCGGGCGCGTGGACTGTGTCAAGGCCGCAGTTAATTACATAGTTTACACGAGAGATAAGACGCAGTTTGAAAGCTTCTGGTATGTGAGCGGGACTATAAATACATGGCGGTAGGGGCCTTAGTTTTCAGTATTAGGCGAATTTTTGACTGTGCGGTTCGACAGTATTAGTGCGATATATTTACAGAGATGTTCGAGTTATTACTGTGTACGTTCAAGTAGTTATTAATGAAGTGTTACGTTTTATAATCGGACGGTATAATTGTAATACAATTGTCTTTAATTTTAGTGACATTTATTTGCGTGTGAACACTTTTTATTTGATTTGTTGTAGTAGACTGTGTTGTTAATTACGAACTGTTTTACTGTAACAATTAAAGGTGTGATTAGTGACTTAATTGGTGTCTTGTACTTATTTTGTTTCCACTGTACCTACGGCGATCGAGTAGACCGTCGTAACAATATGAATGTTAATCTTGTTATCTAAATTGGCAGTCTCTGTAACTTCGTCGTGCGTATTTGCTAAACTGCTAAACGTTATGCGTTTGCAACAAGATGGTTTAGGAATTGAAAATGGTGGAAACACTGAAAGGCCTTGTCCAGAACATGTCATTTAGCAGTTTAGCAAATAAGCACAACGAAGGTGGAAATATAAATGTAATATACTGCGATGTACAGGTGTCGTATAGAATAAGTAGTCAGGAAACCGTGTATTGGAATGCTGTCGGATTTATTAATGATTTACTACAAATTGTTTTTATACACTTTGATTTTAATACACTTTACGTGAAAATAAAAAACCTATTACTCTGTCTCTGTTGACCTGAATACAAATTTAAGTAATTTTAATCTCTTATAATCTGATGCATCAATTTTTTAAAGTTCTTTTGTCTCTTTTCTATATCTATATAATAAATCTCTAGAGTGGTCTACGTTTGTCACCGGTAATCTCAGAATCTACTAAACCGATTTCAATGAAACTTTGCAAGCTGATAGCAGGTACCCAACGGAAGGTTTTCCACTTCATCTGATAACGATTGGTTAAAAAGAACCGAAGTTATTGCAAAAAAAACTAATTTTTTTAAAACCGCGGCTTCGATCGCGAATATTTGTATATGATTGTTGTGGTAACTGTCGAGTTGGTAAATTTCTAATGGTACATCTGTATTAATAATATTCTTATGGAATTCTTATCAGCATATGGAATTCGTATAAACAATACAATAATTCATTGTTTGATTATATTGTAACATTGATTATATAGTACACGTTGATTCTGACAAACCATACTCTTCGACATTTGAATATTCAGTAGGCATAAGTGCAGTAGGAATAATTAATTGTCGAGAATTATACTTAACCTACTTCATCGAGAATTATGCGATGAGCGTCAGTGATGTAGTATCAGTGCCTTTTTTCGTTAATTTTACGTCATCGGTATGTAATATGTGCAATATGTATTGTATTGTATAAATTATTAATTGCCCCCTAGAGATTTATTAGTATAGATCAAATAAATACATTTCCCTTTTTTTAGCTTTGCAATGCCAAAAAGACGGTCATGTTTAGGAAGATCTACTGCTGCTGCGGAAAGAAAGAGGCGTCTTAGAGCATCTGAAAATGACGTCGAAGGAGTCGAAATGCAATCAGCTCCTGGAGACTCTTCAGAAAGATCTGGATTAGAAGAAGTCTCACGGGTTGAAAGTCCTACGATTCGTCAAAATAGATTAGCGGCACAAAGACGCAGGCAAGCGACTCTTAAATCACGAGGTCCTACTTTAGGATGGAATGCAAAATTAAATAGTGGTTTCAATTATAATGCAGTTATTAACTACGCGAATGAAACAGATATCAGGTTACCGAGTATGGTTTGCCCTCATTGCAAAGCTTTAAAGTGGAAAAACGAATCACATGGATTATGTTGATCTGCAGGAAAAATGCGATTAGATCCCATACTTCCTCCTCCAGAACCGTTAAAATCATTATAAATTGGAGTACATCTTTTATCGAAAAAATTTTTGAATGTATTAAGATCGTACAATTCAGCTTTTCAATTTACATCATTCGGAGCCAATGAAATAGTCGAAGGGAGCTTCATGCCTACTTTCAAAATTCAAGGGCAAGTATACCACTTCATGGGATCATTACTCCCCACACAAAACGAAGTACCAAAATTTCTACAGGTGTATTTCATAGCTGATTATTTACAGCAATCTGAAACAAGAATGGATCATATTTGTAACTTGGATAAGCCATTAGTAACAGAACTGCAAAATTTACTTCACGCAATCAACCCATATGTTAGTGAACTCAAAAGTGAGTTTGAATTTGTAACATCTGCGAATAATAATCAGTACAATATTGTGATTCATGCTGATCGAACAAAAAATAATGAAGAGCACAGGGGTCGCTACAATGCACCGATAACTAATGAGGTGGCAGTAGTTTTAGTTAACCAGGAATGCGATAAACTCGATATAATAATCCGTGCGAGGGATCATACGCTACATCGAATTGCAGAAACACATCGAGCTTATGATGCTTTACAGTACACTTTAATGTTTTGCAGAGGAGAAGATGGTTATCATTTTACATTAAAATTAGTCGGTCCTCAGACTGGGTCACAAACTACTAACTCGACAGTTACCACAACAATCATATACAAATATTCACGTGCGAAGCCGCGGATACCTGCTAGTTTATAATAAGTTTACTAAAGTTTATAAAAAAAAAGTCACTTCCCTTTTATGAAGATTGTAGATCGCCAAGATGTTGATGGTCCAGTCTGGATACAGCTGCGGATTGCTTCACTCCGGTTACAGACACGTTGATTCGCTCTGGGTACCGATGTGAGTTCTGTCTGGTGTCCGGCGTTCAGGGTCGTTCTCAGGTTAAAACAATTACATAGATTGCAGTTAATTAGTTTTCACCGTATTGATTTTTTTCTACTGCAAATTTGTGTATTTGGCATACACATAAATCCAGCAGACTTGAAGTGTCTTTAATCCCTATACGGAAATCTTCCACTTTCCCGGATTCCCGAAACAAGTAGTCCCCCTGCTCCCTCACTCATTCACTCTCTCTGTCTCTCTCTCTCTCTCTCTGTCTCTCTCTCTCTCCCTCCACACACACATGCGCGCACACTTAAGTAAGTACAGATATATTTGGCGTTTCTTAGTTTTACCAGTAGTCAAAAGTTTTTTAACTGTTCGCCAGTTCGTTACATAAGAAAAGTGAAATTAAACACATACACATAAAATTAATGTTTTAATTAATTTTTTTGTAAAGAAAAAGTTAAAGTTTTGAGTGAAATCGAAAAAGTGAATTACAGATCGTTTTTGTTGTTTTATCACTTACAACTAGATATTTAATACCGCCATTTGAACACATTGTAGTATGAAATGAAAGAAGTTGGGATTAATTTAAAAGAGATGTTAAGTACTCGAATACAACAAACGTCTTTTTAATTAAAAGTAATATGAATAATTGCAAGAACACAGAGTTTTGGAATAAAAGCGAGAGACAGAATGAAAGAAGATGAAAGGGAGTAGTAAGCGAGGTTGTTTAAACATTAATTGGATATTAAATTAAAAACAGTCAGCGGAGAAAGTAGTCCAAACAATAATGATGTCACCCCACCGTTTGAGACCGTATTTAATTAGGCCGTATCTTACGTACTTTTGTACGGCTGATAACTTTTCTCTCACCGTTGTTGTTTAGAGACTTCCTTTTGTTTTGACAAAAATACTACTTCAGATACAAAAATTCTGAAATCCGCCTTTGTCAGTCTAGTTAAATGGGTATAACGAGAACCCTATCGAACAGCCTAGAACGTTGACCGCCCGTCCCCCCCCCCCCAAGTCAGGCAGGTGTTGCCTCAGTCAAGGCCGCGCGCAAGTACGTTCCAGAGTCCGCTGGAGAACACTTGAATTACGCATTAAATGTCGTGCACATTGAGGATGAAAAATTTCTAGAAGGCGTTCATGACCTGCAAAAATCCATAGCAGCCGGCTTGTCAGTTAGTTGACGGTGAGCGATTTCCTTAGCGAGGATCGAGTTTGTAGCAGTATCGTAGCGACGTGTTGTGTTATAATTAGTGCGGAATTCTTTATAGTTGACATTTTTATTGTGTGTGTGGACAAATGTTACTTGAACTGTTGTAAGAGGCTATATTGTTGGTTACAAATTATTAATTATGATAATTAAAGCCGGTTATTATTGGCTTCATTGGTGTCTGTATTTTGTTTCCACTGTACCATACGACGATCAGTGAGCCCGTCGTAACAATACTATTCACATCAGTTTGCGTCCGCGGTGGTCAGGCTTTTTGAATTTCTTATAAGTACACATGTGCGGGTGCGTCTCAACATATTTAGAATACCATCTACGTATACTGTAAAGAGAAACTCCAAATACGTAGTTTTGTAAAGTGACTTTAATGCAATATGTGTGTGTGTGCGCGTGCTTCCGTTCAACTGTAACACGCAAGAGTGTGTGCGATAAATATGTAACATATAATGTATATGAAATATATTAATTTATATTTAAAATATACGTATATTGTAATAGCACACACACACACACACACACACACACACACACACACACACACACACACACACACACACACACACACACACACACACACACACACACACACACACACACACACACACACACACACACACACACACACACACACACACACACACACACACACACACACACACACACACACACACACACACACACACACACACACACACACACACACACACACACATTGTAATAGGGTGATAATGAATTTCTTCTGCAGATGTTTTGTATTATTGTGAAAATATTGTTACGTAATACGGAACGTTATACAAGTATCTCGGCTACCCCAGCAGAGCCCAGCTGTAATGTGTATGTGTGTACATATTGCTGCTACTTTGTGATGAAAGACAATTACGTGGCACTTGTCATGCGTCAACCATCGAGTCTATTCCAGAACGTACCGGTCAGCGCACTGTGTTCAAGGACACTGTTTCTAGTTGATTCGAGAACGCCTGTTTGAACGTCATCCAAAGCGACAGATTATTCTGGCATATCGGCGGGATATAAATATACGCATTCAGCAACGGTCAGTTTAGTTTACTTCGGTCGATTACTCAGTGAGTTTAAGTGGCGATTTATTGAAGTGAGGTTTGAAGTGTTGTGGCGAAGGTGTTATTGTGTTATAATTGTGTGGGACTCTATTAGTTGACATTATAATTGCGTGTAGACAAATTTTATTTGAATTATTATACGAGTAAAATCTTGTTGAATAACTTGATGATTACAAATTATTAATTGTGATAATTAAAGGTGGCGATTAGTGACTTCATTGGTGTCTTGTATTTTGTTTTCCACTGTACCATCGATCAGTATCAGTGACGATCAGTAAGGCCGTCGTAACAATATTAATGTACGTTATACATATTATGTGTGTTACATTAGTATATTATGTAATAATATATATTTACACTAATACATAGAATGTTTTGTAAATGTATGTATATTACTATATGAAATATTAGCTTTATATATTATGTATTGTTTCACACATTTGAATTAAACGTTTTCACCGTTACTGTTATTATGGCATTAGTTTATATCATTATGTTATTATTATTATTATTATTATTATGTCATTACTCCACATTTGTTTCTTTTAAATTTTTTCAAGAACTTACTTTAATTCTGCATAGCACTTTTATATAGAGTCTTATCGTCTTTTTCAGAGATTTGACAGTCATTGACGAAGGGATAAGACCGGTCGTCAAAAGTAAAATTAATAAAACGTCTTTAGGAAGTAAAAAAAGTGGTATTAAACGCATTCCCACTCGCAAAAACAGACTTATTCGGTTATAACTACTCTGGTTAAATGTTATGGTATTTTGTGATGAGTCCAGTAAACTATGCAATAATTTCTCAGGAAAGACGAGTATGACTAGAGAGATATTCGCTGAGTAATGGGAAAATAATTGCTAACGATGATTAATATTATAATAATGTAATCATCATATGATGATTTATGTGATCGTTTTGGGCTCATCTAAATTTTGCGACAGCCCATCTTTGTTTATGTTCCCTCCAAGAGACGACTTGTAGCTCAGAGATTACAATTCGCATTGACAATATTATACTAATACAGTGGCTAACAGTGCAACACTTTAGCGGGCAAGTGAGAGAAGTGGGTACTGAGTTTACCGTCAGGTTTGTCGCTTTGGCGCTAATGAAGACTGAGAGAACGAACGATGTGATAGTGTCTTTAAAAATTCAAACATAAATTAATGACGGAATCCTGCAGTGCAAACGGACGGATCGTAAATATGGCGGCGTGACACGTGTCACATTGAACAATGCCGGGATTATCTCTCCGGTTTGTATCAGCGACGGTGTAGGCGAATTCCAACAACCGTCTCCACGTATCTGAATACAATAATTACAGCTGTTATTCGGGGAATTTTGATGCAACGTCTCTTGAGCAGGTTTCGAAAGCTTTTGTTCATGACGTGTTGCTGAAAACAGTTTTGTACGTAAACTAATTATGTTTTCCCTAAGATTATTACATGACTCTGACGAATACAGTTTGCATGCATATAGAGGGTCATGAAAAGTTCGTGGAGCGACAACTGTAGCTTAACGGTAAACTGTAGCTTGTCGTGTGCTGCAAGATTTGTATTTTGTGTAAGCTCCTGTTAATTTACAAATCTATCTATCAATTGTTTCCTGTTTGGAAGCAGTTTAGAATTGACGTGTCATGCGTGTTTTGAAAAACGGACAAAATCAAACATCGTGATGTGAATCTTTGTTAAAAATTTTTTATCGCCAACGGAAATTCAAAACGAAATTGTAAATGTGTCAGGAGATGCTGCGACTTCGAAACCAACGGTTTGTAAGTAGGCACTTGAGTTTAAACGTGGTCGTACGAGCATTGAAGATGATCCCCCCCCCCCAAAAATGCAACAACTCCAGATGCGGCAGCCATCTTGCACAACGCTTTTTTACACCAAGTTCTTGAGATAAAGTATAACGCACACTTTCGTATGAGATGCCTATGATTTCAGCAACGTCATCCACTCCTCAATCTGCGGTCTTCCAACACCCTATGACATTTTTCAATAATGCCATTTTTTGTTGCAGTTTTTGGACGTTCACTGCTGCTTCAGTGCTTGTACGACCACGTTTAAACTCGAGAGTGCCCCCAGTTACCGTTGTTTCTGAAGGCGCAGCATCTCCTAACACATTTACAATTTTGTTTGGATTTTCCACTGGCGCTAAAACGTTTTTAACAGAGAATTCATCACAACGCGATGTGTGATTTTATGCATTTTAAAAACACGCGTGACAGGAAAATTTCAAACAACTGGTAAAAAGTGAATAAATTGACAGATATATCTGGTAATTAACAGGTGTTCACGCGAAATACACGTCTTGTAGCACACGAAAGATTTTAGTTCTACCACTGAGCTACAGATGTCGCTCCGCGAACTTTTCAACTGCCCCTCGTAGATAATCTCAATTCATTCGACGACTAGGACAAACTGAGGCTCCAGAAGCAATAATTAAAGCAGGCCAGGTTTTATTTGTCTTACGATGTAATAAAGAATAAAAAATAAAGGAAAGGAAAAAAGAATGGAAGAATCTAGACAATAATAAAAAATAATACAAAGAAGAAGACAAATAAAAAGAAAAAATAATGGGATTGTGTAAACATCACAATTGACTTAACCCAGAAGATGATTGTCAATATAAAAATGTATTAGTTGTAACCTAAACTGAATAGTAAAATCCGAGAATAAGCGGTTAGTCCTTAGGTTTCCAACCTGGATACCAAGAGCAATAGTTAGGGGTGTCGTGATATTTGAGGAATATGTCTAAAAATGAATGTGGATAATTTGCAACTGGATAAAGAAATTGAGCAAAAAATGGTAAGTGTTAAGTCAAGGCCGTTTCCATAAATGACCACTCTATACGGATGATAGGAGTAACAGTAACGTAATTAAATGTAAGTGGCGCCGTTTCTAACAAACTAAACCTCAGAGAAGAAGAATAAGTTAGTCAACTTTGAAACGATCGTTTGTCACAGTTATTTTTTGTCTCAAAGAATTTTGTATTAATCAGAAACACAATCAAACATTGATTTAGAGACAGTAACAGTTTTATTCCATTTTTTGTTCAATTAATGATAAGAAGAGAGAGCGATTAACAATTCTTCCTAACATTATAGAAAAAAAAACAGCACTCTTAGTCTTGTTCTGAGACTTTAAAGTAATAAAAAGCCCTTATGAAATGTACGTAGGTAGAAATAAATAAGTGGTGAAAGAAAAAAGAAAAGAAAAAGAAATGTTAGTTCAACATTTTGAATTTCGTTTTCCCCCCTTAGTGTTATAAAATTTAGAAAATTTTAAACTGTACATTATATACAGATTTTGGTTAAATTGTCTCTTTGACTCCTCATATGAATTTTTGCGTTATGCGGTGTGGGATATACGGCACTAAAACAAACGTTGTCTTAAAGAACAGGATCGCAACCAGATAAAACATGTCTTATTATAGAAACATCGGACTAAAAGGAAAAGTTGTAGTGGCAGAGGAATGCGATTTAAAGTAACCGAAATAATTATTGACGTATAAAACAGGGAACATCCGCGAGGGAGCTTGATTCGTATATGGAGTTGCAAGGGTGACGTTACTGCGTAGAGCATAACATTCGGTTTGTAATTTGTAACATTTGTGGAATTAATTAACACTACATTCACGTATTACGCTGGCAAGGAATTGCGTAGTGGATCTGTGTGTCTATAACTCGATATAATCGAGCGTTATGATTACTGATGCGCACGTGCATGTATCCGTTTGATATACGGCTAACTTTAGAGTTGCCCACATGTTATGTTTATTTAGATGTGTGTGTGTGCGCGCGCGCGTGTGTGTTCAGTCGTTTTTCTAAGGATGTAACGAGATTTTGAAGTGCTAGCGTGAAACACAGGGTCGTTACGACTGTACCATGGTCATTGCCTCCTGTGAAGAATTTACGCGCACGAGCGCGTTCCACTCACTCGCCCACAGATTCACGTGCGGGCGTTACATAAAGCACTTTGCAATTCAAGTTACGTAACTGATCCACGAGTACCGTGTTATGTTAAATTAGACTTGGGACCGCATACATCCAGACGAAAGTAATTTATCTTCTGTCTTAATCTAATTTGAATCTGGAATACGAAATTCACCTGTCAACGGGTTCATTTATTCCGCTTTTTGTAAAAGATAAAAGACAGTACGCGCCTTACACTAAGTTGTGAAATAGTTGATTTAAATTGTATTTTAGCTTATTTACTGTTCTTTTTTTCAATACAAAACATTTTACCACATGTTTGACCGCGAAATTCTGGTTTAGGGACAACTGTGAGTCATCGATTGATTGTCAACTGTCTTATCTACGCGGGTTATGACATAATATCGGATACGTGTTGTGAAATTTTGCCATTGTACAATAAATATGTTTTCCTTTTATACCTCTATTATTTTACCTAACAATCTGTCATTTTTTTACCCCTGTTTATACACTACTTTACACTTGTTTCACTTCCCCTTGTTCTAATTATACATTTTAATTTTTAATTTTATTGAACGAGTGAAGCAAATTCTCAGTTTTAACGCGTCTACTTATCTATCTGTCTGTTTTGAATATGTCTCAGGATAACTTTTGAATGCATCAACCGATTTTCGTAAAACTTGGCGTGTGTATCTATGCTTGTATCCTACAGAACCCTATTGTATTTCACCTCGATCTGTCGCAAATAGGTCGGGTGGCAAAAAAGTGAGGCGTCAAAAATTTGTGAAAAAATCGCAAAATCCATGTGGAGTATCCAACTGAAAGGAAGTTTAAGCAGAATCTTGACATAGTGTCCATTTTTGAAAACTTCGAAATTTTGGGATGCCGGGGCCAAAAAATTTGGTTACAATTTTGATAAAATCGCACAAATTCATATGGGATACAAAATTAGAGAAAATTTTAACCAAAATCAATATATAGTGTGCAGCTTAGAAATTTTCAAAATTTTAGAGCACGAAGGCCCGGAAAAAGGAATAAAAAATTTGAAAAAACATACAAAAATCCAGCCGAGATGCAAATACGAGTTTATCGTTTACTATGAAATTTTTATCTTTAGGGTCATCAGAAAAATATAATAGAGAGAACAGAGTTTTTGTAATTTTCTTGATAGTTGAAAAACATGATCGAATATTGGAATTTACTAGTAATAAATTTACCTATTCCATTCAACACAGTGGGCGAGTTATGCAGCAGAGGGAGCTTACTGTTTAATTTCAAGGTACGCGATTGCTGTTACTATATTACGATAGAACGATTTTTATAAATACGTCTACAAGAAATTCGATTAATATATTTTACCCTTTATATATCCTAACAAGGGCAGAGGTTAACGACCACCGAGCTATAGTATGCTCATCCATCCGGATGCTGTAGTCATGCACGTGCCGCTTGACTTTACACGTGAAATTACGATTCTTAACAACACTCCGAGTCATTAAGTAATGACTGTACGATGCTTTGACCAATTATACAGGATATATCTACTTACTGAATACGTTATAAACTTACCACGGTTTGGGTTTAATGTCTATAAATTAACACCTGAGGCAAACTCCAACATAATAACAACAAACATAACAAAAAAACAACAAATACTTGCACGTGCACACGATGTCGTCATTGTAGGAAAGTCACTGAGAGCTACCAAACGTTAAAAGTTAAAACTTGTGAATTTGGACTCAAAATAAACTTTAAAAATCAAACGTATGGTAGACGTAATTAAGAGAAGATTGCGACAAAACGGGACAATCGGCGAGGACAGTGCAGGAATAGGAAGCGATTTAACATATCTGAGATATGATTCTCATGGAAAATAGCAGAACTAATGACATAATAATATCATAGAAGTTACCAAGTATCATGTTACTTGAAGCACCAAATGTTTTGTTGAATGTGCATGTAAGAAGATAGTCCTACATTTGCTATAACAACACATTATGAGTTTGTTACCAATTCGAAAATAGAGGCTGTGACCAATAATTTTACGAAATTTCACATTACAACTGAGTGCGGCAAATTGTGCGATTAGAAACAGACTTTGACAGTTTTATCCTACAGCTGTAGCATAAAGTAATTGAAGGTACGGGGCAACCGGAAAATTTTAGTTCTCCTGTGAGCACTGCTACGTTTACTTCATTCATATTCAAGTTTACTTTTTACTTTTACATGTAATTGAAATAGACATTTGTATTTCTCCAAACATTTTCATTTGTTTTGCGGTTGAGTAGGAAAGGAGTTAGTACTTTTAATGGAATTAGTTGCTATTTTATTTACAAAATAATTAATAAAGAATAATGGTTGTGTTACTTTAATCGAAAAACTATAACTTAAAAGTTTGAAACATTTTATCCTTGCTTTGGTATTTAGTTACAAATATTAACAAAAATTGTGTTACTAAAATACACTAAAACATAAAGAAAGTTCGGTGACATAGTTATATAATTTAATCCCTGATTAACGTATAATCATAAAAAACATTGTATGTTCTATACTAACATTCAAATATGTAATAAGCTTCAATGTAAAAGTTCTTTACTTGCTGAGCGTTTTATTTAAGAAATGTACAAATAATTCACTTGTGTGCAATTTAATGCATTTCTTTTTTATTCGTTGAAATGAGGCTGGGAGTGAGTGAGTGAATAAAGGGGGGAGAGACAGAAAGAGAGAGAGAGAGAGAGAGAGAGAGAGAGAGAGAGAGAGAGAGAGAGAGAGAGAGAGAGAGAGAGAGAGAGAGAAAGAGAGAGAGAGAGACAGGCAGACAGACAGACAGACAGACAGACAGAGACAGAGAAAGAGAGAGCTACAATATATCTTGATTTTTTAAAACTAAGATCAATCTATTAATATATCATGAAAAGAGCTGTACAAAATTACTAAAAACTACGTAAATTTTAAGTTAATTTGGGTACGTTGTAATCTAACGCAAGTTACACGCGTGTAATCTATTTATTTATTTTTTTATATTTCACTTATATTCGTTTACATATACAATCAAACGTGAAGTATATACAGTTGACTTTATGAATAAAGGTATACTTCGTAATTAATATTCGAGCAATAGGACATTTTGAGCCGAGAGATAATTTTAGATGAAGAAGAATAGAAAATAATGTTTCTGTCACAGAGTACTTGATTAGAACGTACAGAATTAGTTTTTAAAAATAGAGAGTCAAAGTATACAAAAGGGACCAGAGGTTATACTGTGTTTATATTGAAGCTTCATCTGATTAACACATATAATTCAATTATAGTTGGTGATACATGATTTAAAACAGCAGTAGATAATTACCACTATGTGAAATCACTTTACCAACGGACATCATAATGCATAATTTTAGTGCAAACCATAATTACACTGTAGAAGTAAAGCAGATATCGCTGGAGCTGAATAATGAAATATTATAATAGTATGTATTATACCCAAGTGCAGTACATGAATTCATAAATATACTAATACGCGAATAGACCTGTGTGTGTGTGTGTGTGTGTGTGTGTGTGTATCCTACATGAGTCCCCCTAACTGACACACTGTCTCTCTCTTTCTCTCTCTCCCTTTCTTACTCTAAAAAGGATATTGTTTTCAGAATATAAATATTAACGATCAACTATAACCTAACCTAACCTAACCTAACGATACAAAACAATATTTTCTATTCTTCAATATAAATACATCTCTCGGCTCAAAACGGCTTATTTCTTTAGTATTAATTCCATACATCTTTTTCCCAAAAGTCAGCAACATTTACTTCGATATCCATTTGTTTATTGTTTGTATAAATAAATACACGCAAGAGACAAATATATACGCTAAACAATTTTAACATTTGTTAGAGTTGCAACGTATAGACTTAGATATTAACTTACAACTTACGTAGTTTAAATTACGTGATAAATTTAATTTTGTAGTAGTTAATACAAAAAGGTACTCGTAAGATTTTTGTAATTACCCCCCCCCCCACACACACACAGTATAATGTTCCCATTATGTAAAACGTAAAAGATCGGATTTATCTGAATTTAATAAATTTCAATATATTCAGAACTGTTAGTAATTACAATCTTTACAGGCGTTTCCTGTATGTGTGTGTGTGTGTGTGTGTGTGTGTGTGTGTGTGTGTGTGTGTGTGTGTGTGTGTGTGAATACGTTTTCTGCCACCACACAATACATTCAGATTCCTTCCACAAATTGCGCAGCTAGAAATCAGAAAAATGTCAGCTTTATTTGATCGTTTAAACGACAGATGGCCATCTTAGTATCAAGTATTGCTTGGGCTAATAAATCTCTACGCTCCCAGGACGATACGATATCACAAACATTTCATCACAATTATCGTTTTTAATGTTAATTAAGTTTTTTACAATTAAGTTAGTAAACTGTTAATGGTTCTGTATTTATTATTTTAACAGTTTCACATTCTTCTAATCAAATTTATTACAGCTGTTCTGTTCTGTTTCAAGTATTTTTATTTTGTAATGTTTGATAAATTTTTTGTCATTTTCAAAGGATTTTTAAAAATTCATTCTTATTTTTTATACTAATTTCTTAGTTTTATTATTTACAGAAAGAGCGAAGCAAATTCTCAGTTTTACGGTTGTCACTTGATTGTCTGTCTCTTTCTTAGTTTTATTATTTATTGAACAAACGAGGAGTTCTCAGTTTTGCGTTTGTCATTTGTCTGTCAGTCTATTTATCAGTCTAACTGTCTATTTCTATTTGTTTGTCAGTCTGTCTGTCCGTCTGTTTGGAATATGATTACTTTTGGCCGCATCAACCGATTTTAGTGAAACTTCGCACGCGTGTCTACACTTTTTCCCCACATAACTCTACTGCTTTTTTTTTAGATTGACCCCCCCCCCAAATAGAGAAGCAAGAAGCAACAATATGATGATTATTATTATTCCGGCTGTACTATGTTTACACATTTTCATGAACCAAATATTACAGAAGTGATTGAGTTCTCATCTTCCACTTCTACTTGTCCATCTAAAGATCTTCTTCAATTTCTCATTCCCTCAATATAGCCTGAATTTCTTCTATCCAGATGGTAGGTGGTCTTTCTTTTTCCTTCTTCCTGGTGGGGTCCATTCCACAACTTTCCTTGGCAATCTTTCCCGAGCCAATCTGTTTGCGTGTCCACACCATTGTAATTTTTTGTTTGGATAAAATCAACAATTGAGTTTTTTAAATTCATTCTGTCCTTATGTCTTTAATAGCTTATTTCTAATTTTCTCACGTCTGGATACTGGATCTCTTATAAAAAAATTTCAAAAGTTCATGTGGAGTATCAAATTAAAGAGAATTTTAATCAAAATCTGAATATAGTGTTCAATTTTAGAAATTTAAAAATTTTATTAAAAAAGATTTTTTAATTGTAAAACTTTATGCCGGTTATCAGACTAAATAAAATATTAATTCATATCAGAATGTAATGTTTATTCTTATTGTAAAATTCAACGTCGGGTATCAAGTTACGCGGGACATTATTCAAACACAAGTCTGTTGACAACCAGGCATTGAAAATTTTAAACCGCCTTCAAAAAGTCAGAAACTTAAAACCAAGAATTATATTATTTGTCATTTAGGCATTATGGTTATTAATTCAAGGAAAAAGTAATGGTGTAGTTTGGAATTTTTTATATTTATTGTATGACTGACTGATTTACGATTGTTACTTTACTAAAAAATAGTGAAGTAACCGGGCTTAAATAATAAATGCTCAAATTTTTCTTGATATATATTTTACATTATTAATGTTAACAATAAAACTTTTTACAAGAATACTTTTTTTTTGTAAATTACATATGTTTCGATAGTAATACAACTATCATCATAACATATAAATTACATGTTAATATATATTATGATTATATGTATTATATTATTATATTATATAGTATAATTTATATCTGATGATGATAGTTGGATTACTATCGCAACATATGTAATTCTCAAAATAAAATATATCCTTGTAAGTAGTTTTATTATTAATATTAGTAATACAAAATAATAAATGTATATAGTTCAAAATATTGAGCGTGTTCTGCAGATTAAAGTGCTTCCTAGTTTCTGTTAAGGAAATAAAAAGTTACAGTTCGGCTTTCGCGTTTCCCCGCCTAGTTCTCTTACACGTTCGTCCGTTTTCTTGCAAAAAAAATTGCAGCTCGAGTTTCACATTTTAGTAGATGTTTTATTTTAACAATCGATCAAAACTGTGTAAACAAATTATCAGTATTAGCAAAGAACATACAGATATTATAAACGCCTTGCGCAAACTAATTGTGCGAGGACATGCCCGAGTTGTTTTAATCTTGATCGGAAATTAATAGCAATAGTCTGTTACTTTCTTGTTAGTATTATATATACGGAATGCAATTAGTATGTGACGTTTATGCTGACTTTTCTCGTAACCTATTTTCCGGGAGCCGATAATTGCTCGCTGCGCAAATCGTTTGCACAGAGGGCGGATGAAATTCACACATATAACGCAAACAAACCCGTTTGTATAAATTTTAATTTATACACACACACATATACGCTGTGGCGTCTTTTTGCAACAAAACCAGTGTAATTTTATTAAGTTTGGTTTAACTGTTCACTGATGGAATCGAAGCGTGAAGCATAAATATAATTAAAGCTCCCTGTTTGCGCTATATATTGCAGTTCACCACTGGCACGATACTTAAGCTTTAAGGAACAAATAATGTACATTGCGAAAATAGAATACTATACATTAAGAACGTGTTTAAACGATGATTATCACAGACGGTGTTTCTCTGGGTTTCGAGAATATGTGAGACATGGATATAAGGCTCACATGATGTTTCGTTTGCTTAATCGTAAAGAATTGTTTTTTCGGTAAGTTATGCTTTCATTTCTATTGAATCTAGTTGAATAAAGGTCCGCAATAAAACTAATATGTAAGTAGAGTGTTATGCGTATCGTACAATTTCGAGCTTATCAATGCTAGAAACTAATAGCCTGTTTAATTTTATTATGGGGAAATAATAGAGTTATTATGCTTTTGCAAGGTCAAAAGTAAATTAATTTGGTCAATAGTTGAACTGGTATTGTATCAGATTTTGAGGTGATATTGGTAGCTGATACTCAATGCTTGAGTGAAGAGTTGATTGGATGCAGTAGAAATGGCATTTTTTTTAAATGTATCAGATTAGTTAAGATGGTACTCGACTTAGAGACGAAAAAACCGAACGTGTAAGACTTGGAACAAAAGTTAGGGAGACGTTATCGATAGGATCGAGAGAAGAAGTTTAGTATTGTTTGGATATCCCTTGAGGATGTTTAACGGCATCATCGGTGGAGGCCAACGAAATGAAGAGGGGAGAGATAGAATTGGGCGATCTTTGAATGATGGTGTAAGATAGACTGACGATCTGACGATAGCGGCAGCGACACACACACACAGTACCAAAATAATATATTTTTAACTGTTCTTATGACATACTTACATAAATACTACTAATAAAGGTTTTAATAATATTGGTTAGTGGAGAGTATTACTTTTTTGCTGGTGTCCGTAACGTCACTGTATAACGCATAGAGAAACCTTAAAGTATTGTGTATATATGTCTGTAGCAAGGCTGTTGGTACGAGTTGGGAGTACGAGTAGTACGATGCTGTTCCACTCTTTGGAGATCATTCTGCGCGGTAAGTTTCATAACGTTCTGGATTGTTTGAGATGCTCCTTCGAGACATTACTCACTACTCTACCAGCATCCAGGCCCACTATGTCACTACAGTGCAAGGTGGGCTGAGTAGAAACACTGGATAGGTCAGTTAGACCTGGCGATATTTTAAGTGCGGAGCGAAGGGTTTGTTGCTGTGATTATTGTGTTAGTGAGGAAGTGTAATAAGGTGACATTATTGTTGCGCGTTGGGCAATTTAACTTGAATTATTGTATAAGATTGCCTTTGTTGATTTCTAACTGTTGTTTCTGTCTAATTGAAGTAGGTAATTAGTGACTTCATCGGTGTCAGTTATTCTGTTCCACTATACAACATGACAATTAGTGTGGCCGTCATAATAATATTTTTAACTGTGCTTGAGATATACGTATATAAATACGTAATAATAAAGATTATATAATTATTGGTTAGAGGAGATTATGACTTTTTCTATTGGTGACTTAATTTTACTTCGCAATACGGATTATTAAGTAGTAACCTTCAAACGCGTAAGTAATCTTCAACTAATGTACAAGTTGGGAGTACGAGTAGGATTGTCACGGTCAATGCCTGATGTGTGGCCCCTAGAGAAAACACTTGTTGGTGTCAGCTACTTTTCTTTGTTAGGTGTGGATAACTGCGAAGTGCGCTAATTATGAGAAAGTAACAACGGTCTATCGCCTAGGCGTTTTAAAGCTTACATGCGTTTCATTAATTTACTCGAGAATGCAGTTTCCGCAAATGCCATGATGCTGCTGTCATTGATATCATGTCGGATCAGCAACAAAACGTGTGGCATTTGCATCTAAGTTTAAAGAAGGAACACACTTAACTATGGAGGGAAAGAACTGCTGGGCTTTTCGATGGCAGGGAAACTGGGAAAGTGAACTCTAAAGTTGAATATTAGATTAATGAGGAAAATTAGATTAAATCAAGAGGAAGTTAATTATTACTTCTCCCAGCCACCCAACAGGCATGGATATTTCTGAGACTTCGTATTTCAGTTCAACTATGGCAAGCACTGGAGTGTACTAATTTCGCGGTGAATCTTCTAGTGCCGACTGTTGTCTGTTTCGATAAAGTGAAGGCTATATGTTGAAACTACTGGAGACTTGAAGTACTGATGATAGCAAATTTGATGGCTGCAGGAACTTAGAAAGATGCTGATGGTTTTGTATTAGACATTTCTAAGAGGATTGAACGTACGAACACAAATGGAACACAGGTATTTGTGCTAGCCGTTACATACAACAAAATTCAGGCTAGTATCTTATCTACTATTACAAATTAAACAAAAATAGAATTTGATCAACGAATTACAGACAGTATCATATCGAATATGCGTAATGACCAAATTAAAATTTCAATTTCTTGTTTACCATCTACTAGTCTTAAATGATGCGATGGTTTTAAAATCTACGATCTTAAAATTAAAAACTGTAGTTTATAATTTAAAGAATACTACTTAATTTTTTCTCAACTCACCTTTTACTTGTCTGAGCTTCATGCGTTTGGGTTTAACCAATTAAAATTTTTTGTTTAATTAAAAGAATTATGTGGTTAATAAAATAATCAACTATAAAAATCAGTACAATCAATATTCTTGAATGCAAATTGTATTAATGACTGAGTTAATATCGGCAATATGAATGTACTACACAATTCGTTTAACCATTTTAACTATCATAATAAGTTGCTAAAATCAAATAAGATAAATCGATTATTCATCTGTAGACAGCTACATACCGCACAAGTATGACGGTCAAATTAAAAAAGATACACGTATAATTCTTTATTTTAAGTTTCCTAATATTTAATACGGGTGTTATACAGATTACTAATAAATAATATAACACAATGTAGATAAAAGTCTGAAACGTAACACCTGAAAGAAAGAGATAAACATTACGAAAAAATGAAAGAGATGAAGAAACAAATAATCAAGAGGTGAACATTAAACTTATCTAGGAGTTTTAAAAAATATTTTCAAAAAAAAAAGATTTGTTTCTCAGTTACTATCGATTAAATACAAATAATCGATGAAAACATATATTGTTTAAACGATGAATAGTAGAAAACAAATTATAATTTAGATAAAACATTTATTAAACGTTTTGTTCGTAACCAAATTAATAATAGGCCTATAGCTAATTCAGCCCATATATTCTTTTAAGAGCTCTCACGTTTATAATTTTACTTACATTATAAAAACTAATAAGTTTTCTCTGTGTACGCAGCTACGATAATAAACAGCTGAGACACTAACGCTTTTCTGTTGACCTGTAATCTTACTGGTTTTCCGCAGCATCGGTATCTTATACAGTTTACGGATATCGTTGCCCATTTCCATTTGTTTGAACACAGTCGTTAGCTGTTTTTTGTTTTAAGTTCTGTGTTTAGAGTTGTCTGATTGCGGTTGTTTAAGGTTTCCTCCGACTGTTCCAACTGTAAGCGGATTTTAACCCAATTGTACTGTCAACCCAATTAACCCCTTTTAGACCGCGGTTACTTTAAATTTTGATTGTAAATTTGAAATGGGTTTCAATTATATTTCTTCTGTAATGTAATTTACATTATAAATATATATATATATATTCATATATGCTCAGTTTTTCTTGTATACATATTTTTTTACATTATTATTAATATCAAAAAAACTTTTTTTACAAGAATATATTTTTTATTTTGTGAATTACAGTGTTTCGATAGTATTCAGCTATCATCATCAGATGAATATACTATATATAATCATCATCATCATTATATATAGTATAACAGACTGTACTTTTTTGTTATACTCGGACACGCAGTACAAACAAATAGTACATGCCGAAGTTTCCTCATATTTGAACTGAAATAAGTAGGCTCATAAACTAATCGGAACGAGTATTAGTTGACTTTCAATATTAAACTTTTTAAATTAGGTTACACCGCTTTCTCTTGGATGAATTGCTACATCGTCGATCCGAGCAATTATCCCTCCTCAGTATGTGTTAAAATTAGACATTTTAAAATGTGTATCTTTAAACAGTGTACTTAATTTTTTATTTATATTTTCGTAATAAATAAAAAATATTTTGTGTTAACGATAATACGTGGATTTTTAGATGTAGTTTTGTTTGGTATTTGTGTGGTGAGTTTATGTTTATTTAATTTATTAATTGTTTTTAGGTTTTACATTATACCCATTATCTATTCCTATTTGTTTGATACTTTATTTGTCACTAAAAAACGTATTTTTGTGGACAGTCAGCACTTTAGTTAGTGTTACTGGTTGAGATAATTTGTTACGTCTTCTTTTTACAGTTTCCAGATGTTTATGTTCATTCTTTTTTGCTGTTGTGTATTAATTCTTAACATATATATTAATTTTTCTTAAAACAGTTTCGAACAATACATTTTTAAATACACATTTGGGAACGTATTGTAACGAGAAGCCTAGAACATTCTCCACCTCCACCCCCGTCCAGTGCGACACTTGAGATACGCATTAAACCGGCGTGCAGAAAGCAATTACTGGACCTCTGTGCGACCTATAAAAGCAAGAGCATCTGGCTTAGTTCAGTCAGTTACGTGAGCGATTTTCCTTAGCGCGGATCGAGTGTTTGAAGAAGTATTGTGTTGTTGTATTATAATTAGTGCGCAATTATTTATAGTTGACATTATTATTGCGTGTGGACAAATTTAATTTGAATTATTGTACGAGTATAATCTTGTTGAATAACTTGTTGATTACAAATTATTAACTGTGATAGTTAAAGCTGGTTATTAGTGGTTTCACTGGTGTCTTGTATTTTGTTTTCCACTGTACCGTGCGACGAGCAGTTAGACCGTCGTAACAGTATTCTTCAGTGGACGATACTTTGGTTACTACGGTCCCAACGGTGGTGAAGTGAAGTACATATTGTAATGTGACAGAAGGAAGAAGGTCCAATAAGTAGGTAGGCCCAGAAAAATAAGACCACACTAACAAAATAAAGTACTTAACTCAAACAGACAAAATAAATAAAACCCCGGAAGGAAACCAAGAAGTACAATACAATGTTTAATAAAAACTAATGTATTCTAGTTTATAAGAAAATGACTGTAAACAATGTTTAAGTGTCAAAGTGAAGTAATAAGTGAGAAATAATGGTAGTTAATTACACAGACAGGACTGTGAAGATTAATGATTTTTTTCAGTGAAACATAAGTGTAAGCACAACATACCAAAAACAAAAGTGTACACACAAAAGGGCATAGAAAATGTTGGGATAATAATAATACTTATTCCAAGTTATGTCTTAAAATTAGTAGAATGATTATAAGTTTTATTATTAGTTGTAGAGGTTCCCTATGTCTTTGTAATATTTAATGTTGATTCAAAGGGTAAAAACTACCAATTGTATCAATACATATAATGCACATAACTTATCCAAAGTAGGAAGAATTAAGTTAAATTGGTTTACAATAATAATTGAATGACAGATCAAGACGGATTGAGAAAAGTAATGTTAATATATGTTAAACAGTTATTTTTTGTGTTTTTTGAAAGTTAATTTATTTGTTTAATAATTATTTAAAACTTCCGGGCTGAAAGGCCGTGGTCGAATGCTTGATGTTATAGAGCTCTATAACATCAAGCATTCGACCACGGCCTTTCAGCCCGGAAGTTTTAAATAATTATAGTGACACCGGCCGTGAAAGCCTACGTACTAGAATTATTTGTTTAATGTTTATTGTAATCTTAGCCATAAGGGCATAATATTAAGTTAATCTGCTTGTATTTTTGTTAATGTATTGATATTATTAGAATGTGATGAGTATTTTAATCTCATGTAATAACATGCAAGATAACAATTGTAATTAATCAGAAGGGTTTAAACCAACAGGCCAAATGATAATTACAAAATGAAGCATGGTGCTAAAAGAAACACCATGACATAGGCCAATGTTAACATAAAGAAATTATTGTCAGAATAGCCAGTAAACTATCAAATCAATGCAAATTAATAAGAAATAATAATAAAATTCATAAGATAGGCATTATTTTTATAGTGGTAACAACATTTAAAAAATAAATTAATGAATTAGAATATGATTTTGTAAATGTCAAACTGCATGAAGACTTATAAAACAGAATTTCGTAAAGAAGAAAAAATATTTATTAGGGCACTCATACATGTCATGTTAAGTGTCAAAATGTTTGTATTTTTATTAGGAATATTATTCTGTTAACTAATTTAAGGTTTATTAAATATTAAGTAGGGAGTAATTGGGAGTATAAAATGTAAAAACAATATATTTTAAATAATCAGTGTTACATGACCCTTGAACCCAACGGTATTGACCAATGGGAATTTTGCTAATTTTGGTCAAGCCAGTTGAAAGAAAAAGAAAAACTCGACATTCTATTGTTAGACACGAAAGTATCCAGGTCATCTCTGTGTAGCTATGAGCCACGAAGTATAGCAAAGAATCAAATCTAAGTGGAAGGAAAAAGGTAAACATTGTATAAAACAGAATCAAAAATCAGAAGGAAGAAAACGAAGATAATATAAAATAATAATAAGTTAAAGAAGAACCAGTAAAAAATAATATTTTAAAGACGAAACCAAAAAAGTGAATAAATAACTCTACAATTTGGTGAGACTTAACGTTTTCATAATAACACTGTTACAACTTCACAACACCAAGATTAAATCAACTAACACTTTTTTCAACAGAACACTAGTGGAAAGAAAAAAGAAAACTAACTTAAACACAGTGAACATTTTGTGTAAATTATTTTATTTGGAAAAAAACTGGTGGTGAATAAATTTCACATAGAGTTAGTTGGATAACAAGCAGCCATATATTTTTTGTTACTTTGAAAGCTGGGTAACCCATAATGCATTGCATTGCCAGTTTAAATTGAATTATTATTTTGTCACACTTTAATGAAATTAAATTTGTTGTATTAGTAAATAAGATTTAAATAATTGTAATGTATTGTACTTTTTGTGAGCATTTCGAACTTTTTAATGGCAGTCTAAAGAACCCGAAACATTAAGGTAATAAATACAAGCAAGATAGAAATCAAACTGAGAGGAAGAGTCGATACAGGCAGTTAGCTATTTCGACCTTAGAGTCTTAAAACTGAATTCAAGAAAATAAATGTTAATAATTATTTCCAATTGATATTAAATGTGTTTTATTTACAGAATAAATTAAAATAAAAGGATTTTTATTTAATAAAAGAAGAGCGAAACGATTTCAGCGATCTGGTTTTCATCATACATAATAGATCACGGAGGTAAACTCCAAATACACAACTCGAAACTACAATCGAATGCAAACGTCAACAAAACCAATTTCGCCATACAAAACAATTTTTATGAATTTTTATCAAAACCAACAAAACAAATAATAATTTTTTTTAAATAAATAAAAACAGAGGAATATAATTCACTACGTTACAATATTCACAAATTAGAAAGTAAAGACAATTACTAAACGTTGAACACTAATAAACGAATTTTATTTAGAATACAGGTGACCAAAACTGATTTCACGTTTTGCCACGTTAACACTGAACAATGTAAAGGTCGAGCAGGGCCTCAGAGACGAACGCGTCGTTAATATTGAGCATTTTTAATGAAAGAACAAAAAATATTTTAGTAATTTAGTACATGAAACTGCATTTTGATAAATGTGCTGTTGTACCAAAAATTCGACTTTACAAACACAACGACCTAATATGTACTTAGTTACAATTTATATAAATAATAATACTTTATTTTTGTTAATAAAAGAATATATTTTTTATTAATATTTTTTTTACAGTGTTTTAACTGTTGTGGACAGTTTCTGTAGTGTACTGTCGTCATCTTACTCTTAATACTGATCATAACAGTACATTATAAAACTGTCGAACACTGTAAATAAAAAACATTAAAATATATATTTCTTGTGTCAAAAAAGGATACCGTATTATTAACATAAATTATAAAACAATAATAATGTGAGTAAGAATATTATTTATAATTTTACGATTCATCTGTAACATTGTTCCTGACTCATTGTCGCTAACAGATAACATTTAATTTTTAATACAGGGTCTCACGGACACATCGTCTTACCTGAGATCACTCATGGTTCACCGCTGTAACAGACATATGAATTGTGCCGGGCCCCGCGATGTACATTCTACACCAATCCCAATTTGTGCAGCTCGAATAATGTGGATGCAAGTTAGTGATTTTCGAATCCACGGCGCGATTTTATCACGCAAGTTTATCAGTTTTCTCGGCCAATATCTTCGGGTCTACACATCCGACTGTCTTCGGACAACTTTAGAGGTGTTTCGAGAAGACGATGGAAATATTTTCGTCTGCATTAAATAACTCAGCTACCAAGAAAAGAAGTAAATGATTCCATAATGTACTTTCTTTCTATCCGTTTTCGTTGCCATCTTTATCTTTAAAATATATTTAACACTACAAAAAACGTTCTCAAATACTGTGGATTACACATATCCACTCTTAAGACCAAAGTGGCGGCTTTTCGTTCGGGCAAACATTGTTATAGATGGTACTGTCCTGGAACACGTCAGCAGTTTTGAATATCTGGGCTACAGTGTGTCTTATAATTCAAGCAACGACGTGAATAAGTTGCATAAGTTCAACCTTATGTGCGGGACCATCAGGCGAACTCTTAAGTCAGCAAGTAAAGGAACACGCCTAAAATTCTACAAGGTGATGGCTCTTCCCACAATTCTTTATGGGTCTGAGAATTGGACTTTAACGAAAGGACAGCCCAGTCGTGTCCAAGCGGCTGAAATGAAATTTCTCAGGCACGTGGCAGGGTATACTCTCCATGAGCATAGAAGAAACACAGATATACGGCAGGAACTGAATGGTCGACAGGATTGCCTAGTATCGATAGAATCGGTGGGAACATCTTTGCCGAATGGATGACTGCCGCATCCCCAAAAAACTATGGAACTATAAGCCGACGGGACGGAGAGGTGTGGGACGTCCGAGGAAGCGCTGGAGTGACTAGCCTGGAGTGACTTTGCCTGTTTGAGAACGGAGCTAACCATTCTTGGTTTAATCGTTGCAGATGATGATGATGAAAAACGTCTTTTTATTAAATAAAAGAATTGTAATAAATTAATTTTTTAATAAATTTTATTTAATTACCAAGAACGTTTTTACATTAAAGTTCACGATATTGCGATATGCGATATTCTAACATATTTTAACTTCATACACATGTAAGTTTTGTAGGGCACACGCATCAATTTATACATAATGCAGAATTTTTGTATTTAAAGTAAGGTTAAAAGCAAGTGTATAATTATTGCTCGTGGGATTTTACTTAAGTCAGAAATATTAAAAAATTGAGAATTCTTGGAATAAGACATCCTACAAAACATTCCTGGAACTTCGTGCTCAAATTGGTAACGTTCATAATAAACCAGTCAAAAATTGTAAGTAACAAAGTAGATTATGACGTAACTGATACACCGAGATATTTATAGAATGTTGGTTAAGTAGACCTACGAATTGTTAATGATTATTATGCGCTTGTCATGACACACGACAGACTCATACAAAATCTTGTTTATCTGAGTTGATTGGTTTTAAATAAAATGTTTAGTTAAATAAGACCAAATACTGTGGTTTGGCTGCAAATAGATTATATTAACCTACAAATAATTACTGTTTACAAATAAAATTAGCGTTCCAAGCTAGTTATACACAATTATATTAATTTTAAACTGAATGTAGGTTTAGTTATTCTTTAAAGACTATATGAAGACTAAGTCCTTAACCAGATGTCCACCTTACATCCTGTGTTTAGCCTTCATTCATCTCTTTGACAATGGCTTAAGAGGTCGAAACAGCTGTCAGAGTAAATGAAATCTGTGAAACTTACCAAGTGATATTATATATATTTTACAAAACCTTTGAAGACTAAGTGAATATTTCTTGCAGATGTTTTGAAAATAACGTTAGTTTGCTAGCTGTGGTTTGCCTCACAACTACAATCATTTCTTTTATTATAATGGTCAATTCCGGAGTGGTTATTATGCAAACCCCATTCCCAATTGAGGTTCCTCTCATGGAATCACTCTTATTACAGCTTCCGTTTTTCTTTAGTAGTTTCAAAAAGGCCTTTTTGTTGTACCAGTAAATAACCTCAACACTTTTCTTTATCGTGACTGACTAGATACCGCCATTCCAGCTTACGGTATTAACAAGTGCTTCATCTGTGACTCTTTATGTTTCCAGTTAATCCTATATATTATATTCCTATAAAAACTATACTACTTGAAAGGAAAGTATTCTTCTTAAATAATCTCTCTATATTCCATAAATCTCAGGTTTATTAACCTAAACCTAATTTATTCTATTTCAATAGGATTTAATGACTGTTTTAGGCATGACAAAAAAGTTTAAATATGGGCATATTTTTGTGTGTTAAAAGCAGATATTCCTTGGTTTATTGTATTATTTTTTTCAATCCATCAATCCTTATGTACCAAGTTAATTAAATTAATGTATTCATCCTATAATACTGGATTTACGTCGCTCCCCCCTCTCTCTCTCGCTCTCTTTAGTTACCGGAAAATGGTTTGGTACGGTCTTCAGCTTCTCTTTCTTGAGCTACTCTCTCGATTTTTGAATACCTACAGCATCCCACATCCTTTCATTCATTGATAATTCACCCTTTACACTTGATTGTCCGGTCGTGTATAACAATCATAAATATATTTATGAGTACATATTTATTTATTTGTGTGGTGCAAAAAAACTACGAAAAAAGTTCGGAAAATTTGCAAATTTATTTTATAAATTTTATTGTAAATTCTTGCTTTTTCCGATCACAAGTTTTTAATGTAAAAGGAGTCAATATTGTGCATACATAGCTGCACTAATTTTATATAACCTACCTCTTGATCCTTTTATAATTCATAGTTTCCTGTAAAACAAAGCTATGAGTCTTCAAACTAGCCATTTAAATTTTATCTAAACGTATTGTCTAATTTTACTTACATTTTTTGTAAACTGCTAATTTTTTAAAAATACAGTCGGAAATTTACGTAGCAACACTATCCATTCTTAATTTTTCGTTTTCCTCTGTGTTTTCCTTCCGAGGAGTGGTGAACGTTGGAAAATAAAGAAAGAATTATTAGCTGTAAACTCAGATATGATTTAATGTACTACGAGTTGTACCGCACATAGTAATGAAATTTGTTTGCAACGGGCAAACAGAATCCATTAATTTGTTTCGACTGAACTTTGTTTAGGGCCAAAGTACACAATAAATAGTACCCATATAAATAGGTACAGGTTTTTAGAAATTTTGTTATTAAGGAAAAATTGTTATTTCCTTTTCTAATAAATGTATAGTCAAAACAGTAAAATAACGAATAAACGATTAAAAGTTTTGTAACTACAATATGGACGTTTAAGCTGTGGATATAAGGCTTGCATCGGTTTGTTTACGCCGAGTAAGAACGCTAGTCTCATCAGGCGTTGTGTATGTGTGTGTGTGTTCGGGAGGAAGTAATGAGAACGTATGCCAGTTTATTGAACCGAGCTCAGCAGTTTGTCGTATAGCACAAACAATGCACTGCACGCTACCAAGGTACAGTAAGGAGGGGTCGACGAATGACTGCCATAAACAACAGATCACCTCGTGCACGTACAATTTGTCGTGCATACGGTGTAAGATAATTAACGACGCACGAATATTCGTGTTTTGACTTTATCTCTGGGCTTCCATGGTAATTATTAAATTAGCCTATTATTTATCTTTGTTTATTCAGCATTTCCAACGCATTTAAAACGCTCAGTTTCATGTAATTTTCTTCTATGTTTGTTAAAAGTTAATTATAAATATACGAAAGCTGACGATATTGCTTTTTTGGTAGAAAACAAGAAGAATTCGGAAGACTGTTAAATGGTAAGGTTATGATATTGGAGGATTCTGATTGTTTGTAAATTAATAAAGATAAATCTATGGTCATAGAGCTGTAGCAGGAATGATGTTAGTGATAAACTGGATATGGAAACAAGAAATGAAAAAGTGAAAGAGCTGATTAACTCACACATCATGGAACTAACAGAACACTATCTGACCTCCACCTACTTTACATACAACAATTACTTCTACAGGCAAATAAAAGGAGCACCAATGGAATCACCGTTATAGTATAATAGAGTTCAGTATGGAAACGGAGACAGACAACGGCATTCCATTCCTTGACCTTTTCATAAAGAAGAAAGACGGTCACCTTAGCTTTTCCACATACAGAAAACCCACACAAAGAAACGGATACATAGACAGTCTCATCAACACCCTGCGCAGTTACAGTCTGTAGTGAAGACTCGTATACACAGAGCCCTACACCTACCGGACGAGGAACACAGGAAACAGGAGCTGAACACTTTGAAGGAGACGCTGGTTTTCAATGGATACACCCCATCAGATTTAAACAACGCCATCAAACAAAAGAAGACAAAGAAGACGCAACCGGTGAAAGAAACACAGGAGTACATCAGCACCTTAACATTACCATGTATAAAGGGCACAACAGACATAATAAGGAGAATACTCATGAAAAGTCACACCAGGACAACATTCAACACACGCAAAAAAATCAACACCTTTTTACAAAATCCAAAGGACCCCATACACTTAGAGGGACGAGGTGTATATCAAATACCATGCAAAAACTGCGAGAGATCTTATATTGGCCACTCTGGGAGAAATATACGCCAACGCGTCCGCGAACACGAATTGGCAGTAGCAGAACAAGAGGACAACACATCCCTAACGAAACACGCCAAAGAAACAGGACACAGTTGTGATTTCAAAAACGCAAAAACTTGGCACGAACTAACTATAAGAAAATCAGATAGTACAGAGAAGCCATCGAAATTTACCGAATGATAGAGGGAGCGGTCAACGACAGAAATGAATACACCAAATTAGCGACAACTTGAAAATTCCTAACTGGGAGTTCACAAATTAACAAATGGCCACAACACACTCAACCCCCCCCACGCTCTAACCTTCCCATGGCAAAAGTCACAAGGGAAGATAGATATAAAACGCGCGCCGTAGTTAAATCAACACCAGTATGCCTTGAAAATGTTCCGGGATTACGGAACGAAACGTCGGCAATATAAACATCACATACACGGATGCACCCAAAAACTTGCTACAACATAGCATATGTTGTATATATATATATACACACACACACACACACACACACACACACACACACACACACACATAGACGCACACGTATAAAATATTATACGTTGGAACACTTCAATCTAGATAATTAATAGTATACAGTTTTATATTTGTGAAAACAACTTAATTATTAAATTAAATGTACTTGTAGATTGCATACTATTAAAATATAATGTAATTATTTGACTGTAATTTATTTTATTGAAACGTAGTGTAAAATTTTGTCCTACATACAGAGGACGCGTTATACAGGCGCGGGTTTGTGTATTGGCCTATGGTCACAACAATACAATTTGTCCGTATGCACAAATGGACAGGCTATGAATAGTATCACGGTGACTAATCAGGCTGATTAGTAGCCCCGCCTGACCGCGATTCCATGTGAATAACACCCTTCGGTAATTCAATTACGTAAAAACAATAGGTATCACGCTTAGACTCTTGGGAATTTAATTTTTTGTAAATATACATATGCGTGACACACACACACACACACGCCACCACCAACACCACCAACACCACCATACCACACTCACAAATTTATAGTTTAAACATTTTTTGGTAAAATCTTTTTCTTTATACTTAAATAACTTAATACTACATGTATTCGTATTGTTATGACGGTCGGTCTAACAGATCGCCGTATGGTACAGTGGAAAACAAAATACAAGACACCAATGAAGTTACTGATCACCAGCTGTAATTAAATCACAAATACAGTTTATAATCAATTTTTACAATAACCTGAGCAAAATTTGTCCACTCGTAATAATAATGTCGACTATTAGAGTCCCGCACAATTATAACACAGTAACACCTTCCCCACAATACTTCCAACCTCGCTTGAATAAATCGTCACTTAAAACTGAAACTGAGTAGCAGCTGTCGTTGTTTAAATAGATAGCACAAGTGTTCCAGAATAATCTATAATACGCGTCAACACTACTAGAAAACACTAGAGCGTAATTGCTTGCGGCCTTGAACACAGTGCGCGCGGACCGGTAAGTCTGGGATAGCCACGGTTGTTGACGCGTGATAAGTGTCTGGTAATTGTCTTTCATCTCAAAGTAGCAGCAATATGTATGCATACACACATTACAGATGGGCTCTGGTGGGATAGCCGAGAAACATGTAGAATATCTGTACTGGCGTAGCAATATGTTTTTTATTACATTTTTTAATACTTAAGACACGTTTCGAACAATATGCTCATCGTCAGGCATGTTGGTTTCCTGTCTGGTGAAGTACCTCATTGTTGTTCCGTTGATGCTGTTGGCGACATTTGGGTTTTGGATGCTTTTTGATCGGGTTGTCTGGTGTTATTGTGTCTGGGTTTGGCGTATAAATTTATTCTGAGAGTACCTCTGCTTCCATTGTTGAAAAAACTGTGATAAGTTTTGTATTTATTCCTATTGTTTAGGTATATTTGATTGTGGTATATGTTTATTTGCGTGTTGATATGTTTTCCCAAATGTTCATTGTAGCGACATTGTGTGGTATATGCTTTTCTTATTGAAATGTTGTTGATGTCTGGGAATTCATGGCCTGTACTTATGGTGTATGTAGCTAAATTGTATTTGTAAATGTTTTGTTTTCGTATGCATTTAGAGTATGCTTTGTAATTGTTTTTCGTTTGGTGTATATAACATTTATTGTTACAGTTTTTAAATTATATTTTGTACATTCCATTGTTCAGTGATATGGAACATTTTTAGATGGAACTTATACCAGAATGTTCGTAATAAAATTACCTAACTGATGATAGTAATTATTTAATTATTTTAAAAATCAGAAACTAAATGTATGCATAATTTAAGTACGGCCATAAATTTAGTTGTAAAATTGTAAGGTTTTCTGAACAAAACTTGATCTGTTTGGAAGCCATCTTGCACAAGAATATTTGTTATCTGTAAGAAAATCAAGAGTAGGGATTACCAAAGAACCAATTAGATTACGAGATTACAGTCGATGACAATATCTTTATATGGATAGATCAGTCTCTCTTGGGAATCGATAACGTGTAAGCAACATGACGATCGGTCCGCTAATCTCGACTGACACAAGTTAGAAATTTCATAGAGTTACTCCAAGAAATATTATAAGTGTGCTATTCCGCGAGAGTTCAGAATATCCGATTAGGGTATAAACACGTTAAGCCTACTGGATTAAAAAGTGTACGCATAACACGCTAATTTAGTAGTAAAAGTAGTCTGTTCGCGGTGAAAGTACGTATAGGCTACAACCGTGCTCGTCAGAAATATCTACACGCCCATAGGCGGCCCTGAGGCCGGACCGAGTATACCAACCCACGTACTCATCCAGATACAGGATCAACCCGTCTTGTTAATCTGTTCTGTACTCGACATTAGAGGGAAGTAAACCTATATTATTTATATGCGATAAAAAAATATTTAAAAGAAAGACTATCAGTAAAGACTTTATAGTAAATAAGACAAAAATAACTTAAATATAAAAAATACAAATTAATTGACAAAAAAAGTAAATATTAATTTATTTCGTTGTTAAGAAAGAAAATTTTTAGTTGTGTTGAAAAGTTGACACAGAGAGGTTAATTTTTTTTTATAAACTCTATGATAAGCTCAGTAGATTGTTATAAGAGAATAGCGTCATTGATAAATCCACTTCATTCCAGTACAGTATATCTCGACTAATTATTCTATGATAACCTAAACATCGCAACATATATTCACTTACATTTATATTTGAATATTTTATATGTTTGTATGGTCATATATTTTATAAACATTTATTTTTGTATATTATAACATGCATATACTTTTTGTATATATTTTCCATGAACGTTTTTGTTTACTTACCGATTTGAAATTTGTAGTCTGGTTTAAATTAAATATAAATTTCATGAATATTTAACAAATATTTACATTAGTTAGTTGATTTTAAAATCAAATTATGCGTTATTTTTGTTAATTTTAAACTCGATTCTTTGCTTAAATAAACTAAGAAAAATTCTTCCACCCATTATCAAGGGGAATTCATTAACACGTTGTGTACGTGACGTGCGCGAGCGCGAGCGTGTGTGCGCGTACGCTACCCTGAAGTGTGTCTGGAGCAAATCCAACATGGGATACGCAGAGCTTTTACTAGTTTTGCAGACTGAGCTGTACGTTGGCCATAAATTTACCCGTTTAATATATGTATCTCTGCGTTCTCTGTTCCAACATTTTTCTCTGGATTTTTTTTGTATCCAACAACGGTAATAATGAATTGTCTTCTAGCCGTGCAAAGACATTTTCTTATCCTGATTTATTCATTTAATACTCGGAATTCATTTAATTTCTGTTTTAAAGAAAAATAGAATTGTGTCAGGCTTAGGCTTACGGATATAAGATTTAGTCGAGGCTACCTCTGTACTATTATACGTATATTGAGCTTACTTTTATGTTAATGCTCTTACATAAGTTAAACCTTTGGTACATTTTGTAATGGATACGTACATAGTAATAAGAGTAAGACTTTTAGAATGATGGAAATGATTAACAAAATATTAGACATGTTGGTTTTTATCCTTCTGTATTAACACAAACTAAGGTATTTACTGTAATTTAAACATCGTTCCTTTAATTTTTTAACATTTTATTTCAATGACAAAAGGATTGCAATGGCTTACAGGTTACCAATTCATGTATCCATCTACTGCGATAACACTTGCATCCAAACTTCCATCTGAATTGGTTTCTCCGGGGATCCCTTAGAAGTCCAAGAAAAGAGTAACTGTTGGTAAGAATTGGATAAGCAGAATTGAATCAACTGTTCCGGAGATGGCTAAACATGGCTAGTGACAGAATAATAAAAATACATGACATCTCAAAATAATTCGAGTTCTGAGTAAATAGACCAGACTTGGATGTTTAACGTAGTGTCGTTTGAATTTTTTTTGGAAATTACAAGAAAACTTGGAGAATCTTATGTTGTCAGAGTGAGGATCAAAGACATAGTCCACTGTTTATAAATAGAGGAATTTATCGGTTACAGCAAAAATTTCAGGTGATCTACGGAGGCATGGTAATGAAATATTTCTGTACAGATGATCTGATAGTTTCGGACAGACAGGTTTATGAAGGAAACGGCGTCATGTTAGTGCAGAAAAGGCAGAAGAATATCATGAAATTAGTCTTAATTATATGAATATAAAGACAAATTAAAATTTTTGGTGACGTAGAACATTAGAGAAAACTGGAATTTTGTATTTGTCAATATTTGAATTGAAAGGGAATTTTATTTTGTCGCAGAAATTTTATACCGTTCACGTGCATTTCAGTTGTTCGTAATCGTTGTAACGTAATATGCATAACATAATTCCTTAAAAATACACTAAATTAAGGATTTGTTTTCTTGGTTTTGCGTCTTTATTTCCAGTTAATACAAAAGAAATATTTTTATTCCTTTGGTATATTATTCGTAAAGTTAAAGATGTCACATTTATATGACTTAATAACATCTGTTATATACTATTACGATAGGTAGTTCTTGTTACAAATATGAAGAAGTTCGAGAAATAACTATAAACGAATTGTCTGATAAAGCGCGATTTTTATATAATTGAAGTCTTGGGAACAGCCATTTACCGCAACGGAATCTCTACGACTTAGAACGTTCAAAAACGGTTGCACATGATGAAGGAGTTACACGCCCATCTAGGATCTCAAGTGACGGTATACTAATACCGACACGATTCTGTTACAAACTGGAACGACTGTTTATAAAGAGGTCATTATTTTCTCTATAAAACGTCAACAATAGATTTTGTTTTAATACAGTTTGCCAAAGATAGGTCCAAAAACAATCTCGGATTCAGAAGTAAAAAATATGTGTGGGAGGTTGCTCAGTCATATGTGGCATAATCTCATAAAAGTTGTTTCCTGAATACGTAAAGATATTTGTTCATCTATAAAACCACAAAATTTAAAAGCACTTTAAAAACTCATGTTATTGTGACTAATATATTTTTATTTGAATCGCATTTGTCGGTAATAAGATTTCAGTGAGTACGCAACAATACTCGTTATTTTCACAAAACAAATGATATTATTATTATTATTTTTTATAATAAAGCAAAATATACATATTAAGTTAGTAAACTTTATTTAATGATGTAATGTATTTAATATGTTAAACATTATGTTTAATAATTTTAATATGTATTATGTTATACTCGTATGTGTGTATACATTATAAGACACAGATATGTACATATAATTTTTATAACATAAACCTAAATGAATGTACATTAATATAAAGTATGGTTTAATACTGTTACGGAGATTGCGTAGACCGTTATCTTAAAATAGTGGAATAAAATACTGAACACCAAGAAACCCGATATGGACAACACTTTTCTTGAACAAAGTAACTAGCATTATAACAGTTCACCTTGATATATAATTCTTCAAACTGCATCAACTCAACAACTATCAAGGGTTACTTAATTAAGTAAAATTAATTGTTTGTCCGTAATGGAAATAAACAGTCAAACACTTAACACCGTCACTAATACGCTCTCTAACAAAGCGTCACAAACGCACCATAACCAACTGGAGTGTGCACTTCGCCTTTATGTTGTGCCTATAATAAGAGTCAATAATATGCAAGGAAATGGAGAATGCAATGGAGACCCCAGCTGTTGGCATCATCTCTACAAACTTACGATATTATACAAAATGAACGCCGCACCGCACGGATGTTTCAGCTCGTTTCTCTGAGGCGATTCACTTTGCTTCCGTTCAGTTGCTTTTTCCTTTTTTTAAATTGCCTTTCATTTTTCATAAGAAAGTAACAAGTGCTGTGGACCTGCTGTTCGACTCCAACAGGTGTCTTTTTTCCTCCTATTTAACCCTGTCAGCGTACGTTATACATATGATTTTGTTTTCGGTCCTTAGGGTTTACTACACAAGAGTCCTTTTTGTTTATGGTTTAAACTTTGTCGTATGTGTGTGGGTGTGTGTCTACATAAATTTAGTCTTTTTGAGGACAGGATTGGCAGAAACGTACGGCAACATGACATCATGAGAGCCCGCCGACCACAAACAACGGCTGAGTTGCTAGCTGACAGCCCCAAAGTACTAAAGAAAACTATACGAAAGGGAAATGGGTATGTATGAAACTGGTGTCCTTGTGGTTACGGTAGACGCTCATACATCGGCGAGTCTACTCAGCGTATAAACCAACGTGTTAGATAGCAAAGGCATGCAGCTGACAAAGGGCTGTAAACATAAGCGTTAACCCAGTGCTCGAGACGACATAAACTATTGCTATCAAACTACTCATAGGAACTAATGATAAGATATTAACAGTCGGACGCGCTTAACAACTCGGCAATGATATGCAACTACATTCAATTTTTCACAAGTACACCACAACAGTTAGTTAGACGCCTAGAGAAATGTCAGCCTAACGACCAGTCAAAAACACGGTTGGCCGTAAAACGGAAAGAACAGCCATCGTTCAATTTTCACAGCAGTATAAATATCGGACCGACCGGGCCTCGATCAATTCTATCCTACAACACTGAAGAATTAGCGTCTTCGGATGGGCGACACGAATCTGCCGAAACGTCACAGAAGTAAGCAGATTTCAACACGCGACTTACCAGAAAAACAATACATTATACGTACCGATGTTTAGCTATATAAAAATGTATGTGGCGGGTCATTAGACCAGTGGGTATGGCACCTGGCTACTAATCTAGAGGTCCCGGGCCCGCACCATAAAATCAAGGTGCGTTTTTCAGCCCCCAGGTCGACTCAGCATGTTGAAAATGAGTACCTGGGATAACATTCTGGGGATAATAATGGGCAGCAGAAGCGTAGTTCTGGCCATTATTATTTAAAAATGTATGCTCATGTACACACACGCACGCGCGCGCGCGCGCACACACACACACACAATATGTGTAAATTAATGTGTACGTGAGCGCACGCGCGCATGCTGTGTGAGGGTTAATATTAATAAATTTAAGAGACTGGTAGGGTGAACTGAGTATGCACTCCTTTGTGCACACGTGTACCAGTATTGCCTAAGAAGCGCCTGACATGATCTTCAATAACTCCAAGACTACTGAACTCCGAAATGTGGCTAACAGATTGAAATAAGAAAAATATGGACATTATATACATTGATAGTAGACTTAAGTGCCTGCGCCCGCGCGCGCGTGTATATTCAGTCTTTGCGTTTATTCTTCTTACGAGCCATGTTCCTTACTTAGAGTAGTAAAATATAGTATGTTCTTTCTAAAAATATTAAACAGTGATAAAAGTAATAACTCCATGACGCTCTATTCATGGCTTTATTTAATGGGCACTGGACAATAAGCTTCCATCTAAAAAATTCTAAACAAGTATAAATCTAGCTACAATATTCTAAAAGTATAAATCTTCTCTTTCTTTAAATTACAAATAGCAACACAGTTTTCCGATAGAGACTGCAAGAAAATTTCTAGCATTTGTAATATTGTGGCGAAAGAAAAAAGATACATGTATCAAAGAAATACTTGTATATAATTAATTTAATATTTTTACCGCTATTCTGAAGAATTTTGCTTCAGTAATTAGTTTGGATAGGTAACATCTAGATAAGCTGAGGAAGATGGGGTAGATACCGATTAGGGCAAGATGACTGATTACTTTATTTTCGTAATTTACGCTAGATTGCAGTGCTTCGTTCTTATCAGACAATTGCTGTATTCACGACCAGTCAACTGTTTGGCAGAGAATTGGTCTGCTTTACCATAAAGAAAGTGTGCGCTACATAATTTTTGTTTTTAATGGTACCCTTATTATTTTTGGTTTCTTACAGTTAAGCTTCTACAGCTAAAAATCAGTTGAAATTTTTTAAATTTTATTTCTCTAATATTAGAATTCTGAATCATTGTTTGCATACAATCACGCAACCAAATTATCTTACAGGGTATGTTTCACTAGCCATTTGATTAGTCTATCCGGGCAAGATGACGCATTATGCGATTTACCTCTTGATACTGCTGTGAAGCAAATTAGAACTGATTTTATTCAACAGAAGCAGCAGTAGATGATTTTATGCAGCCAGGGCCACCATACGTACCTGCCAAGGCACCAGAAAATAACGAGACTACTACAAGAGAAAACAAAACTCTAAAACCCCCTCATTATTTGATTTGAAGCCTCTTCCTAAATAAAAAAGATTATGGAAAATAAACAGGAATCTGGAAGATCTGGAAACGGCTTTCCGAAGGAAAAGACTAAGATTCCTTGGACATATGGTTTGGATGGATCAGTCCAGATTAAATAAACAAATTTTCAACTATATTTGGCAACTTTCCAGTCTGAACGGATACACCAAACAACTCAAGGAGGAAATGATGAAACCGGGTATCTCTTTAAACGACTATGTGGATGGAAATACATACAGAAACAGCATTCAAAATCTTGAGGTTCTCTGCGGTGGGAAGAAGACGAGAAATGGGAGGAAAGGAAGGCGGCGCATAGTGTGCGAATGAGAGCCTTCTGGCAGGAGAAAAAAAGAAAATGATATTCGCGTGATCCACGGCTGGCCTGTTATGTAAAAAAAACAGGTTACTACAATATATGTTCTTACAAGTACCCCAGTTAAAAAGAGAAAAGAGAAGCCAAAGAAAAGTGGAAATGAACAGCTAAAATTGTTACACGAAAGTTACGATTTGAAAAAACACAGCAGAAAAACGGAATATGATGATAAATGTCCAGTTTGTGAAGAAGTCTACAGTAATCTGCTATATGAAGATTGGCTGCATTTTTCTCAGTTTAAAACGTGGTGGCATGTAAATTGCTTGAGATACGAAGGTGGAAAATTTGTGTGGCTATTGTTAGAAATTTTTACAGTTAAAACTTTTTAATATACTTATGTCCATGTAACACATCCTCTTATATATTTGTAATAATAGGTTTTCACTTAGAAGCAATACTGGTATTTCATTGCAATATTCTATAAATAAGGATTTCCTTAATAAAAATTTTAAAAACTCGCATGCGGGACAAGATGATGTTTTTGTAATATTGTAATACAAATTAAATATAAAGGTTTTTAAAAATATATAAACACTAGAGAAGAGTGGAGTTTATGAAATGCTGTGCAGAATGCGATGTTATTTGTATCGGACAATGTGGCCGTGCTCTGAAACATCTCATTTCTGAACATAGGAAGACGATTTTAACCAATACAGCCAATACAGGTTTTGCAGATCATTGCTTACAACACAATCACTTCATAGATACAAAAAACATAACACTACTGCACAACATACAAAAAGGTAAAAAAATGGATTTGTTAGAAATTCTAGAAATTAGAAAAGCAATAAAAAGTAACAAAAATTTAACAAATGAACAAACTGAAGTGAATTCTGTGTATCCCCTTTATTAAAAGCTGTTATGTAGTTTAGTTAATTTTATATTTTACATTCAGATTATATTTAGTTTTTACAGACACTTGACCTTCCCTTAGCTCCTACAACCCCCTCCATCTTCACACCCCACACATGTTTCGATACACGCCCTAAACAGACGTTCACCGCCCTTACATCCTCTGTTTAGTTTTTTACTGATCTCTTTGGCAATGGCTTAAGAAGTTAAAACAGCTGTTAGAGTTAAATAAAAACTGCGAAACGTACCAAATGTTTATATATTTTTAAAAACCTTTGTATTAATATGTTTCGCCAAGTGCCCAATGAATCACCAATTAATAAATTAAATATAATAAAAAGTATATGAGTTTTTACCAAACACTTTATTACGTTCAGAGTATTCAGGAAAGTGTATTGTTTATTTTTATATAAAATGTTTGCTAGGTCACTCTTTATTTATTTTTACTAAACAATATTTGTTAACACCTTCATCGTCTTTCCATACTTTTTTAGAGTACTGATTCAGCAAAGCATTGTATACGTGAACATTTTTGTTTCAAACCGTTTTACGGAAACTACTGAAATTCGTAAATTATATCGTCTGACAGATGTTTCTGTTTATATTTTATCACTGTAAAGTGACATGCACATAGCACGAAGAATACGTTGAGGTTAATAGTTTAAATGCAAAGCGTTGTTTACGATTATGCAAATCAGTGCCATAGTTGTGACGTCAGTATTGTAGTAAACACAATTATATATTCTATTATAGAGGGGGTTTGTGATTCAGTGAAGCCGCCCGTGAACAGAGCAACACGCCAAGCTTCAATAGAAATCGCGTTAATATTCACACGAAACGCATTGGACTCTATACCCTGCCTGCCTGCTTCGCTCTGTTTCCCTTGGGACGATGAAACGGATTACGTATTCTAATAATCCGTTTGGTCGCAACGATTCCTCTGAACGTTTCTCAACTATGATTTACATTTGGATTGGACGGTTACAAAACATATCTTATCGTGACAAACAAGTGGAGAATAAATACTTTATTCAATCAAAATTAACAAGTTACGTTCCTTGTGTAACTGTGAAGAGAGTAGTTTTGTACATTCTGCTTCCATATGAAGTACAAAACTGGAAATCATACCCTCTCATTTTTTTTATTAGTCTTTGATACTTTTTAGGATATCGAGGGACAAAATATTAAATCTGTGAGACTTTACACACGGAACAAATTAATTTGTGATCATATTTTAACGTTAAATCGATTACATTACTATATGTGAAAATGTGTTTACTATGCCAGATATCGGTTAAAAAAATTTGTAGTAAGAAGTTTTATTGGAGAGAAAAATTCAGTTAGCTAGAGTGTGTCATTATAATCTATTTTACTAACGGTATTGATTATAAGATCCAAATCCATTTTCCTTCGTATTGCTTGAGCCCATTTATTTCCCCTATCTTTATTTTTTTCTCTTCACTTTTACTATTCCTAAACCTTTATGTTTTTGATGACTTGATGATTTCGTCATATTTTTACTCTTTCTCTTGGTCTACTTTGTTGCGCCTTTCACTTAACAGTTATTATGACTACTTTTTGGATAATTCGTTCTAATTATCTAATCACACCGCTTCAATCTTTGTATCTTATTTCTTAACTACATTTCCCCCTACAAGCATTTTACTTTTTTCATGATTCTTGCTCATTCGTATCCCTACAAAACTTTTTTGTTCTCCTTGGTCTCTCTTAAAAAACACCCTTCACCTCTGCAATTTACCTTCTTAACACTTGTCTACTTTTTAGATTTTTCTCCTGATTCCAAATTTTCTAGATCCTAATAAACTTCTTTCACTCATAATATATGTTACATTTTATTTTTCTGAAAGTTACGATAATTTTTGCTATCCTTCTTTCATCGATCCTTATATTATGTCCATAGAACGCTCTTTGTGTTTTGTTAATCGTTGTCGAGATCGCTTTAAAATTTTCCGTACAGTCTCAAATAAAATGTAAACACGTCTACTGATACTGTTCTGGATCCCAGTATTATCTTAAGATTTCCCTTTTGTTGTTTTATATTTTATAGACTCGTTTACTAGTTATTGTCTCTACAATCATTTCGGCTCGACTAACGGTTTAAACGAATTTCGGCATTTTGGTTTAATTAAAGTAAAATTGGCTTGACATTTAGTCATTTCGATTTGGAAGTCTTCTGGCACAGTCCGAACGCTGTCTACATGTTTCCTCCCCTTTCGTTCAATTGTTGCCTTCTCACTGATGTTTCGGGTCTAAATCTCATCTAAGTACTTGAACTTTTGAGCTCTTCTGATATCACCATATTTGGTCCTGATTGTCGAGATTGAATCTTTGCTGTCCGGGTTCGTGTGCTCTGACTATAGTTGTTTATATTCGTTTTGTCTCTTTTTTTTGTGTGTAACGGGTAGATGATCGTGCCATCTAAAATTTTTCAGTGTAAAAGATCTGTTTTGGAGAGTTTCTCAAACCGTCCCAATGTCTTGCCCGCCGGCGTATTCAATAAATTCTGCAACGATTGAGTATTCGCCGGATGCTTTGTTGTTTTGCTGCTGTTTCCAATTTATTCTATTTCTTCCTTATCTGATAGAGTTGAATTTAGCAGTTTAGTTTAACTTGTTTGGAAGGTAATTTTGTTCAGGGTTAAAATTTTCATTGAAGGAAAAAATTTGGTAACAATTTCATGAAAAAGTTTAAAATAAACGTTACGATGATTAATCCGAATAATTTTTATTTTAAGTTCGGCCGAAAATTTAATTTTCTCAAACACAACGTTCTCTTTGTCAGGTTGTGTAACCGATTCTACAAAATATGCGACTTATTTATAAGTGGGAGAGACTGAATTTCAATTTGTGTTTCACTTTTGTGTAGAAAATCCTTATTAATATTCTACAAGCGAACACCATATACGCTTCATTCCAGAAGAGTTAGGTTACGTGTTTCGTGTGTGTGTGTGTGTGTGCCGAATGGCGACGTGCAGAGAAAATGTACACAAAAAGCAAGTTGAGACGTTGCCTGAGACGTGGGAGAAGGCGCTTTTAGTGGAATGCGCGGCGTTGAGCGAGCTCAGGTTACACGGCGAGAGAGGTGTGTACGAGAAAGGGGAGTCTACGAACACAACGGCGGGAACATTAATATGCTGGGTTGTTTTATTTCTGAGCACGGGTTTCGCTGTTTTATTACAAACAACATACACAAGAGGAGGGTGAATTATAAGTTAAGTAGGAAATGAAAATTACAGTTGGCAATTTATGTACAAACGACTAAGTCTCACTCTCCCATTCTCTTTCTCCTTTTTTGTCTTTCTGTTAGCAGAACTTTCGTAAACTAATTATGTGGATTACAGTGAGAAGACAATAATCAGTATCAAACACACAAACAGAAAATAAAAACAAATAAAATTTTACGGCTTTAAAAGAAACAAAAATACAAAACTTTCGTTATAAAATCGTAAACCTATCAGTAAAAATGTTGTAACATAACAAGGAGTCAGTGGTAAAACTACCCAAGTCCAAGTTTTAATGATGTTTCAAAACCAACATTTTTATGCATTTATCTTTTTTATTTTTTAACAGCTACGTAATCAATAAACAATTCTATTAGTAATAAAAATTATTCTTTTTCTTCTTCTCCTCTTCAAGGATTAGGTTATATAAACCTGTTCCGGCACCCATCTCATCCTCGAACGACCCACGAACTAATGGCTTTATAGTTCAGTGCCGCTTTCGGCAATCAGTCCTCTGTCATCCTTTGCAGATGATCCCACCATTGTCTTCTGTAAATTGAAATAATTTCATTTATGTCCTTTACTTCGAGTTCTGCTCTGATTTTGTTCCGGCACCCATCTCATCCTTGAACGACCCACGTATCTTTTACCATTGGCTTTCTAGTTCAGTGTCGCTTTCGGCAATCAATCCTCTATCATCCTTTGCAGATGATCCCACCATTGTCTTCTGTAAATTGAAATAATTTCATTTATGTCCTTTACTTCGAGTTCTGCTCTGATTCTTCATTCCTTACTCTATCTTGCAATGTATAACTTAAAGTACTTCGAAGAAACTGCATTTCAGCACTCTGAATCTTCCCGCTTTCCTTTTCTGTCATGACCCACGCCTCACTCGCATAAATCAACGTGGGTATTGGGATTGTCTTATAAAATTTAATCCTTGTGCTGTGTCTTGTTTTATTTCTAAGATTTCTATAAATCGTAGCACAAATATTCCTAAATTTATAATAAAATATTACCCTTGAAAATCAGTTTTATCTTTGCACTTGATAACCTTCAATTTCAGTTTTCCGTAAATTTGTATGAGTAGACTGCGGTAGGTTTACCAATAACCACACGATAAGTAACACTCATAAACCTATAAAGCGCAAGCGCATTCAAAGTATCTTATATACTTATCTTATAATAGACACCGGCATTTGAATGGAGAGAATGTTAAGATTCGGTACAGTCTCACCAGATTAAAGGAACTCAGGAGGTCTGTTAGTGTGAGCAGAGTTAGTTATGATTAAAGTAACTGTTTAGTTACGATTAACAAAACAAAACAGATAAATTAAAAAGAAAAGCTTGCTTTGCGGAACCCAAACAAATTACAGGTAATTAACAAAATAAATTATGAATTCCAGATGCAGTGACACGTTAGATGGAAAATTAAACTTTAAAAAACGTATAGTGCAAATTGATGCTTTTTATAATGATGCTTATTACTATAATCATTATACTTACAAATAGAATTACTATTATTGATAAGTTACATTAAAAGCAGACATACGTTTAGCTACAGCCATAATAAATGTATTATTATGTCTGCTGAGAAATTCATTTTATTTAAAGGTTATTGCAGATTTATTAGCCGGAAAAGAGCTACAGGGTAGTATTATTTTAATTTTCTATGAAGGCAACGAGCTGCCAACTAATGTGGGAATTGAATAAAAAATGTATAATTATTACATCAAGTACACATTAGTAATGTGGGACTTTACTACGCGAGAGTTGTAATAGTTTCTGTATTAATTCAGATTGCCACAAGTAGGTCTGTGAGAAAATCTTTTTTTTTATACCATTACAACATTTATATTTTCCTAGTTTGATACACAGTTATTATGCAACATTTATGTTCTCCAATAATGCCTTATCTAAGGATGGATGAAACGACTAGAATTTTGTACCCTCATATCTAAAAATTACGTTTGTTAAAGAATGCATTTTATTTTCAGAAAGGTACTGCTTTTATGACTTTACTGTCATCAGATTCCTATACATCATTAGCAATTTCCAATTGTTATTGCGTCTATTTGATGTATATAAGTAATAGATAATAGATGCAAAATAAAAACTATCAATAAATTAGAAAATAAAATAAAACGTAAACTCACTGAACAAACACCTAATAAAACTATATCTAAAAATCCATTTACTAATGACAGTATAAAATATACGACATTTAGTTATTACGGAAATATAACCCAAAAGCTAAGTAAACTATTTGGAGATACAAATTCTAAAATATCCTATAAAGCAGATAATATTGTGTTTAATATAAAAAAACCAAAACAAAATCCAACGTTTACAGTACAGATCGAAGATTTGTATATAACAAAATATTTATTATATATTTATTATAACAAAATATAATATTCGGATTGCAATATATTTTACGTAGGCTAGACGAAGAAAACCCTACTCGATAGATTCATTCAACTTCGCAACGCGTTTTTAGAACCGATTATCTACAAGTCTAATTTAGCCACACTACCTAAACTTCCAGTGTGTTTCTGGAAATTTCCAGAAACTGCCTAAGTTTCTGGAAACATCAATTTCCAGATTTTTAAAAAGTGAAATTAATTAAACATATACAAAAAGGTAACACAATGAATATCTGGGAAAATTTCAATATTTACAAGCACAATAATAATAATAATAATGATAATAAGTTACCAACTAAAACAATATTAAAAAAAAGGTATGACGGTTTATTTAAAATTATACATTTAGTAAAATAAATAAAAAAATTAAATATTTTAATATAACCATCACAAGAACTGACTACATAAACAAACATTATAAACAATCAAAAATTTTAATCGAAATAAAATCAATAATTGTTCATTTACATTGTATTCGAAACAAATCGATTATTCGTTAATTCATAAAGAACCCTCTGATGATACAGATGTCTTATGTGAAACCTGCGTTAGGTAAATTAGTAATAAGTTAATGTTAAACAATAGTAACAATTTTACAAATTATTGGACACATTGTACACATTGAACAATAATTTAAAAAATAATAACTGACATTATGGATAATACTAACAGATACATATCATTTTTATTATTACTAAACGCTTAATATACTGTCCTAGACCTTACAGTTTGTATTCCTCATTTTCTTTTGCGTTGGCCTAAACCTCGTTCTGACATGAGCTTTTGATCTTTAGTCCCTGGTCTAACCAATTTTCTGGAATTTATTCTTGGAGCCTGCTTTGGAAATCTTTGTAACGACATACTTTGTTGCAATTACATGTACAACGCGGCCAAAATTATTTGTCCTTTCCGTATGTCTTCTATTACGGTGTTCTTGACGACCATAAAGACATCGGGTTCTCATTATTGTTCAGACATGATACTGAACCGTCGCAGTCGTTTCCGCAACCATTACGAAGATCGTCTGCTTTCTGGTATATTACTGTATAATCGATTTTTACTATCCATAATGGATCCATTCTTAAGATGCGTCTCTTTCACCTTCTCCTATTTTCTTTTATCCGATAGTTTATATAACATATATTTCATTTTCTTCTTACTCTTAGTTTCTAGGTTTCTACATCCTTTCAACCGATCCAAAGATTTCATTTCTGTTGCCCCTATTTTCCTGATACGTTTTCGTTTCCATGTATCAATGTCGTTTTCACTAAGTTTTAGTTTTTCAACTTCGTTTCTTTACCGGCCTCGTTTTTAAGTGTTCTGTCTATGCAGTTCCACAAATGTACTGTATTCCCTTACCTTTTTCTCGATTTCTCCATATGTGTTATAGGCAATGTCAAGTTCTAACTAAATAAAATGTAGAGTCGTTCTTATTTTTATATCTGACAACACAGCCTTTTGATCTTATTAGATCTCTTTCTAATAGGTCAATAATCTATCGACTTTTGAGAAACCAAAACTCTTGTTTCGTCTCAGGCTGATTGAACTTATAAACCGTGTATATTTTACTGTAGGGTACAGTTTGGGATATCTTGCCTAAGATATATGATAAACAGAATTATTACTGTTGCACACCACTATAGAAAAATTATTCCGATTAGCGCTTTCAAGCTTCTCAGCTCATCGTCAGATCGGAAATAACAACAGAAATAAACCAAACTCTTCACACCCCCACCCGCCCCACTGACCACACACACCCCTGCAAACAAGCTATAAGTCAAATGTCCCTGTCCAACCTCCGAGCCCTTTCACCCCCGTCGGCACAGTTACATATTTTTCTAGCACATTCCTTGTGTATGTGTTGTGTGTGTGTGTGTGTACGTTCTTTTCAAAACCTAACGTTGCAAAGCCTTTCTCATTCACACTTTTGGGCGGGGTCACTCACCCTTATTTAATAAAACATCCCTATATGCAATTTAATTCTTAACGTTATCTATTCGTCCTCTACCTTTTACTTCTTAATTAATAATACCTTTTAATAATATAATTATATTATATTTTATAATATAATATCGGAATAATATAAAATCGGAATAATTTTTCTATAGAGGTGTGCAACAGTGATATTCTGTTTTTGATTATAACCACTACGGTAACATAACTTTCTTAATTATATTTAAGATATAGGATAGTTAAGTGTCTTTCTTAGCTTAGTGTCTTATATTTAAGACATCTTCTGTAATATATTTAATTCTTTACATCTTCGGTATTGTCTGTTCTGACTTTTAGATACGCCAAAATGACAAGGAAAATTCCTTTTGTATATTAATAATTATAGGTTTTACAAATAATATTGTATTACAATGGCTGTTGTATGCGCTTACATGTATTGTTGTAATTCTCTGACCTTTGTCTGTCAGTTTCTTTTCATTTATTTTCATATTAAACTAAACGTAAAGTCTAAAACAACTTGTTTCTAAAGTAATAAATTCTGAAGACAGATCACTCATTTCCTTCAAAGTCACAGTTAAACACACGCACTTTCCGCTGTAATCCGCACTGCACACTACATCAACGCTACGTCAACTCGACAGGTGTAACTCTTTGGTTTTCCAATCAGATTCAGGTTATTAATCAATCGCTACGTCGGAGAGCCTCGATATTAATATTTTAATACAAACAAGCGTTATGTTTGACAGATAATGTTTAAATTTTGTTAGCACAACTTTAATCCCAAGATCATTATTTACCACTGAGGACTGATCGTGTTCATAGAGGTTTTAAGCCCTCTGTTAGATACAATTCTGCAGTTGTAAAACATACACCCAGGCAGTCTTAAAGAAACTGTTTACATGTAAATATTTTATTTTATATTGAAAGGTCGAATAATATCGCTTGGAGCACAAACATAAGAATCTATAAAGCTATCCTAGAAAGTAACATACGTTGATGATTATGGATAGTAAATGAAAAGGACGCATCTAAAATACAGGCTACGGAAATGAACTACTGGCGTGGATGCAGTCAGTTGATGAGAACTGACAGAATAAAAGTTATAAAAAAAAGGTGCACGGAAATCAATATTGATATATTTGAAACCATCGAGTGCAAGAGCTTAGGGTAGTATGGCTATGTGCAGAGGACGAACGACGAGAGGTGGCTTTAAACGAATAATCGAATACATTCCGTTACAGAGAAGGAAATGAGGCAGACTAAGGAAGAGTTGGAACACATAAGTGAAGGTCGCTTTAGGCAACAGAGGATTGCAGTATGGCGAGTAGACAGACCACAGACGTTGGAAGCTAGAATGTGATAGGCAGTGAGAGCCATAAAATATACTCACATTACATGACGATGATTGAAAGTCTCCTCTTACGGCCTAAATATCTAATACAAACTTTTATACTTAAATCCAAGTTCAGTTCTCTTCCATCGTATTCTTTTCATCTCATTTTCGCATCCAATGACGTTAGAACGTATTTGGCGCTGTATTTAAATAAAGAACTATAATACTATTTAAGTTGATTGATAGACAATATTCCATTATACATATTATATTCAATTACATTGTGCTAATACAGTGGCACCCAAAGTGGGGTTGGCAACAATGTTTCAGGGGGTCCGCGGACATTTTTAAGAAAAAATATAATATACCGTAATTTTCTCCGCTTTTTTATGATCTGAAATCTAAATTTTAGAATCCTGAAACAATTAGTAGAAGATTCCAGTATGTTTTCTTGGTATAAACTAATAGTAACTGTAAAAGTTACTGTAGAAGTTTCAAAGTAATTTGAAACTAATGGCTTTAATAATGCCTTTAAATCATATTGTGTAACAGATCTGTTTGTCAGCCGAACTGACTAGAGCGCCGCATCAACGCAGAACTAATCACGCTGTTAGTCCACACGTACCAACAGTTTTACGCCTAAGAAGCTGCATTTCGACATGTGTGGCTGGGGAAAGATAGAGCCGAGGTTGGCAACGCTGGTTACACAACCGGAACTTAAAGACTTAATATTGAAGTTATCAGACATTAAACCCAATATTGCATAGCTAATTGTTCAAAAGCAGCTTCATTGTTCACATTAAACTATATTTGATAACATTAATATTATAGTTTTGCAAGTTAAGCGAATTTTTAAAAAACATTTTAATTGAAATATACGAGTTTGTATCATATTTACTGTTTGTTTTATTTCAGAACTCAGACGGGGTCTGCGAAATTTTTAATTTTTTTGGCGGGGCCCGCGGACTGAAAAGTTTGGGAACCACTGTTGTAATATATGTGTTACTGGAACACGCTTGACTTCTGGAGTAAAGAACACCGATACATTTTTACTAACGGATTTCATCTCATTAAGCTTAATATTAGCCCAAAGGTGAACCTCCTCACTTTTTTGTTGAGTAAGGCATTATAATTCGTATGCGTTTTCTATTCGCGGAAGATCACTTGGAAAAATAAAGCACAGAACATATTCGTTATTAAGTGGTTTGTTTGACAACGCTATTGGTCTAAGTATTTTCAGCATTAGATATGAAACAAGAGACTTCGTTACTACAACCAGAACCAGTATTGAACGAATAATATTCCCAGTATTGAGCACAAAGCATCCGATGAATCTGAACACAGTTGAGAGATACTCATCGGATTTACCAGCAGAATCCGCAGACCTGTTCCTGTTAATTAATAGTATTGTTAACATCGATTACGCTGTATTTGTATTGTACGCGTGCAATTGGACGATTGTACCGATAAGGAGCGAATGCTATGCATGTTGCACTCGAATAGCCTATTACGAATCAGATGTATTGAATCGTAGATTGAATCTATGGTCGCTTCCCCATAATTCCGAATTCATACAGCGGCCAGCTTATGTACGGCAGTAATTTGAGCACGTTTGTACGTAATCATTACAGTGTTTACACAAAATATAAGCGGTTTCATGTGCGCGCGCATGGGTGCGCGTGTGAGTGACATTTAATTAGCCGTGCACGCCAGCAGCGCGGTCAAATTGATTACATCGCCGTCCCGTCCGCGGACTATTTAGCCACTCACCGACATTACTTATTAATTAAATCGCTCTTTTAATTACCTTATTTATTCAGTTGTCGTTTGACATGGTTTGTTCTTGTTTGCGAGTTACTGAGTCGGCCATACGTTGGTTTTTATTAAACGCTGGGACTTTTATAATCCGTTTGTAACAAAATTCCGTCACAGTTTTCAATTCATTTAGCATTAACGTTTCGTTTTATAATTAAACGTATTCGTTTGCAATACGTGTCTATTCGCATATGTAAATGTGTGTGTACATATATACCCGTAAATAGACACATATTGCAATAAGGTCATTTCAAAATGCATTTAAATTCATATTTTATTTTGTTGAAATCCGCAATAAAATGATTGCAAGGTATTCATCAATATACACATATATATTCACAAACACACACACACACACACACGTGTTTGTGTGGTGACGAGGAGAGCTAGCGATATGCCGTACTCGTCGGTCTGCTAAGGCTTCATATGCACATTATTTAAAAACAAATCGTATATTCATAAGTACTTGAATGATAGTACTGCTGTGTATATTGTTGATTACCACCAATTCTGCCAACATCGTTTATATCATTACACTAATACCCTTGTATTCGTCACGTAACGTTGGCATAATGGTACTACCATTGCCTACGGTCCAGAGTAAACGTTAAGTCTCGTGGAGAGGTCAACAGATTAATGTTGTAACAAAAACACATCATCGTCATCATCATCTATATCTACATCCACATCGTCATAATCGTCATCACAATCATAGTCGTCGTCACCACCACTATCATCAACACAATAACATCATTGCCATCACCATCACAGTCATCATTATCAACATGATAATAATCGTCGTTGTCGTTTTCTTGTCCCTCTACCAAGATCAACTAAGTCGGGAGAAAATGAGTATCGAAGATAACATCTGCGCTAATAAATTGGTCCGGAAGAGTACTGGCCCCATACACGCATCTTCCCCCTACAGCACGATTTTGGCAGTACCAATTAGAATCTATTGTTATTACCCTTATTTTTTAAATAAATAATTATTTTTGGTTTAAAAATAATAACTGATGATTTTTTAAAGTTAGAATTGATACATACTTGATTTGTTCCTATCAAAATGTCGGATGCGTTGTTATGCAAAAACACTCCAATGGTCGAAACGATTTCGTGATTATTGGGGAGACAAGTAAAAATACAAGTTATGTTCTAAAACACTGCCTGCTTGAACTTATACATAACTGCTTGTAAGTATCTAGTTTTCTGATAATATAGCAAAACAAACTGTGGAATGGAAGCAGAAGAAGAGAAAGGACACAGATTATAAGACGAAGGAAAGAGGAAAACGGACTAAAAGTAACAGATGGAGGCAAGCAAGTTTTCGCGCCCGGGATATTCGTGGAGGCCCTATAGCTCCACCTAGAAGTCAAAGGAGCAATGACAGAGAGAGGGGTGAGGGAGACAGATTTGTAGGAATAATTAATCAAACAATATTAAACAACCACGCACCCATGTTTAATATTGCATGTTAAACGCATGTTGTTTTAATTGTCTTTTGGTCACAGAATGTAGAAAATGTGTAACTACAGTTCATCATTCCAGTTTCACTTTACTAATCTATTAAATACGACTGATAATACCGAGGAGTGGAGGCTGTTTTTCAAGAGAATAATATTTAGTCTATGGGACGAGTCGGAGGAGCTTATTGGCCGTAAAATCTATTTCTGTTATTTAGTATTGTCAGTAAAGCCGATTACGTTTTGATTAGATTGAATCCAGTGGTTCTCTTTCGGTTCAAAATTTATAACTGTCGTCGTGTATGAAATGGTTCCGACTCACACTCTCGTTTTCACTTTATTCATTGTATAAAGTGGTGTATACAATGGATGGGCGACCATTTTTCAGGAATTTCTCGGAGAGGCGAATCGTTCAAAATAATGTCCGTTGAGATTAATGTCCCATAAAACAAGGCACGGTTTAGCGCAGTTCCATAGCTTACTGCCTCTTCAAAATATCATTAATTATAATATAAACAATCATTAAACAAAACAAAAAATTTAATCTAATTTAAACTGGATTTAAACTTAACTAAATTAAAATTTAATTAATAAAGCTGTGTAAGTGGTTTGTAATCACAAACAGAAATAACACTGTTGCACACCACTGTAGAAAAAGTTATTCCGATTATCGCTTTCAAGCTTCACAGTTTATCATCAGATCGAAAATATTTATTGAAATTTTTATTGTAATTTAATAAATTTAAGTTACACGAAAATTGAATTAAGTTTATTAAATCAAATTAATAATTGACGCTTATATTTTTTAAATAATTTAATCAATATTTTACTAAAATATCACGCCTCTAAAAATTTATGTTTCAGAAAGTATTATGTAAGTATTCTACAGTATTAAGTTTATGGATTCCACGTACTATTTAGTTTGTCTTAAAATCAAAGCAAATATTATTTCTGGTAAATTCATTGTAGTACTTAGCGTAAATCTAGTTTCTAGATTGTCAAGATCTTTCTTAATAAAACTAAGAGATAACATCAGCTATTAGCTTATATTGGATTCATATTTATTTACATTACATTAAACCTAAACACAAATAAATTATATAGATTGGTAATTACCTTTATCTAATTTCTTCCTTGCAACTTAATTATTTGCGTAACTACGCGTTTCAGGATCACAGTCCCATCATCAGGTTATAAAATTAAATCATGCACTAGTCACTCGTCGTTAAGTTTTTAAAATTATAAAACCACTGCACAACATTCGTTTTCGCGTAAACACATAGCTATGTATATTCACTCACGTGCGCGTCGTCGTAAAGTTAAAGGTCGACTGATTTGTTATCACAAACTTACACAGGCAGTCGTCTGCTTTCTTCTTGTTGTGTGCGTATTACTGTGTCAAAGAAGACGTTGGATTTAAATGACAACATATCATTCAATAACCCATTACGCTGGAATTTACTTGCTTTTTAGATTATAAATTCTTCCATTGGATCCATGAAACGTCCTTTCTTACAGTAATGTAGAGGCTTTAAATTTTGTACAAAACTGGTTTAATTGTGGTTGTATTCCATTAAATGCTGCGCGTAACTGGACTTTATATTATTGACATTCTTCTTGGGCAGATGTTCTATATGTCTATCTTTAAAACCTCTTCCTGTTTGTCCAATATAGAATTTCTCGCAGTCATCACATACTTTTTTATATATGCCTGGACATGTTTCAGGGTTTTTGTTTCTTTTTGCGCGTAATACGTTTTGAATATTACTGTTTGTTTTAAAAATTACTGTAACGTTATATTTTTTTAATTGATTTTTAATGATTTGTGGTATCAAGTTAGTGTACTCAACGGATATAAATTTATTGTCATGTCTCGGTTTGTTTGTTCCTAGATTCTTTTTGCGTCTGTGTTTATCGATTAACTTGTCGACAATCGTGCTGCTATATCCGTTGGCCATTGCTATGCTTTTTATGGTGTTAATTTCTTTGATAAAATCCTCCTTCTCTAGGGGTACATTAAGGAGTCTGTGGACAAACGCGTTATAAGCAGCCATTTTTTGTGACCATGGATGGTATGAGTCTGCATGTATGGTAATATTGGTTGTTGTAGGCTTTCTATAGATCTTAAACTTAAAGCAATCTTTCTGTTTAATTAAAGGTAAATCTAAGAAATTCAAACAATTATTATCTTCACTTTCTAGAGTAAATTTGATTTGGGTGTTTTTACTGTTCATGTATTTACTCATGTTTTCAAGTTGTCTTAATGAACCGTTAAAAACACAAAATGTGTCATCAATATATCGATGATAGGCTATAATATTCTTATGATGCATATTGTTGTTCGATAATAGATACTTATTTTCAGAATGGTTGAGATACACTTCTGCTAATATACCACTTAGAGGAGAACCCATAGCGAGCCCCTCACCTCGTGAACAAAACTGACCACTGAAGGTGAAATAGTTCTGTTGTAGGATTCTTTTGAACCAATATAATGAGTTCATTTATTTCTTTAACGTTCATTGTGGCTTTTCTTATTAAATTTTCTTTTAGAATTTCAATAGTTTCTGTGACTGGCACATTTGTGTATAAGTTTACTATGTCGAAAGAGGCAATTTTATATTGAGGTAGCAATTTTGTTACCTTTATTTTATTTATGAAATCAATATTATTTTTAATACTATGATCATTTTCAAGTGTAATGTTATTTTTTATAATTTGTTGTAGTAACTTAGCTATCTTGTAACTTGGGGCTGTTGTGTAATTAATAACCGGTCTCAATACATTAGGATATTTTGTTTATGTAATTTGGGTAGGCCTGTAAGCTGTGGGGCTTGTGCGTGTATAGGTTTAATGTATCTGCGTGTTCGTTCGTCCAACAAATTAGTGCATTTATTAATTGTTTCGTACAAAATCTTAACATAACGTTTAGTAGGGTCGTCGGCCAATGTCTCAATATTATTACTGTCGATAAACTCATGGATTTTATTTAAGTACTCTTGCTGTGGTAACAAAACCACCGTGTTGCCTTTATCTGCTTTTGTTATTATGACATCACTATCATTTATTTTACCTTTTATATTTCTGATGTGTCTATAGTCGTTGCTGCATTTACCTTTAAGTCTTTGGTTTATATTATTAATTTTCAATAGTCGGTTGAGTTTATTATTTATTATCGTACGTGTATCTTCGTTTTGTGTATTTGTACCAGATAACGTTGTTATGGTGGCTTCCGCATTCACAACCTCATGTACAAGGTGATCTTTATCAAGTCTAGGCAAATTGTACTTTAAACCTTTATTTAGTAATATTTTTTCTGCGTTTGTTAGGTTTATATTAGATAAATTTGCTACGCGTCTATGGAAAGTATGATGACTTCTTATGCTTATATTGTTCTGTTGATTACCGTGCAGAGAACGAAGTTTTTTATTATGGGTAAATAATATTTTACAAGTGACTCGTTTGATTTGTTGTTCAATTACTTCAAACACATTGTTACTAACCGCAGGGTGCATTGAATTAAGCAATACCAAATGAGGTTTATACAACTCATGATTGAGGTTGATTTTCTTTATATATAAACTATTAGTCTCTTGTTTTATCCAAGTTTTTTGCGCTGTTTGTCGAGTTAAGTATGCTGCCTTTGATTTGCTATTGATGTTGATAACAGCGTATTTAGGGGTTATGTTGTTTCGCAGACACATTTTGTTAAATTTAATGTTATTAGTGGTTTTAATTAACTTAAATTTGGTGATCTTGTATTTGTAGACCAGTAATGCCGGATAGGCTTCAAAGTTCATTTTTTGTACGGTCTCCAAGTTGCGTATATTAATAAATTATATAGATTGTTATAAAATTAAATCATGCACTAGTCATTCGTCGTTAAGTTTTTAAAATTTTAAAAACTTAACGACGAATGACTAGTGCATGATTTAATTTTATAACCTGATGATGGGACTGTGATCCTGAAACGCGTAGTTACGCAAATAATTAAGTTGCAAGGAAGGAATTAGATAAAGGTAATTACCAATCTATATAATTTATTAAATTACGGAACTTGGAGACCGTACCAAAAATGAACTAAACACAAAGCAATTACGTTGTCTCATAGTCACGTATGTGGGAATTTAAATATTTATTTTATACATCAACTGCAGGATTAGAAGAAATGCAAAATATAATAGAACTGACGAGTTTCCAAAAGAGCATTTGAAGATAATTGAACGAGGAAACCAGGTCTCAATTTTAACTCCACAGCTTGGAGTTTTTCTGTCTGTCTGTCTATCTATCTATTTGCGGGATGTCTCACGATAACTTTTGAATGGAATAACCAATTTCGTGAAACATACCATAGGTGTCCGTACTGTTACCCCATAGACCTGTCCTGTTTTTGTTTTTGACGGTCCAATAGACCTGTATTGTTTTTGAGGTTCATCCCCTCCCAAATAATACTGCCCCAACGGGAAAAAGCAAGGGTTAAAATTTTTTAATTGCCCAGGTATTAGATTAAAACGGATTCATGCAAATCCGAATATAGCTAATATTTAATTTTTTTAACTTTAAGGGCATGATGGGATAAAAAAGTTAAAAATTAAAAAAAAATTGTAAAAGTCTATGTGGGCATTAAATCAGTTAATCATGAGGAACTGCATTTAGGATACGAACTCGGTGTCTTTAAATAATTATACAAAATGAACATTTACCAATACCCGTTGCAAAATTTTGACTGCCTTCATAACGTTTGTAATCTATGTTTGAAAAAAAACTTTGTGTATTATTATGATTTTATGTTAATTATATGTGCTGAAAGTATTCTATACAGACCTTATCATACAAGTGTTCGATAAGTTTTTAGGACGTCTAACACAGAAACGTAATGATATTATCTAGATAGTTCACCAGATAATTATCTATCTTCATCCATAATTATATTCAAGATTGATTATCTTGATCCATAACAGATTCAACGTATTTCGTGTAGAGTTAGCTCTTATGACACGCAATGCAGGGCACAAGAGCATATGCTACTCAGAATCCCCTCATTGTTTTCAAATTTCTATAGAGCAGAACGAGTACCAAGAACAGGTTCAACGTATTTCGTGTAGATTTAGCTCTTATGGCACAGAATGCAGGGTACAAGAGCACATGCTACTCAGAATACCCTCATTATTTTCACATTTCTATAGATCAGAACGAGTACCAAGACTTATCAACCGTAACAGAATTATTAGTAACACGGATTCTTGTTTGTGGGAAAGTGAAATACGAATATTTTCTATAACGCTCATATGTTATTTTATCATTGTATTTGTTTTTAGCTTTTTGTAATACTGTAATTAAGTAAAGGATATTATTATTAATATTTTATTTTTAATAATATAATAAATGAAGTTACCTATTATATCTGATCATCAACAGGTTGGAGATGCTGCGTCTGACGCAGATATGGCTGTCAAAGTCATGAACGACTATATACCGCCTGAGAGAAAGATGTTGAAGCTTTTTGTTCTTTGTGGTACCTACGGGTTGTTAGCTGACCTACTACTGCGCCCACGCCAGCTTAACTATAAAGACTTTTATTAGTATTAGTGGAAAAATGAGTATACAGAACTGACCACAAAAGAATATACATTCGATTTTGGACCTCCTGTTAAAATATAATCTGCTTTAATTATTACTTCGTCAGTTTTCCATAGAATAATTTTTGTTTATGTAGAATATTTGAATAGTTGTTTTTATAAGAAAGAATGTCCAAATTGGTACCTGTAATATTTAAAGTAATATAAGTTTATTGAACGTTTGTGTTGAGTTTTTATATTCCCCCTTTAATTAGTTTTTGTTGTCATATCAAAAGTAATGAGATTGTGGATTATTAGTAAATAGATGTTGGTAAATGGAAAACTATTATCCAAAAATAAAAATCCGCAATCCACATCTGCAAATTGTTACCGATAAGCGCTTTTGAGCGTTTTCTCGTCTTTAGATCTCAGAAAATGCCACCATTTATCGTGGCCTTTTTCCAATCTAGGGATGAGGTAACATTAAAAAAAATATATAGTCAATATATAGTCAGCACTTGACAGAAATGATAAGGATTCATCAGGATTAAAAAAGATTTTGTTTTACACAATAATAAGCTTACATATTGCAATTTATTTAAAATAATCTATTTCACCTGCTAGAAGCGTCCACCCGATTGCTTTCAACCTAATGCAGACGTGTCTGGTAGCGTTATCGTTTGACGAACGAAAGTGTTATTTTTTTATAATTAGAGTGTTATTTATTATACAGTTTGATTTATGCAGGACAGTTTATTGCAATAATGTTTTAACATGTTTCAGCGGTGAGGGTGGTGCTGAGAGGTAAAGCACACGCGGAGTGGAAGCTGGTCGTCAGCGGAGACAGGAGAACCGTACGGGATGATCAGTACTTCATTGATGACCGCGCCGTCATCTGGGGAAAAGGTAGGCATCACGTGACTTACCAATACCTATTGTACTTACCAATTACCAATGAACTGTACTTATAATTAAGTGTGTGTTGTAAAAACGTAACACGCACTTAATTAGTCAGTTGACTTGTGTACTATATCATAGGATCTAAGTTTAATTAAAACATTTAATGTATTGTTACCTACAAATAATAGAAAGAATTTTCAACTACCAATTATTAAAAAAGTTTTTCTTAGACTATCCAGTGGTTCCCAAACTTTTCGGACCCGCGTTCCACTTTGGTCTTCCGCGTTCATTTCGCGTACCACCGGAGCTTCTAGGTTAGCAACCCATAGGCTGGTTGGCAGAAGCTCGCCATTCTTCACGCTTCTTTGCTTTTCTTTTCAATTCACAATATGATGTGCACTGTGCAGTTTATATCGACCATAAGCTGTTTCATGTAGTCTAAACGGGGTCTGTGATTCTTCCCTTCAATTGTTCCTTCTATTATTCTCATAACCAACCCATTGTGTCGTAGTAAATGCCCTATAAACTTAGCTCTTCTGCCTTTTAAATTTCGTAGAAAGCTCTTCTCCTCCTGAGCTATTCTAAAGACTTCCTCATTCGTTATCTTCTCCCTCCAGCTTATCTTGAATATTCTTCTGTAGCACTAGGCCTCAAATGCTTGGAGTCTTTTCGTGTCACTTTCTCCAATTCTCCAAGATTGACTCCCGTATAGGGCAACACTCCACACATATGTCTTTACCACCGGAGCTTGAAGAAAGGTTATTGGGGTTTTGTCAATAAAAAAACTTGATACAACATGAATAGTCAGGTTACGTCATATTGAAAAAAAAAATTAAATTACGATAACACTCTATTGTTCCTAGTTACGTATAATTATTTAAATCTAATAAATAGAATTTATAAATGGTTAATACATAGAATTTCAGGTTGGTTCTATGCTAAAATAAACTATAAAGTTTTTTTTTTAAAAGACAGTTAATTACTATCATTACAGATTTTATTGTTAGTACTGAAAAAATAACAACATATTAAAAAGAAAATAATTAATGTAACACTTGTTGCTGATATTTTGTTTTAATTTAAATCACGTCTGATGAAAATTTATTGCTGTTTTAAACATACAATATTTATTTATTTATTTTTTTAAGTAAACATAATTTTTGTTTATTTATTTGTTTAAGTAAACACTTCTTTCTAGCTAGGTCTTCTTGGGTACTACCTTGAATCCCTCCGCGTGGCACTAGTGGTACGCGTACCACCGGTTGAGAACCACCGGACTATACTATCTTAATTCGTGTATTGTTCTGTCTTTTATCCTAAATTTATAACTTGTAGCGGATATCTATTGGTTTCTTTCACCTGCATTCTTATGTAGATATTAGCTTGTTGTTTTTCACTAGTCTAGTGATCCCTGAGAAGTGCTTTCCAGCCATTAAGCTCATCATTAGATCGGACTGAAAGCCACCCGATCCAGGGATTACCAGTCCACTAACAAAGGTTCCTTAACTGGATTCTAATCTGCCTACATGTTCAGGATATGTCAGCATCATTTCTTTGATTTTGGTTTGCAAAGACAGTGCTTGTATTCTTTTTATTTTTCATCTTACCTTCTTAGCTCTTTGAAATAACTATCGTTTTAAAAGAACTGTGGTTAGAAAGATATTGCAAAATATGCTTGTGTTTACAATTTAAATGTGTATTTCAATACAAATGAATTCAGCAGGAATCAGATCGATCCAGTTCAATAATCGGTTTCCAAACTTCATTTTAATGATGCAACACTTTGTTACACAGAACATTTAATTTTCTAAAATGCTTTTAATAATAAAATAGAATTTTACAATAAAAGATATTAACAATAAAATAAAGATATTTACAATAAAAATGTAAAGTACCGTTTACCAAATGGTAAAAGCTTAAGAGCATGATAATGTCTTTCAGCCGCCAGCTAAACGCAACATTATTATGGTTACTGACTGACTGATTGGTTACATACCTATCTACAGCTATGCAGTGTTGTTTGCTTGTTAGGTCTTTAATCTGCGACGGACGTTAGCACGTTAGCGGTCGCGGTTTTAGTTAACGATTCCCGGCTGGTAAATGATGACGTCATGCAGCGTGATGCGTTACAGAAATTTTCAAATGACCCCCAGCCATAAGACATTATCATGTCAAAAGTGGATACCTAAAAATGCGAAAATAAGGCATTACATTACAGCAGTGAGGCCAGAATGCCTATATGCAAGTGAATGTGTAGCATTGAATTATAATTTAGACAAACTAGAAATATTGGAAAGACAAATTATTAGGAAACTATTAGGTCCATGAAAAACTTCGGAAGGTTGGAAATTAAGAAGTAATGATGAAATGTATCAAAGTATAGAAAATATAACAGAAACAGTGAGAAAAACAAGACTAGTATTTTTTGGACATTTATATATAATGGACGACAGTAGGTTAACAAAACTGATCTTCAAATATCTGTGGGGAAAGAAGTCAACATCAAGTTGGATTAAAGAAGTCAAAAATGATTTAGGAAAAAAATAATATAAACCCAGAAGAAGCAATTGAAAGAGAATTTTTTCGGGCAAAAGTGTTAAAAATGGAAGGAGTCCAGGGTAGGAGAGAGAAAAACGCAGGTTCAAAGTGGACTGAAGACATGAAGAAGAGACATAGTGAAAAGATGATAGAATATTGGAGAAAAAGAAAAGAACAAGGAATAAATAATCGAAATTGGTATGTGGTCATCAGACGGCCGATATAAATAGAAAAAAAATAAAAATTTATGAAACCGTAAATCTGTACATCGATATGTTATTTTCACAATAAAAATCTGCGTTCTAAAATTAATTACAAACATTTTTCAGATCTCGCGTAGGTTGAACCAGGAAAACATATTGATATTGTGAATCAATAAGCCTTTTTAAATTAAGCATTAGTTAAAAGCGTTTTATGAATAAATTTCAGAAAACGGCGGCGGTTTTTCCAATGAATACTTAATGTGTACTGCGCCGCAAGCTTACCTGCCTTCAAGACTTCATAATGTTAATTTATATTCCGCGAATGAGTGTTCTACCTCCGTCGTACCGGTGGGATTTGATTTTTCCAATCTTTAGAAAACTTTTTCCAACCTTTAAAGTTTTTTGCGTTGTTCTTATTTAACAGAGATTTAACCGCTAGATTATAACCTTTTAACGTAATTACTTTCATCAGCGTTTTGGTACTGTTCGGTTATCACAACTTCAGTTTCCTGAACAGCGATTTATATCCAGTCTGTTGCTTTGTTTACATAAACATACGACGCAGAAAATTATCAACTTTCCTAGAGCTGGCCAGACGGTATACGTCGCACAATAAATAGATTAACAGAAAAAGGGTGCGTTGGTTACTAGTTGCAACACACCTGCAAAATGAATCACAATTATTTGGTTTATAATAAGATAGATTTACATTATAATACCTACAAATCTTAAATTGTCTTGCTTTAATTAAGGATAGAAATGCAGTACTAGTAACAGTCCGTTCGTACATTATATATTATTTATACATTATAAATTTCAGTAGGTGAAATTTGTGTATAAAATAATAATTTAGCCCTTGACGTATGATAGCATGTTACAGTGAGAATTTAAGTAAAAACTGCATGTAAAATAGACATTAAGATTCATGTCAAAATTTTTAGTTTAAGTTGATTTTTGACAATAAAAAAAATTATGAGTGTTGTGAAGTAGTTAGTGCGAACATATGCGTAGGCATATGGCAAGTGCGCAGGTGCGGATGTGAATAATTATGTTACAAAATAATAATAAAAAACAGATTAAATTAAATAACTTTTGTGTAAATAAAAATTTTGACATAACGCTTACACCAGGATGTGCAGAAAATAAAGACTTATCTAGTAATAATATTTGTTAATAGTTTGAAGAATGAAATATGAGTTTTTTACAAACAAAAAGGTTTTATGGCCCAAAAGAAATGCAATAAAATTAGACAGGTTTTATTTGCACGTTTTACTTTGTTCACATACAATATTTTACAAGAAGAACGTTATCTGGACTGTAGCCGTAAGGGTGAGGAAACGTTTTGACCAATGAAATTGGCTAATATATTACATTAAAATTATGTAATATTACATTATATTAATTTTACATTATTGTAATGTAATATTACATTAGTAGTAATACATTAGCTACATTAGTTGATTTTATCCTTCATGGGATGCAAATCAGTCTCGCTTAGAACTCAGAAGGAGCAGTATCTTTTGAGCTCAATAACGTGTAATCGTTGCCTATGATTTATGACGATAGGTCTATCAAGCACGTGTAATAAAGTTCGCACATTGACCTGACGCACGTTTCACTAATTTTATCAGCATCTTTAATATTTGATACAATCATATATTGTATAATATTATACTTTGTATTTTATAGAATAAAATTATATTTCAAATAATACGTTAAAATGTATATTATATCACAGTTAATTTCAAATAACATTTTATTATACCTTCAAAATGTAAAAAATAAGGCTTAAGGACTTTTACAAAGTTTTTGTTAATAGACTTTGTATAAAGTCATAACCGTTTCATTTTTAATGTGCAAAAGCAAAAGGTAGATTCTTCTAAAAGAGTATTTCAAAAATAGAGACCATTAAAATAACATGTTTAAGATCCGTGAAGCTTAGAGTGCTTTTATAAACAATGAAAGCGGGGATTTAAATAATTATATTTACAGAGAGGATAACATAAAATATAGTTGGAGCCCTCATGTAGAACATACTACGGGCCCACATATTTTCGAATACGTTTTAAGACACAAATTAGGTGAACTAGGTGGAGTAAGAGACATTTTGACAGATAATAAAAGGTACCATGCGAAATCGAAACAGTCTGAGTTCAATTCAAGAAGTAGAAAATAATAGAAAACAAAATTATTTGATTTAATATATTTCTCTAATTTACAGGGTACAGAATTATGAATATTGGATTCGAGACGCAAAGTATACTATCATGAATGTACTGTTATGTTCCAGAAACAGCTAAATTTTATCATCCAGTTAGGACGAGACGTGTAAACTGCGACAGAGTAGCTAGTTGCAGTCATAAAGGCAAATCGGGAAAGCGCTTGTTTCTCAACTGAGCGAGGTTCACAGTATAAAAGAGACATATCGTATCCTTTTTACTGTTGCCTTTCAGACATCAAAAAACAGACAAAACACTAAACTTTCTCCTCATACATAAAGTGTACTTCATATTGTAGCTGGAATTTCTTTTCCAATCTCTTATGACTTGAATATTCTACGTATAAGCAGTGTATTTAGAACGACAAACTATCAAATTGAAGTACATTAATATTTAATAACAAAATGTTTACGTTTCTGAAGTAGTATGTGGAAAATTCATAGATATTTTTTGTGAAGTTGTTATAGACATGGTTTACAATCTATTGTTGTTATCACCACCGCTTTCAAGGATTAGAACTTTGTGAATTAAGATACGAGGGTTCCGAGGGTTAATTAATACGAGGGTTCCGGTAAGCCTTGATATACCATCTATTTTTTCCTTCATGTGTTGTTACGAAATAATAAAATCTTAATTAGTTTGTGTCTCTAAAATTCGATTTTTCAAATGTGTTACACGAATTTCATAACACATCATAATAAGTGTGCCGGACGACAGTTTGACCTTAATATCTATGTACTTTCAGCGCCCGATTTTTAAGCTCTTTAATCAATGAAAACTGTGCTATGAGAACATATGGTAAATTATTTAAAGTTGGAAATATTTACCCACACAAGTGAACATATCCATTTGACCAGCACAATACTTCTGGCGAGGAGAAAAAAGTTCAAACGACTGCCAGATACAAGCTCTGTACTTGAAAGCGGTTAAAAAATCCATTAAATCTAATGCATTACAGTGCTTCAGTTATTTACCTGATTTGAATCTTGACGTAGAAAACCGGATAGTTTCAAGCGCCTTAACGAACGATTGTAACAGGGAGGAAAAAATACACCGAAATTACAATTTCGTTCGTCGCTCACAAACAGACAAAGTTATTTCCTTATCAAGAAAGTGGTTTTCTATTTCTATATATTATTAATAATAATTATTATTATAATTATTAAAAGTGATTTACTATTCCTATTTATAAATAATAATAATAATAATTATTATTATTATTATTAATAATAAAGAACAATTTTTTACAAGAATATATTATATATTTTTTGAATATTTTACAATGTTCCGATAGTTTGAACTATCATCATCAGAATATTTTAAATTAATATAAATATTAATTATGTTGATAACACCAGTTTTGTATAAAGACTAAATTTAATGTATGTTTATTAATAATAAATATAAATTAATGAAACAATAGATATTTATATTAAATTTACACTCAGTGATGTAACATATTTTTATATAGATATATAAACAACATACATTAAATTTAGTCTTCATATAACACAGTTGATAATAACAATCGATTTTTAAAATGTTATTAATTTATAACATTCTGATGATGATTGTTCAAACAATCATAACACTGTAAAATAATTTAAAAGATCTATAATATATTCGTATAAGAAAAGTGTTATTTATTATTAATATAAACACTTTTTGCTACAGTCTATTTCTTCATGCATATGCAATTTATTTAATATTTATGAATTCTTTACCTCAAGATATTTTATTTCTCAAGTATTTTCGGTGTTGAGTGCTTTGGAAATTGTGTCATGTTTTGTACTGATTTGTATTTGTTCAGGAATAAGTCGGTTTTGTGTCAACTACAATGTTCAAAGCACTCAACATCAAAAATACTCCAAAAGCTAATTTATACACCACAATCACACACAATAACACCAGCATAAAATACCAAAAGCCAACAGGAAACCATAAAAACAAACAACAAGAACACAAATACTCCACAAGATATAAAATCAGGAAGGCCGAGGATGGGAATAATACGGTTCCCGAAACATATGCCAAATAAGGGGATAAAACATCTTGAGATAAAGAATGTATAAATATTAAATAAATTATTAATAACAATAGAAAATAATGTGGGAAAATGTGAATGTATATCTATTTAGTAGAGACATACTGAGGCTAGTCACACACAAGTTTGTTAAATCGAGTTGTGGTGTTATATTTTCGCATAAGATGCTTTTAAGAAGGAAAGGAAGGACATACGACGTACTTAATTAGTATATGTAAGTGTTAAGAAATAATTTGAATTTTAATATGCTGAAAGACCATTAAGTCTCAAATGGTCCCAGCAAATAAATTCACGCCTTAAAACAAATATTTTCCTCTCTGTACTCAAGCTTGAATCAGCGTCTCACGCTCAACTAAATGCATTGGCGTCGCTATTGATTTATGCAGTGTTTTGTTGGCGAAGTGTCCAGCCTAAGCGTACTACACACCGCCTGAAGGCACTGCATATTTTCTTCGTCACTCCCGTTACATTCATGACAGCCCTGTCTTTTTTACGTATACACGATTACATGAGTTAACAAAAAATTGTTAAAAATTAGTATTTACCGAAAAGTGATTAAACAAATGGCGTCGAAACAAAATTTTCATAATTGTATAGTAGTGATTTGATAAAAAGTAGTTGATTTCAGATTGAAAGCTTATAAGAATGTTGAAAAAAATAGTATTTTATACCCATTATTTTACCTTACTTTCTACAACACACACACACACACACACAATTCTTTATTTTATTATCAAAGTGTTCTTATGCAAATATTTAATTTCTTTACTACTGTTGCACATTTTGTTGAACCTTCACTCGTCAAAATCAGAAACATCAACAGAGGAATTAGAAAGATCATTTTACATACAGAATATAGGATTTTCAATGTGGAAACATTTTTTGAATTACTCTGACGATCTTGACCAGTGTAAGTGTGCCACAAAATTTGCACCAGTACAGAAAAAAATAAATATTCGCACAAGAAGAGTTTTATAATAAAGTTAAGAATTTATATAAATATTCTACAAAAATCAAATAACTCAGACTGAGTCACGGAACTGGAAGAGTGAATACCGTACTATATATAAGAATGGCGCTACTGAAACTTTCTACTGGTTGGTTAGCATTAAACGTTCTTTAACCACTAACCAGTAACAACTTATCAGTGTCAATATCAATTGGTAGTAATAACAGTGCATAAAGTAAGAGAGAGAGAGAGAGAGAGAGAGAGAGAGAGAGAGAGAGAGAGAGAGAGGGAGAGAGTGAGAGAGAGAGAGAGAGAGAGAGAGAGAGAGAGAGAGAGAGAGAGAGACGAAGACCACAGAAAAAGAGGTTGGACAATTTTACGAAATATTTAAAAGAAAAGAAGAATCCTAAGAACTAAAGGAATAAAACCAAAATAAAAAATTACAAATCTTGAAGCTTGTATGAACCTGTGCTAAGAGCTTATAGATTTTATACGTCTGTCTTCAAATTTCACTGTCAAATAAATAAAATTAGGAATATTCTTTTCTTATATAACGTACGAAATTTGCCTGAAGATTTACGGCAACTTGCAAAAGTACATAAAATTTGCTGCAGCAGTGGCACACACATGTACAGTTATATTCTAAAATAAATCTTTTTGAAGAACATGTATTAACTTCAAGATCATCAGTCACAAGAGTAATTAGAAGTCCTTCGCGTGCTGCACAACAGTTATAGACGAAAGTCAAATGATAACTACATTCAACTTAATTATAAACCAAAACTGTTTAAAAATGACTTCACAAGCAATTGCTGACACACACACGTGCGCGCGTGCGCATACAGAGTAAAGAAAATTGGGTAAATATCTCATTGGATTAAAAAACCAAATAACGTGCACCTGGTAGAGAAATTATCAGAGAATAAATAAATAAGAAGGTGAAATAAATTAGAAACGTTTCAGAAACCTGACACGTGTAGGGAATAATATGAAATTGTAGATCAGAAGCAGAGAGAATCAAAAAGTCACGTGAGAGATAGAAAGAACGAAAAAGTGGAGTCGGAGTATGTAAGAAAGTGAGAACAGAGTGGGAGTTAAAAAGAGAAAGAATGATGAGGAAAGAGGCAGAGAAAGAGCGACAAGGAGAGACACTAAGTCAGGAAAGGAGCTGAAGAAATTTTAAATTCTGTTGGTGAATAAAGCTAGCGTGTATTCCGTTATACCGATCATGGAGACAGTAGACGCCTTGAAAAAACTTTAGTGACATAAACAGTAAGCTTACAGAAAACACGCGTCGCTCGTAACGCCATAGTATACTATACAGAGGGTTCCATTAGTTACGGGACATACTTCGGGAATGATTCTACAGGCTGAAATATAGAAGGTATTTCATATAATCATGCGTTCGAAACTTTTTTTTTTTAGATTTATAGCTTGCAAAAATTTCAGATTTGTCTGCCTTGATTTCTTCTCCAAGGGTAGAATAAAGCCCAATCAAATATGTTGAAACTTATAGGGTACTTTTTATAGTTTCCTATGATATGTGACCTGAAAAATTGAGTCTCAAAACTGAATCTTGGCTAGTTTTTTTTTAAGAAAAGTTTCGTAAGTCTAAAAAATATATTTAAAAAACACACTATTTTAGGTTTGATGTAAATTTACTTGTTAAAATTACCAATAAATAAATTTAAATTTGTAATACAATTTATAATGTATTAATGCTGAGAAATTTTATGTAAGCAGAGTTAATAAAAAACAAATAAACGTTATAAAAATTGACATTTTATTGATTAGAATATAAAATTTCTATAATTAATGAATTATATTCATAAATGAACATATTGTCATCATCAGATTTAAAATTAATAAATATAATTTTTTTAAACAATTGATATAAACAATTTTTTTATATTTATTAATTTTATATAGTTGAATACTATCGAAACATTGTAATTCACAAAATAATAAAAAATATATTCTGTAAATGTTTCATTATTATTAATAATAGTATATTATTGAATTATATATTACATTACAAAACAAGACATTTCTATTACAATTCAAAACAAGTCACACTTCTAAATGTCGGGAAAATTCATACAGGTATTTATTTGAGAGGAGGGAGGTAAATTGTTTGCCTTGTCTGGAACTCACTATCTGGCAAAGTAGAATAGTAGTATATACAATACACCAAGAGTTAACGTTATAGGGAAGTAATGTTTCCGCTGTTTCAGAGAAGCCGGAGGGAAATATACCAATCCTACCGAGAGGCGTCCATCAGTTTCCGTTCAGATTCCAGCTGCCAGAAAGCTCACTGCCGTGTTCGTTTGAAAGCAAACCCGGATTTATCAGATACTACATCAAGGTACGTCAGTCACTTTGATACTATCTTGTCAATTTGTTCCGTATGTTTCCGTTATGTAACTGTCAATACACGTTTTGCGGCGTACACGGCATAACACGAGTAACCGACAGATTGAGAAAATTTAATCGGTTGTGCTGGTTACAGCACACGGAAAGTCAAGCAAAAACTGTGTCGCTCGTAGGCCCAAATAAATTACGCACAAGAATAATGTTTCATACCGTTGTTGAAAATACGTTTTATCGTAAACTCTGTTCGTGCTTAGTGAATACAAACAATATAATATTTAAATTTAATAAATAAACACTTTTGCTTATTAACTATTTCAACAAAAACTCAAAATGTCCAATACGTGGTTCAAAAAAAAAAAAAAAAAAAAAAAAAAAAAAAAAAAAAAAAAAAAAACAGGAAAAGACAGAACTACAGATTACTCAATAAGACGTTGAAGAATGCTTGCCACTCAATTGTTTCACCTACGGTAGTTCAAGTCTAACCCCTGAAATTGCCGTAACCCGTGAAACGATATTATCAGAAAAATGAAAAGTATCTGTAGAACAAAACCAAGTGTTTATTTATTAGATTTAAATATTATTAAAATGTTTCACCAAGTGGCGACCGACCGCTCGAGCTAGTGTAACAAACAATATAGGTTTATGTATGCGTGTGTTTTTGTAGGCTTACTCATCCTATTGGATTTTAATTTTATTTTGAGTCCACACTGTGTGTAACACACTCTTGCAGAAGGAATGCGAAGAAGATGCCATAACTTAAACAAAAAATAAGAAAAACTACGCCGCCCAAGCTGATCATACAAATTCTACCAAAGAATGTGTGTATACAGTGGGCGCCCTCTTAACCGGCTGTGAGATAAACAATGACTGGAATGTGTTCTCAACGACTAAACGACTCCGAACACAGCGTATAGACTGACCACGACGTTAGAATAAAAAGATTCCAACGTTATTTAAGGCTACGCTAGAAGGTGTGGAGAAGGACCAAAGTGTTCGCAGTTTTAAGAATTTCGAATTCTTAACCGGCATCCTCTTAACCGGTCTCGGATTAACCGGCCGTCGGCTTAACTGGCCGCCTGGGTGTGAGTTAAACAATGACTCATACGGTACCGAGCGCCTCACCGACATGCCAAAACTTGCATGATTTGCACTTGTTTATTTTACGTTTTTAGTCAGTTTAGTGGTTGATTTATCAAAGTGAAGACGTGTGTCGATTATTACTAGTGTAATTGATTTCGTGAGTTTACTGATGCTATTTGAGACGTCGAAGAATAGATAGCTGGTGTTCATAATCTGGCCATATGTCGTGGTCGTGATCTTCCCATAATATTTTCCCGTTCATATGGTACTCTATTATTGTGTTTAAGAGACCCTCATGTCTCATTAAATGCTTTTTAAGTTGCACTCTTCTATTTATGTCGATTTCTACAGGCTTCCCTTCTCGCTCATTCTTATAAGAACTTCGTCGTTTGTAATCATATCAGTCCATTTAATTTCCAACATGCGTCTGTAGCACCATCTCAAACGACTGTAGATTCCTCGTTTCCTCAAACTCCGGAAGTTCACGTTTCATAAATACGTAAGGCCACACTCCATACGTATGTTTTAAGTAATCTTTCCCTAATTTCATGATCGTTACTTTTAGAAGTCAAGGTCCTCTTCTTTTTGTTGAAAGCGCTTTTTGGTTAGGCAATTCTATTTCCTATCTCTAGTTTACTCCAGCCATCTCTAGTGATCTTACTTTCTAGATATGTAAATGAATCCACTTGTTCAAGAAGTGGATTGAACAATATATTGCTACAATGAGGAAGTAAATAGTACCGCACCGCTGAGTGTCTACGTGACGTCTTGCACGTATATTTGAGTGCCAAAATAACGGAACACTCTGGATTATTCGAGATATCCTTTCCAGGCGTTGTTGGACTATTCTTCCGATATCCAGTCCCACTACGTCATTACAATGCTATGCGGCGAAGTATAAATACTGGCTTTGAACGAAACGTCCCAGTTCGGTTATAGATCGGCCATACTAAAGTGAGGTTCGGAGGTTTGTTATTGTGACTTGCGGATTAAGTCGATTATTGTGTTAATTAGTGTAAAACTGTAATAAGGTGACATTTATTGTTGTATGTTGAACAAAGTTTACTTGAATTGTTGTATATAAAAGTGTCTTTGTTATTTTATTACTATTGTTTGTTTGTGTTTAATTGAAGTTTGTAATTAGCGAGTTCAGCGGTGTCAGTTATGTTGTTCCCACTGTACAACACAACGATCCTTGAGACCGTCGTAATAATTTGGTGGACTAATCCGTACTGCAACTTGTCTTTCTTTGTCGCAGACCATTAGCTTTGTTTTAGATTTATTTATTGTGCAATATACTATGGAAAATGGCGCAAAAATTTAAAAATTTCAATAAAATTGACACCTGATTTTTCCCTCGTATTCTTCGTGAATGCTACATTCCCACCATCCCACCATACTTCGCTTCAAACCAGAGATGAATCTTGGGTTCCACCAAAGTTTATCACCTTCTACAACAATCCTGGCACACATGATGCGTTTTCTGCCAAAGGACAGGCCTTACTTTCAACGCATGCCTCCTCCATGCTTTCCCATCCTGGGCTAATCGCTTCATTTCTTTATATGGTTTTCGTAGAGCATCCACTCCTTCCCCTCCGTATCCGTATACGGAGATATCCCCTTCGTAGATCATCCGTATGGCTTCCCCTCCTTCTACTATATCGCTTTCTTGCACTGAGTGTGCGGTTTGTGTCTGTTTACGCGCGCGTATCTGTATGTTTATACACGGTTTTGTGGACACGTATCTGTACATACATAAAACACCTGATACGCGTAAAGAAAAGGTTAGCATCCGTACTCGTCTTCGTTAGACTCGTAAGCGACATGTCTGAGTTATACAGTCTCTTTACGTATAACAAACAACAAACCTATTCATCGGTTTCACAAACAACAGTGTTCAGCATGTGGGCATGAAATTACCGAGTGTCCTTTTGTTGTAAAGTTCATCTGATAACAACAAAGGGTCCTTCAATTAATAATCCACGAACATTGGTGACACAGTAACCACATTATTGAATGGTTGCAGGCTCCTATATAGCTCGTCGCTCATATTTTGTGACTCGGTTACTTCCAAGGCAAGCCTTTTCTAAATTTCTAACGTCTATTCCTTGCACCGTTTACTGTAATAGTCATTGGTTATTGTGTTATAATCAGCAGGAATATTTTAAGTGCACGCACACGCACACGCACACACACACACACACACACACACACACACACACACACACACACACACACACACACACACACACACACGCACGCACACACACATATATATATTACATTTAATATTTATAATGAATTTACCTCAAGATATTTTTTCCTTATTAGGAACATGTTTCGGGTACCATCTTGTACCCATCCTCAGCCTTCCGGTTTTTGTGTCTGGTGAAGTACATATGTGTTGGTTGACTATTATTATTGTGGCTTCCTGTTGGCTTCTGGTACTTCAAATTGGTTTTATTGTGTGTGATTGTGGTGTATGTGTTAGTTTTTTTGTGTATTTTCGATGTTGAGTGCTTTGAATATTGTGTCATGTTTTGTATTGATTTGTATTTGTTCAGGTATTAGTTTGTTTTGTGTTTTATGTTTGTATATTTGTAAATTTTCCCAAATGTTCATTATGGTGCCTTTGTGTGGTATATGTTTTGTCTGGGAATTCATGTCCTGTGTTTATATAATAAATAAAAGTATATAATATAATAAAAATAATTTACAAAAACTAAATAGCCCACACAACAAAGATAATACAACAACTAACGGTATATACAAAATTGAATGCCAAGATTGCAATAAATGTTACATAGGACAAACAAAAAACAGCTGAAAAAACGTTATTTTGAACACCTAAACGCATACAAAAAACCAGAAATATATAAATCCAATTTAGCCACACATGCAATAAACAAAGGACATGAATTCCCAGACATTCCCAGACTATATATATATAATCAAGTTATAATTACTTCTCCAAGTAGAATGTTCTTATTTTTTATCGTTTTATTTCATTGTAGCCCACGTTTCACAGAATATATCTGTATCATAAGAGGTTTCTCATTTCATTTATAAAACTATTATGATACAGATAATTTTGTGAACAGACACAGGCGCACAAAACAAAGAAGCCTTTTCTAGCTAAGATATACTTTTTTATACTAATACATGTATCTAGATGTACACTTAAGGATGAATCTCGTTACGTATCTCGATGAAACGATTTAAATTTCATCTATGTTTAAAATCATAATGCTATTAAAATATTTAACTTGAAATAGCAATTACGATAAATACTTCTATTATATTCTGTAAATACAGAGTGGGCCAAAAGTCACTACCCATTGTGAGTTACTGAGTTACCCATTGTAAACATTAAGATAACTTTGGTTGTGTTTACATTGCACTCTAGTGTTTACATAAGAAACTATCAGACACAAACCAAAGGCGCGTAATTTAAAATCGATGGGAAGATCACAACCAAAGTTATCTTAATGTTTACAATGGGTAACTCAGTAACTCACAATGGGTAGTGACTTTTGGCCCATCCTGTATAATAAAACCATCTTTTTATCAAAACATTAACCCTGATGAAAATTAAAACAATTCAATTCATATAATTTGTGATATTTATAATATCAAAAGTTTAATTCTTTTAGTAATACTAATAAGTGTATTATCTCAGTTGAAAAAGACTTCTTTTACCTATTTAACTAAAATTATTCGTGGAAACAATAATTTAATTATCTGTACAGATTAGCGTTGGGTGGTATAATAAAACTTCCAATACTTGCTTTGTTATGTCACGTTCATTCTTCGTTTTTCTTCTTTCACGTTCATTATTCTTGTATATGAAACTTACTTAGCCTCATTTTACAGTTTTCTGTGAGTTATAGAGTTTGGACAATATACAGTAGACTGAATATTTGCGTTCTACACTTTTCACATTTGTACTGATTATTTTTTCAGTAAATGTGTGATATTATTGCAAACGCAAGCTGCGAACCAGAAGAAATTTTTTGAAATTTACAAAACATGTAAAAGATATCAATATACTGCAGACGATAGGCCTACTAGTTCTACAAGACAGCCGTACATACTACTTACTATTGTTAATAATTACACCATCACCTTAAATCCCATCACCTTAAATGCCATCACCTTAAATATTTACATTTTTTACTCTATATTAATTTCTCATTGTACTTTTTAAATATTTTATCTTTTGGTTTTTTGTTCTAAAAAAATTGAAACTTGCTCCGTTAAACTAACTTTGACAATCATTATGACCAAAATGACGAACTTTGATTAAAATTTAAAAAATCTAAACTCCATAGTTTCTAAATAAATAGTATAAACTTTCTAAATAAAGTATGAACTTGCAAACGTAGATCTGAAATCATTTTAATTGTAACGAGCAGATATGTTACAGAAAATATGTGCGTTTAATTTTGAAACATATATGTGTTTTATATATTTTTAAATATACATACGTGTATATATTCACGTATATGTATCTGTACATACACGTGCGATGTATAGATATCGCATAGAAGTTGCCGAGATATACTGTACTGGAATGAAGTGGATTTATTAATGATGCTATTCTTTTATAACAATCTACTGAGCTTTTAATACAGTTTATAAAAAATAATTAATATGCCTCTGTTGACTCTTGTAACCCTTCTATACAATTAAATAAATTAACATTTAAAATTCTTGTCTTGTCTTATTTACTATAACGTGTTTACTGGTGTTATAGAATCTTTCTTTTAAATAATTTTCTTTGTTGTATTGTTTATAAAAAATATAGGTTCACTTCCACTTCCCTTTAATGTTTAGTGCTGATCCTTCAGACGACGGGTTGATTCTGCATGATCCTGTATCTGGATGAGTACGTTAGTTGCTATACTCTGCCCGGCCTCAGTGTCGCTTACAAGTGTGCAGATATTCCTCGCGAGTACGGTTATATACTTTCACCGCGAACAACGTTGTTACTGCTAAATTGTGTGTTATACGTACAATTTTTTTATCCAGTAGGCGTAAAGTGTTTATGTACTCTAATTATGTACAATAATCTTGAACTTACGCGGAATAGCACTTATAATTACTTGCAGTAACTCTAGGAAATTTTAACTTGTGTAAGTCGCGATTGGCAGACCGATAAACTACGCGGCGTTATACGTTATCAATTCCCAAGAGCAACTGATCTATCAGTTTCAAATAATTAATTATCCTCAAAATAATTACTGAATTCTAGTAACCTGATTGGTTCTTTGGTAACCTCTACTCATGATTTTTCAACAAATATGCGATATTCTTGTTCAAGAAGGCTTTCAAACAGAACAATTCTTGTCCAAAAGCCTGATAATTTTTACGACTGAAATTATAGCCATAAAACTTTTTCACTTAAAATATGCATACATTTAGTTACTAATTTTTAAACTAATTATTGTCATCAGTTACGTCTTTTATTACGAAGACTAAAATTACACACACACACACACACACACACACACACACACACACACACACACACACACACACACACACACACACACACACACACACACACACACACACACACACACACACACACACACACACACACACACACACACACACACACACACACACACACACACACACACACACACACACACACACACACACACGCGCGCGCGCGCGCACACACACGCGCGCACACACACACACACACACACACACACACACACACACACACACACACACACACACACACACACACACGAACTAACAATATTTTTACAAACAAGAACATTTTTTTTTTTTTTTTACAATTTTTGTAGTGCTGTACGTATACACATAAAGTGTATCAAATTATCATTATATTATATATTAAACCCACTTCCTAATCTTTTCATCCGTCTCATTTTTTAGTTAACGTAAATACCACTTTTCATTCTCATCCCGTTTGACCAGGAGAATAAAATGTATTCACCTGCTGCAAAAGAATAAAAAAAATGTTCAGGCTCATGTGTGTGTGTGTGTGTGTGTGTGTGTGTGTAGGGAGGGGGGCTTTCAAATGGTTGTTGGTTTTGCCTGACCTACCAGCAACAATTTTATAAGCTTTTACGTGCCACTTAGAGTTCACGGATCTTCCAAATTCTATTAAAAAACGAAATACCTTTTGTAGGTCAGTAAATGATGTCAGTCACAATTCTGCTCTAGTGTTTCTTGTAGCTTTTTTTTTTTTTTTTTAATATCAAGAGCACAATACGTATCCATGAACTCACATTTATTCTCATATTAAGAACAAGGGATAAATTCTCGTTCATTATGAGTGTATATGTTTTAAAACAAGCTGAGGCTTATTAGAATTAGTTTTCCCACGTCCATTTTTATAAAATGCAAAGCCATTTGTATGTTAAGATTATTTTATATTTTTTTATATAGGCTATAGGAAAAGACCTTTCAAGTTTTGTTCTTAAAAACCTAGTTTTCTTCTATTTCTATATTTTACCTTAACAAATTTTCCTTATAATGGTAAATTCATGTGATTCTTGTGCGTCATTAGACAACAAATCGTTTAAATATGCTCTCAAATTGATATCTTTGAGCGCATAAATCATTTTATTGAATCGTTTTACAAACTTTTTTTCCAAATTATCTTCTTAAAACTTTTCATCCTTTGTCACTCTGTCTTCTTTAATTTTCCTTGGGTGCATTAGAAACCTTTAATCAATGACTGTATACAAATGCTCCGTACAAAGGTTTTCTACGGGCATTTTTTTATTTTTTCTCCCTTGAGATAACTACTACTCCACGGCGCTACAGCTCATGAAGAGGTCTGGCCTCCAGATTGACGTGCCTCCGCTCCTCTATATTCTGTGCGACTCTTTGCCACCTGCTGACCTTCCAGTCTTCTCATATCTTCATATACATCGTCCACCCATGTTCTTCTTCGCTTCCTTCTTGCTCTTCTTCCTCCTGGTCCTCCAATGAATACTTTTTTCACTGCTCTTTTCTCTGTCATTCTTTGTACGTAGTCTGCCCACCTAATTCTGCCTTGTTTTATTGCTGTGACGGTGCCCGGTTTCTTGTATAGATCGTACAATTCGGCTTTTGTTCCCATACCCCACATCCCAGTATCTAGTACACCTCCATATATCCTCCTCAGAATCTTTCTTTCCCATCCTCTGATCATATCTTCTTGGGCTGAGGTCATGGTTCAGGCTTCTGAATTATTTAATACTACTGACCGCAACACAGTTTTGTAAATCTGGACTTTGGAGGTTCTAGAAATGTTTCTGGACTTTAGGATAGGCAGCAAAGGAAAGTAGCACCTATTTCCCATGGCCAGTTTGTCTTGACTTTCTTTGCCACCTGATGTTTTAACGTCAAGAGGGACCCAAGATATCCAAACTGTCCACCTTTTATCAAATTCATTGCCGTTGAATTTAATTTTTGGGACTATTCCTGCTGGACTTCATCAGCACGTATTTTGTCTTTTCGTAACCCTAGGTTGGTCTAAACATGCTCCATAGAGGTGCCTGTTCCAGTGCCAGTTTGTTTCTTGTTACGAGAACAATATCGCCAGCATTTCCTTGAGATAAGCACTCTCAATACTATCTCGTATTAACATAATATGATTACTTTGTAAAGTCAGATTCGTTAAAATAATATGTGCCGGTATAGTCTATTCGCACTACCTACGTATAATTATAAATTTCCTGAATGCTGAATACACTTGGAAATCAGACACAATAAGGATTGGAACTACGTACGATGGGAGGGCGAGCTAAGCGAAAACGTTTGACCAGCTTTCCCGCTTTGTAAACGCTTGAAAGTTGCCGGCAACTATTGAGAAAGTCTTGACGACGAGTTTGCCAAGAACGTGCTAAATATTCAAGCGAAGTTGTTTACCGACTTCCTGTTTTGTAAAACTTAGTTTACTAAACAGCGGAGCGGATTCACGACTCGCTGGCACTTGTGAGCCAGAAAGCAAAGGCATCGTTCTGTAATTTCAAATAACTGTAACTTTATATTAAGTTTTAGAACAAAACAAAACGTATTCTTAATAATACACTCACACATTTTTCTTTTACCCTCGTGTCCGAGTAAGTTAAATAACAAACGAGTAAACAGCTAATCATACAGGATGTCTTTTCCACTTTTATAAAATTTATTATACAGATAATATGCAAGTTATTAACATGGCATATAATTTGTTAACGTCTTTTCAATTATCTGGCGTTTGCATAATTGAAAAGAATAATTGTTCAAATTTGTTTACACATAGGGTACAATCAGTGCATAGAAACGTGATTGCTAAAGTAAATAAACACATAACCAAACAAGCTTTCAGCTAGTAGTAGCAAAAAGGCTCCCGTGCACAAGAAAGTCCAACGTGTTTTCTGGTATCACAAAACAAAATTCCCAACTTGTGTTCAACCAAAATTGTAGAACCAAGTATTTAGAGATTCTCCAAATATTAAGAGCACGATAAGGTGGTGCATAAAGTTTCAATATACTAGAAGTCTTGGTGATTTGGAAAGAAGTGGTAGGCCTAGTGAACCTGATAAGACTATTGATACTTTTGTAAATGGATTTCAAAGCACTCCATATTGAATTAATGGATTTTGTTTCAATAACTCGTCTTGTTTCAAGACAACTCAGAGTTCCTAAGATTAAATTGTTCAAGATTTTACCTAAACGGATTTATTTACATGCGTACAAGGTTCAAATAGGTAAAGCGTTAAACCCGGATGATCGTTCGCGACGTCATAGTTTAGCTGTAGAACTCCAAAAGCGGATTGAAGAACACAATGATTATTATTGAAAACATGTTTGTTTTTCTGATGAACCTACATTCGTACTTCAGGGAAGGTAAATAACCACAGCGTCTGTATTTGTGGTTCAGAAAGCCCAACTATTGTTCTATAAAACGAAAGGAGAAACCCAAATTTTATGTTTGATACCATCGTCATCTTCAAGGATTAAACCAAGGATGGTTTGTCCTGGTTTCAAATAGGCAAAGATTACAGCTGGTGACTCTAGCGCTTCCTCGGACGTCCCACACCTCTCCGTCCCCTTGGCTTATATCCGTCCAGTTAATCCTTATTTGAGGCAATTTATTAGTGAATATATCCCCTGGATATGTTACTAACATATAGCAGGGTAAGACGTATGGTGGGGCTGCCACCTTCAGGCTTAACGTCCAGCCCGATTTTCTGTCTGGGTGTTCTCCCATAAACTGGCTGTCTTACCAGACTAAAGAGACCAGTTTCCCTGTTGAGATATCCATAAGGATATTTAATGTGGTGGTTTGTCCTTGCCTCCCACATCCTACGCCGTTGACCAATGGAAGGTCATCCGTCTTTAGGGGCAATTTCTCACCCCAAGGGCAAGAGGGTGCCTTAACCTCTACTTGACAACGACAAGTAGAGGAGGGACAGCTTATACCGGCTGTCACTCGGTCTCCAGAGCCGCGTTAGCCACCTGTAGGTGTTGCCCATCCTCAACCACTTGGAGGTATGTTTGATATGGTCTGTAAAAAATTATGTTTGTAATCTGCACACTTTTTAATAATAAATTTTTGAAATTAAGGAGACAACATGCTCCTCATACTGTGCTTCTGATGCCTTAAGAGTAAACACAGTATGAATCGTATAATAAAATCAAAGTATCAGTTTGACAAATGAATACCATTGACCGGAACGAATATATCTGCAGTCCCATTAAACAATTTACTAATGGTAACACTTTGCTTTTAAATTTCTGTATTCAGTTACACATAAATATAAAAATCTTTATCAGTAGACACTTTTGCACTTTTGGTGTTGTTTCTTGAGATGCTGTAAAATTTATTGTACGAAAGTTTTAGCAAGTCCTGAATATTTTAACATATTTGAAGCTGTGAAAACTAAACTAGAGAAGTGTTTATAATTAATTATTCCAGTTAGCAGTCTAACCGCCACATGAAGAACAACTTAGATAACAAATAATAATAAAATCAAAGCATCAGTTTGTCAAATGGATACCATCGTCCGGAACGAATAAATTTGCAGGAATAAATAAATTTGAATAAATAAAAAAAAGGAATAAAACACGTTATTATCACCATCCCTCCATTGTGTAATAACGTGTTAAACTGATTGATACAGAAATACGCAAGACACGAAAGCAGCCACAAAGATGCTTTTATATATACAGCACTCATATATACAACCCCGCCATCGCCATTATAATCACCATCATTAGCACTTCCTCGCCCATTCCACAGTTAATACCTTCACAGTTTTTTCAGAGCATATTTTCTCAACAAACAGCCATCACTCTCTGTACGTCTACTGATATACACTCTAGCAAACGTGTGGCCACCTGATATCTTACCAGCTAGTCAAATGTCCTACTGCATTCAAGTTGATTTTTTTACTTTTCTGAAACGTATAATAGGTTCTATTTTGGCTGCGTATCCGTTCAATTATTTCATGTATTTCCTTGAAATTCCTAACATAATCCTTTTTATGTTCCTTATATTACCAGGAACTTTTGTGTCTTTCTAATTTCCATTTTCAGTGTTTCTGTCGCATAACGGCTAAAAGTAAAAATATTCTATTTTAAACTCAATGACAGTTAGTCGTTATTCACAATATTCCTTACCCTCCAAAAACAGTCCAACAACATGTCAATCGATTGACAATCATGGTGATGCATCTTAGCTATTTGTTACTAAATTATCCAGTTTCATTTCAAAGTAATTCTTCTTCCCTCCGCTAGCACGTCTTTTAGCGTTGTAAAACATTACGTATTTCTTTTCCAAATTTATTCTTACAAGAACTTAAAAATTTTACAAACATGCCCGCCTAAACAGAACAGTGTTGACACACATTTTATAGCAAATTCTTTTATGCGTTTCAATAATACATATTTTCCGTAACATTTCATTCTTTGTCGATCCAATTGGCATGTTTCAATTTGTACTTTGTACAATTATATTTGTTGATATAATAAATAGGTTTAGAGGCACTGTTTACTTTTACGTAAATCATGAATGGATTTAATTAACTTTTTATTTGAACAAATAATTTTGCTAATTGAAATATATAAGCCATAACATGATGCTTTGTTTCATTTTCAAACAGACAATATATACAGAGTAATATGCATCGACCTTGGCCAATAAATTGGATTAACCTACTTTACCAGCTTCCTGTATTCGAGTTTTGTTTTACTTTTATTTAGTACAAATATTTATTACTTTAAAAGTGACTGCGTTAAGTGAATAGTAAAATATGGTTAACTTAGTTTTTTATACAATGTGAATACTTTAAAAACATAACCTTTAGATTCCGAAAAATACATTTAAATATGATAAATATTTGGGGCGTTTGATTGGTACTAATTTTTACTTCCCTGTTCCATAAGGAAATGGAAGTATGGTGATGGCGAAAAATCCTGTTAGAAATAAAGGCTGATTCTGATTGTACTACCCTCAAAACATAAAGAAAAGTAATTTTTCGAAATGTGTGTGTCTATGTGTAGAATGTTTTCTATGGCGAACGTTAACTGCCGCAAATTCATACAGAATCAAATAATTTTTTACACATCGGTCTGAGTTGTAGAGGAATCAAGGCCTATTGATTTTGGTGAAGATCGGTTAAGGAGAAGGGGTAGTTTACCTACAACGTTTTATATATTTTAACAAGACTAAAGTATTAATTTTAGTAAATAAAGTATCCTGAAAAGAAGGTCATAATAATCCAATGTAGAAAGGTAGATGAAATATTTATAAATTAAAAGAATAGTTTAATTGAAGGGGGAGAGGGTAATTTTCTATAAATGAAAATGTTAGTTGAAGGGGGAGGGGATTGTTGTTAAAATAGTAGTTTGTTGTTAAAGAAGTTGTTTGTTGTTAAAATTCCTTCCCGGTCTATTTGGCCGTAGTTCTATGTTTTCTGCAAAACCAGACGTTTCAGCGGTGCCATCGACTGCCATCATCAGTGAAAATCAAGTGGGCTAACGTGAGGTGGTGTACGTTAGTGACCACAGTACTGTGGTTAAGGCTGAAGAAAGTAACTTCTATGGAAATATTTCATTTCGAAAATGATTTTAAATATAAATCTTAGAACATGGATGTCATGTATGGTTCTCCATACCGATATTTATAATTGGTACTAATAGTTATTATTACTGTACTAAGGAAAATGCCAGTGGAAAAATGCCAGGGGTAAGTCATGAAACACATTCTTTGATGTGGGTTTGAAAACGATACAGGCAAATGTTTTAAATAAAAGACGCCCAATGGAATGACCGGCCAAATTTACAACATGGCCGCAGCAAGCAGTTTTACAAAAAAGGAAAAGCTACACTGTGGCAAATATAATCAACTTCCAGAACAACAGAACAAGGTGCATTACACACGCTAAACTAATTTCATTTAGTCGCCTAATTTCATTACACGATAGTCACTTCTTGTAAAATTGTATTCATCATCATAATGGTAGTTCTGTCTAAAATAGCTGAAGATGCTATCAGATCCTACATTCTGTCTTTAAGGTCTCTGTAAATTTGCCCTGAACTCTGTAAAGGTGTCCTGAACAATGAGCACCTGCGATAGTCGAACATCCAAGTTTAATAGTTTTGCAAGCGAGTATTTTGGCCACTTGGGCTTCTTAATTAGTACAATCTTACTATAACAGATTAGATAACGTCTATATGAAATGAATCTATATCTGATACATCGTCATACAGCTTAAAACACTTGTCAGAATTTTTTCTCCTACGCTTTCTTGTAATCAGTGCCTTAAACGGTGGCCCCAATGTCTCATTAGTAGAATAAAATATGAGTATTTAATGAGAAAAAGTATTTCAAAATTTTTATGTAAGCTGTAAATACATCTAAGCGAGATCATTAGGACACGTAATTGTGCGGACTCGATGGTAAACCAAGAAAATTGTCGTTTAACCTTGACTTTACAACGATCAGAACAATTGTGATGGTAAGAGAACGAACTATTAATTGATTACAGGGAGGTCTTGATTTTCCTAATAATCCACTTAATTTACAACAAAACTTAATTTTTTTAGCGAGCAGAAAACAAGAAGTGACGTTTGGAGGAATATGTCTTTATTTAATGACTTTCTTTATTTTACCAATTTCTTTGTAGCATTGGGGCACGTAAAAATAATTTATTGAGTATGAATAAATTGTTCTGCGTTATGATCACATTATGATGTAATACACGTTAATACGAAATACGCTGGTGTATATTATATTACCTGATACAATTTGTAGACATTTTAATAATAATTATAAATAATACAATTAGACATATTTATAACCTAATAATTATAAGTTAGTAAACGTTGCAAATAACCTTTCCTGTACTATGCCTATATTATTTCTGTATCTGCTTATTGTTCCACTAACTGTCAACCTTTTATATCATATGATCCTTGTTTAAAATTATCTGAAACAATCTGCAAATAGTGTTTAATAAGGATTTTCCTTACTTTGTTTACTTAAAGAACATACAGATCCTAAATTCTAAAGGTAGTTGAAACGAGTTAGTGCAAATTCGTCGTTAATGTACGCCAGAGACATTAGTTACCAGACAGACCAGACCAGAGTTAGTTAACATTAATTGCCAGAGGCAAGATGGTTTTTGTCTGTGTATGTCAGTTGCTTTAGATTTTTATAACAGCTTATAACATTTTACTTTGAGCAGTTTTGCTCTCGTTTCAACGTACTTCAAAGTTTTGTATACTGTAGCTTTACTTTGCTAAAGATTTATTTGATATTTTTCCTTTTAGATAATTAAGGACTCACTCGCTTTAACTATTCGAATATTACTTTATTTTATTTTCCTAAGTAACGTTGAGTTTGTTTTTTTTTCTTGCAGTTTTTTTTGTAAACTACAGTCATTTTTTTTAACTAACTAAAACAGAACGGAGCATTATCGTTTTATTTATATCACTCGATTTTAGAAAAAGATTTATATTTCGCTCATTATAATGTTGATTAAATCTATAACTAGCAGATTAAATTAGGGTCGTCTTACATTTTTTTAAATTAGAATATTTTATGTTGTGTCCTTCGTTTATGTGTAACAATCAGATATGTTATCTTAGATTGTTAGTGTAAATGTAGTCAACATGAAAAATGTTCTCAAGAGACATTGTTTTGATGGAGTGTATGATTAAATAAATTCTATCAAAGAACGTTTGATAGTGTATAAAGAACACGTATATTGGTGCAATCATATCTAAATTCTATGGGATAGTCTTGACTTGAGTTCGTCATCAGTGTATGTCAGGTACGCTAGTCAAATGCTTTAAAATGTATTTAATAAAATAGGAAAGAGGTAAGTTGAATAGAAAGAGGCCCAAAGGAGTAGAAACTTGTATGTACATTGTTACAGGCATGATTCGCAATTTATAACAGACGATTTTGCACTTAAAACAGATTATTGTAGAATAATCAGCAATTAAACGCCACAGAACCGAGAGTAATCATTTCTTTACACATTTATAAAATTTATGCTATTCTCTCTGCATTAGTTCTACTATGTCACCAGTACAGTCTATGAACACAGAAAATAACAGTCACAACGTCAATAAATAAAAATATCGCAACACAGTTAAACGGTTGTTACTATTGTACACTTCACATTTGTACGAATACGCCATTGAAATTGGAGAGTAAACGATTCGCAGAACTGACTGCTGTCGAAAGCACGTGCCCTTTTATTTTCGCCGTCAACATCAACAGGTTGTAATCGCCAAGAAAGATCTGGAATTATTTACTTGATCTTTATAGAACATTGTAGAACGTTAATGATGATAGAACGTTCTATTGAATAGCACAACTACTGCACTCTGCTTCACCATGTTACAATGATACAGCTTTCTTATTATTTTTCTAATTTTTTATTTTCTTCCTCATGAATAGGAAAGTTGTGGGTGCCCTCATGTAGCATTTACATTATATGGTATAGCAGTGGTGCGTACAAGGTAGAAAAACGAAACAGTTTGAAATTTGCCAGTATTTTTATGCATCCTTTAACTAGGTGATCATTCTACTGTACATGCATCCCGCGAAAGTCATAGAATCATCTCGCAACCTCGGCGATATATACAATGGGAGGTTTGAAAAGTTTCCGGCCTAACATGGAAGGGAGGCAGGTAGACCAATAGCAATCCAATTCATTCAATGCATTTCCGTCGCAGTTCAATACACTTCCGACAACGGTCCTGCAACAATTAGCCCATGGAGAGCCTTGGGGAGCCCTTGGTCCTGTAACCCTTGGAGAAAAAATGATTTGTCTTTGTCGTGAAGCGACGTGTGAACAGCATCAGTGGCAAAATGTGTTCCTTTCAAGTCCATTTGCAATTTTATAAACAAATAAAAGCCTGACGGAGCTAGGACCTGAAAATAAGAGGGATGGCCAATCACTTCGTAGCCTGGCTGGTCCAATTTCTGCATTGTGATAAGTCCCTTGTGACATGGAGCGTTGTCCTGAAGAAGTATGATGATTTTCGCCAGCTTTTCCCTCCGTGTCTTTCGGATAGCTGCATGCAATTTATCCAAAACATCGCAGTAGTAGTTGGCGTTCACTGTGGATCCTTGCTAAACATAATGGATGTGGATGATTCCTTCCGCATCCCAAAACACAATCGCGATCACTTTGTTTTATTGTAGTTAATTACTTTAGTCAAAATTTCTACTGTGGAAATTTTTTGTGCCTTGGTGAACCAGGTGTCACCACTACATCGACTGCTTTTGGTTTCTGGATCGTAGTGGTGAAACTAGGTTTCATCGACAGTCACCAAACGGCTCAAAAAATTGGAATATCGCGTTCAAAATGGGCCAACATTGCGCGTGAAGCAAGCGCACGCGTTTTAAGCCGGAAACTTTTCAAACTCCTCTCGTGTGTATATATATTTATTTATGTTAAATATATATACTGTATATTTAAACACTTTTTGCTACAGTCTATTTCTTGATGTATATAATATATTTAATATTTATAAGATTTTACCTCAAGATGTATTTTCCTTATTTGGAACATGTTTCGGGACGCTGTGTGTTCCTATCCTCAGCCTTACTAGTTTTTACTAGTTCCCATCCTCAAAAAACTAGTAAGGTTGAGGATGGGAACACAATGCGTCCCGAAACATGTTCCAAATAAGGAAAATACATCTTGAGGTAAAACCTTATAAATATTATATGTGTGTGTGTGTGTGTGTGTGTGTGTGTAAAGGTTCTGAAAGCAGCCTGCAATTGTGACTCGCGATTAGTAGACGGTGGTTAGTGTAAAGTGATTATTGTGTGTGGAAATCTACATTTAGTACATGCATTGATTACTACGACATCGATAATTAGGTGATATTTATCGTTGTTCCATTAGCGTGTGTTTGTCATTCGTAAACTTGAAGAACTTCTGTATATGACTGTTTATTCTTGCTGTAACTAAAGTTGTAATTAACGATTCGTTTGGTGTTCAATTATTTTATTTCCACTGTTTAATGGCGACGATCCGTGCTACCGTCGTAACAATATAATTTCTATTTTTTTTTTTATAAAGTTGCTAAACTGCTACAATTTTTGTTTAGACAAAGCTTTTCGTCATCTCTGACATCATCAGGTCTTGAACAACCTTGGTACTTGGTAGGTCTTGTTCAAGACCTGATGATGTCAGAGATGACGAAAAGCTTTGTCTAAACAAAAATTGTAGCAGTTTAGCAACTTTATAAAAAAAAAATAGTAAGAATGGCAGCTAATTTAAATAATATGAAGAATATAATTTATGTACAGAAAAGAAGAGAACTAAAGCTAAGAGGCGACTATAACGGAATCAGTGTTGTATCATTTGTTGTACGACTTGGTAGGTTCAGTATATGTAGTAGGCTGCACGATTAAGTGGGCAAAATTTAAGAAAACGTTGGAGCTAAATGTTTTTGTTACAAACAATACAAGTTTTAAAACAAACTAATTTAAACTGTTGTAATACCAAAATATTATTCTAGTATTTTTTGTCTCAGAATTTTTCAAGTCACTCGACGACTTATTTTTGATTATATTAAAATGTATTCATCTCGATGAAAAGATGATTATTATAGTGCCCTTCAAGCAAAGCAAAACCAAACTCAGTTTATTTGAAGTTTGTTTACTCACTTCAAGTTCTCTCCAGAGATTTTCAACAAATTGGTTTTTAAATCCTACAGACTACTCGGTTTTACACAATGTTGAGGATTTCAAACCGCATAATTAAGTTACGGGATCTCTTCGCCTCCTTTTATGATTACACTGCCAGACAGACTACAAATATAACTGCTTCGCATCGTCTGTGAATAGTAATTGTACGACGGGACTCATTACTAATAATCTGCGTAGAGTACACGTACCTTGGCCTTGTTTACGGCGATTTTACATAATCAGCTTGGCCAATTTACGACTTTCAATTTGTTTTCTCTTCAAAAATATAAGTCGTTAGCATATACCTCTCTGTATATTTATATATTGGCGGGGATCCCACAGCTACTGCTCCATCCCGCATCTCAGTTTCCATATCAACTTATTCTGTGTATCTTCATTCTTCAGATTATTTTCTTCCATACTCCTTTCGATTCCTTCTATCCATTTTAATCTAGGTCTGCCTCTTTTTCTTCTGTTGCCAGGTCTGTATTTGAACACAGTCACAGGTATTCTTTCTTCACTCATTCTCATTAGGTGTCCATACCAGGAAAGCTGTTTACGTTTTATATCTTCTATTACAGTTTCTTTTCTATTTGTTGTTTTTCCTTATTACGTCATTCCTTACACGTTCCAGACGAGAAACTCTGGAAACCCGTCTAAGATAGTCCATTTCTACAGCTTCAATCTTCCTGCGGTTCTTTTCGTTGATTGTCCAACATTCTGACCCATAGGTGGTAATTGGTTCAACAATGGCTTTATAAATATTGATCTTTGTCGGTAGCCCGATTTTGGTGAACCATAAAAGTGAGTTTAATTGGCGTACGGTGCTTTTTCCTAAAACTAATCGATGTCTTATATCTTCATCACATCATCGCTAATTATACTTCCTAAATATTTATACTTTTCATATTTTTTGATGGATTCATACTTTTCATATATCTGATAACTGAAGATACAACATTACCTCTATTATGCTAAATAAATTTGTATAAATTTAAATTACCTCTAATATGTTATATTTTAGCTTTATATTTTTACATTAATTGTATTAATAATTTTAATTTTTGCAAGACTTAGTAATGCATAATTAGTGCATTTTGTTTTAGTAATGTCTTCATATATCTTTATTTGTGTCCAATCTCTTATCGATAAAATTAAAAACTTTGTGTCATTAGATATGGGGTTTTAAATACAAGCCCTATGTTGCTATTGAGGGTGTTCATGACTACCGTAAACCCTTACCAAGGTTCTCATTCACTCTCAACAACTACCAAATCGGGTGTTACCTGTTCAGTCGTTGCTATGTGCACCATCTAAGTAGATGTACCTTAGCACCCGAAGCATAGATGTTAATAAAAAAAATATTTAAAGTTCCAATTCGCCAGAACTATTCCCGAGTTTGCAAGCCCCGTCACACCCAAAGGACCCAAGGGTTTAACACCCTAGATACAACCACGTTTTTTTTTTTTTTTTTTTTGAAGAGGGGCCACTAGTTATTTAAAACTAGGCCAAAGCCTAGAGAAGCCAAAAATGCGCTGGGTCCAGTGGGACGGGACTTGCAATTAAACTCTCTTGTTATAACCAACAATATCATTTATTGAGTACTTGAGTGTGTAACAATTGGTTTCCTTTGTTTTTTATAAATGTAAATTTGTGTATAAATCTTCCCCGCACATACCCCACAAAAGTAACACAAACATAAATCACAAAAATAGTATATATATATATATATATATGTAACAATTGTTTTCTTTTGTTTTTTTTTATAATGCAAATATTTTTGTATAAATAAATCTTCCCGTATATAACCCACAAAAGTAACACCTACATAAATCACATAGACAGTATATATATATATATATGTAACAATTGTTTTCTTTTTGTTTTTTATAATGCAATATTTTTGTATAAATAAATCTTCCCCACACATAACCCACAAAAGTGACACATACATAATTGACATAAATACACATATAAATATAAATATATATATCTCCATCACATCCACATTATAAGTCTCACTATATCAATAACTGACACCCTTATAATTTTGAAAACATAGCCACTCGCTTATATACCCCCTTTTCTTTTTTTTTCTTTATTGACATTTCTCTACAGACATCCGAAAGTAAAAAGATATCACTAGTACTCCCACGAATCTGGGTTGGCCAAAATGCCAGATGTAACATTAAAGTGCTCTTAAACTTGGTAAGATAATAATCAATGAGTCAGAAAATTTATAACTAAGGATAATAAATAAGAAAGACGGTAAGCCACCATCTTTCCTTGGCCGGAACTGTAATTGTGAATTTGCTGAGATAATAATTTATAATTTTGTGTGAGAAATATATTTTAGCGATAGCGTTTAAAATTTTTACAATAATTATATGTCCTGATCAGTTATGTAACATTTTAAGAAAACTGGATTGGCCCGGGAACCAACATGTTCCTAAGCCTGGAGCATGCCTATGTCTGCATACAAGGCTGCCTATACAGGATTAAGCAGGGGCCGGACTGTTACTGAATTAGAAGCTTATAACCCTTACATAAACCCCAAAAATGTAATTTAAATATGTGAAATGACAGTGATTGTCTGAACTAAGTTGACAGGAATTATAGCTAAACCCTACCAGCCGGTGGGGTTTCATCCTGTCACACACGGAACTCCCCCCTTACATACATGGAAATACCAGACCCCTAATACTTGAAATACCCCCCCTTTTTACAGGAAACTAGAAAGAAAATAATGAGTGAATTAAATGTGATAGGCCTTGGATACATGCCAGCCCCCGGGCTTACACTTAATACCAAGTTAGTACATTATCAACAAAGTTCCCCCAAAATCCGCGCACAATTCTGTCTAGTTAAAGTGGGGCCTGATTAAAACGTTTGAAAGATGATCAAAATGTGACAGTGTATCACTCATACTCCACAAGTGTTATAAGGTGTTAACAGCACAGATCCGGGTGTCTATGTAAATCAAATAAAATTATAATAAATGGTTTGAGGTCACCTGGTGATGTTGAAGTTCCTACTTCCAGTGCCTGTGGTGTTGGTTGGACGTGGTCATGTTGGTGTCCCCTACGACAGGCGAAGTCGAGAGTCTTTGTTACTCGTTCAGGCGGAGATGATCATCCTGAGCCAGCGTCCACGTCTAAGACCAGGGGCCCTGCGCATACATAAATAATTAGGACTGGTCCCAACACTTATTCTCACTCTATAATGCGTCACGTACACTGGGTAGAACCGTATATAACAATTTGAACTGGCCAACTCGTAACCCTTTAAACTCATTACTTGGTTCGTTTTAGTTAAAATTTTAGACTCCCCCAAAACCAACATATAATATTTAAGCATGATTACGCTCATGTGGGCAAAAGTTTGACACACTGTAACCTGTCTATTTCTGCACTAGCACGTGTTATTACATTCGAAAAACTATCACATCCGCCAAAATAGCAGAATTTTACACCACTACAGTGATACCGACAACTATTGTCTCTTAATTACTAAATTGGTTATATTGAACACTTTAGATACATATATTGGATATGGACTACTTCTGATATACACGCCACGCGGTTGTAAAATTAACAACTTCCTTTCACACTTACTATATTGAAATGTACATATTATTTTTTACGAAACGCATTATATATGTGTTAATGCAACTTACCGCAGTTTTGTGTGAGTTTATCTACCCATGCTGGGTGATAGAATCCTTACAAAAAATAGACTCCGCTCTGTCGAAGAGGAACGTGATGTTAACTATGTGGGCGACCAAACGAGACAGAACAAGACGGTTGTAACAACGCAGTACCGAAACCAGGTACCAGGCGAACACCAGAATGCGCTGGCATGTCCCACGGCGAACTGAATTTCGCCGTTTCGTTAAACGTTAAACACAGAACCGGCTAAACTAATTTTCGCCGCATCGTTAAACACCGAAACAGCTAAACAATTGCGCGTTATTAATTATTATTTATATAATATAATAAATATACAGTATTACGGTTTATTTTTCGTATTTAATCGCCGGCTCGTAAAACGACCGGCACAATAGATAGAGAAATCCCGTCAAATATTTGGAGAAGTTACGTCGGATGCGAATGGCGATATTGTATTTGTGAATAAAAAATATTCATGAAAATATTTACAAAATAAATAAAAATTGAAAAACCTTGTAATCTACTTCATAGGTTATCTTCTTCTTCTTCTTCTTCTTCTTCTTCTTCTTCTTCTTCTTCTTCTTCTATCAGGGATTAGACGAATCACCTGTTCCGGTTCAAAAGGAATATATCTACTTCACCAACGCTTCCTAGGTCTTCCTATACTTCGTTGTCTAAACAGACTTGTATTGGCAAATTTCCTTAGGCAACCTAACATCTGTCATCGTAATCCACCTCTCTTTGTTCTCTGCAATACGATCTTGGATATTAAAAATGTACAACTGTTTACGACAGTCTTCATTGTAGAGTCTGTCTCTTTGTGTGCAACCTTTAACAGATCGCAGAAATCTTATCTCCGATGATTATATTCTACTCAGATGTTTTTTCGCCGGAACCCAGTTTCAGAATAGCACTGTACAGCCATTCATTAGCTTATACAATTGTAGTCAAGTCTCTTTGCTTGCTTTTCCCCATAATTTGACGAATTGTGCCACATTTGGACTGAAACTTAGCCAACATGTGATCAACATCATAATCCACATCATAAGTGACACAGCCAATGTGACACTTGTTCTATTACAATACAATTATGCTCACTGCCCAATACAATTTTAGTTCGCATGGGGCATTTCAACATAAATCCCATAATTCTTTAGTAGACAAATTTTCATGTTGTGATTTGAACAGACTTGCTATAAATGTAACATCGATCTCTGAAGCTCGGATTCGTTGTTTTGGACTTGATGATCAGCAAATAGCATTGTATTCATGTGTGTTCTATTATTTTTTAATTCCTGGATCCACTAGTAATATTTCCACTTTATAAATATGTCATCAATATAGATAATAAACTATGTTATCAGTATAGATTATTTTTAATGTATTTATGTATATTGTAATTTTGTGAAATTGTCGTTTTAAGAACGGTAATTAGGCAGTTTGCAAAGCGACCATCACTGTTCTTGTAATGGCCAACACGCAACGCATCATCTGAAGACGTTTTCCAGTAGTTGACGCATCACAGAGCAAAGGTCTTCCACCGGAAAATTTAAAAAAGCATATTTGAAAATGCAGCCGTGAAAACGGAAAATGTAATACAACAATCATTTTTAGTTCCTATACTTCCTGAATGAAATATAGATATGTACAGTAAATAAAGGAAGTCATTTTACGTCATCAAGTTTACATATAATAAAAAGTATTACAAAAATTAAATATGGATGCAAAAGAAACACCAGTCGCCTACCTACGCACGGAATAGACACGAGTGTTCTCCAGAGAAATTGGAAGAATTATAGATTTAAATTTTGCATGCATGATATAATTAACACAGTAGAGAAGGAATTTGTAAAGTTAATTTTTCCCTTATGTGTTTACACGGGTAAACGTATCGAAGTCTATTGGGAGAGGGGTTGAGAGTGTAGGTGGAGTTGAGTTTCATTTATAACAGCTCAATGTAAATGACCTCAGCACCTCTGCAACCAGTTATTAAAAAAACAGCAACACATTTAAAGTTGTAAAAATATTTTAAAAATAGTTGAGTGTTTAGTTTTCTACACTTACATGTCTTCCTTAGTTTTAATTAAATAAATTTGTACATATTAAATTTGTTAATCATAAAATAAATTCATTAACAAATATGGTTCATATCAATAGCATAATCAAGACCATGAAAAGTATGTTACTTCAACTTTGTCGTGTTTACTTGCTGAACTGCTACTTGTCATGTTTCGGACGAGGCTTTTCAGTGTTTCCACCATTTTCAAGTCCTAAACCACGATCAAATAACACGATGAATAAGTATGCTAGGTATGGAATATTAATCTAATAAACACACTTGTGTTGTAACGTAAATCTTTGGGTACAAAATTCTAACCTGAGTGGTGTGGAAAGGCCAGAGAATAAATGGCTGCAACGAAATGTATTCCTACGCCATAAAGTAAAACGGAAAAAAAATTAAATTCGTTTTCACTCTAACTGTTTAAATTACAACAGTTACTAATCTTTCTCATAATCTGCTTAAATTATTCTCGTTCTGGTAAACTTTTTTTTGTTCTTACCTCTTACACAGTTTATCCTTATTTTCTGCCTCCTCCTCCTCCTATGGCACTACAGTCCAAGTCGGGCCCTGGCCTCCACCAATCTCCGCCTCCAATCCACTCTACCCACTGCAACCCTCCTCCAGTTTCTTATCCCCATGTCTCCCGCGTCCTCTGCAACGCCATCTTCCCGCCTCTTTCTCGGTCTACCTCTAGGTCTCGTTCCCTCCCATGTACCTAGCAAAGCCCTCTTGGGGTTCCTGCCATCCTCCATTCTCATAACATGTCCGGCCCAACGCAATCTTTGTATTCTTATAAATTTTGAGACTGGTATCTCTTTATATATTTGATACAGTTCGTTGTTATATCTCAGTCTCCATGAGCCATTTTCTTGTATTGGGCCTATAATGCGTCTGAGGATTTTCCTTTCAAAGGTGTCTACTATGTCGACTGTTTTCTGTGTGATTGTCCATGCCTCACATCCGTAGCATAGCACCGGTCTGATGACAGTCCTATATATTTTCATTTTTGTTTCCCTGTGCACATCCCCAGACCTAAATGATGGCAGCAATGCGAAGTATGCCTTGTTAGCCATGGTGGTCCGTCTTTGGTTCTCCGGCTTCTCTGATCCAGTCTTTGATCCGAGATACGTGAAATTGTCCACCACTTCAATTGTGTCCTCCTCTAGCTCAATGTTGTTATGAACCTGGTCCCTTCTTTTTTTGATAAGCATTTTTGTTTTATCCGTATCTATGGCTAGCCCAACTTCCTTGGCTTTGTTTTCAAGCTCTATAAATATTTCTTTAGCTTCCGTGATCCGTCTTGACATGATATTAATGTCATCTGCATATGCGACTATCTGTACAGTTTTATTTGTTAACAGATTGGAGCTATTTATTGATAAGCCTCTAATTACATATTCCAATGCAATATTAAATAGTGTTGGGGCTAACCCATCTCCTTGCTTTAGGGCTCGTGTAATATTTATGGGTTCAGTTAGTTGGCTATCCACCTTTACTTGGGCTTCAGTCTGCTGCATGGTCACTTGCGTTAATCTTACCAGCTTGCCTGGTATTCCAAATTCATGCATTATGGTGTAGAGTTTGTCTCTATTAATAGAGTCATACGCTTGCCTGAAGTCCACAAAGATTTGGTACACATCAATATCACGTTCCCATGCGCATCTTAATATCTGTTTTACCGAGAAGAGTTGGTCGATTGTAGACCTTCCAGGTCGGAATCCAGCTTGGTATTCCCGTATTATATTTTCTGTGAGGGGTCTCAGCCTTTGGTTCAAGATGTACGTAAAAACCTTATAGGAGGTGCACAGCAACGAAATGCCTTATTTTCTGCACTGTCACTATTTACCACTGTATCTATATTCCAGAGACCTCGTTAAAATTGAAGATACATATTTCTTTCCCAATATCATTATTATTTTTTCCAGTCAAGTAAAGTGTATTCGACAACCTAGTGTAGAAATTGTATACACTTGGTACCAGTTATCTTTTGTTATTTGGTCATTAAGAATCAACATTCGAAGGGAGAGGTTTCCTGTATGCGAAAGCTGCCTTATCTTTCAAGAAATTTGATCTTGTGCCCCGTCGAGAGTGTCTTGGCGTTCTTTTCATTCCGTGTGATTGCGTGTGTTTTGTATTCCGTTCTCTTAATTGTTCCGTTTCCTTCATTAATCATTCACATTTATTCATGATTTTCCTTACTGTTATTACATAACATCTTAAACTCAAAATAGTTGCAAAATTGTTTGATATAAAATAAATAATTAACATACCTTAAAAAGTAAAACACCAAATTCAAACGAATTATGTGTTAAAGCCATAAGAATTACAAAACACACTAAAGTCCACATTACTCATTACTATCCGGAAATACTGCTCACTGCGTTGGAATCTGCGCATCCTGTACAAATATTAAATTTACTTTGATGAAAATAAAAGCGTAAATAAACAGAAGATACTAAAAATTATAAATATAGTAGTGTAAAATAAAATACATATTGGAACAGCTGACAGTAGTTGCAGACCAGGTCTCTCTCTCTCCCCCCTGAAAATTAATTATATTCAAACATTTATTTCAATAACCAACATAGGATACAACTTACACTTTTAATTTATAAATAAAATAATTCTAAGTTTTTTTAAGAAAGTGACGTGTTTATTTCGTTATAAAATAAACATTATCGAAAGTCTTGTGTTGTAACTTGACACTGCCTTTTTTTTTAATAGTAGAATACAGTTTTGTGTTTGAGCCTCAACACAACACCACTAAACCCACGAACGTGTTGGTTTACAGGCAAGCTCGCTGTGAATCCTATTCTTTCCCCGCTTACGCTCTTATATTACTTATATCGATATAATATGCACCGTTTTTGCAGCTCAACAAAATTTTGACAATTCTGGAATTTCTCAATATCGACACGAAGTAATTTGAAATAATTAATTAATGAAAAATTAAATATTTTCATTTATTGTTAAATCTTAATTTTTCTTGGCAAGGTTAATGTAATTACTTTAGCTTTTTATACCCTAGGTACACAATTTTTACGAATTAAAAGAATTTTATCTCTCATGTAATGTTTCAGAATTTATTTAATATAAGGTAAGACAGTTTAAGTATAAAGTGGGCACTAATCGCTAAAAGCATTTCTCCAAATGACTTGTGGACCACTGTTTTTTGTTTGTTTACAAAAGTGGAAAAGGGCTATTTAATTTAGAAAATTAATTCAAGGGATATTGTTTATGTCGTAGGCTACATGCAAATATTAATTACTTTAGATGATTTCCCAAACAAATGCATATGTTTTTGCTGTAAATTGATCTTGTACCACCGAACAAGCATATGGAAAGGAGGAGATTGAATAAAATGAGCGAATTTATTTTTTGAGTGTTTCTTATAGTCAAACAATTAATAAGTAATACTTATTAATATAATTATTATAATCGATTTAATTATTATAATCAATATTTTCATATTGTAATTTTTGACTATTATTATTATTATTATTACTTTCGTTTACTATTGTGTGCACACTATAGTGTACTTACCGTATAGAAAGTGTACATTCCGTTTTTTTACTTCGCAATTTTAACACGAATCAATACAATGATAAACGACTTTCCTTGGAACTCTGTGTTTATATATATGCATGTGTGTGTGTGTGTGAGAGAGAGAGAGAGAAGAGGGAGTGGAGTGGGTTGTTGAAGAAGCGTTTGATATATTCACACCATTTACTTTGAATAGTAACCTTGAATTACCGTGGTAAGAGGCTTATTATTATTTCGTTCTTAGCGAATCGAGGTCAGACAGTATTCGGTGTTTGAGCAGGAAATTAAGAAGCGTATTCGCCTTTGTTGTAAGGTCGGTTTTTAATAAAGGCGCGTCCTCCAATTAGTTACAGCTCGCAACAGACGGCGATAAGAGACAGGGGTGACGCGGCGATAGCGTCCGGGCCCCTGGAGACTGGCGCGGCTAATCGCGTGTTCCTCTAAACCGAATCTTATTATAACTCCGCTCGCTAGGCGATATAACTAAATTACAGACCAGTTTGAAATTATACAGACTAGCGAAGTTGAGAAAATAAAAAAACACACTAACGCATAAAAAAAGCACTATTCCAATTAAGGAATTAGGCGAATTTAATTAAATAGAGAATAGAGAAGAGATCTTGCTGAACATTGGGACCTACCAATAATATATCATTTAACGAAAGACCATTAGTAGTCTTGGACGAACCATCAAAAACAACGCGCAATTTTGTGGTCAAGCTAGAATGTTTAAACACGGCATGGTGAGGCAAGTAATAAATATTTGACGATCCTAAATTGATAGCGCCATGATCAATGAGTGTCATGTGCCCAAGATTCATGTATTCCCTGATAAAGTCTGCGTAGTCGCGAGCGAGCTTGGGATCGCGCCTGAATCTGCGCTCCAAGCTTAAAAATCTTGATTCGGCACTTGTGTAAGATTCCCCCAAGTGGGGCTTATCAGATTTGAATGGGAGCGACACTATAAATCTACCCTCGTGGTTGCGCTGAGTTGAGCGCACAAAATGCTCTTCGCAAGCCGACTCGCTATTAGGGGTATCGCCGGGGATCGTTTCTGCCTCCCAAAATCTCTCGAGAGATTGCAGGATTTGGCTGTCATTGTTCCTTGCCAAGAACGAAACAGCAGGACCCTGGGTGTGGCAGTGTTTGGGCAGATTGCCGGCCAAAATGTAACCCAGTTTTGTCTCCTGAATGATAGGGAAGTTGGGTCCGCGTGTGTACTTATTAGCTAATATTAAATCCAGATAAAATTGTGCCCCCAATAGTATGTCGATCTGTGAAGATATATTAAAATCTGGGTCGGCGAGAAAAATTTTATTTGGAATGTGGAACCGGTTGATGTCAAACGAGATTGAAGGCAGATTATGAGTTAAGTTAGATAGGACGGCACATTTGGCCTCGAAACTATGTCTCTGATAGCGAGACATAATACGCACAGAAACAATGTCAGTAGCGCAACACGCTGTGTTGCTTATTCCTGTAATTGGAATATTAGATCGGGTTAGTTTAAGGTGCAACCTTTTCGCAAATGATTTCGTACAAAAATTGATCTGGGACCCAATTCCGGCGTCAAGAAGTGCCCGAGCCTTATGCCTATTGCCAGCCTAATCAATGACATATACAACCGCAGTGGATAAAAGTACATTGTTTTTACACTGTAATTTGAATGAGCAATAGTTACTGCTGGCAGCTGCTGATTTCGGCACGTAATTAGCGTGCAGCAAGGTGTGGTGACCCTTTGAACAAATTTTACAAACCTGTTTACTTTTACAATTTGTTATCAAATGACCTGCTCTAAGGCAGTTAATACAACATTTATGATTTGCAACCAATTGCCCCCGCTCAGCGGCACTTAATATGCGAAAATTATTACACATGTAAAGCGGGTGGTCAGATTTACAGCACACACATGAATAATGCCTTGCCGCTGCGTGATAACTCTTAAAGGTACTGCTGCCAGCAGTATTTCTTAAGCTACATTTCTCAAATTTATTGTTTGGTTTTACACTAGGTTTGTTGAATTGCTGCCCGGATTCAATTGGCATTGTATTTTCTAAAAGTTGTCGGCGCAAATTCAAAAAATGCGTAAAGTCTTGAAAACTGGGCAAGTTGTCAGGGTCTATGGACACCTTCCAACGTTTTAAAGTAATAGGGTCAAGTTTGGTGGAGAGCAACTGTATGGTAATAAACTCAAATAGGTTTACGGACAGCTTCATTGCCGCCAGTGAATTAACGGAAGACGTTATAGTATTCGTAAACTCCGCCAAGCTTTGAACTGAGTCCTTTATTGTGGACTTAACCTGAAGTAGGTTCTGTACATAATATTTGGCTAATATAAATGGATTATTGTACCTCTCGGACAGCAAGTTCAACGCTATTACATAATTTTCTTGACAAATTGGTAATGATTTAATTAAGTCTAATGGTTCACACTTCACCGATGAATGCAAGTAATGCAGTTTCTGTACTGGCGTTAAATCTGATCTTGAATGCACTAGATCATTGAAAATTGAATAGAAATGTTGCCACTCAAGTATGTTGCCTGAGAAGCAGGGCAAACTTATCGGCTTTAAATGCACAGGCGTCGATAGTACAGGAGGCACAGTCTGAGTATTAAAAGTGTCAAGGAGTTGTAAAATGTTTGCCTCAGTTGAGTATATCGTTTCCTCAACCTCGACTCGGTCTGCCTGAGCAGTGCTCGCGTCTTTACTGATAAGCTCTATCTCAGACTGTACTTCGTCGTACTTCGAGGCTAAGCTCTTAAGACTTTCTAATCTTACAGTCAGAAAATGTTTTGTAGTTAAATTAATATCAAAAGAATTTACCGCGGATTGTATCCGCACTATCGCGGACTTTAATCCGCCTCTCTTTCTGGTCAGCACCTTGAGGCCTTCTTCAGACATTTTTTTACGCACCTTTTTACTGTTGCTGGTGGTACCTGGTTGGCGACTTCCCGCAGCGTCGGCTCCTTGGTGATGATGGTGAACAGCTGGCAAAGATGACCACTTTGAGGCACTGCAGCCGGCAGGAACTTGCTATTACGTTGCCCGAAGATGACGAGCGAAATGGCGACGCAAATCACGCCACGGTCACATTAGCTGACGTGCTAATCCGCCCGTGATGGCCAGAAAAAGATGTAAAAGATGTTAAATGGAAATCCAGGTCCGGAGTGACCAAAAAATGGATGGTCCCGGTCCGAGTGGACCGAAACTGATGAATAAAAGTAATGTTCCACAAGTGTGGACAGGAAGAATTAATTAGTTGGGCCCAAGGGGGCGAAAATTATGTTTCTTGAATTATATTCTGTTAGCTGGTCTTCCATGGTGATTGAAGATGATGTGTAGAATGAATTAAAAATTACATTAAGAAATAAAAAGAAGTGGACTGTATACGAATAGTTTTAATATTGACTGATTACATTACAGCTGTAAAAATTGAAGTAGGCTGGCTAATGCTGCATATTGAATTAATATAAATTTAGTTACTCATGAAGAGGGCCTAGTCGGCCATAATAGAAAATAATAAGGCCTAAAGCCTACATTTAATGTCGACACTAACTTGACAGAGAAAGTTCGGCGAACCGAACGCCGAGAAAGCTGAATGTGCACTGGGCAAGGTACAATCACGCGAACGTTGATGCGATATATAAATCAGATTAGCCAACCTAGAAAATAAAATCATCGCGCTACCGTCCATAAACTGCCCGTCAAAAATCAAAAAGATTTTTTAATACATTTTTAATAAATTAGAATACATTTACAATTTAGTTCAAAATAGTGCAGTTCTTAGTAACGAGAATCAGCTTCAAGGCTAAGTTGAACCTTGAGTTGAGATTAGATAACGGCAATCGGCCGCTAGTTTAGAGATAAGCATGCAGATAGGCGACTGTAGGCCAAGGTTTGGCAAACAGCTGTTTCATGTACCAATAAGTCTGGTTAACGACTATTACTGACACAAGTGTGCACAGTATGTAACATTATAAAACATGAAAGGAAAATACATAATATGCAAGTCATAGAGTTACCTCAATGCTAGCTAAGGTCCGTAGACCTGTACAGAGAGTTCATTACATGAACAAAATTGTTGTTGAACATGTTGCAGTTGCATGTTTTATTGTATATTCAGGAGGGCGACATGTATCGACCTAGACATGATATTCCTGAAGTTTCAGGAATTTACAATATGTAACAATGTGTGGGCAAGCTAGATGCTGAATGTAGCCCAGATATGACATGTATGTCATAATTTTAAATAAAGAAGTGTGCATGCTTACCTACAAAAATGAATAAAATATGAAGTACAATGTGAATAAATTAGACGAGACAGTTACAGACGGCAGGCGCTTACAATAGTTTTTACATCGACACAATTTATGTGAATACAACAACAATAACTTGAATAATTACAAGATAAACAATTGTAATGTCAAACAACAATAGAATACCGAAATTACAGAAACAATTTAACAATTTAAGACATTCCCACAATAGTACATATTTATCAGAAACCATATAAAGAAATGAATGCATGGTTACTTAACAGCAAAACATGCGAATATTATGCAATAACATTTCATAAATAAGACCACCCAAAGACATGCAATACACCCCATAACATCAATGAAAATGTGTGACATAGTATGCCACAAAAATTAACATACAATACAAATATTAAGATATCACCAGAACTGTAATAATCAGAAGCGTGCCATGACGCAAAGTTGACAAAAAAAATATTGTGACAATCTATCACAATTATGTTGACCAAATGGTCGTAATAAATAATAAGCCAATGGCGGAATAAAGCCGCATTGCGCTATAACCATAATGTCAAATCTCGTCTCGCGCTGGCAATAGACATAATTTATGTATTGGTCTCCGCAAAACACCCGTAGGCGTGCGAATGTCCACGACGCGAACCAAGTTATCTGGGCCGGGAAATGTGGCGATGATCACGCCAAATTTCCAGGCTAATGGAGGCAAGTTATCCTCAATGATCAAGGCTAAGTCGCCAATGGAAACATTATCTTTGGCAAACCTCCACTTGTGACGCTGTTGCAGCTGGTGCAAATAATCGCGAGACCACGCCTTCCAAATGTCCCGGACAAACCTCTGAATCAGCTGCCAACGACCAAGACGAGAAACAGGAACGTGAGAAAGGTCTGGGTCAGGAATCGCAGTTAGGGGCGCGCAAATCAAAAAATGGCCAGGTGTAAGTGGCACCGGGTCGTTAACATCCGAGGAAATAGCAAATAAAGGCCGAGAGTTCAGACATGCCTCTATCTGAGATAAAACGGTCGTGAACTCTTCAAAGTTTAATATAGATTTGCCTACCACGCGCCGCAAATGAAATTTCAAACTCTTGATGCCGCTCTCCCAAAGGCCACCGAAATGAGGTGAGGAGGGCGGAATAAATGACCATGATATCCCCTGAGAGGATGTGAATGACTTAATCGAGGTGATGGCATCCTTATTGTGCCAAAAGTTGTAAATGTCATGTAAGATGGTGCGGGCCTTCCTGAAGTTCGTGCCGTTGTCGGAGTACAGCTGACTGGGTATACCCCGACGTGCCATAAAACGACGTAAAGCAGCTATAAATGCGCTGGCAGTAAGGTCGGACACCAATTCCAGGTGAATGGCCCTAGTTGCTAAGCAAACAAACAGAGACACGTACGCCTTAGTAAGAGTTCTAGACTTCTGCCCGCCATGACGAATCATGAAGGGACCACCATAATCAACCGCGCAAAATAGAAACGGCCTTGAAGGAGTGACTCTAGGGGATGGAAAAATGCCAAGCCTCTGGACCTGCTGTGTGGCGCTGAACCGGATACACTTGAGACACATACGGATAATGGAACGGATGACTAGCCGGGCATTAACAATCCACCAACGCTGACGCAGAGAATGATGCACGAGCTGAGCACCAGCGTGAAGTAAGCGAATGTGTTCGCGTTCGATGATAAGGCGTGTGACATGCGCCGAAGGGGGTAGTACGATAGGATGTTTCGAATCGTAAGGTAACTGGGAATGCTGCAATCGTCCACCCACGCGTATCACTCCAGAGTCGTCAAGAAACGGGTCGAGAGAAGCCGACTTGCTTGTGATGGAAACAGAAGATCCGTTCCGAAGACAACTAATTTCGCCTGGGAAGTGGATCGATTGAGATTGTTTTATGAAGAAATTGAGAGACTGATGAATTTCTGCAGGGGTTAGATCGCCCGAAAGTTTGTCCGCAGATGAGTGTCTAACATTTCTGATGAAACGAAAACAGTAAGCGTATACACGTGTCAGCCGGTGTGACGAGGAAAAGTCCAACGATAAGTCAACAGCCAGGGTAGACATTAGCGAACGGTTATGTGTAGTTTTCTCTTCCGCGGTGACTTCCGAAGATGATGGAGTGGCCGGTACGAAAGATGGGACAGGATTAGAATCTGACGATTGAGACAGACAGCCAGGACCGTGCCACCAAAGCGAGCAATCGCGCAAAACGTCCGGGAAACCCCCTAGATATAATATCAGCAGGATTGCGTCGCGAATCAATGTGATGCCAGATATAAGTTTGCGTGCGAGGCTGAATTTCAGCAACCCGATTAGCGACGTATGTTTTCCAACGCGTAGACTGCGCATGAATCCAGTAAAGAGCCACCATAGAATCGGAATACAAATGTACATCATCAATAAACGAATGAAGAGCAGGAATAATTTTAGATACGAGTCGCGATAATAACAAACAAGCGCAGAGCTCGATGCGAGGTAATGACACTTGGCGTAGGGGAGCCACGCGAGATTTTGAACACAAGAGACGACAGGAAGCAGTAGCATCTTGATAAATGACTCGAATATACACACAACAGCCGAACCCTCTCTCGGACGCATCCGAAAAACCATGCAACTGAACTGTAACCGCCTCACGGTTGCAACGAATAGATCGCGGGACCACTATTTTACCAATCGGACTTAATTTGTCACACAAAGAATGCCAATCCGAAAGTGACTGACCGGAAATCGGTTCATCCCAACCAAGCTTACAAAGCCAAAGTCGCTGCATAAAGTGTTTATACAAAAAGACAACTGGTCCGATTAAACCCAGCGGATCATATATTCCGGCGATAATTGAGAGAATCTTCCTCTTGGATATGCTACGATCGACCGGAGATAGTTTGACGTCAAACAAAAATGAATCGGCAGTGTTGTTCCAAAGAATGCCCAGGGTACGCACGTTGTCCTGTTTATTTAGGGGTCGTGAAAGGTTGTGATGATTTGCGACCGCTGTGGGTTCATTTGATGCCCATTTGTGCAACGTGAAACCATATTGAGCAAGTAACGCACCTAGGTCGGATTTCAGATTGGTCAGATCGGGGATAGTGTCCGAACCGGTAAGTAGATCGTCTACATAAAAATCGTTAGTTATGGCTAAAGCCGCTTGGGGAAAGGAAGTTTGATTGTCTCTAGCAATTTGTAGAAGGCACCGAGTGGCCAAAAGGAGGCGCTAGCCGTGCCGTAGGTTACTGTTCGCAGCGCGAAATGCTTAAGTGGTTCGAGGGGAGAGTCACGCCACAAAATACGTTGATAGTGACAGTCCCCTTCAGCAACGCGAATCTGACGATACATTTTTTCGATGTCGGCAATCAGGACATACTTATGTGTGCGAAACCGCAACAGAATAGAGAAGAGATCTTGCTGAACATTGGGACCTACCAATAATATATCATTTAACGAAAGACCATTAGTAGTCTTGGACGAACCATCAAAAACAACGCGCAATTTTGTGGTCAAGCTAGAATGTTTAAACACGGCATGGTGAGGCAAGTAATAAATATTTGACGATCCTAAATTGATAGCGCCATGATCAATGAGTGTCATGTGCCCAAGATTCATGTATTCCCTGATAAAGTCTGCGTAGTCGCGAGCGAGCTTGGGATCGCGCCTGAATCTGCGCTCCAAGCTTAAAAATCTTGATTCGGCACTTGTGTAAGATTCCCCCAAGTGGGGCTTATCAGATTTGAATGGGAGCGACACTATAAATCTACCCTCGTGTTTGCGCTGAGTTGAGCGCACAAAATGCTCTTCGCAAGCCGACTCGCTATTAGGGGTATCGCCGGGGATCGTTTCTGCCTCCCAAAATCTCTCGAGAGATTGCAGGATTTGGCTGTCATTGTTCCTTGCCAAGAACGAAACAGCAGGACCCTGGGTGTGGCAGTGTTTGGGCAGATTGCCGGCCAAAATGTAACCCAGTTTTGTCTCCTGAATGATAGGGAAGTTGGGTCCGCGTGTGTACTTATTAGCTAATATTAAATCCAGATAAAATTGTGCCCCCAATAGTATGTCGATCTGTGAAGATATATTAAAATCTGGGTCGGCGAGAAAAATTTTATTTGGAATGTGGAACCGGTTGATGTCAAACGAGATTGAAGGCAGATTATGAGTTAAGTTAGATAGGACGGCACATTTGGCCTCGAAACTATGTCTCTGATAGCGAGACATAATACGCACAGAAACAATGTCAGTAGCGCAACACGCTGTGTTGCTTATTCCTGTAATTGGAATATTAGATCGGGTTAGTTTAAGGTGCAACCTTTTCGCAAATGATTTCGTACAAAAATTGATCTGGGACCCAATTCCGGCGTCAAGAAGTGCCCGAGCCTTATGCCTATTGCCAGCCTAATCAATGACATATACAACCGCAGTGGATAAAAGTACATTGTTTTTACACTGTAATTTGAATGAGCAATAGTTACTGCTGGCAGCTGCTGATTTCGGCACGTAATTAGCGTGCAGCAAGGTGTGGTGACCCTTTGAACAAATTTTACAAACCTGTTTACTTTTACAATTTGTTATCAAATGACCTGCTCTAAGGCAGTTAATACAACATTTATGATTTGCAACCAATTGCCCCCGCTCAGCGGCACTTAATATGCGAAAATTATTACACATGTAAAGCGGGTGGTCAGATTTACAGCACACACATGAATAATGCCTTGCCGCTGCGTGATAACTCTTAAAGGTACTGCTGCCAGCAGTATTTCTTAAGCTACATTTCTCAAATTTATTGTTTGGTTTTACACTAGGTTTGTTGAATTGCTGCCCGGATTCAATTGGCATTGTATTTTCTAAAAGTTGTCGGCGCAAATTCAAAAAATGCGTAAAGTCTTGAAAACTGGGCAAGTTGTCAGGGTCTATGGACACCTTCCAACGTTTTAAAGTAATAGGGTCAAGTTTGGTGGAGAGCAACTGTATGGTAATAAACTCAAATAGGTTTACGGACAGCTTCATTGCCGCCAGTGAATTAACGGAAGACGTTATAGTATTCGTAAACTCCGCCAAGCTTTGAACTGAGTCCTTTATTGTGGACTTAACCTGAAGTAGGTTCTGTACATAATATTTGGCTAATATAAATGGATTATTGTACCTCTCGGACAGCAAGTTCAACGCTATTACATAATTTTCTTGACAAATTGGTAATGATTTAATTAAGTCTAATGGTTCACACTTCACCGATGAATGCAAGTAATGCAGTTTCTGTACTGGCGTTAAATCTGATCTTGAATGCACTAGATCATTGAAAATTGAATAGAAATGTTGCCACTCAAGTATGTTGCCTGAGAAGCAGGGCAAACTTATCGGCTTTAAATGCACAGGCGTCGATAGTACAGGAGGCACAGTCTGAGTATTAAAAGTGTCAAGGAGTTGTAAAATGTTTGCCTCAGTTGAGTATATCGTTTCCTCAACCTCGACTCGGTCTGCCTGAGCAGTGCTCGCGTCTTTACTGATAAGCTCTATCTCAGACTGTACTTCGTCGTACTTCGAGGCTAAGCTCTTAAGACTTTCTAATCTTACAGTCAGAAAATGTTTTGTAGTTAAATTAATATCAAAAGAATTTACCGCGGATTGTATCCGCACTATCGCGGACTTTAATCCGCCTCTCTTTCTGGTCAGCACCTTGAGGCCTTCTTCAGACATTTTTTTACGCACCTTTTTACTGTTGCTGGTGGTACCTGGTTGGCGACTTCCCACAGCGTCGGCTCCTTGGTGATGATGGTGAACAGCTGGCAAAGATGACCACTTTGAGGCACTGCAGCCGGCAGGAACTTGCTATTACGTTGCCCGAAGATGACGAGCGAAATGGCGACGTAAATCACGCCACGGTCACATTAGCTGACGTGCTAATCCGCCCGTGATGGCTAGAAAAAGATGTAAAAGATGTTAAATGGAAATCCAGGTCCGGAGTGACCAAAAAATGGATGGTCCCGGTCCGAGTGGACCGAAACTGATGAATAAAAGTAATGTTCCACAAGTGTGGACAGGAAGAATTAATTAGTTGGGCCCAAGTGGGCGAAAATTATGTTTCTTGAATTATATTCTGTTAGCTGGTCTTCCATGGTGATTGAAGATGATGTGTAGAATGAATTAAAAATTACATTAAGAAATAAAAAGAAGTGGACTGTATACGAATAGTTTTAATATTGACTGATTACATTACAGCTGTAAAAACTGAAGTAGGCTGGCTAATGCTGCATATTGAATTAATATAAATTTAGTTACTCATGAAGAGGGCCTAGTCGGCCATAATAGAAAATAATAAGGCCTAAAGCCTACATTTAATGTCGACACTAACTTGACAGAGAAAGTTCGGCGAACCGAACGCCGAGAAAGCTGAATGTGCACTGGGCAAGGTACAATCACGCGAACGTTGATGCGATATATAAATCAGATTAGCCAACCTAGAAAATAAAATCATCGCGCTACCGTCCAACACGTCTGTCAAATCAACATTGTATTGTATACTACAGCTCCTAATTCGGACTAACTTATTAGCATAAAACACGAAGAATGTTCTCTCATATTTCCGGGTACACGTCTTCAAGAGTAAATCATTAAAAAAACATAGGGTACTTCAGTATACAACTTCTGTAATCTCGTCATTTAATTTCTTATTATACATAATCCCACACTAATACATAATATCCGTTATCGTTTACTGACTAACGATCTTTTCATTCTTCATATTGTAAACTAATGGCCGGGAACCAGTTCCTGGAGAGATTTCTACTTTGTCGGCATTAAGCTTACAATCTTTTACTTATTCTCATTAATTTCAGATCCCTGTGCGTGCCCTTTCCCTTCACGTATAATTATAAACATTAATGGTTTTTTTAAGCAATGTCCATAGATAACTGAAATTAAAACTATTCTCTTACGTTGGTAGCTGGAAAATTTATATCTGTTGTATGAATACAACATGCAGCACGTGTACGATCGTTTGCGAATTATATACAGTCAATAATTTTCAAGAATATTAGAGTGTCCTGTTAGTTATGATTATTTCTGCCTGATTCGCTACGTATATAATACATTGTATATGTGTGTGTTTATATATATGACCTTGAAAATTTTATATATCCGTACGATTGTTTTATTATCTTGTTCCTGTTCAGCATAATATAAAGTTAACTTTAACCGGTTTGCCTTTGTTTCCCTTGTGCGATAATACAAATAGAATACTTTAAATAAACAGTTTTTCTGCTTCGCTTCCTGTTTCTCCTTGGAAAACGTTTTCGCCCAAGATTAGTTTTTATTTCAGCAGCTAATTAGTTGTTGAATAATTGGCTGAAGTAATTAAAAACTGTGCTTACTATTGTTCGTAAAAGGTAAGATAATTAAAACATAACAAAGAGGGAAGTATTTTTCATGTTATAAGTTTTTGTTTTTTAATGCAAAGTATTTGAGATAAAGATTTTATGCGGTCTGGTCGACGTTCATACATTTTTCTTTAAATCCTGATAGAGCACATATTTTTTCTACTGCAAAGTATTTGAGGTGAAAATTTAGTGCGGTTTGGTTAACGTTTATGCATTCTTTTCTATCCTGACGGAGAATATTGACGCCTACAGATAGGAAATCTGGTTACAAAACAACTCGCTGACAAAGAGAGAAATAGGGGTAGGAAGGAAAAGAAGAAAAGAAGGGGTAGAAGGAAAGAAGAAGAAGAAAAATTTATAATAACAAAGAAAAGAAAAAAACAAAGAAAATTAAAAAGAAGAAAGGACAAATGTTATTTGTCTTATAGGAATATTACATTTGTGTACGTATCCATTGACTAGATTCATGTAGTATTTTAATATTAAATTTTCTGAACAAGTAATTAGATTTTGTTCAAAGAAAGTTAATAAACTTTCTATTGAAACACTGCAGGAGAATATAGTGTTTATTCTCATGAGAATATAGTACGCAAAGTCAGTAGTGTCTAGCCGTCTTTAGAGAAACATTCAGGTTTTAATTGCGCAAATTCAATTCTTAACGATTTTCTTTGCACAAAAACGCTTTGTTTTCTTAGAACTTTCTTTGTTGACCTTACAGTCTCTAGAGACTCGACTCGAGACAAATTGGCTTCTCAGAACTAACTGCAGACAAAGACGGCGGTGTCAGATCACGAGAACTTAATTACTTAAATACTCGTAAGTATCAAGCGGTTCCCGTCAGTTTATTTTATTAACCTTGCACCTAACGAAACGAATGACATACGTACAATTTACAACTTAAATTTTACACATTTTGAATTTGGTATACCTATTGTGTTCACACATCATGTAATGTTTTCACTTCTGTTATGTCATCCCCCCCACACACACACACTCACGCACGCGCACGCGTATGAGTATTTTAATTTGAATTATGTAACTGCTAAGTAATTACATATAGGCGTTAATGAATTATATATTAGACAACTAAATTTAAAATAAGTTTTAATTAATGATTTAACATCGAAATATTTTGTTATTTCTATAATGTTAACAAAAAATACGTATTATGAATTAGTATAGTTCATGAATTTATGAATTAGTCGTCATCAACGTCAAGGATTAGGCTTGTCCTGAACCTGTTCCGGGACCCACTTCGCTCTCTGCCGTGGAGAAGACAGTCCCTTTAAGACAAGGGAAGTCCGAATTACATCCCCTCCCTTCAGATGGAGGTTGTGCGGATAGGGCCAGTAACCCACCCACGTAATAAATATCTTACTTGCGGGAACCAAAAAAAAAGCCTCGGAAATGAATGAATTAGTGTCTACGAAATTAGACACATTAAGAATAATATAAAGTCGCATTTATCTTTAAGTATTTGAAGTCATTAGTATCTTTGAATTTTTTGTAGCAAAAGTATTGACTAAACCCAATATATAAAAATAGTGATATTAATTCAACAATCGCGCAATTGTCGAGTCTTCACGCAAGAACACGGTACGTAGATACGAGCATACTCCACGATTTATAATGAAGATTCTACAGTGATCCGAAAAGACTTAGTAAATAATTTGTTAACCTTCTCTGTGGTTACAGTTTTGTGTGCGTTGACTGCAACTATGAAACACCAAGTGTGTGTGGCTCCATTTATTTTCGCAATTCTTTATTCAAGCGATTACAGTAGCAAAAGTAACAATTACAGTAAGAATGATATGCTTGTTAAAAACAATTGTTGACACTTTCTTATGCGACAATGCAGTGACTGCCATTATAGGTTCTGTATACTGCATATTGGGTATCCGTTTAAACCAGGAGTATTCTATGTACTCTAAGTATTCTACGCGTGTGACGTTTTTTATAAACATGTTAGTAAAATCGATTTAATGGAATAATAAAGTATTCGGTGTATTTTCTGGCCAAAATAATAAAATGTGAACGGAGTACTTATCCGGCGTTTAATAATTTATTTCGCCTTTCTAAATATCATAATCTATAAAATTCTTTTATAAATGTAGATTTAAAAAAGAGTTGGCAACTGTTCCTTCTTAATTTTTGTTTAAAACCGAGGATAAATCTGTTTTCAAACGATTTATTGCGGCAGCCGAAACATTACATTACAAAGTATATAGTGTCTAGCCGTCTTTAGAGGAACATTCAGGTTTTAATTGCGCAAATTCAGTTATCAACCATTTTCTTCGCCACAAAAACGCTTTGTTTTCTTAGAACTTTGTTTGCTGATCTTAAAGTCTCTAGAGACTCGACTCGAGACAAATTGGCTTCTCAGAACTAACTGCAGACAAAGACGGCGGTTTCGGATCACGAGAACTTAATTAAGTATCAAGCGGTTCCAGTCAGTTTATTTTATTAACCTTGCACCAAACGAAACGAATGCCATACGTACAATTTACAACTTAAACTTTATACACATTTTGAATTTGTTATACCTACATCATGTAATGTTTTCACTGCTGTTATATCCCCCCCCCACAGACACACACACTCACGCACGCGCACGCGTATGAGTATTTAAATTTTAATTATGTAACTTTTAAGTAATTACATAAGGATGTTTAAATTATTTATGGTTGAATATTTTATATATCTAATACATAATCCATAATAGCTAATATCTCATACCTACCACCTAATACCCGACATCTCATCACTAATATCTGATTTTTGAAACTTCGTAAATGGGACATCTGGTATCTAGTGTGTGACATCTTGTTAACTAGTGTCTGAAATAGTTAATAGCTAATAAGTATAATCTAATATCGTATACATGATGTGTTAATGTAATAGGCCTACCTAATACCGTAGGGCAAAAAATAGAAACCTTGGCGAGACCTTCTGCTAACTAAGCGATGCCCATTAAAACGTCCAGAGCTAATTTTAAAATTACCTATGACGTCAGTTTCGTGTTGTTTGAGGTGACATAGTTGCTCTTGTAAGTTGAAAACAAAATTGTACCATGCATGTATTATTTGCTCGGTTCTATGATCAGAAAATTTGTTTTGCGATATTTTCTCTTCTGTCATTAAATAGTTCATCGTTATTTAAAATGTTGCGTATGATTATGGGATATAAAGTGCTTCGACAAAGAAAAAACGTACTGTATTAGAGAAAACAATTTTTGAATATTAATTGCACCACTTTCACATGTGAAACTTACTTTGTTTATTTACCTCGTACGCGTTTCAGCGTGATGTTCGCCTTCCTCAGCGAGGTGTGATAAAAAGTTTACACTGTTATAATGTATTTGTAAGATTAAAAATTAATTCAAACGAGCATCAAACCGATTTAAAAATAATGGGTTTGACTATTTGAATGAGTCCAGTTTTCATACATACTAAATGTATTTCGTTCAGTTCAGAATAGTGAGCGAGTTGTGCAGATCAGGGAGTTATTTACATTAGAAAATTAAAACAAAGAGAAAAATTAAAACAAATTAGAAAAAATAAAACCCTTTATGACTACATCTCTATAGTTTTTAGATTAAACAATTTCTATTTTCTACTTTCTTTAACACATGAATAGTTCTACATTACCTACCGGTACAGTGAGTGTTGTTACAAAACTTAACATTTGACACAGAAGTAATCCGTCTTATATTTAAATTTTAAGTCTCTGTTGCGAACACTATAACTTTTAGCATTTGTTTTGAACTAAAGTCTTAAGTTTTTCTCCCTCATATTTGCATGCACATTGAAACTTAAATTCCTTCCCCGACTTTTTGACTTTTCCCTCTATTTATTTGAACTTATTTATTTATATTTGGTTGGTGATAAGAAAGTACTTAAGAAGGTACAGCTCATTTTCCGAACAAAATTACCAAGTGTGTACAAACCAATCTTGTTATTTAAAGGCCTACATACACAGATTCCTATGATAATGTACTCTTCTTCTTCTTCTTCTTCTTCTTCTTCTTCTTCTTCTTCTTCTTCTTCTTCTTCTTCTTCTTCTTCTTCTTCTTCTTCTTCTTCTTCTTCTTCTTCTTCTTCTTCTTCTTCTTCTTCTTCTTCAGACTGTGGACAATATGATTTGTTGCGCACTCCTTGGTCCGACCATCTTTTCTGTGGTCTTCCAATATTCTGCCATCGATGTAATCCGAAAGGGATTATAAATCAACATTTGTTTTGGTATCCTGTTAATGTAGTTAATGAATTAATGAATTCATTAGTCAAAATGTCTAAGAAATTTGACACGTTAAGAATAATGCGAAGTCGCATTTACCTTTAAGTGTTTTAAGTCATTAGTATCTTTGAATTTTTTAGCAACACTATTGAATAAACGTAATAATAATTGTGATATTAATTAAATAACCGCGCAACCGTTCAGTCTTCACGCAAGAACAGGCTACGTCAATAAGCGCGTACTTCATGATTCATAGTGAAGATTCTACAGTGTTCCAAAAAGACCTAGTAAATAATTTTTTAATTTTCTCTGTGATTACAATTTTGTGTGCATTGACTCAACTATGAAACAGCAAGTGCGTGTGGAAGCAGTTATTTCGCAACTTTTTATGTAAGTGATTACAGTAGCAAAATTTTTATGTGTTTTGTTAATAACAAGTTCTTACATTTTCGTAACCAACAGTGTAGCCATTAGATGTTCTGTATACTGCATACTGGATATCCGTTTACACCAGAAGTAAAATATTCTACGCGTGTGACTTTCCTTTATAAGCATGTTAATAAAATCGATTTAATGGAATAATAAATTATTTGGCCAAAATAAAAAATATTACATGAGTATTTATTCGACGCTTAACGATTTATTTCGCCTTTCTGATATCACGATCCACACAGTTCTTGTAACACTGTAGATTTAAGACAGAATTGGCAACTGTTCCTTCTTAATTTTTGTTTAAAACCGAGTATAAATCTGTTTTCAAACGATTTATTGCGGCAGCTGAAACATTACATTACATTCTGCTTTACAAGAGAAAATATAACGGGCGCAGACAGTACGTAACCTTATACACGATGGAGCTCAAATACGTTAAGCTCTCTGTCTGGCCCTCCCGTATAACGTTAACCCCATGTACTATCTAATCTCAATTATTTAATCAAAATGTAATTACGTCTAGTAGCTACTTGCATCTTTGCTACTAAGTTTCATATTCCGCGTATCTGCTGCGGAATTATAAGTTTCTTCGCAGTCGATATACCGTAACTATAACACTGATACTGTTATACATTCTATGATAGAAAAAATTATATTAACTATAAGTATAATTTTTAAATACTTTTAAATATAAGGCATTGTTTTCATCGACAACTAACGCTGTGTGTGTGTGTGTGTGTGTCGTCGATAACTGAAGTTGTTTTTACCGTTAACAACATTACGTTATTAACACAATGAGGGGTTGTACTTTAATGTTAAGGTAAATTATCGTGATATAGTAAGTTGTATGGGAATATTATGAGGTTCATTTAAAGCTTTCTACATTTTATACCCATGACAAGCTAAAGGTTAGTCCATTTTTAGAGGCGCCAAGAGCACGAGTATGTGAAGACTTTTAAGTACCGGGAAACTCCGCCAATAACATTGACTCTAGAGTATTCAACAGTGAACAACAGTTTTCATGAAAAACGAGTACTGTCTAACCTGAGAAGAAATGGAATTCAAAAAAAAAAGAAAAGGCAGTATTTTTTAAACTGACAGAATGGATGTTGTATTAATGCCCCTGGTCATGAATTATTATAAACCTGCAGAAAATTATTTAAAATTTTAACAGGACAATATTAGCCTACGTCTTCACAGCATGGGGAATCAGAATAGAATATAAATAATTGTAGAATAACTCACAGAAGGGTACTGAGACATAAACGATTTTACTCGTGTTACTAGCAGTGTTGAAACTTTCATTATTTTCCACCACAAGACTTTAAATAAAGGACAGATGATAACAATGTGAAAGGGATGTACATAATACACAAAAATCCATGTAACGTTAATTGGTTGGAAGTTTTTGATGTTGGCTCTAATCGTCAGGTGAAAGTTCAACGTAGGCTTCCGTTGCGGAATTGTACATACTCTCAATTAGTTATTGTCTTTATCAGATAAATTTGATAATTTGATAAAATTTAAAATAAATTTGTCTCTGAAATTCTTCCCAAGAACAAAGTCAGAACGGATTGACTACAAAAAAAAAAACAGAATTTTGTCTTCTACGAAAAAACTGAAAATCGCGTGTAATCAATCTGTCTAGTGTCCGAATTCAATAATACATGTGGATTTATGTCGATTTTTGTAGATAGGCCTATTAGTTGAGATACTTTTACAGGTATGTGGGACCTATCTAGTGTAATGCAGACTACGAAGATCTAAACTGGGTAGTATTACTGAGCAGGGATATATGTAGTTAGTGTGTAATCGACTTGCAGCTGTCTTGTAAACTCTGGCATTAATAAAACCAAAGGAGCGTTGTGTTAGCGACTAGCGTCTAGCTGTACCTTCCTATCCAGGATGTGTAAGACGCACAATGGTGGGGGAAGACAGCAGGGGACAACACTACCTCTCTATTGAGGAGCCTAACAACTACGTCAACAGTGAGCTAGTGAGATATTTCGTAAACTTAACCTATAGGCTGTAACATATTTTCGGTTTGTTTAGTGGTGTTCCTATGAGTGTTCTCTCGTGTTTTTTAACAATGTAAGTATATGTTTATAATAAATATTTAATCTTAAACGACTGAGTAACAGAATTCCCAATTATCTGGGGAATTGTAATAACTGAATTTTGTGAGCTCCAGTATCTACACACTTGCCGAAAAGACTTCATCCGTAACAGCAATTCGAAATCATTGTTACAAAATGTAATTATTTAGCAATCGATTCTGCTTTTGACGGTTTAGCTTAAGTGATGAATAACCAAAGTGTTTATTAGAACTACTCGTTTTTTATTCGTTTACTTTCATTAGTTAACGTGACATTATTAGTAGTAATTTTTTCATTAATGTGCAAATCATTGCATTACAGTTATTTGCTATCCAGCATAGCTTTTCATAGTGCTTCCGTGAGTATGGTACATACAGTAATTGTGCAACATTTTGTACAACAAAAATTGCACTTTAAACAAATTTAACAAATTAACATATAACAAAAAAGGGAACCTATTCTCACCTTATCTTGAATTACTAGAATTTAAAACTTCTCTAAGTTAATAAATGTATAACCTATTTCAACCTAACAGCACGGTGCGCTTACAACAAATAGTGTACGAGGGTCAGTTGAAAAGTTCGCTGAGCGATATCTATAGTTTAGCGTTAGAACTAAAATGTTTCGTGTCTTGCCCAATTCATATTTCTTATAGACACGTATTAATTTCCAAATCTTTCTACCAATTTCGGAATAGTATATTAAATGTTCGAAGTTTACATGTCACCCATGTTTCAAAATAGACAAAATCAAACATCCTGCTGCAATTGAATTCTTTGTTAAAAACGGTCTAGCATCAATTGAAAAGGTAAGGAGATGGTGCACCTTTAAAAACAATAGTCTGTAAGTGGGTTACCGGGATAAACATGATCGTACGAGCGTTGAAGACGATCCTCTTGCAGTGCAAAGTGAAACAATCCCAGATATAAATTTTAAAAATGTCGTACACAGTGCTGGGAGACCGGCGATTGAGAGAATATGACACGCTTATAACATAGGTATTTCACATTAGCTTGTGTATCATACTAAAAGTCAAGAACTCAGTATGAAAAATCTTTGTGGAACTTAGGTGCCGCATTCGGAGTTGTTGCACTTTCAGGGCGACCACGCGGAGATCATCTCAAGAGCTTGTATAACCACGTTTAAACTCGAATGCCCACATACGAACTATTATTGTTTTTGATACTGCAGCGATCTCTAACACAATTGTCATTTCGTGTGAATTTCATTTGGCGTTAGACAATTTTTAACAGAGAATTCGTGATTTTGTCCGTTTTTCAAAACACGGATGACACGTGATTTCCAAACACCCAGTAAACAAGTAATAAATTGACAAATAGATTTAAAAATTAACAAGTGTTTACAAGAAATATGAATCTTACGATACACTAAAAAGTTTAGTTCTACCGCTAAGATAAAGATGTCGCTCCGGGAACTTTTCAACTTTCAAATATAGTTCAACCAAACGGACATCAAGGCGCGCCAAAACGGCGCTAGCGTCAGCAGATACTGAGACGGTGTTGTTCCCTCCACCATTATGCGTCTAACATCCTGGATGGGAAAAGGTACAGCTAGACGCTAGTTGTATAACGAGCTAATACAGCGGTCACTTAGAACAGAATTACAAGTCACGTAAGCACTTCTTCCTTTCGTATTGACAAAGACAGAGCTTACTTTAGTAGCTGGACTAAAACAGCAGAGGAAAACCTATTTTTACCCAGACTTAAGAGGATAAAACTGTGTTTGAAATCAACTAACACCAGAATAGAAGCAATTTACAACGAATTGGTGTTTACCACATAATAAGTTGTATTTGCGTTGCAAGCAACGTGGGCGAATCCCAACACCATTAATAGGTTGTATTTGTCAAACAAAAGCTACAGGATTGAGTCTTGTTTGACAACACATAGTTTTGTCGACACGAAAGTATTAACACCGTTAGATGGAATGGCAATTCCGTGGGCGTGTGTCCCGCCAACTCGTACAAAACGATCCCACCGTTCAATCTCGATACTGTCAAATTAACTTAATAATAGATATTTACGATACAAGTGGGATAACAACATTATTAATATACGCGTGTGAAAGTTTAGACGACGAGTGCGTAGCACGAGTCGTCTAATTACACGAATATATTAATAATGCGTTATCACTCGTGGGTCGTACAATATTTTATCTACACCCGCTGAAAAATAAAAAATGTGAGAATCAGAAAATTTAAGCTATCTACGTAGCAGTTGAAATAATGTATTGTGACGTATACGTTCCCATAGCAACCACGTTGTTATGATTACAAATAGTTTGTTTTTGCTGCAAATTAGTAATTTGTAAGTTGTTTTAAAATGAGTGAATCTGAAAGTTTGCCTTCAGATATTGAAGAGGAAGCTTTAAAAACCATATCCAACTTAATGCCAGAGAAGTCGAGATCAAAATATGAAATTGCATATGGAAGATATAAAAAATGGTATGAAGAAGAAGATTATAAACAATACGAATGATACAGCAGGAATTTACTTAAATAACTCTAAAGACTGTGTTATTAATATCTACAATAAGTAGATAACATGTTTAGATTGTAATATTATGTTGTATTTTGTGTTATGTTTCAATAAATTTTAAAATATAAACGAGTGGGATAACAAAACCAGTGCGATAATGAACTTGTTATCCCACTCAAAGTAAGTGGGATAACACGCTATTACGTTACGGGTGTAGATAAAAATATTGAAAGTATCCGTTTGTTACAATATGATTTTTGTTTATCCAATGTTGAGTGTATATTTCTTTATACAGTAGTAGTACCATTCAACCAACAATTTGTCTCTTTCGGAATACATTTAAGAAGAAATCGTAAGGTAAATTAAACCTACGTTCTGAAATTCTGTTGCTTTTAACTTGCAATCGACGCCGGTTAATCGGCTTTTACGAAAAAAAGTACTGTTTGTGTTTTTAGAAATTTGGTATTGGTTTAAATATTATTGTAATTAACACAATACACATACCAAAGTAACAAAAAATTAAATGTTTTTTTTTAATAAAATGTTTATTGAAAACGTTTTTGGTACAGTATTTAATTATCTAAATCCTACGCCATTCAGTTTGTAGTCATCTTGTCATATTATGAATCCATAGAATACAAGTTTACTGCTAACCAGAAAACACTTCTATTTGTTGTTAAATTTAAATTTTCCGTACGAGCTTATTTGTAATTACATCAACTTCTTTGTCAACTTATGTAAAGCTAAAGAAATTATTTAAGATAACGTAAGATATTTTACATATGAAGTGGACACTAATCGCTAAACGGGCCAGTTTGAAATTATACAGACCAGCAGAGACAAGAAAAGTTAAATATACGCGTACTCAACGCATAAAAAAGTCACTATTCAAATTAAGAAATTAGCCGAATGTAATTTTATTTAAAACAGGCGTTGAAAAGTAAATACCCTAACAGACAACTTTTTCAGAATAAAGTACGTTCTTCTCCCTTTTCCTGTTCTACTTTATCATAGCCATCATCGTCGTCGTCGTCATTACCAGCATCATTATTGTCATCATCTTTTTCTTCTTCTTCTTCTTCTTCTACAACTGGTACTGCTACCATTACAAGTGCTACAACTATTATGTAGCAAACATTAAATTCAATTGTAAAAATGCACGTGTGTCCAATCAACATAGCATTGTTCAGTACTACTCTTAATTTGGACAAATTATACATAATAGATATAGATTATTTATTTTGGACATTGAGTACACGTACATATAATTTATATGCATGTTTTCAGATTAAATCGTTATAAAAACGTAGGCTTCTTTCAGTGCACAACCCTTGTACTCTCTCACTTTATTTGCTTATTATAATTCCACATTAATACATAATTTCCGTTATCTTCTACTGAGTAACAAGCTTTTCCCATTCTTCATACTTTAAACCGAAGGCCGGGACCAAATTTCTATAGCAATTTCTACTTTTCTGGCATTATAGCCTATATTAGTTTATTTATCACTAAGTATTAGTTTATTTTTTATAAGTACTATGTATGTAATTGTTACGACGTTTATCTTTTTTTTATTTTTTTACCAGTGTGTATAGATAGTGGAACTTAAACGTATTCTCTTACATTGACAGCTGGAAATCTTATGCCTGTTTATGAAAATAATATGCATCACAAACACGATTGTCTGCGATTCCTATCATTTTAGCTACAGGCAATTAATTTCAAGAATATTAAAGCCTAGATAGTTGTGATTTGGTTATATATTTAATAATGAAACTATATATAACCTTAAAAATTCTTCATATTCATACGATTGTTTCATTAAATCATTCATCTCACAATAATACAAAAACATACAATATAAAGTTAATTTTAATCGGGTTTCCTTTGTACGATTACACGACCAGGATAATTTAAATAAACAGTTTCTCCGCTTGGTTGTATTTCATTTTCTCCATTTTGTTTTCCTTGAAAAACGTTTTAGCCTAAGATTGGTTTTTATTTCAGTAGTTAATTAGTTGAATAAACTGGAAAAATTAAAAACTGTGCTTACTCGTTTACGTGAAAGGTAAGATAATTAAAACATAATAAAGAGGGACACGTTTATCATATTATACATTTTTTACATAATCGTATTTCTACAGAAAATTATTTGAGGTAAAAATGTTATGCGGTCTGCTTATACATTTACTTCTTTTCTGATAGAGAATATTGACGCCTACAGATAGGAGCCAACATAGCAGCAGGCATGGTTTCAAATGCTGCCTTTAATTACAAACTCTGAGAAAGAGAGAAATCAAAAACAGAATGAGAAGAGGAGAAGAAAAACTGATGATGAAAAAGGAAAGAAAAAGAACAAAGGAAATTTAAAAAGATGAAAAGACAAATTGTGATCTTTTGTCTTACCAGAATATTAAATTTGTTTATTTATCCATTGAATAGATTCATGTAGTATTTTTAATATTAAATTTTCTGAACAAGTAATTAGATTTTGTTCAAAGAGAGTTAATAAACTTTCTCCTGAAACACTGCAGGAGAATATAGTGTTTATTCTCATGAGAATATAGTACGCAAAGTCAGTAGTGTCTAGCCGTCTTTAGAGAAACATTCACGATTTAATTGCGCAAATTCAATTCTTAGTGATTTTCTTCTCACAAAAACGCTTTGTTTTCTTATAACTTTGTTAGCTGACCTTATAGTCTCTAGAGACTCGACTCGACTCGAGACAAATTGGCTTCTCAGAACTAACTGCAGACAAAGACGGCGGTTTCAGATCGCGTAAAATTAATTCTTATAATACAGAATATAGAACTTTCACTTGTGAAACTTACTCGTTTTTCTTTCCGTACGCGTTTCGGCGTGGTGTTCGCCTTCGTCAGCAGTTTGAGACAGACTGGCCAGTAACTCGTATCGGTTTTTGTTTACGAACTCCGTTACGAGTTACTGGCCAGTCTATCTCAAACTGCTGACGAAGGCGAACACCACGCCGAAACGCGTACGGATAGAAAAACAAGTAGGTTTCACAAGTGAAAGTTCTATATTCTGTATTATTTAGTGACAAAAACCGTTACGAGTTACTGACCAGTCTGTCTCAAACTGCTGAAGAAGGCGAACACCACGCCGAAACGCGTACGGAAAGAAAAACAAGTAAGTTTCACAAGTGAAAGTTCTATATTCTGTAACATTTAGTACTGTGAAAAAAGAGAAAAAAGAAGATGAACAATCAAAACAACTTAATTCTTAATTAAGTATCAAGCGATTTAAGTAATAAGTCAGCTTATTTATTAACCGTGTGGCAAACAAAGCGAACGCTATACGTACAATTTACAACTTAAAAGTTGAAAAGGTAATAATTTTCTATAAATCAAACTGAAAATCTGCTGTTATCCTAGATTTAGGAATTTATTATCAAAATATAAATTCAAATAAAGTGTGCATAATAACCTCACTAATACATCAAATTGGAGACGTAATAATCTAAATTTATATACATTTTGGATATTGTTTGTGTGAAAATATTACAATACTTTTTTTATAGCTGTTAAATGTTATCTATTACATAAGCTTGCAAGAGATATGTTTGAGATCTTGGATTTGACTCTGGTTTTTGGATTCGATTTGCAAGAATGTTGCTCATCCGCACCCTACACGCAACACACGCCTGTGCGCGCGAACGCACACATTGTGTAATTGTGCGAACGCTCACTAATGCTTCGTTTTATCCATGTCTGTTAAGAGAATAACGGCCGTTAAAGATTTAACGGGAGATAACTCATTTCACAGAGCTCAGTTAAAAATAACATGCGTTAAAGTCGTCGGTTACTTAACGGGCAGATATTTGTCCTGTTAACTAACTAACGTCTATTAAAACGACAGGAAATTGTCACTTCAAGAAGGCAAATAAGGTGGTTAGAAATGTGTCCTTGGAATGGAGAAACTTGCACTGTCCTTGGAATGGCCAACTCGCAATTCATCATCTGAACACGTTTTCCAGTTGTCGATGCATTACATTGCAAAGGTCTTTCACCAGGAAAGTTTAAAAAAATGTATTAAAATTCAGTCGAAAAAAGTTAATAAGAGGGATCACTTTTAGTTCCAACTGTTTCCCGTATGTAAAATAGACATTTACAGCAAATAAAGGAAGTCATTTTACTTCAACCAATCTATACACAACAAAAAAAGTTAAATATGGATGCAAAAAACACCCCGGCAAACACCTACGCACGAAGTAGACACGCGTGTTCTCCAGAGAAATACAAAGAATAACATATTTAATTTTTGCATGCATAATATAATTAACAGAGTGGGAAAGGAATTTGTAAAGTTAATTTTTCCCTTTTTGTGTTTACACGGATAAACGTACTCGAACTCCGTTGGGAGCGGAGTTTAGAATGTAGGTGGATTTGAGTTTCAATTATACGAGCTCAATGTAAATGACCTCAGCACCTCTGCAACTAGTTATTAAAAAATACCAAAACATTTAACATTGACAAAATGTACACAAAAAAATGGAAACGTCAAGTATTAAATTTTTTACATTTAAACTCCAATTTTAATTAATTAAATAAGATTTTATATTTTAAATTCAATAATCATGTAATAAATGAATTAACAAAAATATTTTATACCGACAGAGTATTCACGGCCGTGAAAAGGATAGAGGAATACGACATTAATCCAGGAAACGACACTTATGTTGGAAAAAACAAATCTTTGAATATAAAATTCTGCGTAGAGTAGCGTAGACAGACCAGAGCGGATTGGCTTGAATTAAATTAGTTTTAATTTCTTTTGTCTTTTTGTTTTTGTACCTGTTTAAATTTAAAATGTATAAATTTTTCTCGTAATCTGCTTAAACTTTTTTCTTTTGCTAAATGTATTTCTCTTTTGCCTGCTCTCACAGTTTATCTTGAAATTTCTGCATGGTCATTTTCTGAATTTTTCAGTGCATCTATAATCAGGAAAACCTGAGTTTACTTTAATGAAAATAAAAGCGTAAATAAAAAAAATTAGGTACTAAAAATTATTAATACGTTAGTGTACAAATCAAATACATACTGGAAGAATTGACGGTAATTGCAGACCAGGACCGAAGACACCACACAAACCAACACGCGCGCGCGCGCGTTCTCTCTTCCTTTCTCTCTCTCTCTCTCTCGTGCGAGTTAACAATTAATTATATTAATAAGGGCGAATATATCTATGGTGGGCGGTATGAAGGTCTTAAGTCAAAAAAAGTGATTTTTTGTTTTTAGTGCAGACATATATAGAAAAAAAATTCTTTCGGATGGTATAAAAGTCTTAAGTCAATTCCTATTTTGAATGATTTTACATACTGTGATTTAAAAGATTTAAGTCAAAACCTGAAGTGTTTGGTTGGTATAAAAAATGTAAGTCAACTTGTGTCTTTTTGATCAGTACAGTTTTTGTAACCTGGATGGTATAAAAGTCATAACTCAACTTATTTCTTTTTGACCACGTTTATCCATTAATTTAAGGTCGATATAAAAGTCTTAAGTCAACATAATTCTTTGTGACCAGATTTCAAATTAGTTTTTGGTCTGATCAAAAATAAATTATATGCTTTTTTTTATGTATTTCATTTACAATATTCTGTTATAGGTAATAATTACAATTTCAAATCATAGCTGATGATGTATATAATAATATGCATGTGTTGGTATATCAATGGTGTTGGTATGCCTGGCATTGAACAGCTGATATATTGTGAGAGGTTAGGTATGTACTAAGTTGTGGTGTTCTTGGTTAAGAGATATTATTCAGAAACTTATTTGTTTAAAGTTTAAATATTAAATATGGGAGAGAGCTCGGGACGAATTCTAGAAATGGCTTTGAAAATTAATAAGGAAAAAGAGGTAAGGGCATAAAACCTATTATTTTATTTTATAATTATTATTAATTAATACAAACCATTATAAGAAAAAAATTATACGAATTAAAATACAAGCATAGAAAAAAATCCTGATTAGGAACTAGAGTAATCAATAAGTATTTAAATAAGCTCTTAAATGACCTTTACTAAATTATTTTATTTTATAATTATTATTAATTAATACAAAACATTATAAGAAAAAAATTATACGAATTAAAATACAAGCGTAGAAAAAAATCCTGAATAGGAACTAGAGTAATCAATACAATACCAAAAATAACCAAGATATTAGTAACATGCGAAGCATTATACTTCAAATCGAAAATCATTATTAAACTAAACATTTGTACAGGTACAAAAAAATTGTTTTCGAATTTATTAAAAAAATATCAGTGAATTCTATAAACTAACACTACACAGTATGATTATAATAGTGTAAAAATAAAATAAAAATAATGACCATATGATTAACACACAAACAATGACAATAGTCTCTTTTGTCATGTTTATTATAGTAACCACTTAGATAACATTTATGTTATTTCAAGATACACAAAATTTTATTTGTCTTCTGGATCATCATAATTAATTTCTTCAAGATCTGGGTCAACATCTACAATATCACGAGCTGTTTTCAACTTTTAAGTAAAAGTCGTGGAATACTGGGGGTACTAATGGGAGAAGATCTATTAAATCTTTTTTCTTTTCTTCCGAAATTGCAACCATTTCGGAATATCGTCTTTTAAGTTGTGTGTCATGAATATTTCCACTCTTACCCCGACGACGGAAGCTTACTTGCTTGAACTCACTCTCATCCAAATATTCTTTATAATTCAAAATACCTTCATCCTTGGAATAAGACAGCCACCGGACACTGTGCCATTTGAAAGGTGTGCCTTCTATATTTTTCTTCCTGTTTACTAAAACAGTTTTCAACAGCCCAGAAAAGTCAACAAAATTATCTTGTGTCATTTCACAAACAGTAAACTGCTGCTTCTTTCCAGTGGTTCTAACTAACTGAAACCAATCGTGTGGATGGAAGATTGGCATAGAAAGTTTCTTTTTTCTCTTTTCAATTAGTCCATGGTCAACATCACACTCCATATGAGAGTGACCAGTGATCAAAAATTTGTGGTGTATGACATTAAAATTCAGAAAGTCAGCAATTGCTTTTAGAAACATAGCAGATAGGTGGGAGTTTCTATTCTGGCCACCACATGTGTCAGAATAGAATGTCACCTCTTTAACATTTTTAGGAATTGTACTTAAGTGACGATAAACGCATGACGCAATTTCATTTGCTCCCCTTCCAGCTAAACCTTCATGCCACATGTATTGAGTTGATGTACCAGTTGTTGTATTGTGGATAGTTAAATTAAATGTCCACAACTGGCGTTTATAAAATGCCACAGAAGTACAAACAAAGGGTGTTGGTAAACACTGCTGAAGGTCGAACACAAAACACATCTTGTTTTCATTATTTTTTGCAGCTTCTTTATTAATCCTCTTTGCATTATATGTTCCATCAGCAGCTTCATGATGCATTTTAAGTTCACATTCAGTCTCTGATTTAACTTTGTCATCTGAAGCTTCACTAGCAACTTTGATTTTCATCGTGAGTACATCACATTTGTGACAAGTGTCGACTTTGGGTTTTTTGAAGAACAATTTCATGTCGTGGAATTCCCTCTCATAGATTTTTCTACTCACCGGCTTGTCTGTCTTCTCACAATAGAGATCATACATGATTCGTAAATTCCAATAAGTCTACATTTTCATGTGGTGACAATGAATTGGTATCAGAATCGCTTTCGCATATTTTTTCGAAGTATTTTAAGACTTTTGCATCCATTCGTACTGGTGATGTACTTTGTGAAGTTATGAATGTATCTGTGTCTGAAACAACAAACTAGATATTCTATTGTGCAAGGCAAAATTTAAAAGTTTGTGCTAGTTTGGTAATAAAATGTTGATATCTGAATATTTTGTATGCAAAATTAAAATTTCAGTTATTGCAGTTTATAAAATTTACTGTATAATTAAGGCTTTATTTTATAATAACCAATAATATTTTAAAAAACTGTATTTACTAGACAAATATACATTACATGGAAACTTATTAAATTAAATTCTAAAAACTGGATAAGATTAACACAGAATAAGAAAAAATAATGAACATATTATATAGGTTAGGTTATAAACTAATATAGGTATGTATTTTAGAATAAATTTTCCAGTGAGCCTATATTGAATCTAGCAATTTTAGGTTAGGCTATATGAAACAGTTATCGTTAGCGAGTGATAATGAAATGTGAACCAAGAAAATAAATAGACGAATCATGCTTGCGTGTAGTACAAGTTACGTCTCAACGATACACAGCCACTCCGACAGAGTGGATTAAACACATAATGTATATAAACTATTTTGGTTATGTTTGTGTACTGGACAGTAGAAAGAAATCTTCTATTAAATAAATTTGGATTAGTGAAACAGAAGTATGATCAAAAAATGTTTCATTAAAGAAGTAATCTTTCTCAAAGAATTGTTATACAGACCCTACTAAACAATTCATTTTCATAATAATTTAAATTAAAAAATTATGCTGCTTAAGTACAATTCCTAAAAATGTTAAAGAGGTGACATTCTATTCTGACACATGTGGTGGCCAGAATAGAAACTCCCACCTATCTGCTATGTTTCTAAAAGCAATTGCTGACTTTCCGAATTTTAATGTCATACACCACAAATTTTTGATCACTGGTCACTCTCATATGGAGTGTGATGTTGACCATGGACTAATTGGAAAGAGAAAAAAGAAACTTTCTATGCCAATCTTCCATCAACACGATTGGTTTCAGTTAGTTAGAACCACTGGAAAGAAGCAGCAATTTACTGTTTGTGAAATGACACAAGATAATTTTGTTGACTTTTCTGGGCTGTTGAAAACTGTTTTAGTAAACAGGAAGAAAAATATAGAAGGCACACCTTTCAAATGGCACAGTGTCCGGTAGCTGTCTTATTCCAAGGATGAAGGTATTTTGAATTATAAAGAATATTTGGATGAGAGTGAGTTCAAGCAAGTAAGCTTCCGTCGTCGGGGTAAGAGTGGAAATATTCATGACACACAACTTAAAAGACGATATTCCGAAATGGTTGCAATTTCGGAAGAAAAGAAAAAAGATTTAATAGATCTTCTCCCATTAGTACCCCCTGTATTCCACGACTTTTACTTAAAAGTTGAAAACAGCTCGTGATATTGTAGATGTTGACCCAGATCTTGAAGAAATTAATTATGATGATCCAGAAGACAAATAAAATTTTGTGTATCTTGAAATAACATAAATGTTATCTAAGTGGTCACTATAATAAACATGACAAAAGAGACTATTGTCATTGTTTGTGTGTTAATCATATGGTCATTATTTTTATTTTTACACTATTATAATCATACTGTGTAATGTTAGTTTATAGAATTCACTGATATTTTTTTAATAAATTCGAAAACAATTTTTTTGTACCTGTACAAATGTTTAGTTTAATAATGACTTTCGATTTGAAGTATAATGCTTCGCATGTTACTAATATCTTGGTTATTTTTGGTATTGTATTGATTACTCTAGTTCCTAATCAGGATTTTTTTCTATGCTTGTATTTTAATTCGTATAATTTTTTTCTTATAATGTTTTGTATTAATTAATAATAATTATAAAATAAAATAATTTAGTAAAGGTCATTTAAGAGCTTATTTAAATACTTATCCTACAATTTTGTTACCAAATAATTATAGCAATGTATATTTTTATAGTAGGAAATGTTGGTCAAAAGAGCTTAAGTCAAATTTCAATTGGTACAAAGGGTTTAAGTCGGTACATAGACGTTGAAAAACACTGAAAAATAATATTAAAAAAAAAAATAAATTACAAGTTCACATACTAATCATAAGATACAGAAAAGACGAATAAAAAGAGTTATTGTTTGAAAATGTAATCTATCGTAAAAATTTTGCAGAATTTCTCAAACTTAGTTTTTGCTCTCCTGAAAAAATTGAGTTTTTGACTTAAGACCTTTATACTGCCCACCATAGATATATTAATTAATATATTTAATTTTATATTATTAAATTAATGTTTTAATTAAGAAAGGTGTGTTAGTGGTTATAATCACAAACAGAATTGTCACTGTTGCACATCACTATAATGCACATCACTATAGTGGTGTGCAACAGTGATAATGTTGTTAAATTATTCATGTTCGAGATAAAGGCTGATTCTGATTGTACTACCCTCAAAACAAAAAAGTCACTTTACGAAAAGTGTGAGCGCGCGTGTGTCAGTGTGTCTGTATGTAGATTTTGTTCTATAGCGTACGATAACTGCTGCAATTCAAACAGAATCAAATAATTTTTTTTTCTTCGTATTGTTTAAATTAGCAGCCATCCTTACTATTTCTTTTATGAATTTGCTAACTGCTATAATTTTTTATTGTTTTACTAAGCTTTTCGTCATTACTGACATCTTCAGGTCTTAAACAACGTCTATCAACTGTACGTTGTAAGCTTTTATACTTTAGGCCCCTCCCCTTATGTCATCGCCCCTACTATTGGTTCAGCTGCTACCGCTCTTCACGGGAACTTTGTCTACCTTTTTCCGTTAGGCATTTTTCTAACGTCCGTCAAATTGTTTTAAGAATCTCCCGTTAATTTCTTCATTCTTGACTTATAATTTTTTTTGTAACCTTTTACATTTCGTCATTTTTTTAGTGTGTTATTCTTATTATTTTAATTTATTTTTGTTTATTGTTTAATATATAATAAAATATTTCTTCATTTGTAAAATCTACTTTTATATTCATTAATTTATTTTTATTTTTATCTTCTTTTTTAACTTTAAGTATTTCTAGTTCTTCTATTAATTTTCTTTTTTGTGGATTGTTTTCTATTTTAATTATTTCCATATTTTCATTGGGATTTATGAATTTATGGCCTGATTCGTTGAAATGTCTTGCATATAGTGAGTTCGTTACTCTAACCCCTTCTCCTTTTGCGTGTTCATTCATTCTAATTTTAAATTTTCTTCCAGTTTCTCCCAGATATATCTTATTACATTCCCCACATTTTAATTTGTATACGCCGCTTTTTTCTGTTAATGGAATTTCTTCTGTTTTATCATTTTTTATATATTCGAATACATTTTTCGTTTTCTTTATTCCTATCTGTATTTCATATTTTTCGAAACATTTTTGTAACATTTTTGTTTGATATCCTATGTATGTTATTGCTCCTTTATATTTCTTTTCTTCATTTGTTTTTTCTTTTTTGTTATTTTCTATTTCTTTATTTTCCTCTATTTTCTTAACTATTCTATTAATTATTTTAGGGTTGTAATTATTATTTTTTGCTATTTGTTGTATTTTCTTTAATTCTTTTTGTTTGAGTTCTTCATTTTCTAGATAATTTATAGCTCTATAGCAAAATGAATTTAATGCTGCCATTTTATAATTGACTGGATGATATGATTCTTGTGGAATTATTAAATCTGAGTATGTTTCTTTCCTATATATATCGAATTTAAGTTTGTTATCTTCAATTTTTATATTGATATCCAGGAAATTAATTTCTAATCCTCCAATTTCTTCTTGAAATTTTATTGTTTTTTCTATGTTATTTAGTTGTTCCGTAAATTTTTTAAATTCATTTACTTCACCTTCCCAAACTATTAGTATGTCATCTACATACCTGATCCATTTTTTAATTCTTCTTTCTTTATCTATATCTTTTAAAATTTTGATTTCAAAGCTATTCATGAATATCTCTGCCATTAATGGTGAAAGCGGTGATCCCATTGGTAATCCATTTTCTTGTATGTAAAATTTGTTATTAAATCTGAAGTAGTTCTGGCTTAGGCATAATTCTAATCTTTCTATTATTTCGTTTTTCCATTCTACATTACTTAATTTGTTTTTCTAACAAATTTGTTATTAAATCTGAAGTAGTTCTGGCTTAGGCATAATTATAATCCTTCTATTATTTCGTTTTTCCATTCTATATTACTTAATTTTGTTTTATAACATACATAGGATATCAAACAAAAATGTTACAAAAATGTTTCGAAAAATATGAAATACAGATAGGAATAAAGAAAACGAAAAATGTATTCGAATATATAAAAAATGATAAAACAGAAGAAATTCCATTAACAGAAAAAAGCGGCGTATACAAATTAAAATGTGGGGAATGTAATAAGATATATCTGGGAGAAACTGGAAGAAAATTTAAAATTAGAATGAATGAACACGCAAAAGGAGAAGGGGTTAGAGTAACGAACTCACTATATGCAAGACATTTCAACGAATCAGGCCATAAATTCATAAATCCCAATGAAAATATGGAAATAATTAAAATAGAAAACAATCCACAAAAAAGAAAATTAATAGAAGAACTAGAAATACTTAAAGTTAAAAAAGAAGATAAAAATAAAAATAAATTAATGAATATAAAAGTAGATTTTACAAATGAAGAAATATTTTATTATATATTAAACAATAAACAAAAATAAATTAAAATAATAAGAATAACACACTAAAAAAATGACGAAATGTAAAAGGTTACAAAAAAATTATAAGTCAAGAATGAAGAAATTAACGGGAGATTCTTAAAACAATTTGACGGACGTTAGAAAAATGCCTAACGGAAAAAGGTAAACAAAGTTCCCGTGAAGAGCGGTAGCAGCTGAACCAATAGTAGGGGCGATGACATAAGGGGAGGGGCCTAAAGTATAAAAGCTTACAACGTACAGTTGATAGACGTTGTTTAAGACCTGAAGATGTCAGTAATGACGAAAAGCTTAGTAAAACAATAAAAAATTATAGCAGTTAGCAAATTCATAAAAGAAATAGTTAGGATGGCTGCTAATTTAAACAATACGAAGAATAAAACATGCGAATTGCAAGCAGATAAATATAAAAATGTAAGGGAATTTTTTAAGTATTTAAAAATTAAAGCAAAATTGAAAAAAACGCTAGGGAAAATTTGGTTTAATAAACAGTGTTTAATTAATAAAATAACTCCAAAATACGCAAAAATTAAAATTAATAACAAAAGCAAAGTAGCAAACCAAGTGAAAAACATGGCGGAAAAAATATGGATAAAACTTGAAATTAAGAACTTATACAGTAAAATAAATAAATATAACAAAGAAATGTATCAATTACATCAAAAATTATATACAAGTTACAATTATATAGAAATAGAAGAAATGAGAAAAGAGTTTGGTGAAAAATACATAGAAAAGAAAATAAGAAAAATGGAAGAGAGATTAAATAAGAAACTCAAGGAATTAATAGAAGGAACAAGAAATAAAAATAAAGAAAAAGATAAAGAAATAAAATTTGCTGAAAAAGTATTAAATTTAACAGAAACAAAGTTTACAGAAAATGAACATAAATTATTAGGGAAAAGTTTAAAATATGCAACAAAAACAAACACAGATAAAGAAAATACAATAATAGAATGTGAAGAAATAATCGATAAAATAAAAAATGAAGAAACTAAAAAACAATTAAGAAGTGAAGTAAAAGAAATAGTAGAAAAAATATGTAAGAAATAAAAACGAAACACAAATAAAAAGAAATATAAGAGAATTAAAAAAGAAAATCACGGAGAACAATTTGATAGTTATAAAAGCCGATAAAGGTAACACAGCAGTGGTAATGAACAAAAGAGATTATATCGAAAAAGCAGAACAATTTATACAAAAAGGACCATATCAAGAAATAAAATATGATTACACAAGTAAATTTCAAGCACAAACAAAGAAATTGATAAAAAAGACAACATATCTAACAGAATGGCAAAAGAAACAAAAAATAGAACATAATCCTGAAGCTCCAAAATTTAGATGTCAAATTAAGTTACATAAAAAAGAAATGCCATTAAGACCTATAGTATCATTTATAAATTCGCCAACATACAAAATATCAAAAGAAATAAGTAAAAGAATCAAAATGGCATATGAAAAAGAAGAAATCCACAGCATAGAAAATAGTAAAAAGGTAATAGAAAGATTAAAAGAAATTACCATAACAAATAAGACAAAATTAATGTCATTAGATATAAAAGATATGTACACCAACATACCAATAGCAAAAACAGTAGAAATAATAAAGAAAAACAAATTAAGTAATGTAGAATGGAAAAACGAAATAATAGAAGGATTAGAATTATGCCTAAGCCAGAACTACTTCAGATTTAATAACAAATTTTACATACAAGAAAATGGATTACCAATGGGATCACCGCTTTCACCATTAATGGCAGAGATATTCATGAATAGCTTTGAAATCAAAATTTTAAAAGATATAGATAAAGAAAGAAGAATTAAAAAATGGATCAGGTATGTAGATGACATACTAATAGTTTGGGAAGGTGAAGTAAATGAATTTAAAAAATTTACGGAACAACTAAATAACATAGAAAAAACAATAAAATTTCAAGAAGAAATTGGAGGATTAGAAATTAATTTCCTGGATATCAATATAAAAATTGAAGATAACAAACTTAAATTCGATATATATAGGAAAGAAACATACTCAGATTTAATAATTCCACAAGAATCATATCATCCAGTCAATTATAAAATGGCAGCATTAAATTCATTTTGCTATAGAGCTATAAATTATCTAGAAAATGAAGAACTCAAACAAAAAGAATTAAAGAAAATACAACAAATAGCAAAAAATAATAATTACAACCCTAAAATAATTAATAGAATAGTTAAGAAAATAGAGGAAAATAAAGAAATAGAAAATAACAAAAAAGAAAAAACAAATGAAGAAAAGAAATATAAAGGAGCAATAACATACATAGGATATCAAACAAAAATGTTACAAAAATGTTTCGAAAAATATGAAATACAGATAGGAATAAAGAAAACGAAAAATGTATTCGAATATATAAAAAATGATAAAACAGAAGAAATTCCATTAACAGAAAAAAGCGGCGTATACAAATTAAAATGTGGGGAATGTAATAAGATATATCTGGGAGAAACTGGAAGAAAATTTAAAATTAGAATGAATGAACACGCAAAAGGAGAAGGGGTTAGAGTAACGAACTCACTATATGCAAGACATTTCAACGAATCAGGCCATAAATTCATAAATCCCAATGAAAATATGGAAATAATTAAAATAGAAAACTATCCACAAAAAAGAAAATTAATAGAAGAACTAGAAATACTTAAAGTTAAAAAAGAAGATAAAAATAAAAATAAATTAATGAATATAAAAGTAGATTTTACAAATGAAGAAATATTTTATTATATATTAAACAATAAACAAAAATAAATTAAAATAATAAGAATAACACACTAAAAAAATGACGAAATGTAAAAGGTTACAAAAAAATTATAAGTCAAGAATGAAGAAATTAACGGGAGATTCTTAAAACAATTTGACGGACGTTAGAAAAATGCCTAACGGAAAAAGGTAAACAAAGTTCCCGTGAAGAGCGGTAGCAGCTGAACCAATAGTAGGGGCGATGACATAAGGGGAGGGGCCTAAAGTATAAAAGCTTACAACGTACAGTTGATAGACGTTGTTTAAGACCTGAAGATGTCAGTAATGACGAAAAGCTTAGTAAAACAATAAAAAATTATAGCAGTTAGCAAATTCATAAAAGAAATAGTAAAAAATAATTTTTTGCATATGAGCCCGAGTTGTAGAGGCCTATTGGTTTTGGTGATGATCGGGTAAGGGGGAGGGGTAGTTTACTTGCAACGTTTTACGTTTTAACTAGAGTAAAGTACTTAATGTTAATAAATAAAGTATCATGAAAAAAAGAAGGTCATAATAATAATCCACTGTAGAAGGATAGATGAAATATCTCTAAATGAAAAGGGTAGTTGAAGGGGGAGGGTGTGATTTTTTGAAAATTACTTTGGTGATATCAAGTAAAGTACTAGTATTTCATTTTGCAGGATAAGATACCTTAGCAATTACATATGATAAAACTATTACTCTATGAATGTGTAAATATCATTGTTGGTGGGGATCGGTTGAGGAGGAGGGATGATTATATGCGTAGTTCAGTTTCTTTATAAAAATAAAGTACCTAATTTTTATATATAAAGTGACTCGAAAATAAAGTTATTCTTAACGACTACCCCATAGTAACAAAATATCTATAAATAGTGAAAATAGTTTGAAGATGAGGGATGTTTTTTTAGAACTTATCGAACCGAATTGAAGTAAATGATTTTAAATATAAATCTTAGGGTATGTAAGTCATGTATGGTTCTCCATACCGACATTTAAGTTATGAACCAAATAATTTCATAGGTTTCTCTAAGAAAGTGGTGTGTTAATTTCGTAATAAAATAAGCTATATTAAAACAGCTGTGTTGTAACGTTGCACCGCTTTTTTTAGTACGGTAGTAGAATAAAATTTGCGCTTGACCCTGACACAAACCTACTAAACCCGCGAACGTGTTGGTTTACAGACATGCTCGCTGCGAATCCTATTTTTTTCTCGCTTACGCACTCGTATTACATCTTTCTGTTTCCAACCTTAACTTTGTCTAAATAAAAACTTATTATACAATAAAGAAAAATGAATGCACCATTTTTCCAGCTTAACGAAATGCTGACAAGACTGTTACTTTTTTCAAAAAAGGTACAAAATAATTCCAAATGTAAATAAATTTTTTACATTTATCTGTCAACTCTATTTTTAATTAAATAAGGTTTTACATTTTAAATTCAATAATAATATAGTAAATAAATTAACAAATATACTTTTCTTTAACAGAATAATCAAGCCTGTGAAAAGAATAGAGGAGCAAATTAAATTATTGTTAATTGGCTTCCTCATGTCAGTTGACGCTACGTTAAAACTCCATATTACTTTGAAAGATAATTATTTTAAAATTAAAAAATTTAGACATTTAGAATTGAGCAATTATTTTAAAATTGTGTAATTAAACAAATTAGAAATAATTCTGAAATTCAGGATTTTAATCTAATATATCAATTAGATACAAAATAATTGAAGTTCAATATCAGGTACACGAGATTTTGGACACAGATACGCTCCCCGCGATAATTTCGTATAACAATATACTCTTCTCTTAAGGTATAAACCGACATATTACGGTACCAATGACAGCAAAATATATTTTCCCTTTTATCTGCATCGGTATACTTATTTAAACAATCTTCCTCAAGTTTGTAATTCATTGCACTTATTCACAGCAAAAGTCACGACCGCTGAAGTTATTAATATTGTCAAATTCTAGATAATAACATAATATAATCAATCACTATTCTAATTAAGTAAGGTACAACTAATTGCAGTTGCCGAGTCTAAATAACAATTTTGCACGAACAATATGGCGTTCCCTATAAATTACACAACAGATCGTTATTCGATGAGTCATCACGCTCAATCAAAAACACGGTCTACGATATAGTAAAATAGCCGTCTTGTTTTCTTTACTATATTTTACTTACGATACAATTTGTATCACAGTTTAAGTATATAAACAGAATTATAAAAATGGGGAGGTGGTATTATGCTCACCAATGGCCAACTATAACGGATAAAACCTCCCAGGCAACGTTCAGGAACTGGTATTTAACGTAGAGAACATAATGAAACAAAGATTTTTCTGAGACTACCAATTGCCAATGCATAGGCATACAAAAACGCACAGAATATGTTCGGGCAACTAATCAGCCCCCATTTAACGTAAAGTGGTCCTAATAAAAGTTGATCCTAATGGGTTCAAAGGTCAAAAAATTAAATATGCAAATTCCTGAACGTCTTCAAAAAATTGTAGTTTTCCACTTTCCATCGACACGTATCAACTGACTTTAACAAAAACCTTATTTGGAGGATTTTTTTCAGAAAAATTCAGAGTAGGTTTAAATATTATTTTATTGATATGTGTGTGTGTGTGTGTGTGCGCGCGCGCGCGTGTGTGTGAAACTAGTAAAATATTTTTAATGAGTTCTTTACAAAATATTGATTTATCGGTAATTTACAAAATCGGAACCGGTATTTAATTATCTTGTCTATTTACTATGACATCGAGTTAGTAGTCAATAAGTAAAATACATTCCATCTTTTCATATTACGACTGTGCTTACTTGTGTGCGTAAAAGGTAAGATAATTAAAACATAATAAAGAGGGAAAGTTTATCATGGTTTTACATAATCATTTTCCTACTGTAAAGTATTCTGAGATAAAAAGTTTGTGCGGTCTGGTTAACGTTTATACGCTTTTTCTATCCTGACAGAGAATATTGACACTTACAGATAGGAGCCAACAACATAGTAGACATGGTCTGAAAATCTGCCTTGAATTTCTGAGAAAGAGAGGAAACGGGTGTAGAAGAAGAAGGAGAGAGAAAAAGCATGATAACAAAGAAAAAAAAAGGAACAAAGGAAATTTAAAAAGAAGGAAAGGAAACTGTGATCTTTTGTCTTACTATAATATTAAAACTGTTTACTTATCCATTGAATAGATTCATGCAGTATTTTTAATATTACTTTTTCTGAACAAGTAATGAGATTTTGTTCAACGAAAGTTAATAAACTTTCTACTGAAACACTGCAGGAGAATATGTGTACACACACTCAGCAGTGTCTAGCCGTCTTTAGAGAAACATTCAGGTTTTAATTACGCAAATCCAATTCTTAGCGATTTTCTTCGCACAAAACGCTTTGTTTTCTTATAATTTTGTCTGCTGACCTTAAAGTCTCTAGAGACTCGAGACAAATTGGCTTCTCAGACAAACTACTCGATAATGACAAAGGCGGTGGTTTCGCAGCACGTGAACGTAATTATCAAGCGATTCGCATCAGCTTATTTTGGTAAACCCTTGCGGCAAGCTAAACAAACGCCATAAGTACAATTTACAATTTAGAAGTTGATCGGTCAATAATCTTCCTTAAATCGATCTTAAAATTTTAACCTTCTCTATTTAACTTATATATATAGACGATGTCATACGCCACTGGCAGATGAAACTTATGTATGACAGCCTGCAGCTGACACAGTGATGTTTGATAATTACCAGGCTGTTCCTGATGACCTGTTGAATTCGGAGGCAACATGCAGATGGCTGTACACCCATCACACCAAAGCTGCAAGTATTTCAAATTATAAATTTCCACATTGAAGTTCGTGTAGATGTTACTGTTCAGGAACAGTCAGCAATTTTGTACATCTAGGCTATAATGTGCGTTAAATACGAACTATATTGTCTTATATCACAAACAATGGCATTGTGAATAAGCGACATACGGTCAACCATATGTGTGGCGCCTCGAGGAGAACTCTAAATTCAACGAGTAAAGCAACGCGCTTGGAGTTCTATATCGTGATGTACCTCCCCACACTTCTCTATGAGACTGAAAGTAGTCTCAGGTCAGTCGTACTGAAGCGGCCGAAATGAGATTTCTCAGGCATGCGGCAGGGTATTTCCGCGGCGTGTAACTGCAGACAAGACGGCGGTTTCAGATCACGAGAACTTAACTAAGTATCAAGTGATTCCCGTCAGCTTATTTTATTAACCTTGCGCCAAACGAAACGAACGCCATACATACAATTTACAACTTAAAGGTTGATAAGGCAATAATTTTCACGTAAATAAAACTGAAAATCTCCTCCTATCCCAGATTTAGTAATTTATTATCAAAATGTAAATCAAAATAATGCGGACATAATAACCACGCTAATAAATCAAATTCTAGACATAATAATTTATATTCTAAATATATATACATTTTAGATATTGGATTTTGTTTGTATGTAAATATTACGTCATGAATGTAATGTTTTTATAGGTGTTAAATATTATTTATTACATCAGCTTGTACTACATGTTTGAGAGCTTGCATTCTGGTTTTTGGATTCGATTTGCAAGAATATTACTCATCCGCACCCCCACAAACACACGCATGTGCGCTCGAATGCACACATTGTGTACTTTTAATGTAATTGTGTAACTTTTCAATAATTATATATGCATATTTCAATTATTTAAGATCGAATATTTATTGCGATCATTTCTAAAATTAAAAAGAAGCTAAAAGGATCAACAGAGTTAGAGGAGTACCACAGCCGCGCAGCTGGGTGTACCTCAAACACCCAGTAACGGTTAAGGGGGAATTGAAAACAAAATACAAACCAGTTTGTAAAGGAAGTAGTGTTAAATATAACATACAATACATTAAGGATTACACAACATTGGTAGCTTAATATAGACCGAAGTATGGTCGCAAAGAAGACTGAGAAGAATTTTATGTGGTCCTACAGAGATAGTAAACAATTATGTAAAAATAGTAGAGGATTTCAATACGAGTGTTGGAAAGTCATGATGCAAGTGTTGGTTCCTTATGGGACCTATAATGGAAAGTCATGGTGAAAGAAAAGAAAATGGAAATGGACGACGTGTCTTACATTTCGCCTCATTCAATAATTTGAGGATTACCACACGTTTTTTCCCCATAAAGAGATATATAAATATACCTGTTGCGTTAAAGCATTTCAGTCAAAGGTTGATTATGTATCTATTATCACCGTCTCTTTTTACTTTATATACAGACGACTTCACACACAAATGACAGATGAAACTTCCGGAGCTACTTTATGATTGATAAACTGCAGTTAACACAGTGTTGTTTACTCATGATCAACCTATCATTTTGAACTGGGAAAGTAATTTTCGGATGGTTGCACACTCATTACATCGATCTGCAAGGATTTCAGATTACAAATCTGTACATAGAATATTAAGGTAATGCCTTTTCATGGAGCTGCTTCCATACGATCAAAGTGTACATGTTACTGTTCTGGATCAGGTATGTTCTGTTCTGAAAAAAGCTTTGTGTCTGGGCTATAATTTGTCTTATATTACGTTGTGAATAATGGCACTAACGCTGTGAATAAAGTGTATAAGTTCAACCATATATGGGGGCCATCAGGTGAAATCTAATGTCAACAAAGAGGTGGGCCTCCCACTCTTCTCTAAGGGTCTGAAAATTCAGGCTCTAATTTCACCTAAATTCAGTCTCTACGACTTTAACTGAAACATTCAGGCAAATCGTATTCAACCGGCTAAAATGAGATTTTTTAGGCACGTGGCAAGGTATGCTCTACAAGATCATAGAAGAAATGCAGTTATATGGCAGGAACTGAATATTATGAGTATACTCGATAGGGTTGCCCATTATCGGCTACAACGGTTGGAACATCTTAATCGAGTGGATGTCTGCCCCATCCTCAAACAACGATTGAATTACAAGCCGTCGGGATGGAGAGATGTGGGACGTTAGAAGACGCTCTGAAGGGGCTCTGGATTGACCGGATTTAGTCTGATTGGGAACGGAACAAACCATTTATCGTTTAATCCTTCAAGAAGATGATGATGGCTATGATCATGATGATGACTCAATATCATTTTAAATTCCTAATACTTAATACCCACTAGTTGATAATTTACTTATTCTCTGACATCTGACACCTAATGACTAGTAACTGATATGTGAAATTTGGTAAAAATGAATTCTGGTATCTGATCTGAGATTCTTGTTTTTATTATCTGATTTCTGATATTTGCTACCTAATAGCTAATATCTAGAGTATAATATCTTATACGTGATGAATATAAATGTATATAATACCTGATAGTAGATGCGATATAAATAGACGCGAAACGCAATATTATATTTGTAACTGAAAAATATTGATGAAAATACTTATAAAATAAATAAAAATAGAACAATATTTTAATTATCTCATGGAATATTCTTAAGCGTAATTAGATATATCGTGAAACTGTCATTTTAAGCACACCATTAAATGTGGTATGAGCTCTCCTTGGTATGAACAACCAATGCATCATCTGAAGACGTTTTACAGTTGTTGATGCTTCATAGAGTTAAGGTCTTCATCCGAAATGATTCAAAAAACATCTATTAAAAAGCAGCCTGACAACGAAAATTTTATTAAGACAATAATTTTTATTTAATATTTCTTTCTGAATGTAATATAGACATTTACAGAAAGTAAAGAAAGTCATTTTACCTCAACCAATCTACACACAATGAAAAGCATAGAAGCGTTAAATATGAATGCAAAACCAACACCCTGGCGCCCACCTACTCACGAAATAGACACGAGTGTTCTCTAGAGAAATACGAAGAATAACATATTAAAATTTTGCTTGTATGATAACCAACACAGTAGGGAAGGTATTCGTGAAGTTAATTTTCCCTTTTTTATGTTTACACGGATAAACCTATCGACCTCTGTTTGGAGAGAGGTGGGAGTATAGATGGAGTTGAGTTTCATTTATACGAGCTTCTATTCTTTCATTTATACGAGATCTTTCACTTCTGCAACTATTAAAATCGGTATGGAGAACCATACATGACTTCCATATTCTAAGATTTATATTTAAAATCATTTTCGAAATGAAATATTACCATAGAATCTACTTCTTTCTACTTACTGCTTCAGCCTTAACCACAGTACTGTGGTCACTAACGTATACCACCTCACGTTATCGCACTCGATTTTCACTGATGATGGAAGTCGATGGCATTGCCGAAACGTCTGGTTTTGTAGAAAACATTGGACTACGGCCAAATATCCCGGGAAGGAATTTTAACAAAAACTACTTCTTTGTTGCCGATAACGTTGTACACATATATATCAGTGGCGAAGTTACATGGAGGCAATTGAGGCAATGCCTACCCTAAAAAATTCTGTAGAATAAAAATTATAAATACGTATGAACTACATAACGTAAAGATTATACATTGTTACTGCGACTGTCAAATTTATTAAACCGAAACGTGCTTTATTGAGCGACCGCTAGATGGTGACAGGTGAGATTCGGCACAGTTCGTTTAAAGCGAATGAGGCAACCTGAACTTGCCTCAGCGTTTTTTGTATACATCGTATGTAAGGAATGTAGTGGTGTGATAGGGAAGTGTAGGGAGGGGGGATTGTCCCGCGCTGTACACATAGAGCGTTGAGGCATGCCTCACTTCTGTGGTCCAAACAGTTAAGTTAAAGCGCCTGTGTTGTTTCTAAGTGTTTATTTTATGCGGTTATTAAAAGTGTCACTGTTATTCCGCTGAACTAACAGATGATCAAGATTGTTATTTGAATTATTTGTAACATTAAACATATATATAGAAACTAATCAAGTTTAAAAATTTGAAGTTCAATCAGTTGTATTATTGTGTATGACTAATACAAGGATTGTTCAATAGACACACGTATAGAGCTGTAAAGCATTTTTTATTCAACGATTTTAAAAGAAGTCTCCAATAACATTAAGACATGAGTTCCACTGTTGCGCTAACCTGTAGATTCCCTGCTAGTAAAATTCTTACGGCTGTTTGTGGAACCATTCGGTTACAGCAACTCTACCTCAGCGTCCGATTTGACCCACCGTCCTTTTAGTGATTCCTTAAAAAAAATTTAAGATAAGATTTTTGCCTATCCATTCATTAACTACTAGCTTCGCCAGTAAGCAAATTGATGTCCATTTTTTTGGCTTGCACGCGTTATGTTGGTGTGGGTTTCGGCACTTTCCATTTAAAAAGCGTGCAAACGTAAGAAAATAAACATGAGTGAGGCCAGAAATAACGTGAATTGTGTGTTTGTGTCTTACCTGCCTTTTTATTGCCGTATTAAATGAAAAATATTATATTACATTAAAATTAAAAAATTTTAATTTTATTGCCTGGCAACAAAATTATTTTATTTTTAACAATTACCATTGTTTCAAAAAGTTTCATAAATGTGCAAGTACTTTACTCTTGTTAAAACGTAAAAGGTTGCAGGTAAACGACCCCTTCGCCTTAACCGATCTTCACCAAAATCGAAAGTCCTTGAGACCTCTACAATTCAGGGATGTATGCAAAAAATTATTTGATTCTGTTTGAATTTGCGGCTGTTATCGTTTGCCATAGAAAATACGCTTGATAAAAAAACGGTGCAGGTAAACTACCCCTTCTCCTTAACAGATCTTCACCAAAAACAATAGGTCTTGAGTACTCTACAAATCAGGGCTGTATGCAAAACATTATTTGATTCTGTTTGAATTTGCGGCTGTTATCGTTTGCCATAGAAAATACCCTTGTTAAAAAAATGTTGCAAGTAAACTACCCCTTTCCCTCAACCGATCTTCACCAAAAACAATAGGTCGCGAGTACTCTACAAATCAGGGCTGTATGCAAAAAATTATTTGATTCTGTTTGAATTTGCGGCAGTTATCGTTTGCCATAGAAAATACGCTTGATAAAAAACGTTGCTGGTAAATTACCCCTTCCCCTCAACCGATCTTCACCAAAAACAATAGGTCTTGGTACTCTACAAATCAGGGCTGTATGCGGAAAATTATTTGATTCTGTTTGAATTTGCGGCTGTTATCGTTTGCCATAGAAAATACCCTTGTTAAAAAAACGTTGTAGGTAAACTACCCCTTTCCCTTAACCGATCTTCACCAAAAACAATAGGTCTTGAGAACTCTACAATTTAGGGCTGTATGCAAATAATCTTTTGATTCTGTTTGAATTTGCGGCTGTTATCGTTTGCCATAAGAAATACCCTTGTTAAAACATAAAACGTTACAAGTAAACTACCCCTTTCCCTTAACCGATCTTCACCAAAAACAAAAGGTCTTGAGAACTCTACAATTCAGGGCTGTATACGAAACATTATTTGATTCTGTTTGAATTTGCGGCTGTTATCGTATGCCAAAAAAAAAAAATTTCCCTTGATAAAAAAAAACCGTTGCAGGTAAACTACCCCTTTCCCTCAACCGATCTTCACCAAAAACAATAGGTCGCGAGTCCTCTACAAATCAGGGCTGTATGCAAAAAATTATTTGATTCTGTTTGAATTTGCGGCAGTTATCGTTTGCCATAGAAAAAAAATCTACAGACACACAGACAGACACACAGACACATAGACACACAGACAGACACACAGACACACAGACACACAGACACACACACAGACACTTTTCGGAAAACGACTTTTTTTCATGTTTTGAGTGTAGTAGAATCAGAATCTGCAATAATCTCGAACACGATTTTTTTTGCCATCACCATACTTCCATTCCTTAAGGAAATATGGAAGTAAATATCGGTATGGAGAACCATACATGACTTCCATATTCTAAGATTTATATTTAAAATCATTTTCAGCCAAACAGCCAGGCTGTGTCTTACCTGCCTTTTTATTGCTGTATTAAATGAAAAATATTATATTACATTAAAATGAAAAAATTATAATTTTATTGCCTGGCAACAAAATTATTTTATTTTTAACAATTACCATTGTTTCAAAAAGTTTAAATAAATTTTCAAGTACTTTACTCTTGTTAAAACGTAAAAGGTTGCAGGTAAACTACCCCTTCCCCTTAACCGATCTTCACCAAAATCGAAAGTCATTGAGACCTCTACAATTCAGGTACGTATGCAAAACATTATTTGATTCTGTTTGAATTTGCGGCTGTTATCGTTTGCCATAGAAAATACGCTTGATAAAAAAACGTTGCAGGTAAACTACCCCTTCCCCTTAACCGATCTTCACCAAAAACAACAGCTATTGAGTACTCTACAAATCAGGACTGTATGCAAAACATTATTTGATTCCGTTTGAATTTGCGGCTGTTACCGTTTGCCATAGAAAATACCCTTGTTACAAAAACGTTGCAGGTAAACTACCCCTTTCCCTCAACCGATTTTCACCAAAAACAATAGGTCTTGAGAACTGTACAATTTAGGGCTTTATGCAAAAAATTATTTGATTCTGTTTGAATTTGCGGCTGTTATCGTTTGCCATATGAAATACCCTTGTTAAAAACATAAAACGTTACAGGTAAACTACCCCTTTCCCTTAACCGATCTTCACCAAAAACTATAGGTCTTGAGTACTCTACAAATCAGGGCTGTATACAAAACAGTATTTGATTCTGTTTGAATTTGCGGCTGTTATCGTTTGCCATAGAAAATACCCTTGATAAAACAAAAAACGTGGCAGGTAAACTACCCCTTTCCCTCAACCGAACTTCACCAAAAACAATAGGTCTTGAGAACTCTACAATTTAGGGCTGTATGCAAATAATCTTTTGATTCTGTTTGAATTTGCGGCTGTTATCGTTTGCCATAGGAAATACCCTTGTTAAAACATAAAACGTTACAGGTAAACTACCCCTTTCCCTTAACCGATCTTCACCAAAATCAGCAGATCTTGAGAACTCTACAATTCAGGGCTGTATGCGAAACATTATTTGATTCTGTTTGAATTTGCGGCTGTTATCGTTTGCCAAACAAACAAAATTACCCTTGCTAAAAAAAAACCGTTGCTGGTAAACTACCCCTTTCCCTCAACCGATCTTCACCAAAAACAATAGGTCGCGAGTACTCTGCAAATCAGGGCTGTATGCAAAAAATTATTTGATTCTGTTTGAATTTGCGGCAGTTATCGTTTGCCATAGAAAAAAAATCTACAGACAGACAGACAGACAGATAGACAGACAGACAGACAGACAGACACACAGACACACACACAGACACTTTTCGGAAAACGACTTTTTTTCATGTTTTGAGTGTAGTAGAATCAGAATCTGCAATAATCTCGAACACGATTTTTTTTGCCATCACCATACTTCCATTCCTTAAGGAATATGGAAGTAAAAAATCTACAGACAGACACACAGACAGACGACACACAGACACACACACAGACACTTTTCGGAAAACGACTTTTTTTCATGTTTTGAGTGTAGTAGAATCAGAATCTGCAATAATCTCGAACACGATTTTTTTTGCCATCACCATACTTCCATTCCTTAAGGAATATGGAAGTAAAAATTATAATTTTATTGCCTGGCAACAAAATTATTTTATTTTTAACAATTACCATTGTTTTAAAAAGTTTAAATAAATTTTCAAGTACTTTACTCTTGTTAAAACGTAAAAGGTTGCAGGTAAACTACCCCTTCCCCTTAACCGATCTTCACCAAAATCGAAAGTCATTGAGACCTCTACAATTCAGGGATGTATGCAAAAAATTATTTTATTCTGTTTGAATTTGCGGCTGTTATCGTTTGCCATAGAAAATACGCTTGATAAAAAAACGTTGCAGGTAAACTACCCCTTCCCCTTAACCGATCTTCACCAAAAACAATAGGTCTTGAGTACTCTACAAATCAGGGCTGTATGCAAAACATTATTTGATTCTGTTTGAATTTGCGGCTGTTATCGTTTGCCAAACAAACAAAATTACCCTTGCTAAAAAAAAACCGTTGCAGGTAAACTACACCTTTCCCTCAACCGATCTTCACCAAAAACAATAGGTCGCGAGTACTCTGCAAATCAGGGCTGTATGCAAAAAATTATTTGATTCTGTTTGAATTTGCGGCAGTTATCGTTTGCCATAGAAAAAAAATCTACAGATAGACAGACAGACACACAGACACACAGACACACACACAGACACTTTTCGGAAAACGACTTTTTTTCATGTTTTGAGTGTAGTAGAATCAGAATCTGCAATAATCTCGAACACGATTTTTTTTGCCATCACCATACTTCCAATCCTTAAGGAATATGGAAGTAAAAATTATAATTTTATTGCCTGGCAACAAAATTATTTTATTTTTAACAATTACCATTGTTTCAAAAAGTTTAAATAAGTTTTCAAGTACTTTACTCTTGTTAAAACGTAAAAGGTTGCAGGTAAACTACCCCTTCCCCTTAACCGATCTTCACCAAAATCGAAAGTCATTGAGACCTCTACAATTCAGGGATGTATGCAAAAAATTATTTGATTCTGTTTGAATTTGCGGCTGTTATCGTTTGCCATAGAAAATACGCTTGATAAAAAAACGTTGCAGGTAAACTACCCCTTCCCCTTAACCGATCTTCACCAAAAACAACAGGTCTTGAGTACTCTACAAATCAGGGCTGTATGCAAAACATTATTTGATTCTGTTTGAATTTGCGGCTGTTATCGTTTGCCAAACAAACAAAATTACCCTTGCTAAAAAAAAACCGTTGCAGGTAAACTACCCCTTTCCCTCAACCGATCTTCACCAAAAACGATAGGTCGCGAGTACTCTGCAAATCAGGGCTGTATGCAAAAAATTATTTGATTCTGTTTGAATTTGCGGCAGTTATCGTTTGCCATAGAAAAAAAATCTACAGACAGACAGACAGACACACAGACACACACACAGACACTTTTCGGAAAACGACTTTTTTTCATGTTTTGAGTGTAGTAGAATCAGAATCTGCAATAATCTCGAACACGATTTTTTTTGCCATCACCATACTTCCATTCCTTAAGGAATATGGAAGTAAATATCGGTATTTAGAACCATACATGACTTCCATATTCTAAGATTTATATTTAAATCTTAATATCGCCTGCCAAGCGCGATATATTTTCTCTTATACATGATTTACATTAAAATGAAAAAATTTTAATTTTATTGCCTGGCAACAAAATTATTTTATTTTTAACAATTACCATTGTTTGAAAAAGTTTAAATAAATTTTCAAGTACTTTACTCTTGTTAAAACGTAAAAGGTTGCTTGCAAACTACCCCTTCCCCTTAACCGATCTTCACCAAAATCGAAAGTCCTTGAGAGCTCGACAATTAAGGGACGTATGCAAAAAATTATTTGATTCTGTTTGAATTTGCGGCAGTTATCGTTTGCCATAGAAAATACGCTTGATAAAAAAACGTTGCAGGTAAACTACCCCTTCCCCTTAACCGATCTTCACCAAAAACAACAGGTCTTGAGCACTCTACGAATCAGGGCTGTATGCAAATAATCTTTTGATTCTGTTTGAATTTGCGGCTGTTATCTTTTGCCATACGAAATACCCTTGTTAAGACATAAAACGTTACAGGTAAACTACCCCTTTCCCTTAACCGATCTTCACCAAAAACAACAGGTCTTGAGAACTCTACAATTCAGGGCTGTATACGAAACATTGTTTAATTCTGTTTGAATTTGCGTCTGTTATCGTTTGCCAAAAAAAAATTACCCTTGATAAAAAACCGTTGCAGGTAAACTACCCCTTTACCTTAACCGATCTTCACCAAAAACAATAGGTCTTGAGAACTCTACAATTCAGGGCTGTATGCGAAACATTATTTGATTCTGTTTGAATTTGCGGCTGTTATCGTTTGCCAAACAAACAAAATTACCCTTGCTAAAAAAAAACCGTTGCAGGTAAACTACCCCTTTCCCTCAACCGATCTTCACCAAAAACAATAGGTCGCGAGAACTCTGCAAAACCGGGCTGTATGCAAAAAATTATTTGATTCTGTTTGAATTTGCGGCAGTTATCGTTTGCCATAGAAAAAAAATCTACAGACAGACACACAGACACACAGACACACAGACACACAGACACACAGACACTTTTCGGAAAACGACTTTTTTTCATGTTTTGAGTGTAGTAGAATCAGAATCTGCAATAATCTCGAACACGATTTTTTTTGCCATCACCATACTTCCATTCCTTAAGGAATATGGAAGTAAAAACAACAAACGTTTAAGATTCTAAGTGTATTAAAACAAAACAGTAAATGTAAATTTTTTATCTCTGTCTGTCTACTTTAATTTTAATTAATAAGTTTATATTTAATTAATAAGTTAAATAAGTTTTTATATCTTATATTCAATAATCATACGAGAACGCTCGTATAATAAATTAATTAACAAACTTAATTCAATTGATATTTTATATCAATAGAGTAGTCAAGACTGTGAAAAGGACATAGCATTAACCTAATAAACGATATTTACGTTATAAAACAAATCATTGCATACAAAATTCTACATAGAGTGGCGGAGACAGACCAGAGCAGGGATAGCTGGAATGAAATCTATTTCTACTCTGCAGAATAAAGGGGGGAAAATTTAATTCCTTTTCATTCCTTTTGACTTTCTTGTGTTTTTGTAACTGTTTAATTTAAATATTTATTAATTTTTCTCGTAATCTGCTTAAACTGGATTTCTTCTGCTAAATGTTTCTTTTTTGGTTTGCCTGCTTTCACAAATTATCCTGCACCTTCTGCATGGCCATTTTCTGTATTTTTCAATGCACCTATATTACGGAAAATTTATCGTTTTTAAATTAATGACAGAATTTCATACCGAACATCATTATTCTTTTTCCAGTCAAGTAAAGTATACTCGACAAACCCAGAGTAGAAATGTCACGTCCTTGCCTCCAGTTTTCTTTTGCTCTTTGGTAGTTAACGAACAACGTGAGAAGTCTACCTAAACCACACTTATGAAGAAGAATTTTGTATCTCGAAGAGTGTGTTTGTGCATTCTTTGGATCCCGTGTGATTGCGTGTGTTTTGTATCCCCTTCTCTCTTCATTGTTCCATATATTTTATACGTATATTTTAATAATCATTTTATTCGTGCTTGATCATGACTATTTTTCACGACTTTCCTTACAGCTATTCTTTGGTACCTTAAAACAAAGAAATTACAAGGCTGTCTGATATGAAATAAGAAATAAAAATACATTAAAAAGTATTCAAATCTAAAAGGTTTGGACAAATTCAAAAGAATCCATCATATCGGTAAAAAACAAAAAACAAAAATTCTCAATGACCAGTTGTTAAAACATTTTGATACTTCAGAAAAATTAATTTTGGAAGTAAAAGAGTCGAAATTAAATATGTTAATGTTCAATTAAATGATTTTCTAATAGTCGGTGCACTGTAAAAAAATCATGTACAGTTAACAGCCTTACGTTACCTACAAATATTTATTCGAAACTGTAATTAATGAATTATCTACACACCACTGCAACTATTATGTTTAGAACAGAGTGCATACATTAAGTTAAACTCGTATTTAGCAGATCTCACAATAAGAAGCAAATACGAGTTCTAACAGATTGGAAATGTGAGAATTACTTCTGAAGATTAGGAGGTTACCAACAGGCTTGCCATGCACCCACCCCGTTGAAGGGTCTCTGATATATCATACTTTCGCCCTAAGATTTTCACACACACACACACACACACACACACACACACACACACACACACACACACACACACACACACACACACACACACACACACACACACATCCACGCATACACATACATATACACATAATTTCAAATTAAAATAATTTTTTATACATAATTGTACAATTTTACAACGGCATGTACCTAATATTGCGTCCTTGAGCAGAGATAGTCAGCAGTTGCTCCACTGCATCCATCAGGTGTAATAATATTTAGACCTTATCTATGTCCTTGAACTCACACCGCCGTATCCAAGGAAACGCCGATGAAGACAAACTTTTCTTGTGCTCTCTACAATCTTGTTTGAGTTTTTGAAATTAATTAAAAGAGCTCTGCCCAACTCTGCGGTGTGCTTCTATCTGTGGTGTTAAAAACTAGTACATAAAAATATGATAGCTACATAAATCAAAGTTTTAAATATTTTAATAAATTTTCATAGTATGTATTTTAACACTTAACCAGCCGATGTCCAGTGCAAGCACACATAGACATATGCGGTCTACAGATCCTATTTTGGGGGGAATTGATTTTGCGCCCTTTACGATCTTAGTTGTTTATCCACTTATTATTGATAAATGTCGTGTAAATGTGTTGTGTTCTACAAGGGGAACTACATTGTATTATGCTAATTCACAAGCGTATTAAGTTCTAAACGTACTATTTCCGAACAGAAGTTAATGGTATCGCCTAAAGCACGAGTTAGTTCTAGTGTTTGTTGCAAATAATTAATACCCCGTGCGCTCTAAGCTGCTCTGCAGAGCCACGAGTTTTCTATTTTCCTAGGTAAACTGTTTTTTGCTGTAATTTCTTGTCAAACATAAAACAGTCTGCTACATAATAACGCACTTCGCTCACTGCCGAGGGACGTCGGGTTAGCGTATTGTAGGCGTTTACAGACGTGGGCGTAAGTCACGTTGATGCTCTCATCTCCCAGGACCAGACTGTCAGTTCTGATACTCAAATGTTGTACGATCTTGGGATATAAATATAGCTCAGGAAATCTATAAAGTCTATAGAGTACAATACTCGAAGTAGGTTTAGTACGATACTTTACCCAGAATTTCAAATTATTTCTTTATATGCAGAGAAAGGAACAGTAAACAACACAATTGAAAAGAAAATTTGAATAGAATGTTTAAATCATTATAGAAGCTCTAAAAACCGAAAGCAAAATACCATCATCATTATCGTGGCCTGCTTCAGTTTCAGTTCATCGTGGCCAACATCCAGACAGCTTTAACCACGGGTTCCAGTAAATCGTTTAGATGATCCAGTGTGCCATTTGACGACGTGGGTTGTACGTGTTCACATGTAGATGTAGCGTTGTTACTGGCTGAGACCCGCCTATCTCAGCCAGACTGCTGCTAGATCGGATTATATTTATCCGACTTTGAGTCACCGAACAGTATGACGAATGAAAGCCAGCTCCATTCAACTGGCTATCCCCCTACATATTTATAAATAAAGTATCAAGAAAATATAATGTTTTTAATGGTTTTTGTTACTCTAATTATTTGTTTTAAATACTCAATATCTATACACATTCTTCCTCCCCCTCTCTCTCTCTCTATTTGTAAAAAACTTTAATTAATTTAGTTAATAATTAAAGAACTATTGATTTAGTAATGTTTTATTTCAAAACTGTTTACTTATCAGCAATCAATTATTTCAACAATTTATTAAGTATTAGTTTGATAGACTATCTCTTAGTTTGGTAACAGAATTAAATTTGATAAAAATTTATATTTTATAGTAACTATATGTAGACATAACAATTTAACATAAAATTAAATGTAAATTAAAATTACAACAAGATTTGTATTTAATAATATATGATAAGGAACACCCATCATTTTTACAAACATGTTATGATGGCATACTCTGTTTATTAATGATTCGTATAAATCATATAGTTATGAACCAGCTGACGAAAGTGGAGACAATTACTTCTACACGGTCCTTAAAACATTTCAACAGCATTGATTCAAACGCCATCCGTCGTGTAGATCCTATAAATACATAGATTTGGTTGCTTAGTAACAGTATTTTTTGTAACAGTTGAATCTCGAAATTTTTAAACATTTAGCAAAAGTTGAAAAACATATTTTAACATTGAAAATGTTTATAAGGACTTGTCGCACATTTGCGGCCGATCGCTGGTGCGTGATCGAAAATGGGAACCGGTGAGTTTCCATAGAAACTACTGCTTTGTTGTCAATAACGTAGTACACATATAAAACTTCGCTTATGAATGCGACTACATTTAACTTATAATCTGTACATTGGTAAATGAAGAATGAATTCATTGATTGGTGAATGAAGAAAAATAAATATATATATATATATATATTATAACTACACGCACTTTCTCTATATGCGTTATTGTTATGTCGTGTAATGTGTGAGTACCCACCTGCTGTCTGATCTTGCAGATTCTTCCGACTAGGGCTTGTGGATTTTGGATTTGAAGTTCGCAAGCTAGTAATCTCAACTTATTACAACAACACACAAAATAAGTTACTTTAAAGGGGGAGAGTTTTGTGAGACTGGTAGGCTTTATCGTACAACAATAAAACACTGTTATATGGGGTAATAAAACGTTGTTTATTACACCAACAACACACAAGAATAGAATGGTTATTATATTATTAATTTTCTTATAGTCTATACAATGAATCGATGTTTTTCAATTGGTCAATAGTTGACAGAAACTGAACTCGTTCTTTGGCGAGTTAATTGCAATTTAAATTTTACTTTATTAATTGATTTGAATTTTAATTAAATTTATTTAATGAAATTGAATCTAAGTGTTCATGAAACAAAATATAAAACTCTGAAATTAATTAGAATAATTAATTAAAATAAATTAGACGTGACAGTCTAGTTCACGTTATTTCATTTCTAGTGATTCTACTTCTGATCTACTGCAGTATGATCTAAGATTAGATTGTCAGTTAAGATTTGTATAGCGCTTTTATACTACTTCTATTTCTTAACTATAACTTACTGAAGCCTTAAACTGCTATACAGATTATCACAACGAATTTACTTTTTAATTACTAGAGTCTTTGCTTTTTGTTTGGCACCTGAATTATTTGAATTACAATGTTTTAATTGAAAAATAGAAAATTTGATCTGAAAAATAAATAAGTGGATTTTGCTTTCCTGTTACTGAAGAGGATGTCGTCTCGATTTGTCCCTCGTCGATTCGAGTCCTTGGTTAGAGAAAGTAATCTGCTTAGAACTGCTGGATTCGGTCGTGGAGTTCAAAATTCGGCAACACTCTGCTTCCTTGCTGTTTGTGAATATTTTAACGTCTGCTGTTGTCTGCTGGAAGTGCTTCCTGTCCCTCGTCGATTCGCACGTTGCACGTCAGCGTGTGTGTGTGTGCTTCGTTCGGGTGGTCGCTCTGCTCGTCAGCTGTTCACCAATAATTTAGACGGCCTCTCTGCTGTATTCTTGAAGTCTGGTCTTGAAGTCTGGTGGATCTCTTGCGTGCTTATGACTAACTGGTAGTACACAATAAGCTTGGTTGATGTACTGAAGAGTATCTCGCCTTTACGCAACAATTACGAGCTATACAGATGATCTGTACTTAGCGTGTTCGTAATTGCGTGTGTGTTGACCACGTAGAGTCTTCTTGTTGATCTTCACCACTTTGGTTACTAGACGATCGAAGGACTACGTCTTAACTTCGTGAGTACTGACAGAAGAGTGAGGTTTCAACCATAAAACACCGCACTAGCCGGGGCTCGCGTGAAATGATTTCATTGGTCGACGCACTCTCCCTACCACATAAAATTTCGAATTCCCTTGGTCCGTGAGAATGAAGTCTGGTTCCCACAGACGGAGAATTGATATTATTATCTAATATAATTATCCGGCGGAACCAATTTGTCGCTGCGGATATCCTGTACTTTTTAATTTTGCAATAACTTGGTTGCAAATCAAGTTGTGTGAAATCTAAAATATACAATCTGTCAGAAATTATTATCTTTATAACATAGTAAAATCTCATTACCGTAACTCTATTTTTACAGAAGTTATTCAATTATTTTAATTAACTCTTTCATTTGTTAATTATATTGCATCAAATTTGCACACGTCATTATTAATATCTCGGCAAACATTTGGGCTATATTGGATTTCGCCTTTATTTATTAGTTTCCGAGATATTAATAATTAACAGTTTGGGTGTGGTCGCTTCCTTGTACAGCGAACTGATTACATAATGACCACGTGTGCGTTGCTTTACACAGCATTATTTTCAATGCGCTACATTCAAATGGAGTTTTGACTGTTACTTTTTATTTAAATATGCTTTCAGTATGCGGTAAACATATAACCCCAAATAGTTAATATTTGGTTCCGTTATATATTCCCACACCCGCTTTAAAAAAAAAATGAATGTAATAATTACAGTTATTATTTTTTTTTCTTAATCATTACACACATATTCTGTAATCATTATTCTTATTACCTATATATTGTATTACTTATTCTGAAGACACGTACACAAGTGTTAATGTTATTGCATTATATACAATTTAACTCTAAATACATGTATTAAAATATTATATTTGCAACTTAGTGCGTATTAATGTTTTTAAAACGACTAGTACCTTTGTTTGTAAACAATAGCACGCGTGCAAAGGAATTTGCTGACAGTATTTACAGTCGTTATCGCCTGGCGCGCGTAGCTAATTGCTTGACCTAGTTTCAAATGTCGGTTAGCAGCTTATCGCGTGACGTAACTATTTCCTGCCGTGAGCTCGTTCAGTTGTATACGCTTATTATTTACCGCTATAGAAAAATATTATTATTAATACACAAGTTATCTATAATTATTATTAATAATATTATAAAACACAAATTATTTATTTTAAATTTAATTATTATAATACAATTATTATTAACTCTAAATACTATTTATTTTTTTTTTTTTTAAAGTCTTATTATTTCGTCGCGACGCGCTTTGGAACGCCATGCTACTCAAAGTATTTTCTCAAAGAGCTCGCATGGTATTTACCGATCGTTTTCGTTCGGTCGAGCGTCGTAACAATAAACGTGTGAGGCGCGAGTTGTTGAGCCAACAGATAGGGACCATTATATAAACGAAAAAACTTCGCGGCCACATTTATGTCTCTTCGGCCTACAGGATTCGCCTTGAGCAGTACTTTCTCACCTACTACAAAGTTCGTTAGTCTATGAGTCGTATTAAATTTGTCTGCCCTTTTTCGCCCTTTTTCAACTATTCTTTCCCTCACAAGTTGATTTTTACATTGCACCGGCAGAGGTAGATTATAAGTCTTTGGCCTACTTAAATAATTATCCCAAAACCTCTCTGGCGTAGTTCCAGAGTCTAATTCTGCTGGTGTGTATTCCGTGGTATCGTGATAACTCTCATTTATTGCCTTTTCGAAGAACGGTAAGAACTCGGGGCATTTACTTTGTTCCTTATAGCAATAGATACGGAACATTTTACCGATTTCCCGATTCACCCTTTCGGCAAGGTTTCCCTGTGGTCGTCGTATCGAGGTTAGAACTGCTTTGATACCGTTACGTTCCAGGGTGGCTGCCCAGTGTTTGTTTTGGAACTGCTTTCCCTGGTCACTAAGTACGTTCCTTATTGGTCCATGTTGCGGGATATACTTATTAAGTATAATATTTAAAACGGACTTTGTGGTGGGCCTAGGGATCGCATAAAGGCTAACTTTTTTAGTAAACACATCGACGCAAACTACCATGTGTTTTAGATTTCTGGTAGCCTTGGGTAATGGTCCCAGAAAGTCGATGGCGATCATCTGTCCCTTACCTTCCGTTATCACATTGGCCATGGGAACGTAAGTGTGCAAGTTTGGTACTTTCGCTGTCTGGCATGGATAACATGTTTTTAGCAATTTCTTTACCCTACGGTACATGTTGGTAATTGTAAAATCCTCCTGCAATATTTTGACACATTTTACAGGAGATGCGTGCGCCATTTTTATATGTAAAGATTGTGTTATACACGCAAGCATCGCTGGAGACAATACCACTTTCCATTCGCCCTGTAACAATTTATACAATATATTGTCTTGTATAAGGTAGTGAGGATTTGGGTGAGCTGCTAACATTAGCTTTTTAGCAAGGAGTGCGAGGTTATCGTCCTGCTCGCGTCCTAAGTTCTGTAGCATATTAGTAGCTTCAGGCGCGACCGTGTATTGCATATTTAACACTCTCAACTCGTCGTCAGCTGCTTCATATACCTCCTCCTTTTCTACGGGCGGATATCTACTTAGAGTGTCTGCTGTGGTATTCTCTGATCCTTTGCAATATTTAATAGTGAATGAGTACTCCTGAATAGCTAACACCCATCGTGTTAGTCGGGAATTTGCTAAACGACATTTTAATATAAACGATAACGCCTGATTATCAGTGTGAATCTCGAAATGGGTACCGTATAGGTAGTGTCTGAATTTTCTGAGTGCGTTTATTATGGCGAGTATTTCTTTCTCGGAAGTACAATAGTGCAACTCAGCGCCTTTGAGCGTTCTATTGGCGTATGCTACAACATGGAGACTACCTTGTTCGTCTTCTTGGTGCAACACGGCGCCGATAGCGTACTCGCTAGCGTCAGTGTACATTACGTACTTCCTACCCTGCTGTGGATGGAACAATTGTAAATTAGATTGGAACAGGCACTTAACCCTCTCAAACGCATCGTTCTGTTCAGAACCCCATTTCCACTTTATATTTTTGCGTACCAGCTGTAGCAACGGGACTGTATATTCTGCGTATTTGCTGGTAAATTTCCTGTAATATCCCGTGAGTCCAAGGAATGCTCGCAGTGCTTTGAGGTTCTTGGGCACCGGGAATTCCACAATACTCCTGAGCTTCTCTGGGTCCGTACTGATACCTGTAGCTGAGATTATATGTCCCAGGAACTTCATTTGGGACTTTACAAACTCGCACTTGTGTAGCTTGAGCTTGATGTTTGCTAACCTCAGCTTCTGGAAGACGCTCTTAAGATGCTCGAAGTGTTCCTCCAACGTGCGGGATATGACGAGGATGTCATCCACGAATATTACCGTGTATGGGTCTACCTCAGGTCCTAGAGCTCTCTCGAGGCATCTTACAATCGCAGCGAGACTCGTGCTAAGGCCAAAAGGTACCACCTTGTGTTGATAGCATTTGTTATTGAATATAAATGCTGTATACTTACGATCTTGCTCACACAGCGGGACCTGCCAGAAGCTTGCTGTTAGATCTAACTTCGTGAGGTACCTGGCTCCTTCACATTTAATGAAGAGGTCCTCCGCTGTCGGTGCGCAGTCAAACTCTTTCTCTACGAGACTGTTTAAGTTCCTCATATCCAGGCAGAGTCGGATCTCTCCAGTCTTCTTGCGGACGACTAGCAGTGGGTTGAGGAAGCTGCTGTTAGATCTTTCAATAATATCTTCCTCCAACATCCGCTGTATCTCCAGCTGGACCTCAGCCTGGTATTTTATAGGGACCTGGTAGATTCTCCTTATGAACTTCTCCGGCTCTGTGAGGTGGATTCTGTGTTCATACACTGACGAGATTGAATGTTCTTCACTGAAGATATCGCTGAATTCTTCTTGCAGCGACGGCAATCTCCGTTCAGTTCGGGAATCTAAGGTGGTCTCCCCCTCTTCACATTCTTTATAATGAATTACTTGTTTTGGTGGCCGTGTGATTTTAATTGGGTCACCATGGTTTTGTGTGTGTGTCTGTGTGTTCAATTTAAAAGTGTAACTAACATTGTCAATGGTACATTTTAATAAGTGTTCACTGGTGTTAATTTCCGCACGTATTTGTTCTAATACATCTACCCCCAATAACATATCACATATCAAATTGTTTATAGCCACTACACACACTTCAAATTGCACTTCGTCTAGCATGATAGTTAGATAGTATTGAGTGTCAATTTTTTCTTTTGTATCGGTAGCGGTTCGTATATAAAATTGATTGATTGGGAGTGATGGGGCCGTACGAAAATATTTTTTATTGGTACGCAGGAACCTTTCACTGACGCCGGATACAACGCTACCGGTATCCAACAGAATTCGTGTGGGAACGCTATTGACAAAGGCGTGTAACACCGGACACGCCGCGCTCACGGGCCTTTGTCGCGTGGGACCGGATTCTAGCAACGGATCCCTGATATCCGGTGGGAACACATTATTAACGGGCACACAAGTTACATAATTAAAAGTACACATTTCACACAATATATAATCCTTATAATTAACATGCTTATATTTACACAATTTTGCCGAATTTATAGCGCGTCCTTGCTGGATGCGCATTTTGGCACGTTTTTTTGTAGCTTGGTAATTTTTCGATTTATTGTTCGAGTTTTTATTGCCCTGGGAGTCGCTGTCTTTTTCAGTTGTATCAGCTTTGGCTAATTCGACCGTTTGAATCGCTCTAATTTGTGCCCCGTCGTTGCCTTTACCCTGCCCTTTTGGTCTACCAAAATTTTATTTACCCTTGTACTCAAAGGTTTTATTTGGCTGTTTTGACGGTGTTTGGGGTGGAGTAGAACTGGTACTCGGTTTTTGATCCGTTTGCTGATGGTACTGTAGTCGCGTATTCTGCCCTTCATTATTTCGGCGAAAATCGGGATTATAACGCCACCCACCAAAATCAAAAACCGTCTCACTTTGGGACACTAGAATGAGGAGTTCGTCTACCGTGCGAATACCCTGTGTAAATACAGCTACTCTAATATTATGATTAAAATGGTAGGCAAGCTTCGTGACTATGTCAATCTCCGCAAATGCTGGGGTTAATGCTTCGCGCGTTCAACCTGCTGGATTATATAATTTTCGGCGGTAATACCCATCTTCTTATCAAACCGGCCATATTCCAGTTCATTGCGCAGAAGTCGTTGGGTATGCGAGTTCCAGTACCGGCTTTCAAATTTTTGTTTGAACTCCGCGTATGTGGATACTCTATCGCATACAATGTTATACCACTTACGCGCCGAATCACGCATCGCGTTAACCACCCGCTGTATTTTGTCTTGATCTTCTAGTCGGGAACCTACTCTAGCCATTTCACTCTCACACGCTAATAAAAATTCAATGGGGTTTTCGTTATTTTCCCCCGTAAAATACACGCGATTTTTCTCGTCGACCGGACCTTGTACCAAAATATTTGGAGCAGACCTCCTTCGTACCTCCTGTCGTACTTTCAGAATCTCGTCGTTTAACGTTTGTAAAACACTCTCTTTATTAGAGTCAATGTTAGATCGCGTCTCTACAATTGAAGCGTCTAATTTATCTACTCGTCGTTGCGTTTCGGTCACGTCCGCGTGAATCTTTACCTCTAGGGATTCCATCTTCCTTGAGACGTCTAGGGTTTGCTTTTCACAACGGCTTATGTGATCCTTGAACCGGCCTTCCATACGTGTTACTTGTTCAATAAACGATTTTTGCATAGTGGTCTCAAAAACCTTAAACCGTTCATTGATTTTAGTATCGACCGTATTTACTTTTTCGCCGATCTCTGCGACCTTCTCCGTTAATTGTTTATTACTCTCACCGATTTCAACGACTTTTTCCGTTAATTGTTTATTACTCTCACCGATTTCAATGACTCTTTCACCGATTTTTGCATTGCTTTCCGCGATTTCGTCTATTTTCGCAGTTAATTCTTTACTACTTTCTTTATTACTTTGCTTAATCTCAGCGTTTATGCCGGCGTTACTGTGTTCTAATGCTTCGGTTAGACTAACTCTTTGTGTTTCGATATTAGATTTTAATTCCGCGATATTCATTTCAGCATTGGCTGTTATTTGTTCAAACTTCGCGTTCATATTCGCGGTTAATTCGGCATTTGTTTTCTCGAATTTCGCGTTAATATTAGCGGTTAAATCCGCACTTATTTGCGTGTTCATTTGCTGTATTTGTTTAAGTATTTTATCCATATCCATTTTAAATACACAACAATTTCAAATATAAACAATTTAAAATACACAGAACAGTTTCAAATACACACAATAACTTTACTGTTGTACACACACCAGTCACAAAACTCTTTGGGGATTGTTTAGTTGGACGCCAGCTGTTTTATGAATTAAAACCGCAAAGTTTGTTTTAAAGTGAAAATTAAATCTAAATTGAATTTAATTTCTGGCCCCACGTACAGGGCGACATTTATAACTCTAGTTATATGTCGTTCTGAACGTGAATTTAATTTGATGTACGTTTGCCGGGCCCCACGTTGGCCGACATTTATAACTACACGCACTTTCTCTATATGCGTTATTGTTATGTCGTGTAATGTGTGAGTACCCACCTGCTGTCTGATCTTGCAGATTCTTCCGACTAGGGCGTGTGGATTTTGGATTTGAACTTCGCAAGACAGTCTAGTTCACGTTATTTCATTTCTAGTGATTCTACTTCTGATCTACTGCAGTATGATCTAAGATTAGATTGTCAGTTAAGATTTGTATAGCGCTTTTATATTACTTCTATTTCTTAACTATAACTTACTAAAGCCTTAAACTGCTATACAGATTATCACAACGAATTTACTTTTTAATTACTAGAGTCTTTGCTTTTTGTTTGGCACCTGAATTATTTGAATTACAATGTTTTAATTGAAAAATAGAAAATTTGATCTGAAAAATAAATAAGTGGATTTTGCTTTCCTGTTACTGAAGAGGATGTCGTCTCGATTTGTCCCTCGTCGATTCGAGTCCTTGGTTAGAGAAAGTAATCTGCTTAGAACTGCTGGATTCGGTCGTGGAGTTCAAAATTCGGCAACACTCTGCTTCCTTGCTGTTTGTGAATATTTTAACGTCTGCTGTTGTCTGCTGGAAGTGCTTCCTGTCCCTCGTCGATTCGCACGTTGCACGTCAGCGTGTGTGTGTGTGCTTCGTTCGGGTGGTCGCTCTGCTCGTCAGCTGTTCACCAATAATTTAGACGGCCTCTCTGCTGTATTCTTGAAGTCTGGTCTTGAAGTCTGGTGGATCTCTTGCGTGCTTATGACTAACTGGTAGTACACAATAAGCTTGGTTGATGTACTGAAGAGTATCTCGCCTTTACGCAACAATTACGAGCTATACAGATGATCTGTACTTAGTGTGTTCGTAATTGCGTGTGTGTTGACCACGTAGAGTCTTCTTGTTGATCTTCACCACTTTGGTTACTAGACGATCGAAGGACTACGTCTTAACTTCGTGAGTACTGACAGAAGAGTGAGGTTTCAACCATAAAACACCGCACTAGCCGGGGCTCGCGTGAAATGATTTCATTGGTCGACGCACTCTCCCTACCACATAAAATTTCGAATTCCCTTGGTCCGTGAGAATGAAGTCTGGTTCCCACAGACGGAGAATTGATATTATTATCTAATATAATTATCCGGCGGAACCAATTTGTCGCTGCGGATATCCTGTACTTTTTAATTTTGCAATAACTTGGTTGCAAATCAAGTTGTGTGAAATCTAAAATATACAATCTGTCAGAAATTATTATCTTTATAACATAGTAAAATCTCATTACCGTAACTCTATTTTTACAGAAGTTATTCAATTATTTTAATTAAGGTTGTCTTGATTATTCATCTCTTCTTTCACAGCACTACACTTAACTAAAAATGAACTTTTTCCATGTGAAAAACTTACTATTTTATCGGACGCGTTTCGGCTTAGTATCCGCCTTCTTCAGCTTTGGTAACAGACTGCCAGCATTTTGTAACGGTTGTGTGGAAGGTGAAGTGGGGGTGGTGGTGTGGGGGTGGGGAAGGTGGTGTGTGGTTTTAATTAACTCTTTCATTTGTTAATTATATTGCATCAAATTTGAACACGTCATTATTAATATCTCGGCAAACATTTGGCTATATTGGATTTCGCCTTTATTTATTAGTTTCCGAGATATTAATAATTAACAGTTTGGGTGTGGTCGCTTCCTTGTACAGCGAACTGATTACATAATGACCACGTGTGCGTTCCTTTACACAGCATTATTTTCAATGCGCTACATTCAAATGGAGTTTTGACTGTTACTTTTTATTTAAATATGCTTTCAGTATGCGGTAAACATATAACCCCAAATAGTTAATATTTGGTTCCGTTATAATATATATTTTTTAGGCTTATTGAAGCATTTTCAATGCCCTTCTCTGTGCATTGCATTTGTGCAATGCCTATAAATTTTTCTATTTCGAACGATAACTGCCACAAATTCAAACAGAATCAAACAAGATTTTGCACATGTGCCAGAGTTGTAGAGGACTCAAAGCCTGTTGATTTTGGTGATGATTGGTTAAGAGAAAGGGGAAGTTTACCTGCAACGTTTTACGTTTTAACAAGAGTGAAGTACTTAATTTCGATAAATAAAGTGTTCTGAAAAGAAGGTTATAATAATCCACTGTAGAAATGTTGATGAAAGATCTATAAATGATAAGTTAGTTGAAGGGGGAGGGGTTTTTATGTATTAGTATTATAAATTTTTTCGACCGAAAATTTAAAAATTTCAATAAAACATTAGCAATTGATATCGTTTCATGCTATGTAACCACGGGTACGTAAACAAAATAATTTTTCGTTTTGAGAAAGTCACAGTAAACAATTGCTGGGCGATTTAGCTTTTTTCGCGTTGTTTAAGTAAAAGATAATTTAATCAAATTAATTTTTTATTCTTAAAATATTAATAACTAGGTACATTTCGTATTTTGATTATACGAATTACCAAAAGCATGCTGATATATTTAGTTTTGTTCTGAGTGTATATATTAAAAACACTTTTATAATTAATTAGACCATGTAAGTCATGCATGGTTCTCCATACCGATTTTAATTTGTGAACTAAATATTTATAGGCCTTTTTCAAAGAAAGTGATGTGTTATTATAAAATAAACGTTATCAAAAGTCCTTTGCTATAACTTGACACCGCCTTTATTTTTAATAATAGAAAATACAGTTTTGTGTTTGAGCCTCAACACAACACCACTAAACCCGCGAACGTGTCGGTTTAAAGCCAAGCTCGCTACGAATCCTATTCTTTTCCCCGCTTACGCACTCGTATTACTTCTCACTCTTTCCAACACTTAAATTCGTATATAAATAAAACTTGATATGAATAGACGAAACAATGTATGCACTTTTTTGTAGCTCAACCAAATTCTAACAATACTGTCACTTTTGGAATTTCTCAAAATTAACACAAAGTAATTTCGACTATTTGTGAGACAATTCAGCACATTATTATATTAATAATTTTACCGATGCTGTCCTGGGTACTGTAAGTATCTAAATCAATTAGTAGAAGAGACATGGTTTGCCCGAGGATGAGATTGCTGCTGAAACACGTTTATATAACCTAGTACTTGAAGTGAAGATGATTAATAATTAATATAGCAGAAACGACCAATTGTGAATTGACGCTACTACTTGTTTTTTATAAGATGACGAGAGATGTGGCCAGCCAGCTTTTTGTCAAAGGAACCAGTTGCTGTGAACGTTGAGTCACGATACCTAGAAATTTTCTTGACACCACTCGTTAATTTCTGGCACCCCGATACCGAACGAGTTGTTAACATTAAAATTCCATTTTGCTTTAAAGAGGAGTATTTTAAAACTTAAACATTTCAGAACATAGTAATCAGATATTATTTTAAAATCTATAATTTATTTGATTATGTAATTAGAATGTTAATCATTTTCTTTCTCTTCTGGCACTACGGTCCCGGTACCTGCTCAACGATTCTCCTCCATTCTTCTCTGTCCAGAGCCATACTCCTCGCATCTCCCTCAAATCCCTTTCCACATCTTCATGCCATCTTCTCTTCGGACGTCCTCTCCTCCTTACTCCCTCCGTTAACAATTTATAAATTATTTTTAAATTCAGAATTTTATTTGGAAAACTCTAGCTCCAAATAATCGAGATAGATGGGGTTCAATCTGAGGGCACTAGATTTTTGAAACAGATACGTTTTCCGGTAAGACAACAGAACACCAAAAATTATATGTAACACTATTATGTTCATCATCACACTTATTTAAACAATGTTCTACAAGTTTGTGATTCATTGCAGCTATTCGTTATATAAGTTTCAATCGCTAATCTTATTCAGATTTACAAATTCTAGATTAAAGTAATTATTAAAGACTTAATATAGTATGTCATTATATTAATTAAGTAAGGCACAACCAATTGCCATGTACCATATCTACATAATAATTTTGCACGAATTTTATATGACGTTCTCTAATTATAGATAATTATGGAACACATTGTTATTCGATGAGTTATGTTGCTCATTCTAAAACAGGATCTACAATAATAGTCCTCCTTTTCTGTGTTTTATTTAAAATACACTGTACATCATATGTTAAGTAAAGCTATAAATAGTATGTTTAAACAAAAGGAAATATAATTATGTTCTAAAATAAACAAACTATACCATACGCGGACAAAACATGGTAAAGAGTGTTCGAAAACTGTTGTGTAATTTTGAGAATATATGAAACAGCGTGTCCCAATGAAAGACGCACAACAGATCTAAAGCACAAAAAATGAAATTTACGGAATCATAACTTGATGAATACCTGTTGAGCTGTTGAGACTCTTAACCTAGACATTTTCTGACACCACGAACGCGAACGAGTTGTTAACATTTGAACCCCATTTTGCATAGAAAGAGGGGTAGTTTAAAACTTAAATTCAGAACATAGTAACTCAGGTATTATTTCAAAATCTACAATTTATTTGATTATTGATTAGAATTTTAAAAATTTAGAAATTATTTTAAACTACAAAATTTTATTTGGAAAAAATCTAGCTCTGAAATCTAGTTACTATGTTCTGAAATTTTTAAGTTTTAAAATACCCTTCTTTCTATGCAAAATTGGATTCAAATGTTAACAACTCGTTCGCGTTCGTGGTGTCAGAAAATTTCTAGGTGAAGTGTCTCAACAGTCACAGCAATTGGTGATCTCTGGCCGCATCTCTCGTGATCCTATAAAAAACAATCCTAGTAGCGTCAGTTCACAATAGAAGAACATTTTACAATTGGTCATTTGTACTATATTAATTATTAATCATCTTCACTTCAAGCGCTAGGTTATATAAACGTGTTCCAGCACCCATCTCATCCCCGGATGAACCACGTCTCTTCTACCAAGTGCATTAGATACTTACAGTACCCAGAATAGCCTCACTTGAATTATTAATATAATAATGTGCTAAAGTGTCTCATTAAATAGTCTAAATTACTTTGTGTTAATTTTGAGAAATTCCAGAAGTGACAGTATTGTTAGGATTTTGTTGAGCTACAAAAAAATGCATACATTGTTTTGTATGTGTATATCAAGTTTTATTTATACGAATTTAAGTGTCTTGATAATTCGCTGTACGTCTTCTAAAGTTCTTTTGATTTTAACTTGCAATAGACACGTGGTAATCGGCTTTCACGAACAATTACCTGAGAGATTGTTTTGTTCAGGAAAATTCGTTTTGTTCTACTTAAATATTATAGTAATTAGTATATTACACATACTAAAGTAACAAAATATTTTACTTTTTTTTAATAAAATGATGATTGGAAATGTTTTATTGGAAGTCTACATTGCCTTTATTCTATGGGATCCAGTTAGTAGTCACCATCACAAATTATGATCCATAAGAACCCATAAGTTTGCTGCAACCGAGAAAACCCTTCCACTTGTGTTTAATTTTAATTTTCGTTGGTGATGTTAATTAACTTGTTATACCCTGGGAACGTAATTCTTACGAATTACTAGAATTTTATCTCTTATGTAATGCTAAATATTTATTTATCTTAACCTAAGTTATTGTAAATACGAAATGGGTACTCATCACGAAACACTAACCGGCATTTTTTTTTAAAGTGACTTACAGCCCACTATCATTCTTGTTTGTTCACGAAAGTAAAGAAGGGCAACTTAATTTTTAAAAAAATTGATGGATATAAGACGTTAGTGTTAATTAGTTACGCACAGATTAATAGACGAATATACATGCACAGTTTAGACGATTTGTCAGATAAAGAAAAAATGTATGTGTTGCAACTTGAGTTGTACCAACGAATAAGCAAATGGAAAGCAGATTATAAGTCACGTGAGCGAGTTTATCTGAATATTACTTACAAGCGACTTAATAATTTTTATAATCGTTTTTTTCGTATTATTATTTTTGGCTGCTACTGTAATTATTACTTTCCGTTGACTATTCTATGACACTATATTGTACTTACCGTATAGAAAGTGTACATTCCGTTTTCTTAATAGTCGATCATAAAATCGAATCAACATAAGGATAAACAACTTTGCCTGCCTATGTGTATATGCGTTTGTATTTGTGTGTATGTGCGCGCGCGCGCGCAGTTAGTTGAAGTAGCGTTTATTATAGCCAAAACACTTTATAGAGTAACCTTGAATTACCGTGGTAAGAGGTTTTTTTTTACTTCGTCCTAAGCGAATTAAGGTCAGACAGTGTTCGGAGTTTGAGCAGGAATTAAGAAGCGTATTCGCCTTTGTTGTAAGGTCGGTTATTTAATAAAGGCGCGTCCTCCAATTAGTTACATGGCGCGACAGACGGCGATAAGACACAGGGGTGAAGCAGCGATAGCGTCACAGGGTCCCTGGAGACTGGGGCGGCTACTCGCGTGTTTCTTCCAACCGAATCTTATTATAACTCCGTTTGCCAGGCGACATAACTAAATTGCAGACCAGTTTGAAATTATTCAGACGAGAAAACACACTTGTCGCATAAAAAAGCAGTATTTAATTTAAGGAATTAGGCAAATGTAATTTAATTAAAAAATATATATTTTAAACAGACAACTTTTTCAGAATAAAGTGAGTTCTTCTTCTTTTATTTTATTTTATCATGGTTGTTGTCGTCATTATCATCATCATTATTGTCATCACCTTTTTCTTCATCTTCTTCTACAACTGGTACTCCTCCTACTACGAGTACTACTGCTGTTATGTACCAAAGATTTGATTGTAAAAATACAGGTGTTTACAATCAATATAGTTTGTTTAGTGCTTCTATTAATTTGGACTACTTCTTAAGATAAAACACTTAGATTGTTCTTCCATATTTCCGTTTGACGTTGAATACACGTGCATGCAATGTATGTTCATGCCTTCGGAGTAAATCGTTATGAACAGATACATTCAATGTGTAATTTCTGTACTATATTCATTTAATTTCTTATTACAATTCCACAGTAATTCAATATATCTGTTATTGTTTACTGACTAAAGAAATTGTCCACTCTTCATACTTGTAAACTGAAGGCCGGGACCCAGTTTATACAGCAATTTCTACTTTTCTGGCTATAATATTTTTAAACTTTTAATAATTTGCCAATAAACTATAAACGCTTATAATCTTTTACTTTTTCTCATACCTTCTCATCCTTAACCACTTCCTTATCTAAACCAAAAGTTATGCCTTTTTCTAGGGCAAATAATATTAGAACAAAGATTGTCATACAGGACTCGAAAATAGAACAGGTGCAAGATTTCAATTATCTAAGGTGCAGCATTCCCTATCGATAAGGAGATTGAAAGCAAAATTGGTCTCTTCTAGTCGCTTTGTAGATATATCATTAAACATTTCAAGAAGAAAACAAGGAAAGAGACGCAATTGAAATATTATAATGTAATGGCCATGCCTCAACTACTGTATGATAGTGAGACTTGGATTAGAAAGACCAAAAATATGTCTAGAATACAAGGAGCGGAAATGAGGTTCTTGAGGGCTGTAAATGGCTATACAAGGAGAGATCTTATCAGAAATGATCATATTAGAGTGGAGCTAGGCATATCTGAAAGCTTAAATGACAAAACTCCCGGTACAAAACGGAGTGTCGGTTACAGGTAGAGAGAATGGACCCAACTAGATTTTCAAGAAGAGCTTGACTTTAACTTAACTCAAGAAGACATGAAGTTAATTTGACTATCATTATTTTTATTGTTACTTTTATCGTTTATTTTAGCAATGTCGATGGATACTAGGAATTAAAAGGATTCTCTTATGTTGATACCTAAAAAATGTATACCTGTTTATGAAAATAATATGCAGCACATGTACGATCGTTTGCAATTTTAGTTACAGTCAATTATTTTCGAGAATATTAGAGTCCTAGATATTCTGATTAGTTCTGATTCGGTTACGTATATAATGCGTTAAATATATTTATATTGGCTTAAAAATGTTTCATATTCATATGAATGTTTTATTACCTTATTCGTGTTCAGCACAATATAAAGTTAACTTTAATCGGTTTGCCTTCGTTTCACTTTAACGATATGGTTTTTTATTAGCAATGTCGATGGATGGTGGTCCAAGGTTTTCATTAAAACCAAACGTTTCAGCAGCACCACTGGCTGCCATCATCAGTGGATGTATCGATTCAACCTAACGCGGGGTGTCGTACGTTAGGCCCACAGTACTGTGGTGAAAGCTGTATTTTATCTAACGTACGACACCCCGCGTTAGGTTGAATCGATACATCCACTGAAGATGGCAGCCAGTGGTGCTGCTGAAACGTTTGGTTTTAATGAATACCTTGGACCACGACCAAACAGCCCGGCAGATAGTTTAAATTCAACTGACACCGGCCGTGAACCCTTCGAAAAATAATATTCTCTTACGTTAACAGTTGACAAATGTATACCTCTTTATAAAAATAACATACATCACATATAGGATTGCTTGTGATAACTACCATTTTACCGCTGACAAGTCAAGAGTATTAGATAGTTGTGATTTGGTCACATATTTAATACATATTTTATACGGTATATAATCTTAAAATGTTTCATATCCATACGATTGTTTCATTACCTCATTCATGATCAGCATAATACAAAAAACCATATAATATAAAGTTAACTTTAATTGGGTTTCCTTTGTACGATAAGACAAACAGGACAATTTAAATAAACAGTTTCTCTACTTCGCCGTATCCCATTTTTCCCTATTGGTTTTCCTTGAAAACGTTTTCGCCTAAGGTTAGCTTTTATTTCTGCAGCTAATTAGTTAAATAAACAGACATAATTAAAAACTGTGCTTCCTCGTGTGCGTAAAAGTAAGATAATTAAAACACAATAATGAGGGAAACGTTTTTCATATTACACGTTTTTTTACATAATCATTTTTCTACAGAAAAATATTTGAGATAAAAATTGTATCTGGTTAACGTTTATACAATTTTTTGAATACTGATAGAGAATACGCCTACAAATAGGAGCCAACAACATAGTTTTAAAAGCTGTCTTTAATTACAACTCGCAGAGAAAGAGAGAAAACAGAATAGAAGAAGACAGGGAGAAGGAAATTTTAAGATGACAGAGGAAAGAAAAAGGACAAAGAAATTTAAAAAGCAGAAGAGACAAATTGTTATCTTTAGTCTTACCAGAATATTAAATTTTTTTACTTATTCATTAAATAGATTCACGTAGTAGTTTTAGTATTAAATTTTCTGAACAAGCAATTAGATTTTGTTTCAAAGAAAGTTAATAAATTCTACTGAAACACTGCATGAGAATACATGTACACAAAGTCAGTAGTGTCTAGCCGTCTTTAGAGAAACATTCAGGTTTTAATTACGCAAATTCAATTCTTAGCGATTTTCTTCGCACAAAAACGCTTTGTTTTCTTAGAACTTTGTTTGCTGACCTTAAGGCCTCTAGAGACTTGAGACAAATTGACTGTTCAGAACTAACTCCAGACAAATTACTCGATAAAGACAAAGACGGTGGTTTCACGTTACGTGAACTCAATTATCAAGCGATTCCCGTCAGCTTATTTTATTAACCGTGCGGCAAAATAAACAAACGCCACACGCACAATGTACGACTTAAAAGTTGATCTGGCAATAATTTTCCTTAAATCGAACTTAGAATTTTCTCATATCCCAGATTTAGTAATTTACTATCAAATGTAAATTCAAATAATGCGGGAAAATTAACCGCACTACTAAATCAAATTGCAGTGGTAATAATTATAATTTTATATACATTTCGAACGTGGGATACTGTTTGTGTGCACATATCATATATCATGCAGTGTTTTTACTAATGTTAAATGTCATCTATTACGTCAGCTTGCAACAGTTACGTTTCAGAGCTTCGATTTGGTTCTGGTTTTTGGATTCGATTTTATATTTTTACAAATTTTCTCGTCCCTATAAACGCGCGCTCACATACATTGGATATTTAATTGTAATTGGGTAAGTTTTCAATAATTATAAATATATATGTCAATTATGTAATTCTGAATTTTTATTGTCACCATTTCTGAAACTAAAGAGAAGCTTAAAGGCTGAACAGAGTTAGAGGACTACTACAGACTCGCAGCTGCAGAAGTACCAATAACAATTGAAGGGGAATTTAACACTAAATACATACCAGTTTGTAAAGGAAGTAATATTAAATGTGGGAACTGCATTGGAGTACACAACATTGATAGCTTTGTATAGCCCGGAGGATGGTCGCAAAGAAGACTGAGAATAATTTTATGGGATCTACAGAAAGATATCAATAGAATAAACAATTATGTAATAATAGGAGAGGATTTCAACACACGTGTCGGAAATTCTCTTATGGAATCTATAGTTGAAAGTCATGATGAAAGAGAAAAAAATGGTCTACATTTCGTCACAGTCAACGATTTTAAGATTACTACACTTTCCCCATAAAGAGATATATAAATATACTTGGTGCGCCAGAGGAGTTCAGTCAGTAATTAATTATGTGCCTTCGCACATCACCAGTTATCACTTCGCTTATCATACACAACTGGCAAATGAAACGTGTGCAGGATCTTATGATTGATACTCTGAAGTAGACACAGTGATGTTTTGCTGATAACCAAGCTGTTTGTTGACTGCCTATTGAACTCGGAAAGGAACATGAAGATCTCTGTACACTCATGACACCGAATCTGCAAACATTTCAGATTATAAATTTCCATGTTGAACCCCAAGGTGATCGTTTTTCACGGAACTGATCTCACACGAGCAAAAAGTGTAGGTGTTACTGTTCAGGAACAGTCAGCAATTTTGTACATTTGGGTAATAATGTAACTTATATTAGAAACAATGACGTTGTGAATAAGCTACACGTTCAGCCATATGAGCGGAACCTCGAGGGGAACTCTAAAACTAACGAGTAAAGCAACGCGCCTGGAGTTCTATAACACGATGTACCTCCCCACACTTCTCTATGAGACTGAAAGTAGTCTCAGCTCAGTCGTATTCAATTCGAACGGCCGAAATGAGATTTCTTAGGCACACGAGGGAGGGTATTTTCTCCGAGATCGTAGAAGAAATGCAAAGCAAATATATGGCAGGAACTGATATTATGTCAACACTCGATGCGATTGCTCAATATCGGCTACAATGGTTTGAACATCTTAACTGGTGCATCCCCAAACAGTTACCGAGTTATAAGCCGAAGGGACGGAGAGGATTGGGACATCCGAGGAAGCGTTCGGGTGACCAGCTCTAGTCAGTTTGCTTAGGACCGAAACAAGCCATTTTTGGTATAACCCGTGTAGGGGCTGGTCATGATTGAATACTATTTTAAATGTCTTATACTTAATACCAAGTAGCTGATAGCTTATACTTACCCTCCTCTGATACCTGACATCTGATGACTACTAGTCATCTGATATGTGAAATCTGGTAAATCTAAATTCTGGTATCTGATGTGAGATTCTTTTTATTTAGTATCTGATTACTGTTAGCTAGTATGTAGAACATAATGTATTATACATGATTAATAAATGTAATACCTGGTAGACTAGAGGGATAGAGACGAATTTAACTACTCTTTGAACAGACTACACACATGCCACGAAAGGCTGTTGAGTCACAGCTGATGATGACTAACATTCATCACGTCATTCATACACGCAAACCTATTCACAAATCACAATCACAGTCTACTGTAATCACGAGTGACTCACTAATGCTCCGTTTCTTCCATGTCCGTTAAGAGATTAACAACCGTTATATGGCTGTTCAAGATTTAACGGGATATAACCCATTTTACAAAACGTAGTTAAATATAACTACCGTTAAAGACGTCGGTTACTTAACGGGCAGACATTTGTCCTATCAACTAACTAACGTTTATTAAAACGACATGAGCTAACCTCAAAATTACAAAATTTTGTTCAGTACATTGTTCTGCATGAAATAGTCTCCGCTCGTTTTGAGTTGAATAAATTATACTACACAAATATTTGCCCGATGTCTGTGATCAGAAAATATTATTTTCTCTATATTTTCTGTTCTGTCCTTACACAACTCAAGAAAAATTGATTAGAAAGGAGAAAGTGATGATGCTAAAAGCCTCTATTTAGAGTCTATGAAAAGTAATTCAAAGAAAAAAGAATCAAAAACTGTCACCGGCAATACAAATAACGGTTGTCAGTTTTGGTGAGTAAACATCTAAATGCCTGTGTAAGTAGCTGAAATGAGATTTATCTGGCACGTGGCAGGGTATACTCTCCATAATCATAGGAGAGACACAGATTACGGCAGGAACTGAATATTATGAGTATACTCGACAGGATTGCCCAGTATCGGCTGAATTGGTGGGAACGTCTATGCCGAATGGATGATTGCCGCATTACCAAACAACTATGAACTATAAGCCAAAGTGACGGAGAGGTGTGTGACGTCCGGGGAAGCGTTGGAGTGACCAGCTCTAGACTTGGCCTAATTGAGAACGGAACAAACCATCCTTGATTTAATCCTTGCAGATGATGGTGATGAATATACGTATGTAACGAATTAAGTTTAAATTGAGATACTGCCAATAATAGAAATAAAGCTAGCATGAAATAAACGGAATCTACAAGAAGAAGAAAAATAACAATATTTCTACACTTAAGAAATAGAAAACAACGAAACACTGACGTCACACAGCAGATAGTCTTTATTTTAAAGTGAGAAAACAGCAATTAAACTGTAAAGATAAAAGTAATGAACTTAAGAAGAAGCCATGAACCAGACATTATCAGAGCAAATACAAAAAACAGCAAAAAAATCACAAAGATACGACAAATCTAACAAAGTGAAAGGAAGCTACACAGCAGAGACCCATAGTTTACAAATTATTTTAATTTCTAATATACCAATTTTTTACAAATTATCTGAAATTTTTTTACAAAGCAAAACCAACAATTATCGTGACAGTATCTTTATGTTAATTAACGTTTACTAACCGGATCCAAATGGGCATTAGTATGAGTTAAATGCCTGTTAAGATAGCGGCCGTTAAAAATGTTATTGCTAGATAACAAACGCACGTTTTACGAATGATTCTGTATCTCCAGAGCTTTCAATGTAAAATATAATAATTATTTGTATAATTATGAAAATTATACATCTATTCTTACAATTCCCATAGAAAAACTGCAAGAAAAAACTAATACGAGTTACTGGAAAACAAAAGAAATGATACAGGTCGTATAGATAGACAAACAGATTCCAATGAGAACGTACTCACAGTTGTAACCTTGCTGGTACAAGATCGTCCTTTTCTTGTTAATACCGTGAAATTTTTCTATAACAAAAACTCACCAGATTGGCCAAATTCCTTGAACTTCTGAAACAGAATTCCTTCCTTCCACCAATAGCATAACACTTTAAAGTTACAATGGCAGCTTGGTCTCACAAAAAGTTCTGCTAAATACATAAACAGAAACTATTTATCCATATAAATTTATATAACATCTATAGATATTATAATAGATACGCACTTAAATAGATAAATCTATTTATTTGCATAGGTGTAATGAATTTGTAAGTTTTCTTTATAACCTTGTAAGCGTTCTTGGTAACTTTAAGAATGCGACAGTATTATACGTTAAAGATAACTATGCAACAGTTTTAGTGTCCGCATCTACCGGGTAACATATCTGCGTCTCTGATTGGTAATGACATCCGGTAAGATTTTTTATATGACTAGTATCGGGAATGCATGTGTGTATGTATGTATGTATTTATACATCATATTATATTACATCAACATTAGTGTTACAAGACAAACAAGGCATTAATATATTTTGGATTAGAAAATTATATTCTTAATAATGTTTAATAAATTTAAACATATATGTGGGACAATCCATAGAACCTTAAAATACTAAACTAGGAAAGACACTAAGCTTAAGTTTTATAAGACTATGGATGTACTGGAGGCGCTGTGTGGGAGTGAGACATGGGTACTTCCACAGAGAGATGGAGGGAAGGTTACATCAGCAGAAACGAAATTCCTCAAGTTGGTCAAAGGGTGCACGTTACGAGACAGAATAAGCAATGCACAGATAAGATGAGAGAACTACAAATTTTTAAATTACAGGATAGAATTACGGGATACAAGGCCAACTGGTGTAAGCATTTGGGAAGAATGTAGCAAGATCGTCTTCCCGAACTTGCCACGAATTATAACCCCACAGGATATCGTAGTGTGGTGCGTCCGAGAACGAGATGGTTTCCTAAGCAGACGATGCAGCCTAATCGGTGATGAAGATGATGATAAATAATTTTTAATTAATAATGTAATATCGATTATATGTTATTATACCTACAATGTTCAAAAATATATAGGTAAGCACACATTAAGAATAATACAAAATTGCATTTACCCTTAAGGTTAGTATGTCTCAATTTTGTAGCAAGCGCATAATCATAAACCCAAGCACTGATTAAAGTGACGCTAATTCAATAACCGCTCAACTGTTGAGTCTTGACGTAAGAACATGATGCTCCGATAAGCGGATACCGGAGACTTCATGGCTCAAATGAAGATTCTACAGGTGTTCCAGAAAAACCTAGTAAACGTTGATCCTTCTCTGTGATTACAAGTTTTTATACGTTGAAGGCAAATATAAAACACCAGGTGGGTGGGAAACAGTTATTGTCGCGATTGTTTATTCAAGTGATTACAGTGGTGATAGTGTATGTTATGGTTGTTAGTAATAACTGTCGACACTTCTTAACTAGCAATGTAATGACTGCTATTATGTTGTTACGACAATTACGGAACGCTCTCGAAAAGGCAATAGTGTCGTTGTACACGCTTCTCGACTATCCCGGCGTGCCTCGTCTATGTCAAGGCCGTCCATTCACGTAGCACTCAAGTACCTTCAAGACCGTTCGAGAGCACTTGCAACTACGCAAACTATGCTGGCACGCCGCCAAAAGGATGGAAAATTATTCTTAAACACCTTCGCTACCTATATGAGGAACAACGGCTGGCTTAGTTAGTCAGTTACAGTGGGCGATTTTTTTAGTGCGGGTCAAGTGCTTGTTGAGGTTGTTGTGGTTATTGTAAGTGATTACTCTGTTATAATTAGTGCGGAACTCTATTACTTGATATTATTATTGCGTGTGGACAAATTTAACTTGAATTATTGGAGGAGACTACATTGTTGATTACAAATTGTTATTTGTGATCCATTAATGCTGGTAATTAGTGATTTCACTGGTGTCTGTATTTTGTTTCCACTATGCCATACGACGATCTGTGAGACCGTCGTAACAATATGTTCTATATACTGCATATTGAATGTACGTATAAACCATGAGCAAAGTATTCTACACGTGAGATTTTTTTATACTCATTATACTCATTAGCGAATTTTGTGTGTTAATAAAATTCATTTAATGGAATAATAATGTATCCGGATTATTTTGCGGCCAAAATAATAAAATATTACTGGAGTATTTATCCGGGGCCTAAGAATTTATTTCGCCTTTCTAATATCACGAGCCATAAAATTCTTGTAACAATGTAGATTTAAAACAAAGTTGGCAACTGTTCTTTCTTAATTTTTGTTTAAAACGAAGTATAAATCTGTTTTGAAACGATTTATTGCGGCAGCCGAAACATTACATTACATTCTGCTTTACAAGAGAAAATACAACGGACGCAGACAGTACGTAGTAACCTGATACACGACGGAGCTCAAATACGTTAAGCTCTCTGTCTGGCCCTCCTGTGTAACGTTAAGCTCTCTGTCTGGCCCTCCTGTGTAACGTTAACCCCATGTACTATCTAAGCTCAATTATTTAATCAAAATGTAATTACGTCTAGTAGCTACTTGCATCTTTGCTACTAAGTTTCATATTCCGCGTATCTGCTGCGGAATTATAAGTTTCTTCGCAGTCGATGTAGACGTACACTGTAACTTGTACTTTCAATAATAAAAATAAAATTATGTTAACTATAACTACAATATGTTGAACACTTATATACTTTAAATACAGGGCATTGTTTTCATCGACAGCTAACAACAAAAATATCGACACACACACGCGCGCGCGCGCGCACACACACACACATATATAAGTTGTTTTAAATTTTAACAACATTACGTTACTAACACAATCAGGGGTTTTACTTTAACGTTATAGTAAGTTCTCATGATTGATAACTACAGACCTAGGAATATTATGAGGTTCTTTAGAGCTTTCTACATGCCATACCTATGACCAGCCAGAGGTTTATCTGCCTTTAAAGGCGCCAAGAGTATGAGTATTTAAAGCCCTTTTAGTAGCGGAAAACTCCGCTAATAACAGTGACTCTAGAGTATCGTGAGATAACAGTTTTTATGAAAAACCAATACTCCTAACCTCGGAAGATATGGAATTCAAAACAAAGAAAAGACATACAGTCTTTTTTATAAAGGTGACAGGATGCCTCTGTCCATGAATTATTCTAAACTTGCAGCAAAATTATTTAAAATTTTAACAGGACAATATTACGTCTTCGTAGCATTGTGAATCTGAGTAAAATATAAATAATTATAGAATAACTCTACTTAAGGGTACTGACATAACTGATTTTCCACTGAGTTACTATTGTAGTGTTTAAAATTCCTTGTTGTTCATCACAATAAAACACAGATTACGACAATGTGAACGGGAAAGATAATGTAAAAATACAAAAACCCAGGTAAACTTAATTGGTTGAAAGTTTTTGTTGTAGACTCCAATCGTCAGGTAAAAGTTCAGCAAAGGCTTCCGTTGCGGAATTGTACATACTCTCAATTAAATCTTGTTTTTATTTGGTCGAAGTGATGAAATTTGAAAAAATCTGTCTCTGAGATTGTTCCCAACATTGAAGTCAGGCAGAATTAACTTCTAGCAAAAAGATAATTACGTCTCCTCCGAAAGCAATTGAGAATCGCGTGTAATCAATCTGTCTTATGTCCAAATTCAATCATAATTGTGGATTTGTATCGATTATCAATTTTTACAGGTATTAGTCTAGATACTTTACAAGCATATGACACCTACAGTGCAATGCAGACTACAAAGAGCTAAACAGGGTAGTATTACTCATCAGGGATGTCAGTAGTTGGTGTGTAATCGACTTGCAGTTCTCTTGAAAACTCTGCCATTAATAAAACCGAAGCCGCGTTGTGTTGCGAGCTAATACAGCGGTCACTTAGAACAGAATTACAAGTCACGTAAGCACGTTTTGACGAAGAAAGCGGTTACTTTGTCTGCTGCACTAAAACAACACAGAAAACCCTATTTTTATCCAGACTTAAGAGTAACACGGTGTTCGAAATCTACTAACACCAGAATGGAAGCAATCTACAACGAATTGGCGTTTACCACATAATAAGTTGTATCTGCGGTGCGAGCAACGTGGGCGCATCACTGAGGGGTTTATCCCAACGCCATTAATGGATTGTATTTGCCAAACAAAAGCTACGGGATTGAGTCGTCGTCTTGTACAACAACAAATAGGTCTGTCGACACGAAAGTATTAACACCGTCAGATGGAATGGCAATTCCGTGGGCGTGTGTCCCGCCAACTCGTTTAAAACGTCCCCACCGTTCAATCTTGATACTGTCATATTTGCTTAACATAAATATTAAACGTATCTATTTGTTACAATATTCCTTTTTGTTTATCCAATGATGAGTGTAGACTTTTTTACCATTCAACCTACAATTTTTTTTATCTTGAAATATACTCAAGAAGAAAACGTAAGGTAAATTTAACCTGCGTTCACCCAGTGACGTAGTTCTTTTCGTGTCTGTCAATCTAATCTACTGAACCTACACACAAGTAATTACATAATAATGTTACGACATTACAGAACAATCTACGTGTTTATCGAATGTTCCAGATAAATCCAGTTGAAAATGTGTGTGGCGTACGTGATTCTCGACGCATTTGCTAGACTGTGACAGAATTCGCGCGGCCGCTCGCTGACTGTGTCAAGGCCGCAATTAATTACGTCGTAGTTACAGATAAACGTAGTTATAGAATCTTCTGGTCTGTGAACGGGCTATAAATACTAGGCGGCAGCGGCCTTAGTTCAGTGATTATCGGGCGATATTACTGTGTGCGTTCAAGTGGTTATTAGTGAAGTGTTGTGTTTTATAATCGGGCGGTATAATTGTAATACAATTATGTTTTATATTAGTTGACATTTTATTGCGTGTGAACAATATTTATTTGATTTGTTGTAAGAGACTGTGTTCTTTATTACGAGCTCTTTAATTGTGAAAATTAAAGCTGGTGATTAGTGAATTTAATTGGTGTCTTGTATTTTGTTTTCCACTGTACCTACGACGATCAAGTAGACCGTCGTAACAATAAGAAAATAAAGGACTTACTAAACGTAGGAAAATAATCCACGTCTTACTTGATATTGTAATTGAAGTGAGTATACTAGGATTTGCACAATATATACAGGCACTCTGTGTGCATGCGCGCATCTATTTTACTCGGGAGTAATCTGTTTACTTATGTGTTTTGTCTCTAGACGTGTGCAATCTCAGTTTATATAACCTGACATTATAAACATCCTATTGGAAAAATATAATACAAATATACCAGGATATAAATACCAGTATACAAATATAACGGGTGCCCAGTGGCAGCCTCTGACGAAGCTTATAATAAGCTCAGACTGGTTTAGGCTATAAGGTAAAAATTTTACATTTTTACCAATATAAAACTTTGTGTTCCGAGTCGGTAATGTTATGCTTTTAATTAAATATACCAGATTCTGTGTATAATAATTATAACCTTAAACAGTTGTAAAAAAAAACAATTTAAAGTAAATAATTTCACGCATCTGGTGTAGTTTTGTGTGTGTGTGTGTGTGTGTGTGAGAGAGAGAGAGAGAGAGGGAGAGAGAGAGAGAGAGAGAGAGAGAGAGAGAGAGAGAGAGAGAGAGAGAGAGAGAGAGAGAGAGAGGGAGAGAGGGAGAGAGAGATTTTTTCTTTGTAAGTAAATGTTCATGTTTCTTACAGCATAACATTATCCTTAAGCAAGTTTCACAGATTCAATTTGTATCTTCAGGTTGTATTTCAAGTTTCTTATACTTTTAAGGTATTATAGATATAATTTTTTATATTAAAGATAGAGGCTGAATCTGTGAAACGTGAGTCAGATGCAAACATAGTAACAAAAAAATAATAAAATACACTTGAAGAAGTAATTTTTTTTTGAAAAAACGATCACACACACACACACACACACACACAAGTATGCGTTTACTTCTTATATTTTATATGTAAAATGTTATGTGTATATATAATACTAACACTTTTTGCTACAGTCTATTTCTTGATGTATATAACATATTTTATATTTATATGATTTTACCTCAAGATGTAGTTTCCTTATTTGGAACATGTTTCGGGACGCTTTGTGTTCCCATCCTCAGCCTTGCTAATTTTGAGTCTTGTAAAGTACTTGTGTGTTGGTTGGTTGTTGTTGTGGTATCCTGTTGGCCTTTGGCATTTTAACAGCATAGTAATCTAACAGCATACTAAAAATTTTAGTTCTACCACAAAGCTAAAGTTTGTCCCGTAAACTTTTCAACCGACCCTCGTATGTACCACTAATAATATGCATTCAACTTTATACAATTATTATTATTCATCGTTTATAACGTTGAAATTATTTCATTTAAAATTACTACCCATGTACTAAAATTGTTAAAAATTTAGATTTAATATGTGGTTTTGCATTCGTAATTAGAAAACTGAATTTTTTTTTAAGGATAGTAGTAAAGATCAATAATTATAGTATACCATTGCTGAACGTAAGACTTAAACTCGAATATGTTGATAGTAAGTAAAATTTTTTTAATTATTATCGTCATCATAATTTAGTATTATTATTATTATTATTATTATTATCATAGTTATTATTATTGTTGTCATTATTACAAATTCCTGGTGATATTACAATCGCCAGTTTATATGAATTAAATTATAATTTTAAAATAAACCCAGTTATTCCGCGAGAGTACGCCGTTGTCGTGCAAAAGCAAATACAGAGCAAACTCGGCGTGGTATCTAAGGTTAAGTGCGTTCACAAGTATCGGAACCATTATAGCTGCTGCTGATGCCCTTAACAAGACTGACTTACCCGGTCGTAGCTCTCGAAGCCACGGGTGACCTTTGACATAATCACAATGACGTCACCGCCAAGTCTGTGCCACCGGTAAAATTTATCCCCGCGTTAATGTGAAAATATTTCGTCCTACATTAATTTAATGAAATTATTTATATTGACGCCATATTGTAACAGAGTTAATACTTTATTGTTTTTCTGATATTCTCATGTTTATAATAAAAGATAGAGTTGTACATGCAGAGTGACATTTCCAAAGCGCACATCGTTTACATAACACGTCATATAAATGCTAGTTAAAATTAAGTAAGTATAAATAATATAGTTATATACTTTGAATGTATACTATATAAAAATATAGAGTACAATATTTAAATATAAATATTTTATGTGGTTACACTAAAATTTCTTTAAGATTTATAAATGTTTCGTACACAAGTTCATATTTCACCAATGCATTGTTTACACAAGTATGCTCTCTAAGGAGCAGAACTCGCTCACTATTTTAAACGAAATACATTTATTATTACATAAACTTCGATATTAGATAATTTTTCAGTTAAAGTAAATGTCTCTGCTATTTCTTTATTAATGTAACAATTGTACAGGTGTCCGAAAAGTCCCGCACCATAGGGATTTCATTAATTGGGTTGTGTTTTTGTTTGTTGCACTGAAAAATGTTGACTACTGAAGAGCGGGTAGAGCTTATCCTCCTCTGTGGAAGAGATGGATTCTCCAATAGAGACGTTGCAGCAGAATTTAATCTGAGACACCCGGAACGAGAGCCAGTGTCGCACACCACGGTTGGCAGACTGTTAAGGAAATTCCAGGCTACAGGTAGTGTGGCAGATGCTCCCCGATCTGGACGCCCAAGGACACCAGAAGATGTGGTGGAAGGGGTTTTGGCAAAGGTAGCAGCAAGTACAAAGAAATCAATTCGCCGAACAAGCTTGGAAGTGGGCGTTCCTCGATCAACAGTCGCGGACATTTTGAGAAAACATAAGTTTCACCCGTACAAGTTACAAGTGTTACACCACATGTCAGATGATGATCCGGATCGGCGTGTGGAAATGTGCGATTGGTTTTTGGCACAGTTGGAAGAGGACCCACAGTTTTTATCAAAAGTTATGTTCTCTGACGAAGCTAACTTTTACGTAAACGGAGAGGTGAACCGACGGAATTTACGTTACTGGTTCGAGAGTAATCCGCACTGGTTTTCCAGAAGTAAGGAACAAGGAGCACCTCGCGTCATGATGTGGTGTGGTTTGTGGAAAGACCGGATCATTGGCCCTTACTTCTTTGACGGAACAGTTAACAGTGAAAATTATTTGGAAATGTTAGGAGATTCATTATTGCCTGATTTGGATCTGCTGGGTCCAAGACCAGAATGGTTTATGCACGACGGTGCACCCCCCCCCCATTATGGTACACAAGTTCGTGATTGGCTTGACGAAAACTTCCCACAGTGGATTGGCCGTAGGGGACGATTGGAATGGGCTCCACGATCTCCGGATTTAAACCCAATGGATTTTGCTGTGTGGGGTTATGTAAAATCCAAAGTTTATGCTGTCAAGATCATGGACATAAACCATCTGCGTGAGCGAATCACAACTGAGTGCCGTTCTGTAACACCTGGCTTGGTGGCCAACATTCTGCGGAACTTGGGAGATCGTTTACAGTTATGTTTCGACACTTCCGGTAACCATATTGAACACATATTGTAAACCCCTATGGTGCGGGACTTTTCAGACACTCTGTAGATCACACAATCACACACTAAATACAAGTTCAAAACATTTGGATTTGAGTTACAATTTCTTTTAGTCAGACATCCTGCTGTTGGAATTTCAAACTTTTTTCATATTTTTATCTTTTTTTGTATCTGGGGCTCGAAAAAATTTTAAATTTGTAAAACGTAACATTACATTTACATGTTAGTTAAAATGTTCTTTAATTTGATACCCAACATTAACTTTTGCCATGTTATCAAACTTTTCACCCACTTTTTGGACCCTGACAGCAAAATATTTAAAAATTTTCAAAAGTGAACGCTGTATTCAGATTGTGGTTTAAATTACCTTTAATTTGATAGAGATATGGGGTTATGGGCCTATATGAGGATATGGGTTTCTGGGTTTTTTTTCACAATTTTGAACACCACATTTTTGCCTCTCTCCTCTATTTTTAGATGGGATTAATCTAAAAACAATAGGGTCATGTATGATAAACGTATGGAAATGGATACTACGTTTTACGATAGCCGGTTGATGCATTCAAATGTTACCGAGAGGCGTACCCCGAACAGACAGACAAATACCAACAAGTCGATTTGTAACTGAGAACTCGCTTTGCTCGTTCAACATACATACATACATACATCCTCGGCGCTACAGCCCAGTACGGGCCCTGTCCTCCAAAAGAAATCGTACTCCCGGCCAATGTCCACCAGTTTGCTGCACTGCCTCACTGCCTCCTTACCAACCTGGTCCAGTGAGGCAGTGCAGCTGGACCATCTTGTACGCGGTCTTCCCCTCCTTCTCCTTCCCATCGGCAAATAATTCATGATTTTTTTTAGGATTCTATCCTCCGCCATTCTCTGCACACGCCCGGCCCAACGCAATCTGTTAATTTGTATGAATTGCACAATCGAAAGATCTTTAAACCTTTCGTACAACTCTCGATTATGCAGTCGCCTCCAAATCTCGTTTTCTTTCACAGGGCCATAGATTCTCCTCAGTACCTTCCTCTCAAACACGGCTAGTTTCTGCACATCTAGTTTTCTTAGCACCCAGCATTCCGAGCCATACGTCAGAATTGGTCTTGTAGAGCGTGGCTTTTGTCTCTTAACTTATTAATTTTTATTTAATATGTTTCACTAGTCCGTAGTAACACCTATTAGCAGATAATATTCGTTTTTCAATGTCACTAGAGGAGTAATTTCCAGAGTCCACATATGACCCGAGATATGGAAAACATTGAACTTTTTCAAATTCATAATCATTAATGCGCAGGGACAGGGCGCGAGTGTTGGCACCTACAACCATACATTTAGTTTTGCTTTTGTTTATAACCAAGCCCATAGCCTTAGCGGACAACTCCAGTTCTTGAAAGGCTTCCTTTAAGCCAGATTCAGACCTACTTATGACGCCAATATCATCGTTATATGCCAAAAGCTGTACCTCCTTGTGAAATATGTGTCCGCTAGTTTGAATTACTGAATCCCTGATGACCTTTTCTAGAGCTATGTTGAACAACAGACACGCTAAGGCATCTCTTTATTCCAGCCCATTCAATGTTATTAAGGAGTTAGATAGATTTTATTGTATTCTGATTTGGCACTTAGAATTGGACATAGCTACTCCAATCATACGCACCAACTTAGATGGTATATTCAACTCCTTCATAGCTCTATATAGCATTTTCCGGTTGATTGAATCATATGCCGACTGGAAATCCACAAAGAGATGGTGAGTGACTACTCCATATTCCAACTTTTTTCAAGGATTTGCCTTAGTGTAAATATTTGGTCTGTTGTTGACCTATTCCTAGTGAATCCACATTGATATTCTTTTATGTTTTCTTCAGCGTAGGGAAGCAGCCTAGAAAATATGATGTTGGACAATACCTTATATGCTGTATTAAGTAGAGAGATGCCCCTATAATTTTTACATATGAGCGGATAACCCTTTTTATGTATTAAACACACCACCCCATTGTTCCACTCATCAGTCGTTACCTCCTCCAGCCATATTCGCTCTATGAGATGGGCAAATTCCTTTATGAAATTTCCTCCTGCGCTCTTTAATAGTTCCCCTGGTAAACCATCGGAACCTGCTGCCTTGTTATTTTTAAGCTTTTCTGGAGCTTCATACACCTCGTCATAGGATGGCACCAACTCCTCTCTATCATCCTCGAATTCTCCTGCTTCCTCTTCATTCTCAGATGCCTCCATTGAAGCCTCCCTAACTGAGCCCAGCAGCTCTTCGAAATGTTCTGTCCATCTCCTGATTACGCCAGCAGTATCACTCACAAGGCCACCATTATTATCCCTACAGGCATTTGTTCTAGGCTGAAATTCCTGTCTCATATCATTCACCTTATATTCCTCTATCTTTTTTATCTGTCTCATCATATACTCCCTCTTTTTTCATCTATGAATCTTCTTTTCCATCCGCCTGGCTTTTCTGTATTCCTCTTGAACAGCCCTAGTGCATTTATTTTAAATCATTAATTTGTATGTCTTATTTTTGAATTTAGTTTCCTCTTCACACTCCTTATCAAACCACTCATCTCGCTCATGTCTCGTTCAACTAAACTAGTAAAAAAGGGTGTACGATTAGTTGGGGTATCTCCCTCCGGAACTACTGACCGATTTAAGAAATTCGTTCCGTACTGAACAGCGTAGACTTTATTGAGGTTACACATCATAATGACGCAACATCCAGTTGAAGAAGAGCACTGAACAATCAAAAGTAACAGTGTGAAAGGGGAGGTTAAAAAATTAGGAAGGTTAAATCGTCAGGAATACAAAATTAGGTAGGAAAAATTAATCCGATGTCTTTGTGATTTGAAGAAATAATATTTGAAATTAATTAATGTGTATCTAAACCCCCAAAAAATTGTTTAAAACGCAAATAATAATTTTAATACGGTATGTTAAGTGAATTAATTTAACAGATTAGAGAAAATGCTTTTAATGAGCTAGCAAATCGTTCTTTTTATTTTGCAGTTTATTGGTCTCTCTAGAGAATTATTAATTTAAGCTACATACAGTATAAGAGCATAATATGAAGTGCCGAAGAATACTAAATCTTGTTTGTTTACAAATGTTTGCAGATTATTGGAAAAATTACAGTATTAAAACTTTAAAAGGCTTCACGTCAATGTTGTTCTTTCAACGAATAATTGCGTTGATGTTGTTTTAATAAAAAGTATTAAATACACAGACACAAAAAATAAAAATTAATTTTTAAGGAAAACAATTATTGTCGTCTTCATTGATTTATAGCGTGTATATACAAGTAATTGTTTCCTGTACATGAAAACATTGTGTTACAAGATAATTTCATACTTCACTTTTCCAAGTTTTTAGTAATTTCTACTTCTCGTTATAACTTTTACGGCTTTAAAAATAATAAAGTAGATGTATTAAGGAAAGGGCATATGGTATAACTAAAGATATTTTCAATAAAAAGTGCATTATTTAAAAATGCGAAAATAAGGCGTTACAGTACAGTAGTGAAGCCAGAACAGAATGCCTATATGCAAGTGAATGTCTAGCATTGAATTATAATTTAGACAAACTAAAATATTGAAAAGTCAAATTATTAGCAAAATATTAGGCCTACAAAAAACTTCAGAAGGTTGCAAATTAAGAAGTAATGATAAAATATATCAAAGTATAGGAAATATAACAAAAACAATGAGAAAAAGAAGACTATTATTTTTTGGACATTTATGTAGAATGGATGACAATAGGTTAACAAAGCAGATCTTTAAATATCTGTGGGGGCAGAAGTCAACATCAAGTTGGATTAAAGAAGTCCAAAATGATTTAGAAAAAATAATATACACGCAGAAGAAGCAATTGAAAGAGACGTTTTTCGGGCAAAAGTGTTAAAAATGGAAGGAGTAGGAAAGAGAAAAACGCAGGTTCAAAGTGCACTGAAGACAGGAAGAAGAGACACAGTACAGAGATGAAAGACTATTGGAGAAACGGGAAAGAAAAAGGAATAAAGAATTGAAATTGGCATATGGTCCTTAGATGGCCGACACAAAACAAAATTAAACGTATAAAAAGAGAATACTCAACATAAATGGAATTCTGGTAGATTAGTTGTGAACGCATTTTGCGTTAAGCCTCCGTAAGTAACAAAAACTCAATGAACAACAAAGTAAAACTAATAACAGCAGCGAGCAGAACAAAACGAAAGCAAGCGTATGAGAACAAGAAATCCTGAGGGAGTATTCCCAGAGGAGCATAGTATGAAGTAGATTGGTGAACGAGGTACAGTGAAATTGGGTCGCAAACGCGTGTTACATTTCATACCCGGATCTCACTCATTCATGCCCACGCAATCACATACGTATACAGGTGTGTAAATATTTAAAATTTTCATTTTTGTGTCCTCGACATTATTTTGAGATCTGTGTTAGGCCCCTTATCATCATTCATTCTCCAGATCTCCAAATTTACTCTGTGATATGTCTGCCCTATTGTTTCCATGTTTCCAGCCCAAAGTAGTCGGAAATATTAGGCTATTTTTTAAGGGTATCATAATCTACACTGATTTTTTTACTTATTCATTACCCACACGCGCGCGCGCACACACGCACACACACACACACACACACACCTCACATATATATAAAGTAACTCTAACGTTTCTTGCTGTTGTGTAGTATTACATATATATTATCAAATATAATATCTTCTACAAGTAGTTGTATTATATATTTATCGTTTACTACATTTTTATCGTATTATATAATTTATCTGACGTATGTTTCACTGAGTATATCAGTAACATCAGAGGTTTGTAAATGAATTAACAAATAATCGAAATAATTCGATTTTAATGTAGACTCTAATGGATAATCGAATTTGACTTCAATGTAAAATAACAAATAATCAATTGTATTAATGTTCATTTACTTACGCATCTGTTTTGATGGTCATATTGGAAGTTTATAATGTTTATATTTTATTTATATAACATTTATTTTATATAATACAACTACTTGCAGAAGAAATTATATTTGATTATATATATAGTCAGTGAGGAATTTTGGTTTGTTTTGTACTTATAAGAAATAGTAAAAATGCTGAGTATACGAAATTTCAACTTCACATATCTTCTCGTTAGGCAGTAATTCATTTTTGTTTAACATACAAACACAAGATGGAAAACTAATTATTATTTTTCGGCTTATATTTAATGGACATTTCTTCCTTCAGTTTAACGAGTACATTCATTTTCCGAAGGTTGGGGCCACCTTTTGGAAACATTCTGTACATAACTTGCAAAAACAAAGAGTTTCTAGACAGATGTTTATAGAACTTTTTTATATGTAGAACATGTCTACATAGATATATAGATACTGATATATTCTTGCGGAAGAAATTATATAATTATATTTAATAATATATATAATACAATACAACAGTTACTGCAAGAAACATTGGAGTTACTTTATATATATTGTAACTATCCGAAGTTATTCCCTTTTATTTTGTTAATTAATTTATTATTCGTTTTATTTATCTTGAATTGTTTAATTGTGGTTTGATTCGTAGCTTTTTTGTAATTCGACGTTCTTCAGTTGATGAGACGAATCGGCTAAATTGACTTCTCACTGACGGTAGATTTAATTTACTAGTGGTGTACTTACTTAGAGTGAAATCCTGTTAATTAGGCAGAGTTGAGATGGTAATTTAAATTTTAAATAATTTAAACTATCTCAATTGCCGCTACCAATAGTAACAACTGTTGCGAGCTGTCCACCTAACCTGTAATTGTCTAGTCTACTGAAATACATTTGTTAACTTCTATTGGGTAAAAAGTTGTTTATTGATTGATAATGCTCATGAATTTACTTTAAAGAATAATTAAAGTTGACATTTTTGTCCATTTTTTACAATAATAATTGGCGCTATGAAAATCTTTTATCTCAGGGTTGGTTATTCTGACTCTTTGTATTCACAACATAAAACGTTATTTTTTGGTTAAAAGTTTATCTAAAGTTTTATCTAAATCCTTTTAGACTGCAAGATATAAAAAACAAAACTGAATGTTTATACTACTATAAACATCGAGTAGTAGGAGAGTGATTACATCAATACATACATCTTAACTAATAACATAAGATTCACAGACACGTTGTATCAACATTGGAGGTTAATTGGTGTACTGAACTGTGGTCAGTGAATCTTAAAATCAATAATATTTTTTTAACAACAATTAAAATTATCAGTTTAATAAAGTTATGAAACTCTTCAGTGTTCATAGAAGATTCTCTGATTCTTCATATTGGATGCATTCGATTAGGTAAACAAATAACTCTGGTAAGCATGTTCGGCTTACTATTTAATTCTTTTAACTAGGAGCAAATTGATTAATGCACTACTGTTTAACTCTTTCTTAAAGTTCAATATAAATTATTTTATTTAATTATCTCTGATAATTAAAGTTTATCATGACTGTGGGCAATTACTAAATTTATCATTAGCTTTCGTCACACTTCTTGAATTGTTAATATATTAATTGAAATCATAAAGTTCATTGCACCCTTAGTGTTCCTATGAAAATGTTTCCTTCATCACTTTTGATGAAGTCTATTAAATAATTGAATAACTTTTATAAATAACATCAACTGTCGCTAACTCCGTTAGCAATTAATGAATTACTTAAATTGATAAGGTCCCATATTCCTTAGGTTTTCATATTTAATTATCTTTCGATTTATTCAATAAGTCTTATTAATTATATTCAATAAAAAATTGTTGTTATAGCAAGTCTTAATTGCTCTAAGTATAGGTTGTCACTATACTTGCTTGTATTTCCTTTTTCGTAATTGCACTTTTCTTTTTTATTAATATCTAGTTCACTTCCTATGCGCACATACTCCGCAAATAGACACTGATATAAGGTTAACTCAACATTGTTTACTTTCGGCCTAACCTAATTTTCACTTTTTTGAGGTTATCGATTTCCGTCAGCTGATTTAGGTTAATTTTTTAAAATTTTGTCCTCGGAGCGGCGTGGTCTCTCCGTCGAAGTACTGTGATGAACTGTGTCCTCTTCGGTTTACGAATCTGGCATCTAATGGTCGATGCTAATCGCTGATTGGTTAATTTTCTTAATTTTCGTAACCCTTCGATATATTTCGACAAAATAGACGTCTTCAACGCGTCTTTTGACTGGTGTTGCGATTATAAGAAATTGGTTCACATTATGACGCCCAAGGGCTGGCAAATTATTAAATCCTTATAATTAACATTATTCCCTTATCTTTGCTCTAACCAACAATTCATTATTACCATCGCTCATGGTTTTCTGAGACGAATAATTTGGATCCCCACATCATATGAATTTGATCATTATTAACGAAAATAAAGTTACTAATCTCTCTTATTAGCTTATTATATACTATAATGTTTGTTTTAGTTATTTTGACTATTATTTTTCAATATTTTCAATTTTAAGTATTCCTCGCTAATAGTCGAGTATGAACTCTTTACAGTCATTTATAAGGTTGTATTTTGATAAAAGTTGCCTTTGGCTGTTTAGGCCTAACTCAATATTAGTTACTATATTTTAATTACACTTTTCCATTATTATTCCTTACCTTTACTGCAACCTCATTACTCATAATCGTTGTCTACAACTTCTTATCACTATTACAATATTACTCATGACATAAGAAAGTACTTATTTCTAATTAACTTTCCAAATAATTTGGCTAAGCATATTGGCCTATGATGCTATCAATTAGTTTTACTTATTGTCTTTTAATAGTGGTTTCTTAACCATTTCTATTATGACACAATTACTCTGAAACGATTATTACAACTTCTGATCACCTCAGTTTTAGTTATTACATTATTCTTTTGTTCAGTTTTAGTCTTTATAATCACTCCTAGTTTTGTACTCTAGTGTGTTAAATGTATCACTTTCATTAGAAATTACACAATTGTTTTTTAAGTCATTGCTTCTTACCTAATTTGTCACTACAATAACTACAAAGTTTGACAATGTTTCGGGCTGTACCAGCCCTCACATCCTCACTTGCTATTAATTTATCACTAGTTCTTGCATCTAGTGCTCAATTACAAGTCCCTTTAATTTTCTTTATTAAGACTCAATTTTATTTTATTAATTATTGGTTTCCCTCTACTACTGGTATTATATATTATTGATTCTGCTGATATCAACCTCTTTCTTTTATATTGATATTCTTAAAGGTTTTTTAGATTGTGTAAAGGATAAATCCTATTCTGTCCAGTTCAGTTTGTTGATTTACACCAATCACAATATAAATCCTTCCTTGGTAAACTAGTCTTGGTACTGGTAGGATCCTTATAACATCTAGTTTAATTACAATATAACAGAATATGGATTGATAACATTTTTGTTGTCAATTCTTGTCATTATACATGAAAAATGCTAGTTACTAGGTTATGTGTGTCTTGTACTGGCTTGCAACAATGAGTTCCATTTTTTGGACCGTTTCTATACTTTTTTCACAATTATTTAAATGTATTAATACTATTAATTATTCTTTATGGTCTGGTATTTATTTTACAGCTTCTTTTATATTATTTTTACAATTATCTTGGAGATTACCAGTTTTTCTGATATCTCTGTTTCTATATCATCTACATACATAGTAGATAAGATACAATGTTGTTGTTATCTTGTACATCTTATTAAATCATATTAGTACAAAGTTTTAATTTCACTCTCCTGGTCATTATATTTTTATTTTATATTAGAGTTATTGTCACAGTCGAGTCACTTATAAGGCTGTTAATGGTTTGATGCCATTGTTAAGTCATATAATAGGGTTTGTATTTTTGTTTTAAGTTGATTCCTTTTTCTCAATCATGAGTATTATCCTCTATTTTCTTTATTTGTTATTTTCTTTTCTTTATCTATTAGTCCTCCTGGTTGAGTTAATTAAATCCTTCCCTATTTTAACTTAATTCATTAATCTTCTTCGATTTATATTCCTTTGGTGTATGTTCCAGTTATTCTCTCTCTGTCCGATCTATTGGGTATGTTGGGTCAACGTTGGTCTTGTCTCTAGTCAGTTGTCTTCATTTCTTTTGCAGTTAATAATTTCTTAATTCTGATCTCTTTCTTCGTCTCTTTTAGTTTATTATTTAGTTTTCTTCCTCCTTTAAATTCAAGTTTAGTTGTTCTGATGGCCTTCTATGTGTTGTAACGCCCGGGGCTGGGGCCTCACAAAGTGAAAGCACCAGTCGTGCGGACAGGATAGCTGTGGGAATGGCTTGTTATTAAATAAGGCATTTACTTAGATTAATAATATTTCTTTAATTCATAAGAGTAACTACGTTCGTTAACAAGTTTTATCTTGATGAACAAATGACAATAATGACAATACAAATGAACAAAATAACAATAATTGAAGTGACATACTCTCGTTACAATAATTCTGGTAGTGTTGTCATTAAGACATAACATTAAAAAAAAACATTCTTTATATACTGACTATTCTTTATTAAAACATTATAAAAGCTTTACTAACTATATTTCTGAATTTGGTACGTTACCACTTTAAATTAGGCATAAACGATTAAGATGTCAATTATACATATATTCCTTAACAAATTTAGAACACTACTGAGCACTTCTGAGTATAAATAATTTATTATCCAAAATCGATTAATGCTTTAAGTTTGAACTAAGTAAAACAAAACAAAGTTGTAATTACGCTTTTGATGTGGCTCCATTGTAGACAGAAGATGCACATCTACGATGTACGGAGAGTGCGCAAGGACGCCGAAAAGTGAACAAGTGAAAAAAAGAGAGTGTGTACTTCCCAGTGCTCTCGTCAGTTTTATACCCTGCGTGACGCAAGAAGTCTCTATGAGTTAACGCCCAAAATTCAGCCAATCAGAACTGGACTCTGCACGTGTCTCGAAACTTATCAGGTCACACGAGAGGACAATTTGACATTGATTTTTGTGAACCAAAGCGGAATTCGTTCGCGAACACTGACAAGTAAACAATTCTTACTTCCCTGGTTGATAACACGCTACACGTGCCACGATAAAAAATGGTCAGCACACCTCCTCACAATCGCTCAGTTTGTTCCTTAAAATAATTCTTAAGATAAAATAAAATAATACATTGAGTAGTTTGAGTATGAGTAGAAACCTCATTTACAATTATATATAAACTCATAACGTGGAATGTGCTGGGCTCAACATATGTATTATTACTGTTGCTTATGTCGGTTGGTAATTTGGCAATGATATGTACCGTTACAATATATATATTGTTTCAATCACTTTCTGCTACAGTCCGTTTCTTGATGTATATAATACATTTAATATTTATAATGAATTTACCTCAAGATATTTTTTTCCTTATTAGGAACATGTTTCGGGTACCATCTTGTACCCATTGGTTGGTACAAGGATGGGTACAAGATGGTACCTGAAACATGTTCCTAATAAGGAAAAAAATATCTTGAGGTAAATTCATTATAAATATTAAATGTAACATATATATATTACATATATAAATATATATATTATATAAATATATATATTACATATATAAATATATATTATATAAATATATATATATTATATAAATATATATGTATAATATATATATATATATATATATAAACACTGGACATGAATTCCCAGACATAACCAACATGGCACTAATAAAACAGATACTACTCAAAGGCACCATGATGAACATTTGGGAAAATTTACAAATATACAAACATAAAACACAAAACAATCTAATACCTGAACAAATACAAATCAATACAAAACACGATACAATTTTCAAAGAACTCAAAATGGAAAATACATAAAATATAATATATACACCACAATTACACACAACAATATAAATTTAAAGTGGCAAAGTTCAACAGGATCCACAAGAACAACCAACCAACACATAAGTACTTCACTAGACTCAAAACTAGTAAGGCTGCGGATGGGAACACAAAGCGTCCCGAAACATGTTCTAAATAAGGAAAATACATCTTGAGGTAAAATCATATAAATATTAAATAATAAATAATATATGTGTGTGTGTGTTGTAAACAGGATTTTTTTCTATTTATGAAAAACATTCTGTTACAAGATTTTTTTTCATTCTGTTTCACTAAACTTTTTTTACTTTTAGTTTTTAGTAACTTCTGTTTGTTACCCTTTCTACACCTTCCTAGCACTCTTGTAGATGTGCCGCCCTGGTCTCTACCCCACTCTTGTCTTTATTTATCTTTTCTGTCTTTTCACCTTCCCCACATGTTGGTCAGTTAGTCTATTTGGTTTTATTTACTGTGACCATATATCATTTGATTTTTTTATACACTGCTGATCATATGTAAATACCACCGGTAGCAAACACTGAGGGAAATATTTTCTAAGGAACAGGGGAATTTCGCTGATACCGGTACTTTAATTTTAAGTTTAGCCTTATGTAAAAACGAAATTTAATTTACTGAATTCCAGATTAAACATTCATACGGTGTTCCTAAATCCCACATTTGAACACCACTGTTATGATGATGGATCGTTACACATCTCTACACAAATAATTGAACTTCAGGTGAATCGTTGATTACAACGTTAATAATTTTTATTAAACGAAAGCACTCGAGTACAAAGTTCTCTAAGTTATTAAAATGCTCCAATGTATATTATTACAACAAATAATAAATGTCACCCAATAAAAATTGTACACACACACAGACAATAATAAACATTTAACGCTTTACACTAAGTAGGTAACACTTATAAATAATACGTACTAAATCGCGAGGCTCAAACCGGCCGGATGCTTTCGAAAAACTGAATTTAAACTCAGCCAAGACGGCCTGTGTGGCACAGTAACGCCACAAGATTTGTTTACTGTGATCTCGATTATGCGTGGAGAATCGAAGTGAGAAGTCGAAGGCGCCGAGAAACCGGTACAAACTTCGCAATTGCGACGTTTCGCCGATCTTGAAAAAACCTCATTGCGTGATTATGACGTACGGAAGTTATTTTTTCCACAGACTTAAGAATATGAAACAGTTATGTAATTTCAATGGTACTCTTTTGCGTGCTCTACTGACCAAAGTAATGTGATGAATAATGCTGAATGGACACTGAAATCAGCTGTGCTTCATGTCAAATAAATACATCGTGAGAAATGACTGGAATAGATTTTTATTTATTTTATTTTGTAATCTAATTTAGTAAAATCCTGTATCGCCACAACTACGTTTAGTACTTATGATGTATACAGTAAATTTGAATGGAAAGAAAGACACTTGATGTTACCTCTTCACAATTCTTTTTTCTTACTAGAATTTCTTTTTTTTTGTCTTCGATACCAGTCTACTTCTTTGTCTACTTCATATGTTGTTTCTCTTGATTTTATGCTAAAATATTTTAGCTTTTGTTTTATGACTTTTATCATATGTGGTACATTAAAGTCTGTACATGTGTAAAGCATTTGGTTTAAAATAAACCGTGGACTACTATTGATCTCATGGCTTTGAATTAGAAGCGTTGTACTTACTAACTGTTGAAGCGTTTCCATGTTTTCGTAGTTTAAAACCGTATGGCCACATGGAAAGGAGTGTACTCTTGTTAAAATGTAAGTCATAACCGTCTCCCCTGACCCAGAACTGTTTCTTATTCTCAAGGGCGAGGTTTTTTTAGCAAAGTTGTGAGCTCTCCAAGTGAGTCGTCTGTTGTCAAGACACAGTCTAAGATACTGGACTTCGGCGGTTGCTTGAGTGAGAGACAGCTATAGTCGTAAATTTAACGGGACTTTTGTCATAAGCCAATAGTCGGTTAAGTTTAGATGTTTCTGTGATTTATTTGAAAATGTTGTTGAGTCACCATCGGGTGATAAAGTCAGCAAAATTCCGTTGATCTTGAACAAAATTGATAAACATAATATAAGAATTAAAAATTACCGACGGGGCAACCGGGAAAATATAATAAACCAACTGTATAAACAGATCTATAAAAATGTGATGATTCTAAGACTGCTATTAAAGGACGCGCTGTTTTAAAGAAGTAAGATTGTGGGTTACAATTATTGCTAAATGTATAGATGGTAAAGAGCGCGTAATGTGTATTTTATTTACAAAAGCGATTATTGTTTTATATGAATCATATATTAATTTTTAAGTAAAATTTGCGATTGTTTCACTGTCTCTAGAGAAGAACTGAGATTTCGAATATTGCTGTCCACGTACAATGTCTTCTTCTTCTTCTTCTTCTTCTTCTTCTTCTTCTTCTTCTTCTTCTTCTTCTTCTTCTCCTCCTCCTCCTCCTCCTCCTCCTCCTCCTCCTCCTCCTCCTCCTCCTCCTCCTTCTTCTTCTCCTTCTCCTCCTCCTCCTCCTCCTCCTCCTCCTCCTCCTCCTCCTCCTCCTCCTCCTCCTCCTTCTTCTTCTTCTTCTTCTTCTTCTTCTTCTTCTGACCGTATTGTCATCATTTTTGTTACATTATAATTAATATTTAGGTCAATTTTTCCAGTTTCTTCGTCTAGTCTTTAGATGATAATTAAGTATTTTCCATTTATCTTAATTCCTAGTTCTCGCAGCCCAGTCTCTTAAAACGGCTTCAACGAGTTATATAATATACACATATTACGTGACAACGTGTTTCAACATTTTGTCCGAGTTTTATGGTTGTTGCAGCATCGTTTTGTGTATATATTTATTTGAAATTAAATTTTTATGCCTATAATTCTGCTGTGATAAAGCTACTCTTGCACAATTCAATGTTTTACGCTAACAAAGGCTTTCTTAAAACTGAAAAATGTCACGAAAGAAGTACTTTTATTTATTAGCCTGTACAATTATATTTTCATAGCCACCAGATTGCATTTACTAAAACTCTATAGTAATTTATACTTAACGATATATAATGGTATAGGGAGTAACTTTTGTAAACTCCGCTACCTTCATTATAAATTATAATAAAGATATAGTCCCGTCCTAGCTACTACCAGTTAGTATTCAGTTTTTGTCTTCTTTCAGTCATGTGTTTGTACCACGTGCATTATACTAATTATAACACTACCTACACAACAATATAGTAAATTAAATTATTTTAAACGCTATCTCATAAAGATAACTCAAGCAATAAACAGAACAACAATATTAGTAGTAACACGTGACAGATACAGTAAGAAAGTAGTAACACGTGACAGATACAGTAAGAAAGTTGTTCAATGTCTGGTGAAATTAACTGGCACTGTCGCAAGTTAACGTTTATATTGGATCTGCTCATCAAGAAACGAATAACGTAGGAGTGTTGTTTACAGTTAACTTGCCTCGCTAAGACAGGAAAACAGCATCAACTAGGGGAAGGAACGTTTTCACTTGATGAATTCTCAAATTAAAACGTCATCTGTTCTTAACAGAGAGTACCTACCGTTCAACTCTGAAATTAAACGTTGAAATTATTTTTGACAGTTTTCGGTTTGTTTTAATTTACTTACAGTATTTGGAGATGCGTTTCCTGAAATGTAGGTTAACAATGACGGTAATCAATAAAATCAATTCTCATAGTAGCTATATCACGTACGCTAAGAATGTTACGCATTCTGCTTTAATACGATATGGCCTAACGGATTACATTTTATCCATTTGTGTATGGTTAATATAATCGTTAATTTGGAAAACATGGTACTGCATACGATAACTCTAACATAACGTAAACTCTTTATTAGTTTATAGATAAAAAATGCCCATAGTTCCGTATATCATAAAATTATTTTTATGGACCGCATAGTGCAAAAACAATCTTATACATGTTACTCATGCCTTATACTTGTTGGTATTCATTTATATATATATATATATATATATATATATATATATATATATATATATTGCAACGAATCACAGGATCATGATAGGCGGGGCAAGTTCACATATATTACACAGACAATGGACATTCATATTATATTGGTAGATGGTTAAGTTTGGTTGTTATCAATTGTATTTAGTAAGGATAAGGGTTTAGTTTAGTAAAACTGTGCATTATTATTTATTGTTATTCATGTACTGTTTGTGGAAATGTGCGCGCGTGCGCGAGTGGTAAACGTTTCACGGGCGGTGCGTGAAGTATTTATCGTGGTGTTGACATTAACTGAACTTAGACATATGTATTGCTGCATTCCCTATACATTTCTGACTATTGTTTACGTTCATGTATGATATTAGTATGTAGGCAGTTATGCATGAGATACGGGTAGTCTGATTACCGCTATGCATGCTGTTACAAAGTAAATGCACTCTACTGCATGAAAAGTGCATTGTCACGATGTACTAACCATGTGACTTCCATCCACCAATAGAATGCTGAGTGGTGGTTGGAAATTTTCTTAAGCCTGTCGTTACACAGGTAGTGCTTCTACGCCATCTACCGCGAACGGGACGTGCACTCCTTGTACAAGATTCTACCGCTTGCAAGGTGTTGTAAAGACTATTCGTCGTTAGTGAAACGGGAAGACTCAGAACTGTGTGTATAGTACATCTGCACACAGTATTGTTTTAACGCATTGCGCGAATAATTACGACAGTTCTTCTACGCCATCTACCGCGAACGGGACGTGCACTCCTTGTACAAGATTCTACCGCTTGCAAGGTGCTGTAAAAACTATTCGTCGTTAGTGAAACGGGAAGACTCAGAACTGGGTGTGTAGTACATCTACACAGTATTGTTTTAACGCATGGTGCGTATAATTACAGGCAGTTCTTCACTGCTGCTACCGCGAACGGTACATACAATCCTTGTACAAGATTCGACCGCTTGCAAGGATCTGTTAAGACTTTTCGGGGATAATAACGCGTGTGACGCATAACAGTTGATATTATCTATTTACACACGGTATTATTAATATTGTAGTACTACGTGTGTACTAAGTGAGTGTAACTGTATCACTGTGCGATATTTTCCGCAGTGACAGTATCATTAATTGTTACGCAATAGTTCCATCAAGACGTTTCCGTGTTAGTGCAAGATTTCCTCATAGGGTGGTCTGCTGATCGCGGTTGACCTTGGTATTCGCGAGAACACTTGAAGAAGCCGGAGAGGTATAAGCTCAATATACCGTTATTAGATTAAACTCACTGTCACCTGAGATATTACTTGGTCATAAACTCTATATAAGTTTTGCGAGTAATAAGATCCGTAGTACCGTTGTGTGTGTGAAGCGTCAGATTCATCGTGGGAATTGCAGGACACCAGCCCAGCTGTTATAGGACATCAGCCCAGCTGTTACAGGACATCAGCCCAGCTGTTATAGGACATCAGCCCAGCTGTTATAGGACCAGCCCAGCTGTTATAGGACACCAGCCCAGCTGTTTTAGGACCAGCCCAGCTGTTACAGGACATCAGCCAAGCTGTTACTGGACGCCAGCCCAGCTGTAAACGTTTCTGGGGAAACGTCTGTCATTTATAAGCCGCATCTGACGAACCAACTACACCGCAAAGACCGGCCCATCTCTTCAACATTATCGTGGGAGTCTTCTTATGTAACGTATCACGTCTTGCGTATGAACATTATTTAACATTTTAAAAGAAAGACTCTATATCAAACATTACATTCTGTACATATCAAATATACCATATAAACTATAACTTGTGTTTTGTGCAATAAATAATCTTAAACCCTCCAATATAGACTTGTAATTTGAAATACACATACTATCATATCCTATGCGCCAATAGTTTAGTAATTTGTGTTGTCGCAATATATATAACTCAAAGTCTGAGGATTTACGGGTACTGAATACAAATCCACACCGTTATACCGATTGCCACAAAATTTTGCATAGGTAATCTTTGACACAGGCGAAAAATACTGTCTAACCTGGAATTTGATATTTTGCCCCGTTTGCACGAGTTGGGCCCTTTTAATTATGCCTTTTCGTTGCCGCTTCTAAAGATGTCAACAACACCATGGAGACCAGAATTAATTACCACAGTAACAAGTAAATAAACAAATGATATTTAGCGGCATCGGAACTGTACCTTTATCCGTTCCTGCAGTTTTTAATGTTTTTAATATGCGATTGTTTTGTAATTTTGTATACAGATACATCTATATATTTTGTAATTGTCTTAAACAATTAGGTATTAAATTTATTGTCCTAAGGCTTTCACGGCCGGTGTCAGTTGTATAATTAAAGTTATCCGGGCTGTTTGGCCGTGGTCTAGGGTTTATTGCCAAACCAAACATTTCAACAGTTCCATTGGCTGCCATCATCAGTGGAATTTAAAAGCAATCCAAGGCCTCCTGAACGTGGATTGTTCGCGTCAGGCCCACAGTACTGTGGGCCTTTACCATGTTACCACGTTACTTTACCATGTTCAGGAGGCCTTGGATTGCTTTTAAATTCCACTGATGATGGCACCCAATGGAGCTGTTGAAACATTTGGTTTGGCAATAAACCACAGACCACGGCCAAACACCCCGGATAACTTTAATTATACAATTATTAAATTTATGTTTATACATTTTTCTGATGATGCAATGAATAAGTAGTGAAATACATTAAATATTACTACTGTACTAAAGATGTCAACACCATGGAGACCAGAATTAATTACCATAGTAACAATTAAATAAACAAAAGCTATTTAGCGGCATCGGAATTGTACATTTATCCATTCCTGCAGTACATTTTCTTAATGCAAAGCGAAAATACGTGTTGTTTTCATTTGTGAGATTAGGTGACAACGGTTTTTGGTTTTTAGTTTACTGCTGAAATAAATAAAAGCCATGGTTGAGGAAAACGTAACGTGTAATGTGTTAAACAATGCTACTAACACAGTAACACTTAAAATAAAGAATTTAACGTTTTTGATTTAACAGGTACTTTATATATCTCCAAATGCTTTTTAAACGGGCACTTTTAAATCTCCAAAGGCTGTTGCACCAACATAATAATTTAGTACAAATTAAAATAGTACAAGTGTTGAAAACAGCGTTGGAGAGAATTTGACTAAAGAGTACAAAATTGTTATACGAGCTGACAGAACGCCAAATAGACAGACAATAAAAATTATATTCTTCGTATTGTTTAAATTAGCAGCCATCCTTCTATTACTTTTTTGAAATTGCTAACTGCTACAATTTTTATTATTTAGACAAAGCTTTTCGTCATCACTAATTTATAACCTGATGATGTCAGTGATGACGAAAAGCTTTGTCTGTAGCAGTTAGCAATTTCAAAAAAGTAATAAAAATTATATTAAAATACTTATTAAAAGACAAACATTCGCATGGAAAGCCGCGGGTAACAGCTAATATGTTATAATACGGGATATACTATTATATGTTGACATGTTTCTAACCTCAGGGAGATATACTTAAGTCTCTATGTCTGTAAAATTTCATATAATTTTAATTATAATGTCATATAATTTGCGCACAAACCACGGAAGTATAAAACTTTTCCAAAAATTTTGAAAGTATACTAAAATTTTATCAATCATATGATACTCGTTTTTGTGATTTTACATAAGTTTGTGTTCAATCCTTATATAAGCTGGAACCTTCACATAAAACAGAAAAGAGACCACTAGATTTTACAATCAGAATGATCACAGTTGCACACCACTATATAAAAATTATCCCGATTAGCGCTTTCAAGCCTCACAGCCCATCGTCAGATCGGAATAGGCAGAAATTATTTTAAAACAATTTTCTGCCTATTCCGATCTGACGATGGGCTGTGAGGCTTGAAAGCGCTAATCGGGATAATTTTTATATAGTGGTGTGCAACTGTGATCATTCTGATTGTGATTTCAACCACTAACACAAATTTCTTCATTAAACACTAGATTTTAGATTAATGGAAATTATAGGCTTATAGGCAGAAACTCTAATCTGTCTTTAGACAACAAACTTATTCTCTATAAAACTGTTCTTAACCCCATACGGACTTATGGAATCGAGCTTTGGGGCTGCGCAACCAAATCTAACATAACAATCACACAGCAATGCCAATCAAAGATCCCGTGAGTTATAGCGGATGCCCCGTGGTATGTTCCAACCACACATTGCACACAGACTTCCATATTCCATACGTCTGTGACGTCATTCACGAACGTGGCACTAGACACCATACAAGACTTTCCGACCATCGTAACTCGCTTATGTTCCAACCACACATTGCACACAGACTTCCATATTCCATACGTCCGTGACGTCATTCACGAACGTGGCACTAGACACCATACAAGACTTTCCGACCATCGTAACCCGCTGATCATGCGATGACAGAAGATTGAGAAGACTTTGGGTATCCGGCTTTTAAGGACCACGAGGTGACATCGCTGGATGGAACACCTCTTCACGCCATCTAGTTGTACATTAGATTACAGAATGAATTGTTCATATTTCTAATAAATAAATAATTATTTAATCTCTTTTAGTGTCAAAACGACTGAATTCTTATCTTAGAGAGCGAATAGGAAACATTCCAATAATATTGTTGATGGTGATAAACTATGAAAAAACGAACAAAATCACACACGCGCGCGCACACACACACACACACACACACACACACTATATATAATAATAAAGATACAGAATAATATATACATCTATTAAAATTGTATAACATATGTTATAAAGTACTAGAATTCTAAATTAAAATAAAATAAAATAATCTTGTTTGATTCTTTGCAATTTTATTTGTAATAATATTTTATTCAGTATTGTACAAATAATGATTACACTTGAGTAAGCGGACTCAGGGTAGCGGATTCTTTTATATAATCAGGCTTTAATCATGTCCAGAACCAACAATAAATAACAAATAATATTTCTTAAAAATTAACACAAATTAACTTACAATTATTAATTAATTAATTAATATTTTCGCCTGTACAAAGATAATTTCAAATGTTTAAACGGTTATGCTTTAAGTTAGTTCACTTTACCGCAACCAGGAGTTGGGTTCGCTGCGGTTTGTTTACAATAATTCCTAGTTAGACGTTTTTTGGTTAAGATTTCAAATATTTTCGTCACCTAAATTCAAAGCGTCACCTTATTTTTCAATTACGAATGTGATTGGTTAAAACTTAAATCTTTGTTATACATTATGCGCAATAAATATCTCGAAATTTACATGTGTTCTAAAATACCAAGATAACATATATATATCTCGCCCATTTACCAAAACAACTAAGCCCAGATCTGATTTTCCATGAAATTTTGGTTAAAATGAAATGTCGATGACGTTTCTCGGCCTTATATTAAGCTTTTTGTATTCCTTGTATAATACATTAGTTTTTAAACTGTAGAACTGCATATTATGTTTTAAAACTACATTTTACATCACTTTTATGGTTCTATTTAGCCTATAGCCTACAAATTATTTGTTTTCCAATCTAGTATAATTTTATATTTTATCCTTAAATTTGTAGTGACCGTCAATCAATGAAATAACACAACGTAAAAATAACAAATTTTTAACTTATTTTAAAAATAACTTATGTAAATAAGTTAAAAATTAGTGTTATTTTTTGACCGATCCTCACTAACCCTTCACTGAAAAATGTACATGTTATATTCTTCACCATAGGCCTAAAGTTACCATTCTAGCTAATTTACAATATGTTTGCTTATTACTTAATTTTTATACAATTTATTTAGTCCTACTTTATGTCCTAATAGTTTTACTATCTAGTACAACAACATACAAAACAATATTACATAACTATTGACATTTGTTGTTTAGTTTTACAAGACTCTATTTTATAATTTGTTTAACATCAAAACCTAATGTGTTGCTCAATGACATATTACTATTTACATTCCAGTATTTTTAATGGCTCAGTGTTATTAGGTAGTTATACAATTACATAACACTGTTATTATTTTGGATTCTTAATTCAACCCAACCTTACAGTTGTTTAGTTAGATTAATACTTTTTACACTGTATCATATTGATAAATTACATCCCATTAATTATGTTTACTATATTTTGACATGTTATCTATGATATACTATTTTTTACATGATTAGTTTCTTATATTGAGGAGAAAGAATTCCCTTTTTAATTTAATCTACTCTGGCTTTCATATGCAATGTTATGTTACATTAAAATATTAATATATTTTAAGAATTTTTAGACATAAATATGTCTATAATACATTATACATATATTTGGACATTCTGACTCCACCCTGACACTTCTTGAACTCTACTAGCACATAATTTCATTTGGCATTCATATTTTCACTGGCTTCCTATGTTACATTCCAGAGATTAAGACTTTTGATACACCGTTTCTGAACGCTTTTTCTACAATAATTCCAAATTGATTTAATGTTGGCACACAATACAAACGTCCATTCCTCTTTAAATATATTTCTCCTCTATGTATTTTGCCGAGTAATCATGACTTTGTCCACTAAATGTTTGAATAAAAAGCTGATTATTTCGTCATAGCTTTAGATGTCTCTTTCGCGGAAACAGAATGTCTTATTAGTTTAAGACGTGCGCGGACAGTACCGAATTAAACGACAGTACACACAAGGCTACACTATTGTGCCGCAAGAATTTACACAGATCTCCTGAATAAATAAATATCTGCCGAACAAAACTACATCACAGCTGACACGCAGCGGTCAACCTCTGTTACTGACTGACAACAAATTATGACACAAACGCAATTATGCACTTTGCCAGAGTGAAGCTGACTGTGACTGAGGATGGACGTACAAAATAACGCCTAAACATGTCTCACAAGCAAGTGTGACACGTGTACGATTTAATAACATTAACAGCGTTATACGTAAAAAAAAACAAATTATCCCATGTTGTCAGCTTACCGATCACACAATTTCATATTTTTAAATTCACTGATGACGTTAGTTTTTAAATTTCAAAATTGTAATTATTGTATTCTTGAATTAAGCATAATATAATATTTATTCAGTTGTCAGATAATAGAGTAAATTTGTTTGTGTAAGAAACCTGCATTGCGCAATCGCGCAAGCGCGCACGCTCATGCATTACCTGCTAATCTAATTTAGCCTTTAGATTAAAAGTCCGTCGTGGCACGACGTTTATTCTCTTCAGATAGTCTTGATGAACTTTCTTTAATCCTACTTACTTATTCGAAAAATGCTGTGATCATATTTTAATCTGCAGCTTTTAACGCCGTAAGAATTTCAACACTTCAAAATGTTTTTAAGACTCGGAGCAATTTCAGCGGCATTAAATTTACAGTTTTCATATATTTTCCGTTTACGTGAGACGCGCGTCTTAAGAACTTTTCATTCGAATATTGTTATGTTGTGCAATTTACAGTTTTCGTATCCGCTTATGATAATATTATCGGTCTTAGGAGCACTTTAATACGTATAAAGGCACATTAATTTACCAGTTATTCGTTTAGTGCTTTATCAAAATATATCGTTTTTTATTCTAAAGTATGAGTTTTTTGACATTACGTATTCCAATGGGGGCCTTAACGTTTTACATAAAACAAATATACAAGCGCTTGAAAAGTGAACTATATCTAAATACAACAAAGTACACAAACATTACCATTCCTTGTGCAAATAATTTCATAGGGAAGAGAACATTAAGGAAACACTGTCTAATAAAATTGTTTAATAAATCGGCGATACGTGACAGTTGGTACTCATCCAGGCATCTCGTGTTACATCCCGGTGCCCGTAAAATAGAGATTCGTGTTTTAGACCCAAGATCAAGAAAACGTCTATCATTGAGCAAAACGTCTAATTAAGGTGCAGAGGCATTTTAATATTTGACTGTTTAGAGCAACCTATATTTTGAGTATGGCATTTATATAATTATTTTGTTCTTAACAGACGGCGTAAATTCATACCTGTAAGCCAGTACATCGGACGGATTTATAAGATCAGTTGTTTTATAGCGTTGCTATAGGCTACCCAAGTTATTTTTTCTCAAAACAAGTCCTAGATACCTTGTTTATCTTGTTTTCACATGTACGAGGAAATCGTTTATGATGACTTGTGAACACGATCTGCATTTCGTAGGGAATGTAATTTGAATGAATAATTTTTTTTGGAATTGTTTTGGACTTTTATTGCTAACACCAGTTTTGTAATGGCTTTGCAGTTCTTTAGACGCTTTTCCTAGATTCGTATCAGTTACTAGGACTGGTGAAAAATCAGGGAAGGTACAGCTTGCTGTTGTAGTGTCGTCTGCCAATGACAGTAAACAGTGACAATGAACGGTTCCGGAATGCTATCCTAATCACATATGATTTTGTATGATAGAAGGCGGACACTGTATTGCAAACTGTAAATCGAAATTACGTTTCGTACACATAAAAATTCAACTTTAGCCAGAAAGGATTGTCTTCAGCTTATACAGCAGAAGATCGATTAAACCTGCAAAAATTGTTTTATTGGGGATAACATCGGGAGTAATAATAATAGTTAAAACGTAATACTGGCCGCATTACATTCTTGATGCATTAAGCTAATAATAGCGTTATTATTATTATAAGATATTCTCGTAAAACATATGATATAATACTTTTTTAAAAAACATTAATGGTAACACTTCAACTGCTCAAATAAATTGTTTGTAAATGTTAATGTAATGGATTTATAATTTAAAACAGGGTTTGGTAAGCAAAAAAGTTTGACACTTTTAAAATAGCTTTATTTGGCTAGACGTGGTGGCTGATCAAGTGTTCCTTGTCGTTAAGCAGTACACACAGTGCTATTTTAGTAGCTACGAGGAAGTGAAAGTGGAGCATTGTGGTTTTGTAATACAGACGGTTTTTTCGAGTGGCAATTCTTTTACTCGAAATGTAGCGGAATTCTGTTTGTTATTCATAATGTTTACGTTGCGCAACTTATTTTTGTCAGAAATATACAAGGAGAAAACGTTGTTAGAATTATTATTAGCCGGGCTGTTGGACCGTGGTCTACTGATGTTAGAGACAAACGTTTCGGCATCACCATCGGAGACCATCTTCAGTGTCGGAAAAAACGATTATCAAGGTGCCCGCCAATTCACCCCAGTACTGAGGTCGTAGTCTCTACCTCAGTACTGGGGTGAATTGGCGAACACTTTCCAAATAGTTTTTTCCTAAACTGAAGATCGCCTCTGATAGTGGGGCCGAAACGTCTGCTTTAAAAAACAATAGACAACGGCATAAGAGCCCTGCTACTAATAATTCTAACCAGTTGATACCAACCGTGAAAGCCTAAGGAAATCCATAGACTGAAAACATACGGTATCATTAGGAAATTAATACACAAGCCAACATAGCTTTAACCAAATAGGGCGTGTTGTATACGCACACAGCAAGAACTTCCGCAGAGCTGCACAACATTTGTTTCTCGGCCACGTCCTTTCCCAGTGAGCTAACACGCCCGCCGTGACGTACTCGACCGCTTGACCTGTTTTGTCTGTGAGTATTTCCCTTGTCAGCAAATTGCGGCAGCACCTCAAGACATTACGCGCGACACGCAAAGCAGTACTTTCAGCAAACGTTACAGCAACGGGAAGCGCTTAGACAGCGTCAGCTTTAAGACTATATGAATAGGTTACGTTGTGATACTAAAATATTTCAAAATAGCAATGATATTGTACACATACTAAATTTTTTTTTAAATTCATAATACTATACGTATCGTTTTAATTTACAGCAGTCAGGCTTCTCTGCTGGAGCCTGTGTAATAAATCTGCAAAAGGCGATAACACAAGTATGATGTGATAATTACAAACGTTGTTACCAACAAAACTACAAACACTAAAGACCAAAAAAATTTTTAATGGTTTATTTTTACGTCTTTCATATTGTTAGCACCACCTTGAATATAAACTTAAGTCAGACATTTTCGGGAAAATATTTTTCATTAAAAACGCTTTATCCAGTTATCGGACACCACATTCAAATGTAGCACATCATATTTGTGTTAGACGCTTAATTTGCTTTCAGTTTTCCGTACTAAAATTGAAACAAAAATTTGTCTGATTATGCCTATTATTTTACAGAACACGAATCTGTAATGTTTACAATAGAAGCTGCTACACGTAATACAATATTCCAGCGTAATTTGATTCAATAAAACATGTTGCACAACCACGTAAATGCGTCTTTAATATCATCAGTATTTACATAATATACTTACATCAAATACTATAAAATTAAAAATTAATTAATATTTATTAAATACTAAAATACCAAACTATCTGATGTTTTAGTTAGAAATTTAATCAACGGTAAAAATATAATGTTTATTAAGAAATCATAATCAAGAATATTGCTACGACGGTCTCCTTCATCGTCGTATGGTACAGTGGAAAACAAAATACAAGGCACCCATTAAGTCACTAATCACCAGCTTTAATTATCACAATTAACAGTTTGTAATCAATACGTTAGTTAACAACATTATATTCGTACAATAATTCAAGTTAATTTGTCCACACTAATAATAATATTAACTAATAGAGTCACGCACAATAATCACTTTTCATTAATAACCACTTGAACGCACAGAGTAATCGCCCGAAGTAAACTAAACTGGCCGTCGCTGAATGCCTTATTTATACTACGATGATATGCCAGAACAATCTGTCACCTTGGATGACATGTTAAACAAACAGGCGCTTACGAGAATCCACTAGAAACAGGGTCCTTGAACACACTGCGCTGACCAGTACGGTCTGGAATGGACTTGGTAGTTGACGCGTAATTGTCTTTCATCTCAAAGTAGCAGCAGTATGTACGCACACACACATTACAGCTGGGATAGCCGAGATACTTGTAGAACGTTCCGTATTACGTAACACTATTAAACAAAATTAAATTATAACGAATATTAAACATCCATACACATTATAAAATGCAAATTATGAATCAATCTATTAAATTCTACATACGTAAAATGTTTTATTAAATAGGAATAAACACTGTTTTTTTTTTTTAACGTCATTCTATTCCAAATCTGGACTGCAAAATGGCATTTTGAATATCTCTACTCTGCTTAAAGATTTTTCTTTACTTAAACGGATTATGAAAATAATAAACGACTTTATTAGGAGGATGGCAATCGTGGGTAGAAGAAACAACACAGAAAGGGATGAAAGATTCGTTATTGAAGGAATATTATAAGACGTTATTGCGACAGAGTAAGCTTCCATTAATTACCAAGTTTTTCACTGCGCCTTAAATTTCGCCTGTCAGAAGTGTATCAGTTTTGCATATTCAACGCCTTAAACACTTTTAACCAGACAATCACCCATTCATCTGGTCTATTTCAATGCTTTGATGAAAGTATTTCGAGGGACCTTACTTGTGCTTGAGACTAATACAGATTCAGACACTTCCCCTGTACAACATAAAAGAAGTGGTTTACTGAGCGATATGTGTGTGAGGGCGCGGAAGCGCGTTCAGAATGTAACCACGTCGATCATTCTACTGTACTACATTCTAATGTAGGAAAACTAAGTGTTTATTTTATTTATTTTTTTATTTGTAGGATAAATAATGTTTATTTTATTTTTGCAGTTTACCTCGTTTGGAAAATTAAACTCATCTACTTAATATTGTTTTCATCTATGCATTAGTTAGTTGATAAATAAGAAAATAATAGAAGAAACTTTTTACTATGTTATTTTCATAAAATAGAGTAGTAAATTTAATGTAGATAATTGTAGTATATTTCATTTTCCTTTGGATACGTTTTCCATTTCAGATATGCTAATTTAGAGACCAAGTTTACTCATTCACTCACGCGCTCCGAGCTTGACTGCGTTGGTTGTTATCCTATTGTCGACATTCAACGTCCTTCTTCTCCGCTCCACTCTGGTTGAACAACGGGAACGACCAATTTAACGTACTTGCATTGCGGAAACTTCTACACATAAACGTTCAATACATAACAAAATTATAAGATTTTTATTTATACCCTTACTTATTGCAATAATGTTGCGATACGACTAATTGATAAATAGAAATGGGGTCTAATACAAAGGTTTTAAGTGTTTTATATTTTAAAAATTTTATTTTAATGGTTTTATAGTTTTTACGAAAAAAGGTCTAATCATATTTTCTTCTGTAGAATTTGCAAGTTACTGACTTGAATTCGGGAATCATACAAGCTTGTGCGCGACGTTTACTGTAAAAAAGAAGAATTTCGACGAAACCGAAACATCGAAGCACGATAATGTTTTTAGGCTTTTGAAACGTATATGTGCATAAACTGCAGACTCTCCTGTTCAGCGATGTTCGTACGGATTTCTGACCGGACACGTTGTTGGAGATCCTGTGCTGGTGCCTGAAGCATTACCTTCCAACAAGATATACAGAGACCCGAACGTCCGTAAAGGTAAATTAATGAAAACATTATCACGTTTTCTATATAACTATATAACAAGTATTTACTATATAATAAATATATTTACTATATAACAAACATAATCATGTTAAAACGACAGAGACCGAAGATTTCTAGACTGTGGGGAATCGAAAGTGTGGAAAAAGTGTAGTGTTAACATCACCTGGGGCGTTACATTTTTCGATGACGTTACACATTTTGCATCACGCATTTTGTGGAATGACCCCCCAGCATTAAAAACATTATCATGTTAAAAATTAGTACGTTCCGAGATCAACAAAAATATTATTTACAAAACGGTTGATTGATTTATTTATTACATGTTGTTCAAAACAGAGGATTTAAACGACAATTACAATTTTTCAAAGTTTGTTAAGAGAGCAATATCTTAACAAGGGATTCTGTATTGTTACGACGGTCTACTGATCGTCGTATGGTACAGTGGAAAACAAAATACAAGACACCAATGAAGTCACTAAAAATCGCTTTAATTACCAGAAATAACAGTTTATAATCATCTCGTACCAGTTAGATTTGTCTACACGCAATAATAATGCCAAATATAAAGAATTCCGAGCTACAATCACTTTTCACTAATACAGCACTTGCAACGCATTGTGTAAATCGCCCGACATAACACTGAACTCTAACCGGCAGGTATGGGCTATTTATAGTCTGCAGGGTTCCATAATATGCGTCTTTAACAAACACGTGAAACTTCTAGAGAATACTTCAGCGCGGCCATGGCAGAAACATACACCGTTGGGCTAGTCAAGAAGCTTCTAGAACGACACCATGGAACGCACGAGACGTTCCGCATTACGTAATACTGCCTCGCGTGTCAAGCGTCACGTACGCATTGCAGCAGCGGGAATAGCAAAGAAAAGAGTAGACCAACGTTCTCAAATAGGCCTATACCAGAACGTTCCGTAATAGCGTAACACTTTTTCCGCTTCTACTCCTTATCAAAATAATTACAAATTACAAATTGTTTTGTGTGATGACTATAATCTTAAAAGACGTAGAACCATTTCTATCATTAATACTACATGAATGTATTTTATGCCATGTGTGCGTTGTGCGTTTAATTTTTATACATTGGGGGGGTAAAACATATTTCGGGGTATTTTAAGGTTCTTTTCCTTCTGCTTCCTTGTTTTTTTCACCAGAAAATGTGGCCTTATAATGTTTATATGCAGATAAAAGATTTGGTTATTTGGTTGTTTTTAATTACATAAAATTAGCTCTTACTATTACAGTAAAGTCCACATGAGTTGCTTCAACAACATGGAAACTGTAATTAGATTCAACCAGTCACTGGAATACATGAATTACGAGATATTTAATGCTACATCTTATTACAGTCATGTTACGTATGGCACACATAGATTTACAGTTCTCTTATGAGTGGACAAGTCAAATTACTGAATAACAAATTGATGACATATTGTAAAACATGTCAGTTATATTATGTTAATATCATGATATAAGTTATTGTGTTAAATGTGACTGAACACGAAACTGTTTTTAATGCGTGCATAAACATTATTATAATGCAAAAATAGAGAATGCGCCGCACTATTTGCGACAAAACGACTGAGGTCGAACAAAAATGTTGTTAAGGCTAAACAATAGTTAATCTCTGGTTCTCGCACTGTCGTAAGATATTTAATCTGTTCACAAAGAAACAAATGATAAAGTGTGTACACTCAGCCGACACGGTGGACGTGGAAAGCTGCCGACGGCAGGGGATGAGAAGTTTACGCTTGATGAATTCTCGGATTAGAATTCCAACCACTTTTAACACACACACTGTTCGACTCAGCAAGTAAGGTTAGAATTCAGTTGTTTCTTACTTCACTTGTATTTGTTTTCAGCTTACTGTTACAAAATACAGTTTTTAGATTGTTAAAATCAGATTTAAACAAACTTTAAACATTAAAGATCTGCATGCTTTATTATGACATTCACTTAACTTTTGGAGCTAAAATTTAATTTAATTAATGACATTTATTTTTACATTTCTCCTGCATTACATATACAACAATTTGATTCCCCTTCTTAAAAGATTATACAGTCACAAAAACGTGCAGTGACTACCCCTATATAAAGAAAGGCGGTGTTAAATACTAAACTTACTCTAAGTACGAGTGTACACTATATGACGTAATAATTTCTTATTAACAAAGCAATGAAGTAGACTGAGGAAAGACAAAAATATTTTATTATTTAAAACAATCAATTTGTAATTAGGTGCAACTTAATTTGACAGTATACGTGTAACATCAATGGCTAAATATTTAATTATCATTAATACATACGTAAAAAAATATTCAGGCAATTTTGGTTACAAACGGGTAGATACAAAATAAAATTTAAGTAAAAAGTACAAAATGAAGGCTACAGGAGAAAAAACATGATACGTAATTTTTTTAGAGTTTAAACGTTATGGCCGTGTCTGGTTGCAAAACTACAGTACTTCTATATTTTTGAGCTAAGCTTGAGGAAACCTGTTAGATTTAAATATGTATGCATTTTTATGATTCTCGTACGGGGGAAGAACACGATAGGTGCTGTTGTGTTGTTTCTAGCCTCGTCGTTGTTTTGGTTTTCCTCGTGTCAGGCCAAACTTTTCTGCTAAAACTGCAGTAGCGCACCTTCAATAGCTTATTTCGATCCTGTCACCAAAATATAAAAATTAAGTCGCCTGTAGTTTGAATTTGAACGGAGTCAAAAACAGCCGCTGAAAATGAGTTACTGCCGTTGTAGTCTTAACATCTGGCTCAAGGTAACACAAAAAACAGACCACGCCCTAACAATCGAGACACCAAAATAAAGTCAAGGTTAAACTCCGGCCGTAAAAAACGTATAACAACTTCTAGCATTGTGATAATAGTATGATGCAAAATTTATATCAAACAAGCCTAAGCAAATTAGTCCCTTTTTGAAGTTATACTTCTTTAGGCGCGTTGAGGGTGAAATTTTAGTATGCAACGAATGCGCGCGCACCATGCAACGGAAACAGGATGATTAACAGGATGAAGTTAGCCGTGGACAACGAGCTCGAGGCCAAAAAATTAAGACATTTCGGTCGCGGCCCCGATGGACCTGCTGCTGCTGATCGTGAATGGATATATAATTAAATAACTTTATCTACATTGTGCTGTGAAATATTTTTCGGTGACAAAAATTGTGTAACCAAATTTTAATAAGTGTTTAAAAATATTTGAGGTTAATTTTTATTATGATGTGTGAAAATAATCATGGAACTGTTGCGTCGTGAGTATCTATTTTTATTCAAACCTGAGAAGTTCCTATATAAAACAAATCATTACACCACGTAAAACAAGTTTCTATACACTTTGTAAAAGTCTATAAATGTCAAATATTTAATTTTTGTATTCAGAATATACAAAACTTTGTTTATACATTTGTTATTTCAATCTTTTTAATAACAATAGACATTATGAAATAATATCTATCAGTTTGTGAATGTTAATGGTACAAACTAAGTATGGAGTCTATTTGTTTCTATTCATAAATAACGGTCCTTACTGTAATCAGTTTTATGCAAAATACACTCTTTGACATCTTTTAATGCAATATAGGCTAGTCATTTTATATCGGTTTCAAGTGGTTCTTCCAATTTTTTTTCATTAACTTAGACCAACATAAAATTCCACAATAACCAATTACTAATAATTAATCATTTGCATATTGATAGAAACTTGCACATTGGTTTTTATTGCATTAGGCTGAAGTGAGGATTTTAATGTACTTCTTTCGTTATAAATTAGATTTACTTAAATTCGTCTTTGTAAGGTAATAATGTGCTGTAAATGGGAACTAGGTTATAATTTCGGTCCAATAATTCAGAACAAGAAAGGAAACTGAATAACAATTATGCTTTTAAAAGGTGAACAGGAAAATCGCCATTTAACATATCAACTTTCTTTCTTACAAAATAATGGAAACTGCATAAGAATTATACTGGAAGAGAATGGTAATAGGGAATCATGATTCAGCATGGTCTCAGGTTCAAAAATACAGCCGTTTTTTGTACACTAATTATGGAAATTTTTGTTAAAACGTAGGTTTCTTCTAGTACCAACTAATCATTTATTTTCCGTAAGTATTAATTTCAAAAGTCTTTTTTATATTAAATGAATAAAAGTTTCGATAAGTATTCTATCATTATGTTTGCTTTAATCCAATAATCTAATATATATTTCTATATTTTAAATTATAGATCACACTTAATTATTCAGAAGTCTATCGAAAAGTAAATCCATTGCTGTAATACACTATTCGTAAGTATTTTGAGATATTTGATAAAAAATTAATTTTTCTCTACTAAAATATTATGATATTGAATTTACATTAATTCAATTAAATTTTTTTTTATCTTTTAGTGTATAATAGTCATATTAATTTTATTTTATGCATATATATTATAACTGTGGTCGTTGTTTATTCATTGTTATTTATTTATTGAACCACTTAAACACTATACAATTTGATATATATTATATTATGTTATATATATTATATTATATATTATATACAAAAAGAAGTATAACTTCTAACGCGCGTACATAAGTACACGCACCCAAACCTTTTTTTATTTCTCAGTTACAAAATTGTTTATACTCAGGGCAGTTAATGAAATTGCAAAAGGGTCTCGAAGAAAAGAAATTCTGCAACGCAATGTTCCTTCACAACTTTGAAGCTTTCGATAAGTTCTGCTTTCGAAACTGGAAAACACGCTGGCGTCCGACTACTATATTCTAGTAAAGTTGTGCCTATTAAGTAGAACTTTTTCAGCCAAATACAACGATTTTAAATCCACCTATTACTCTGCTAGATCAGGGGTTTCCCGAGGCAGCGTCCTCGGACCTTTACTCCTCCTTAGTTACTACTGTCGTCTGATCTGAAACAAACGCCTCCACCATTGCACCTTTTCCCGACGATGTTGCTGTGTTGTCCGCAAGTTATATTTGATAACCTACAAATACAAATAAATCTACTCACTGAATGGTACAAGAAATGACAAACAAAAATTAACGATACTAATTTCCACAAATTACATGTACTACCCGACACGTTATCTGCCCCCCCCCTGTACGACACCATTAATAACATTTATACCAGTAAAAACTAAAATAAATTAATTTACTTTGGACTTTACCTTGATCAGCGACTCGCTGGACAGGAGCATATTCTAATCAAACGGAAACAGTTTTATCTCAAAACATATCACAAAACATACTCTGTACCGTCACAGCATGTCACAATCACGTAGGTACATCATAAAATGTAACGTGGCTCCTCGGGCGTAAGTCTAAACTATCATTAAATAAAAACTATTACTATACAAAACCACGCTAAAACCTATACGGCCCTACGTACTCCAGCTATGGGATGCACCAAACCTACAAGATTAAAATTCATGCAAAGATCTGAATCAAAAGCACTGCGAGCTATCTTAGATGCTTCATGGTTCGTCAGCAATCAGACGCTTCACACCGAGCCGAAAATACCACTCATAAAGGACAAAACGCAAATGACTGCAACAAAATACAGCCATCAAATAGTAAGTTACAAAACTGAGACAGCAGAGGAGCTCTACAACGAGGAGCTCGACGAGAAAGGACTCCGCAGAACTTGGCCTCAAGATTTGCTACATCCTTGAAAACTGTTCACAAGGTGAAACATCAGTGGATGTTCCCTCACGAGTTTTGAAGAGAATGTTTTTTGTAATAAGTATTATTTTATAAACAAATAGCTGTTACCCGCGGCATAGCACGCGAATATTTGACTTTTAATAAGCATTTTAATTTAATTTTTATTGTCTGTGTCTGTTTGGCGTTCTGTCAGCTCGTTAGTAGTAGTAGTAGTAGTAGTAGTAGTAGTAGTAATATTAAAATATATCTCATTACTTATTCATTGCATCATCAGAAATACGTATAAACATATATTTTATAATCGTTTAAGAAAATTACAAAATATGTAGACGTATCTGTATACAAAATTACAAAATATATCGATACAATCGCATATTAAAAACATTAAAAACTGCAGGAACGGATAAAGGCACAGTTCCGATGCCGTTAAATATCATTTATTTATTTACTTGTCACTATGGTAATTAATTCTGGTCTCTATGTTATGGTGACATCTTTATACGCGTCAACGAAAAGGCATAATTAAAAGGACCTAAATCGTATGAACGGTGCAAAATATCAAATTCCAAGTTAGACAGTATTTTGCGTCTTGTGTCAAAGGTTACCTGTGCAAAATTTGGTGGCAATCGGTATAACGGTGTGGATTTGTATTCAGTACCCATAAATCCTGAGACTTTGAGTTTTGTATATATAGATAAAACAAGAAACCAATATATTTTTTAGTTTCAACACTCTCTTTTCTGACTTACCTAATAAACTCTTAAAGATGTAGATTTGTAAATTGTCAATATTGTCAATTGAAAAATAATTGTCTATATAATTTAAAATTTTATAAGATCTTAGCGGTTACTTATAAATTGGAAATAAAAACTTAATATTTTCAAAAAAAATATATTACCGTGATCTTTTAGTGAGCTAACTTAAAATAAAAACGAAAACTCAAGTGAAAAAAGAACGATGATTATCAAGCATCTTCTCGACCGCCTTCTATAAACGTTGAGTGGAAATACTGCTTGACATTCGGCGCAGCGATGACGACAGTCATCTCGAGATTACAGTTGTTTCCGACGTTTCCACAGCTTTATAAAACGTCAAGTGCAGCAATAAAGGTTGCTACGTAAACAGGCAATTTACTGTACGCGGGGGCAGTGTGTGTTTGACAGTCGTCTAAGACAAAACGATAAAATGCCGTGTCATAAAGCAGCACTTCGACGAATACTTGGACTGTGTATACTGTCGCCACGGACGACATTAAATCATAATTCTATATCCGTATTGCGACTTGTTTTATAATCGTAATAAATGGTGAATGACGTGCGTTTACACAGGATGGATATTGTTAAGACGGTCTAACTGATCGTCGTATAGTACAGTGGAAAAAAATACAACACACCAATTAAGTCACTAATCACCAGCTTTAATTATCACAATTAAACAGTTTGTAATCAATAAGACAGTTTCTTACAACAAATCAAATCAAAATTTTTCACACGCAATAATAATGTCAACGAGTATAAAACACAATTGTATTACAATTGTCCCGCACAAATATAAAACACGTAACACTTCGCCACCATACTACGAACCGCACTCAAATAAGTCGCAACTCAATCTGAAACTGAGCGTCGCTGAGTACTTGTATTTATACCCCGCCGAAAATCCAGAAACATCCATACTGCTCGTCAAGGACGCTACTATAAAACAGTAGAACGTAATTGACTGTAGCCTTGCACACAGTGCGCGCGGCCGCGCGACATCTTACACAGTCTAGGTAACGCGTGAGAATCACGTACACACACACATTACAGCCGGATTCCACTGGAACGTTCGAGAAACACGTAGATTGTTCTGTAATGTCGTAACAATATCTTTACAGCAATGGAGATTCTTAATGATAAAGGTTATGTAAGGGTATATAGGTTATGTAAGGGTATATAGGTTATGTAAGGGTATATAGGTTATGTAAGGGTATATAGGTTATGTAAGGGTATATAGGTTATGTAAGGGTATATAGGTTATGTAAGGGTATATAGGTTATGTAAGGGTATATAGGTTATGTAAGGGTATATAGGTTATGTAAGGGTATATAGGTTATGTAAGGGTATATAGGTTATGTAAGGGTATATAGGTTATGTAATAGTTCTAGTTTACGTTCGCGGAACACACACTCCGGTCCGTCTTACATCAACTCCATTCCAGGCGGAATTTCGGTTCTCTTGTGCGCCACTGTGAGACGGGGTGTGTGTGTCATACGTGGATGACAGAAGTTTGGAGTCATCGTGGAAGGCGTTACAGCTTTCGAATCCTAGGCCGTACCCATGTGGGTACATACTATACGCACACCAGTTTTGCTACCGAGACCCCTGAAGAGCGGGGGGTCTACTGAATGATACTACGTGCTTGTGTTTGTGGGGTATTAATGGTTCTGAAAACATTGTTCAGACGTTCAGAAGACGTATTTAGTTGTAATTTTGTGTGCGTACGAGATTGAACGTTCGTACATTATATGTAAGTGTAATTTATTGAATATTTTGTTAATGTGTGTTTTTTCAATCGGTACAAGAAATACCTTGTGAGAGACAGTCAAGTAATACCGAAACTGTGTTAAACGTATTTTAAATATTACAGTGATGCGTGCAGTGGAATGGTATACGTCACCACATCCCTTGTTCGGTAGCAAAGGTGAACTGCTTATAGTACACAGATTTTGATAAATACGCTCATAACATTAAGTGTTTCCTATCAGACTCGTAACTAACGCACCACAATATTATTCAACATTTCGCCATAACTTATGGGGCATTAACATGTAACAGTGTAATAACGTGTAACAATAACCTCATGACACAATAATCTAAAAACATATAATCTTATAAACACTAATTAGGTTACATTTATCCCTAATAGCTATCCAAACACGCGGCAACATCTTGGATATATCATCTTGGTTAAAGCCTGTTCTGCTAGTTAACACTCCAATATGAACGTTCTCTCGTTTTCATTTGGACCACGTCTCTTGCGCAGAAGTTAAATTAAATCATCATTTTAATTCCACCTTTTTGACAAGGTACTTTATACATGTCATACGTGTACTTAGAGATAAGGAAACTCTTTAAAACTGCACAACTGCAGACCGCTTGGGTTTATAGCAGTGGTTTCCAAAGTAGGGTCCGCGACTATGTTTCAGGGGGTCCGCAGACACTTTCAAGAAAAAATAGAATATACCGTAATTTTCTCCGATTTTGTATGCGCTAAAATCTAAATTTTAGAATAATAGCTTAATAATGTCTTTAAATCATATCGTGTACCACATCTGTTTGTCAGTCGAACTGACTAGACCTCTCTCTTACACTACAAGGAGAAGATTCATTGGCAGAACTGACAGTTTATTAAACGTGTAGTTTTCGGAATTACAGCTTGCTGACGACTGGTTATATGTAATGACTGACTATCCTGAACTCGTAAAATGAACTTTGAAGTGTTCAACTGTGTTTCCCTCTACTTATTTATGTGAAACGGCATTCTCCCAGCTAACGTACTTGAAGTCAAAGTGAAGAAATAAATATGATGTCGAGAGTGACTTAATATTGAAATTATCAGAACTAAAACCAATATTGCAGAGCTAATTGTTCAAAAGCAGCTTCACTGTTCACATTAAACTATGTTTTATATAATTAATACTGTATTGTAATTTTGCAAGTTAAGAAAATTTTGATTTTAATACCGTACATTTTAATTAAAATATAAGAGTTTTTATCGTATTTATGATTGTTTCATTTTAGAACTCAGACGAAGTCCGTGAATTTTTAATTTTTTTGTGGGGTCCGCGGACTGAAAAGTTTGGGAACCGCTTGGGTTTAGAGTATTCACATTTATCAACATTTCATTAGCTGTTTATATTGATGTAAATAACATCAAGTTCGATGACACTCATACCATCTCGTTCGGGGGGAACAACGTTACGCCTTTATTCAGCCGAGTACAGTATTTGTAAGGGTCGCAGTGGAACGAGATAAGATTGAAAGAGCGTCATACATATTGATGATGACGTCGCTATTGTATACCAGACGTTGAACACAAAAAGCGGCTAAGAAAGATTACACGTTCGGCTCAAGAGAGCTTTTATTGCACCATTACTGTGACTATCGATATTTCGAGAAAAAGAACTAGTCTGAAATTCAGAACTTACGAGAACGCTGTTTGTCACGATTATCGTACACGTTCTGGCACGATTATCGTGTCGCCCAATGCGCTTTAAATTTTCCCATTCGAATGTGTGTCGGTTTAAGGTTTTAAATAGTCTAGCAAGATGTGCTCACCATTATATTTTTAACAATTTAATTAAATGCATAAACCCTCTGATACTTTTAATAATTCTGAAGAACATAATAAATTGACAGCGTTGTAAAGACCTGTCCATTTAAGATTAGAAGTACGTTATTTCTGCATGTATTGACATAGAATATTACTTATCGACCGTATTAATTATGGTTTCTAGTTGATCTCGAGTTCCGGTTGTAATGAAAATGCAACGTTTCAAGAGTTATTTAATCTCATAATCACTCCTACAACATAAAATACGAAATAATATAATTTTAATTGATTTTTCCACATGTTCATGATATTAATAGTAGGCTTAATAATATTAATAGTTAGTATTAAAGTTAATGTTAATAATATAACTAGTTACTCTATTACAACTCACCACCACTATTAATATCATTAACTTGTGAAAAATTAATTACAATTATACTATTTTGTATTTTATGTTGTAGGCGTGATTATGAGATTAAATAAATGTTGAAATAAAAACTGCGTATTTATCACGACCGAAACTCGATATCAACTAAAAACTATATTATATGTTAATTAACAAATTTTTATATTAGTGTTTGTCGTGTATTAATTATTTTTACTAGTTACAACATTACTTTAATTTTTGCAATTGCGTTGATATATGTTACTCAAATGTACATGTTTTAGTAACAAAACACTCTGAACATTAAAACTACATAATTTCTTAACATTTCGACCAAACAGTGGAAACAAAGATTCTGCCACGTCTGCGTATTCTGCTTACCTGAGTTTCCGTGAGGTTGTTCCTCTGCTTCCGTGATCTCGATTACGGTAACCCGCCGAAAACCGCTGACGCTTAGCCTCAGTTTCGACAGCGAAATCCATGAGCAGCCAATCAACTGCCGTCCGTTTCATAAGCGGAATGTAAAACATTTCCAGCGGCCAAGAAACCCCATCGTCCGGGTCTGCGCTGTTCAAAATAATTTACCCTAGCACTTTTTGACAGGTGATAATGTGACTCCTGTAGCCCCAGTAACGGCATCTGACCCTTTCAGTAACCAATTTCTATCTCCGATGACCTGGGCTTGTTTTAAATATCACTTGAAGCTTGCGATAGGTTAGAGTTAGTTTTCTCGCCTAATTTTTTCACAGGAACACCTACATTTTGTCTCTTTTTAAAAACAGTGCGAGGTTTTCTTGGCATTATAGCCACTTTGGTGAATAAAACACGCTTATCAACAATAACTTCACAAAAATCACAAATCCCAGAATGAAATCACGTTAATAACATAAACTTATTGCTTACGAACACAAACAGAAAGTTAAACAGCTGTGCAAAAGCTGTGGAATATAACTGTTATCAGAACAGCCAACTCTGTAAAAACAAAAACATATCTTTGTAGGAAACATACTGTAAAAGTAGCACTTACTATGTTAATGTTAATCCGCGACACGTGGCTGTTCTCGGAGAGCTTGGGGCTTGTAGTCATTTATATAAATAATGTTTTTTTCGTATTCTGCTATGTAAAATATGACACATATTATATGTGAAATGTTCAGGAAAAACTCCTATATAATATTAAATAAAAAACAAAGAAAGTGCATTACTTTTTTTTTTTTACCTTTCTGGTCCCTTAAGAGGTAGACACGCCCACATTATCAAGCCTCTAAGATGTTCTCAAAACTCCAGGGTGATCGGCGGAACCGTAGCCTCAGTTGTGGGCATTTGCCACAGTGCGATCGTAAAGCTGCACTTTCCCGCACAAACCAAAAGCATGCAGCTAGTCCATGGATGTCCTTGTGAGCAGTAATATACGCGACCGCGCAACACTTGGCACTAATCAGGCTAATCGACGTTTCCCAGGCTTTTGACAAGTCTGGCATCTTGGACTCTTCTACAAAATAAAGAAAAATCTGCCACATAATTGTTATCGTATTCTACATTCCTACTTAGTGGGCAGAGTGTTTCAAGTCAAGTACTCGGATGCTACTTCTCCTCTATTATCTGTGTGATCAGGTGTTCCGCAGGGTAGTGTCCTGGGTCCTCTGCTCTACCTCCTGTTCACCTCGGACTTACCGTCAGCAATGAAACCACTGGAAACCACTGTTGCTACCTACGCCGATGACACAGCAATCCTAGCGACACACTCCGACCCCTCAATAGCATCTCTTATACTACAAGAATCATTAAACAACGTTCAGTTATGGCTTGATAAAAGACGCATAAAAATCAATTCGTCCAAGTCAGTACACGTTACCTTCACCACACGTAAGGCAAACTGCCCTCCCGTAACAATTAACGGTCAACCTATACCGCAAGCTGAAAGTGCTAAGTACCTTGGGATGCATCTGGACAGGAGGCTAACATGGAAAAAACATATAACATCTAAGAAGATTGAACTTAATCACAAGGTCAGAAATATCTACTGGCTGATAGGCAGAAAATCACGGTCAAGTCTGGTCAACAAACTGTTAATCTATAAAGCAGTTCTTAAACCTGTATGGACTTATGGTATTCAACTTTGGGGTACTGCTAGTATGAGCAATATTGAGATTGTCCAGCGCTAAGATTCAAAACTTTAAGATCTATAGTCGACGCTCCATGGTTTGTATCCAACAACTCTATACACCGCGACCTCAAAGTTCCAACCGTGAGAGAAGAAATCATGCGCCTCTGAAGGACTCACATCTCCAAATTAGAAAAACATCCAAACCACCTGGCAATTAATTTGTTGGATAACATTGAAGGTATTTATAGACTAAAAAGGCACAAACTGTTAGACTTACCATTCAGATTTAATTAATAATGTTTCTCTGTATTATCTGTACTATAATGTCTGTGATATCTGTGTTTTGTATTCGTGTCAACATTATGTGTTAATGTCAACCTGTATGTGTGCCTTATGGGCCCAGTGTTTAACATTTGAACTTATTGTATCATGCCAGCAGCAAGTGGAAGTGATTTTTGTTCATTTGTTTACATGTTATTGTGATTTAGTTTTGTAATTTGTGTATCTCTTTAATCTACTAACAAAAACAAGAAGAGCTGTCAATGGTCAGCTCTTCATCATCCTGTATGTGTGTTGTCAGCCAATTTGTTCAATGTTCGCTTAGTCGAACAGATTACAAATCTCCAATAAATTAAAAAAAAAATCAGGCTAATCAGCGTCGAGAAAACTCTGTCTGTATATCTTTCTGCCTAACAACTAATGTCTTCTGCCCCTTTATAAGTAAACACAGACATATGAACAACATATTGAAACAAATAGAACCACCTAGAATAGCCGAGAGCGTCCCGACCCGCCTAGTGTGGCAGTTGTTGCCTCAGTCAAGACCGCTTCAAGTACGTTCCAGAGTACTCTACATAACACTTGAATACCCGTTAAGTGCCATCCACATTGAGGATAGAAGGTTTCTAGAAGGCGTGCGCTGCCTATAAAAAGCCATAGCAACCAGTTTCTCAGTTCAGTGGTGTTGAGCGAATTATTTAGCGCGGATCGAGTGTTTGTAGCGAAGTGTTGGTGTGTTATACGCTAATTAGTGCGGAATTCTTATAGTTGACATTATTATTGCGTGTGGACAATTTTTGCTTGGGGAGACTATCTTGTTGATTACAAATTATTAATTCTGATAATTAAAGCTGGTTATTAGTGATTTCATTGGTGTCTTGGTGTCTTGTATTTTGCTTTTCACTGAGGCCGTCGTAACAATATATATATAGCAACACACAAAGGTACATATGATGCATGTACATGTCCCCGCACGCGCGTGCGCACACAAGCCAGATTCTCGTTGTGGGTGAAAAGCATCTTTTGTTTATAAGATTTATTGTTCACGTTCAAAGCGTCTAGTCTAGATCGACCATTACATTACACGAACCACCATTTAGCCCTTTGGGGGGTCTTGTTCAGTTATCTCTGTAACTTTTCCGTCAATGAATCTAGATTAACAGTCCAAATAAGGCAAGCGTCATTAAGCGACATTTCTAATTTATTACAATTATGAAACACGTTACATTCAATTTGTTAGATTAGCATTAAGTTAGACACATTAAGTTAGATTTAAGTACCTAACGATTTATTTAATTCTATTTTACGTAAAAGGAAAAATCAATTTGATCATTTACAATATTGATAATTTATCATCCCTTCTATGTGAAAAGAATTTCCAGTTAATCTCGACTGTAAATAACGAATAAAAATATCAGATTTTATTGTTAAATTTTAAACGTTAAAAGTTAATCAAATTACGAGTTAATTATTCGTGACTTCAATAAATTCATTACATACACTTATGCAGCATAAAACATGTAATCATCAAAATACTACTTACAACATTTAAAATACACTATTCTATCACCTTATTTATCACGCCACACGCATACACGCGCAGTCACACACACACACACACACGTCACACACAATGTGTCATTTTATTGAAACAAATGTATGAGTTGAATCTTTAAAGGTGTTGATTTTTCTCTTATAGCTGACGAAATAAAATGATAAAGAGTTTTTAATACGTTATTAAGTAATGTAAAATATTAAAATTAGTTTACTGTGACGTAGTCTGCAGATAACGTATCTACTTTACACAATAACCTTAAATATGATGATGTTACTCATAACGACTCTAAATATGATTGTTCAAAGGTTCGTAATTTTCAATTAGTTTAGTTGGTAAAGTAATGAGCCTTATATCAACTGACCCAAATCGTTAGCAGCAATCTTATGAAGCTAAACGTTTCTCTTGCATCTGGTAGAAGTTGTTCAGAATACAAACATGCACATTCTGTAACTCGTGGGACTTGACGCTAAAGTTAAGTTAAGCGAGAATTGATGTTCACTAGTATACATCCGATAAATAAGGAGGAAAATATATAAAAATCATTAAATGATTATCTTTATAGATACTTAATAACTGCACGAAGAATTTCAGTTAATTTTTATTAAAACAGGGAATCACAAAATTAAATTCTTTCAAAAATTACTAGAACAAAATTTTAACCAAACTTCAAGAATGAAATTTTCAGCCAGATATATGAAAATCAGTCAAATGGTTGTATTCTTATTATATTTAATAAAATAAAATATAAACAGTTACTAATTTTACTGTGTGAATAAATGTAATATTGAAAGTAACATAAATAAAAAATAAACTAACTGAGTACAAAAATTAAATTTACAGGCAAGAGTGTTTAAGTCTACATTGTCTAAATCGTTGGTCTAAAATCCAAATCCAATATCTGATTATTCACGACTATCTTAGTTCTTATAGAATACCTGCCCTTAAATGCCATCGTTTTAGACTTTATTAAATTGTGTTTCAATTTTTATTAAATCCATAATTATTTATCGTTTGTCTGAAACTATTTAATTCACTGGTCCTAAGGTATCTTAAAACTCAATTATAACTCACGTGTGTGCGCCATTTTCAAACGTAAATCATAAGTTTAAGACTGTTATTACGAGTTCTCGTGTTAGACAAATTATTGAAATACACAGTCGTCTCATCGTTCTGTTTGAAAACCGTAAATCAGCAAACACACACACACACACACACACACACACAGAACTGAGAGAGAGAGAGAGAGGGCGAAGAACAATGTAATTCTAAGAATATTGATGGAGACGCTATTGAATCTTGTCTTGGTGTGGCGTGCTGTTTGCTTTGTACGTACCTCAGTGAACGCCATGTCTCTGAATTACAAATCACTACAGCGGAATCTATAATTGTGTTTACCGCAACCGCTTCTACATGTGGTTTCATTTCTTCAGATTCGTGTTACCCTACACCGTCGAAAACAAAGACGATATCGTCATTCGAAAGCTGCTTCACATTTTGTAACTTTATTTACTGTAACTATTATTTTCTACTATTGTCATATTTGTAAATAAATTGTGTTTTAATAAATCTTTTTAGACCCGCAAGCAGTACTAAATAAGCCCGCTTTTTTTTTTTTTGCCTACATGGTGACAATTTTCGGAACTTTGTTAGTAATATTAATTTGTCATTTTTAATTAAATAGTTATACAGGATCCTTATTAAAGTCACAGGGTTTTAATTGTTTATTTAATTTAATGCATAACTTTATTTTGCATTTCCCCTACTATACTATGCAACATTCCAAAAAAATACGTTCCATTTTTATCATCATCATCACTCCAAAGACTAGGCCTTAGACCTGTTCCGGAACCCAACTCCTCCTCGGTCTACCGACATCTCTTTCCCAGTAGGATGATAACCCAAGGCAGCCACGGGTAGACGGACATCAGGTATGCGGTCCAAGTGTTCACACCATCTCCTTCTGTGGTCTTCAATATTCTGGTGCAACTATACAATGTTTAATTCGCGTTTGATAATCTCGTTCCTTTTTCGATTCAGGAGAGAACAACCTTGCGTCTCTCTTAGAACCCATTTTAGCTGCCTGAATCCTCTGTACGTCTCTTTTACCATGAGTCCATGTCGCACTAGCATACAGGAATGTGGGGATAACCACAGTTTTGTAAAATTTCCTTCGGGTATCCTTCCGTGTTTTATTTTCAGGTACCTATGAATTGTTCCACAGATGCGTCTAAATTTTGTTAGCTTATTATCCCAATCAATATCGGTTCCATAGGAGATATAGCAACCTAGGTAATTAAAATGACTAACCTGATCTAAAATCTGATTATTTACGATTATCTTCGCTCTTTTATATTTGTAATCGAGTCTTCTACTGCAGATATTTTTGTTGACATAGTTTCTTCCACAGTCAAGACAGATTTTTCTAGATACCTTCCCTTACATGCCATCGTTTTAGACTTTATTATATTTTGTTTCAATTTGTATTAAATCCATAATTATTACGTTCAAAGGGTAGTAATTTGATAGACGTTAATTCAGCCATGATCATTCCCTCGTTTATATTCGTTTGATCCTACAATGAAACTATTGAATATCGTTCTTCCACGCTTTTTTTCGCAATTATAATTTTTAATTAACATAAAAATGTTTATACAGATCGTGTGTCTGCGTAAAATGAAAAGTACAGTATAATGTAAACTGTGTTTCAAAAAATGCATTACGCGCACACGTACACAGTGATAATATTGATAGCATATTTACTTTTAATTATTTATATTAGTGTAAGAATGAAATGACTGACACCCAAGCAAATTCGTCCAAGGCAGCAATATTTCGCCTTTATTCAGTGAAGCATTTGTAAAGGTTTGCAGTGGAACGAGATAAGATTGAAAGGACATCATTCAAATTGATGACGAAGTCGTTATTGTACCAAACGCTGAACACAAAAACCAGCTGAGAAAGATTACGCGTACACTTCAAGAGTGCTTTGTATTATTATACAAGGACGGTTACTCTGGCGACCAATGTTTGAAGAGAAATTTAAACTTAATATTTGAAAAGAATTTTGATGAATTCAGTATAATAAAAGGACTGTTCTTGTCGTTACGTCTTAATTATGTCACACAGATGTGCCACTTTTGCATACTCAGCCCCTGACATTGTATAACAAGTGTCAAGTACGTTCATTGTCCAGTGACACTTTCCGCGATTTTGTTACATGTACACGCTGTTATTGTCTTTCATATAAAGACATCATTTGTAACACGTTTCAAATCGACATCAGTATATTGTCCAGTAGTACAATCATTGTTCAGCAAAAGAGTACGAGAAATATTTTTAAAAATTAAATAATATTTTAATTATTATTTTTAATTTTTTATAGTTTCATAATTGTTACATAAATAATAAAATTTTCAATCGTTTACGACTTAAAATCGTCGGAGGGTCACAATTAAACTCAAGAACCTACCAGGCGGGCCACGTCATAGACAAAAGACGTAAAAATAAAAAAAGCCGTCTTTAACTGTAAAAAATTGATTTGAACCCTTATTAAATCTTACTAAATAATTTTACAGTACAATCTTTATAATGTCTGTACAATAATGAAGATACAAGAAAGATAATAAACATTGTATATTTACAACAAATTTCAATCTGAAAAATTAAGTCGATCTGATGCAGTTACTAAAACATAGGTGTTATCTTTGAGTCGAGTTGTAGACTGAAAACACTTTCAAACGTAACTTTGAATAACAGACATAACTGATTACGAATCAAGGACAAAAATCGGATAAGCCCTTCTGTTTTGTGGCTAAAATATGGAAAGAAATAGTCAGGATCTTGTAATATAATGAAACCAAAAGACGACCTGGGGGTCGCGAAATAATAACAACTTAACACATAAAAAATAATAAAATCATTTTATGAGGAAACATTAATTTATTATAAACACCTAAATTATAAACACTTTTACTTACAATTATTATTAATACAGTCAAAATTAAATTAAAAAATTACTTAAAATTTCATGTAAAAGGAGAATATTAATTAATGAGATGGTTGCACTTGTTTTTCATTTAAAAGTTTCTGCATACGTGGATCCACGTTAAAAACACACAAAAGCAAAATATTTTCAAGTGATAAAAACAATTCCTGTATTTAGTTTTTAGCGCAACTATAGTCAAAAAAAGGTGGAAAATAGATTAATATTTTCAGTGCTTCTGTGACTAAAATTGCCATATTCACTACGACGGGCAAGCCAAAACGTATTTAAATCTTCAGATTTGAATTGTAGTTGTAGCGTTTTATCGACAGACATTTCGATGAGCTGGTCGTGAGTCTCAACTGGTAACTTAGCAGCTGTAACACCGTTTTCATTAAATGAATTTAATACCCATCTCTGCGATAAATCATTTTTATCGTCCGGGAAATATTCAGACAACTGAATTTTTAGCTCACGCAAATGCAACTTCATGCTATCCAAACTGCGGTGAATAGTAGTGTCTTCTTGATCCAAATTTTTCTCAGTATAATCAGAAGTGAGTAGAAATATATCAAAATTTCTGTTTTCAAGGCGAATAATCCAAATACCAATCTTCTTAGTGAAAGCATGGAGTTTGTCTGTCATTAATAAAATATTTTATCCCGTCCTTGCAAATTCAGATTCAAGTCATTTAAATGCGAAATGTATCTGCTAAGTAAGCCAACATTAACACAGACTCATTATCCTGTAAACAACATTGAAATTGGCGTTTGTTTATCCTGTAAAAATATTATTAATTTATCCCGCAATTCAAGTAATCGGGTTAACACTTTTCCCCGCGATAACCACCTGACTTCAGTATGGAAAAGAAGAGATTTTTTTCTTTTCGCCCATTTCATCGCACAGTTTAGCAAACAGCCTATTCTGTAATGATCGCCTTTTAATAAAATTAACCATATTTACAGCTTCACAAAGTTTTTTTTTTGTTGAGATTGCCCGGCATATTTTTTGTGGCAAGAGCATATCTGTGAAGGAAGCAGTGCGTCCATTCTTTTGTATTAAATCTTTTAAGTTTATCATCAATCCACTGTTCTTTACTGTTATCGCCTTTGCACCGTCGCTACATACTGCAGTACGTTTTGTCCAGTCTATATTATGCCGCTCTCACTGCGAATATTGCTTACAAGGAGCACGTACTTATCAAGTTCGTACAAATTGCTCATGTTTGTACACTTCATTCATATATGTTCATACCCGACGCTCTCAACGCAGCTAAATGGTTTTAACTAGCCGTTCTTGCAGTTCTATTTACTGTTATTAAGGTTTCGTCAGAGGGGGGTCGCGAAGTCTTCATTCTACTTGACTTAAATTTTTGGAGGTTGCCGAGCTGAAAAGGTTGAGAAACACTGGTATAAACAAATAAAGTCTGCTGTCCAAAATAAAGTGTGTGTCAAATAAAGTGCTGCTGGCGATTTTCTGAGTACAGTGTGTGTTGCTGTACGTTTATTAGAAAATCGGTGAATAATTTTTTCATAGGTTTCTCCTACGAGAGCATTCTCAGTTAAAATAATATTTTATTATTCATTTACTTATTAAAGTGAAAAATTATTAAACTGGTTTTCCGAGATAAGATCATGAGCCGCATAAAAATGTGTTGTGGGCTGTACGTGTGACACTTTATTAGGAAGTGGTTACGCGTGCGCACTAACATACACACAAATAATAAACATATAAATACATAGCTTTAGGTTACTTAACATTGTGTAGTGACGTCTGTCCGTTAACATATAAGAGGAAACATCGGACAAGCGCGTTTCTGTTTTGTATCCGAGGGATGAAAGCGAATAGACTAGGTCTTCTAGTACGAGGAAAATAAGAGAGAGGAGTAGAGCAAATGTACATTCTATTAAACAAATAAAATGTAATCCACTATACCTTTATTAGTGAATCAGTGAAACATTTTTACTTCCATGTTCCGTAAGAAAATGGAAGTATGGTGATTGCGAAAAAATCGTGTTCGAGATAAGGGCTTCTTCTGATTGTACTACCCCCAAAACTTGAAGAAGTCATTTTCCGAAAAGTGTTTTTCCTTTACTTTTTCTTATGCAGTGAGCAGTTTGTATTCAGTACATGTAAAGTTATAACAGTTGTTTCTTCTCAACTAAATACATTTGAAACATGACAGTCATATGTTTACCACATGTTAATCGATGTGTGTGTGTGTGTGTGTGTGTGTGTGTGTGTGACTCAGCCTCTCAAATTGTTTAGGCAGGTGTTTTAAGTACATGAGACATTTTCCGCGATTTTGTTACTGTTCATTCTTTACCTGTGTCTCATATAAAGACGTACAGTTTGTAACACGTTTAAAATCGATATCAGTATACTGTCCAGTAGTGCAACCACACTACAACAACGACAACTTTAAGCAACAAACACCGAGACAGTGTCTATGCATTGCGGCGCCTGACACAACACATTTATTATTGCGTATTATTATACATTTGCGCTAGTTTTTATTTTAAGCAAGAAAGTAGGCTAGATTTCTTTAAGTTGCTACCTGTTAAACGATTTCCAAATCTGTAAAATTTTAGGTTGGAAATTACTTTTATGTCTGAATGCCTCCCTGGTTCTTTTCTCCTTCACCTACTGAGATTAGAAATGTCTTAGCTCTATTGGACATTCCTGCTTTACTCACTTCAGCAGATCGACTTCAGTTTTCACACTGAAGACTTTACGTAAATATACAGTGCTTATTATGTTTCTGATATATTCATTATTATATTGACATAATACGGCGTATGTTGTTAAAAATATCTAAATGTGTAATTTACCTGATTTTATTTACTTACACTTAATCAATATGTAAGTATAGTACAACAAAACTTGAATTTTAGTTATGAAATGATACTCAAAAATTTAGAAAATTACGAATATATAATAAATAATGCTATAACTTTGATAAAAGTTTACAAACTGTTAACATATTAATAAACAAAATTTCATTTAATAAAACTTTCGTTATATTAAATTAATAATTATAAAGCAACAGCACTTACAATGTCTTCTTCATCTTCTTCTTCTTCTTCTTCTTCTTCTTCTTCTTCTTCTTCTTCTTCTTCTTCTTCTTCTTCTTCTTCTTCTTCTTCTTCTTCTTCTTCTTCTTCTTCTTCTTCTTCTTCTCCTCCTCCTCCTCCTCCTCCTCCTCCTCCTCCTCCTCCTCCTCCTCCTCCTCCTCCTCCTCCTCCTCCTCCTCCTCCTCCTCCTCCTCCTCCTCCTCTTCTTGTTCCTTCTTCTTCTTCTTCTTCTTCTTCTTCTTCTTCTTCTTCTTCTTCTTCTTCTTCTTCTTCCTCAGTACTACAGACGAACGTGAGCCTACACCGATCTTTACCCATGTCTCCGTTGCCACCGCAGCGTAACCTCTCACATCCATTCTTCTGAGATCTGTCAGCACATCAGCCAACTATGAGGTCGACTCCTCTTTCTGCTTTTACACATCCATGTCTGCAGGACTTTCTTCGGCATACGCTGATCATCCATTCGTTCCAGGTGACCTACTAGCTATTGCATTCGTTGAGCCTTTACAAATCTTACATCGCTTCATGCCTCAATAGCTCATCTATCTCCCGTTTATTTCTTATTCTCCATTCAACAATTTTCTCAACCGGCCCGTAAACAACATTACAACTTTAGCGCAGAAAACTGCTGAATTCACAAGTCAGACACTTTAATGGCCTATCTATAATTTAATTTTATCTTGAAACCTTCAATTCTACCTCTGACTAACAAAAATTACAACTGTTGTTAATTTAGGCATATATTTTTATTACGTTCTTAATACTTAAAATACGTATTAATTACTACGCCTCAGCACCATTAATAGCTAAGCAAGTGAAAACGTCTCTCAAAACATGTCTGCAGGTTAAAGATAGCGGCCTATTCATTTAAGAAATAAGCAATAAATACACAATATAACTTATATAATATTAATGTTTAGCTACCCTCAAATCTCAGCCGTCTGTTATTAAGTACTCAGTTTAACGGTAATTATTATTTGCTCGTAATTTTTCATTGCTCAGCACACTCAAGCACCACCGTTTCACTTTCGTTTTGTTCAGGCAAAAAAATATAGTCAAAGATCGATCCATGTAGTAAACAATATACGCTTCACTGCATTGTATAAGCAAGTAAATCTTTCATTTTTCTTTGTTGATTTATAACATTGTGAATATACGTCATCGACGTATGGAAATAGATATATTGTGTTAAACGAATGTGGCATAATCACCGTGGCGTATCTATGATTTGGCGTTGGGGAGGGTACGGGTTCGAGTCGGCTTCATACAAAAGGAAAAACAAGTTAAGACTAATCAACATTACTATCTTTAAAGTAGCTGAAAAACGTCCTGAAATCAGTCCCATTAAAGTAAACGGTAATGACACAAGAAATATATGCGTTATTGAAACATTTTTGACAAGATAATTATTCAGTAAATTGATTTTCCTATATTTCATATTTCAAGCGTATACGTTAATCCTGTGTAGTAAACTTGTCTGTGTATTTAAAACAGTAACTACTGTATTAGTGTACACAGCTGAAAAAATAATAAAACAGCCTAACAATTAAGAGATTAACAAAATTTGTCAACTTTTTTCGACCCTCTGGGGGGAGGTCCGGGTCTCATTCGTCCCCCTCCCGTAAATACGGCCCTGATAACCTCGTAATCAAGGCCGAACAGTAGACATAACTACCTCATACTTCTTATATACTTAACGTCTTAGGCAGACTACATGTTAAAGTATACAAACTATTTAATTTCAGCCAAGTCAGACGAATATTGTTATTTCTCAGTAATTTATTAGCACGTCTGAAAGCCTTCACCATGCGAATGGATCTCCTCTGTTTAGCGAGTAGACGTTCCTCTTGCCATAAGTTTAGAACCAAATAATTCACTTCCGTAAGCTGTATTACCAGTACGGGCACAGTCCCAGTATCTGGACGCTGTTTATTTCTTATATACTGATTTATGCCTCTACACATTTGACCCCATTTTCCAAGTTTATTAATCACGTCGTTATCATATTCATACAAAAACATTTAAAGAGATACTTGGGTACTTGGATGAAATTGTTGCCGCTTTCCTGTATTCACCGGTTCCAACTTATATACTGTTTAGACATGTCGTGTCTACATTACCTTTAGAATAAGATGATTTCATTATTTTGTTCACTTCCAAAAACGGTATTACCAGTACGTTCACAGTCCCAGTATCTGGACGCTGTTTATTTCTTGTATACTAATTTATGTCTTTACACATTTTACCGCATTTTCCCAATTTATTAATCAGGTCGATATCATACTCATACCTAACAGTTAAAGAGATACTTGGGTACTTGGATGAAACTGTTGCCGCTTTCCTGTATTCACCGATACTATTTCTTACATACATACTATTTCTAAACTTCCAGTACATACTACTTCGACATATATTATCTACACTACCTTTGGAATAAAGACAATCTCAGTATTTTGTTCACCTTCACTGGATGTCCTCAATATAACGCTTATCAGCTCATTTTTAAGACTACGTTTTATGGATGTATAAAAAAATTCTTCAAACAAGTAGATTCGTCGCATAACAGTTTACGAGAGATTCTGACTATACGCGACAGTTAACAGTTGAAATAAAATAATTCTCAATCTCCAGCATTGTCAGTCACCGTCAAGTTAGCGTCTATGTCGAACCTGATTACTAGGAAGCCAGTGATACAGAAGTGTTGTTTTCTTTAAATTTACAATCAACGTGAGACTGTGCCAAGAACTGGAAAAGAGTTCTTCCGCTTGACAGAGGCTCGGATACGAATTTTGAATAGTCTTAACGGATTTGCATCACTTAAGTCAGAAACTTGATGATAAAAACGTCTTGTATACTTTTGTATTCATTTATAATTTCTTTTTATTTATTTGTAATACCTTTTCTGAAATTTAGAAAAATATCGGTATGGAGAACCATCCATGACTTCCATGTTCTAAGATTTACATTTAAAATCATTTTCGAAATGAAATATTACCATAGAAACTACATCTTTCTTCAGCCGTAAACACAGTACTGTGGTCACTAACGTATACGATCCCACGTTAGCGCACTCGATTTTCACTGATGATGGCAGTCGATGGCACTGCCTAAAAGTCTGCTTTTGGAGAAATCATTGGACCACGGCCAAACAGCCCGGGAAGGAATTTTAACAACAAACTACTACTTTGTTGCCGATAACGTACTACACATATAAAAAATTATCCCCTCCCCATCAACTATAATTTTTATTTATAGAAAATTACCCCTCCCCTTCAACTACCCTTTTCATTTATAGATATTTCATCTACCTTTCTACAGTGGATTATTATTATCTTCTTTTCAGGATACTTTGTTTATTAAAATTAAGTACTTTACTCATTGTTAAAACATAAAACGTTGCAGGTAAACTACCCCTTCCCCTTAACCGATCTTCACCAAAATCAGTAGATCTTGAGTCTCCTATAATTCACGCACACATACAAAATTTTATTTGATTCTGTTTGAATTTGTGGCAGTTCACGTTCTCCATAGAAAAATATCTACACACACACACATTTCGGAATATGACTTTTCTTCATGTTTTAAGGATAGTTCTATCATCATCAGCCCTTATCTTGAACACGATTTTCTTCGCCATCACCATACTTCCATTTCCTTACGAAACATGAAAGCAAAACGTTTGATTGGTTCACTAATAAACGTACAGTGGATTCCATTTTATTTTGTTTAATAGAATGTACACTTGTTTTAGTCTTCTTTTTTTCCTAGTACTTAGAAGACCTAGTCTATTTTCTTTCACCCCTCGGCTACAGCACAGAGACGCGCTTGTCCGATGTTTCCTCTTTTATATTAACGAGACAAACGTCAGTATACAATGTTAAGTAAACACTAAATCTGTGTATTTACATGTTTATTATTTGTGTGTATGTTAGTGCGTACGCGTAAGCACTCCTAATAAAGTGTCATATATCTATCTAAATGTCAATAAAAAAAGGGAATTACCTAGAACAGTGACCTCTTATTGACGTCCCGCGGGCCGCTTACAGCCCACAACACATTTTTATGCGGCCCAAGATCTTATTTTGGAAAATCAGTTTAATAATTTTTCACTTTAATAAGTCAATGAATAATAAAATATTATTTTAGCTGAGAATGTTCTCACAGGAGAAACCCATGGAGAAATGATTCACCGGTTTTCTAATAAACGTACAGCAGAGACACAATTTACTTTATTTGTTTATAGGAATGAGTATTTCATCTAGTCCTCTTTTATTTTCATTATATTACACGATCTTGACTATTGATTTCCATCTTTTAGCCACAAAACAGAAGAGGGCTTATCCGATTTTTTGTCCTTGATTCGTAATCAGTTATATCTGTTATTCAAAGTTTCGTTTGAAAGTGTTTTCAGTCTGCAACTCGACTCACAGATAACACCTGTGTTGTAGTGACTGCATCAGACCAACTTAATTTTTCAGATTGAAATTTTGTATAAATATACAATGTTAATTATCTTTCTTGTACCTTCATTATTGTACAGACATAATAAAGATTGTACTGTAAAATTATTTAGTAAGTTATAATAAGTGTGTAAATTACTTTTTTTACTTTTTATAGTTAAATATTTTTTTCTATTTTTACGTCTTTTGTCTATGACGTGGTCCGCCTGGTAGGTTCCTGAGTTTAATTGTGACTCTAAGTCGTAAACGACTGTTTTAGACTGTGTACGGATACATCTTATTTTCCAGTGGAACAATCTATTGACTGGTAACAAAGAATCGCAGACGATTATTTTATGCAGCAATTGACCTAGTCTTTTTAGTCGATTTTTTTTTTTGCCATCACCATACTTCCATTTCATTATGAAACTTAGAAGTAAAACAGTATCAAAAATAAATTAAAAATAAAGTAAAATAGGTAAAATCAATTCTGCCTGTGTAGCACACGCGTGCAACATTTTATAATTCGTTCCCCACTGAATCACGTATATTAATTAAATATTTAACTGGTTTGAATCCGCAATGCCATTTTTAATAATATGCATACGAATTGCATACAATTCGAGTGCATTTAGTGTATATTTTCGTTTAACAAATAATTGACAGTAAACATATACGTGGTTTTATTTTATATATTATTGTAAAGATCTTCATACAATAATTAAATAGAAAATTATTTTGCGGCAAGTATTTGTTACAACATAGCACTCCAAAACACAGTTGTCTAATTGTGACTGCTGTACGAGAATTTACAAGAATTACAGTTGTTAAAACGCAACTGTAAAATTTTTACAACATTTTACTAATATTGTGCTACAAACTTGATATGAGATATGAGATAATAATAATAATCACCAATCATTTTGGGAAGTAGGAACAAACGTATTGAAATAAACTGTTTGGCATTCACAGATGACTTTGCTATACTTTCTGAACATCTTACAAGAGTAGTAACACAAGTTAATTATTTAGAGGACATAGCCAGTAGAACAGGCTTAAGAATTTCTGCAGAAAAAAAAAACAAATTTCTCACAAACATTAAAAATCTGCCAAAATTCCTGGATAAGAGACATTGGTCGAATAGAGAGGGTTCGAAAATTTAAGTATCTGAAATAATTCAAGAGAATGGCTTAGAAAAATCTGCTGTAGATGAAAGGATTCATAAGATGGAAAGGGCATATGGTATAACTTCAGTTCAGTTCGTAGTCCTTCAGTATTTCGACTGGTTAGTACCCTCCCCGCATATACCCGTGGTGCGTGTGTTACTGAGTCTCTCACAGGTATATGGAACCTACAGTTTAACGCCAGATCCGAACGGCAATTTTTTTTGGGGGGGAGAGGGTTTATACTAGGCAGGATACCACTCGCTGGGTTGCCATTACCTTGCGAGGGGGAACGGTCGTATCTAAATCAGATGGCCCCTGGGGGGAATTGAACCCGCGCCGACAGCGTAGCAGCGTCACACGCTAGCCACTACGCCACGACCGCTCCATGGTATAACTAAAGATTTAAAAAAAGTGCATATCTAAAAGTGCGAAAATAAGGCATTACAGTACAGTAGTGAAGCCAGAATGCCTATATGCAAGTGAATGTCTAGCATTGAATTATAATTTAGACAAACTAGAAATATTGGAAACACGAATGATTAGAAAAATATTAAGCCCACGAAAAACTTCAGAAGGTTGGAAATTAAGAAGTAATGATGAATTATATCAAAGTATAAAAAATATAACAGAAACAATGAGAAAAAAAGATTATTATGTTTTGGACATTTATATAGAATGGACGACAATAGGTTAACAAAGCATTTCTTCAAATATCTGTGGGATAAGAAGTCAACATCAAGTCGGATTAAAGAAGTCCAAAAGGATATTAGAAAAAAATAATATACACGCAGAAGAATCAACTGAAAAGAAGTTTTTCGTGCAAAAGTTTTAAAAATGGAAGGAGTCCAGGGTAGGAAAGAGAAAAACGCAGGTTCAAAGTGGACTGAAGACAGGAAGAAGAGACACAGTGAAAAGATAAAAGAATATTGGAGAAAAAGAAAATAACAAAGAGTAAAGAATTGAAATTGGCATGTGATCCTTAGATTACCGATACAAAATAATAATATTAATAATAATAATAATATTATTATTATTTTATTTTATTTTATTTATTTTTTTTTTTTTGAGGAGGGAAAATGCATTTTTGTACCGGTGTGGGACTCCCATCACACATGGACTACCATGGACCTAGCCTGGGACTGTTTCTAATACAGAAGCTCAGGTACGAATACAAGGACACATGAAGGATTTGTAATCAATCGAGGGTTAAAACAAGGAGATGGGCTGGCCCCGACCTTGTTTAATCTAGCTCTAGAATATGTGATCAGAAAACTGTCAGTAGGAAGAGATAACGTACTGACAAACAAATCGGTCCAATTAACAGCCTACGCGGACGACATCTATATAATGTGTCGGACAAAAAATGCAGCAGAGGAAACGTACTTTGAACTCAAAGAAAATGCTAGCAATATAGGCCTCAAAATCAACATAGATAAAACAAAAATATTAGTGTAGACTAGAAGACAAAGAAACTACGGAACAATCGACAATATCGAAAAGTTGGACAACTTTAAATACTTGGGAACCATATTAGAAAAAAACGGCACAGAAGAAGCCGAAATCCGAAACCGGATAGTCCAAGCCAATAAAGCGTATTTCGCCACATCAAGTATCTTCAGATCCAAAGACATCCACAGAAACACGAAACTAAGGATATACAAATCAATAATAAGACGTACATGACTGGAGAATAAGATATAACTTTGAATTGTATCGAATGTATAAAGAACCACCGCTAACACGGTACATAAAACTACATTACGTCTGAACGTTTATATACGGTCCAGATCGGCCTTGTTCTCCCGATGCCCTCTATACTATTACACACTATACTGTTTCAGGCGCCCCCTTGGATCATATTCCCGACTAGTTTTTCGTGGAACTTTGGTTAATGTTGACTGTCTCGACATAACGTTATTTTAAAAATAAAACAGTGATTTAATTAAATATGGTTCAACTTAACTTTTTACGGGTAAAGGTTTACATGTAAACAAATTTTACTTTAAAAGACACATCTTAAATAGTGTAAATTAATTTGCTTAACGTATGTGTCTGATTACGCAGATTATCACTGAGCTGCCTCCGAATTCACATCTTAAAAATAATTTTATTTTCTAAAGACAGTAATACCAGATTAGTGCATCAAATATCGTGTTCCCTGACTTCATATCAGTTGGGGCAAGTTGCAACTAATCTCCTTCACTTGAAAAAGATGTGCACTACTACTATGTTTTAAATACACATATATACAAGTCACGCATAGCATACAACTCTTAAATTACAGGTTAAATATTAATCAGCTCATGGTATTATTAATACTAACTCCAATAATATATAACAAATGATAAAGTATTTAAGTACAATAAAAGTGATGTATATTTACTAAAAGATAAATTTGATTGTATTAAGCATTTAATATATGACAAAAATTTATTGTAATTTAACATTTTAAAAATTTTATAATATATTCAAATAATTTTAATTAAAAACAGCAGATTAAAGGATAAGATATAATTAATTAAAAATAAGTAACATTGCATTATAAAAATTATAGTTATAGCCAATTCCAAAATTGTATGTTTAAACGGATATTTGTGATTAGTGGAAGTTACACGTGATTTGCTATTGTAGTTCAAATTTGTATAATGTTACATAATGTTACTATTACATTTTAGAAATAAAACATCCATGCACGCTCTTTTGAGGTTTAAAGTAAATGATAAAATAAATAAATGGTCTTGTTTAATAGTCGTAAACTAAAACAGGTAACAAATAAAAAGAGAGAAAGGAAAGGAGATCAATGAAATTTAAGAGGAAAGCTTTGAGACTTGGGTCGCCGAGCAGCTCGCTTGTTCGTAAATGAACGGCTTGTTGGAATTCTAAATCACAAGATCGGAATGCTTAATCGCGACTACTATAACCGCTTACTTGTGCTTTCTGTTTCTCTAATCGTGTTATCTTGCGTCTTGCACTTATAGACTTGTTAAATCACGAGACAAAACTACTAAGGCAGATTCTCGTCACATCCTGGTCATATTTTTATGGAAAACAAGATATAAAGAAATCATCTTTCTTTAAGTCTCTTATGGAGGAGGGCTAGAAGTAGGCCTAATTTCATCTCTTACAAAAAACACTCTACTGTTCTAAACTGTAGTCATATTATTATTATTATTATTATTACTACTACTACTACTACTACTACTACTACTATTATTATTATTATTATTATTATGTCGGAACACTGAGGATGGACAAAGACGTCTGAATCAGGTGATGCGGCGAACGAGCTCTTAGCTTGAAGAAGATGGCCTGTACCTAGGCACTGAAAAGACAGTATTTTTTTCTGTAGGAGTCGGTGTCTCAGGAGAATGTTGGCTTCGCTGTATTGCCCTATGTCCATGGCGTGACTGATCGTATTGGTAGGTTGCTGAGTCGGCGCGGCGTGAGACCAATCTTCAAGCCGGCCAAGATAATCCAGCAGTTTCTGAGACCAGTGAAGGACGTCAGAAACCCGTTCTCGTCGTGCGGAGTATATGGAGTTCCTTGCTTATGCGGCCAGTTGTACATCGGAAGTACGAAACGTAGTGTCCATGCCCGCATTGGTGAACACAGCCGCTACTGTCGTTTGAGGCAGCCGGAAAAGTCTGCTATAGCGGAGCACGCACCCGCCAATGCCGACCATCGCATACTCTTTGAAGAGACGAGGCTTCTGTCTTCGGTGAGTTCGTATTTCCTTCGCCTGCATATATTTAGAGTCTGTCCAGATTCAGAAACATGCATCTGTTACCATGAATCGGCGGGGTGAGTCCCTCTCACTAAGTGCTCTTTGTACGCGAGTTGTGGCGAACCAATAAGAATTCGCCTTTCTTCTGATTGTCTGGTGGTGTCAGACAACAACTTCGTGCGGACACCAAAAATTTATAAATACGGGTGTCCTACTCACGGTCACTGCCATCGGGCACGTTCCGGAAGCTGCAATTCAGCCATGGGGTTTGGGTTTAGGCCGAGGCACTCGACTACTCTTCAGCTAATACGGGTTGTCACCTGTCTAGCCGACGCCGCCAACAATCATCAGGCAACAGGCCCCGTCTTGTTGGATGTGAGCAAAGCCTTCGATAAAGTCTGGCACCAAGGCCTGCTCTACAAACTGGCGCGTTCCCCACTCCCGGCATCTATCGTCCACTTGCTCCGATCCTATCTGACGGATCGCACCTTCAGGATCAGCGTCGATGGGGCGTTCTCTCGGGTTCGCCCTGTCGCCGCCGGCGTCCCTCAAGGATCTGTCCTCGGCCCCGTTCTGTACGTCCTGTACACGAACGATCTGCCTGTTTATCCCGGGGTCACGTTGTCTCTATTTGGCGACGACGCGATGTTTTCGTTTTAGCTCGCTTTCGCCTTGGCGGACGAGCGTAATGTTACAACGCCAATTGGCTATGCTTCCGAACTGGCTAAGGAAATGGCGGGTAGCGATCAATACGGAGAAATCCGAGGCGATCTGCTTTACTCATAAGTCCATTTCCCGATGTCAATCCCTCTCCTTAGAGGGGAGACCCATCAACTGGACCGCGACGGTGAAGTACCTAGGCGTTCGGCTTGATCGGCGCCTAAACTTCAACGCCCACGTGACCGCAACCCTCAACAAGGCTCGTGGCGTCAGAGCCAACCAATGCTTTCGCGGAACAGCCGCGTGGCTGTCCGTACTAAACTGACATTATATCTACTTTTCCTCCGGACAGTACTTACTTATGCGGCGCCCGCTTGGTGGCCTCTCCTGTCGGCCACCAACAGGCATAGGCTGACGACGTTCCAGAACTGGACCTTACGCTCCCTCACGGGGTCCCCATGGTTTGTGCGAAATTCCGCCACTCACCGGGGCCCCGTGTTCCCACCTTAGAGGTCTTTGTCTGGTCCTTGGCAGCGAATTTGTTCGCCAAGGCCGGCGAGTCCCCTTATCCGCACCGCCAAAGGCTGAACAGCATGGAAAAATACACCGCCCCCTCCCCGCGTCAGGCGCCCTAGGGCGCTGTTTGACGACCCCCCTTAGTTCATCACATGAACCCCTCAGAAACGAACCCCCCAACCTTCTGGAATTCTGAAACGATCACCAACATTCCCTACCTGTGCCTGCCGACTCTGTAGTCAATCATGCTGCGGCAGATTGGATTGGATAGAATCATTGCCAGCATCGGCTTTGCCGACTCGGCAGGGCTGTGATCCGGGACACGGGCTCCCGCGAGGTTGTGCAAATGCCTTCCTTGCGTGAGCCGACTGCCCCGGTGATGAGTCCCTTCGACTCGGCCGCCGCCTTCGGGCGGTTGAGCCTCTTGTCCTCGTCAGCGCGCCTCTAAGTTTCCGTGGGCTATGCCCCGGGCCCACGGAGCCGCGCCCAGGCGTGGCAATTGGCTGAAGCCATGTCAATTGAGATCCCTGTCAGCACCTGCTTTGCTGACTCAGCAGTGTAATGACCTGAGACACGGGCTCCCATGAGGTTGTGCAATAGCCTTCCTTGCGAGTGCTGGCTGTCTCGGAGTCATTCCCCATTGTTTCGGCCGACGCCCTAGGACGCTCGAGCCTCTTGTCCTCGCCAGTGCGTCACTACGTTCCCAAAGGCTATGCCCGAGGGGACCATGGTGCAGCGCCTCGGCGTGACAATTGGCTGAAACTAAAGCATATGCTTGCTCCCGAGGTGGCCATGGTAATTTATCATGTACCCGCCGACTGCATCATAACTCCTTGTGCAGAGCAAACGACCGCGCTGACCTGTTGGCACCTGGCGTTCATCAGGCCTAGGCCTGGACAACGCACATAAATTAGGGCGCAAGACGCCCGTGGATCCTCCATCCATTCAGCCATGGGTGCACAGACGCCCCACTACCCGACGCATCGCATCGCATCACGGCCACTAGCCTTAACCACAGTTCAGTGGTCACTGACTGCGAACCTTGGTCAGCGTGTTGCAGCCTTCTGCACTTAGATGGCCGTCGAAGGCACTGCCGAAACGTTTGCTCAAAACAACTATGGAGCCCGGCAAGCCGAAGTACTCATATCAGAAATAGTATTGTTTACTATAGTAGCCTATAGTATTCCTGAAACAAGAAATAATGTCACCGGTATTTAGCGATATACAGCCCACACTCCCACCTCCCAGCCGTAAACCCGGCCCCATCTGATGGGTTTCAGCCAGCCTCGCAGCTAGCGACTTACCCTAAACAGCCCACCCCTCACCTGAAAAGGAGTACGCTGCTTAGACCGGCTATGTCACTAGGGTTCACTGCGCTTTGATGTTAGCGAGGACCACCGGGACAGGAGTCCCGGTTACCTAGCGCAGTTATTTGCCGAGGACGGAACAGTACTAGTTCCCGTTCGCGGAACACACACTTCAGTCCGTTTTACATCAATTCAATTCCAGCCGGAATTTCGGTTCACTCGTGCGTCACGATTAGACGGTGTGTCAGGCTCGGATGACAGATAAGTAAGTTTTAAGATGATAGATAAGAAACTTACTTGAGCAGATAATAGCACTGACCGTGGATGGCGTTATAGCTCTTTATCTTTTGCATCCGGTGCCGTACCATTGTGGCATAGGAGTACATACATACATTTTGACAAATACACTCTAACATTAAAGGCTCGGGCACACAGAACGCGATCTGTCGCGACGGTCTAGTCTAGACTGAGACGACGAGCAGACTAGACCGAGCAGACAATTTTACAAAACTACTGAGCGGGCAGGACGATATGGCAGACGAAAACGTAGAAATTTTTATTGAGAAAATGTGGGAGTATGTTTTTATATGATACTTGTCACAACGATTACAAAATTCTGGTAAAAAAAAAGCAGAGGCATGGGGTAAAATAGCAGCCGAACTAGGTATGACCAGTAAGTATTTTTGGAAATATTTTTTTGTTATTCGCTTTTCATGGAAATTTCAATAACAGCTACATTCTAAAGACTGCAGCAATTCAAGAAGTTGGTTTTAGTAGATGCGGTACTTCCTCGAGGCATTCTCGAGACATACGAAAATATATAAAAAATCTGTCTTCATGTGACTCTAGTTCTCGGCAAAGGCGCCGGTATTCGCCAAGGCGTTCTCTCTTTTAGCTGATATCGTGAAAGCAGCACCGTCTTTCCTTTCTGCTTAGTGCAACAGAAGAAACAGTGTTTCCTCATCACTAGACATGTTATGAAAATTTATTATCTTGAGAAAACTTACTTTATGTTCGAGCAGATGGAGTGGGCAGAATCGATCTCTTTGCGAGTGAAGAACAAACTGCACTGGCACTAGACCGCTTAAGAGTTGTCTATCCTATGTGGCATAGCCAGATCGCTGACCGCTGATCATCAAACAAAATATATGCGAACAAAGTGCCGCGACAGACCGAGTTCTGTGTGCCCGAGCGTTTAGTCTTTTCTATCTGACTCGTTACTAACGCACCACAACATTATACAATATTTCGTCAAAAATTATTGGGAATTAACATGTAACAATGTAATAACGTGCAATTACATATAACAATATGTAACAATAACGTCATTAGATAAAATGTAAAAACAGCGAAATCTTATCAAATAGTTAGGTTACTTTTATCCCTAATAGCTTTCCAAACACCCGGCAACATACACTTACCATCTTGGTTAAAGCTTTTCCTGTTTGTTAACACTCCAATATGAATGTTCGTTCCCTCGTTTTCAATTGTGCCATGTCTCTCGCGCCAAAGTTAAATTAAATATAATTTTAATTCTATCTTTTTTGACATGGCACTTTATACATGTCATGCATGTACTGTAGATGTATTTAAAAAGAAAACAACTCTTTAAATCTGCACAACCGTTTGGGTTTATAGTACTCACATTTATCAGCATTTCATTAGCTGTTTATATTAATGTAAATAATAATGTCAAGTTCGCTGACACTCACACCAACTCATTCGGGGCGACAAAGTTACGCCAGCGCATGCCTTTATTCAGCCGAGTACAGCAGTATTTGTAAGACTCGTAGTGGAACGAGATAAGATTGAAAGAGCGTCATACATATTGATGATGACGTCGCTATTGTATACCAGACGTTGAACACAAAAAGCGGCTAAGAAAGATTACGCGCACATCTCAGGAGCGCCTCTTGTATTATACGATTATTCTGAATATCGAGATGCCGAGGAAAATAATTTTGAAATTCTGGCTTTCCAAAAATACTGATTAAAAAGTACGTTCTTCTCCGTCTAAATATTTTAGAAAGGCACGTGCTCAACAATTACTAAATTTACTATTAGAATTTGAACATGTTGTTCAGATGAGTACAGTTTCGCACATTGAAAGCCTCAAATAGTATGAATTTATTCAATAAATCTGAAAAGTATCAGTATATTAAGCTTAATGTTTGTTTTTGTCTTATTACTATTATTATTATTATTATTATTATTATTATTATTATACACAGTTTAGAGACTGTTTAGTCTGTTCCGGCTTCAAACTGGTCGGACCATCTCTTCTTTGGTCTTCCCAAGCTTCTCTTCATTTTCGGCTGATACTATCAGGCTGCCTTGGGGAATCTGTCACTCCCCATTCTGCTAATCTGTTGTTTCCAGCTTTCTCTATACCTACTGATGATTCTGTTTACCTCTTCAACTTTCAGTTCCTCTCTTATCTGATTCTTTCTTTTCATATCTAATATTATGTACCCAGCTATGGAACGCAAAAATTTCCTTTCCGTAGCCTGAATTCTTGATATTTGTCTAGTAGACATTGTCAACGTTTCTGAGCCACAAGTAAAGGTAGGAACTGCCATGGATTCGTATAATTTTGTTTATTTATGTTCAACTGGAAAATTTATAATGTAAAAAATAATTCTCATTATCTTCTTCTTCCAGTGATACTACAGTTCGTACTGAACCTTGACCTTCTCTACAAGTTGCCTCTGACATTCTAATCTGTCGCAGCCTCTAACCAGTTGTTTACCACTAAAAGTTTCAACATCGCACTAAACACTGTTCCCCAATGTTTTACTCAGCCTTCCCCTTTGTCGGTGCTCTTCACTACTTGATTTTTACTATTCGAGTGTCAGTCATGCGCTCTAGATCGGTGGTTTTCCACTTGAAAGCGTCTGAGGGCTACAATTAAGATGTGGTGCTAGAGGAGGACCATAAGAATATTTGAGGAGCTAGTAGGAAAGGAAGGACCAGATAGGAGTATACGGATGAAATCAAAAGAGGAAAAGAATATGCGTAGACTTAGAAACTGTTATTGCTAAGAAATACTTTTCAAAAACCCACTAGGTTGAGGAAGTGGAGAAGAAAAAAAAGAAAGAAGACAGTACTAACAGAACAGAAGTTCAAACACAAAACTGGGAAGCCTTGGTAAACCAACACAGGGAAAACCAACTAATAGGGAATTGTTGTACATGTAATGAAGAAAGATCAGTAGTATGTTATTATGTAAAGCATCGAACGAACGCGGAAGCAAATTAAAAACCAGACCCACTATACGTACGCACACGTATTTAGTTAGTGAGCACTTTATGCAAATCCAGTGTCGCGCGGAACAAAAGTTGCACAAAGTAGGCGTACGTGACTGCGGCCATAACCAACGCATGTCTCCCAACAACACGTCAGCTGCACTCCACTCCCTCGCCTCCCACAACAACAACATATGATGCAATCCATTTGAGCAAATGAAAACAGCTGATAAAATATTTATTTCTGCGTGAACATGACTACGAACGGCGTAGATGTTATGTTTTGTGTGAGTTAGCAGAGTTTCAGTGAAGGAACAGAGAACAAAGACAACTTCCTACAACAAAAAATTGAAAATATTTTCCACAACTCTGTCGAGAGAAAGATATTTTTATCTGGAAAACTAATGTTCACTTCTAAAATATTCTAAAACGCAGTGTAAGCGTTTGAATATAAAAAGCGAATTTTTGTAAGAAGGCTTCTGGAAAAAAATATTCTCTTCTTCCTACATTTGTATTACGAGCAAGTATTTTGTGATTAAATGTTTCTTTTACTCACAGTAAAGTAATTTCCATCGAATATAACACACATAAGTATGCTAACGTTTTTCTGAGTTCTCAAAATATTTCTGAAACGTACTTTCTCGTGCAGCCTTAAGCTCGCTCAACGATTTTTGCGTTCAACAATTGCAAAACGTTGTTCTTTTGTCTACTTTTTGTCATTCTTAAGAAAAGATCGATTGTAGATACTGCTGTGGAGTCCGGCATAATATTAATGATAATTAGTAATAATAATAATTAATTCATTATAATAATGATTCATCACTATTGTTAGTATGTAATAATTGATTTATCACTATTTTAAACTCATTGACTTTTGAAGCTTTAATATTGTCTTTGAAGCTTTTGTTTTATTTGTAAACCATTTTTTATGCATACTAGACTCAGCTTCTGAAACAATTTCACCACGTTAGATAATTTGTCTCATTTTTTATACAAAATTTAATGGAAGTATTTTTCAATCTGGCATTGTAGAGTGTTAAAAAAAGCGTCTTCCACTCCAAAACACAACTTGCTCAATTAGTTGTCAAAAACGTTTTCCATCTAACATGGCTAAAAATTTACTTGGTTGTCACGGGGTACCAACATTACATAAAAACAGCTTTTAATGAAACTTTTCTAGCATGCGAAATTCAAAATCTTTAAGAATTTTAAATCAAGTCTCGTATGTATACGCGCGTGTACACTTTATAAACAGAGACAGAAACTAGATATAATTTTATTCATAAAGTTTCAATGTTTATATTACTGAAAACAACGTTCTTTTTGTTATTTTAATCCATCATATTTTTTACTTTATTTTTTTTTTGTCAATACCAAACATGAGATATTTTTCTCTCACACGTAAGGTAAGCTGAACTGCTCAACGATATTAAAAGCGAAACTGTTTTTTAACATATTAAATTTACTGTTTCGAGCTCAGTCTTAACCAGTGCTAGTTCCTTACGGACGCTTATAATTTTTACATCCCTCTCGTTCTATCTTAATCAACCCAATTTTCTCTATGTCTCGGAACCTATGCCCTTTCTACACAATCCAAAAAGTTGTAAACGTCAAACATTTTGAACGCTTTTTATGAATTAAATCCTATCTAATAATCGTCACTTTAACATTAATCAAATAGCAAGCACAAGGAAGTTGGTTTCAGCAACGTCATCCACTCCTCAATCTGCGGTCTTCCAACACCCTATGAAATTTTTTCAATAATTCCATTTTTTGTTGCACTTTGTGGACGTCCACAGCTGGATAGTCTTCAGTACTTGTACGACCACGTTTAAACTCGAGTGTGCCCCACTTACCGTTGTTTCTGAAGGCGCAACATCTCCTAACATTTACAATTTCGGTTTGATTTTCCATTGGCGCTAAAACGTTTTTAACAGAGAATTCATCACAACACGATGTTTGATTTTGTGTATTTTAAAAACATGATTGGCAGAAATATTTCAAACAGCTGGTAAAAAGTGAATGAATTGACAGACATAACTGGAAATTAACAGGTGTTCACACGAAATATACGTCTTGCAGCACACGAAAGATTTTAGTTCTACCACTGAGCTAAAGATGTCGCTCCGCGACCTTTTCAACTGACCCTCGCACGTAAAAGGAAGTATCTCAGACCTCATACAATCATGTTATATAACATATATAACATCAGCTCCTCCCGTTTATATTCATTATCTCCATCGTAAAGGCGGTCTACTATTTAGTAGAGCCAGTACCTCACATCTGCCACTGTGGATTCTTCAATATGAACAATCGAGTGCGTTTCTATGGCCGTTTTACCATCAGTATTCTCTGTATGTGTTGTACCAAAGAGTGTGGCTTTATCTAATTTAGCATCTGGGGACTTCATTTATATTCCGACTATGCATTTTGTCTCCTCAGTCGATATCCTGTTGTAGACTAAAGGCTTCTTCGTAAAGACTCTGATATTTCTTTCTTCTCTGTACCATGGCTTGCTTGTAACCACTGGTACGTCTCATATCAATTAACACTTTTCTTCTATTTTTTTGTGTACACTTTTAAATCATATATCTAATAATATTTAGTTTGAAACTGTTATGACAATTTTATCCTTCCCAAACAATGAATCAAAATATAACTGCTGCAGAACACATTCACTATTTTGAACGTAGTACATTTATTATTGGATTTGATATAGACAAGTTTTCAATTATCAAAACATTTACGAAAATCCGATTACCCTACTATTGTATGTTTAGTAAAGTTACAGCTGTATAGCAGTCACACAATAAACGTTAAAAATAATCGAATTTGTATTAAAATTCCCTATAGCCTAACACCTGGCTGGATTTTTACAGTTTTACAAATTTTTAATCCCATTTTAGGCACTAGGGTCAAAAAAATTTGAATTTCTAAAACTGTACACTACACTTCAATTTTGGTTTAAAATCTCTTTAATTTAATAGCCCACATGGAATTTTCCACTTTTGCCCCACTTGTTGAAGCATCCCAGAATTTTTTAATTTCCAAAACTAAAACAACATTAAATTTTTATGGAAATTCCTTTAAATTTGATGTGTCACATGAATTTTTGCGATTTTACCAATTTCTCGCTCACTTTTTAGCCTCCAAATTTACAAATTTTCAGAATGAACACTAAATTCATATTTGAGTTAATATATCTTTTAACCTGATACCTTACATGGACTTTTGAGATTTTTAAAAATGTTGATCCCTTTATGTTGTTGCCCCCCCCCACACCTCTAGATTGTTTTTTAGGGGAATCAATTTCAAAACAACAGCGTTCTGTAGAGCGAAAGTATATACACGCACGTCGACGTTTACTAAAATCAGTTAATGCGTTTAAATGTTATCGTGTGGTACACCCCAAGCAGATAGACAGATAGGAAATTCCAAACGGTCAAGTTAAAACTGAGAATTCGCTTCGCTCGTGTAAATAGGTCTACTTCTTTGAAAAACCCATACGCCTAGATTATAAATAAAAAAAATAAACAAGGAAGAAGGAAAATGAAAAAACTATGTTCATTACATTTGCAACAAAATGTAGTTTTTAATTATTAAATTTTTTCTGTGCTTGTGGGATGATATTTATTTACCTTCCCTCTTGCACAAGCGGCAGATGAACGTGTTGCGAGAACTATAAGCATAAGAATATTTTATGTATTATACGACTTTATGTATTCAGAAAGAGAGAGAGTGTGTTTTCGTGTACGCGCACGCGCACGTTCGAAATGCATACGAAATAACGTTACAACCGATGGAATTACTAAATTAAATTGAATACGGAGATTAAAAATCAATGTACTGTGAACCGAGCACGTTCTCTGCGACTTAATCGCGTCGTCTATACAGTTTTATTAGAATATTTTAATGAATTTTATTAAACAAATAAACACAGTGGAATTGGATTTATAATTACGAATTTTTTAAAAGGAACTGGAGTGAGTAAACAATATAAATTGAATACTGAAATAGTTATAATTCTAGCCACTACCCAAACGCTCTGCTTACCGTAACAAATAAAATAAGATGTAAATCCTTCGTTAAAAGTAAATTTTACAGTTGACGGTAATTACAGTTTATGAAATATAACTTTGAAGATTTTATTGAAAACATTTGGTAACTGGTTGCTTGATGGTGCTCCCTGGTGGCGGAGTAGTAAACCCTAATATAACGTGAGATACTATGATGAAAGAAATGACTGTAGTGTTGCACTCTGTTGGTCGCTCTGAAGTAAGCGCCTAACATTTTGTTCTCAGATGTGGTCAAACGCCTATTGGACATATTGTCTTCGTCTCGTCTTCCCTGTAAAGACTGCTAGCGAAAAATCTAAACTGCTCACCTATTCTCATCAACGTCATCAAATATTTCCAGCGTTAGGCCTCGCTTGATCTTCTTTGACCTCCCTATATTCGAAAATCTATTGGCAAAGCAATCAGCGCACATTCTCTTTACACGATATTTCCTCTCCCTCCTGAATTGGGCAGTTCTTCGATTCACGTTGAAGGCTATATAATCAGTTCTACACTATACCTAATTTCTGTTTCTGTCTCTTCTTGTAAGTCCTGCAACGGGACAAAGGAAGCGTATATCTGATGCTTGTATTCTACTTATATCCGCTGACGTGAGAACCAATGTACTACTTCCGAAAAGGTAATGGCAGGGTTTTATATAGTTTCATCTTTGCCTTCTTTCTCGCAGGTCTCATAATGCTGTTCTAATAATAATTGTACTAGACAATATTTGTTAAGCTTTCCAATTTTCATTTTAACAATTGTTTCTTCAAACGGGAAATTTCTTCTTCTTCTTCTTCTTCTTCTTCTTCTTCTTCTTCTTCTTCTTTACCTCCTCTTCCAGCGTGAATCCTTGCTTCCTTGCATCTTCTCCAATGTCTCCTATCTGTTGCCGTCTCAGCGTAATCCTTCACATCCATTATTCTGATGTGTTCCAGCACATCATCCAACCACCTGGTCAACCCCTCTTCCTGCACCCCTCATGATTTTTTTGGCATACGATGGTCATCGATACACTCTAGATGGCCTAGCCATGGTATTCGTTGAACTTTTACGAATATTACAATGTCCTTATGCTTCAATAACTCGCCTATCTCCTAGTTACTTCTTATTCTCCTTTCATCGTCTTCCTAAGTGGGCCATAAACACTTAGTACAATCTTACTTCCAAACCTTCTCAGTGCTTATTGTTCCCTTTTTGCTAACTCTGACATAAACAGGAATACACTGCGACCCAAAAATTTTAACTCGCTTATATGTTGAGTGACGTTATTAGGTAACACTAACTTGCACGAAGCGAAAAATACATTCTCAAAAGGCCATGGACACTGGTTTACTGGGAAAGACTGTAAAATTATATTACTTAACACGTTGACTGCGTTACAAGCCCCCGGGGACATGTAACGCACATTGACATCTGTTATGCAGAAATGTTTTGAGAACTTAATCTCTGTGCGGAGTGTCTTTAATCCCAATTTTACCTACTCAGGAAAAAGTCCCCTTTCGATACAGAATTATTTAAGTGTATTAGTATATACATAGCCCGGGCGATATGTAACACACAAAACAAATACGACATAACCTCTTGCAAAACTCAGGCACACCTCTGTGCGGCACATATCAGCGGGGATATGTACTGCCTTTTGTGAGATGTTGATTGCCGCGTATATAAATTATTATTTTCACATTCAAAAAATGTAACACAAATTGGGCAATAATTATCCTTCAGCTTTGCAGGCAATTGACACTTTAACGACCACGGCGGGCACATACAGTTTGTTTTGTAAAAACGACGCTAAGGAAACATCAAACTATAATGGTCACAAACGTTTGATGGTTTTTAACTATGGTCTAATAACTGTAATGATACATATTTCACTACTAAGAAAACACTTTTTTTGCACAACGAAGTGAACGCGGAAACATTCAAAGAGAAAAATAAGAAAAAAAAAACACGTTAGAAGTTATACGCGTATACTGAAAGGAAACATGAATTTGAGAAGGAGGAAATAACTATAATATTATTTTGTTTTACCGCAACGTGAATCAGTTTGTTGTCAATAGAGTTGAATCTTACTGATATTGAGTAGCGATATTGGGCGGCATCCGCCGCTTATCGTTTTTGAAAAGCCTATTTATGAGGCAAACATCAAACAAATACAGGAAGCTATGCGTAAATTAAATATAAGTCATTGGAGAAGTCCTTCATAAGTTGCCACGACTGGGCAAGAGCTTGGGTAGGATAGGACGTCGACACAAACGGAGCGATGTATACGCCCGCAGAGGTCCATACACGGGAAAAGTTATGTCAACGCGCTACGAGGGGCCACAGGGGACGTATACGACCGCTTCATGTTTTCTTATATTATTAGTTTCAAAAAGGACAATGAGTGACTAAATACTATTTTTTACTTGATTACAAGGCTGATGCATTAGAATCGCGAAGTTGCATGCAAGCCCTCATTGTTAGGCTATGTAACGTACAGTGGGATAAAGTGATATTTGTTTTAACGTCGATTATAAATAATTATTGCATCCAGTCACCTGAGAAAAGCGCTGCTTGTGCTACGTCACAACCTTATTTACACATTTAAAAAATGTAACAAAAATTTGCCAATAATTATCCTTCAGCTTTACTGACAATTAAAATCGCGAAGTTGCATACAAGCCGCCGGGGCTATGTAACGCACAGAGGACTAGTTCACTTACAGTGCCCCGGCGACCAGTAACGTAGTCAAAGACAAAGTACTCAACATTCGTCCCGCAGTTAACGTGTTGATAACCCTGATCAAAGATCCTCTCACTGCTTGTTATTTTCACTTGATAAGGCAATAGTGAAATTCCTCAAACTGTTCAGTTTTCCTCAAACTGTGTTTAATTACTCCTGCATTTGTTAGTCTTTCATGAGAGAAAGCATCTGCTTTTCTTTTAATAACTCGTCCTATTCTGTGCTATAAAGTCAACCACTGCAGTCCTACAAAAGTGTTATTCCAAGATATATGATTAACAGAAACGGTTTGTAGCGATTTACGCAAAGTATGTGAAAGACATCAGCCACAGAATAAGCCAATACCATAAGAAATCGGCACTATTTTTAAATCCAACGGTTAACAAGACGACACAATGAGAAGACTAAAAACACGGTGATAGCGTATCTACAAGAGAGATCTTATCAGAGAGAACCAGATCGCTCTAACAAATCTAAGACAATAGGTCCAAGCCAGCCCATTAGCTTACAGAGAGAGTACTTTATACTTTAAGAAACAAGAAAAAATTAACTCGTCACGATAGCGTTGGCAGTAACACAAATCTAGCGCAGCTCTAATAGATGATACTCTCTGAGGTAATTAAAATTCATACTTGTTCCACTTAGCTTTCATAACAGTTTCAACTTGAAGTAAGTGTCATATCTTTTCCAAACAAAGTCAGTAACTTCGCAAGCCGGATAAAAGTTAAGCAACTTTAATAAAAAGCGTTATTATTTAATACAAAACTTTGATTCTGTGCATTTACATCGCATGCTGCCCTCATATTTCATGTGCATACGTTTGTGAATATATATACAATGGGAGCGCACTGACTTTACGGTTTTTCTACAGCAAAAGTTTCAAAATCTGTAATGCTGTTCCCTCTCTCCCTATTTACAGTCGCCTGTTTCCTCTCTCTCTCTCTCTCTCTCTCTCTCTCTCTCTCTCTCTCTCTCTCTCTCTCTCTCTCTCTCTCTCTCTCTCTCTCTCCCTTTCGCGTAACTGCACTGTTCGCACAAGCAGATAAAACTCTTTTACTCGTTTTGGTATAAAACTGTTTTAGTTTGACTCGTATTATACATGCCCAGATAATACGTTTCTGCTTGAATAAAAACATGTGCATTGGTGGAAACGTTCCCACTAAATGGAGTGAAAATAACGCGGGCCGTGACAAATGACCGCGATACAACGTAACTGTTGCTAACAATTCTTTGCGTACGTGCGTGCTTGCGGTCCAGAATGTAATACACTCGTGTCGCACCGAATCTACGAAGAATACACAGTTGTCGTCTATTTAAATAACTACTACAACTGAAAAATGTAAAGAATTCTGTGTGAAACGTTTACACGACCTTCATTCTCTTACTCACTTTCCCGTAAAACCGAGTTTCGTCATTATTGCCGCCTTTCTTCTTCTTCTATGGCATCACAGTTCGAAGTCGAACCTTAGCCTCCATAATCATCCGCCTCCATTTTTCCCCGTCCTTGGCGATCGATGTCCATCGTTTTATTTTAAGTAAATTATCAGCATCCCTCGCCATTGCGTCAATCCAGCGTGTCTTAGGTCTTCCGACAGGCCTTGACTTCTACCCTCGACCTGACTAAACAGTACCTTCCTAGGTATTCGGTTGTCTTCCATACTAATGATGTGTCCTGCCCATTGCAATCTATGCAGTCGGATCAGCTTGTACAGCTCCTCATTGTGACGCATTCTCCATATCCCGTTTACCTGGATTGGTCCATATATTCTCCTCAAAATTCCCCTTTCAGAAGTATTGACTATGTTAGCGGCTTGTTTGTTCATAGTCCAAGTCTCGCTGCCATATGTTATCACCGGTCTAATCATAACTTTATATTATGTGACCTTGGACTGATGGTGGATATTCCTCGTCTTGAATATAGATGTCAATGATGCATACGTTCTATTTGCGGCCTGTATCCATTTCTTTATTTCATTTATTTCTTCATTATTTTCTACCATCCAACATCCCAAATATTTAAACTGCTTCACTATTTTCAGGTTTAGTGGTTCAATTTCAAACTGTTCAGGTTTCCTGGTTTTCTTCCGAGTGGTGATCATAACCTTTGTTTTATCTGTATTGCCGCCTTTACGACGCCATTTATCTAATAGTTATCACGTTTTCTAGTTCGTTGATTATTCATTTTCATTTATTACTCTCTGTTTGTATTGTCACTTATATTCAACATTTTATCTAGGCCTACATCTAGTCGGCCGATTAGTAAAAAGAATTACAGGTTTAACTGTTGATATTTCTTAACGAAACGGGGTTGTAAATTAACGTGTGAAAACAGTCATCATTATCATTGGCTGAACAGCTCTTTGTGGGCTCTGATCTTCTTCAGAAGATTTCGCCATTCTTCTCTATTCATAGCCATATTCTTCCAGTTTCTAATTCAATAGTACTGATGTCCTGACTCTCCATCCCTCCATATCAGTTTTTGCCTTCCAACATTGCCTTCCATCTGGCTTTGCATTAAATAGTCAAAACAAAGACTCGTGTTTTAACTTTCTTCCTTTTTTGTTTCAATCATCCAAGGTTGCGATTTTACAGCTTCCTTTATCATTTTAAGTATTTTCCTCCTTTTCCAGTAATCCTTTGTTCATTGACTCGCTCTTTCTTCTTCCTCGTTCTTCTTCTAACAACCCTCTTTCGGTCCTCCTTGGCTTCCCTTCGGACAGATACTTCATCTCCGCAATTTTCCTTCTAAACACTCCTTTGTTTCCGATAGCTCCTTCCCTGATTCCAAATTTTTATAGAATCCGGTTGACTTCTTTCACCCGTGGTTGTCTTTCTGTTCTCCTGGAAAAAGAGAATCTTGTCATTTATTTTTTTTTTGGTTCCACTCTTCTGAGGTAGACGACCATTCACCTCTTTTTTATCGTATTCAAGATTTATTCAAACTTTTCAAACTTCTCTTTCTTTTGTCTCAAATAAAATGTAAATACGTTTTCTCATACTTTTCTGGGGCCCAGGATTATCTTTAGAAATTTCCTTCTCTTCTTTTCTATTTTCGAGAGTCGTATACTAGGTACTGTCTCAGCTGCATATAAGCATTGCGGTTTGACTACCATGCTGTAGTGTCTGCATTTGGCCTGTTAGGTCAGTGATTTCGATTTGTAAGTCTTCTGACATAGTTTGAACGCTGTCTCCACAATCATCGCTTTCTCATTCAGCATTACGACCTTACTTAAGTACTTGAACTTGAGCTTCAAGTACTTACCTTTCTACGTTTATTTTGTTATCAAATTTTTATATCTTACCTCTTTTTCGGAAATACTTACAAATGTAATTTTGTTACGACAAAGCTACTAAGTATCGTATGTTCCCTGATGAATCCACAATCCACACGGTCTTGTAAAATTTGGTGTTTATATTAATTTGCTAATGACAATCAAAATTGTTTTGTGTAGAACGAATGGCGTGGTTTTCCCCATGACTAACGTAACGACGGAAAGAACATTATTTGATAAAAGGTTTGATTATACGAGTGGAATAATTCATTATTTAAAACTATTTGTGCCCGTGAAGAATAACATTACATTTAGTTACAGACGTAATACAAACGACTAAATGCGCTTGCTAAGGTTCAATATTATACAATACGCAATATTAAGGTTCTATATCTCTTCTTTTTCTTCTTTAGCACTACAGCCCAACACGAGCCCTGGCTTCCAATACCAACTTTCTCCAATGTCTCCTATTTGTTGGCATCTCCACGTAACCCTCACATCCATTCTTCTGAGATCTTCCAGCACATCGTACAACCATCTTATCCTAGGTCGACCCTCTTTCTACTTTTATACACCTGTGCTCAGAACTTTCTTTAGCATACATTGATCATCCATCCGCTCTAGGTGACCTAGCCATTGTATTCATTGTGCCCTTATGAATCTTACAATGTTCTCATGCTTCAATAGTTTATCTATCTCCTGGTAATTTCTTATTCTCCATTCACCATCTTCCCAATCTTTCTTTCAAATCTTCTTAGTGTTTCTTGTTATACGTATATATAAACAAGTATAAACATATTAACAAAGGTACACGAGCTTTTGTTAAATATTAATGAACTTTTTATAATTGTGTGTGTTATATTCCATTTGTGAAAAACAAATAATATCATATTTCGTAATTATCTGCTGTAAGACCAGAATACATCTTAATATGTTGTACGCATTTCGAAAATTACGACTTTCACTGTTAGAGGTTAAAAATATTTTGTCTGTATTTTGTCTGAACAGGAGTACAATTCTGACTTGCTTTGACGAGTAGGTATGTGTGTTGAGAGCAGGTGTGTGCGCGCGCGTGCGTGTGTAGATACTATGAATGAGTACCGAATGAATAGCGACAAAACAGAAAAATGTAACGGAGAGCAAGAGGGAGAGAGAGAGAGAGAGAGAGAGAGAGAGAGAGAGAGAGAGAGAGAGAGAGAGAGAGAGAGACAAGAGGAGAAGTTGGAGTGAAAAAATTGTCAACGAGTAAATTTACAGTACATAAAAATGTAGTCACCATTACATGCCGGCGGGGGGGGTGGAATAAGTGCAGACGTATGGTGGTGCTCTACTCCCCTGTCGTGTCGGCGTTGGGCGCGACTCATTTTTCCGCCCTCTTCTCTAAGTTTTACGTCCAACAATAAGCACCGTCCACATTCTCTTCCGTATACATTACTTACTGCTGGTACCAGCGTATCATTGACACAAACACACACACGCGCGCGCACTCAGTAATTGTGTTTTGTGCAGCTGTCATTGTCCTTTTTCGTATAGTCTGCCTCCGGCCTTTGTAATTTTCGAAACTTCAATGGAACGTTTCCTCGTTGTTTTTGACAGAATCATTTATGTTCATATTCATAAAATCGTTGCCTGTTCTTCAAAACTTCCTAGTGTGTTACAAAATATTAGTTCAAACAATTTTAGAAAATATATTTAGTCAATAAAACTGTGTTTTATGGTGTAGGCTTAAGTTTAAGTGAACACCAGTTTATCTTAAAAAAAACGTGTAAAAATGTACGATATTTGTATTGCAATGTAATTATATACATTTTTAATAATAACTATGTATATACATTATTACGTATTTTATATAAATGTAGTAAGCATAACTTATTATTATAATAACACATATATATATGTAATAATCTATTTATATTTATATATATATATATAAACATGACATAAAGTTACTTGCAGCAATTATATAATATTGCGATATTCTTTAATGTAGTTACTTTGTAATTATATATATATATATATATAATTTCTTTAAAAGTAAATACTAAACAATAATAAACATTATTATTGGAACACATAAGTGTTACAAGTTATCTCTATAATTTATTTTATGTGCCTTGATTAATGTGTTCATCACCAAACTGTTGAAGTTGATTAGATTTATCTCTGCTGGATACGCTTCTCTCTGAACACTTGCACTCAGGGTTCCCAGGATTTATCAATGCATTTTAGCACATGTTTTATTACTAACAATGATAATTTAAAATATTGTAAATATTATGTTAAAATAATATCAGTTTGTTTATAAAACTCCGAAGATATAGATTATCTTCTGAAACCTGCGCCAGGTTAATTAAACCGATAAAAAATTAGAACAATCTACTTGCAGAAGTAATCATTATTATTTGACTGTCTATCACGTTATATATAATTTTTAATTGTAACATTAAATGAATACAAATTTATAAGTACGGTATATAATAAACATATTTAATATATGTATTCAAACACTTTTTGCTACAGTCTATTTCTTGATGTATATAATATATTTAAATTATCATGAGTTTACCTCAAGATGTATTTTTCTTATTTGGAATATGTTTCGAGACGCTTTGTGTTCCAATTCTCACCCTTACAATTCAGATTATCTTCTGAAACCTGCGCCAGGTTAATTAAACCGATAAAAAATTAGAACAATCTACTTGCAGAAGTAATAATTATTATTTGACTGTCTATCACGTTATATATAATTTTTAATTGTAACATTAAATGAATACAAATTTATAAGTACGGTATATAATAAACATATTTAATATATGTATTCAAACACTTTTTGCTACAGTCTATTTCTTGATGTATATAATATATTTAAATTATCATGAGTTTACCTCAAGATGTATTTTTCTTATTTGGAATATGTTTCGAGACGCTTTGTGTTCCAATTCTCACCCTTACTAGTTTTGAGTCTTGTGAAATACTTGTGTGATAGTTGGTTGTTGTTGTGGTATCTTGTTGGCCTTTAGCACTTTAAATTGGTATTATTGTGTGTGATTGTGGTGTGAAACACATAAGTATTTCACAAGACTCAAAACTAGTAAGGCTGAGGATGGGAACACAAAGCGTCCCGAAACATGTTCCAAATAAGGAAAATACATCTTGAGGTAAAATCATAACAATATTAAATATATTAATATATGTAATAATGTATTTTTACATTGATATAGGTATATATTTCAAAATTTCCCTATATGGACGCAAAAATTAATTTTTAGCCTTATTGTTTTAATAAAATGTGGACCCAAGTATTTTGTCATGTAGTAATAATGATAGAAAACTAATTCCACATACCAAAACATGTTGCATATGATGTTGAGTGGACGGTGGGGCCGTTATTAGCAAGTAAAAGTGCTCCGCATACGGGCTGCCATATCAAAGACAGAGATGCCAAAATTCATATTTGAGTATACAGTAAATATACTTGAGTTTATTTATTTTTTTATTTAATAAATTACCTTCAGGAATGGGAATTCCAATGGATGAGCAGTGGTTAACAACTCTCCTATTTGCCGACGATCAGGTTTTAAAGCGTGTGACGAGGACGACACAGACTATTTGTTTAGAAAATTGAAAGAGGAGTACGAGAAATGGGGTCTAAAACAGACCCCACTAAAACAGAATATCTGAAAATAGGAGACATGCAAGAAGAAGACCCAGATCTGCAAATCCATAGAATCGGAAAGTGTAGCGAATTCAAATATTTGGGAAACATTATTTCAGAAGATGGAACAACAAAAATGACATCAACAATAGGACACAACAGAGAAAAAGGCTTTCGTTTGCTAAACTCGTTACTTTGGTCAAGCAAAATGAAACTCTAAACTAAACTGACAATCTACACAACTAATGTGGAGCCCATTTTAACTTATGGCTGCGAATGCTGGCAACTCTCAGATAAAGATAAAAAGATGATAGAAACTGTGGAAATGGACTTCTTAAGAAGAGCGTGTAATATTTATAGAATGCAACATGTTAGAAACGAAGATATAAGAAGGAAAACAGGGCGCGAATTTTCAACAGCAGAAAGAATAGAATCCAGACAGTTGCTATGGTATGGTCACATAATGAGGAGAAGCGATGGCCAAAGAAAGTATTGACTTACACACCACAAAACAGGAGAAGAAAAGGGAAGACTGATAACACAATGGAAAACAGGAATTAGGAAAAGCATGAAAGATCGAGCTATTGAAGATGATGACTGGTGTTGCGGTGAGCTTGCTGTCACCTTGCGTAGCTTGGGGTTAACGGCTGTTAACACTTTAAACCATAGGCTGGGTTTAATTGAATGTAAAACGATAAAAGTGGACTGTATAAAACGTTTATTATAAAAAATAAATTAAATCATACTTATGCGATTCTGCAAATCCGCGCGTGCCCGTACGACTGCATATCTATTAATTTAAGGTAATTGAAATTGAATTAATTGAATCGTTCACATATTGTCGGCTGTAAAGTAAATTTGCGTAACACACGCGCGGAACAGGCTGTTGACTCCTGGAGCTCCGTGAGTTGACTGCCAGATTGGTGGGAGGGGGGCGCGGACTGACCATAGCTGGTCGGGCGATAACGCGACATGCGGCCGGCGTCACAGGCGAATCATGGTCTGAACACATTTTAGATCTGAACATACTGCCCGTCAAAAATCGAAGATTTCGATTTTTTCCGAGCTTGATGCAGTGAGCAGTTTACTCACCCATGACGCCAACAGCGGCTACATAAATTGGTTGTAACACATAATTGAACACAATACGTAAATTGAATAGAATACATGAATCGCATAAATCACATGAATTGCATAAATCACATAAATTGAATACAATACATAGATTGAAACAAATACATGAATTGACTGCAATGCATAAATTGAATGCCATGCATGAATCGCACAAATCTCATAAAGTGAATGAAATAAATAAATTGAATAGAATACATAGATTGAATAAAATACATGAATTGACTGCAATCCATAAATTGAATGGCATGCATGAATCGCATAAATCACATAAATTGAATGCAATACATAAATTGAATAGAATATATAGACTGAATAAAATACATGAATTGCATAAATCACATAAATTGAATACAATATATAAATTGAATAGAATACATAGATTGAATAAAGTCCTCTGCACAAGGCAACATTACTGAGGACCAGAACAATAACACCCCTTCGCATAGAGTGAAACCCACACGAGTGACGACAATAGGCTACTTATTCGTTGGACACAGGTAAAGCGCACAGCTTATGAATAGGTCGACGCAATACACCACGGGAAGAGCGGACGTCAACGACGCGCACCAACGGGTCGTCGCCCATGAAAATCTTAGTGACCACACCCAAACTCCAGTGTAAGGGAGGGGCTTTATCTTCTATAATTATGACCACATCACCCTCCGCGAGGTTCCCCTTGGGTGTCTGCCATTTATTACGTTGTTGAAGCTGGTGCAGGTAATCCTTGTACCACCTGCTCCAGATAGATTGTACAAATTTCTGAAGCAATTGCCAGCGTCGCAGTTGGTTGCATGGAGTGGCTGCAAGGTCAGCGTCGGGGAAGGCTGTCAAGGCCGAACTAATTAAGAAGTGTCCGGGTGTAAGGGGCTGCGGATCCCTAGCATCAGATGAGATGGCAGAAAGAGGACGGGAGTTCAAACACGCCTCAAATTGAGTAAGGATCGTGTATAATTCCTCAAGGTTAAGAATGGTGGCGCCAATGGTGCGGCGCAGATGATGCTTGACGCTTTTTACACCACTCTCCCAAAGGCCGTCGAAGTGCGGTGAACGACCACTTGAAATCTTGGGCAAGTGAGAATGAGTGAATACTCGTTTTAAATTCCTTAGAGGTAAATAATTTGTATAACTCGCGCAAAGTGGAACTCGCGGCCTTAAAATTAGTGCCATTGTCAGACATCAATTCCCCGGGAATGCCGCGGCGGGCAATGAATCGTTTAAAGGCGGCAATAAATGCCTCAGCAGTCAGGTCAGACACCAATTCCAAATGAATCGCCTTCATAGCGAGACAGACAAACAAGCATATGTATGCCTTTGAGGTAGTCTTGGATCGCTGGCCGCCATGATGGATCACGATAGGCCGCCGTAATCTACAGCAGACGAAGAAAAGGCCTTGGTCAACACCACTCTTGACGAAGGCAACCGACCAAGTTGCTGTGTTTGCTTGTGGGTTCTGAAGCGAAAGCATTTGATGCACTTACGGATGACAGAACTGACAACAATCTTGCCGTTGACGATCCAATACCTTTGACGAACAGAACTATGCGTTAACTGAACGCCCGCGTGAAGCAGCCTCGAATGCTCAGCCTCTATTTTTAATCTAGTGAAGTGGGCTTTTGGGTGCAGAATAATCTGATGCTTAGTATCGTAATGCAAATCGGAATGTTGGAGACGACCTCCAACCCGAAGTAACCCCGAATTGTCAATGAATGGATCAAGAGAAATAATTTTGCTAGATTTGGCTAGATTGCCATTCTTTATCTCAACGATCTCCTTGTAAAAGTACGTCAATTGAGATTGGCGTGTAAAGAAATTTAAAGTATTGTTTAATTCCTCCCTGGACAGTCGCAGGTCATGTCCCGGACCAGGGGAATTCGATCTCTTGTATGGGTTAGACTTTATGCAACGGTTCACATTAATCGTATTGACTAGATTTAGTTTACTATACAATTCCTTCCATTTGGGGAGAAGAGAATCTGATAAGACCTCATCCCAATTCGTTTTTGCTTGCCAAAGCTGCTGCACGAAACGTTTGTATAGAAAAACTACGGGACCAAGTAGACCCAACGGATCATAAATGCCTGCAATTACTGAAATAACAGTTCTTTTGGTAAACGCCTCATGGCAAGGTTTGAGCGTTGTCTTATAAACAAACATATCGGAACCGTTGTTCCATAGTAGCCCTAAAGTGCTCACATTTGCACCCTTGTTTAGGAGTATGGCAGTGCCGCCTTGGTTTGTGATTTCTTAGCTGTTGGAAAACCATTTCTGCAAGGGAAACCCATATTGTCGAAGTAATTCGCTTCCATCCGATCTCATCTATATCATCGCAGCCGGTAATTAAATCATCGACGTAGAAGTCGTTAGCAATAACTCGGCTTTCCAAGGGAAACTGATTGAGGTTGTCATTCGCAACCTGGAATAGACACCTGGTAGCAAGAAATGAACCGCTGATTGTGCCATAAGTCACAGTCCTGAGCACGAAATGTTTCAACTCCAAGTCGGGGGAATCCCGCCAAAGTATTCTTTGGAGGTTGCAATCGCTTGAATCTACCAAAATTTGTCTATACATCTTCTCGATGTCGGACGTTAAGCCATAGACGTGGGTCCTAAATCTGAGTATAATAGAAAAAATGTCCTGCTGTATTGTCGGCCCCACCAGTAGCGTATCATTAAGTGAACGGCCATTAGCGGATTTTGCGGACGCATCAAATACCACGCGGAGCTTTGTAGTCAGACTTTGTTCTTAAAAACTGCGTGATGGGGTAAGTAGTACACCTTGGAGCGATGAACCAAATTGTCGCTGGGACTGAGTGGTGACATGTGCCCCAGCAGTTGGTACTGCTTGATGAACTTGGAATAGTCATGCCTCAACCCAGGATTCCTCATGAGTTTACGCTCATGAGTCTGAAAACGCTGTTTAGCATGGGCCAGCGAATCGCCCAGAGCCACATCACCAGCCTTATGGACAACCTAACAACAAATCTACCGTCACTATTTCTCAGCGTGTTATGCACAAAGTGTCCCTCACATGACTCGTCGGCAGCTGAGGGCAAATCAACATAATACTCCTCGACCTGCCAGAATTTCTCAACCATAGAAGTGAGCCCTGTATTGTCATTTCTCGCTATAAATGACGAAGCACGATAAGGAGATTTAAATTTGAAAGGAAGATTTCCGGACACAATGTAACCCAGTCTAGTTTCCTGAAGAATGGGGAAGTTCCCGTCCCTGACAAATTTTCCGGGCTTAATCAAACTTAAGAAGAATTGGGTGCCCAGCAGAACGTCAATGCTCGAGGACGTGCTGAAGTTTGGGTCCGCTAGGAATATACCCTCGGGCAATCCCAGCTGGGTAAGATCAAAAGATTCCGTGGGGAGATTGTCAGTAAGATTAGGCAGAATTGAGCATTGTACGCTAAAATTGAATTTTTCATACAGCGACTGTAAGGTGATAGTGGTGCTGTGGTGGGACCGACAGGACGCATTGTTGAAGCCTGTAATTGGCAACTCATTTTTTACAAGGTTCAATTTAAGTTTTTTGGCAAAGGCCTGTGTAATAAAATTCGCCTGGCTACCAGAGTCCAGTAAAATCCTGCAAAGGCGGGGTTTACCAGAATTGTCTAAGGTTTTGCATAACGCAGTAGACAATAGTATGTACCTATTAGTTTTTAGTTTGAGGGCACAGTAGGTGCCCTGTCCTGTATGTATTAAGGAGTAATGCTTCTTAGAGCAAATTTTACAAGTGTGCTTATTTTTACATTCATTTACAGAATGGCCCACCCGCAAGCAGTTAAAGCAGCATTTAGTTTTAATCAAAAACTCCTTACGTTTGTCAATGGTTAACCCCTCAAATTGTTTACACGTATATAAGTGGTGGTTAGCATTGCACATTGCACATTGAACGTTTTTAGAATTAGCATGATAGCTGACCACCTTGCCTTGTTTTGAATTGTTTACATATTTTATCAGTTGTTTAGGCCTTGCTGAGTTGCCTGCCCGACCACTCTCTGAATCTCCCGCCACGGTTTCCAGCACCGATCTCCTATTGTTTAAAAACTCAATCAACCCTTCAAAATCGGGAAATTTGATGTTAGAGAGTGACTCTTCCAACGTTTGGAAGTATTCGGGTCCAATTTCGACGCTAATAGCTGAGTGACAATAAGCTCATAAATATTTACGGGTAACGCCATAACCTTGAGCGCGTTTATGGTTGCGCTTATTTTATTAAGAAATTTAGATATGCTACCCACCGATTGCCTATCGATAGAATTGATTTTCAGTATATCTTCGACATGGTGGATGGCAATAATTTAGCTTATTGTCAAATCTAGTCTTGAGTAATCCTAGGGCTACGCCACAATTCTCACCAGTTATAGGCAGCGATTGTATAATTTGGAGCGCTTCATCCTTTAATGAATTGTGTAAATAATGCAACTTTTGTATGTTGGTAAGATCCAAGCGAGAATCTACCAAGTCTTTGAATATGTGTATGTAGTGTTGGGATTTTAATGGACTCCAGTTGCGTGACATGAGCGAATCTTTCCGCTCTACTGTCATTAGCAGTAGTATTAGAATTCTCAGTAAGATTAGTCGAGAATTTTTCTATAAGGTTGTGCAGTTTGCACTCGGTTGTACATAAATCATCTTCGACCTGGATTCGATCGCTATCCGCGTCAAAAACAGCGTCCTCGGACGCCTCGAGTTCGGATTGAATTGTGTCATATTTGCGCTGGAGCTCCGCCAGAGACCTTAATTTGACATGCAACGCGTGGACGTCATTTTTTGTTATGTCGAAAGCATCCGCGAAAATATTAATTCTTGTTATTGAGGCCTTAACAACGGCCCTTTGCCTTATGAGCTGTTTGCTTTCGGCCATATTGAGCGTATTAAGACGTGGAACGAAAGTAGAACAGGCAACTCAGCTCTCAGCAATATAACTACGTATTAATAGTTAAATAGAATAATTGCAAATAAATAATACAAAGTAACATAATGAGTGAATAATAGTTCAAAACATAACATGGCAAAAACGTCTTACTTGAATTTCCACTGATTCGAGATAATAAGTTACATACGGTTGTAGAGATTATCAACTGATGGCGGGCGGATAAGAGTTAACCAGGATGACGTAGTTGCCGTTGAGTAGAACGGGTTGTTATCTCTTGAGATAGCGGCAGATCGTGACGTCGGATTTCTGCAATGCGGTGAGATAAAGATGCGTCTCCTGCGTAGATGTGTCGTACCTGTCCAATTCTGTCTGCGCTGCATGTAATAGATTGTCCGGTAAACACTTGCGAACTTATTGCGAACCGCAATTTTACGCATTTGATTTACAAATTAAATGATTTTGCGGAACTTACGCATAATAGTTTCAATGCCCGAATAATACTCGGACGCATACAGCTATGATGCACTAATATCCGAAAACGAACACGCACTAACTCCCTTACGACGCTTAAAGTCCGTCATTCCGAACTACTCGTAAGTTTTTTACGCAGCTTGAGATCGAAATTAAATCCGGCCCTGGTGGACCTTATGTTGCGGTGAGCTTGCTGTCCCATTGCGTAGCTTGGGGTTAACGGCTGTTCACACTTTAAACCATAGGCTGGGTTTAATTGAATGTAAAACGATAAAAGTGGACTGTATAAAACGTTTATTATAAAAAACAGATTAAATCATACTTATGCGATTCTGCAAATCCGCGCGTGCCCGTACGACTGCATATCTATTAATTTAAGGTAATTGAAATTGAATTAATTGAATCGTTCACATATTGACGGCCGTAAAGTGAATTTGCGTAACACACGCGCGGAACAGGCTGTTGACTCCTGGAGTTCCGTGAGTTGACTGCCAGATTGGAGCGAGGGGGGGCGCGGACCGACCATAGCTGGTCGGGCGATAACGCGACATGCAGCCGACGTCACAGGCGAATCATGGTTTGAACACATTTTAGATCTGAACAACTGGAAGCACTTGTTTTTGTTTTAAATCTAACCGTAGGCCACACTTGCATTTTTCAAGTTGTAGTTCACGGTCATTCTTAAACCGTTAAAAATCTTACTACGGCCGCATTTGAGTGCTTGTGAACTGTGAATTGACAAGCTCTGTGTACTATGTTGGCTGGTCAATCGAGTCGATGTAGACACCGGAGAAATTGTTGGTTCCGTTCATATCAAGTAAATAGTAAAAATTTCTGTTCCTGCTTAATAAACTGAAAGGAAAGCTGACAAGTTTTTCGGGTATTATTAAATGTGCGTAACTTATTCCGTTTCGCAAAACTCAATTTATACTGTAATGTAACTCGATAATTATAGCGTACAGTATACAGATTTGTACAACCAAATTCGCTTACAATTTGCTCTTTATTTTACAAGAGCAACATAGCCAAATTTTCCCGCGTATGAAACTATACACTATGCGTGGAAACCAGTGCGCTCTCTAGCGGGCGACCTCGAAGACTCCCTTTACCGCCATGAAATCGCGCCATGTCTATAGCCTCTCTCACGGACGTCATCAGTACATTTTTAAAGCGTTTAACAAGCACACAGAAAAAACAGCGTAAAAAACGCAAGCGTTGGCGTGGCCTTTTGCGGTTACAGTGGTAACATGCAAACTTTCGTTTTCGAAATTAAAATTACCTTTTTGTTGTTCTTCTTCTACCAGGGACTAGGCCAATCACCTGTTCCGGTCCCTAAGGAATATATACACGTTATCAATTCTTCCCAGGTCTTGCTATACTTTGCTGTCCAACAGGCTTGTATTACCAAGCTTCCTTACGCAACCTGTCACCTGGCATCCTATTCACTTGACCTATCCATCTCTCTTTGTTCTGTGCAATACGATCTTGGATATTAAACATTTTCAATCTTTACAAATGTCTTAATTGTAGAGTGTATCCCTTTGTGTGCAGCCTTTAACAGGTCGCAAGAATCTCATCTCCGATGCCTGTATTCTACTTAGATGTTTTGTTGCCGGAACTTTCAGAACCATACAATAACACTCCCACAGCCATTACCTTAAAAAATGTTAGTTGAGTCTATTTCCTTGTTGTTCTTAGCAGCGATCGACGAATTGTGCCACATATTCACTCAAAATCATCAACAACTATTTATCGTATTCCATGAATGAGAAAAGACTATCAGGCTTAGCTACTTCATGTACAGAATATGAAATATGTGGGGAAACTGATTTGAGCAATGTTATTAAAATATGAAAGTAAAAAATTGCCCGAGACCGAAGTGCGAAAAATGCTCTTTCATTAAACTATTGTATTATAAAAACGTCGAAACTAAAACTACTTTAATAAACTATTTTTGAATTATTTTCACAGTTCTATGAGCACATGTTCTACCTACAACGTCTAAGTAGGTCCAATCAGGTAATACATTTTTCAAAAATGTATTTACTTTTTGTCAGTCACGCTATTTAATTAAAATAATTTAAATAGTGCGACGACGTATGAAAAGTGTACTCAATGCACGGCAAACGGCCCCAAAAAGAAAGTGCACGCGTATAAAATACAGTATGTAGCATCTTAGAAGCCTTTGCAGGATTGTAATTGTACAGCGCTTAAAATTGCAATTTTCAATCATGTCCTTAGTGAACTTGGCGATAATCAAACTGCTCTTATGTGTCGATTTAAAAATATCATAATATTTACACCTTAACCGTATTGACAAATTCATGTAGGCCTATATTTTATGCATATTAATCCTAGTATTTCTTTACAGGTGACTGTAGATATACCATATGCTTCTCCACCTCAAGGGATGAAGTACTTCACAGTAATTGGACCTCACATAGACTGTATGGATGAACAATATTTAGTAAGTTACACGTATCTAAGACTGTTTTGTTGCTTAAAATATTATCTCTCTGCCGGATATAAAATAAGAAGACAAACTGATTCATTTCTGTACCCTGATTAACATGTAGGAAAATGAAGAGGTGTTAATAAATTTTTGGTTTTAAAATTTTGGTAATGAAGCCTGATTTGAGCCAAGGCTTATCAAATGGTTTTTCTACGGGAGAGGAACTTTTAAGACCAGACATTTGTTAGTCCCCAGCCAGCTCTTAAAGCCAGGAGAACTAAAAACGCTCCATTTCAGATGAGTGAATACTGTACCGGTTCCCGTGACATTATCGCGTTTTCTGACATCACTGTCGATGACGTTATACTGTATTTATGATTTATAAATATACAAAAAATAGACCTAAAACCTAATTAATGTATCTACTACCAAGTCTACAAACTATCTAATCGAATTGATTTAATTAGTGAACTTTCTGGCCGAATCTACAAACTATCTACTCCAACTGCTTTAATTAATGTACCTGCAGTTATGTACCCAAAACAAACTTTTCCTGTTTTTGACATAACAAATATCTTGTTTCAAAATATAAGTTGAAGAGGTAACGGATTTAAATACCAAACATACTATGCACAAACCAGCCCATTTTACACATACACATACGTATAAAATTTCCAGGTTATTCAAACAAAGAGGACCGATAAAAACATGCACAATAATTATTGTTGAAATATGCCATAATTCTGAAAACAAAAGCGTTTTCCAATACGGACGCGCCAAAGTTTACAATAAATGCCAAACAATTTGTGAGCTACGTATACACTGTACAGTGCAGAATTTATTGGTCATCAATGCAGATGGAACGCCGCCCCTTTCTCGTAGTTTAGTGTTTAAATCGCTAATTGTAGACGGGCACTCAATAAATACCTCTCGAATAAATATTTTCAGTAAAAGCAAACAAACAATCGACGCAACGGCAGTGTTAACGCGAAGTTTATAATTTTGTATGTCTGTAAATTGCACAGTGTTTCATATCGACAACGGTTTGTTTCCAACTCACACACACACACATACACAATAAATTGTACGTACTCTGGTACGTTTCAGTGAAACGTCTCTTGTGTACGAGAGACCTCTTGTGTGTCTTCACGAGTATGGGTTGCGTTGTTACTGCCTGAGACCCGCCTACTTCAGCCAGACTGTAGTATTGTCCCGACAGGTATACGAGGTTGGGTTGATTTGACCTTGAGCCGAACCCACAGAACAGCACGGCAAAGGAACATCGTGAAAATTGGGCTCACTACCTCGCCATTATATTAGAAAATATAGTGAATAATGTGATTAGTGAATACAGTGAATATTAGCTAGATAGTGAATAATATTTTTATAGACATAACCGGTTAGAAGCCAGTCATTACTAACTCTAAGTTTTAGTATTTGATAAAAAAAAAAAAAGTAATAAAGCTGTCGTAACAGACAAAAGGAAATATGACACAACTTCTAGAATACAGCAACCAGCAAACCCACGTGGAAACTATTTTTATGATCTTTGGCTAAGAATAACATAAAAGTTTTGTTTCCAAACTTATGGAAAAATAGTTTCTTAATCCTAATAACCTGTTTTTTTTTTCAAAATAATCTGTGTCCTCTCTTTGCAAAAAATATTATAAATCTTCAAATTCATGCTTTTGTTTTCTCGCAATACATTTGAATACTCGCCGAGCGTGTACTTCCATAATTATTTTTAATAATCAATTACTTCCTAATTCAAACAAACATACTATCCCAACCTTTATAAAAAATGGAATTCTGTACACTAAATATTAAACAAGAAAATATTAAATATGAAGAACCTAAAGTGTGGACTAAATATGGGCAAAAAAGTCTGTGTAATAAGATGATCTGAACAGATGTTCCCCTGCCAGTCGAATAAACTAACAGTTAGAAAACGGAGCAAAGAAAAATCGGTACTGTACCTTTATCCGTTCCTGCAGTCATTTTCGAAATTTCGATTATACGATTGTTTGGCTTCGATCTTTAGTGAAAATCGCACATAATTTTATGTAGGTAAAAGACTTATACAAATTTTAATTTCGTATGTTGCAAAATAGTCGGCTGGCGATTGAGTTGGTGTTCTTAGTCCTTTTTTTTAGTGAAAAATTATTGTATCAGTAGTATATTACAGTTGCGTACCTGTGACGCCAAAAGTTGATGTTGTTACGTTAACATGAGAACTGAAATTACACATGGAAAGCGAACTCGAAAGTAAGGCGGGGTGGCCCTTGCCTATTACTATACATGTTACTTTTGACGTGAAACGTCTTTAAAATCACATCGAAACATACGGGTACCAGAACAGAAATTTGTACCGTAACGAAAAGGTCTATATCGTCTTGCCTTAATAACTCCCTAAATATTAGTCTCAGAGACGTAAGTGCGGTGTCATTTTTTAACATAATGGTCAGCTCGCTGATACGACCTTGAGTTCGCGTCGCGGGCAAGCGGGTTGGCGGGGAGGGGGCACAGCGCTGATTGGCCAAAACCAGGGCTCTGGCTCCTTTCCATTCAGTGTAACTCAGGACTCAGACGTGGTAGCGCGGTGATTCGTGTGTTTGTGTATAGAGTTTGTAGAGATCGATCAATTTAAGTAATAATAAGTGTATTTTGGACAATATTTCTATGTAAAAACTTAAAGTAAGCATGTAAAAAACTGTAGAAATTCAATATGTCAGCCTCAGCCCGCGCAAAAGCCAGCCGAATTACGCATATCGTTGGAAAGAGGAGGCTATGGGCCACGCACAGGTACCCCAATGTCCGGTGCCGAGCGAGCGAGACTGTTTCGGGAGCGTCGCAAAGCTGGCACGGCGCGCTCAGTGAACGACGCCGACGGCGCGAGCACCTCTACCGCTGCTGTCCCCGAACCAATGGACATAACGAGTGAAGATAACACCCATACATCTGTCGAAGACGTCTCCGAGCTGATGGATATCAACATCACTTGAATTGATGCGATGCAGGACCATTGGCGTGCAGCGGACGAACGCTTCAAAACGGTATTCGAAACCAATCCGTTTGGTCTATCTTGCAGCGTTTGTGATCGACTTTGGTTCGACAGAGATTTAAAGAAGGCGAAAGCTCGTAACATTCCTCTTCTTCAGACTAAATTCCCCGGCGAAAATGTAGCGGAATTTCGTTTATGCAGTACCTGTAGCAAGTCGATAGATGCCAATAAAATCCCGACGCTGTCGTGCTCGAACGGATTTCGATATCCCCCGAAACCGGACGGCCTGCCGCCGCTTGACCCGGTCAGTGTTCGGTTGATTTCGCCGCGCTTACCCTTTATGCAAATTCGTCGTCTACGCTACGAAGGTAATTATGGTATAGTCGGCCAGGTGATCAACGTACCCGTCGATGTGAACAACATGGTGCAGCAACTACCGAGGCGGATAGACGACGACTTTGCCTTCAACGTCAACATAAAGAAGAACCTCATCCACAAATCCAATTATCTGAGCGGTTTCGTACGCAAGTCGGTGATCAAGGCTTGGCTGCGCTACTTGGTAAATCAGCCACTGTAAAGCACTACAACATAGAGATTGACTGGAGTCCGTTCGACAACGACGAGGATGACAATATCGGGCCCGAGTATCAGATTGAGTCCATCGACCCCGACTCTGCCCCCGAATCGGAGATCCTGCTCGCCAGACAACATACGATGCTATGGAATGAGGAGCAATGTTTGGACATCGGGGCAGAACTCGTCTCCGATTAACATAATCTACGATGTTAACGGTGAGGAACTATCCTTCCCTCAAGTATACTACGGTGTGCCCCGCCAGTTCGACCTCAACGTACGAGTCACTCCATACATGATGTCAACCAGAGAGATTCGACGCACCGATCGGCGTGGTGCAACTCCTGACCACGTTCTCTACATGGCCATGAAGATGCTTCGCATCCGCGTTGTCGAAGGTATCTACAACATGTTTCGTAGTGTAAAGCAGACCGAGTCGATCACGCGCAAGATGCTCGAGGACCGAAACTTTATGGACCATTGCATCGACAAGAACCTCGCCTTCTTGAAATCGATACCGAACTCCGTTCAATATTGGATGGATCGCAAAAAAGATCTCTTTGCGATGATGCGCCAGCTTGGCAAGCCCACCGTCTTTTTTACTATCAGCGCCAACGAGATCCACTGGCCGAAGCTGCTCAAAATACTGCATGACCTCAGCGACTCATTCAAAGACGTCGAAGATGCGTTAATCGACTTGACTCGATCTCAGCGTAGCCATCTTGTTAATGAAGATCCGGTAACGTGCTGCGTGTACTTCTACAAGCTGGTCGACACCATTATGGCCATGCTTCAAGGGAAGACCAGATACAACCCGTTCGCCCTTACCGCGTTCTCGATTACTTTCTTCGCATTGAGTTCCAGCATCGGGGAAGTCCCCATTCGCACGTCCTGCTGTGGCTCGAGAACGATCCGCGCGAAAAGATCTCCGAAAACATGCCGAAGACTGTCCAACTCTTGACAAATCTCTGCTCTGTCAGTCGCAACGATCTACCCGGCGAGATGTATGCGAACCAAGTCCATAAGCACACGTTCACGTGCACGAAGCGCGGAGAGACCGCTTGCCGCTTCAATATACCATACTGGCCGGTGACCGAGACTAGAGTGCTGCTGCCGTTACCTAAGGACGATGGACGCAAAAACGGGCTCCAATCGAGAGCCACCAAACTGCGCAAGCTGCTAGAGGAAAAGAAATACGAGACGCTCGGCGAGTTTCTAGTTGACAACAAGCTCACGATGGCGTCTTACTTAGATACGGTACCATCAGAGCGACGCAACGTCGTCCTACTGTGATGTTCAAGCGCGACTTCAGCGAAATCTACACTAACACGTTCAACCCGTGGATCGCGCGCACGCTCTGCTCCAACAGTGATTTGCAATTCATACTCGAGGAGTACAGCTGCGCGGCTTATGTTGTGGAATACGTCAATAAGTCGAACCGCGGCATTAGCAACCTGCATCGCGAACTTATCAAACTGCAAGAACAGAATCCCGAGAAGGAGTACGTGCAGCTTATGAAACAACTCGGCCTTAAGCTTCTCAACACCGTGGAAATGTCATCGCAGGAGGCCGCTTGGTACTTGCTTCGTCAACCGATGAGTCGCAGCAGTCGCGAAGTGAGCTATATCCCGACTGTGTGGCCGCACGAGCGTCAGAAGTCACGAAAGCGTAAGGCGGTGATGGACCAGCAGAACTTAGACGAAAACAGCACCGACGTTTGGACCAAGACTATGATACAGCGTTACGAAGACAGGCCGGTCAAGCTCGAAGACAAGTGTCTCGTCGACTTCGTGGCGTGGTACACACCAGTCGCCAAGCGAGGCAGACCGCCCAATGCCGGAGATGAAGTAGACTACAATGCGCCGAGCGATGACGAGCCAGCGCTGGACAACGTGCCTTACGAGTCAGCTTCGACAATCGGCAGGGCGTACCGCAAACGGTCCGCACCGCGAATCATTCGCTACAGATGTTACGAATTGGACGATGTCGTGAACTATAAGCGAGAAATGGTAACGCTCTACCTGGCGTTCAAGAACGAAGCTGTCGAAATTCTGGACCGCAACGTGTTCCTCGCGATGTACGACGAAAGGGAAGCAGAGATCATGTCCAAGCGTAAGGAGTTCGAGTCTAACATCGACATCGCGAAGGTACTTGAGGAACTGAAGAAGATCTGCGAAGACTTCGACAGCGCCGATCCATTAGACGCAAGCAACAAGCGAGATGAGTTCGTGCGAAACGTTTTGCGGCCGGCCCGGCAATACGGAGAACAACGACGACTTGGAAAATGCCGCTAATACAATCGGTATATCGGCTGTTTGTCAACGCAGCAACGTGATGTCTAAGCAAGAGTACTGCCGCATGATGCGCAGCGCTAATGACGGCCAACGCGAATTGCTTCTCGAGGCAATACATCGGCTGCACATGCCCGATTCGGATCCTATTCAGATCTTCTTCACCGGCCCCGCTGGCAGCGACAAGACCTACTTGCTCAAGTTGCTAATGGAGACGTACAATCGATACACCCAACAGCACAATTCGCTTCGCAACGCGTATGTAGCCTGCGCGTCCACTGGCAAGGCAGCCGTAAACTTGGGCGGCGTGACCGTACACTCTGCGTTCAAGATTACCCAATCGAGACGAGTCGGCACAATGGCCAGAGAGGTGCTTCAGAATTACAGAAGCATATTCTTCGGTGTCAAATGCATCGTAATCGACGAGGTGAGCATGATCGCCTGCGACGTGCTACATAAGATCAATCTACGCCTGCAAGAGATCACCGTCGCACACGACCAACCGTTCGGCCATCTCAACATCATCTTCTGCGGAGATTTTCGACAGTTACCACCCGTAAATGCCACACCGGTCTACAAAGAGCCGCGCAACGCGATCGCTGGAGCGGCGCTGTGGCAATCGCTCAATTACTATCCACTCGAGCAGGTGATGAGACAAAGTGATTCCACCTTCTCGGCCATACTCACGAAGATCGGCAACGGTGAGAGACTCAATCTCGAGCAAATCGCTCTAATCGAAACACGCTTCAGAAGTAAAGCATGGTGCAAAGAGAACTTACCTGCTGCTGTTCGGATCTTTCATCGCAACCATGACGTCGACGCGTACAACAACAACGCTTTCGTGCCTGAGTTCGAGACCATCGCCGACGACAAGATGATTGGCTACAATACGCTAACGGAGGTCGCGACCGCTCGGCGCAACTTGCCGAGTCGGGCAACTTGCCGTACAGTTTGAAACTAGCTGTCGGCTATCCATATATGATTACCATGAACCTAGATGTTGAAGACGGTCTCGTGAATGGTGCGATCGGCACGCTTAAGTACATAGAACACCTCACCGAAGACGAGCAAGCGGCAAACTACGAAACGGTAGAGGTAGATGATGAACCTCAGCAGTCAACCTCAACAGGAACTCGGAAGAGAGTCCGTCTTTGTCTGGAGTTTCCAAATCCAAGCATGGGCCAACTACGCAGAGTGAAAGCGAAGCCGCACGTTATGTGCAAGCGTAATGTGTTAGATTTAACGTGGACGCCCATCGTGACCAGAGCCGCTCGGCGGGACTGCAAAGTGTAGACGTAACCAGTTCCCGGTTGTGTCAGCAAGCGCGATCACCGCAAGGTGGCACATTCAACGAAGTCGTCTGCAACTACGACAAGTCACAACAGACCCAGCTTGTGTACGTTGCGCTCAGTAGAGTCACATCGATCAACGGTCTGTATCTCACCAACGATAGAGACGATTTTAAATTTTATCACGGGCAAGGCAGCGCGGCGCCAACGGTGAAAGAAATACGCGACGAGTACGAGCGGATGGCCAAACATCGGCTACCCACGCTGACGGTGCGAGCAAGAGACTTCTGCAAGCGAGACGTCGTAGCCGAAGACGATGAAGACGGGGACGACCTACCTCGACGACGGCAACTAGTTTTGATAGTCTCTGCTTTCAATGCTCAAAGTTTGGTGGCTCACGCGGGAGATATTGAATACGACAGCATACTCAAACATTCCGACTACATGGCAGTTAGCGAGACTTGGATTGATTGCGCGAACACTGTGCAGCTCAACGGCTTCGAACTAAAAGCAAACAATAACACCGCGCTTGAATATCGTGGAGATCGTCCGTCTACCTTGTCCGAACCGCCGCTGGCGCGAGTTTCTGCAGCCGGAGGTTCTGCAATCTATAGAAACCTACAAAGCTTCACGAGCTGCAGAGAAATCATCGTCGATGCCATCAGTCTCTGAGGCAATTCCGTCTTGAGAAAACATAACGTCGGCGACATATGCCTGGTGGACGTGAAAGTCGGAGATCGTACGCTGTTTATTCTCGGTGCCATATATATACATCACAAAGCGTCGGCCGAAGATGTTAAGCTATGTCTTTATCAATCGCTCCTGCCATATTCAGCGAACTTGACAAAAGTATTACCGAGCTGTCGACCAGACTCGGAGACTCCGATCGTTCTCTGTGGCGACTTCAGTAACGATCCACGACACAACAGCTACCTCGTTGACTTCATGAAGAATGAATTCGGCCTCAACTACGTGCCCACAGAACCAACAACACTGGGCAATACCACTATCGATTGTACGTTCACCAGACACATTGATGTTGATATTATGCCTTATGTCTCTTACTTCTCATATCACAGGCTAATGTTAAACAAAATCGTCGTCGAATATTAGTCGAAATAAATATCATGTACAATTCAGTGTCTGTTTTATGTTAAAATAAAATTTGGTACGCAGTCAATGTCTCGTTTTCATTTCAATCCAATACGCTAAAAGCGACTCGCTGACATAGACGTTTCACGTTAAACCAACGGCCGTGCGCCCCGACACAGCCCCGCCCGATTTTTTGTGTGTGGCAGAACTCGTTTTTTTCGGTAATATTCGTTTTCCCACAAATACTCGTTTTGTGGCTAACCAAAAAGAAATGTTCATTATGTACAATATGTAGACCGCATGTTGTCATTCGTTAATATATTGTTTTTTGTGTTTTCCATTAACCATAAATATTTGTACCTATTTTTCAGTTCACATTTGCAGTTGTAGTTTTGTTAATTTGTCAACTCAAAATCGTTAGATTCTTTATTTTAAGTATTATACTGTGTTATAAGCATTGTATATACACATTAAACGTTGTTTTCCTCAACCATGGGTTTTATTTATTTCAGCAGTAAACTAAAAACCAAAAACCATTGTCACCTAACCTCACAAACGAAAACAACACATATTTTCGCTTTGCATTAAGAAATAGGACAATTTACAATTAGTACACTTCTTCTTTTCCACATCGTAATATATCGATACAATCAGGATATGTACTGCAGGAATGGATAAAGGTACAGTTCCGAAAAATCTATCCAGAATGGGAAACTAAGAATTCCATACGTACTTATGTACCCATAATCTGATAGTTCCTTTGGTGTTATAATTAATTATGTGTTGGCTAATATAGTTAAAGTAAGCTAACAAACGTATCTGTTGTAAGAAACCGATGGTCGGCCAGGACAAGAGGACGACATGTTGCTTGTGCTGCGAGAAGGGTCCTGTCGTGTTGCGCACCAACCTTGAGAGGTCAGCGTACGTCTGCGGGGAGTCTATCAAGCTGAAAGCCAACGTCGATAACCAAGGGGAAGAGGAAGTCAGACTCATAGTTAAATTACTTCAGGTAACTCCATACGCCTACGCCTTTATATACTCAAACGTTTGTTAACTGTGAAATATTTAATATGGAGATCTGTTTACATTTTATATTGAATATAATCAAATATTTTTAAATTTTTTACTCTGGTAGTGCAGGGTACTAACTATATTATACAAGTATACATTAGTTTAATCTAAAAAAGTTAAGTATTTAAACCTCTCTCTCTCTCTCTCTCTATATATATATATATATATATATATATATATATATATATAAAGGGGGACTATATAGGTCGTGTAACATACTTGATATACAACATCGTACGTCCAAAACAGTTTAAGTCCAATCAGTAGATTAAAGGAGATGAAAGATTGTAATTTTTTTTTTATTATTACTAACAGCTAAATTTAAATCAATAAAACTTAATTTAATTTACTTAAATTAATATTAATTAATGTTTATTAACTTACAATATTATTACTTCTTATTTCTTACAATATTATTACAACATTCTTCTTCTTCAGCGGCGCGACAACCCATTACTGAGTCAAGCCCTCCTTTAACAGTCTCCGCCAGTTGTCCCGGACAAGTGCAGCTGCTCTCCAGTTCTGAGTCCCAAGGATATGGCGCGCATCATAATTCACACCGTCTTCCCAACGTAGTTTGGGTCTACCAACTCTCCTGGTGCCATAGATATGTTCTGTGAATGCCTTACTAGGTATCTCATTCTCCCCACTCTGATCACGTGTCCAGCCCACCTCACTCTACCAAGTTTTATAACTTTCACAATATCTGGTTTATTCAGGAGAGTGTTCAGTTCTTGGTTGGTCCTTTTCCTCCATTCACCTCCCACACATATTGGGCCAAAAATACTGCGGAGGATTTTGCGTTCATGAATCAGCAGGCTTGACTCAGACGTTCTACAAATGGTCCAGGTCTTAGAACCAGAGGTGAAAACTAGGAGCAGGGCCGTTCCGAGGGCGGGGCGGTCGCCCCGGGCGCCGTGGCTAGGGGGGTGCCACGAAGTAGGATTTTTTAAAATTACAAAATATTTTTTTATTTATTTTACCTCCGCAAAGAAAATAAATAAAATGTTTGCTATTTATAACTCTTGTAAAACCAATTTACAGAAGAAGAATATTGGAATTACACACAAGGTCAACAATAATATTGAATTTAACACAGATTCAATAATAGTATTATCTTAGACATTTTTAAGATTATAAACCATTCATTGCAGTTGCAGGTAATCTTGTGTCATTCATATTTAGCTACCGGGATGCGATCCTTTTGACCTGTCATGCCATCGTTGTTTACTCAAATGTCTCTTGTCGCAGCGCAGACGTCCCAAAAGTACGCAATAAAGTCGACCGTCGCCAGTCGCCACGCTTTTCGTCCCCTCCCTCTCTTGACGCACGTGCGCCGTGCGCCCTTCCACCCTCTCCGCTCCCGTCTCTCTGATCACTGATCAGTGCCCAGTGCAGTGCAGACACTACACCTGTCAAGTGCGTTTCGCATCTCGATGTGACCTTGTTATTATGTAGACAGTGCGTGAAAGCGTGAGTGTGTTGTGTGTATAAGACTATAAGTGAACTGAAGCTGCTAGACCGCCATGTCTAAAAACCTTTCTGGAGCACAACGGCGCAAATTAGCGCGAGAAGAAGAGGCTGCAAAAGAAGCATTCCTCAAAAAGGTGCCAAAACTCACATCCTTCTTTTCGCCTCGATGTTCATCCAATGTAGCCGCCGAAGGGGTAAGTAGCCCAGATGAAAATCTTACCACACGAAGTAATTTAACTTTAACTGAAGAAGCTGAAAACAAATCGTTAAATATGAGCTCAGTTCTGCCTTGTAAAACGGCGTCGCAGATATCGGACTTGAGCAGACATGATCTTGATAAAGCATGTACTTCTAATAATTTCAATCCCTTACAGTCCTCGAGTACCGACAATGGGGTACAGACAAGGGTTTTGAAAGAATATTCAAGAGCGTCTTTTACTCCATGCAGTTGCCATAGCTTAAACTTGGTAGTAAGTGATGGTGCAAAATCATCTGTTAAATCGACCTTACTTTTTGGAATACTCCAGCGCCTATATACAATTTTGCAGCATCAACAAAGCGATATTGTGTTATCAGTGAACACGTTACGACTCTCTCCTTAAAGCAAGTATGTGAAACACGCTGGGAAGCGAGGATAAATTCACTCCAAGCGGTCAGATATCAGTATTCTGAGATCAGAGAATCTCTCATAGAACTGTCTGAAAATGTCGATGACTCAAAAGTGTCATCAGAGGCCCTCTCATTGGTCAGTCACATGGAGGATTTTTCTTTCCTCGTCTCACTTATTCTTTGGTATGACCTTTTGTTTCAAGTAAACATCGTAAGCAAATCATTGCAAAGTAAAACAGCAGACCTTCCTTCGACAGTGAAGCTGCTTCAACGATGTGAAGACTTTCTCAAAACCTTTAGGGAAAACGGGTTAGTTGATGCAATCATCAGTGCAAAGGAGATTGCCAAAGAACTAGAAATGGAGACATCTTTCCCAAAGAAGCGTAGGGGTAGAATGAAGCAGGTTTCAAAGGAAGACTCTAACCATGAAGAGGAATCAGCAGAAGAAATTTACAGGAGAGAGGTGTTTTTACCTCTAGTTGACAGTGTAACTATATCTTTAAATGAAAGAACCAAACAACTAAAACACCATCAAGATGTGTGGGGGTTCCTTTACAACTTGAACAGTCTACCAACGAAAGACGAGCTGAAGAAGTGTTGTCTTGGACTTGAAGATTTTCTTACCGTTGGTGGTGTAAGTGACATTAATGGTAGAGAACTTTTTAATGAGATTCAACAAGTGAAAAGCGTATTTTGTGAATCAAATGAAGAACTAACCCCAGTCAAACTGTTAAGAAAAATTAAATCTGGCCACCACAAGGATCTGTTCACAAACTTATGGATTTCCTTACGAATCCTAGTCACAATTCCAGTTACCGTAGCAAGTGCAGAAAGGAGCTTCAGCAAACTGAAGCTAATCAAGACGTATCTTAGATCTGCGATGACTCAGGATAGATTAACTGCATTAGGATTTTATCAATTGAAAATGAAGAGGCAAAGAAGTTGGACTTCAAAAACATTGTAAGGTCGTATGCCAATGCAAAAGTGAGAAAAATCCCTTTGGGAATGTAAATCCTAGAGTTAATTTAGTAAACTTTTAAAACGAGTTCCAATGTGTTTTTCATAATTTTAATTATGTTTTCTGTTACAATTAATTTTACGAAATACTTCATCCACACAGTCAACACAGATAATAATAACGTTATTAATGACGCATTTTCTTCTGTTAAACAATAGCCTAAGTTTACTTAGAGCTATAAGGTAATCGATTTTCTAATTAATTAAAATTTGAATTATTCATTTATATTATTATTCAACGTATTATTTTGTAGCTGTAACAACAACAATATCGTATAATGTATGTAGTTTTTTAAGGCATTATAAAGAATTTTTTTAAAGTAATATGTGTGTTGGGCGTTTTATTTTCTTACATATAAAGAATAGCCATAGGGGTGGGAATTTTATGGGGTTTAATGCTTTTATACCTATTATTAAAACTCGTAAAAAAGATGAAACCCAAAAAATCCGTATTCTGTAGGTGATTATGTTTGTTTTTTATGAACTCCAGTATCAGCAAAGCAATGAGCAGAGACTATCGGAAAATGTTTAAGGTAAGATGTTGAATGTCTGAAACTGAAGGTACTATCTAGCATAAATCTTGGCACAAAGTCATTGTTGCATTATTGATGGGGGGGGAGCGCCGTGAGACGTCTCGCCCCGGGCGCCTACAGCCCTAGGAACGGCCCTGACTAGGAGGATCAGTGTTTTATACAGAAGCAGTATTACAACATTGCAGTATTATTACAATATTGTTTCTGACAATATTACTGTTTATTATGTAGTAATATAGTTTTCAGAAATTAGACATTAATGAAATTTTAAAAATCAATCTTTTTGAGAAATTCAGTAAACAGTTCAACTGAAACTGAAATGGATATGAGAGAGAGAGAGAGAGAGAGAGAGAGAGATGGTAAGAAAATCTGCAGGAAGTGAGAGAATTAATTCAGAGGAAGAAAAGGACGGACGTACTCTTGTAACTTGAAGTGGTGTTTGTCATTTCTTTGTTCCAGTACGTAGAATACTTTATAGACAGAGGCGTACTAGGAGTATCGAAAGAAGTGGAACACTTAGTGCTAGAGTACAGAGGAGACTCTGTTAAACCCAACACGAGGACCAAGTGGGATTCTGCGCAGAGTCTTGTCGTTCCAGTAATGCCTCCTTCACTTGTCAGCACTTGTAGGCTCATTCAGATCTATTACGTACTAAAGGTATTTTACATTTTAGCATCAAATACTGATTCACATATTATGTCATACTATGTCAGCACCATGTTACTTTGTATTCAAAGTTTATATATATTTTTTGTAAAATTTACATAAACAACTGACTTTCAAAAAAGCACACACACACCAGCATTAAATAATCGATACTACCAGCATTACGTAGTACTTTCAGGATAAATGTCGGACAATGTGAAACATACATCAAAAGATTTTTCTCCAGAGCGCTCATAAAGCCACGCAAACACACGCATAAAAGAATTCACTTATTTACGTATAATTTTGATTTGAATGCCAATAATTTTATATTTAAGGACTTTTTCACTCGTAGCGTGTAACAACTGTAGAAAATTTCCACCTTGACCATCGATGCAAGGGATCAACTCGTCTTTCGTGTTTAATTGCAAAGAGTCGCTAAACTTATGTTGGAAATGTCTTCTTCGAATTTTTCTCATAAAGTACATTTCATTTTAAATCTTTTCATTCAGATGGCCTCCCCCTCACAAATAAAAATCTGATTATGAGAGGTCCATGGAGGTCTCTTTTCGCGAGAAATTATAGGTTCCGTAACAAATTCATGTAACCATCTCGATATACAGTGTGATATGTAAGGCCTCTATCATACTAGGCAACTGATTGCAGAAAATATCGTGAGCATCGGTTCAAATGAGACCTATTACACTTATTGCAATAGGTTGCACGATCTGCAATCGATTACAAGACAGTTGCAAATTACGCAACTGCTCGTGCAGCTATTAGTTTCATGCGCACGATGTGAGGCACTATTACACTATGCAACCGACTGCATGCAACTCGTTGGCGCGCGCATTCTGCGGACAACGAAGAAATTTCATGACATGGGACCGAAACAACGTATACAATTTTTTGCAAAACTGCCAATACCTCGAAAACCACAAGGAGGGATTTTATTGAAACACAGACCAATATAAAATTTGCAATTTGTCTAAATTTCACTCGCTGACACCATACGGCTCTGTACCTCTATAGAACGAAAGCTTGTTCCATCCCAACAATTTCACTACACGAAAATTAACAAAGAAATTTCACGACAAGGGACCGTTTTAAGGCTCTGTTCTTGAAAGTCATTACAGTCATTGATTCAAATTTATGTATAAAACCATCCTCAAACATTCAAGGGACACGGTGGTTTTTTTTTTTTTTTTTTTTTAATCGGATCAGTAGTTTCTGAGGTTAACGAGGACAGGGCCGCCGCTACCATATGTGCAAATTGTGCACCGCACACAGACAGCCATACCAAAGGGGGAGTTGTAGATTGTAGACTACCAAATTCATCAGCAAATATTGCAAAATAAATTAAAACAATTAATACCGACTAGGTCTAGGTATATGATATTAACGTTTATTGAGTTGTTCTTGATATTTGTTTTGTTAGCATTGCCGCAGTGTACTGGAATCAGTCTTTGTTTTGACTGGCTAGAAAGCGTATGGGTATTGTTGCGCGACATTTATATCTGAGGTATAGCTGCGGTCTCTTTGTGGTTTTGTAGACAGGCGAGTGCATGTTGACGCTGGAAAAATATAAAGTACCTACCCGATAAGATAAGAAATTATTTGTTTCGTTTTGACGAACGGGTGCTTTTAGGACTGTCAACTTGTATTAAAAACAACAGAAGTTTGTAAGCAGTAACAGAAAATTGTTAGTTATGTTTAATAGGTTTCTGCTAATCTTAAGATGCTACTCTATCCATAAAACATGAAATGTGTGAGGCAATCGATATGAGCAATCTTATTAAAAAATGTTCTGAAACCAAAGCGCGAAAAGCGTTCTTTTAATAAACAATAGTGTTACAAAAACTCGGAAAAAAACAAGCGCCAAATAAACTATTATATTTTTGACAATTTATTCAACACTTCTACGAGCACATCTTCCACTTAATATCATGTATGTACTCAGCTAAATAAATTTTTGAAAAATATACCTCCTTCTTCTTCTTCTTCTTCTTATGGCGATACTTCGGAATTCATTCCATCAAGTTTCTGGCAGACCAGTAGAGAGCTGCAAGGTCTCTGTTTGATTGTTGATTTTTGTCGAGTCGTGAGCACACTAATAGGTGTTCTTCGTCCATCCTGCTGTTAGGTTCGTGACAAACAGTGCATGTTGCCGTGGGATAAATGTGTATCTTCTCGAGGTGGGCGGCCAGGCAGTCGTGTCGCGTTGCTAGTCTGAAGAGGGCTACTGCTTCTTTTCTTGGTTTAGATTTGTTAACGGCCCAGAGCTAGTTCACTTTTTCCCATTTCCTTCCGGCTGCCTTCTGTTTTGTTTCTTTTTCCCAATCTTCCAGGGTGCTTTTGTTGAGAATTTTCTTTGCAGCCTGCACTGAAAGGGGTCTATTTGCCATTGGGAGGGTGGTTCCTTTTTTGGCCAGGTCATCTGCCTTCTCATTGCCGTCTATTCCGACGTGCGCTGGTATCCACTGGAATACTACCGTTTTCTTCATGCCCTCTAAATGTTTGATCATTGATTTTATGTCTTTGATTCGGGGAGATAGCCTCTTCTTGTTGGATTTTACTGCTTGGATTGCTGCTTGGGAGTCGACCAGAATAACAGCCTTGCTGAACGCGTTTATTCTGTACAGTAAGTTTTTCAGGGCTAGATATATAGCTTCCACATCGCCATCGAAATTAGTATTGTGTCGTCCAACTGCGGCATACTGAGAAAAGAGTTTGGAATACACTCCGTCTCCCGCCCCTGTTCCATCTTTCTGGGATCCGTCCGTGAAGACTCTCAGCCATTCGTTTTCCGGGTACTCTTCACTAAGCATGTTAAGTGCTGAACACTTGAGCATGTCTGGTATGTCCGTCTTCTTGCTTAGTTTTTCGGGTAGGTTCATTTGGGCTTCCACTTCTCGGTATTGTAAGGGGTCAAGCGGCAGTGTAGCTTCCTCGAAGGTGTTCAATGGCAATTTCTCGCGCAAAACTCTTCTACTGACGTCCAGCGGCGTTTTCTGCGATTTTAGCCTGGTATTATTCTGTGGGCATCTTGAGATACATTTTGTCTTTTGGGACGTCTCCATTTTCACGAGGCTCGCTGCAGCTAGTTTTTCTATTTCTTTTACGATGGGGGGGGGGTTCTTCGTGTAGAGTTGTAGTGCTGTTATTGAGGTAGTCTTCACCCCGCCTGATATAAGTCTTAGAGCATTTGACTGCGCGCGTTCTAGACGTTCTAGTCTCGATTTATTTGCCGTTGCAACCACTTCGCTCCCATAAGTGATGATAGGTTTGACATAAGCGTTGTAAGTTATATTAAACGAATCTTGGTTGCATCCCCACTTTGCTCCGGCTAGTCTTTTCATCAACCCAATTCTCTTGTTTGCTTTTTGCGATGTTTTGTTTACTTGATCTTCCCATGTAATCCTGTTATCTAGTAACACTCCAAGATATTTCGTGCTATCACTCTTTGTCAGTGGGTCATTGCCAATTTTTATGTTAAAGTCAGGGTTGGTATGGTTGAGATTGAAGTTTTGGTAAATAGTTTTTGTTTTGCTGACGATCATATTATTTTCTCTAGCCCAGCTTTCTAGCACTTCGAGCGCCTCATTGATTTTGTTTTCTAGCTTTTCTTTTTGTTTCTTGTCTGTTTTTTCCGCTGCCCACAGTACCACGTCGTCCGCAAACATGCTGACCTCGATTCCTGGGATGGTTTGTAACTTCTTCGGCAAATCGTTGATATAAACGTTGAAGAGGGTTGTGCTGGATGCTGCACCTTGCGGCAGGCCGACTTTGGACTGTTTGAAACGTGACTCGTGTCCTTCCCATCTTGTTTTAACCCATCTTTTTTGTGGGAATCTTTTGTACCAATTCAGCATACGTCTTCTTACATTGTATGATTTCAGTTTGGCAATTAGTTTTTCCCTCCAGACTGTATCGTATGCTCCCTTGAAGTCTACAAAAACCGCTAACGTGCTCTTCTTTTTGTGGAATCCATCTTTCACGCTTTGTACTAGTCTGGTCAATGCGTTTGAGGTCGACATATTGGTCCGAAATCCTGCCTGTTCTTCCATTAGTTGGTTTTGATTTTCTAGATACCAATTTAGTCTTTCTGTAACCATCTTTTCCATGATTTTAGCCAGGATTGGAGTCAAAGCAAGGACTCCATTTCGTTGGGATGTTTTCCAGGCTTCAGGAGTGGTATGACTACTGCTTTTGTCCAGTCTGCCGGTAGTGTGAGCTCATCGTTCACCCAAAAATCATTATAAATATCCAGGAGCATCTGTTTCGCTGCTGGCCCGAGGTTTTTCACCATTTTCGGAAATATTTGGTCATCCCCTGGTTGTTTTTTGTTTTTCGTATTTCTGACGGCTTCATTTAACTCCTGAATGCTGAATGCCTTTTCAAACATTCTGTCCAGGTGAGTGTTCCCCATCGGAGCTGCTCTTTCATTTCTTAGTTTGTGTTCTATCTTTTTCAGTTCTCTTGGAATAGTATATTGACTTTGGTACATAATATTGAATTTTTTAGCTATTATCTTTCCATCGGTTTCTATCCTGCCGTTAACATTCATTGGATGACTCCGTTTCTCAGGGTATTTATCATTGAGAGTATTCAGGAATTTATGTGTTTTTTGAGCATCTCTTCTATAATCTATCGATCCTATGAATTTATTCCACGTCTCTCTTTTTGTTTCATTTATCCGCCTCTTGAGTACCGCACTTTGTTTTCTCCACTTGACGACATCGTTTCTTCTCTCTTCGTCGCTTTTCCCCTGTGAACGTTCGGCTTCTTTTCTTGCATTATCTCTCTTTATCCGTTGCTCATTTAATTCCTTATTCCAGAAGGGTTTGTATCGATATACTTTCCCCCGAGGGATGCTGTCTTTGGCGCTTTTCTTCATAATTTCACAGAATTTTTTGAGTTTATTATACGGTGTATCCCTAGATTCCATTTCTAGAGAATTCTCATCCACTAATCTTTTGTACTTTTCCCAGTTTGCCTTCTTAAAATTCCACCTGGCTTTAACTTTTGGTTTCTTCTTTGTTCCATTTTTTATCACAACTTTGGTAACTGTCATACGATGCCCACTACCAGGGTCTCCTATAACTTTTATATTGCACTTTTCGGCTATATTTGACGAAGCCATAGCCAGGTCTGGATTGGTGGTGTTTCCCGAGCAGTGTATGAACGTATTTGGCTGGTTAGGGTCAAAGAGTAGAGTCCAATTGGTGCTATTGAGCTGGTCTTCTACAGTTCTTCCAACTGCATTGAAGTAGTTGTATCCCCAGGTTGGAGAGGCAGCATTAAAATCACCAGTCATCAGCGAGTTCCTTTCACAGCCAATTATGTCTAAATTTAGGTTATTGTTGTTTGGAGGGCTGTATATTCCGTAGATCTTCACCTGTGTCTTATTTATCCAGATCTTGAGTTTTACAATTTCGCTGTAGTCCGTTGGGTTCATCTCTTTTATTACTTCAAATTCAGTCGGTAATTGGTTTCTAACAGCACAATATATACCACTCGCGACTTGTCTGTTTTTGTATAGAGCCTGCACATCATACCCTTTCATTTGGTATCTCTTAATGTTCTCCTCGGTTACGTTTGCTTCGTTAACTATCAAAATGTCTACCCTCTCTTCCTCCATGACCTTTTTCAGTTCCACCATCTTTGAGGTTGACAATCCCCCGGCATTCCACTGAAGTATTTTCAGTTCTTCCAAGTTTGTCCTAAAAGGGGCAAATGATACAGTTTGATTTGCCCTGAAAAGGGCAGTTTGGTTTCTTCTAGCAGCATTTTTGGTCGCCATTTCGCCGTCGCCGTCACTCATTTAGCACCACCCAGGAGGCACGTGTGGATTATGGTTTTCCACGGACGCGAGTGACATTGCTCCCCGCCCCTGAAAAATATACCTATTTTTTGTCAATTTTACTATATAGGTCTGTATCAATTGTAATTAAAATAAATAAAATAATATTAAATATTGTCTTCACGTCATCATCATCATCTTCACAACACGGCATAGGCAAGGTGCTGCCTGTTCTGCCTTCAAAGATCCTCCAGCCATCTCTTCCTGGGTCTACCCACACACACCTGTGTCCTATAGGTTTGTATTTCCAGACTTGTTTGGCCGGTCTGGAATCGGACATTTTTTCTAACTGTTCTTTCCACCGTTGTTTGTAATCTTTTAATTTTTCATTCAAGTCAAAATCTTATTAATTCTTTCTCTTATGGCCTCATTCTTTATACGGTCAAGTTTAGAACACCTTTTAACTCCTGTTAAGAACGCCATTTCCGAGGTCTGTATTTTGCTATCTTGTTACTTGATTGTTGTCCATAATTCACACCCATAGGACAGTGCGGGGCTGCCATAACTTTGTAAAACTTTAAGTTTGTATAGGCCAGTATATAGGAAGTTAATTTTTTTAATCTATTTTAAAATAAGTAGGCCTGGTATTTCGTACCGAATATATATTTTTAGAGTGTGTAGAAAGTATAGCATTTTGATAATCTATTTAACCTGGCTGCACTCGTGTAAAGAAGGGTTAATGTTGAAGTTTCTTTGCGTTCTCACAAAGAGTCAAACACAGGATCAGTTTAGATGAATAAGGTATCAAACGATATTTATTTTCGTCTCCCGAGTGTCACTGGCTATATTTTAGAATTTTTTCACCCGACTGGGCAAGCAATCAATCAAGCAGAGAAATATTGTTTGGTCCACAAATGTTTGTTTCAATCTCTGTATCTTCGCAGCCATTTGATCAACTATAATGAAACAAATGACAAACTATTTGTTATTATTTAAAAACAAAATGGTACCGAAAACGTAATATTTTGACTAGTAAGTTCTCTGAGCTGCAGAACTCGCTCAAAATTTTCAACGAAGTTAATTTGTTATTAGATAAAATATAATATCAGATAACTCAGTTGTCAGAAAAATCCCTATTTCTTCACTATACTTTTAGTAAAATTAGAAATTTTAGTAAAGCAGACAATCATTCAATAAACACTAAAAACTCCAAAATACTGCACTATTTTTTTAGTTAAACTTATAATTACATTGCCTAAATGACAAACAATTTAGCCGTAGCTTTTAGGTTTGTGTACGTTTCCACAGATATCTATCCGCGCATATCTAATACTTTTGGCAAATAGAGCTGTACCAACTGATAATAATATATAGTCTTTTGTAAACATAATATTTTTGAAGTCTTTTTCCGGTATGGCCCGCTTCAATGACCTGAGGATACTCATTATAATATAAGTGAAACGTTGTCATACAAGATATTTTTGACGCGGTGCATACCGGAAGAAGACTTCAGAAACATAATGGACACCGACCGCGGAAGCCTACGTGAGAATATTTTGTAAACATAGCTTACAAACTTTTGAAGGCGATCCACAGTTTGCATGGAGTGTTGAGAGATATTCTGTCTAATTATTCTATCAAATTATTAAAGATACTGAGCTTGTTTTTCGAATAAAATACGAATTATATAACCACTTATAACTTGATCTCATCGTAGAGTTTTACGATTTTTCTCAAATGTTGAGTTCCATGTTTACCCTGTAGTAACCTATTGTTAAAAAATGTCATACTAAATGCTCATACATTCGGATCTGGGATAAAATTCCTTTAGATCTGACACCTGACTGGACTTTTTGGGACCCGATCTGTTTTTGGGTCCCTGGAGTCCTAAAATTTTGAAATTTCAAAAACTGAACACTATATTTAGATATTGACTGAATAAAGTATTTACCTTATTTTGTTTGTCCGTCTGGTGGCTTTATTTCTATCTTCGTTACTACAACGCGTTTCGGGACATATGTCCCATCCTCAGGTATTGTCACTCAGCAGAGGTCGTCATTTAATTAAAATATCAAAACATAAAAACTTATAACATAATTTACACATATTCAACACTAAAATGTTTAAACTTTGGAGCACGCACAAAGCCGAGATGCGCATCACGGACTACAACGGTCGACTTCATTCAACGGACTGCACGGACTATATTTAGATTCTGGGTAAAATTTTCTCTAATTAGATCCCATACGTGGATTCTGTGAATTCAGCAGACTTTTGACCCAGTTCTAAGCCCATTTAAGACCACTGACCAATTTTCATAATGGTATCAATGAAATTTTGAAATTTACAAAACACTGTATTCAGTTTTTGGTTAAAATTCAATTTAGTTCGAAACCCCACACGAATTTTTGTGATTCTTTCACAATTTTGACTCCTCATATTTTTGCCTCCCGCCGCCAATTTTTTTTTTTTTTTTTTTGGGGTGTCGGGAACATCTTAAAAACAATAGGATTCTGAAGAGTAAATATGTTGAAATGCATGCCAAGTTTTAAGTAAATCTGTATTTAAAAGTTATCGTGAGACATATCCCAAGTAGTCAGACAGACAGATAATCGCCTAAGTTATAGTATACTCGCTTCGCTCATGCAGAAATTAAGTAACAAATGCAGGACGCGATTTTATAGGTCTCATTGCATGATGGCCAACTACATATATTTAATCCTAAATCTACCGTTCGTATGTTTTTTGAAACTTTTTATTCTAAGGCAGTTAAAAAAAAAGAAATGAACCATGTGGTGTTTGTTTCATGTAAATCGTTTCAGCCGTTCTGATTACACAATTGAACAACCGTATTGAAATTTTATTGAATATGTTTTAACACCTGTATCTTCGAGCTGCTCAATTAATCTTAATGAAACAAACAAGTTGTTACCTTCAATTCACAGACCAGCATTTAATATAGTTAAGCGATATATTATCTTAATGTATTTAACGTAATATCAAACAAAGAATCTACTGATTTCTTGACGAATCTTTTTTATCAATGTACAAGGTCTTTTCTGCAGTAGGGAATTTTTCTATAATAAATTATGACTTGTTTAATGTCGCATTTATAAAAATGTATTAACGTAGAATATTAGAATGTTTGTTTTAAAGTTACAAAATGTGGTTAATATAAACAGTTTTGTTAGGAACTTTAATGAATCAAATAACACAAATGAATTAACTTCAATCTGATTTGTTTACAGGTCAACTTGGAATTTGAGAAATCAGGAGATGACCTTCATATGAACTTCCCAATTACAGTCGCAACTGTGCCCTTCAGAATTCCAAATTCAAATCAACAGCCAGTGATACACTACAGTAAGTACGGGAGACATACTTGTGTCTTTGCAAATTCTGAAAACCCAATGCCTCATATATATTGTAATGGTACATATCTTCACCTAACAATAGTGAAGAAACGTGACAAAATAACCTATGCAAATAATTAACACTAGAATAATAAGGGATGAGTCAGAGATTAAAGAATGGGTGATTCAAAATAATAATACGATCAAACATATCAAGGTAATCATGAAAGTAACCTCAATAATAAAAAAGTAACAAACAACGAACCGAAACGTTGAAAACGACAATACATGGCGATTTAACCACAATAGCCCAATAGATGGTAAGTGAGAGAGTAGAACCAGCCCCAAAAACCAAGAATATAATATAAATTATGACATTTGTAAGTGAATAAGTAGGACTAGTCGCCACACTAACATGAGGATATATAAATAATCAAATAAGAATGTATAAATAATTAGCAAAGAAGTGAGAAGATAGAACCAGCCCCAACACCAAGGAAGGGATATATAAAATATAACAAAATGAAGTAAAGACAGTGAAAGTGTACAAAACCAGAAAGACCAAGCGAAAAGAGACCAATCAATGATAATTGTATATAATAATGTCGATTGTAAACACAGACAAACCATCTATAAATAGAAGTGTTAAATTTTAGTGACTTAAATTGTAGAAGGGTACACTAACCAAAGTAAATAGAGATAACTATGACAAATCAAACTAGCACGACACAAACTTATTAATTGTATAATCAAATTTAGGAGAGTGAGAGATAGTGAGTTAAAATGATAATGAACATTTTTAAAACAAATGAGAAAGAGAATTTTAGTAAGCAATACCCACCAGTAACACTTAAACCATATAGAGTGCAAGGTGTTAGCATTAATATACCCCCCGTAAATATAACCCCATTAATAGTGATAAACACTGATAAGTCAGTGAAAAAAGTTTATGAGTGCATAAAAAGTGAGTGAGAGCTAATAATTGCTAAACACAGGAAGGACTGTGGCGATTAAAAGCAATTATAAGTGAACACCAGTATGTGATAAACTAATTAATTATGTGAAGTGTAGTAGAATTAAGTGTCATTTTAACAATTAATTACTCCAAAGTGGGAGGTTTTTAATAATTTTTTCCAAAATAAACACTTTGTTTCACTGTAAGATTTCAGTATTCTGACAATTATTTCAGTTTATCGTGAAGTTCTATTGCGTTTATAAACAGTTCTGTTGCGTTCTTATTTATGAACATTTAACGTTGAAGCCAGACGAATAAAGATAAGAATAAGGGAAACAAAGAATGAAAGACGTGAGCCGTAAATTTTAAAACGTGTATTGCGTATAAAAGAAGCTGGTGTATACGCTCGCCATGGTCGTTAAAGTGTTCAATAAACAATGCTTATTTACATTAATTTATTTTATTTTATTTTATTAGCTACGTATCAACTGTATAAAAATTGTTTACATTAAATATTACTAAATAACACAAATTTGTTTAACTTTTGGCGGACACCAACCTTAGAGAAGGTAGCTGCAGCGGTTCTTTCCTTAGCAATATCATAGCACAAGATTTTATAAAGTAATGTCCCTATTAATTTAATACGTTTAACTTCATGGCTGTCTTCAGAAAAATCGTTGTTTGAAATATGTTTTCTAAACACTGTGCCGGCAAAGTTTTTGCAAGCTGATATAATCATTTTTTTGGTATCAAGTTTACTGTCAGATATAATCAATAAATTATACATCGTATATTTTACAATCTTTAAAACGTCTGATGACGCTCTAATTAATTTTCAAAATTTAGTAGAACTGTCCCAAATGTAATAATTGTAAGGTGTAAAAACAAGTGCATTACTGACTGAATGACTCGTTTAGTACACGTGTTAAATTAGCGCCAAACGCTTTATTCCCCCGATAGTGGGGGAAGCTGTACGTGCTTCGGAACGTTTTCTGCCGGTCACTTTGCCTGTCAGCACGCGATCCATATATAGTCGAGGAGCTATAGAGGAGGTGACTGTTGCACGGAGATGTGTCCGGAACCTTTTTTTACTGAGTGTCTTCCTAACACCTACAGATCATTTTTAGCTATGGTACGCTTTTCTACTGTGGGGAGATTTTTCAAAATGGCCGCCATGCCCTGCCACGCTAACATTAGTAAAATCCATATATCTCGGAAACTACTCGTTTTAGCCCATTATTTCATAGGACAAAAAGTGTTCAGAACACTTTTTTACATTGGATAAAATATATTTCAGTACTATAAATTATTTTTACATTTGTCCAATAAACCACATTTACAAAATCTATAGCATGAGATAGAGCTTAATCTGCATGCACACTTATTTTGAAATCCGCAAGTCTTGCAAGTGCATGGGTGTGGAAAGTCATCTGGTAGATTCTGTTCAATAATTTTTGGCATCCATCCTGATTCACATTCTTCATATCCATAAAGAGAAGGGTCAAGATGTAGTGAATTTTGTTCTTCCAACAGGTTGTACCACCGAGCAGCTTGTAAATATGCCCTCTTTATATGTAGAGAAACACTCCAAGATGCTGGAGGGAGCTTTGTGAAGTCCAACTTTTTCATTTGATGGTACTTAGATGTACGAAGATCATCCATTTCCTTAAAACCTTTGCTTAGTACTCTTGTCAAGTATTCCTCTGCCTTTTCAATCATATTATCCGTTAATTCTTCTCTTCCAAATTCTTGTATAATGTATGCACAGCCTTTAGCTTGTGTAAGAGCAGAGTGCTTTGTTCCAAATTTGCTCGGTGTGTCACAGCCAGTTAGTGAATGTAGAGCGGGCAGCGTTTCAATGACCTGTTTGTCCAAAGCTTCTGATAGTTCATGAAGTGGAACATATCTTGCGGTTTGCCCAGTCCCAAAAAGAATCCATAATTGCTTTAATCCATTAGACTGGAACACTTCGTGGAAGTAGTACACTGCGCATACAAATACGTCTGTGTCAGATGATGCTACTACTGTAGGATATTTTCATCACCCATAGTGTTGATGGCATGATTAACGTGCAGAAATATTCGTTCATCAGCTTCTTCAAGAGAAGATCTCAACGAGACTTCTTCTGTTACCTCATTTCCTTGCACCTTTAGTGCCTCTTCCCCAATCACACCACTTAAGTACACAGTTGCTCTCGAGAATCTGTCCTTATGTTCGAGAAAATAAAGTTTGAAGATTTTTTTGTAGTTGTGTTTTGTTGTGGTTTGATGCCCAAAATGCATCCATATCTTTAGGCAAATCTGTAAAATAAGTTGAGATTGTCATATTGATAGGATCTTTTTTCATGCGTCTCAGTCTTTCATCCGCTTTGATGCTGTTGTCCACATACGAGTCAAAAACTATATCCACCCTATTAGCATTTCTTGAGAGTGAAATGAGTCTGCTTAAAATAATATCGGCAAAATCTCCAAACGTTTTCATGGAATTTCCAGCAGCAGCAGACAATACTCGAGCATGTTGCATGAAATCAAAGACTATGCACGAAGTGATTGGAGGGATCTGAAGATTCTGCTGAGATGTACAAGGAATTATACTCTCCAGTTGTTTAAACATCTCAGATTTATTAGTTTTTTGTAAGATTCCATTGTTAGTCAAGAAAAAGGATGTACTGGTCAATTCATAATTTAAAAGTTTGTCTACAGAATGACCCCGGTCTCTTGCAATCTCTACTAGCCTCTGAGCATTTGATGTTTCGTTTATTACATCAACAGGTTTTTATGGCACCTTAATCTGATTTCTTGATTTTCTGCTCAACGGGTCAAACAGTTTCCTTGATTTTTGTATGAAGACTTCTTAATGAAACGTTTCATATTTTTGTTGTCCTTCAACAAAACACGTTTGCTTAAAGATTTGTTCTTGCTTTGACAAGTGTTTGCCAGTTGCAAAGTTTAGTACTTGTTCCTCGTCTTGCAAAGAAAATATATTATGTCTTTCATTGATGAAATTCATGATTTTAACAATCAACTGGTTGTCCTTTTTGTTATAGACTCTGAAAACTCGTTATGTAAGTCATACTCATCATTTTCCGTTGTTCCACACATTCTTCTGTGAAGAATATTCATAGAATATGTCTCGTGCTTTATTATGTCCTGCAATGCTACCGCTTCTTTTCTTCGGGTCATACCAATTATACCACTCTGTCCTTTTACTGGTTTATTATAGCACATCTCCAAGCCTTGATCCATAGCAACACTACTAAATTTCTTGCCTCCATGTTGAACCACGAATTCGCCTTTCATAAACTCATCATATATGCTAGGATGTTTCTCTCTTAGTTTCAAACAGTCTTCATAATAAACTGATCCCCATCTTGCATAATTGACTTTACCACAAGAAAAAAATAAGGGCAATGCTCTTTTAAATGCAGACATGTGCAGTTCCCAGTTTCCTTCTCTGTCACCTCTTATTATGTCCCGCAATATAGGGTAAAGTTCTTGAAGAAAGGTGTTCCAGTATAAGAACATGTTTGATTTGTCTTCCCCTGCCTTAATAAACTCAGCAAAGTCGGCATTAAATTCGTACTGGAGACTGAGTATGATTTCAATATTCTTTTTCGCATTAACAGAGTCTTTTCCATTACAAAACTCCTCTAATTGCTTTATATGGTCAAAGAGAGGTTTGCATTTTTCTATGTCACTGTTGAGGAAAAACTGTTGACGTTGTAATTGTTGCAAAGCCTCTGCTACTATTCTCATACCTCGAACTCCCCTAGAATAGTGTTTTCCTTGCAGAACACTTTCAACAACTTTTGGTCCAAATACCTCTGTTTCTACCAGAGCTTCGGTAATACCACTGTCCTTGAGATACTGTCCCAAACAGTTGATAACAATTTTTGCCGAGTGAAAAGAACGCATTCCTAGAAATATACTGTCAAATTCGGTGGGAAATAGCAGTTGAAGTTCTTTTGCTATATGGTATACCCCTTCGTCACTCCAGAGAGCTCCACAACTTTGACTAACCTGTGACATTGCATCTTGAAAGTTTATCAGTGTTGTGAATATGGAGGCTTGACTTGTGGCAGGATGAGGAAGAATAGGTACACAGGCTGAAAGAGTTTTTGGTATATGTATTTCTGTTATTAATGAATTGAAAGCACCCCATGAGGGTATTTTACTAAAGTCAGAAAAAGTGGCACCTACGAAATTAAATGTGGATAAAAATCTAGCCAATGACCATGTCAACTCAATATCTTTAATTGTCAGTCACAGAGTCTGTTCTTGAGATATTGGATGGGACGAATTCACTATCAATGCATCCCCTCTTTTTTGGTTTAGTAAAATGTACTAGCTTTTGGCAACTCAAGACATCTTTTAGTTTCTTCTGTTGTTTGTCAATTGCAAAATCATCTATTCTTAGACGAGTGTCATTATGTTCACTTTCACTCTGGAACAGGACTAGCACAGTATCATGTGAGCCACCAATTCCAGACATAGTGTTCTTCTCATGATCGAAGTTATCTATTGAACCTCGAAGTGGCTTATCTTTCACGAAGTGTGTAGGGAGTGGAACCCTGTGATTTTCTGCAAGAATTACTGATCTTTCTGCAAAATAATAATTTGTCCTTTGAAGCGTTTCGTAGCTACTACATAAACCAACAATATTTAGCGATGTTATCAAAGTTTTGGATTTACAGGTTTCGTGGATTGCTTGTGCAGTTAAAACATGAAAAGGAGTTTTCTTCCGGCCATTGTGGAATGCATGATATAATATCTGGAAGAGGGTATCACGTTTTCTTTTCACACTTTCATTTTCTTTAATTGATGATGGTGATGTTGATAATGCCATAATTCTTTGAAAAAAATTGTCCCAGAATTCAGGCCTGTTGTTGTTAAAATGTAGTAGACTCATTTCTAAGTCTCCTGCATCACAGAATTTGTCATCTAGCTGGAAGTCATACTGTTTAAGCTCTCTCGCTAATTCATCAGTTATATCTTTTAAGCTGTTAGAGCTGCGGATTCTTTGGATTGTTTTCGAATCACTTATGTTTGCGAAATGTACAATCTGGGATTTTGAACGTTCCTTATGATAAGTGAAAGCTATTTCCTCTCCGAAATGCTTAAACAATACACTTTTCATTTGCCTATTTGAAAGAAGAGACTCAAGTTCACATTCAGAATTCATAAATGAGGTAAGATCTGACAGTTCGTAACCATTTTCAGACAGGCCTAGTTTATCAAGTAACTTTTAAAATCCTGTTGTAACATTGGACTCTTGTATCAAAGTTTCAAATTGTTCAACATTTCTGGAGTACTTTGATAAGTAGTTAGTCATGCATGATTTATGATATAGAACATCAGCTGTGAAAACCCTTTCTACATCATCAAGAATGCTCACCCTTGCAAAAAGATCATCTTGAAAGTGGTGTGTCGCTGTTAAGAATTTCTCAGCTCTTTCTTTTTCACAAATTCTCAGAAGTCTCAAATCTCCTTTGTATTTTTTGTTATTACAAATAACACACAATTCTCCATCGCCTTTTTGTCTTGTGCTTTGTCTTCTTCTGATGTCATCACTATCCTCTGATTTACTAGTTGAAGCTTTTTCAATTCCAACTGAGCGGTCCTTTTTATGTGCCCTATTTGCTTTCAAACAGTATTTTTTGTAGCACTCGAGATGGTAAAAAAATTCTTCTTTGTTGAGTTTCTTAATAAACTCGACATCCTCACAATAATTCGATGCTTCAGTTAATTTTTTTTCTCCCGTTATCAGTCCCGTACGTCTTTTTTCCTGTTACGTCTTTTTCACATATAACACAAAGTTCAGAGATATAATGAATTTTCCTCTTCTTGGTTGCTGGGGCAAGTTGTAATTTCTTCATGTTTGGTTTGTTTCAACCTAAATTAGGCAATACCATAATTCCATTCAGTTATATCCTGCAACAAACAAAAAGGTTATTCAGGATATAGGCCTAAACACACTTTTTTGTTTAAATATCCGATGCAGCAAATAAAAAGTATGTTATTCTAATGTAAAACGTGTTTTTAACACTTTTTGTCCTTTACAATTTTTGATTACAATGAGTGGTTTCTGAGATATATGCATTTTTCCTCAGGATGTTCTAATGCTTGCACAAAATGGTGCGGCAGCCATCTTGAAAAAATCTCCCCATGTCACGAGCGCGTACCCAAGCTAAGCTCAGCTCCATGGCTAGCTCAGCCAATCGTTGTCGTCGCCACTTCACGGTGTAGCTTATAGCCTGTTCCGTCTTCTCCCATAGATCTTCTGCCAACTGGTTTGTAGTCTACAGTGCGCTTTACTAGCCTCTGGTGGTCAATTCTGTAGACGTGCTCCATCCACTACTGCTTTCGTTCTTCTATCTTATCATCGATGGAGAATCACAGTTCGGCCCTTATGTGTTCACTATGCATTTGATCCCTTAAGGTGGCCACTGACGATCACTCCAAATGGCGAAAATTTAATTGTTCCACGCCAAATGGACTGTGGAACGACCGTCAGTGTAAAAACCTGAGTGGATTATTTGGAGTTACGTGGAGTGGTTGGAATTCCATCAGTCCGAAAATCCATCGCGCCACTCCAAAAGTCCATCACTCCAACCGACCGTGAGTGTGGAAAACTAATGGAATGGAACAATGGAATGGCGCGATGGAACGCTCGTGAGTGGGGGAATCTTGCCTTTTTTGGAACAGTCGACTCACAGCGGTTGAAGCATACACTTCAACTAACATGGCTGCCGGCAGAGAATTTGTGACTCAATTTATCGAGATGTACAAAGAGCTTCCGTGTTTGTGGAAAACCACAGATCCGGATTACCACAACAAATCAAAAAGAAATTCCGCAATGGACCAACTCCTCGCTTTTTTTAAAGAAAAGGACCCGGACGTTACCAGGGATTATGTTAAAAAAAAAAATCACCTCTCTACGTGGTTCCTTCAGGAAGGAGTTGAACAAGGTAAGTCATTCATTTGTTTTTACGATTTTTTTTCACAAACGTACAAATTCAATGCAATATAATATTTCATTATTTATTTTTTCTATCCAATCGAGGCTCGTTCCCGAGTTTTCAGATCAATTTTATGTTATCAAGCGAATCAAATAAAACACGCTAGAAATAAAGCCGCGTTTACACCGGAGTTAGTAACACGTGTTTCTAACATTTGTTGATAACCACCAAGAGTCGGTAACATTCTTTGATCTTCCAAGAATGAACATTTGTTACTAACTCCGGTGTAAACGCGGCATAACACTTCGGTCAAATAACAAATCTTTATTTTGTAATGTAAACATCGATCTGATGAAGCGAATTTTTTATTTCATATTATTTCGTAGTAATTAATATTAATTTTATTCGTAAAATTTGTTTTAATGACATAAACTGACATTTTTTATAGGTCCGAGCATCTGAGCGGTCTGGTACAAGTCCTGATGAGGTTCATGTACCAAAGCTCTGGTACTACGATTTGATGACTTTCTTGGAAGATCAGGAAGTTCCTCGTCAGTCGAAGAGCGGTTATTCCATACTGGATGAGATGTTTGTTGATGACGAGGTAAGCCAATACAAAAACCATTTTACTTGTTTAACAAATTTATTTTTTAAAAAGCCGTAGTACAAACAATTTTACAATAAATGCTAATAATTGAAAATTACATTTTGAAAATGATGCAGTAAAATTATGTTTAACTAAGCGATTGAAGGGTTTTGCCAGTGTACTGCTCCAACCCCATTGAAATATTCTACATACATTTCCCTCACCAACTTTGCTCATGCGCTTGAATTATGAGGGTTGTTTTCCAAAGAAACCAGCGAATTCTCAAAACGTGATTCTTCCTCTTCTATGTCATCTTCGTTGAAATAACGAACACAGGTTTTACGAAGAAAGTTGTGGAGTACACAACAACATAGTGTCACGATCTCAATTCTATCTAACTTCAAGTTTATAGGGGTGTGAAAAATCCGAAACCGTTTAGCTAATATTCCGAACACATTTTCGATAATCCGTCTAGCTCGTGACAATCTGTAGTTGAAAACTCGTCTTTCATTATTCAACGTTTTCTGACTGAAAGGTTTCATGAAGTCATGTCGAAGACTAAAAGCTTCATCTCCAACAAACACGAATGGTAAGGGATCAGTTGAATTTGTACACCTTTGTGGTGGTGGGATATTGAGCTCATTGAGGACAAGTTTTTCGTAGAACTCAGTATTTTTTAGTACCCCACCATCTGAAATCCGGCCGTTAGTTCCAATCTCACACCAAATAAATTCGTAGTTGGAATTGGCACAAGCTATCAAAACCAAGCTGTGAAAATGTTTGTAATTCCAGAAGGCAGAACCACTTCCTGCTGGTGGGATGATTCTTATATGCTTCCCATCAACCGCCCCTAAACAGTTGGGGAAGTTCCATCTGTTTTCAAAGCCTCTGGCTATAGTTTGCCATTCTTCTTGAGTATTGGGCAACTGGAACAAAAAAATACTCAGAATTAGATAGTGTGTACATTTGAAATAATACAAACAAAATAAATTGAAAAAAAAATTATTAATTTAAGCTGTTATAAATAGATGTTTTTTAAATTTTAGGTTGATGAATCTGGGAGCAGCACACCATCTTCACAGTCTCAGGAATCAACTCCTGGGCCACTCGGAGGAAGCTTTAAAAGGCCCAGATCAAAGGCGGATAAGGTTTTGGAAAAAATCGCAAGCAAAATTGATGAGCCCCTTCCGAGCCCAACTGTCCAAATGCCACCAAAACAGCAGCATGACAAATTTGGAGAATACATCGCTGAGAAGCTACGCTCAATAACTCAACCAGGACAGATAACAATTTGCCAAAAAATAATAAATGACGCTATTTATTATGCCGAGTTAGGTGCACTTAATTTAAATTCGCGAATTTGTACTGATTATTCTTTGGCCCAGGAACCCTCCCAAATTCGGGCTGGCAACCAAGACCCCATAATGCATGCTTATATGGATGCTGTGCATAGCGTTATTTAAGCAAATATTTAAATTTTTTCATTATTTTTACATTTTATAGTTTTTATTGTGTTTTATTATTGTATATTATTTACATAAACTATTACTTTTATTTTCTTTAAGTATGTATTTATTATGTATTTTATTTTGTTAATTTATGATATTTTTCTATCAATAAAATTGTATTGAAATGTGTGACAAAATTTCATTTTAATCTAGTTTAACCTAAAAATGTCTAGTTTATCTAGAAATGTTGATATAATGAATTAGAAATGAAAAAAGTTTGAACTCACCTTCAAATAATCGTTGATGAGACATTTTAGTATTGCCAAGCAGGTTTCCGGAATTATAATACCCAGGTGCTGTGGAGATATTGCGGTGACAAATTTCAATTCTTCATAGCTCATCCCAGATGCCAAAAAACGAAGGGTTGCAGCTAGCCTCTCGTGAGCGTTGATGCTCTGCCTCATGTTAGTGGCTTGTTTTTTAATAAGGGGTGTCACCATTTGAAGAAGTTTGAAGTAGGTATCTTCGTCCATCCTCAAATAGTTCCTCCAGTCGGATGGTTCCAGGGTTAGCTCATTCATGAGGTTAACGTGTGACAGAGACCTTCGATTAAGGAGCCATTGTTTCACCCACTGTTTTTTAGGTCTCCTTCTTTTCACACATAAACAAACAGCGGTTGAAATCATTAGTAATCTGTTATCCATGATGATTGATACTGGAATGAGGGAAACTAAATGGAGTGATCGTGAGTCATGCCATTTGGAATGATCGTCAGTGGCCGGCTTAAAATTGTCTTCACTCCAATGACTCCAATCACGCCACTCCATCATTCCATTATGCCATTTGGAACGATCGTCAGTGGCCGGCTTTAGGCAATAACCACTCACGTGCCTTAATAATTTCATTTCAGCAGTTTGTATATACTGTTTTTTTATCGTCCATGTTTCAGTAGTATATGTAAGAACAGGTATCGCCATGTACATAGCATACGCCATGTATGTAAGAACAAGTACAGTAACAATACAGGTACAGGATAACAATTTTAATCTAAAATACTAGAGTTGTCCGCGTCCTAATAGTGTCTATAAATTCTCATTCATATTCTGCATAACTGAAAAGCATGAAAATTCTGTTGCAGATGTAGCATGTGACCACGTTGAAGGAGGAATGTACATAGGGCCAGAGTTTCTTCTGGGCCAAGTTTACGATGGAACCAATGCTCAAGAAGTCCGCGAGACTGTCGTCTTGTACCGGCCTGTATATGTATGTGTCACCCGTAACAATGACTGACTGAAAACCAGTACAAACGAAAACTATCTTTGTTATATGTATAAAAGATATTAATGTACAATATCAATGTTTATTTTTGTTCAACATTCACCAGTGTTAAAATGAATATATTTCCTTTACTTTTGAGATGTTGATATGATGTTAATAAAATATTATAATGATTTTTTGTAAATATATATATTTAAACTGTTGAATATTGTCTTACAAAAAATTTGTACCAGATTTAATAATAGTAGGCATAAACTTGGTGATATATAGGATATTTCATAAAATGAATAAACGAATAAAAAAAAAATCTTTTAATATGAAAAGCAACAGAAAAATGAAAAAGTGAATAATGTAAAACTGCAGCTCAATACACAAATACATGACAATCTGGTAAGGTTCTCTTAGTCATTAAACAGTTTTAAAGAGTTCTACATGTGTTGATTAAAGTGGTTTTCTTTCCTGGTGGAAGTACAGAGATCCAGAAAATCTGGTGACTGTAAAAGAAGTTCGTACCACTTCCACTTACCAGAATAATTATTTTAGTATATAAGTAAGAAATACAAATCATTAACTAAATTACCAGGTAATGAAAATATTATTCAACTGACTAGTGTATGGGTCATTCTATGTCAAGTAACCTCATAATTTAAAAAAATAATTTTCCATGTACAACTTTTTTTTATACTATAGCCAAATATTCTGAAGCACATGGGAATTTGTGGCTGCTGCACTTTTACTACTTTTAATGTTAATTACTGGTAGTTATATATTTGAGTATTTAGAAAAAACGTGTATTAAGATTTTTGTTTTGACTTAGTGAAGAATAAAATTAATTTTTCAGTAAACAATCTTTTGTTCAAAACACGATAGAAACAAGAAAGCAATATTCTATTATTTCATAACTTACTAGTTATAGAACTACTGAATGAACCATAAGAATTCATAATGTTCTTATTTAAATTTGATATATCCGTTACACTTGATCTTTTCTTTCTCCATTTTTTTGAAGCAAAATACATTTCATCAATTTTTTCAGACAAAATATAGGCCTAAACACTTCATAAAAACAGCAACTCAAAGTAACTACCATAGGTTTTTCAGCTGTGTGCGAGATATGAATCTGGCAGCAGAATATCAAGTTTTTTAGCCAAATGAATCAGAAAGTTGTCACACAGTAATGGCAAATAACTGCTACAATGTAATGGCCCATATAAAAACACTTTGCCGTAATTTCTTACTGTTTGAACTCAGCCTTAGGGTATGAACATGCTGGTAGACTGCAGCTTACTGTGAGACATTACTGTACTGTGAGACGTTGCGACAAGTCAACTAACAAACACACCGAAGAGTTTATCTTTACTTTTGTTGTCGCAGATGAGAGAAGTGACTGTTTTCTCTCTTATAAATTCTAAAACTTATACTTTTTACTTGTTACGTATATGTATAGTTTTATTGATTGATTGAAATATACTCATTAAATCATAACTCATGTTATCAAGTTATAGTGACAGTGACGACACGTATATGTCATTAAGTACAAAATGGTGGCTAATATCTAACTTCTCAAACCGCAACTCCATAAATTAAAGAAGATAAGATTTAGACAAATATCAACACCTATTTTAATGACTAAAAAAAGATCCAGAGAGATTTCATGCATACATGAGAGTGACGTATATATATGTACAATATACAAATGTATTTACAAAAGTATCAAAATAAAAATTGGAAAATGCAAGACAACTACCATACGAATCCCATTTTGCCAGTAGACAGACTGGTCTTGACCATAAGATAAAACAACTTAAAAATTTAAATAAATATATATATAATTATAAATACTGTAATTTATATTTTTAATTTGTACAAAACTTCAAAATTGTATGCCTCAAAAAATTCTGTTTCACTCAAATTTAATACAATAAAATAAAAATATCTATTGTAATGTGTGAAATAAACATTTTATTTATAAACATTTCTGCCTACTAGATTAACTGTAATACGACAATATTGAAGAAGACATTTCATCCAAAGTAGGTATTTGATCACGTAGTTGACAATATTGAACGTTTCCATAATTGAAACACTCAATATTGTTTTGATATACAGATGTTTTGAGTGGGGGAAGTCATGTGATTTGAGTGAACCGATCAGGTAGCATGCCACCTTACTACATTGCCGTCTTCCGTGAGGCAAAAACAAAGTAATTTGTTCTTGCCTCACTCTAACAGTAAGCTGCATAGTAATGTAGTACAGTAAGCATCTTCGACATGTTCGCTCCTATTCAAATATATAGATTTGTTATGACCTCACTGTCGTACAGTACAGTAATGTCTCACAGTAAGCTGCAGTCTACCAGTAATGCTGCGTCACCATGTTCGTACCCTATATTTACACCTTCAAAAATCTGTCCGATTTCATTGCATGATTTGGTGACAGTGTACTGTATACTAATAACTCACGTTAACAAATGGTAAATTAATAATTCTGCTGGTTGGCATATAGTAAATTGATACTTCTTCAGCTAATGACACGAAAGTTTCAGTTATAGGCAGAACTTTCACAGTACTCGTTCCCATTAGAAATCTGTAGTTTTTTATTGCCCATGGAAAGTTCTAATGACCAATAGTATCTGATTTCCCATGGTTCTATGGTATAACCATTACAAATGTAAGACTTTCATTGATTTATAACGTGAATAAATATAATTGTTTTAATTATAAAGTTACACAAGTAACGACAAAATAACATAAAATGTGTCAGTTTCTAACATACTGCTATTGTCTTAAACACATAATACGTCGTCATAACATTATATGAATGTTTATCCATAGTTTTCATAGTTGTACCCACACACAGTAATTTCAGCTACTGTCAACTAATTGTTTGCCAGACAATAATGATTCATTTATTGTGTATTGATGTTGTGTATTTATTTTTTTACAAATGCCAATTAAAAATTCAATGACATTCCATTGTTTATTATAGATAAATATATAGAATAAAATTGCCTTTATTAGGTGCCAATAAAAGCCTACATATATTTGAATGTTCATACCTAAAACGTTAAGTAATGAATGGTGCTTTTTAAATCATCACTACAGGTAAATTCTTAAACGACATCACTATAAAATACAGTAGCATGCCAAGTTTACACGTACAATGTTCATAAAAATTAAAGGCTGGTTTAAACTATAAAATATCGTTGATGAAGATCTTTCATAAACGTTTTACTGTAGGGCATATTTTATTTATTTAAGATTTGATACAATATTCTTGGATTTCGTTGTCCATGACGTGTCCGTTACTTAGTAATACTTACTAAATATAATTATTTCACTACGACTCGGAACACGTTGTTACGAGTCGTAGTGAAATAATTATATTTTGATACAATATGTAATTAGCTACAGCCCATGACATAAAGTTCTTATTATAGGTCTTTTGTGTAGCTTAATTAATAGCATTTATTACAACATGTTTTATATTGAAAAAAAGAAGCAGAAGTGTATTTGGGTTAGGCCATAAATCACAAGATGTGAAATGTAAATATTTATAAGAAGATTTCTCTTGCAGTTGCATTAGAGGCTGTTATAAAAATTATTTAAATATGGAAGATATTACATATAATTTATATTTTTAAAAGTGCTGCCATCTTTCAAAGTGCCATACTGAGTGTTGCCATTTTTAATCCAGTCTTGTTTAACAGCGTGCTATAGTCTTTCGGTGCATAAACAATGTTTTGTGAAAGATATTGCCAAACTGTTTCATTTTGAGAAAGAAATTGTAGTACAAAAGTCTCTTGCATTATAAGGAAAGATCCTCCACTATGCTCATAAATGTTTTTAAAAACTAAATTCATAAAATATCTTAGCCAAATATATTTTATAGCTCCACGCTGGCCTACATTACATTCAGAGTCACAATACACGATACATTACATCTCTTTTTACCCTTTGGTTTAAAAATTATACTACACCAAATATAATTAATTGGACTAGGTAATAATGTTATTACAAAAATCCTTAAAGTCGTAGTGACCACCAATCAATGAATTTTTCCAGTGAAGGGTTTGTGAGGATTGGTCAAAAAATAACACAAATTTTAAATTATTTGTGTTGACATTTCGACAATGTTTATTGTATCATCAGGACAATTGTTTCTGACACCAAACACACAACTGTTTGACGTGTTTGGTGTCAGCAACAATTCTCTTGATGATGACAATAAACATTGTTGAAACGTCGACACAAATAATTTAAAATTTGTGTTATTTTTTTATCGATCCTCACAAACCCTTCGCCAGAAAGTTATTACAAAAAGATTAGATGTCAAAATATCTTCTATTTCATGTAAATGTCAGACAATGTAGTAAACAAGAATCCTTTACCTTCACTATTCTTTTGAAAGTAACACACCTTCCAGATTCTACCATCATACTTACATGATCCACATATTACCTCCTTTGCCAACATCTTCCCCAACAGGTTTCTTTCCTTCAGGTATGTTCAGAATCAGTCCATTAAATCTAACCACATAGCCTAGAAATTTATCTCCCCCTTTCCTCTTTTATTTTCCTCTAAAACTTCGACATCTCTCTCTCTCTCTCTACACAATCTCCTTCAGTTTCTACTTTTCCTCAAAAAGCATCTACAATGAAGCATTTATCCAATACTGTAAAATGTAAACTCTTTTTTAAACTGTGTATAGTCAACTGTAAATAGACATCAATATACAAAAGCCTTCTAGCAGTATATTATGTTTTGAATTTACACAAGGTACAAAAAAACATATTTGGCATGTAATTACTGCCATTAATTTTCAAGGGCTTGAGCACGACATACTCATAATTTAATATAACAATAAAATAATTCTTATTATATTGTTATTTTGCTCTTTATATACACAGTGTGCTTTCTTCAAAATAAAGAATAAAATAAATCTACTACCTATTCACATCTGACCAAAATGTGACTAGTAAATAAAGCATGCCAGAAGCTGCTAAGGAAATCACAAGTTTACATGCTTTTAACCATATCTTGAACATACTCTGTTGTATTTCTTATGCGATTTGGACAATACCAGCAAAGAAAACTACTGTAATTTAAAAAATTTTTAAGGCATACTAATTTTTTAACTGTAAATGGATAATTTTAATATACACTGTGTTAGCCATATAACAAAAAAATATGTAAATCAATAATTCCATGTTTACATTTGATTTTATCAATTTATTGAACCCCTAAGCCTCGAAGTTGATGATCACCCTCCCCACACACACACACACATACATAAAACCTGTATGTATTCATTCCCCCTATGACCCTATAACTATTTAACTAGCATTTATGAAATTAATTTTTATTTATTTTAAAAAAAACCCCAATGAACAGAATTATGAAATCCACTTACAGTATATAAAAATTTTCATTTAGAGATTAAACATGTTAAAAACAACTAAGTTTCATGTGAGGTCAATACATCTTGATGCATTCTTTCTACTTATGTGTAATTAAATTGGTTATCAATTATGTGATTCATTGTTATAGCTGTACAAATGTGTTAATGTGGATCCTAACTGTTCAGTTAAAGATGTATCATTTCACTGGTAGACTTCTGTTGTCAGAGCTTTTAATAACAGTACTTTTTTTGGTTGAGAAAATTATATATATATATATATATATATATATATTACAGTTTATATTTATAATGAATTTACCTCAAGTTATTTTTTCCTTATTAGGAACATGTTTCGGGTACCATCTTGTACCCATCCTCAGCCTTCCGGTTTTTGTGTCTGATGAAGTACATATGTGTTGGTTGACTATTATTATTGTGGCTTCCTGTTGGCTTCTGGTACTTCAAATTGGTTTTATTGCGTGTGATTGTGGTGTATGTTTAGTTTTTTGTGTATTTTCGATGATGAGTGCTTTGAATATTATGTCATGTTTTGTATTGATTTGTATTTGTTCAGGTATTAGTTTGTTTTGTGTTTTATATTTGTATATTTGTAAATTTTCCCAAATGTTCATAATGGTGCCTTTGTGTGGTATATGTTTTATTAGTGTCACATTGGTTATGTCTGGGAATTCATGTCCTGTGTTTATTGCATGCGTGGCTAAATTGGATTTATATATTTCTGTTTTTTTGTATGCGTTTAGGTGTTCAAAATAACGTTTTTCAGCTGTTTTTTTGTTTGTCCTATGTAACATTTATTGCAATCTTCGCATTCAATTTTGTATATACCGTTAGTTGTTGTATTATCTTTGTTGTGTGGGTTGTTTAGTTTTTGTAAATTATTTTTATTAGTTTTGTATGCTATTTTTATATCTGTGTTTTTAAATAGTTTTGTTAGTTTTGTCATTTTATTATTTATGTATGTGAATGTGGCCCATTTTTTGTTGTTGTTATTATTTATGTGTTGTTCATTTTGATTAATTCTTAATTGTTCAGTTTTTATTTTATATTTTATTTTATTTTCTATTTTGTTTACAGATTTTTATTGTATCCATTTTCATGACCAATTTGGTATATTATATTTCTTTCTTTGTCAGTTTCTTGTTTGTTTAGGGGAATTTTGTACATTCTGTTAAATAGCAAATAGAATGCTGCCATTTTATGTTGTGGTGGGTGGTCAGAATGGTTAGGTATAATGATGTTAGTAGAAGTTGGTTTTCTATATATTGCATATTGTATGTGGTTGTCGTATCTTGTGATGGTTATGTCTAAATAGTTGATTTTGTTATGTTTTTCTTTATCTTCTGTGAACTGTATTTTAGGATGTATGTTATTGATTTGTTTCAGTATGTTCTCTGCATTTGTGTTTTTGTATCAAATAACCCCCACTTTCAAGTATAACTAAGTTATCTAAAGAGAAGAGAGGGGAGACAAAGCTATAACGTTCACTGTCTCACTTCCATATATTATTTACCTCTCTGTCTCACACATGCTTCCGTTGTTCTCGCCAGTCTTGTTGCAGACCATGTTCACTATATGAAACACTGCACAAAACTGTTCTGCACATGTGCGAAGTGAATGCAAATTTTGTTAGCCCCGCAATGAGGTATTTGTCTACTGCACATCGAGACCCTAGTGTTCAGTTTACATCGTCCTGCCTCTAAGCAAAGAACTGAACTCCAATAATCAAGCCTGCACATCAAAAACTTTTTGAGTATAAGAATTAATTTCAGTTGGCCACATTCCCAATCAGCATCCTAATACAAAGGCATGTGTACACATCACACACAATTTTTCTTCTTCTTTAGTGAAAAACAAGCACTTGGGTGACTTTGGCCAGCGTACCGCTGTCACTCACCTATACTGAGCCTGAGCATAGGCGGTACTTATGTTTATTTGAAATTACCCAAAACACTAACTTCCACCTCTCAGGTGCCCTCCATCTGGTACCATGAAATATCTTTGTGCAGTTTTTTGCTGCCATATACTCAATGACATGACCCCTCTCAGGATGTGATCAAGACAATTCAATCCCTAAACCCTAATGAAGAAAGTAAGTCTAAGATTTTTTGAGCTGTATACGATTTCCAGTTTTTCCTCTGTTGCCATATTCCATTTTCATGGATAGGCCCGTAATACTCGGCACCTTTTTTAAAATACAAGAACATATACATATAATACCCAGCTACACCAGTTTCTTTATATACAACTATGATACTATCAATAAACATTTAGACAGTCAATATAGTATTTCCATTACTTTACAACTCATATAACTCATGCCATTCACAAATCAAAAGCGTCTACAAATATTTTGTATCTTACTTACAATCTTTCTCTACGTGAAGACATGCCAATCATATTTTCTCCTATTTCAATCAACTACTGGCTTTTCAAAAAATTTTCCTATAAACTATTAGGTCTTCAATAAACTGCAAAATTTTACTACTTTCTTTTTATTTGTATTTAAAAGAAAGTCTGGTTATAATTGCGTGTAACTATGTGACCCTATAATTATCTCTGGTTTTAACTATTGGTTCCCTCCTTTAAATAAGATTTATCTATTGACTGGAAGCAACATACTTGTTTATGTGAAGAACTCTTCCTATAAAAACATTCTGAACTGACGTAAGTAAACATTTCAATCATGAATGTGGTTTTGGTTGACTTTTTATCAGAAATACTAAATCAGTACCAAGTGAATAGATTGCAAACCAGTACAATCTAATAATAATAGTGATCTATGCTATAGCATATGCTAAAACAACAGGTTACAATAATATACATGTGGGACAAAATAAGATGCTGTCTTTTCAAAAGGCTGGTTTGGTAATGTATATGTTTTTGATTTCTTAGAAATATAAATAAAAGATAAACTAAAAATGTTGCTTGCATCATCATTTTGTTACACAATAAAACATTGTGTCACTGAGTTTGACTTTTCATAGAAGCTTTTTCAGCAAAAAATGTCATACTGATAACTTGACAAGAAGCTTCCTAAAATAAAGAGATCCTAATGTTAGCATTAAGACTTTTATATGTAACCGTTTTTCTACACTTATGTTACAGTACAGATAGTAATTTATATAAATAATATTTTTAATTATCAGTACAGATTTTTTGTATTGTAAATTAAAGAGAATAAGGCCAAGACAATACGCTATACTATAATTAATGAAAAAGTTTGCTAACTCTAAAATAAAGACAGTAAACTATGTATATGTAATCGTTATATTTTTATAACAAACATTATTTGCATACTAATACGAACCTAATTAGGAAAGTCATGTTTAGAAAAAAAAAGAATTGTGTAAATAAGTAAATAAATTAATATGAAGGTAGCACTTATATTTAAACAGATTATTGTTGTAGAATGTTACATGGGTAAGTGAGTGACTATAAATCCAATATCGTACAGAATAACTATGGGTCTCAGATGGTACACTGATAGCACTGAACAAGATGAATACTGTATATCTGTTGTTTTACTTCCCTCTATGTTAAAAAAAAGAGTACCGAACAAAAGGACAGTTATGGATCATAAACCAAGGTGTCTGGATACACAAGGTTAGTAACAGTATAATTATAATGTTGCTAGTCAGTAGGGCAACTATATACCTTATAATTTTCTAAACAAAAAAGGCAAGTAATAGGTTTGACAAATATACAGTGAACATATGAAATAAAGAATACCAAAAAATAGCATTTTTTTACAACTTCTTTTACAAAAATAGACCCATTTGTTACAACTTCTCTTGACCTGTCATACAGGTGTGGCAACAATCTTCCCACTTCTGCAAATAGTTTTATAACTCATCTATTTTCAATTCTTGCTAGTACATTCTTATCACAACTTCAACCTCAAAGTTATTTTGCACAACATTATCTGTACAAAATTACTTTTTTTGTTGATTGCTAACAATCACATGATTATAAGTCAGATAAATACGTTGGGAATATTGTCATCACATAATTTTCTTACCTGGTAAGTACAAGAACAATGTGAAGCATGCATCAAGCATTGCTATGATAAAACTATTTTTACACAATTTGTAATTTTTGGTGTACATTATTTTGTAACCTGTCCAGTTCTAAAATACAATAGTGAAAGACAAAAACAACAAGGTACACATTCCACCTGACAAAAGGAGAGATGAAAACTTCTACTTTCTCTCATGTCAAAAAAGATGAATAAACTTAACTCTTGATTTTTATTGTATGCCTTTTTCCTTCAAAATGAATTTTTTCTTTCACAGTTCTGAATCATTGTAACAGAGTAATATAATTCTGAAGCAGCACCTATTCATATACTTTTGAGGGATTTTAAGACTTACATTTTTCTGAATACGCTACATAAGACAAACCCACCAAACACAATTTACATGTAAATTATTAATCAATGCTCATGAAATAAAGTGAAAGAAAAATATAACCACTGTCCCTTTTAATACTATTCTCTTTTTAATCTCTGTTTCATTGAGAGCTCTATTTTTTCACAGATTTTCTTTACAAGGTGATAACACTTGTATGTCCACAATTGAACATAAACTCTACTTTTTAACTGCATGATTCTGGTAGACAAAGATAATTTTACTTGAAAAAACTACGAAAATATATGAATCAGTTTACAGTATCATAATAAAAATGTTAATTTCATGAAGGAGTAAACTGGCTTTACTCAACCACTTGGCAGTACTTTTGAAGTATTCAGGAAACAGTATTACACATACTACTAAGAGTATGTACCATATGTTACAATAATGTTATATTAAGTAATATATGGCCGTATGTTAACATAATGATACAATAAAGCTGAAGATAATATTTCTCTCCAGTTGGATTTATTTAGGCAAACTTTTGCTTATTACTTACTTTTAGTGTTGTTGTCTTCCATAAAAACTACACAATCTAACTCAAATCAATATAAGTACTAGTAAAGAAAACACTAATTATTTGTTTTATTTATGGAAATAGGTTGCACCACTAAAGTAAAAATTGTATGTTTATTTTTTCCAATCAAATCTGATATAACCCCAGGAGTACCATGCAGAGCTTTGATGGAGGTATTAAGTACAGGCAGATGCACCTTTCACATAATGCAGACAATTGCCACAAAACTGTGTCTCTGAATTTCATGGTTTTGACTGAATTTTACTTGGTTTGAATAACTGTTCCAATTGGATTGACTGTTCAGACTTAATGTCTTGGCAAAGAACCAGTCAGTACTGTGTGTGTGTGTGTGTGTGTGTGCGCGCGCGCGCGCATTTTAGATATATACCAAAATCTAATTATTTGCTAGTCTCCACAAAAGCACAGAGTGAAAAAATAATATGGATTATTTAGTCACCACCAACAAAATTGATTTAAATTATGGACAGATTTTTAATACGTGAAAGAGAAAATTAAATTTTACTGACAAACTTCTTACTTGGCCTGCACATTTTTCTTAATCCTGTTAATAAAAATAAACTGAGTATATTTTTGTATCCAGGTTTCAGAGCCATACACAGATAACAATGAATACAGAATTTCAACTGCACATCTTTTAAGAAGATATTTGCATTGTTCAGAGTTTTTTCCTATTTTAGGAAATAACATTTTCTATCTTTGTTTAAATCAGATATATATATATATATATATATAATGCGAGACTACATGCTAACATACAGAAAGTTTCACAAGCTAAAGCTGAACATAACAACTCAATTAAATAGAGAATTTTTTAAAACAAAATAAGAAATGTAGGCTACTTGCATGTGTATTTGATAATGGAAGATGTGGAAGTCATGAATATATTAAGTATGACTTGCAAGTTTTATAACTTTATAATGAGCTTTATCTTTTCTACAAAAAAAATAAACAAAATAAAATCAGTGTTATACTTTAACTCATATAGAGACTACAATGTAATACCATATAAAATGAAATTTTTAATCAATGTATACTGTTTTGTATTAAAATTATGTTCTTTGATTTCATAAGACTTTGTATTTTCAAAAGAGACACTTCTACATGCAAGCACAAGCCTAAAATTGAAGTACTGGCCTAATTCCCATATTATAATCATGTTAACAGAAACATAACCTAGATGGACACAGTGAACGAAACGCTGAACTGTTATTCTGTTGCAACATAAATACTGATTGCATCAAAAAAGCTGAAACAAGGCTACACTCAGCTGTCAGAAGACACAGGTATTTCAACAACACTGTTGTCTAAGCAGTATTAGGTACTGAATAAATTTGGAAACAATGTGTATTACCAAATAAGACTGTTGAAGGCACTAACAGATATTTAACTTATTTTCTTTAAAATTAAACAAATTTTAATTATTCATTTAATTATGTGTTATTCACTGTAACGATATTTATTTTATTCGTGTTACGTGTAAATTTTTATAACCACTTGATACTTTTCACATGCTGACTTAAAAACCAGGGGTCTTTCAGTTTAAAAAACTAAAGATCATATTATTTTAATAACTGTGAGTACAATAATGATGATAATTATAAAATGTAAATCATTGTTGTACAGTTATAAAAACACCTGAAATTATAAGAATATTGTCATTTCAAAAATGACAATTCCTACTTTGTGTGAAACTGTGAAAGTACACTTGAACAACATGTATTTGTTACAAATCACTTTCAAACATGACTTAATAAACTTTCCATACTTAAATGTATTTGTTGAATTGTAAATTTTCATACCGTAAATTGATTTTATGTAATACATAACTATACAGTATTTGGAAATATTGTATACCATATTTTATGCTACTGTGTACAGATGTATACAGAACCTATGATTAATGTGTTGTACATTAATTGTTGTGCATGTTTACCAGCAAGACTATACTCTGTAGTTTCAACAATAAAGGCAATACAATGATTGTTAATATAATGTTTATTTTTTAGGCAAACAAACACACAACCTTTTCATTCAGTGCCCTCTCATCAGTGGAGGTGACAATAATGATGTTATCAAATCTGACAGAGATGTGCAGAGTTTTAATTTTGAAAACCAGAAACAATCCAATTTCATAAAAAAAAAACAGTATATGAGGGTCACTGGAAAGTAAAAGGTCCCATTATACATAACTTTTGTGCAGTTGACATGATAGAGTTCGGACATGCACAGTATGTTAGTTTAGTTCATGCTGAGTACAGCGAACTCGCATGTTTCATTGTTGCTTCATGTATAGAGCTGGTATGTTTATCAGAAATGAGTAATCTCATTGAAAATTCCACAAAGTGTGAAGTCCATGCTGTGATATGACTTTTGCATGAGAACAAACTAACTGCAGTGGAAATTCATTGCCACATTACTGACGTGTACGGTGAAAATGTGATGATTGACAAGAAAGTGGGGAAATGGTGTCAGGAGTTCTATGACAGTTGTACAAACATTCAATGACAGCACTAAGGTCTTTAGGGCCTCCCTACAAAGGACTGAAGGGAGCCTTATTCAGTTTTTTGATGGGCACATGGAGTAGTCTTATAAAAAAAAACATGCAACATACTTCAACATACTGGTATTTGTTATGTGTCACATGTATGAAATGCTTCAATATCTAACTGAAAACTTCATTGTGTAGTTGCATTAGGTAATTTGAGATCATCCTTTTTTCTTACCACAGTCAAACAAGCTGCAAAGACCGGTTAGCCTGTATAGCAACCTCCTAAAGGAGGAAAAATTAGTTCTTACTAGAATTTTGACTTTATGGGCACCATAAAATAAATATTAAAATTCGAATCAATGTACATTAATTAATGGGTACACCATTGCCACAAACAAGCATACAGTCCTCCCATCCCTCACTCACATCACAGACAAAGAGATGACTCAAATGTAGTAACTTCTCCAGTAATGGTAACAAATAATAGATGGTGGTAATACCTATTTTAATAGCCCTACTTTAAGCCTAGAGCTTCTCCCAAAACCGGGACCCTCCCCCAAAAATTTTGAAAAATTTTTATTTCATAATTAGCAGTAAGAAGTGTCGTTGAAAGCAGTAACGAAGGATGTATGTGTGGAAAGCATATTTTGTAAGGGACAAAAGGAGAAGCTAGCAAACACGCTCTAGTGATGGACAGGTCATAAATTTTCATAGACAGCTGCAACGCATGGCCTGTGAACAAGCAGAGTTCACTGCTCCCGGTACCTAGAACACCAGTTTTTTGTGAAAACACATTGATTCCATAGGAAACTACATACAATGTGTACAAAGCCATTAAAGGAGAAAAGGCTTAACAATGGTCAAGTATACATGTATACGCCAGCTGTCAGGAGAAAGCGACGTAGGGTGTATTGATTTGAAAGACTCCAGTGGTCGACGACAGGGTTTTGACCTTACTTGGAAATGAAAGCGCAGAGAGTACGTCCAAACTCAAGGCTGGGGTGTTGGCTGGCAACCAAAAGAAAAAAAAACAACTTTCAAAGAAGGGTAGGCGAGGCCCTTGAACAACAATAGATAATAACGCCAGAGCGACGAAGTTCAGAAACAATACAAATGGAAGAGAAACTCAGAGTTGTCGCTGTAGACTTCAGAAAAAACGACAGATACAATTTATTGCTGCGTTGTCTGGAAATGACAACGACCTCAGAATACAAAGCAAGGGAAGAATCTGGTGGGGAACCAGGAGCCCTATCAGAGAACGCCTTTGAAAAGATAGGTGGTATTTGGACTTGGAGGGGAAAAAATGAAACCAATAAGGACACGGCGTCATTGGAATCAGAAGTCTGGTGGGAAATTTGGTAAGGAGAATATAGGAACGAGACAGGAACGCGCTCGGGAGAGTTCTAACTAAATTTTGGACGCGATCGGAGTGAAGTCCGTGACTGGAGTAATTAGCATTTTATTGAACTTAGAATAATTCGATACACAGTGTGAGAAGGTAGTTTTCGAACTTATAACAAAAGTTAATAGAGTGATTACAAACACACGAACTATGAAGTAGAGTCACACTATTAGCATACCAGTGAACATTAACTGAAACAGATAGTAACCAGACAACAATGTAATTTCAGTGTATACGAGCACTTTACAACAAATAACTTTTAAGAAAGATTAACAACACAAACTACATTCATGAACACTTGATAACCAAAGATACCGCAACAAAGGTGCGTAATATCAATTCAGATTTGAAATAAATCACGACGTCGGTGTACAACAGAGAATACTAACTTTTAATCATAAATTACAATCCGAAATGCGTGGAGTTGGTGAGTGAAGTGTCTGTGAGTGACATCGTGGGATTAATCCGGTACCATCTATCATCTGGAGGAATTATCTGGAACGATCGAGATGAGGGAATCATCACCGCAACCACCGAGTGATTGGATATTCGTATATCAAGTAAAGTAAACATGTCTTAATTAATTTAGATCCACTGTCTGTCATCTCAAAGAATCCACACACACACTAGAATTCATTAAAGTAATCGTCAAGGAATTAAAGAAATTGATTTAAAGTTTATTTAGAAGTAAAATCATCATTCTTTATCAGTTTTGGAGTAATGTTTATTTCCAAGTTCTAAATGAATCCGTAGTTACAAAGTATAGTAATAACTTAAGAGATTATTCATATTAAGAATTTATAAGATGAAACTAAACATTATAATTTAGTAAAGTACTAAACGCAATTGATGAATGCTTATTAATATGCAACCATTAGACTGAGTTTAAATAACAAATTTTATTAATGTATTATTGTTTGATATTTACAATTTAATAATGAGTATTCAATTTTATTAATGTATTATTGTTTGATATTTACAATTTAGCAATGAGTATTAAATTTTGGTAATGTGTTATTTTTATATTTACAAGTAATAATGAGTACGTAAACTTTGTGCTATTGTTAATATTTACAAGTGATAACAAACTAGTGTGAATTAATTTAAGAGCTATCGGTAGAAATGAGCGTTTATTATTTTTTTTAACCCTGAGATAAAGGGCTTGTCTCAAAGTTCTTATATTGGCGCCGCACAGCACGGCTTGATAAAATAATAAGCTAGGGCAGTGACAGACAGTGGCTAGCAATAAATTTAAAATAAGTACATGTAAGTAGCTTAAGCTATATTATTGTTGTCGTATATCGGTCTCTAAGTCTCTGAATGATAATCCGAAGTCAAGCTAAAATGGCATCTAGGGAAGAGAATTCAGATGAGTTTGATATCAATAACCAGATGGGCTGTGAGCAGCCTGAGGACGGAAACGTAATGAATGAAGAAAGCTCTACAACCAGTGCAGAACTTAGGGCCGGGGGACCGCAATCACAGTCGCAGTCATCTGAAGCAAATTTCCAAATATTAATGGCATTGATGAAACAACAATTTGAAGAATCGAAAAAGCAAAATGTGGAACAAAGAAAACTACATGAAGAGACACTAAGACAGATAGAAGAAACGAAAAAATTACATGAAGAAACAAGAAAACAAATAGATGAAAGAATTGAAGAATCGGAGAAGAAGAACGAAGAAATCCACAAGAGAACGGAAGAAAGAATCGCCAAGAAAGTGGACGAGAAATTAGAGTTAATGAGGGGAGATTTACAAGGACAAATACATCAGGTAGATACAGAACTACAAAGACAGTCAGAAAAGTTAGAAGAAGTACAGAAGAAGAGCAAAAGCGGAATCAAAGAATTGAGAAAAGAATTAAAGAAGCAGGCGAAAGAAAATAAGGCAACTCGAGAAAAGGACAGGAAGGAATGGCAGGAAGCCGTAACCAACACTCAACAACAAAATCAACACCAAATCAAAAGTGTAGAACAGCAAGTAAGAAGCATCAAGGAAGCGCACCGCAGTACGGAGGATAAAATAAAAGAGGTTTCCACAGAGAAAGGGCGAGAGCTGGAGGAAATCACAAATAAACTAACGACTGTTCGCGAGAGCCAACAGCGGGTGCAACGTCGGCTGGAAGAGATGGAGCAGAGACCGGCTGGAGCCATGAATGCAGCAGTCATCAACAAGGAATCCACGTTCGACGGGGAAGACAATTTCCCGATGGAATTCCTAAAGGAATTGAGGGAAATCCAGAAAACCTACTATGGGGAAGAAAATACTCGTTGGTTTGGGCGACACTTAACCGGCGAAGCAGCTCTGTGGTGGATAATTGTAAGAGAACTTAAGTCCTTCCAAGAGTTCGAGGAAGCATTTACCAGTAAGTATTGGAGCGCGACCCAACAGCAACGGGTTCGTGACCAATTAGAGTACGGCAGATTCAATTCGAGCGGTAATCTCGACATGATTCAGTACATGGAGAGATGCGTGCTGAAAAGCCGGCAATTAATACCTATATTGTCGGATAAGCACATGATAACGAAGTTAGCCCGGCATTACAACAGGGAGATTCAAATTGCGGTAGTCACCAGAGGTGTAACTACCATAAATAGTTTCGAAGGTCTGCTAAGGGAATATATGGACATTAGCAAGAGGGTAAATAACGGCCAACAAAGTGAGCGACAGCCCATAAATTTTTAAAGGAGACACACAGCCGACCCGACAACAAAATAACGATGTCAGCAAGCCGCGTGCCAACTGGCGGGAGAATTTCCAAGAGAGGGAGGTAAACAGACCCAGTGTGGGGGAAAATAAACAAAACCCTGTCAATAGTATTGTTATTGAGCGACAAGTGAAAGGGAAGCCAGATGAGAAGCCATCTACATCAAGGCAATGACTTCCGTTACAATGAACCCGGCAAGTAAAAAAAGGTTGAAATAAACACCGGAACTGTAAACATTACCACGATTTTTCCTGATCTTAAGGAAGACCTAATGGCAGAATCTGCTCAAAATATTGATGTCAAAACGATAAAGAGTCCTGAGTTACTAATTCAATTAAACCATGTACCCGTAAATGCCCTAATAGATACCGGCAGCGCGGTAAACGCGTTATCCGAAGACTGGTATAATAACCACAAGAGGGAGATAGGGAACCATGAAATATTAAGTCTAAACAATACGAACAAAATTAGCGCTGTAGGCAGTAAATCGAAAAGTATAAGAAAACAAATATTTTTGAGGTAATTATTAGAAATAGGTTAAGCGTAGATTGTGTCTTCCTAATAGTACCTGGTTTAGTACGGAACTATATATTGGGTATGAACTTCTACATCAGTCGAGAAGTGTAATCAACATACCTGAACGTTGGATACAATTTCAACTGGAGGGAGAAGTGATTGATGAAGAATGCCTTTGCGAGATACCATTACTCAGCATGGAAGAAAAGGTGGGCGGCGTTGAGGAAGAAATCAACAAGAAAATTGGAGAACTGGATGGGGTAAGCCAAACTAGGAAAGATCAATTAGGTCAACTGTTAACTAAAAACAAGAGAATCTTCAATGAACGGCCAGGTCTCATCACGGGATATCAGCATTGCTTCCGGGTGACCGACAGCACACCCTAACTGTAGAAAGGATGGCCCGTTCCCATCAAGCACCAGAGGGCGGTCCAGGAGGAAATTAAAATAATGCTGGATTACGGCGTCATAGAAAGAGCTAACAGCCCTTACGTCCAACCTCTGGTCACTGTAATCAAAAGGACCACAGGGAGGGGACAGGGAGGGGGGAGGGGGGGTGCGATTGTGCTTAGATGCCCGGAAGGTGAACAGTATCACCTTCCCAGATTATGAGGGACCTCTGCCAATCAATAAAATACTTGCTAGATGCAGCAATATCAAAGTAATATCTACGATTGACCTCACTAATAGTTTTTGGCAAATCCCACTCCATGAAGAGTGCCGCAACCACACTGGTTTCCTGTACGAAGGAAACGGATACCGATTTAAGGTAACACCTTTCGGATTAAGCACAAGCTTAGCGAGTTTGACAAGGGGGCTCGATCACGTGCTTGACGACGAGGTAAAAAGTCATACCATAGTATATGTGGATGACATTCTGTGCTTCTCTAGGAACGAGGAAGAACACATCGAGCATCTAAGGAACTTGCTGGAAAATTTGAAGGAGGCGAATATTACGGTGAACCTGAAGAAATCCCAGTTCTTTAGAAAGGAAATCCAATACCTGGGGTATTGTCTCACCACGGATGGAATTAAACCAACTGACGATAAGGTGTCAGCGATTTTAAATTTCCCGGTTCCACCAAACCCAAAACAACTGAAAGGTTTCTTGGGCTTAACCAACTTCTACAATAAATTTACCGACAAGTACGCCGAATGTACCCAACCAATGTTAAAACTTCTACAGAAGGGTAATAAATTTAGATGGGATGCCACCAGGCAAGAGCAGTTCCAGCGGGTAAAAGAATTGTTTGTAGATTCCGCTGTATTAAAATTTCCAATTCAGGGACGCCGGTTCTATCTTCAGTGCGATGCCAGCAGCTACGCGTACGAAGGCCAGCTATACCAGGTTGACCAGAAAGGAGAGACAGCAGTAATAGCATACACCAGCAGGACTTTCAAGAACGCAGAAAAAAAATTACTTCACCACAGAAAAAGAATTATTAGCCATAGTACAGTGTTTGAAGAAATTTAGGATATATATACTCGGACCACCTCTCACAAAAATCACAGATAACAAAGCCTTAACATTCATCAAGAAATGCCACTTGAATAATACAAGGATCACACGATGGATACTGGCAATCCAGGAATACAACTTTGAAATCCTGCATTGCAGAGGGAAAGAAAATATCGTTGCGGATATTTTAAGCCGATACCCTGAAGATGAAGAACTGAACAAACCACTCGACGAGAGACAGGAATATTATATACACGCCATAGAAATCAAACTAATCAAAGATACAGCTACAAAATTAAGGAAAATCCACCAAGTACAATTTGAAAATCCGAAGCTCAGGCGAATAATTGACCAGGTCAAGGAAGAAAACAATGGTAAATTAAACGAGCATTTTAAAGTCATTAACGAGAAATTATATCGGAGATGTAAGGAGAGGTGGAAATTGTAAGTTCCAAGGGAATTTCAGACGGAGCTAATCCAGGAGATTCACAGCATCTATGGACATCCCGGGACGAAGAAGACGCTGCAGCTGCTAAAAGAGCACTTCACATGTGATGAGATATGCAGAAATGTCAGCAAGATCATCAAGTATTGTGACTTGTGCAAGAAATGCAAAGACAGCGGAAATCGAAATATCGCCGGGGAAACAAGGCCTATTCTTCCTACAAGGAAGGGAGAAATCCTCAGTTTCGATTACTATGGAAGTTTACCGACATCCAGTGGTGGAGTAAAGTATTTACTTGTCGATTAGACAACTTTACGAAATATGTAGAGTTGTACGCTGTACGTAGAGCTACAACAAGTATAACTTTAAAACGACTCCAACAGTAAGTATATTGCACAACATGGAAAACCGGAAAGCATACTGACAGATAACGGTACCCAATTTACATCCCGTAAATGGATACAAGGCCTGAGAGAACTTAACATTAAACCAAAATACACAGCCATTAGAAATACATGCACCAATATTGCCGAACGGTGGAACAGGGAACTTGGAAACATGTTCCGGATATTAGTAGGTGAAAGGCATACAAAGTGGGCGACGTACATCAAAACGATTAAAGTTGATGTGTCTCAACGAGACATATCAAGAAACCATAGGAACGACACCACATGAACCCCAGTTTGGTACCCAAACCAACCAGGCATTGGGAGAAATATTTAGACCCAATAGTGAAGAATAATGAGGGAGTAAACGTAGAGAAGTTACAATTACGAATAAAGGAAAGAGGTGAGCAGCAGGCTGCCCGAATAAATCAAATAAATAAAATTACAGAATTTGACGTAGGAGACAAGGTTCTTCTACGAGCAGTGAAATTATCTGACGCAACACAGAATATTATCGGAAAATTCTGCGCGCTGTATGAAGGCCTGTACACAATAATACAAAAAGTAGTGTGCCGCGGTTTCTCAGAGAAACCGGGCGACAGTATAAAAATATAATTATTTAGCATAAATTTGCGTATTCATTGTTTCACGAGGTTCAAAAAACGCCGTGTTTTGGCGTTTCTGCACGCACGCGCCAACTGTTAGCGAATGCGGGTGTTCCCCAACTTCAGCACCGTTTTGCAAATTTCGACCAGTCGGCGAGCTACCACTGGACCGTGAACAGCCTATTTCCTTCGGCAGACAGAGTTGGTTAAATTTTGTTTTTTCTATCCTATCATGCATAGGTAGACCCTTACAGACCTTCGGTAAGTAAAATATATATATTATTCATTGCTTGTAAAAAGTTCTAATTTAAACAATAATTGGCTTACATGTGAATGCATAATATCTGATATGCATGTCTCGTGTGTGGGGGACCTAAAGTATACTCATTGTCATATATTTTGATTTATTTAACCACTGAAACAGCCTTATACATATGTATTTAGTAAATAGTAATTGCCCATGACAAAAGGGGTGTAAAGTTATGTAATTCTGGGGAACTGTGATGTAGCGATTGTGAGAGCACGTGGCCATTATTAACTTATAACATGTCGGAGAACGCTAAACTTGCATATTCATATAGGGGTGCGTTATAAATTAAACCGAATTATGAGGCATTGAGGCCTTGTGTGTGTTATTAATTTAAAAAAAAAGAGAAAATGTTACACGTATTTATAAAGAACATAGTGGAATTGGTCAGGGGTGGCAAGTGTTTGATTCCTGTTTGATTTTGTCTATACAAGCTTAGGCAGTGGTACATGTGTGTGTTATGTTCGGGAATACGTGGTTTGTTAGCCAATTAATTATTATTCATACCTAGGGCTCCCGGAGCGCCGGAGACCTGATCCTACCATGGTGGAATTACCATCTTCTACCATGTCCTGAAAGGACCACACTAACACAGATTCTCGTTTCTCGCCTGCCGGAGGAGAAAGAACCGTAAGCATGCCACTGTAAACACCCCCTCAGCAAGACCGACTGACAGTCCAGAAGGCACAGACCACCTGGGAATCATCTGGACAAAACGAGGTGATATTAATCCAATACTTACCTAAATTTGTCCTCTATATAAACCACTGGTATCGTGCGTTAACCATCTATAAAAGCTCAATTTCTACTTAAATTGACTTTCTACAACTTATAACCGTTTTAATGGTGCGCGTGCCCTGCTGGACATAATTTTTTCATGTAACAACGCCTTGATGTGTAATTAGTCTCGAGAACAATTGTACGCCCGTTCGCTGGCATGTGTCCAGCGCTCATTAATTTTATGCTTTACTTTTTTTACCTTGATACTGAATGGGTTTGTAGAAGTTTGGGGGGGACTTTTACGTTAGTTAAGTAGGTAGGTGCAGTATGTAACATGCAGATCTGGACCGGCTGGTCTAGCATCTATTATAATCATGGATTTTTTGCACATATTCATTTTCGTATTTCATAGAAGGGTTGGGAGTTTTCCTTGATCTGCATTAGGCCAGGTTACACAGTAAAACCAAGGGTAGTCACCTGTTTCTGCAAATCTATGCAAGCTCCCGGACATGTTACCTTATGTCGGGTCTGGCTCTTGTCCAGCTTTCTTCTACCCTGTCTGGCTTTGGGAGGAGTTTTTCCTAAAATTTTGTAAGGGTTAATTGCTTTTTCGGATACCGTGTGGAACATGTCAGCGGCCGGGCCAAATCCTGGTTATTTGCTTTAAATTTATAAATTGTACTTTTCATAAAAGCTATACAGGCTGTTTACAGGCATTTTAAATTTTGTAATTTGTATTTTTTGGTTCTTATGGCCAATCCAGGTTATGTTCTTTAAATTTATAAATTGTACTTTTCATAAAACTATACAAGCTGTTTACAGGCATTTTAAATTTTGTAATTTGTATTTTCTGGTTATTATGGCAAAATCCTGGTTATTTTCTTTAAATTTATAAATTTTACTATTCATAAAACTATACAGGCTGTTTACAGGGATTTTAAATTTATAAGTTGTATTTTAGATAAAATTATCCAGGCGTTTTACAGGCATTTCAAATTTATAAATTGTATTTTTTTGATAAAATTATCCAGGCTGTTTACATGTATTTGAAAATTATAAATTGTGTTTTGATAAAATTATACAGGCTGTTCACAAGGCTTTAAACTTATAACTGTGTCTGTGATTTACATGTACGGTGTATGTTGAATGATGATGTGTTATCGTGTCATAAAGGTTGTTATCTATAAATTATGAATATTCAAAAATTATAAGATGAATTTACGAAATAATAATGGTTATCTTGCTTGTTACTAGAGAGTATTAATTGCAAGTCCCGTCTCACTGGACCCAGCACACTTTATGCTTCCTTCTGGGCCTTCACCCTAGTTGTAAATATCAAGTAACCTTAAAAAAAAATAAATAAATAAATCTCCCACACAAAATAAAAGAGGGTTACAAATGGTAGCAGAGCGTGGTTGAGAATCTGTGGAGGAACCCGTGGGTCCTTTGGTGTGACGAGAATTGCAAACTTGGAAACAGTCTAGAAAAAATTATAACTTAGAGACATTAAGGGGGACTTGGAAGCAAGGCACCATTGTCTATGTTTTGTGTAATGTTCAATGTTTAGGTTAAGATTTGAATAATGATTATTATTGTGGATGTATGATTTGTCAGCCTGTTTTGAATTTGTATAGAGAGTAAGGCATTGTAAACTGGGTGCCGCCACGAGGCATGCATGCATATTAGTTGGAATACTTTTGGCTTCGTTTGAGACTTTTGAATTACCGGAGATCTGGGGCGTTGTGATGTGAATAGACTTTATTATTAATTGATATTAAAATAATATCGTGTTGGTTTGGCGGGATGCAGTATGGCCAGATCGGGAGTCGGTATTGTAGGGCATACTGACGGACAGTTAATTGGTTGAAGATTTTTTTTTGGAATGTCAGTGTTGGTCTATGGTGGTTGTTGCGTATGTGTTTGTGAAATTTGACATGTTGTGATAGGTGTTAGGTGTTGTTGATTTTTATGTATTGTGTTAGTGTCAGAAATTGTTTGTCCTGTTGTGTGGTGTTAACGAGAGCTAGTTCGGGATAGTTGGTCAGGTCTTCGCAACGTAGTCTTCGGTCAACGGGGTCTACTTGAAAGAAAGTACTCAAGTTTTTCCTGATTTTTGTGATTATGTTTCGTTGTTACGTATTGTGGATTGTGTAATTCTGGTGGGGGCATGTTACCAGAGACTGCCCAACCCTATTTCCGGCGTTCTCCAGAAACTTCCGGTGGTGGATGGAGAAGATGAGGGCAAGTTGTTGCTTTTCTTGGACATTGTCCTGCAGTCGGGGGATTTCCCGGGGCTGTCCGATGATGTCCTCTTGTCCCTTATATATCCGTATTGCCGGGGTTCACTGGCTGAGCTGGTCACCAACACTCTGCGTCGTGGCGGCAGTATCGACTCTCTCCATGGGGAGGTGTTGGACTCCTTCATACCCGGTCGACGACGTGACCAGTTGCGACTTAAGCTGTTCTATCGCGTACAGGACAACGAAGAGGCGTTGGCGGACTTTGTGCATAATATACGCAAAACTGCCCGGATCTTAAAGTAGGGGTTGCCCGAAAGGGACATTACAGGTAATTCTGAAAGGGGTGACTCCCCAAGAGAGATCCCATTTGCTGTTCGCAGACCGTCCACGTTGTTTTGCGGACCTGGACCGGTTGTGTGTGATTGCCATAACGGTCCAGGCGATTGACAAGTCCCGGGATCGAGCTGCCAAAGATGATGAAGACTCAAGTAGTTCATTAGAAAGAGCTGAAAATGACAAACATGGTGGTTGGTGGAAAACACAAGAAACTGTAAGAAAAACTGAATATTTTAGAAGTAATGAAAGCTACAAGGAGGTAGCAAGTGAAAAGACAGTAACAACAGTTACAGAAGAGAAAACAAATAAATATGAAATTATCAGTGGAAGAAGAAGTTATATTAGTGAACAAACATCGGCAAGTAGGACTCCTTTAGCAAAAAATTTATTCATTTTTGGAAAAAAATGAAATTTTAAAAGTTCCAGATAAATTACAAGTGCCTAATAGAGTAGTGTATGAAGAAGACGAGGCAGAAGAGCAGTCTGAAGAGGCTGCACATGGAAGTATATTCATAGGAGTTGAAGAGACTGAAGATTCTGAGTTTGCAGATGAACACGAGGTCATCCATACTACAAGTATAATTGAAGGAGATGAGGTAGAAGTTAATGATGAATTTGGTGGCAGCGTTGTGGAGTATGCTGATGAAAATGATATAATATATGCAGATTTACAACCAGCTTCTATATATGATGCTGAAAATTCTGATGAACGGAAATAAATTTTATATGGGCCAGATGAGCAGCTAGAAGATAATAAAGATGTACAGTATGATGATGGTGATTTAGATTATGGGGATGGAGAAGGTGAAATTGTAGAAGAGGAAGAAGAAGAAGAAGAAGTGGAAGAGGAAGAAAAGGACTATAATGAAGAAGAAATAAATGAAGAAGAAGAGTAGGGGTTGGAAGAAAGAGAAGCAGGAGAGGCAGAAACAGAGGATTTAGATGATGAGGATAATCAAAATCGGAGTGAGAGCAGTGATGTAATTTGCCTTGATTCTGATTCAGAAGAAACAAATCAGTACAGCTCAACACGAGATAATTTCTCAGCGAGTGATGTCCGGAAGGAACAAGTAGTACATAAAGTCTGTCATGGAAAAGTGAGACAGACGGGTAGCGGGTAGATGTTCCCCACAGTCATAGTGGTGTTCGTCTACTTCAGGGACGCGCCCCTGCCTGCGCGAGCCTTGGTTTTCTCCATTGATCCTTATTTCCGGAGGGAGTCATGTCCTTACCTTTAGTCCTAGCTCTTGACCTTTCAATGATGCTTGCCCTTTTCATCTTCCCGATTTTCCTAACCCTCCACTTAGAAAAACAGAAAATATCAAAGAAAATTCATTAAACAAAATTAGAAAAGGAATTTAAAAAAAAAGGAGTTAGGGAGAGGAGTGAAACCTACAGAGTTGACGAGGTCGGTTGTGAACTTCGTCCACTCAGTATGTTTTGGCATACCCTTGGATTATACAACCTAGTAATGTGATATAAACCACTATTTTGCCTCTGGTATTTACGAGTGCTTTCGACAGTCAAGCCGTCTGCAGGTTATTTCCCAAAACGTCGGTCATTTACCTTAGATTATAGTCTCATGGAGACCATCGTTTTCCCCCCGTCTTGAGAGTGTATGATGGAGTGATAGTGTGGAGTTGTTCGGTTGTTTGGTTAGCTCCCCCGCCCCCGTAACTATGTGCCATAAGGCCGTGTTAAAGTTGGTAAGTCTTTGGTGTCTCAAAATGTAAGCTGGGAAGCCTACGAAAATCAGAACTCAGGGAGCTCCCGAACTTCTCTTTCTTCTTTTCTTCCTCTGTCCCTTTTTGCTGTATGCTGGCCCTGATCGAGTCAGAATGCTGTGCCCGCACACTTACCCAAGTACTTACATGCACACAAATATACCCACTACACTTCTTCTTTCCATCTCTTTCGTTTTCCTTCTGAGCCTCTGTTCTCCTAAGTGCGAGTTTTCTTGAGATTCCCCGGAGAAGCTTTGTGGTCTCGAAGATTGGGGTACTATGCAGGGTACCCAGTTTCAAGTTTTTGGGGAGGGAGTGTGCCGCGGTTTCTCAGAGAAACCGGGCGACAGTATAAAAATATAATTATTTAGCATAAATTTGCGTATTCATTATTTCACGAAGTTCAAAAAACGCCGTGTTTTGGCGTTTACGCACGCCCGCGCCATCTGTTAGCGAATGCGGGTAATTGTGTTCCCCGGCTTCAGCACCGTTTGGCAAATTTTGATCAGTCGGCGAGCTACCACCGGACCGTGAACAGCCTATTTCCTTCGGCAGACAGAGTTGGTTAAATTTTGTATTTCTCTATCCTATCATGCATAGGTAGACTCTTACAGACCTTCGGTAAGAAAAATTTATATTATAACTATATCGTCTATTACGGTTGCGGATTTATCGTTATTTCAGCCCCAACGTTGTCGGCTTCAATTTATCACTATTTATTCTGTGTATTCGGGTTAAGCCCCACTGTTGGGTTCGTCAATTTATAATTATCCGGATACGTCCGTCTCGTTAAACCTCTCTATTTAATATGCCAATTTATCTTATTTTAGTATGTGTTATAATATTGTTAAGTATATCTCCTTTCCTCTCTATTTAATATAATTGTGTTATTGTGAGTGAAAATTATGTATATAGGGTGTAATTCGAAATTTTCGCTCAAGCCTATTCTGTGTTGTAGAGAAGAGCAGAAATTTTTATTGTATTCTCCTCTCTTAAATACCTAAGCAGTCCGCGAATAGCACTGTGGTTCCCAGACAATGGAAATTTGTAGGTTAACCCACCGTGTACGGTGATTATTGGTTACACTCTTTACTTATCTTATTTCTTATTAACGCTCCATTAAATCTTATATAAATGAGAAGATATTGAAATTCTTAAATGATTCTTTATTAATATTTAATATTTCTTGTCCGACAAAGTTGTTTCTCTTACGTTAGATACGAAAGGCTATAAGTCAGAAGTAATCGATTATCGATCGGATTCAAGGTTTTATATTAATTTTAGTTATGATTTTTATATTTCTTTAAATACAGGGCGTGAAGGTTCTTTCAACTGTTAGTAAGATCAGAAAATGCATAAATTGGAATACAAGGTATTACAATATAGAGTTAAGTTTTTATTAAATAATATTTAAAATAATTGTAGTTTACCGTCCGCTCGACATCGTGACTCGATGAGGCCGTGTATAGATAACCCTTTCGTCTTGACAGCAACAGATCAGCATGCAGATGAATTTGCTCTCGTTAGTCTACGTTCCAAGTTGAAAATAAAGTTTAATTCTTGGTCCTGGGATGATGTAGAAATACCGCTCCTTTTGTTCACCAATTTCCGAGTTTTGTGGTTACGTGCTTCGACGGAATTCGAATCCAACTACGTTTTTCTATTGGATTGTGTAAACTGAAGTTCCAATATAATTTGGTGTTTATTTTCGTTTCGTTTACGTTATAGGATTATATCACTTTATGCAGGTAGTTATTTCTCTGGTTGTGTTAATTGATTAAGTTAACATTTGTTCATTATCTGGAATTTTGCAATCAGAGTTCTTCCTTTATTTTTCGTTACTTTGTGTATCGTTTTTATATTGTCCAATTATATAATATGGTTAACTGCTAGTGGATCAAACTATTGCGATTTATTATTCATTTATTTTAAATTTCTATGTACTTTGTATTTAAATTAAATCAATTTTTTTCTGAGCATCTCTTAACTAAACTATCTTCGTTCATGTAAATTTTTCCAATAATCAAATCAACAAATTCTATCTATTTTGTCGTCCCTAGCAACCATCTTTTTTATTCTTTTCGATATTATGTTATATTATAATCATTTCATACAATGTTCTTCCACTCATCAAAATAATCCCTTTCTAAATTTCCATTATATCCGAATATAATCTTACTTATGGCTTGTTTACTAATTCTTATATATTTTGCTGTCTTTTACTCTTAGTCTGTTTATTTTAACAAATATTATTTTTCAGTTACCAAACATTATCTATCGGTATCATTGCACTATGGCATTATAATAATTTATTTAATTTGAGTTTATATATTTGTTATTATTAATTATTATTAACTTCTACTAACTCATTAGATTTTATTTAGTATTTGTTACTAATTTCTTTACCGAACCTTTCTGATCTGACTTACTATATAATGTTATTGGTTGTTAGGCCTATCATTATACCTTGATCTACTTCTGAATTTAACTTGTTACTATCTGCAATATTATAGAATCTTTTATCTATTTATGACATGGTTGTATTAAACTCTTTTGTATCCCGTTAACAATTATAGCCTTTTGTCCAAGTTTACAATTATCATCATCTTATTATCTAAGTACATGTATACAAATAATTAACTCTATAAAATCTAACAAAAGCTTTATCGTGATCTATGGATAACACATAAAATGAAATTAATTAGTAATCATTTACTGAGTTCAACAACAGTTCTACAATGGTAAATTAATAACATATAATACTTAATTAACTGATATTCTATTAACAGAAAACTTTCATTTGTTAACACAAAATACAACATCACTATCATGATAACAATATAACATGATACAATTAATAACAAGTACTTTTGAGTAACTTAAGTTATACACCATTTACTCATTCTCATCTACTTTGAAACATCAATTATTCTGAAATAGTCAACATTAGTATTTTACAATATATGTCAATGTCTGTTATTTACCTCTCACTGAACCTTGAGGTTTATTATTATTAACATTATTACTTGCTTACCTTTTTACCTTGCATTCTTATTTTATTTAAACAATCATGGGTTGGGTTTCTGACCTTTTACAAGTGTGGATAATTACTAAATTCTCTTCCCTATTCTAAATCTTATAATTGGATTTATGTAACGTTGAGGACCGTATTTCTGTTACGATACAATATATATTATTCATTGCTTGTAAAAAATTCTAATTTAAACAATAATTGGCTTACTTACATGTGAACGGATAATGTCTGCTATGCATGTCTCGTGTGTGGGGGGCCTAAAGTATACTCATTGTCATATATTTTGATTTATTTAACCACTGAAACAGCCTTATACATATGTATTTAGTAAATAGTAATTGGCCATGTCAAAACGGGTGTAAAGTTATGTAATTCTGGGGAACTGTGATGTAGCGATTGTGAGAGCACGTGGCCATTATTAACTTATAACATGTCGGAGAACGCTAAACTTGCATACTCATGTAGGGGTGCGTTATAAATAAAAACCGAATTATGAGGCATTGAGGCCTTGTGTGTGTTATTAATTAAAAAAAAAAAAGAGAGAAAATGTTACACGTATTTATAAAGAACATAGTGGAATTGGTCAGGGGTGGCAAGTGTTTGATTCCTGTTTGATTTTGTCTATACAAGCTTAGGCATTTTATGCTTTACTTTTTTTACCTTGATACTGAATGGATTTGTAGAAGTTTGGGGGGGACTTGTACGTTAGTTAAGTAGGTAGGTGCAGTATGTAACATGCAGATCTGGACCGGCTGGTCTAGCATCTATTATAATCATGGGTTTTTTGCACATATTCATTTTCGTATTTCATAGAAGGGTTGGGAGTTTTCCTTGATCTGCATTAGGCCAGGTTACACAGTAAAAACAAGGGTAGTCACCTGTTTCTGCAAATCTATGCAGGCTCCCGGACATGTTACCTTATGTCGGGTCTGGCTCTTGCCCAGCTTTCTTCTACCCTGTCTGGCTTTGGGAGGAGTTTTTCCTAAAACTTTGTAAGGGTTAATTGCTTTTTCGGATGCCGTGTGGAACACGTCAGCGGCCGGGCCAAATCCTGGTTATTTTCTTTAAATTTATAAATTGTACTTTTCATAAAACTATACAGGCTGTTTACAGGCATTTTAAATTTTGTAATTTGTATTTTCTGGTTATTATGGCCAAATCCTGGTTATTTTCTTTAAATTTATAAATTGTAATTTTTATAAAACTATACAGGCTGTTTACAGGCATTTTAAATTTTGTAATTTGTATTTTCTGGTTATTATGGCCAATCCAGGTTATGTTCTTTAACTTTATAAATTGTACTTTTCATAAAAGCTATACAGGCTGTTTACAGGGATTTTAAATTTTTAAGTTGTATTTTACATAAAATTATCCAGGCGTTTTACAGGCATTTCAAATTTATAAATTGTATTTTTTTTTGATAAAATTATCCAGGCTGTTTACATGTATTTGAAAATTATAAATTGTGTTTCGATAAAATTATACAGGCTGTTCACAAGGTTTTAAAATTATAACTGTGTCTGTGATTTACATGTACGGTGTATGTTGAATTATGATGTGTTATCGTGTCATAAAGGTTGTTATCTATAAATTATGAATATTCAAAAATTATAAGATGAATTTACGAAATAATAAAGGTTATCTTGCTTATTACTAGAGAGTACTAATTGCAAGTCCCGTCTCACTGGACCCAGCACACTTTATGCTTCCTTCTGGGCCTTCAGCCTAGTTGTAAATATCAAGTAACATTAAAAAAAAAAAAAATCATAAAGCTCCCACACAAAATAAAAGAGGGTTACAAATGGTAGCAGAGCGTGGTTGAGAATCTATGGAGGAAACGTGGGTCCTTTGGTGTGACGAGACTTGCAAAATTGGAAACAGTCTAGAAAAAATTATAACTTAGAGAAATTAAGGGGGACTTGGAAGCAAGGCACCATTGTCTATGTTTTGTGTAATGTTCAATGTTTAGGTTAAGATTTGAATAATGATTATTATTGTGGATGTATGATTTGTCAGCCTGTTTTGAATTTGTATAGAAAGTAAGGCATTGTAAACTGGGTGCCGCCACGAGGCATGCAAGCATATTAGTTGGAATATTTTTGGGGGCGTTTGAGACTTTTGAATTACCGGAGATCTGGGGCGTTGTGATGTGAATAGACTTTATTATTAATTGATATTAAAATAATATCGTGTTGGTTTGGCGGGATGCAGTATGGCCAGATCGGGAGTCGGTATTGTAGGGCATACTGACGGATAGTTAATTGGTTGAAGATTTTTTTTGGAATGTCAATGTTGGTCTTTGGTGGTTGTTGCGTATGTGTTTGTGAAATTTGACATGTTGTGACAGGTGTTAGGTGTCGTTGATTTTTATGTATTGTGTTAGTGTCAGAAATTGTTTGTCCTCTTGTGTGGTGTTAACGAGAGCTAGTTCGGGATAGTTGGTCAGGTCTTCGCAACGTTAGGGATCCAGGGGTCTACTTGAAGGAAAGTACTCAAGTTTTTCATGATTTTTGTGACTTTGTTTCGTTGTTACGTATTGTGGATTGTGTAATTCTGGTGGGGGCATGTTACCAGAGACTGCCCAACCCTATTTCCGGCGTTCTCCAGAAACTTCCGGTGGTGGATGGAGAAGATGAGGGCAAGTTGTTGCTTTTCTTGGACATTGTCCTGCAGTTGGCGGATTTCCCGGGGCTGTCCGATGATGTCCTCTTGTCCCTTATATATCCGTATTGCCGGGGTTCACTGGCTGAGCTGGTCACCAACACTCTGCATCGTGGCGGCAGTATCGACTCTCTCCATGGGGAGGTGTTGGACTCCTTCATACCCGGTCGACGACGTGACCAGTTGCGACTTAAGCTGTTCTATCGCGTACAGGACAACGAAGAGGCGTTGGCGGACTTTGTGCATAATATACGCAAAACTGCCCGGATTTTAAGGTTGGGGTTGCCCGAAAGGGACATTATACAGGTAATTCTGGAAGGGGTGACTCCCCAAGAGAGATCCCGTTTGGTGTTCGCAGACCGTCCACGTTGTTTTGCGGACCTGGAACGGTTGTGTGTGATTGCCAGAACGGTCCAGGCGATTGACGAGTCCCGGGATCGAGCTGCCAAAGATGATCAAGACTCAAGTAGTTCATTAGAAAGAGCTAAAAATGACAAACATGGTGGTTGGTGGAAAACACAAGAAACTGTAAGAAAAACTGAATATTTTAGAAGTAACGAAAGCTACAAGGAGGTAGCAAGTGAAAAGACGGTAACAACAGTTACAGAAGAGAAAACAAATAAATATGAAATTATCAGTGGAAGAAGAAGTTATATTAGTGAACAAACATCGGCAAGTAGGACTCCTTTAGCAAAACTTTATTCATTTTTGGAAAAAAATGAAATTTTAAAAGTTCCAGATAAATTACAAGTGCCTAACAGAGTAGTGTATGAAGAAGGTGAGGCAGAAGAGCAGTCTGAAGAGGTTGCACATGGAAGTATATTCATAGGTGTTAAAGAGACTGAAGATTCTGAGTTTGCAGATGAACACGAGGTCATCCATACTACAAGTACAATTGAAGGAGATGATGTAGAAGGTAATGATGAATTTGGTGGCAGCGTTGTGGAGTATGCTGATGAAAATGATATAATATATGCAGATATCCAATCAGCTTCTATATATGATGCTGACAATTCTGATGAACAGAAATAAATTTTATATGGACCAGATGAGCAGCTAGAAGATAATAAAGATGTACAGTATTGTGATGGTGATTTAGATTATGGGGATGGAGAAGGTGAAATTGTAGAAGAGGAAGAAGAAGAAGAAGTGGAAGAGGAAGAAGAGGACTATAATGAAGAAGAAGAGGAGGGGTTGGAAGAAAGAGAAGCAGGAGAGTCAGAAACAGAGGATTTAGATGATGAGGATAATCAAAATCGGAGTGAAAGCAGTGATGTAATTTGCCTTGATTCTGATTCAGAAGAAACAAATCAGTACAGCTCAACACGAGATAATTTCTCAGCGAGTGATGTCCGGAAGGAACAAGTACATAAAGTCTGTCACGGAAAAGTGAGACAGACGGGTAGCGGGTAGATGTTCCCCACAGTCACAGTGGAGTTCGTCTACTTCAGGGACGCGCCCCTGCCTGCGCGAGCATTGGTTTTCACCATTCATCCTTATTTCCGGAGGGAGTCATGTCCTTACCTTTAGTCCTAGCTCTTGACCTTTCAATGATCATTGCCCTTTTCATCTTCCCGATTTTCCTAACCCTCCCCTTAGAAAAACAGAAAATATCAATGAAAATTCATTAAAAAAAATTAGAAAAGGAATTTAAAAAAAAAAGAGTTAGAGAGAGGAGTGAAACCTACAGAGTTGACGAGGTCGGTTGTGAACTTCGTCCACTCGGTATGTTTTGGCATACCCTTGGATTATACAACCTAGTAATGTGATATAAACCACTATTTTTCCTCTGGTATATACAAGTGCTTTCGGCAGTCAAGCCGTCTGCAGGTTATTTACCACACCGTCGGTCATTTACCTTAGATTATAGTCTCATGGAGACCATCATTTTCCCCCCGTCTTGAGAGTGTATGATGGAGAGATAGTGTGGAGTTGTTAGGTTGTTTGGTTAGCCCCCCCCCATAACTATGTGCCATAAGACCGTGTTAAAGTTGGTAAGTCTTTGGTGTCTCAAAATGTAAGCTGGGAAGCCTACAAAAATTAGAACTCAGGGAGCTCCCGAACTTCTCTTTCTTCCTCTGTCCCTTTTTGCTGTATGCTAGCCCTGATCAAGTCAGCATGCAGTGCCCGCACACTTAAACAAGTACTTACATGCACACAAATATACCCACTACACTTCTTCTTCTTATCTCTTTCGTTTTCCTTCTGAGCCTCTGTTCTCCTAAGTGCGAGTTTTCTTGAGATTCCCCGGAGAAGTTTTGTGGTCTAGAAGATTGGGGGTACTATGCAGGGTACCCAGTTTCAAGTGGTTGGCAACCATGTTGCCTTTTTGGGGAGGGGGTGTGCTCGCGGTTTCTCAGAGAAACCGGGCGACAGTATAAAAATATAATTATTTAGCATAAATTTGCGTATTCATTATTTTACGAGGTTCAACAAACGCCGTGTTTTGGCGTTTCCGCACTCCCGCGCCATCTGTTATCGAATGCGGGTAATTGTGTTCCCCGACTTCAGCACCGTTTTGCAAATTTTGACCAGTCGGCGAGCTACCACCGGACCGTGAACAGCCTATTTCCTTCGGCAGACAGAGTTGGTTAAATTTTGTATTTCTCTATCCTATCATGCATAGGTAGACTCATACAGACCTTCGGTAAGAAATATATATATATATATATATATATATATATTATTCATTGCTTGTAAAAAGTTCTAATTTAAACAATAATTGGCTTACATGTGAACGGATAATGTCTGATATGCATGTCTCGTGTGTGGGGGACCTAAAGTATACTCATTGTCATATATTTTGATTTATTTAACCACTGAAACAGCCTTATACATATGTATTTAGTAAATAGTAATTGGCCATGTCAAAACGGGTGTAAAGTTATGTAATTCTGGGGAACTGTGATGTAGCGATTGTGAGAGCACGTGGCCATTATTAACTTATAACATGTCGGAGAACGCTAAACTTGCATACTCATGTAGTGATGCGTTATAAATTAAACCGAATTATGAGGCATTGAGGCCTTGTGTGTTATTAATTTAAAAAAAAAAAGAGAGAAAATGCTACACGTATTTATAAAGAACATAGTGGAATTGTCAGGGGTGGCAAGTGTTTGATTCCTGTTTGATTTTGTCTATACAAGCTTAGGCAGTGGTACATGTGTGTGCCATGTTCGGGAATACGTGGTTTGTTAGCCAATTAATTATTATTCATGCCTAGGGCTCCCGGAGCGCCGGAGACCTGATCCTACCATGGTGGAATTTCCATCTTCCAAAATGTTCTGAAAGGACCACACTAACACAGACTCTCGTTTCTCGCCTGCCGGAGGAGAAATAACCGTAAGCATGCCACTGTAAACCCCCCCCTCAGCAAGACCGACTGACAGTCCAGAAGGCACAGACCACCTGGGAATCATCTGGACAAAACGAAGTGATATTAATCCAATACTTACCTAAATTTGTCCTCTATATAAACCACTGGTATCGTGCGTTAACCATCTATAAAAGCTCAATTTCTACTTAAATTGACTTTCTACAACTTATAACCGTTTTAATGGTGCGCGTGCCCTGCTGGACATAAATTTTCATGTAACAACGCCTTGATGTGTAATTAGTCTCGAGAACAATTGTACGCCCGTTCGCTGGCATGTGTCCAGCGCTCATTAATTTTATGCTTTACTTTTTTTACCTTGATACTGAATGGGTTTGTAGAAGTTTGGGGGGGACTTTTACGTTAGTTAAGTAGGTAGGTGCAGTATGTAACATGCAGATCTGGACCGGCTGGTCTAGCATCTATTATAATCATGGATTTTTTGCACATATTCATTTTCGTATTTCATAGAAGGGTTGGGAGTTTTCCTTGATCTGCATTAGGCCAGGTTACACAGTAAAACCAAGGGTAGTCCCCTGTTTCTGCAAATCTATGCAAGCTCCCGGACATGTTACCTTATGTCGGGTCTGGCTCTTGTCCAGCTTTCTTCTACCCTGTCTGGCTTTGGGAGGAGTTTATCCTAAAATTTTGTAAGGGTTAATTGCTTTTTCGGATGCCGTGTGGAACATGTCAGCGGCCGGGCCAAATCCTGGTTATTTTCTTTAAATTTATAAATTGTACTTATCATAAAACTATACAGGCTGTTTACTGGAATTTTAAATTTTGTAATTTGTATTTTCCAGTTATTATGGCCAAATCCTGGTTATTTTCTTTAAATTTATAAATTGTACTTTTCATAAAACTACACAGGCTGTTTACAGGCATTTTAAATTTTGTAATTTGTATTTTCTGGTTATTATGGCCAATCCAGGTTATGTTCTTTAACTTTATAAATTGTACTTTTCATAAAACTATACAGGCTGTTTACAGTGATTTAAATTTATAAGTTGTATTTTAGATAAAATTATCTAGGCGTTTTACAGGCATTTCTAATTTATAAATTGTATTTTCTTTTGATAAAATTATCCAGGCTCTTTACAGGTATTTGAAAATTATAAATTGTGTTTTGATAAAGTTATACAGGCTGTTCACAAGGTTTTAAACTTATAACTGTGTCTGTGATTTACATGTACGGTGTATGATGAATTATGATGTGTTATCGTGTCATAAAGGTTGTTATCTATAAATTATGAATATTCAAAAATTATAAGATGAATTTACGAAATAATAAAGGTTATCTTGCTTGTTACGAGAGAGTATTAATTGCAAGTCCCGTCCCACTGGACACAGCACACGTTATGCTTCTTTCTGGGCCTTCAGCCTAGTTGTAAATATCAAGTAACCTTAAAAAAAAAATAAATAAATAAATCTCCCACACAAAATAAAAGAGGGTTACAAATGGTAGCAGAGCGTGGTTGAGAATCTATGGAGGAAACGTGGGTCCTTTGGTGTGACGAGACTTGCAAAATTGGAAACAGTCTAGAAAAAATTATAACTTAGAGAAATTAAGGGGGACTTGGAAGCAAGGCACCATTGTCTATGTTTTGTGTAATGTTCAATGTTTAGGTTAAGATTTGAATAATGATTATTATTGTGGTTGTATGATTTGTCAGCCTGTTTTGAATTTGTATAGAGAGTAAGGCATTGTAAACTGGGTGCCGCCACGAGGCATGCATGCATATTAGTTGGAATATTTTTGGGGTCGTTTGAGACTTTTGAATTACCGGAGATCTGGGGCGTTGTGATGTGAATAGACTTTATTATTAATTGATATTAAAATAATATCGTGTTGGTTTGGCGGGATGCAGTATGGCCAGATCGGGAGTCGGTATTGTAGGGCATACTGACGGATAGTTAATTGGTTGAAGATTTTTTTTGGAATGTCAATGTTGGTCTATGGTGGTTGTTGCGTATGTGTTTGTGAAATTTGACATGTTGTGATAGGTGTTAGGTGTTGTTGATTTTTATGTATTGTGTTAGTGTCAGAAATTGTTTGTCCTCTTGTGTGGTGTTAACGAGAGCTATTTCGGGATAGTTGGGCAGGTCTTCGCAACGTTAGGGATCCCGGGGTCTACTTGAAGGAAAGTACTCAAGTTTTTCCTGATTTTTGTGATTATGTTTCGTTGTTACGTATTGTGGATTGTGTAATTCTGGTAGGGGCATGTTACCAGAGACTGCCCAACCCTATTTCCGGCGTTCCCCAGAAACTTCCGGTGGTGGATGGAGAAGATGAGGGCAAGTTGTTGCTTTTCTTGGACATTGTCCTGCAGTTGGCAGATTTCCCGGGGCTGTCCGATGATGTCCTCTTGTCCCTTATATATCCGTATTGCCGGGGTTCACTGGCTGAGCTGGTCACCAACACTCTGCGTCGTGGCGGCAGTATCGACTCTCTCCATGGGGAGGTGTTGGACTCCTTCATACCCGGTCGACGACGTGACCAGTTGCGACTTAAGCTGTTCTATCGCGTACAGGACAACGAAGAGGCGTTGGCGGCCTTTGTGCATAATATACGCAAAACTGCCCGGATTTTAAGGTTGGGGTTGCCCGAAAGGGACATTATACAGGTAATTCTGGAAGGGGTGACTCCCCAAGAAAGATCCCGTTTGGTGTTCGCAGACCGTCCACGTTGTTTTGCGGACTTGGAACGGTTGTGTGTGATTGCCAGAACGGTCCAGGCGATTGACGAGTCCCGGGATCGAGCTGCCAAAGATGATCAAGACTCAAGTAGTTCATTAGAAAGAGCTAAAAATGACAAACATGGTGGTTGGTGGAAAACACAAGAAACTGTAAGAAAAACTGAATATTTTAGAAGTAACGAAAGCTACAAGGAGGTAGCAAGTGAAAAGACGGTAACAACAGTTACAGAAGAGAAAACAAATAAATATGAAATTATCAGTGGAAGAAGAAGTTATATTAGTGAACAAACATCGGCAAGTAGGACTCCTTTAGAAAAACTTTATTCATTTTTGGAAAAAAATGAAATTTTAAAAGTTCCAGATATATAACAAGTTCCAAATAGAGTAGTGTATGAAGAAGGTGAGGCAGAAGAGCAGTCTGAAGAGGTTGCACATGGAAGTATATTCATAGGTGTTAAAGAGACTGAAGATTCTGAGTTTGCAGATGAACACGAGGTCATCCATACTACAAGTACAATTGAAGGAGATGAGGTAGAAGGTAATGATGAATTTGGTGGCAGCGTTGTGGAGTATGCTGATGAAAATGATATAATATATGCAGATATACAACCAGCTTCTATATATGATGCTGAAAATTCTGATGAACAGAAATAAATTTTATATGGACCAGATGAGCAGCTAGAAGATAATAAAGATGTACAGTATTGTGATGGTGATTTAGATTATGGGGATGGAGAAGGTGAAATTGTAGAAGAGGAAGAAGAAGAAGAAGTGGAAGAGGAAGAAGAGGACTATAATGAAGAAGAAGAGGAGTGGTTGGAAGAAAGAGCAGCAGGAGAGTCAGAAACAGAGGATTTAGATGATGAGGATAATCAAAATCGGAGTGAAAGCAGTGATGTAATTTGCCTTGATTCTGATTCAGAAGAAACAAATCAGTACAGCTCAACACGAGATAATTTCTCAGCGAGTGATGTCCGGAAGGAACAAGTACATAAAGTCTGTTACGGAAAAGTGAGACAGACGGGTAGCGGGTAGATGTTCCCCACAGTCACAGTGGAGTTCGTCTACTTCAGGGACGCACCCCTGCCTGCGCGAGCCTTGGTTTTCTCCATTCATCTTATTTCCGGAGGGAGCCATGTCCTTACATTTAGTCCTAGCTCTTGACCTTTCAATGATCCTTGCCCTTTTCATCTTCCCGATTTTCCTAACCCTCCCCTTAGGAAAACAGAAAATATCAATGAAAATTCATTTAAAAAAATTAGAAAAGGAATTAAAAAAAAAAAAGAGTTAGAGAGAGGAGTGAAACCTACAGAGTTGACGAGGTCGGTTGTGAACTTCGTCCACTCGGTATGTTTTGGCATACCCTTGGATTATACAACCTAGTAATGTGATATAAACCACTATTTTGCCTCTGGTATTTACGAGTGCTTTCGGCAGTCAAGCCGTCTGCAGGTTATTTACCACACCGTCGGTCATTTACCTTAGATTATAGTCTCATGGAGACCATCATTTTCCCCCCGTCTTGAGAGTGTATGATGGAGTGATAGTGTGGAGTTGTTAGGTTGTTTGGTTAACCCCCCCCCCTAACTATGTGCCATAATGCCGTGTTAATGTTGGTAAGTCTTTGGTGTCTCAAAATGTAAGCTGGGAAGCCTACGAAAATCAGAACTCAGGGAGCTCCCGAACTTCTCTTTCTTCCTCTGTCCCTTTTTGCTGTATGCTAGCCCTGATCAAGTCAGCATGCAGTGCCCGCACACTTAAACAAGTACTTACATGCACACAAATATACCCACTACACTTCTTCTTTCCATCTCTTTCGTTTTCCTTCTGAGCCTCTGTTCTCCTAAGTGCGAGTTTTCTTGAGATTCCCCGGAGAAGCTTTGTGGTCTAGAAGATTGGGGGTACTATGCAGGGTACCCAGTTTCAAGTGGTTGGCAACCATGTTGCCTTTTTGGGGAGGGGGTGTGCCCGCGGTTTCTCAGAGAAACCGGGCGACAGTATAAAAATATAATTATTTAGCATAAATTTGCGTATTCATTATTTCACAAGGTTAAAAAAACGCCGTGTTTTGGCGTTTCCGCACTCCCGCGCCATCTGTTAGCGAATGCGGGTAATTGTGTTCCCCGACTTCAGCACTGTTTGGCAAATTTTGACCAGTCGGCGAGCTACCACCTGACCGTGAACAGCCTATTTCCTTCGGCAGACAGAGTTGGTTAAATTTTGTATTTCTCTATCCTATCATGCATAGGTAGACTCTTACAGACCTTCGGTAAGAAAAATATATTTATATATATTATTCATTGCTTGTAAAAAGTTCTAATTTAAACAATAATTGGCTTACATGTGAACGGATAATGTCTGATATGCATGTCTCCTGTGTGGGGGACCTAAAGTATACTCATTGTCATATATTTTGATTTATTTTACCACTGAAACAGCCTTATACATATGTATTTAGTAAACAGTAATTGGCCATGTCAAAACGGGTGTAAAGTTATGTAATTCTGGGGAACTGTGATGTAGCGATTGTGAGAGCACGTGGCCATTATTAACTTATAACATGTCGGAGAACGCTAAACTTGCATACTCATGTAGTGATGCGTTATAAATTAAACCGAATTATGAGGCATTGAGGCCTTGTGTGTTATTAATTTAAAAAAAAAGAGAGAAAATGCTACACGTATTTATAAAGAACATAGTGGAATTGTCAGGGGTGGCAAGTGTTTGATTCCTGTTTGATTTTGTCTATACAAGCTTAGGCAGTGGTACATGTGTGTGTCATGTTCGGGAATACGTGGTTTGCTAGCCAATTAATTATTATTCATGCCTAGGGCTCCCGGAGCGCCGGAGACCTGATCCTACCATGGTGGAATTTCCATCTTCCAACATGTCCTGAAAGGACCACACTAACACAGACTCTCGTTTCTCGCCTGCCGGAGGAGAAATAACCGTAAGCATGCCACTGTAAACACCCCCTCAGCAAGACCGACTGACAGTCCAGAAGGCACCTGAGAATCATCTGGACAAAACGAGGTGATATTAATCCAATACTTACCTAAATTTGTCCTCTATATAAACAAATGGTATCGTGCGTTAACCATCTATAAAAGCTCAATTTCTACTTAAATTGACTTTCTACAACTTATAACCGTTTTAATGGTGCGCGTGCCCTGCTGGACATAATTTTTTCATGTAACAACGCCTTGATGTGTAATTAGTCTCGAGAACAATTGTACGCCCGTTCGCTGGCATGTGTCCAGCGCTCATTAATTTTATGCTTTACTTTTTTTACCTTGATACTGAATGGGTTTGTAGAAGTTTGGGGGGGACTTGTACGATAGTTAAGTAGGTAGGTGCAGTATGTAACATGCAGATCTGCACCGGCTGGTCTAGCATCTATTATAATCATGGGTTTTTTGCACATATTCATTTTCGTATTTCATAGAAGGGTTGGGAGTTTTCCTTGATCTGCATTAGGCCAGGTTACACAGTAAAACCAAGGGTAGTCACCTGTTTCTGCAAATCTATGCAAGCTCCCGGACATGTTACCTTATGTCGGGTCTGGCTCTTGTCCAGCTTTCTTCTACCCTGTCTGGCTTTGGGAGGAGTTTATCCTAAAATTTTGTAAGGGTTAATTGCTTTTTCGGATGCCGTGTGGAACATGTCAGCGGCCGGGCCAAATCCTGGTTATTTTCTTTAAATTTATAAATTGTACTTATCATAAAACTATACAGGCTGTTTACTGGAATTTTAAATTTTGTAATTTGTATTTTCCGGTTATTATGGCCAAATCCTGGTTATTTTCTTTAAATTTATAAATTGTACTTTTCATAAAACTACACAGGCTGTTTACAGGCATTTTAAATTTTGTAATTTGTATTTTCTGGTTATTATGGCCAATGCAGGTTATGTTCTTTAACTTTATAAATTGTACTTTTCATAAAACTATACAGGCTGTTTACAGTGATTTAAATTTATAAGTTGTATTTTAGATAAAATTATCTAGGCATTTTACAGGCATTTCAAATTTATAAATTGTATTTTCTTTTGATAAAATTATCCAGGCTCTTTACAGGTATTTGAAAATTATAAATTGTGTTTTGATAAAATTATACAGGCTGTTCACAAGGTTTTAAACTTATAACTGTGTCTGTGATTTACATGTACGGTGTATGTTGAATTATGATGTGTTATCGTGTCATAAAGGTTGTTATCTATAAATTATGAATATTCAAAAATTATAAGATGAATTTACGAAATAATAAAGGTTATCTTGCTTGTTACGAGAGAGTATTAATTGCAAGTCCCGTCCCACTGGACACAGCACACGTTATGCTTCTTTCTGGGCCTTCAGCCTAGTTGTAAATATCAAGTAACCTTAAAAAAAATAAATAAATAAATCTCCCACACAAAATAAAAGAGGGTTACAAATGGTAGCAGAGCGTGGTTGAGAATCTATGGAGGAAACGTGGGTCCTTTGGTGTGACGAGACTTGCAAAATTGGAAACAGTCTAGAAAAAATTATAACTTAGAGAAATTAAGGGGGACTTGGAAGCAAGGCACCATTGTCTATGTTTTGTGTAATGTTCAATGTTTAGGTTAAGATTTGAATAATGATTATTATTGTGGTTGTATGATTTGTCAGCCTGTTTTGAATTTGTATAGAGAGTAAGGCATTGTAAACTGGGTGCCGCCACGAGGCATGCATGCATATTAGTTGGAATATTTTTGGGGTCGTTTGAGACTTTTGAATTACCGGAGATCTGGGGCGTTGTGATGTGAATAGACTTTATTATTAATTGATATTAAAATAATATTGTGTTGGTTTGGCGGGATGCAGTATGGCCAGATCGGGAGTCGGTATTGTAGGGCATACTGACGGATAGTTAATTGGTTGAAGATTTTTTTTGGAATGTCAATGTTGGTCTATGGTGGTTGTTGCGTATGTGTTTGTGAAATTTGACATGATGTGATACGTGTTAGGTGTTGTTGATTTTTATGTATTGAGTTAGTGTCAGAAATTGTTTGTCCTCTTGTGTGGTGTTAACGAGAGCTATTTCGGGATAGTTGGGCAGGTCTTCGCAACGTTAGGGATCCCGGGGTCTACTTGAAGGAAAGTACTCAAGTTTTTCCTGATTTTTGTGATTATGTTTCGTTGTTACGTATTGTGGATTGTGTAATTCTGGTGGGGGCATGTTACCAGAGACTGGCCAACCCTATTTCCGGCGTTCCCCAGAAACTTCCGGTGGTGGATGGAGAAGATGAGGGCAAGTTGTTGCTTTTCTTGGACATTGTCCTGCAGTTGGCGGATTTCCCGGGGCTGTCCGATGATGTCCTCTTGTCCCTTATATATCCGTATTGCCGGGGTTCACTGGCTGAGCTGGTCACCAACACTCTGCGTCGTGGCGGCAGTATCGACTCTCTCCATGGGGAGGTGTTGGACTCCTTCATACCCGGTCGACGACGTGACCAGTTGCGACTTAAGCTGTTCTATCGCGTACCGGACAACGAAGAGGCGTTGGCGGACTTTGTGCATAATATACGCAAAACTGCCCGGATTTTAAGGTTGGGGTTGCCCGAAAGGGACATTATACAGGTAATTCTGGAAGGGGTGACTCCCCAAGAGAGATCCCGTTTGGTGTTCGCAGACCGTCCACGTTGTTTTGCGGACCTGGAACGGTTGTGTGTGATTGCCAGAACGGTCCAGGCGATTGACGAGTCCCGGGATCGAGCTGCCAAAGATGATCAAGACTCAAGTAGTTCATTAGAAAGAGCTAAAAATGACAAACATGGTGGTTGGTGGAAAACACAAGAAACTGTAAGAAAAACTGAATATTTTAGAAGTAACGAAAGCTACAAGGAGGTAGCAAGTGAAAAGACGGTAACAACAGTTACAGAAGAGAAAACAATAAATATGAAATTATCAGTGGAAGAAGAAGTTATATTAGTGAACAAACATCGGCAAGTAGGACTCCTTTAGAAAAACTTTATTCATTTTTGGAAAAAAATGAAATTTTAAAAGTTCCAGATAAATAACAAGTGCCAAATAGAGTAGTGTATGAAGAAGGTGAGGCAGAAGAGCATTCTGAAGAGGTTGCACATGGAAGTATATTCATAGGTGTTAAAGAGACTGAAGATTCTGAGTTTGCAGATGAACACGAGGTCATCCATACTACAAGTACAATTGAAGGAGATGAGGTAGAAGGTAATGATGAATTTGGTGGCAGCGTTGTGGAGTATGCTGATGAAAATGATATAATATATGCAGATATACAACCAGCTTCTATATATGATGCTGAAAATTCTGATGAACAGAAATAAATTTTATATGGACCAGATGAGCAGCTAGAAGATAATAAAGATGTACAGTTTTGTGATGGTGATTTAGATTATGGGGATGGAGAAGGTGAAATTGTAGAAGAGGAAGAAGAAGAAGTGGAAGAGGAAGAAGAGGACTATAATGAAGAAGAAGAGGAGGGGTTGGAAGAAAGAGCAGCAGAAGAGTCAGAAACAGAGGATTTAGATGATGAGGATAATCAAAATCGGAGTGAAAGCAGTGATGTAATTTGCCTTGATTCTGATTCAGAAGAAACAAATCAGTACAGCTCAACACGAGATAATTTCTCAGCGAGTGATGTCCGGAAGGAACAAGTACATAAAGTCTGTTACGGAAAAGTGAGACAGACGGGTAGCGGGTAGATGTTTCCCACAGTCACAGTGGAGTTCGTCTACTTCAGGGACGCGCCCCTGCCTGCGCGAGCCTTGGTTTTCTCCAATCATCTTATTTCCGGAGGGAGTCATGTCCTTACCTTTAGTCCTAGCTCTTGACCTTTCAATGATCCTTGCCGTTTTCATCTTCCTGATTTTCCTAACCCTCCCCTTAGGAAAACAGAAAATATCAATGAAAATTCATTTCAAAAAACTAGAAAAGGAATTAAAAAAAAAAAAAGAGTTAGAGAGAGGAGTGAAACCTACAGAGTTGACGAGGTAGGTTGTGAACTTCGTCCACTCGGTATGTTTTGGCATACCCTTGGATTATACAACCTAGTAATGTGATATAAACCACTATTATGCCTCTGGTATTTACGAGTGCTTTCGGCAGTCAAGCCGTCTGCAGGTTATTTACCACACTGTCTGTCATTTACCTTAGATTATAGTCTCATGGAGACCATCATTTTCCCCCCGTCTTGAGAGTGTATGATGGAGTGATAGTGTGGAGTTGTTAGGTTGTTTGGTTAGCCCCTCCCCCGTAACTATGTGCCATAAGACCGTGTTAAAGTTGGTAAGTCTTTGGTGTCTCAAAATGTAAGTTGGGAAGCCTAAGGAGGTCAGAACTCAGGGAGCACCCGAACTTCTCTTTCTTCCTCTGTCCCTTTTTGCTGTATGCTAGCCCTGATCAAGTCAGCATGCAGTGCCCGCACACTTAAACAAGTACTTACATGCACACAAATATACCCACTACACTTCTTCTTTCCATCTCTTTCGTTTTCCTTCTGAGCCTCTGTTCTCCTAAGTGCGAGTTTTCTTGAGATTCCCCGGAGAAGCTTTGTGGTCTAGAAGATTGGGGGTACACTATGCAGGGTACCCAGTTTCAAGTGGTTGGCAACCATGTTGCCTTTTTGGGGAGGGGGTGTGCCCGCGGTTTCTCAGAGAAACCAGGCGACAGTATAAAAATATAATTATTTAGCATAAATTTGCGTATTCATTATTTCACGAGGTTCAACAAACGCCGTGTTTTGGCGTTTCCGCACTCCCGCGCCATCTGTTAAAGAATGCGGGTAACTGTGTTCCCCGACTTCAGCACCGTTTTGCAAATTTTGACCAGTCGGCGAGCTACCACCGGACCGTGAACAGCCTATTTCCTTCGGCAGACAGAGTTGGTTAAATTTTGTATTTCTCTACCCTATCATGCATAGGTAGGCTCTTACAGACCTTCGGTAAGAAAAATATATATATATATATTATTCATTGCTTGTAAAAAGTTCTAATTTAAACAATAATTGGCTTACATGTGAACGGATAATGTCTGATATGCATGTCTCGTGTGTGGGGGACCTAAAGTATACTCATTGTCATATATTTTGATTTATTTTACCACTGAAACAGCCTTATACATATGTATTTAGTAAACAGTAATTGGCCATGTCAAAACGGGTGTAAAGTTATGTAATTCTGGGGAACTGTGATGTAACGATTGTGAGAGCACGTGGCCATTATTAACTTATAACATGTCGGAGAACGCTAAACATGCATACTCATGTAGGGGTGCGTTATAAATTAAACCGAATTATGAGGCATTGAGGCCTTGTGTGTTATTAATTTAAAAAAAAAAAGAGAAAATGTTACACGTATTTATAAAGAACATAGTGGAATTGGTCAGGGGTGGCAAGTGTTTGATTCCTGTTTGATTTTGTCTATACAAGCTTAGGCAGTGGTACATGTGTGTGTCATGTTCGTGAATACGTGGTTTGTTAGCCAATTAATTATTATTCATGCCTAGGGCTCCCGGAGCGCCGGAGACCTGCTCCTACCATGGTGGAATTTCCATCTTCCACCATGTCCTGAAAGGACCACACTAACACAGACTCTCGTTTCTCGCCTGCCGGAGGAGAAATAACCGTAAGCATGCCACTGTAAACCTCCCCTCAGCAAGACCGACTGACAGTCCAGAAGGCACAGACCACCTGGGAATCATCTGGACAAAACGAGGTGATACTAATCCAATACTTACCTAAATTTGTCCTCTATATAAACAACTGGTATTGTGCGTTAACCATCTATAAAAGCTCAATTTCTACTTAAATTGACTTTCTACAACTTATAACCGTTTTAATGGTGCGCGTGCCCTGCTGGACATAATTTTTTCATGTAACATCGCCTTGATGTGTAATTAGTCTCGAGAACAATTGTACGCCCGTTCGCTGGCATGTGTCCAGCGCTCATTAATTTTATGCTTTACTTTTTTTACCTTGATACTGAATGGGTTTGTAGAAGTTTGGGGGGGACTTGTACGATAGTTAAGTAGGTAGGTGCAGTATGTAACATGCAGATCTGGACCGGCTGGTCTAGCATCTATTATAATCATGGGTTTTTTGCACATATTCATTTTCGTATTTCATAGAAGGGTTGGGAGTTTTCCTTGATCTGCATTAGGCCAGGTTACACAGTGAAACCAAGGGTAGTCACCTGTTTCTGCAAATCTATGCAAGCTCCCGGACATGTTACCTTATGTCGGGTCTGGCTCTTGTCCAGCTTTCTTCTACCCTGTCTGGCTTTGGGAGGAGTTTATCCTAAAATTTTGTAAGGGTTAATTGCTTTTTCGGATGCCGTGTGGAACATGTCAGCGGCCGGGCCAAATCCTGGTTATTTTCTTTAAATTTATAAATTGTACTTAACATAAAACTATACAGACTGTTTACTGGAATTTTAAATTTTGTAATTTGTATTTTCCGGTTATTATGGCCAAATCCTGGTTATTTTCTTTAAATTTATAAATTGTACTTTTCATAAAACTACACAGGCTGTTTACAGGCATTTTAAATTTTGTAATTTGTATTTTCTGGTTATTATGGCCAATCCAGGTTATGTTCTTTAACTTTATAAATTGTACTTTTCATAAAACTATACAGGCTGTTTACAGTGATTTAAATTTATAAGTTGTATTTTAGATAAAATTATCTAGGCGTTTTACAGGCATTTCAAATTTATAAATTGTATTTTCTTTTGATAAAATTATCCAGGCTCTTTACAGGTATTTGAAAATTATAAATTGTGTTTTGATAAAATTATACAGGCTGTTCACAAGGTTTTAAACTTATAACTGTGTCTGTGATTTACATGTACGGTGTATGTTGAATTATGATGTGTTATCGTGTCATAAAGGTTGTTATCTATAAATTATGAATATTCAAAAATTATAAGATGAATTTACGAAATAATAAAGGTTATCTTGCTTGTTACGAGAGAGTATTAATTGCAAGTCCCGTCCCACTGGACACAGCACAAGTTATGCTTCTTTCTGGGCCTTCAGCCTAGTTGTAAATATCAAGTAACCTTAAAAAAAATAAATAAATAAATCTCCCACACAAAATAAAAGAGGGTTACAAATGGTAGCAGAGCGTGGTTGAGAATCTATGGAGGAAACGTGGGTCCTTTGGTGTGACGAGACTTGCAAAATTGGAAACAGTCTAGAAAAAATTATAACTTAGAGAAATTAAGGGGGACTTGGAAGCAAGGCACCATTGTCTATGTTTTGTGTAATGTTCAATGTTTAGGTTAAGATTTGAATAATGATTATTATTGTGGTTGTATGATTTGTCAGCCTGTTTTGAATTTGTATAGAGAGTAAGGCATTGTAAACTGGCTGCCGCCACGAGGCATGCATGCATATTAGTTGGAATATTTTTGGGGTCGTTTGAGACTTTTGAATTACCGGAGATCTGGGGCGTTGTGATGTGAATAGACTTTATTATTAATTGATATTAAAATAATATCGTGTTGGTTTGGCGGGATGCAATATGGCCAGATCGGGAGTCGGTATTGTAGGGCATACTGACGGATAGTTAATTGGTTGAAGATTTTTTTTGGAATGTCAATGTTGGTCTATGGTGGTTGTTGCGTATGTGTTTGTGAAATTTGACATGTTGTGATAGGTGTTAGGTGTTGTTGATTTTTATGTATTGTGTTAGTGTCAGAAATTGTTTGTCCTCTTGTGTGGTGTTAACGAGAGCTATTTTGGGATAGTTGGGCAGGTCTTCGCAACGTTAGGGATCCCGGGGTCTACTTGAAGGAAAGTACTCAAGTTTTTCCTGATTTTTGTGATTATGTTTCGTTGTTACGTATTGTGGATTGTGTAATTCTGGTGGGGGCATGTTACCAGAGACTGCCCAACCCTATTTCCGGCGTTCCCCAGAAACTTCCGGTGGTGGATGGAGAAGATGAGGGCAAGTTGTTGCTTTTCTTGGACATTGTCCTGCAGTTGGCGGATTTCCCGGGGCTGTCCGATGATGTCCTCTTGTCCCTTATATATCCGTATTGCCGGGGTTCACTGGCTGAGCTGGTCACCAACACTCTGCGTCGTGGCGGCAGTATCGACTCTCTCCATGGGGAGGTGTTGCACTCCTTCATACCCGGTCGAAGACGTGACCAGTTGCGACTTAAGCTGTTCTATCGCGAACAGGACAACGAAGAGGCGTTGGCGGACTTTGTGCATAATATACGCAAAACTGCCCGGATTTTAAGGTTGGGGTTGCCCGAAAGGGACATTATACAGGTAATTCTGGAAGGGGTGACTCCCCAAGAGAGATCCCGTTTGGTGTTCGCAGACCGTCCACGTTGTTTTGCGGACCTGGAACGGTTGTGTGTGATTGCCAGAAAGGTCCAGGCGATTGACGAGTCCAGGGATCGAGCTGCCAAAGATGATCAAGACTCAAGTAGTTCATTAGAAAGAGCTAAAAATGACAAACATGATGGTTGGTGGAAAACACAAGAAACTGTAAGAAAAACTGAATATTTTAGAAGTAACGAAAGCTACAAGGAGGTAGCAAGTGAAAAGACGGTAACAACAGTTACAGAAGAGAAAACAAATAAATATGAAATTATCAGTGGAAGAAGAAGTTATATTAGTGAACAAACATCGGCAAGTAGGACTCCTTCAGCAAAACTTTATTTGCTAGATATACAACCAGCTTCTATATATGATGCTGAAAATTCTGATGAACAGAAATAAATTTTATATGGACCAGATGAGCAGCTAGAAGATAATAAAGATGTACAGTATTGTTAAAAATACAGTAGCAAAAATTTTAAAAGTTCCAGATAAATTACAAGTGCCTAATAGAGTAGTGTATGAAGAAGGTGAGGCAGAAGAGCAGTCTGAAGAGGTTGCACATGGAAGTATATTCATAGGTGTTAAAGAGACTGAAGATTCTGAGTTTGCAGATGAACACGAGGTCATCCATACTACAAGTACAATTGAAGGAGATGAGGTAGAAGGTAATGATGAATTAGGTGGCAGCGTTGTGGAGTATGCTGATGAAAATGATATAATATATGCAGATATACAACCAGCTTCTATATATGATGCTGAAAATTCTGATGAACAGAAATAAATTTTATATGGACCAGATGAGCAGCTAGAAGATAATAAAGATGTACAGTATTGTGATGGTGATTTAGATTATGGGGATGGAGAAGGTGAAATTGTAGAAGTGGAAGAAGAAGAAGAAGAAGTGGAAGAGGAAGAAGAGGACTATAATGAAGAAGAAGAGGAGGGGTTGGAAGAAAGAGAAGCAGGAGAGTCAGAACCAGAGGATTTAGATGATGAGGATAATCAAAATCGGAGTGAAAGCAGTGATGTAATTTGCCTTGATTCTGATTCAGAAGAAACAAATCAGTACAGCTCAACACGAGATAATTTCTCAGCGAGTGATGTCCGGAAGGAACAAGTACATAAAGTCTGTCACGGAAAAGTGAGACAGACGGGTAGCGGGTAGATGTTTCCCACAGTCACAGTGGAGTTCGTCTACTTCAGGGACGCGCCCCTGCCTGCGCGAGCCTTGGTTTTCTCCATTCATCCTTATTTCCGGAGGGAGTCATGTCCTTACCTTTAGTCCTAGCTCTTGACCTTTCAATGATCCTTGCCCTTTTCATCTTCCCGATTTTCCTAACCCTCCCCTTAGAAAAACAGAAAATATCAATGAAAATTCATTAAAAAAAATTAGAAAAGGAATTTAAAAAAAAAAAGAGTTAGAGAGAGGAATGAAACCAACAGAGTTGACGAGGTCGGTTGTGAACTTCGTCCACTCGGTATGTTTTGGCATACCCTTGGATTATACAACCTAGTAATGTGATATAAACCACTATTTTGCCTCTGGTATTTACGAGTGCTTTCGGCAGTCAAAGCCGTCTGCAGGTTATTTACCACACCGTCGGTCATTTACCTTAGATTATAGTCTCATGGAGATCATCATTTTCCCCCCGTCTTGAGAGTGTATGATGGCGTGATAGTGTGGAGTTGTTAGGTTGTTTGGTTAGCCCCCCCCTTAACTATATGCCATAAGACCATGTTAAAGTTGGTAAGTCTTTGGTGTCTCAAAATGTAAGTTGGGAAGCCTAAGGAGGTCAGAACTCTGGGAGCTCCCGAACTTCTCTTTCTTCCTCTGTCCCTTTTGGCTGTATGCTAGCCCTGATCAAGTCAGCATGCAGTGCCCGCACACTTAAACAAGTACTTACATGCACACAAATATACCCACTACACTTCTTCTTTCCATCTCTTTCGTTTTCCTTCTGAGCCTCTGTTCTCCTAAGTGCGAGTTTTCTTGAGATTCCCCGGAGAAGCTTTGTGGTCTACTATGCAGGGTACCCAGTTTCAAGTGGTTGGCAACCATGTTGCCTTTTTGGGGAGGGGGTGTGCCCGCGGTTTCTCAGAGAAACCGGGCGACAGTATAAAAATATAATTATTTAGCATAAATTTGCGTATTCATTATTTCACGAGGTTCAACAAACGCCGTGTTTTGGCGTATCCGCACTCCCGCGCCATCTGTTAGCGAATGCAGGTAATTGTATTCCCCGACTTCAGCACCGTTTGGCAAATTTTGACCAGTCGGCGAGCTACCACCGGACCGTGAACAGCCTATTTCCTTCGGCAGACAGAGTTGGTTAAATTTTGTATTTCTCTATCCTATCATGCATAGGTAGCCTCTTACAGACCTTCGGTAAGAAAAATATATATATATATTATTCATTGCTTGTAAAAAGTTCTAATTTAAACAATAATTGGCTTACATGTGAACGGATAATGTCTGATATGCATGTCTCGTGTGTGGGGGACCTTAAGTATACTCATTGTCATATATTTTGATTTATTTAACCACTGAAACAGCCTTATACATATGTATTTAGTAAATAGTAATTGGCCATGTCAAAACGGGTGTAAAGTTATGTAATTCTGGGGAACTGTGATGTAGCGATTCTGAGAGCACGTGGCCATTATTAACTTATAACATGTCGGAGAACGCGAAACTTGCATACTCATGTAGGGGTGCGTTATAAATTAAACCGAATTATGAGGCATTGAGGCCTTGTGTGTTAAAAATTTAAAAAAAAAAAAGAGAAAATGTTACACGTATTTATAAAGAACATAGTGGAATTGGTCAGGGGTGGCAAGTGTTTGATTCCTGTTTGATTTTGTCTATACAAGCTTAGGCAGTGGTACATGTGTGTCATGTTCGGGAATACGTGGTTTGTTAGCCAATTAATTATTATTCATGCCTAGGGCTCCCGGAGCGCCGGAGACCTGATCCTACCATGGTGGAATTTCCATCTTCCACCATGTCCTGAAAGGACCACACTAACACAGACTCTCGTTTCTCGCCTGCCGGAGGAGAAATAACCGTAAGCATGCCACTGTAAACCCCCCCTCAGCAAGATCGACTGACAGTCCAGAAGGCACAGACCACCTGGGAATCATCTGGACAAAACGAGGTGATATTAATCCAATACTTACCTAAATTTGTCCTCTATATAAACAACTGGTATCGTGCGTTAACCATCTATAAAAGCTCAATTGCTACTTAAATTGACTTTCTACAACTTATAACAGTTTTAATGGTGCGCGTGCCCTGCTGGACATAATTTTTTCATGTAACATCGCCTTGATGTGTAATTAGTCTCGAGAACAATTGTACGCCCGTTCGCTGGCATGTGTCCAGCGCTCATTAATTTTATGCTTTACTTTTTTTACCTTGATACTGAATGGGTTTGTAGAAGTTTGGGGGGGACTTGTACGTTAGTTAAGTAGGTAGGTGCAGTATGTAACATGCAGATCTGGACCGGCTGGTCTAGCATCTATTATAATCATGGGTTTTTTGCACATATTCATTTTCGTATTTCATAGAAGGGTTGGGAGTTTTCCTTGATCTGCATTAGGCCAGGTTACACAGTAAAACCAAGGGTAGTCACCTGTTTCTGCAAATCTATGCAAGCTCCCGGACATGTTACCTTATGTCGGGTCTGGCTCTTGTCCAGCTTTCTTCTACCCTGTCTGGCTTTGGGAGGAGTTTTTCCTAAAATTTTGTAAGGGTTAATTGCTTTTTCGGATGCCGTGTGGAACATGTCAGCGGCCGGGCCAAATCCTGGTTATTTTCTTTAAATTTATAAATTGTACTTTTCATAAAACTACACAGGCTGTTTACAGGCATTTTAAATTTTGTAATTTGTATTTTCTGGTTATTATGGCCAATCCAGGTTATGTTCTTTAACTTTATAAATTGTACTTTTCATAAAAGCTATACAGGCTGTTTACAGGCATTTTAAATTTTGTAATTTCTATTTTCTGGTTATTATGGCCAATCCCGGTTATGTTCTTTAAACTTATAAATTGTACTTTTCATAAAACTATAGAGGCTGTTTACAGGCATTTTAAATTTTGTAATTTGTATTTTCTGGTTATTATGGCCAATCCCGGTTATGTTCTTTAAATTTATAAATTGTTCTTTTCATAAAACTATACAGGCTGTTTACAGTGATTTTAAATTTATAAGTTGTATTTTAGATAAAATTATCCAGGCGTTTTACAGGCATTTCAAATTTATAAATTGTATTTTTTTTTGATAAAATTATCCAGGCTGTTTACAGGTATTTGAAAATTATAAATTGTGTTTTGATAAAATTATACAGGCTGTTCACAAGGTTTTAAACTTATAACTGTGTCTGTGATTTACATGTACGGTGTATGTTGAATTATGATGTGTTATCGTGTGATAAAGGTTGTTATCTATAAATTATGAATATTCAAAAATTATAAGATGAATTTACGAAATAATAAAGGTTATCTTGCTTGTTACTAGAGAGTATTAATTGCAAGTCCCGTCTCACTGGACCCAGCACACTTTATGCTTCCTTCTGGGCCTTCAGCCTAGTTGTAAATATCAAGTACCTTAAAAAAAAAAAAAAACATAAAACTCCCACACAAAATAAAAGAGGGTTACAAATGGTAGCAGAGCGTGGTTGAGAATCTATGGAGGAAACGTGGGTCCTTTGGTGTGACGAGACTTGCAAAATTGGAAACAGTCTAGAAAAAATTATAACTTAGAAAAATTAAGGGGGACTTGGAAGCAAGGCACCATTGTCTATGTTTTGTGTAATGTTCAATGTTTAGGTTAAGATTTGAATAATGATTATTATTGTGGATGTATGATTTGTCAGCCTGCTTTGAATCTGTATAGAGAGTAAGGCATTGTAAACTGGGTGCCGCCACGAGGCATGCATGCATATTACTTGGAATATTTTTGGGGTCGTTTGAGACTTTTGAATTACCGGAGATCTGGGGCGTTGTGATGTGAATAGACTTTATTATTAATTGATATTAAAATAATATCGTGTTGGTTTGGCGGGATGCAGTATGGCCAGATCGGGAGTCGGTATTGTAGGGCATACTGACGGATAGTTAATTGGTTGAAGATTTTTTTTTGGAATGTCAATGTTGGTCTATGGTGGTTGTTGCGTATGTGTTTGTGAAATTTGACATGTTGTGATAGGTGTTAGGTGTTGTTGATTTTTATGTATTGTGTTAGTGTCAGAAATTGTTTGTCCTCTTGTGTGGTGTTAACGAGAGCTAGTTTGGGATAGTTCGTCAGCTCTTCGCAACGTTAGGGATCCCGCGGTCTACTTGAAGGAAAGTACTCAGGTTTTTCCTGATTTTTGTGATTATGTTTCGTTGTTACGTATTGTGGATTGTGTAATTCTGGTGGGGGCATGTTACCAGAGACTGCCCAACCCTATTTCCGGCGTTCTACAGAAACTTCCGGTGGTGGATGGAGAAGATGAGGGCAAGTTGTTGCTTTTCTTGGACATTGTCCTGCAGTTGGCGGATTTCCCGGGTCTGTCCGATGATGTCCTCTTGTCCCTTATATATCCGTATTGCCGGGGTTCACTGGCTGACCTGGTCACCAACACTCTGCGTCGTGGCGGCAGTATCGACTCTCTCCATGGGGAGGTGTTGGACTCCTTCATACCCGGTCGACGAAGTGACCAGTTGCGACTTAAGCTGTTCTATCGCGTACAGGACAATGGAGAGGCGTTGGCGGACTTTGTGCATAATATACGCAAAACTGCCCGGATTTTAAGGTTGGGGTTGCCCGAAAGGGACATTATACAGGTAATTCTGGAAGGGGTGACTCCCCAAGAGAGATCCCGTTTGGTGTTCGCAGACCGTCCACGTTGTTTTGCGGACCTGGCCCGGTTGTGTGTGATTGCCAGAACTGTCCAGGCGATTGACGAGTCCCGGGATCAAGCTGCCAAAGATGATCAAGACTCAAGTAGTTCATTAGAAAGAGCTAAAAATGACAAACATGGTGGTTGGTGGAAAACACAAGAAACTGTAAGAAAAACTGAATATTTTAGAAGTAACGAACGCTACAAGGAGGTATCAAGTGAAAAAACAGGTAACAACAGTTACAGAAGAGAAATCAAATATATATGAAATTATCAGTGGAACAAGAAGTTATATTAGTGAACAAACATCGGCAAGTAGGACTCCTTTAGCAAAACTTTATTCATTTTTGGAAAAAAATGAAATTTTAAAAGTTCCAGATAAATTACAAGTGCCTAATAGAGTAGTGTATGAAGAAGGTGAGGCAGAAGAGCAGTCTGAAGAGGTTGCACATGGAAGTATATTCATAGGTGTTAAAGAGACTGAAGATTCTGAGTTTGCAGATGAACACGAGGTCATCCATATACTACAAGTATAATTGAAGGAGATGAGGTAGAAGGTGATGAATTTGGTGGCAGCGTTGTGGAGTATTCTGATGAAAATGATATAATATATGCAGATATACAACCAGCTTCTATATATGATGCTGAAACTTCTGATGAACAGAAATAAATTTTATATGGACCAGATGAGCAGCTAGAAGATAATAAAGATGTACAGTATTATGATGGTGATTTAGATTATGGGGATGGAGAAGGTGAAAATTGTAGAAGAGGAAGAAGAAGAAGTGGAAGAGGAAGAAGAGGACTATAATGAAGAAGAAGAGGAGGGGTTGGAAGAAAGAGAAGCAGGAGAGGCAGAAACAGAGGATTTAGATGATGAGGATAATCAAAATCGGAGTGAAAGCAGTGATGTAATTTGCCTTGATTCTGATTCAGAAGAAACAAATCAGTACAGCTCAATACGAGATAATTTCTCAGCGAGTGATGTCCGGAAGGAACAAGTACATAAAGTCTGTCATGGAAAAGTGAGACAGACGGGTAGCAGGTAGATGTTCCCCACAGTCACAGTGGAGTTCGTCTACTTCAGGGACGCGCCCCTGCCTGCGCAAGCCTTGGTTTTCTCCATTCATCCTTATTTCCGGAGGGAGCCATGTCCTTACCTTTAGTCCTAGCTCTTGACCTTTCAATGATCCTTGCCCTTTTCATCTTCCCGATTTTCCTAACCCTCCCCTTAGAAAAACAGAAAATATCAATGAAAATTCATTAAAAAAAATTAGAAAAAGAATTAAAAAAAAAAAAAGTTAGAGAGAGGAGTGAAACCTACAGAGTTGACGAGGTCGGTTGTGAACTTCGTCCACTCGGTATGTTTTGGCATACCCTTGGATTATACAACCTAGTAATGTGATATAAACCACTATTATGCCTCTGGTATTTACGAGTGCTTTCGGCAGTCAAAGCCGTCTGCAGGTTATTTACCACACCGTCGGTCATTTACCTTAGATTATAGTCTCATGGAGATCATCATTTTCCCCCCGTCTTGAGAGTGTATGATGGAGTGATAGTGTGGAGTTGTTAGGTTGTTTGGTTAGCCCCCCCCTTAACTATATGCCATAAGGCCATGTTAAAGTTGGTAAGTCTTTGGTGTCTCAAAATGTAAGTTGGGAAGCCTAAGGAGGTCAGAACTCTGGGAGCTCCCGAACTTCTCTTTCTTCCTCTGTCCCTTTTGGCTGTATGCTAGCCCTGATCAAGTCAGCATGAAGTGCCCGCACACTTAAACAAGTACTTACATGCACACAAATATACCCACTACACTTCTTATTTCCATCTCTTTCGTTTTCCTTCTGAGCCTCTGTTCTCCTAAGTGCGAGTTTTCTTGAGATTCCCCGGAGAAGCTTTGTGGTCTACTATGCAGGGTACCCAGTTTCAAGTGGTTGGCAACCATGTTGCCTTTTTGGGGAGGGGGTGTGCCCGCGGTTTCTCAGAGAAACCGGGCGACAGTATAAAAATATAATTATTTAGCATAAATTTGCGTATTCATTATTTCACGAGGTTCAACAAACGCCGTGTTTTGGCGTTTCCGCACTCCCGCGCCATCTGTTAGCGAATGCAGGTAATTGTATTCCCCGACTTCAGCACCGTTTGGCAAATTTTGACCAGTCGGCGAGCTACCACCGGACCGTGAACAGCCTATTTCCTTCGGCAGACAGAGTTGGTTAAATTTTGTATTTCTCTATCCTATCATGCATAGGTAGACTCTTACAGACCTTCGGTAAGAAAAATATATATATATATTATTCATTGCTTGTAAAAAGTTCTAATTTAAACAATAATTGGCTTACATGTGAACGGATAATGTCTGATATGCATGTCTCGTGTGTGGGGGACCTAAAGTATACTCATTGTCATATATTTTGATTTATTTAACCACTGAAACAGCCTTATACATATGTATTTAGTAAATAGTAATTGGCCATGTCAAAACGGGTGTAAAGTTATGTAATTCTGGGGAACTGTGATGTAGCGATTCTGAGAGCACGTGGCCATTATTAACTTATAACATGTCGGAGAACGCGAAACTTGCATACTCATGTAGGGGTGCGTTATAAATTAAACCGAATTATGAGGCATTGAGGCCTTGTGTGTTATTAATTTAAAAAAAAAAAAGAGAAAATGTTACACGTATTTATAAAGAACATAGTGGAATTGGTCAGGGGTGGCAAGTGTTTGATTCCTGTTTGATTTTGTCTATACAAGCTTAGGCAGTGGTACATGTGTGTCATGTTCGGGAATACGTGGTTTGTTAGCCAATTAATTATTATTCATGCCTAGGGCTCCCGGAGCGCCGGAGACCTGATCCTACCATGGTGGAATTTCCATCTTCCACCATGTCCTGAAAGGACCACACTAACACAGACTCTCGTTTCTCGCCTGCCGGAGGAGAAATAACCGTAAGCATGCCACTGTAAACCCCCCTCAGCAAGATCGACTGACAGTCCAGAAGGCACAGACCACCTGGGAATCATCTGGACAAAACGAGGTGATATTAATCCAATACTTACCTAAATTTGTCCTCTATATAAACAACTGGTATCGTGCGTTAACCATCTATAAAAGCTCAATTGCTACTTAAATTGACTTTCTACAACTTATAACAGTTTTAATGGTGCGCGTGCCCTGCTGGACATAATTTTTTCATGTAACATCGCCTTGATGTGTAATTAGTCTCGAGAACAATTGTACGCCCGTTCGCTGGCATGTGTCCAGCGCTCATTAATTTTATGCTTTACTTTTTTTACCTTGATACTGAATGGGTTTGTAGAAGTTTGGGGGGGACTTGTACGTTAGTTAAGTAGGTAGGTGCAGTATGTAACATGCAGATCTGGACCGGCTGGTCTAGCATCTATTATAATCATGGGTTTTTTGCACATATTCATTTTCGTATTTCATAGAAGGGTTGGGAGTTTTCCTTGATCTGCATTAGGCCAGGTTACACAGTAAAACCAAGGGTAGTCACCTGTTTCTGCAAATCTATGCAAGCTCCCGGACATGTTACCTTATGTCGGGTCTGGCTCTTGTCCAGCTTTCTTCTACCCTGTCTGGCTTTGGGAGGAGTTTTTCCTAAAATTTTGTAAGGGCTAATTGCTTTTTCGGATGCCGTGTGGAAGATGTCAGCGGCCGTGCCAAATCCTGGTTATTTTCTTTAAATTTATAAATTGTACTTTTCATAAAACTACACAGGCTGTTTACAGGCATTTTAAATTTTGTAATTTGTATTTTCTGGTTATTATGGCCAATCCAGGTTATGTTTTTTAACTTTATAAATTGTACTTTTCATAAAAGCTATACAGGCTGTTTACAGGCATTTTAAATTTTGTAATTTCTATTTTCTGGTTATTATGGCCAATCCCGGTTATGATCTTTAAACTTATTAATTGTACTTTTCATAAAACTATAGAGGCTGTTTACAGGCATTTTAAATTTTGTAATTTGTATTTTCTGGTTATTATGGCCAATCCCTGTTATGTTCTTTAAATTTATAAATTGTTCTTTTCATAAAACTATACAGGCTGTTTACAGTGATTTTAAATTTATAAGTTGTATTTTAGATAAAATTATCCAGGCGTTTTACAGGCATTTCAAATTTATAAATTGTATTTTTTTTTGATAAAATTATCCAGGCTGTTTACAGGTATTTGAAAATTATAAATTGTGTTTTGATAAAATTATACAGGCTGTTCACAAGGTTTTAAACTTATAACTGTGTCTGTGATTTACATGTACGGTGTATGTTGAATTATGATGTGTTATCGTGTGATAAAGGTTGTTATCTATAAATTATGAATATTCAAAAATTATAAGATGAATTTACGAAATAATAAAGGTTATCTTGCTTGTCACTAGAGAGTATTAATTGCAAGTCCCGTCTCACTGGACCCAGCACACTTTATGCTTCCTTCTGGGCCTTCAGCCTAGTTGTAAATATCAAGTACCTTAAAAAAAAAAAAAAAAAAAACTCCCACACAAAATAAAAGAGGGTTACAAATGGTAGCAGAGCGTGGTTGAGAATCTATGGAGGAAACGTGGGTCCTTTGGTGTGACGAGACTTGCAAAATTGGAAACAGTCTAGAAAAAATTATAACTTAGAGAAATTAAGGGGGACTTGGAAGCAAGGCACCATTGTCTATGTTTTGTGTAATGTTCAATGTTTAGGTTAAGATTTGAATAATGATTATTATTGTGGATGTATGATTTGTCAGCCTGCTTTGAATCTGTATAGAGAGTAAGGCATTGTAAACTGGGTGCCGCCACGAGGCATGCATGCATATTACTTGGAATATTTTTGGGGTCGTTTGAGACTTTTGAATTACCGGAGATCTGGGGCGTTGTGATGTGAATAGACTTTATTATTAATTGATATTAAAATAATATCGTGTTGGTTTGGCGGGATGCAGTATGGCCAGATCGGGAGTCGGTATTGTAGGGCATACTGACGGATAGTTAATTGGTTGAAGATTTTTTTTTGGAATGTCAATGTTGGTCTATGGTGGTTGTTGCGTATGTGTTTGTGAAATTTGACATGTTGTGATAGGTGTTAGGTGTTGTTGAATTTTATGTATTGTGTTAGTGTCAGAAATTGTTTGTCCTCTTGTGTGGTGTTAACGAGAGCTAGTTTGGGATAGTTCGTCAGCTCTTCGCAACGTTAGGGATCCCGGGGTCTACTTGAAGGAAAGTACTCAGGTTTTTCCTGATTTTTGTGATTATGTTTCGTTGTTACGTATTGTAGATTGTGTAATTCTGGTGGGGGCATGTTACCAGAGACTGCCCAACCCTATTTCCGGCGTTCTACAGAAACTTCCGGTGGTGGATGGAGAAGATGAGGGCAAGTTGTTGCTTTTCTTGGACATTGTCCTGCAGTTGGCGGATTTCCCGGGTCTGTCCGATGATGTCCTCTTGTCCCTTATATATCCGTATTGCCGGGGTTCACTGGCTGACCTGGTCACCAACACTCTGCGTCGTGGCGGCAGTATCGACTCTCTCCATGGGGAGGTGTTGGACTCCTTCATACCCGGTCGACGAAGTGACCAGTTGCGACTTAAGCTGTTCTATCGCGTACAGGACAACGGAGAGGCGTTGGCGGACTTTGTGCATAATATACGCAAAACTGCCCGGATTTTAAGGTTGGGGTTGCCCGAAAGGGACATTATACAGGTAATTCTGGAAGGGGTGACTCCCCAAGAGAGATCCCGTTTGGTGTTCGCAGACCGTCCACGTTGTTTTGCGGACCTGGACCGGTTGTGTGTGATTGCCAGAACTGTCCAGGCGATTGACGAGTCCCGGGATCAAGCTGCCAAAGATGATCAAGACTCAAGTAGTTCATTAGAAAGAGCTAAAAATGACAAACATGGTGGTTGGTGGAAAACACAAGAAACTGTAAGAAAAACTGAATATTTTAGAAGTAACGAAAGCTACAAGGAGGTAGCAAGTGAAAAAACAGGTAACAACAGTTACAGAAGAGAAATCAAATAAATATGAAATTATCAGTGGAAGAAGAAGTTATATTAGTGAACAAACATCGGCAAGTAGGACTCCTTTAGCAAAACTTTATTCATTTTTGGAAAAAAATGAAATTTTAAAAGTTCCAGATAAATTACAAGTGCCTAATAGAGTAGTGTATGAAGAAGGTGAGGCAGAAGAGCAGTCTGAAGAGGTTGCACATGGAAGTATATTCATAGGTGTTAAAGAGACTGAAGATTCTGAGTTTGCAGATGAACACGAGGTCATCCATATACTACAAGTATAATTGAAGGAGATGAGGTAGAAGGTGATGAATTTGGTGGCAGCGTTGTGGAGTATTCTGATGAAAATGATACAATATATGCAGATATACAACCAGCTTCTATATATGATGCTGAAACTTCTGATGAACAGAAATAAATTTTATATGGACCAGATGAGCAGCTAGAAGATAATAAAGATGTACAGTATTATGATGGTGATTTAGATTATGGGGATGGAGAAGGTGAAATTGTAGAAGAGGAAGAAGAAGAAGTGGAAGAGGAAGAAGAGGACTATAATGAAGAAGAAGAGGAGGGGTTGGAAGAAAGAGAAGCAGGAGAGGCAGAAACAGAGGATTTAGATGATGAGGATAATCAAAATCGGAGTGAAAGCAGTGATGTAATTTGCCTTGATTCTGATTCAGAAGAAACAAATCAGTACAGCTCAATACGAGATAATTTCTCAGCGAGTGATGTCCGGAAGGAACAAGTACATAAAGTCTGTCATGGAAAAGTGAGACAGACGGGTAGCAGGTAGATGTTCCCCACAGTCACAGTGGAGTTCGTCTACTTCAGGGACGCGCCCCTGTCTAGCAAGCCTTGGTTTTCTCCATTCATCCTTATTTCCGGAGGGAGCCATGTCCTTACATTTAGTCCTAGCTCTTGACCTTTCAATGATACTTGCCCTTTTCATCTTCCTGATTTTCCTAACCCTCCCCTTAGAAAAACAGAAAATATCAATGAAAATTCATTAAAAAAAATTAGAAAAAGAATTAAAAAAAAAAAAGTTAGAGAGAGGAGTGAAACCTACAGAGTTGACGAGGTCGGTTGTGAACTTCGTCCACTCGGTATGTTTTGGCATACCCTTGGATTATACAACCTAGTAATGTGATATAAACCACTATTATGCCTCTGGTATTTACGAGTGCTTTCGGCAGTCAAGCCGTCTGCAGGTTATTTACCACACCGTCGGTCATTTACCTTAGATTATAGTCTCATGGAGATCATCATTTTCCCCCCGTCTTGAGAGTGTATGATGGAGTGATAGTGTGGAGTTGTTAGGTTGTTTGGTTTGGCCCCCCCCCCATAAGTATGTGCCATAAGGCCATGTTAAAGTTGGTAAGTCTTTGGTGTCTCAAAATGTAAGTTGGGAAGCCTAAGGAGGTCAGAACTCTGACCTCTTTCTTTCTTCTCTTTCTTCCTCTGTCCCTTTTTGCTGTATGCTAGCCCTGATCAAGTCAGCATGCAGTGCCCGCACACTTAAACAAGTACTTACATGCACACAAATATACCCACTACACTTCTTCTTTCCATCTCTTTCGTTTTCCTTCTGAGCCTCTGTTCTCCTAAGTGCGAGTTTTCTTGAGATTCCCCGGAGAAGCTTTGTGGTCTAGAAGATTGGGGGGTACTATGCAGGGTACCCAGTTTCAAGTGGTTGGCAACCATGTTGCCATTTTGGGGAGGGGGTGTGCCCGCGGTTTCTCAGAGAAACCGGGCGACAGTATAAAAATATAATTATTTAGCATAAATTTGCGTATTCATTATTTCACGAGGTTCAACAAACGCCGTGTTTTGGCGTTTCCGCACTCCCGCGCCATCTGTTAGCGAATGCGGGTAGGTAATTGTGTTTCCCGACTTCAGCACCGTTTGGCAAATTTTGACCAGTCGGCGAGCTACCACCGGACCGTGAACACCCTATTTCCTTCGGCAGACAGAGTTGGTTAAATATTGTATTTCTCTATCCTATCATGCATAGGTAGACTCTTACAGACCTTCGGTAAGAAATATATATATATATTATTCATTGCTTGTAAAAAGTTCTAATTTAAACAATAATTGGCTTACATGTGTACGGATAATGTCTGATATGCATGTCTCGTGTGTGGGGGACCTAAGGTATACTCATTGTCATATATTTTGATTTATTTAACCACTGAAACAGCCTTATACATATGTATTTAGTAAATAGTAATTGGCCATGTCAAAACGGGTGTAAAGTTATGTAATTCTGGGGAACTGTGATGTAGCGATTGTGAGAGCACGTGGCCATTATTAACTTATAACATGTCGGAGAACGCTAAACTTGCATACTCATGTAGGGGTGCGTTATAAATTAAACCGAATTATGAGGCATTGAGGCCTTGTGTGTATTAATTTAAAAAAAAAAAAGAAAATGTTACACGTATTTATAAAGAACATAGTGGAATTGGTCAGGAGTGGCAAGTGTTTGATTCCTGTTTGATTTTGTGTATACAAGCTTAGGCAGTGGTACATGTGTGTGTCATGTTCGGGAATACGTGGTTTGTTAGCCAATTAATTATTATTCATGCCTAGGGCTCCCGGAGTGCCGGAGACCTGATCCTACCATGGTGGAATTTCCATCTTCCACCATGTCCTGAACGGACCACACTAACACAGACTCTCGTTTCTCGCCTGCCGGAGGAGAAATAACCGTAAGCATGCCACTGTAAACACCCCCTCAGCAAGACCGACTGACAGTCCAGAAGGCACCTGAGAATCATCTGGACAAAACGAGGTGATATTAATCCAATACTTACCTAAATTTGTCCTCTATATAAACAACTGGTATCATGCGTTAACCATCTATAAAAGCTCAATTTCTACTTAAACTGACTTTCTACAGCTTATAACCGTTTTAATGGTGCGCGTACCCTGCTGGACATAATTTTTTCATGTAACATCGCCTTGATGTGTAATTAGTCTCGAGAACAATTGTACGCCCATTCGCTGGCATGTGTCCAGCGCTCATTAATTTTATGCTTTACTTTTTTTACCTTGATACTGAATGGGTTTGTAGAAGTTTGGGGGGGGGGACTTGTACGTTAGTTAAGTAGGTAGGTGCAGTATGTAACATGCAGATCTGGACCGGCTGGTCTAGCATCTATTATAATCATGGGTTTTTTGCACATATTCATTTTCGTATTTCATAGAAGGGTTGGGAGTTTTCCTTGATCTGCATTAGGCCAGGTTACACAGTAAAACCAAGGGTAGTCATCTGTTTCTGCAAATCTATGCAAGCTCCCGGACATGTTACCTTATGTCGGGTCTGGCTCTTGTCCAGCTTTCTTCTACCCTGTCTGGCTTTGGGAGGAGTTTTTCCTAAAATTTTGTAAGGGTTAATTGCTTTTTCGGATGCCGTGTGGAACATGTTAGCGGCCGGGCCAAATCCTGGTTATTTTCTTTAAATCTATAAATTGTACTTATCATAAAACTATACAGGCTGTTTACTGGAATTTTAAATTTTGTAATTTGTATTTTCCGGTTATTATGGCCAAATCCTGGTTATTTTCTTTAAATTTATAAATTGTACTTTTCATAAAACTACACAGGCTGTTTACAGGCATTTTAAATTTTGTAATTTGTATTTTCTGGTTATTATGGCCAATCCCGGTATTAATGTGGAGATATTAATGCGTATTTTAGTAATTTGTGACATAAGAATTAAATGTATTAAAAGGATACAAAGAAAATTAATCCTAAAGGCAAGAAATATTAAGACCATTATCAAATAATTTGTGCAACTGAATTTTGTAGATATTGAAATATTATATGAATAGTTAAGAAGTTTGGTAAAAAAAAAAGATGATCAATTACAAATTTAAGATTTTTTGACTAAATATAATTTTGTAAATATAATACTATGTTAATTAGAGTGAAAGAAAAACGGATTCATTTAGGATGTCGAAAGTACTTTAGAGGGGATGGAGTGTGTTTACCATTATGTAATGAACCTTTTTCTATTACGCTGAGAATAGGTCAATGAAGACATGTAAACAACACTATACTAGGTCCAATGAAGAACGAGCCACTACAAGGAAACATAAAGTACGCATATTTGGACGCAGATTTTGGCATTTAAACCTTACTGAAAGGGCATAAAATTTTGGATGTACAGAGTCCATCCAAACTGACAAAATTTGGGGACAATATATAACACCAAAAATTTTGAAAAATTTTTATTTCATAATTAGCAGTACGAAGTGTCGTTGAAAGCAGTAACGAAGGGTGTATGTGTGGAAAGCATATTTTGTAAGGGACAAAAGGAGAAGCTAGCAAACACGCTCTAGTGATGGACAGGTCATAAATTTTCGTAGACAGCTGCAACGCACGCCCTGTGAACAAGCAGTGTTCACTGCTCCCGGTACGTAGAACACCAGTTTTTTGTGAAAACACTTTGATTCCATAGGAAACTACATACAATGTGTACAGAGCCATTAAAGGAGAAAAGGCTTAACAATGGTCAAGTATACATGTATACGCCAGCTGTCAGGAGAAAGCGACGAAGGGTGTATTGATTTGAAAGACTCCAGCGGTCGACGACAGGGTTTTGACCTTACTTGGAAATGAAAGCGCAGAGAGTACGTCCAAACTCAAGGCTGGGGTGTTGGCTGGCAACCAAAAGAAAAAAAAAACAACTTTCAAAGAAGGGTAGGCGAGGCCCTTGAACAACAATAGATAATAAGGCCAGAGCGACAAAGTTCAGAAACAATACAAATGGAAGAGAAACTCAGAATTGTCGCTGTAGACTTCAGAAAAAATGACATACAATTTATTGCTGCGTTGCCTGGAAATGACAACGACCTCAAAATACGAAGCAAGGGAAGAATCTGGTGGGGAACCAGGAGCCCTATCAGAGAACGCCTTTGAAAAGATAGGTGGTATTTGGACTTGGAGGGGAAAAAATGAAACCAATAAGGACACGGCGTCGTTGGAATCAGAAGTCTGGTGGGAAATTTGGTAAGGAGAATATAGGAACGAGACAGGAACGTGCTCGGGAGAGTTCTAACTAAATTTTGGACGTGATCGGAGTGAAGTCCGTGACTGGAGTAATTAGCATTTTATTGAACTTAGAATAATTCGATACACAGTGTGAGAAGGTAGTTTTCGAACTTATAACAAAATTTAATACAGTGATTACAAACACACGAACTATGAAGTAGAGTCACACTATTAGTATACCAGTGAACATTAACTGAAACAGATAGTAACCAGACAATAATGTAATTTCATTGTATACGAACACTTTACAACAAATAACTTTTAAGAAAGATTAATACAAACTACATTCATGAACACTTGATAACCAAAGATACCGCAACAAAGGTGCATAATATCAATTCAGATTTGAAATAAATCACGATGTCTGTGTACAACAGAGAATACTAACTTTTAATCATAAATTACAATCCGAAAGGCGTGGAGTTGGTGAGTGAAGTGTCTGTGAGTGACATCGTGGGATTAATCCGGTACCATCTATCATCTGGAGGAATTATCTGCACGATTCCAGAATGATCGACATGAGGGAATCATCACCGCAACCACCGAGTGATTGGATATTCGTATATCAAGTAAAGTAAACATGTCTTAATTAATTTAGATCCACCGTCGGTCGTCTCAAAGAATCCATACACACTAGAATTCATTAAAGTAATCGTCAAGGAATTAAAGAAATTGATTTAAAGTTTATTTAGAAGTAAAATCATCAATCTTTATCAGTTTTGGAGTAATGTTTATTTCCAAGTTCTAAATGAATCCGTAGTTACAAAGTATAGTAATAACTTAAGAGATTATTCATATTAAGAATTTATAAGATGAAACTAAACATTATAATTTAGTAAAGTACTAAACGCAATTGATGAATGATTATTAATATGCAACCATTAGATTGAGTTTGAATAACAAATTTTATTAATGTATTATTGTTTGATATTTACAATTTAGCAATGAGTATTAAATTTTGGTAATGTGTTATTTTTATATTTACAAGTAATAATGAGTACGTAAACTTTGTGCTATTGTTGATATTTACAAGTGATAACAAACTAGTGTGAATAAATTTAGAGCTATCGATAGAAATGAGCATTTATTATTTTTTTTAACCCTGAGATAAAGGGCTTTTCTCAAATACCTTATATTGGCGCCGCAACTAGTGTGGCATAATTAAAATCCTTATATTGGCGTCCCAACACGTGGGACATAGATAATTAAAGTAATAAACAAAAAAATTATTATACACAAAGAGTGTTATATAAAGGAAAACCTTATATTGATGCACACAATGTCGGGCAAACTAAAAACAACCTTATACACCACCTCTGCAAAGATACATAATGAAGACTGTAATCACTGAATTTGACTTGTCACTGACGAGCTCATGCAATTTGTCAATGACAAAGTTTGTGTTAACATACGTTTCACAACAGAGTTCAGTGATAATTTTCATGAAACATCATGAACTTTTCTTTACAAAATAGTTACAGAAAAGTCGCATTACCACAAGATCTGTGCCATCTGGGTGCCCAAAATGCTCACTTAGGCCCTAAAAATTCGGAGAAGCAGTGGCTACGAAGTTTTTGGACGAGTATTGTGATGAAGGAAACAAATACCCAAACATATTATCACTGGCGATGAGACTTTGATTTCATATGCAACACCAAAACCAAACAAAAATCAAGGCAATGGAAGGCTCATCACCTAAACCACAAAAATTCAAGCAAACTTTTGCTGGCAAGAAGATTATGGCTACAGTTTTCTGGACCACTGAGGTGTCTCCCGTCATATGACAATAAATTCTCCAATGTATTCTCAAACGTTAAAACAAATCGAGTAAAGCGATACAGAATTGCTGTCATGCCTTGTTGTCTTCAGACATAATCCTGGTTCACAAACACATAGGCCGCGACCACATGCATAACATTTTGTAACTTCAAATGGAATATTTTAAATCCATCTGTCCAGACTTAGCATCAGACTTTCATCTTTTTATGCATCATACAAATTTTTTGGCTTCACAGAAATTCATAAACATTGATGAACTGGAACAAGTATGGTTGAAAAGTATGGAGGGATGGTTGAAAACCAGGCAGCAAACTTCTTTGAGGAGGGTATAAAGAAGCTTGTCCCACACTATAACAAGCAATTAGGTGGCAACTACATGGAAAATGAATTAGGGTTAAACATAATATATGCTAGCAATAAAATATTTTTAGTAGCCTACAGGACCTCATTTTCTGAATGACCCTCATGTGTCATGAATACCGTTACCTACAGCCAGGTCTATTGTCTGTCTGTTTTAACCTCATTATAAATTGTAGAGTAAATGTGACAGGAAATCAGTAAACAGATAAAAAAAGCACACACTAAGACAATTGCTCAAAACCATATTTTTTTCTAACACAATCTCCCCCAACACTGATACCCTTATCAGTACCCCTAAACCTACTGTGTAAAATGTCTTTGGGCTCCAATCACAACTCCACAGCACAATTCACATTCCACATCTTCATCTTCCACTAAATGTTTCCTCTATGATAAGTTTTTATCAGAACAAACAAGTAAAAGTCACTTGGGCAGTAATTTACTAGTAGTAAAAAAATTACTACCCTAATTCTTCAGTTCTCTCTTGGGTTAATTGAGCCATTTGAAATGTGGTACTGTCATGATGGAATATTATTCCTACAGTCAAGAGGCCTGGCATTGTTTTCAATTTCAGCCTGTCATAAGATCATAATGTCAATATGCTGCAGCACTCATGAACTCACCTCAATTCTAGAAATGGGCTAGCAGTGCTCCTCGAGTACCCAAAACACTGGCATTATAAATTAAACCTTACTGACTGAGAGGATAATATATTTAGTTTCTTGCACAAACATGAAGAAATTAATTTCCTATTTAAATTTTGTGCTTTAATTAAGGTTGCTAAGTGATCACATTTGATTTACTCCCATAACAATCCTGTTGAGCACATCTTTTCCTTTACCAACAAAGATACTGCAAGCACAGAAAAATTGATTTCATTGATTCATTTACATTTCTCAGTCAGCTGTCTGGACATCCACCAAATTTTGGAAATTCAAATTATCATCCAATGCCCTGTAGGCTAAACAATGACAACACCTTATTACACTTGTTATGTTAAATATTGTTATCTTGTATTGGCTCAAATGTTTTCCTCCAACATTTACAAATAACAAAAAATTAACACTGTTGCACACCACTATAGAAAAATTATTCCAATTAGTACTTTAAAGTTTCACAGCTCATCATCAGATCGGAAATAATAATAATGAAACTAGACAACTTCTTTATACCCCCACTTGCCCTACAGCACATACACGTTTTCGTAAACAAGTTTAAGTTAAATGCTCTTTTCTGACTATTAGTAACTAGCGAGTTCAGTCACCCGTGTTGGTACTTTTACATTTCTTTCTAGTGTGTATGTGTGTATACTTGTTTTGTGTGTACATTCTTTTCAATACCTAATGTTTCAAAACCTCTCATTCATACTTTTAACTGTAAGTTCCTTTTCGGCACATTTTTAGAATGCGATATATTGTCAAAACCTTCCCTCTTTCTTTCAACAATTCAACGCAAACAACAATATAGGTAAACACCCTTATCGTCCCGTCCTATCACCACCTATGGGCGTGGTCACTCACCCTTATTTCAAAAACATTCCACGATTGCTATTTACTTTCATCCTTACTTTCTGTGTTTTTGTGCCATATCTTTCCTCAATAATTTACAACTGATGGCATAAAAATTTCAAAATACATACAAACTGTTTTTGTAATTTAAACAGTATAAATACCAAATCATATTTCAGTACTGACATTTTAGTAAAGGATATACTTATCTTTCAGTGTATTCTAAAAAATATATCTATTTCAAAATAAAACAGTAGTGGTGGACTTTAAAAGAGGAATACTTCTTGCTACTGAACAAGTTTTCCTGTTGTCTGCAACATTTTCATTTGAGGCAGTCATGGTAGAAAAAAATTCAGCAACCAGCTTGGTGCATGATTATAAAGATACTTATTCTGAAGTAGGAAGTTTGGTGGGGTTAACTTTTAGAATAATATTCTTAAGCCACGAAGAAATGTTACCCCAAGATGACAAAGTTATGACATTTGCAGATTACTTGGTAGAGATGTGCATATCAGATGATGCTGAATTTCCTACACATTATGGACTGTCATGATAGCCACTTTACAAAGGAGTACAAATATCTGTGAATCATTCCACAGCCATTTTAATGAAAACATTAACCATATCTGTGACAATGAAATAAAATCATAGCCATCTGTCACATTTTATATTTCCAGAATTCATTAAGAGGGTTCAAAGTGATAGTTATATAAAAAAGATTACGACAGAAAAAAAGCCAAATCATAAAAGGGAGAACAGAAAAATATTGCTACAAAAAGTAGATCTGTTCAAGAAAGGTGAAATCCTAAGACTTAAATTTGTAAGATTGATATGATAACACTTTTACTTATATGTATACTTGAAGTAATTAATATAAACAAATAAAAAATGATAAAAAACTGCTATCACTACTGCATGAAATATATACTTATATAAAAAAATTAATTAAAAATATAATAAAAATACAAAGTTAATAAAACAAAAATAAAATGACAAAATAAATACAAAAATAAAATAAAACAATGGAATTTTGTATCCTTATTAACTTCACTGAACAAATGAACTTGCTACATAAGACCGTGTGTTCTCAGTACATAAAATGAATATCGATATGTTGTGTTTAATATAACAAGTATATTTATTTAAATTGCCTAGTGCAGTCGTCCTGTAGTGTTACACAGGGAGACTAGAACTAGAGGATTCCGACCCAAGTGCAGTTGTCCTGTGCATGATGAAAGTGTCTCTTCTAGTCCCTCAAACATTATTGAATCTACACCTGTGTCCTCTCTTGTCTTCTGCAGCTACCTGGAGAATATTAGGATTACACCATAGCATTACTCTCTTGTAATGCTCAATCCATATGCCACTTGCATTAAAATTCAGACGTCAGTGCCTCCCACTCTTCTGGTTCAGACGTTTTGTTTATGCTACCCTTTGGCAACCATGTATGTCTTTCTCAATCTTACTAATAAATCTATTCCATGATTTGTCATGCACTTCCCAGACAATGTGTTTCACAGATTATACTTCTACTTAGTTCTTACGACCACTGGCGCAGGCACTCTAGAAATGGAAACCACTTGTTAGTGTTGTTTGGGTGTATTTAATGACTTGTGCATGACTGTCTAGCATCTGAATATACACAACTGCAAAAAATTCAGTTTAATTTCTAAACTGCACAGAAAGCAGACAAAATAAAGAAAGAGAACATCTAAAAATTATACAATAACATGGGTTGGGAAGAGTTTCAGATTTCAGTGATATTATTATTGCCTTTACAAAGCAAGGACGCAAAAATAATATATTATACAACACAATTAAATTTAATACCTTTAATTAATACACCATTATATATTATACAGGTGTTCAGTAGTTCTTAATTTATATAAAAGATTAACAACAAACATGATAAAAAATGAACACAATGATAATCAAATTTTAACTGTTTGCACAAATATGTACTTTTTTTATAAGTAACAGTTCAAATTTTAGTTAAATTTGGTTTGTTTTAATTTTCTACACAGTATGCAATCAGAGTGCTGAATTAGTCATTTATATAAAATACTCACTAGTAAGTTGCATTTACTGAATAAAAATAAGAACTTAGAAGTTAACAGTGGTGTAAATTTAACGTTGTACATATTTCACATACTAATTATATTAATATTACATACTTAGTAGAGTATCATTAATATCTATTAAAGTCTACAGATATCTATAATAACAAGTTTTTGCAAAAAGCTATGCAGTTTATATAAGTTGCAAAACATATTATTTAATAAAACACCTATATTATTCAAAACCCTTAGTAAAAGATGGTCAGCAGATACTAAAACAAATTTCTTATTTCTATAAAAAGAACAACTAAAGGTAAATCTAAGATAAATTTATGCCATTTAAAATTGTGTGTGATACAAAATTTATCCATATAAAATATATCCATTTAAAATAGATCAGGTATATAAAATGTAACAGACAAACTAACCTTTTTTAATCCGCCTTGTGACTTCTTTTTTATATTGATGTGTTCAGATGCATATGCTTCATCATCAGATCCTACAATATCCTTCTAGGAGGTTGTCATAGTTAAAATTCAATCACATTTGCATTTTAACAGGTGACGACCTCCTACGAGGGATATTTTAAGATCTGATGATGAAGCACATACTTCGAAATGTGTCATCAATATAAAAAAAGTCACAAGGTGGATAAAAAGTGTTAGTTTGTCCAATCATACAAGCGACTTGCATACCATTGTAAACATGCATGATAAAATGTAAGTTTTCTAATCAATTTCCACACCAATAAGACAGTTGTACAAAAAAATGCACAACACATAGCAAATGCACCTTACTATGGTCAAACCTTAGTATACATATTTGACACTATACTCAGCAAAGAGTAATAAATTAGTAGCATTTTAAATAAAAAACGTGAAATACTAATTACAATTGCTAAGATAACAAAAATAACTAACAATTATGATAAAAAAACAAAAGAAAATTAACATTTCATTAAAAAACATGTTAAGATGACAACAATGTTTACAAAAAGAAAGTTAAGTATAGTTTATTAACAATGCTTACTATAATATACAAGTGCCAACAGCCACATCTTATGATATTCCGAGGAAAAACAAACAACCAATATAACTAGGCTGCCTGTATCACTAACCTCGCATGGAACTATGGCAAGCGATGTATGTACAATGGAACTGGGAGTAAAATAACTAAGGCATTAAAACAGTTTTGTGACACTTGCACAGAGCTGAATTATCCTTTCCCCTCTTAAAAAACCCAAGAGTTTTAAAATTTATTATACACCATCATAAAAGCACAGCAAACTTATCAAACAGCTACTTCCCCACTGCTACATAGCTTTGTAATAACTGTTGTGCACATATTAATATTTTATAACTATTAATAACACATTTATTATTTATAATTACTTTACTTCAAGATGTTTTCCCCTTACTTGGGACACATTTTGGGAATTCTATTGTTCCCATCCTCAACCTTCTTAATTTTGAATCTTGTGTAGTAAAAAGTGTTTGAAATAACTATTAATGTATACATTAAAATTAAGCCTGGAAATGTGTTATAAATACATCTTGATTGTAACTCTAACAATAATATTTTAATATGTGAAGAATATGTACATATCCACACACAAACAGCCATTACTAATTTTTATCTGTGCTTGTGGATTACAACTAAAACAACATAAACACAAAAGGAAAATATGTTAACTGATTTACAAAGAAAAACTTGAAAGTCTGTTTATAAGCTGACAAAATGAAGTGACAACAGCAAAATTTTTCATAAGAAAACCTTAATTCAGTTTTTTCAGTTTTCTATCTCTCATTTTTTACAGAAGGCTACGCAATTCATGTTATAACTTTACAGAGAAATTCAAATTTGTTTTACTATTAACACAAAAATACAGTGCCTATGTAATTTTTTTATTTTTATATAGTAAATACTTTCCACCCTAATATAACAGTGTAATAAACTTGAATCTTGTTAAGAATTCATTATGAATTGTTTCTCTTCTTTTCACGATCTTCAGTGTATCAGAAAATAAATATGAGCAACAGTATTGCTGCACAGTGTTCCTTCCACAAGCTGATTAATCTTTCCTTGCAATATGATCAATAGTGACAAAGTAACTACTTCTTAATGTTTACAAAATAGTAATAAGCATGATCTGATATTAACTATGGAAAGGAGTGTAAAGGGGACTGTTTTGACAAAAAGCAAACCGCGTCCTCTATACAACAGGACTGCACATTCTGCTAACTTTATTCTCCACGCGGGTATCACAAATGATAAAAACATGTTGATTTGTTGACATTTCTGGTGGTTAAAGTAATATACAGCAATTAGTGTACAAATAAGGCACTCTGTTATATACAGATCTACTTACTTTTTAATTCCACAACCACAAAAATAAAAAATAATATCTTAAACCACCACAAACATTATTTTTTTATTAGCAACACGTTTCATAATGAATCACATTATGAACACAGTGTTTCACAGTACATAATGAAAACAGCAGCACTTCTTTTGTGAAACTAAAATTTTACTTTAAACGAATTATTACTAAAGACTAATCGCTTATGACACAGTCATTTATACAGTTGTAAATATGACATGAAGTTTTAATAACAATATTTCACACAACAATTAACCAATCAATTTGGATACTTACCAACAAATTTGTTATTTCAAATAGGAAAGCACAGTAGAACATCAATTACCCTGAAGTCAATTATCAAACACATGTGTCATAGATATAATAAAAAAATCTATTATGGAGACACATTCGTTGCAGAATTCGTGGATCTAATTTCCAGAAAGTTACTTAATAATATACATAGTAACATCACAGTTGCAAACAGTGCTGATGCATTTACTGAAATTTGGAAAAGATCTACACATGCAAATATCTTCAACTTTAAGCATCTTTTGTCTTAGGAATTCTTAGAAATTTGGTTTCCAGACAAAAGTTTTGAACAATCAAAACAGTCTTATACTGACGCTTATTTTAAATAATTCTTTGTAAATTCAACATTACCCACTGCATGTTTTTAAACATGCACTGTATATTTTTAATTCAAACTTTTTGGTCTGAGATTATTTGCTGCATTTATACAAAATATTTTCTTCAAATCTGTATTATATATACAGATATTTCTTTAAAAAATCTCCCAATTTTTCAGATTTTCCTTTACAACTAAGATAACATTATAAAAAAAAGAAGAGGGGGGTACGCTCTTTTCAAGGCTGTTCAATTATCCACAAAAAGTCCTGACATTGAGAATTCCAAATTAATCGATGTTCTACCCTGCGCTGCTTAATTAAATTCATAAATTTAGACAACGACCACAGTAAAATACATTAAATTTTATTAAACATAACTGAAACTTATGAACAGAAAATCTGTAATACAGTTTGTGACAATTGTGACAAAGGGTATGAACTTAAAACAACCAAAGAATAACTACGTAAAGGAAAGTTTGTACACATAGTAAATTATACTCCAAAAATTAGTTTTTAAAAAATTATTTCAAGCATTGATTTAAAATTAAAAACAAACTAAAACAATAAATATTTATGTAATAACAAAAACAATCACAAACCAAAATATATACATATAAATAAATAAACTTCCTTACAGTTATGAAACAATCTTACAGTTATTTAACAAAACTATTTTCACACAGCGCAAAAATACAATTTATATTAAAATATATTTTCCCCTTTTTTCTCTTCGGCAGAAACTGACCTCTGTATATCAGCTTAATTAACAAATAAAACTGTACAAAATAAACAACATAAATGTAAACAAAGAATAATACTAGGGTTACCCAGTAGTAATATACAAGTCAATTTAGAATCATCATTATGGTCATATAAAATGAATTACAAAAAGCAAAAGTAAATCATGTAAATGATTTGTTTGTTATAAGAAAAAAATGTACTGTCTTTAGTTACACACATTAGACGTTTAACTATACTACATTTACACAGTAGCGTATTATAAATTATAATCGAAGGTATGGATTTTATTGAACTTATTCTAAATTATTATACTTCATAATATATAGCCTATGACATTAGTTTGCCTTTTAATAAATACAAAGTTCTGCGCGCGCGCGCACACACACACACACACACACAGGTCATATAAAGTTACCGTGAATTTATTATGTGAAAAATGTATATTTGTTAATGAACATAGTAATATGTGTTTAAAAATACAATCTCAGTTAACTGATTGTTGATTAACTTTAAAATTAAGAACAGACAAGTTAGAGGTTACGAATGAATAGATCTGCGGTAATACTGATAATTACTCTCCAATAACAAACAGTAATACTCTCCTCAAAGTTAGTTAAACAAAGTGATATCATTTATCATCCCTACTTTCATTAACATTATGTAAAAATCATATAAGTGCACAAGAACAATATAAACTTTGTGGATTTCAGTTCTGATTATTTGAATTTAAAAAATGATTGAAACCATAAATCATATGCCACATGGTGACAACTGATATAATTTTTTTAAATTATATCCGAAGTTGTTACTTTAAGCAGGGAGAATAACTTTTATTACAAAATATCAATTTCCATTACAATTTTGTAAGAATGAATTGTATAAGATATTAATCTGACTAGAATTCAAAATTTTATTAATATTATAAATTACAAGGGTCATTCAAATATAAACCGGATTTTTTATGTATGGACTCAGGAAGTGGAGTGAGTGAGGTGGGGTGCTTGAGGTAGTTAGGTGGGGATGTGTGGAGGTGCGGGAACACCCAGCCACACCAGCAGAACACGTTCCCGCATCAGTAGCACAATGTCTGAGCACGAGGTACCTTTGTCTGTTGCGCAACAGGTAATTATCCGATTTCTCACCAATGAAGGCGTCAAATCTGCCGAGATTTTGACCAAACTCCAGGCACAGTTTGGAGACGCTACGCTGTCAAGAACACAAGTGTTTGATTGGGCCAAAAAATGTCGAAGCAGTCATGATGCAATGAAGAACACAAGTTGTGGAAAAGTGGAGAGGGGACGCCGGTCAAGGCCAAAACTCCCCTGTCAGCAGGGAAAGTTCTGGCAATTGTGTTTTGGGGCTCAAGAGGTATGTTGCTGATTGATTTCCTTCACGATCGAAAGACGGTGAATGCGGCATACTACTGCCAGCTACTGGATGACATCAGGGCCGCTTATCGCAACAACGATGCCAGCAACCAATTTGCGACGTTCTGCTTCTCCATGGCAACGCATGGCCGCAAACTGCAGCTCAAACTCGCAATGAACTCATTGAAATTCACTGGACATCTCTTGAACACCCTCATTACAGTCCAGACTTATCTCCATGTGACTTCCACATGTTTGGTGTGCTGAAGGAAGCATTAGGAGAGGAAAAATTCAACAACTATACAGAGGTTGAGCAGTTGTGCGCAATTGGCTGTTGGAGCACCCGTCTTCTTTTTTTGATGAGGGGCTAAAGAAGCTACTTATCCGGTGGAGAAAACGTATTTCTGTTGAAGAAAACTATGTAGAAAATAAGATTTTTTTTTGAAATTTTTTCTGTCACCAATAAATCTGTGTAAAAAAAATCCGGTTTATATTTGAATGACCCTCGTATAATGCACACATGCGATTCTCAAATTACAATAAAGATGAGAGTATTCTGTACACTCTCTACTATCACATTTTAAACTAAATGCATTTGCAAAACACTGAAATGTTACTGGGTGAAAATTGATAATTTACATTTTCAACTGTTACACACATAAAATTACATGCACACTTGTCAGTTACCTCACATTACTTTAAATTAGCTGAACATTTAAAAATTACTTTTTTACTGTCCGATAAAATTATTTAAGTGTCCATTACACTGATAAAGTCGGAAACAACTTCACATAAAACATTTGTAGTTAATTTCACTTGGTAAAAAAAAAAATTGTTAATTTGCCGACAAGCAAAATTTGTTTGTCAAAGAATGTATAAAATAGCTGGGCAGAAAAAAAATTATAAAAACATTCAGACAGGACTGTCTAGAAACTTAATGTATGTGTCAAGTTTCATAAACGCGTGAACACACACACACACACACACACACACACACACACACACACACACACACACACACACACACACACACACACACACACACACACACACACACACATTTGAAAAGCAATTTGTTTTTCAGACTATATGAACATTTTTTTAATGGCACTACAAAGACACTAAATTTCATTCATACATATGAATCCAGTATGAATTCATTATATATATTCTCTACAGTTTACAATGTAATTACACATATATTCTACTTTCCAGTCATGGTTCGATTGAATTCAACATTCAGAAAAGATTATACCAACGTAACAATTTTATATATCAAAATTTTAACACTTGATCTCTGAGCGCGCACGACTTTTTTATTCTAGACGGAAACGTATCAAAGAAATTTCTCAATAAATACATGTACATTACAGACCAACTGAGATTTTCAAATGCCATACATTTTTAAGATAATTTTTTGTAAAATACAAACAACAGAGTACACATATAGGGACCTGTGATTTATATAAAATACTGATGTTATTAATACTGAAAATTTTTTGTTTAGTGAACCGTATTTCTCATGTCTTTCAAACAAGTAACATGAAATCAGTGGTGGTGAAAACTTATTCTGATCGGTTATACAAATAACAAAGTGCACAAGTATCTTATCAAGTGCTGACTTTACATAAACTTTTTTGCAAAATTGTGTCTTAAAAGTCTAGTTGTTTTGTAACTGTTTCATTCGTTCACAAAAATAAACAAGCACTATTCAAAAATGTCTATAAATCTGTATACAATCTGCTATGACATAAACAGATGTACTGTAGTCATAAGTATAAAATAAATGAATAAATATAAAACATTTAAAAAAATTTTCCTTTATTATGCTTGCAAGAAAAAAATAATACCTAAACAACTTACAGCATTAGTGTATTGCACATATTTACTAATCATTGACTTTAACTAATTTTAACAAATCTGCTTAGTACCTTCTAAATCAGTATGCTTTATGCACATACATATCAACGTCAACAGCAGATGCAATTTTATTATACGTAATTACTTTTTGCTATACTTTTCACAATTTTAAAAATACACACACACACACACACAACACTACTGACAGATATTTTAAAATAGAGACACAGATCATACTTAAGATAGAGTGATTAATAAGGAGTGCATGATAAAAGATGAAGAATGTTTAAAAATTTCAAAAACGTAATGAAAAAATATATCATTTTCCTTTCCAACGTTACTACTCAGTTAATAGCTTTTTTGTTTGCTACTGTTAGTAAGTACTGCACAAGTATACAACACAATACAAGTTTGTTTTCTCAGACTGTGGACAAATTCAAAGTGGGCACACTTATTTTACCATAATGAACAAACACAATCCATTCGTCTAACAACAGTGACTCCAACTGAATCATACACGAGTGCTTAAATAAAGTATTTACCTTGACTATTGCATTCAGTTTTGTGACATGACGATCAACTGAATAACACGTGTTAAAATTTTGTCAAAAACTTACATTTCTTGAACACAAAAAAAAAGAATTAATAGTATCCTGGTGATCTACGGGTGTTGCTCAAATTAAGATTGGATAAAAATTAATTTAACTGAGATTCTAAAATCTGTTTAAAAATATGGGAAGATTGCTTGCTAAAATATAATGAGCTCCAAAGGCCATACAGTGAAGAAGAATGAAGTCCAAATATTGGTTAATATTTATTTTCTGTCACTAGACAAATGTCCAACACCTTGTTTAAACATTAAGTTACACTTAATGTAATAGATATTACACTTAATGTAATACAATGTTACACTATGTTAAAATAGCAGGCACAATGATATACTACGTGTAAACATTTATTGGTGTGAAGGATGGACTGAAAGGAAACTGATGTCTGAATCTGTAGATGTAAACTCAAAATTACTACAAATATAGTAGTACTTTTGTTTGAGTTTTACATGAAATGACATTTCATAGTTCCAACCTATGTCACAACTTTTGTAAGTTCCTATATAACACTATCTACATTTGGTTACATGATGACTTTCAACTCTGTTTCTTCTTTACTAATACACTAGAACCACTTTAGTTTAAATGTCTATAAAACTATTAAAAATATGAAATGTAATGAGTTCTGATGAAACGTTATATGCTGTTGTAATGTTAATTTACCTGTTGACTACATACAAAACATCAAAGTGACAACCATTTTTGTTACATATGGTGGTAACTTGTAACGTCTTGAATGTTCTGTAAATTAAATTTTATAACACTTGCATACACAAGAGTCCTACATGAAATTTAATCACTTTCTATTTTCAGTTGTCATCTAATCTACTTGACAAGTTAATAGTTACTTGATCCAAGAAGTAAATAACAAACACTACATTACTTAATAACACACTCACATTACTTTCTCTTCCTCATTATTTTTGTCTTTTAAATAACAGTAAAATGTCTAAATTATCACAACTTTTATGAACTGCAGTTAAAAATACAACCTATTTGCTTTTCAAGTTTTACGGCACACTTAAGGCAGGCCTGAGAAGCAATGGCCTGAAGAAACTGTTGCAATCAGTTCAACTGGCTCTCAAAAGTAGGCGAAGGAACCGTTTAAAATAAACAAAAAGGAAATGCAGAAACACAGTACAAGTGGTAATAATACAACACTAGTTTAGGTTTTTACCACAGAATATAACCTAGAATTACACTCTGGTTTTTAGATTTTTAAGATCAGTGGTCCTGAACTATAGATCACAACATATTATTAATATCTAAACATATCAAATAAAGCAACTGATGTACATAATGCGAAGAGAATATAAGAACAGAACATATAAGAATATGGGGTCATGTATATAAGAACAGATATAAAGGATAGGAACGAAAATATGGAAGTCGTTCCACAAATGAAGGTGTTGCAGATGCAAAACAAAGAAACAGAATATAACAACTACAATGAACAGGACATGGCAGCAACACAAAATGCTTATAGCAAACAGATATGGGAACTGGGATGCAGAAATTGACTCACAGATTTAGGAAAATGTCCACATGATGATGACAGTCTTGCAAGTACAGTAACTGACATCAGACAAAATATATTTGCAATTAGTTAAAATTTTGGCTGTTAACCTTTTGTTAACTCCATGGTCTAGAATCGAATACTTGGTCAAAATAGGCGGATCCTTTTTCACTAATTCAACGTCTCTAACAGTTCAATACACGTTACCTATTATCACACACAAAATGTTGTGAAATCATGTGAAAAGCTAATAAAGGTTTTCATTAAAACATTAACTGAAAGGTGCAATTATCTCACACAACTTACATTCTTCTCACTATGCACTAAAACAATTTTACATACAATTAAACCATTTAATTGAATCATGTGAGGCGTGTTTGATAAGTCCGTGCAAAGTCAAGAGATGGCGCTTGTAGTACATAAATGATGCCATTTTTAGTTTCCCGCATCTCCGCTAGGACCCTACACCATGTTTCAGTCACGTACATTCATAATTCAATTGTTGCCTATTATATGAATTTACTATGTATTGTGATTTGTAAAAAATGGATGAAAGAGAATTTCGTGCAGTGATGAAACATTACTTTTTGAAACGCAAAACCGCACAGGAAACTAAATCCAAGATGGATGAATATTATAATGAGTCAGCTCCATCAACTATAACAGTTTACAAATGGTTTGGTTATTTTTGTAGTGGTCTCATGAGCACAAACAACGATGAATGAACGTTCCAGACGGCCTGGTGAAGTTACAACTGGAGAAAATCTTGAAAAACTCCATGATATGGTCATGGAGGACAGAAGATGGAAAGTGCATGAAATTGCTAAGAAGATGGAAAGTGAATGAAATTGCTAAGACAATAGGCATCTCAAATGAACGGGTGCATCATATTTTACATGAACATTTACATATGCGAAAACTGTCCACAAGATGGCTGCCGCGTTTGCTCACAATTGATCAAAAGCGTGAACTAATAAACATTTCATTGATGAAGTTATTGCTGAAACACCTGCGTATTATGAAGACTTCGATAAATCATACTACAAGGATTTTATCAAAATGCTTGAGCATCGTTGGACTAAGTGTATAGTCTTGAAAGGAGATTATGTTGAGAAATAAAAAAGATTTTTCCCGAAAAATTGTGTCTTCTTTATTTTTTGTACACGGACTTATCACCCCCCCCCCCCCAATACATGCACACTTTAATGGTTTGCTTCAAATAAGGTATTTCTATACTTTCTCCATACAGACACAAGCAGAGGCCCAAGTTTGAAGTTATAATGTGAACCATTTTAATATGAAGCCTGCCCACTACTGAGGCTTACTACTACAGCTGAGTTGAAACATGTGACAAAAATGAAATGATACCATAACTTTATAACCAAGAAGGACACAATTCATTTCTAACTATAACTGGGGCATAATTCACCTAAATGAAAAAGTAATTCACCTATATTCTTTATGAGGAATCAGTGAATTGGCAAGTCCAAAACGCCAAGGGCATTCAAGAACATTAATTTATCATCGCTACCAGTTTATTACCGCAACCAAAAATCAGCTTGGATGGACTATACACTTTTTAAGTCATGGTTTGTTGACACATTTGTGCCTGCTGTTGAAAAAAAACTTAAAAGCCCAAAAACTTCCTGTTCGCGCTCTGTTGTTGTTAGATAACGCACCATCACACCCTTCTGAAGAAGAATTGATAAAAGGAGATGCATTCCTTCCACCCAATGTAACTTCCCTTATCCAACCAATGGATCAAGGAGTGATCGAGTGGCTGAAAAAGTGTTATCGCCGAAAGTACATCAGCTCGATTTTGGAAAAGACAGGAGGAGGCTGTAACCTTTTTGAAGCTATGAAATCCCTTAGTATCAAAGATGCAATTTACAAAATAGCCGAGTCATGGGATGAAATGAAACCTGACACACTGCAAAAATCTTTGCATAAACTTTGGCCGGAAGTGATGATAGAGAGTGAACAAACTGGGAATGAGCAAGACAGACATGCCGGAAATTGTCAACGACTTACAAACTTTGCAACATGATATCCAACCAAATGACATTGAAGAGTGGATTGCTAAATGTGATGAAGATTGTGAAACAAATGAAGAACTAAATGACAATCAGATCGTTGCCGCTATTTCGCAAGTTGATGAAGAAACCATAAATGAAGACCCTGATGATGACGAACCGCCTGCCCATGTATCGCATACGGAAGCCAAGAAAGCTTTTGATGTTGCTCTTCAGTACATCGAACAGAACTCGTCCTCTACACCTATGGATATCTTGTGGATCAAGAAATGGAGGAACATTGCAGCTAACTCTAGACAGTCGTCTGCCAAACAAAAGAACATTACCAATTTTTTTCACCAATAAAATGTGTTTCTTGTTTTTTATTACACTATTGCTGGACTGTACATATTATCATTTGTAACAATTCAATTTTCTAAGCAAATAAATTCGTCCCAGTTTGGACGCCAATTGTAACAATTCACTTTTCTTTACTTTATTATTATTGCACAAATATTACAATTTACTTCTTTCTTACCTTAGGTTCTCCTCCAGGGTTCTATAGATGAAACTGTTGCAAAAATGATTATTTGGGTTTGAATGACGAATACATTCGCATTCTCTGTAATTCACAGATGTCCTGAGTTGTAGGGGATTATGTAACTCATCTAGACTAACTGACGCCAGACACAAACACAGACTGATGTTTCATAATAAAATTGTAAGCATGTGGGTTAAAAGAGGTTCCCCAAAGGGTGAACACTGGTTGAGTTAACATTTCTTTCAATTGTTAAAAATTATTTACTTCCCTGATCTGTCCCGTTACACATTTATTGTACATAACCAATCATATAGCCTGGTAGCCTACTGTATAAGTTTTATTTTATTTTAGACTGTCTCATTTAATGAAATAATAAACATTTTGTATTCTTCTGATAATCCGACCTTTTTTGCGTTCCAACCATACCCCCAGTCCCACAGGTGACGGATTAGCGAGGTTCTACTGTAACCAAGGAGGCATTTTTAATAATAATAGTTTATATACTTAGTGATCATATCAATATGTTGCATATACATATATTACCAATCATAGACAAACAGTACAAAAAAACATCATTATTTGGATCACTGATTAAAGCAGCTGTACTTTTAAAAATAAAAAAACTTTTCCAAACATATGAAAGTAACTAAACTTACAACAATACAAAAGTAAATTCTACTGGTAACACATCCTAAACAGTTATATAAAATGTAATCAAATTTTTAAAAATAAATATCGTCTTATCAATATTTAATGTTTTAAAGATATTAATATTATATATATTACACTTCTACTATGAACACTTACTTTTTGGTTTTGTTACCCAGACGTTTTGACGTGGTATTCGTCTTCTTCAATGGGATTTAAATACTGAATGTCTGTACAGTAACGGTTATGGGATGTAGGTGTGTGTGGTGGGGGTTGCTGGTGGGAGGGAATTGTGTAACGGGACATTTTGGCCTATTTTTGGGCAAATAAAAACTCATTGTATTTTCATAAAAGTAAAGTTTTCATCTGCATTTTTTGCGATGTAATAATAATAATTTGGGAAACGTAAACATAAAGTCACAATAAAGGTAAATTTTGTTGGTAGTGAAGTTGGCAGGAGTGATTGGGAATATTATTCATGAACATTATAAAGACGCAGTAAACAACACGCGAAATGTGTCAAGGTCACCTCCAGATGCAAGTAAAGCAGTTATTTTGAACACCAGTGACTAACCGATTGTGTAACGAATGATGTAAACAACATCGGACCATGTGACGTCAATGTATACGTCAGAGACCATCCCCGCTGTGGAATTCGGGCGTGTAAACCAAAACCTTATACTGGCGTAGGAATACGAACTGAAGACAATGAAAAAGTTGGTAAACAGTCACGGTCACTTTACAAAATAGTACCGTTCGTCTCATCCCAGTTGAATTCTGCATATAGTGCCGGCCGGCTGCTAAAAACCCGAGTTATAAAACGTAAAATCGCGGGCGCCTGCAGTACAGAAAAATGTGATATAAAATCGAAATGTATGCGTAAATAACGTAAATGAACAGTTTTCTTGATACAATAACAGTTTCGGAGATGTAAAACAAATTATTCATTAACGTAAAGTGTGTGCGTGGAGAAATGTGACGTCGTCTGGACTCAAACTCAGCTAAGTAGTCTACAAGAATGAAAACAAAACTTTCAATTATGATTTAAATATTCAAAATTGTAATATTCACATTTAAATATTTTCCGATTAATAGAGAGCTCTTAGAATCCTGGGGTAGATACGTGTGTGTGTGTGTGTGTGTGTGTGTGTGTGTGTGTGTGTGTGTGTGTGTGTGTGTGTGTGTGTGTGTGTGTGTGTGTGTGTGTGAAAGCGCTGGTTTCCGTTGTGTTAGTTAAGTTAAGCGAATTATTTTGTATTTATATTTCCTGTTTTATTTTGACTATTGCTGAACAAATTATATTCAACTTAAATAATGATCCATTTTATGTCTATATTTTACTTGAATTACTATGGGAACAAAATGTAAAAGAGGGAGAAAAGAATAATTTGTTTATGATAAAATTGAAATACCAATAAATTTTAAATCATGGGGAATAAATAAAGTTTTCGTTATTTCGACAACCATTTCTGTTCTTTTTAGTTCACCAAAAAGAATCTGGCCCGAAATATGGTAAGTACAGTACATAAACTCTTCTTGCATTTGTTACTAAGGCAAGATGGCGCCCGACATAAAAAGTAAACAAGGATTAAAATTTAAAATTAATTGAGTTATAAAGTATCAATAAAAGTTATACCACAATTGGCTTCCGAACATAGGGACAATTTATATAAATAAATTTATATAAATATAGGCCACTTGGAGAGCAGAATGGTTGTTTGAGGTAAAAATAAATTTTTTTGTGTACGTAAAACAGACGTAGATATGGGTTATGTTTTGATAAAGGTAAAATATTGATGTTGATGTTTTGTAGCGGATAAGATGGTTGTATTTAAGCAGAATAAAAAGGGTATTATATAAATAATTTTTGAAATGAATGAAGTATAAATAAGGTACGTAGGAGGTAACGAGAAGTAACGTAAAGTGTTACGTAAGTAGAATACATTGTTGTGTGAAAAGTAGATGTTATATATGTTCGTATTTTGATTTAAAAGTAATTAATTACAAAATGGAGAATCAAGAATTAAGTTTAGAAAACACTCTTACAGAGACAATGATGACCGATAATGTAGCAGCACAATCTACTCCAACGACAACAAGAGCCAAAGAGTTGTCGATGGACAATATATTTAATTTAATGAAAACAATGTCTGAAAATATAAATAGTAATCTAAATGAATTGAAAGAACAAAATAAAGAACAAAAGAGTGATTCTGATGTTAAATATGACAAAATAAATGCCAAATTTGATATAATGAATACACAAAATGTTAAGTTTGAAATTAGCATGAATAAACATCTGAACGAGATTGATGAACGTTTTAGTACATTTAAAGACCAAATAGTAGAATCTATAAATAGTAGTTGTGAGAAAAAGTTTGATGAGATGAATACAAATTTAGAAGTTAAATTAAATCAAATACTGAATAAGAAGTTAGATGACAATGTTAGGGGTATGACAGATATTAATAATGACGAAATAGTGGAAGAGGTAGTGTTAGATAATGATGTTAATTACAATTCTGAGAGTATAGTGGGGGTAAAGAATAGTGGAGAAACATATAATGAGGTGAGTAGGGGTGAGAATTACAAGAATATAATCAAAAATAGTACTGATGAAGTTTTAGAATGTAATAATGGAATGTTAATGTGTGTTTATGAGTCAGAGAGAAAGTGGGAAGGTAGTATAGAAGTAGAAGGGTGGCAGAGGGTAAATTTTCCCCATGTTTATGGTAAACCAAGGTGTTTACAAATGTTGTTGTTGAAGGGTAAGAGTCCCTTATTATTGGAAGACATGAGGTCTTTGAGTTGTTCCCCGAAATTTTATGAGTTAGTACCCTCTGTGTGGGATGGTAGAGAAAGTGTGATATGGTGTTATGGTGAGAGAGATTTATATAGAGAGTTGTATAGTGATAGAGAGATAGAATTATATAAGTTAAAGAGAAGTTATAAAGAATTGAGAGAGAGGTTAGAATTGAAGGAAATAGATGATATGAAATGCTTACCTGTTGGAAGAGAGATAAATGAATATTTTGATAATACCTTATAAACAATAAACACTTACCTTATGTTGTAATGAGTGTAGTAGAAGAATATGATGAGAAAATAACTGACTTTATATTGAATAAAACTACTGATGGAGACCAAACTAAAATCACAAATGTAGACGGGTTTTATGAATTGATAGATAAGAATGGTGTCAGATATTATGTCGATAATGGTCATAATAATAATAACAAATTGTATGTGGATAACAATGATGTATGTTATAAATATATTCGATATATGTATGATGATGGAGGTTGAAATTAAAATGAGTGAATGGACAATTTTTAAATATTTTAATTTATGGTAATGACCTGGCCAGATTATGAAATGAAGTGTGGTAAAATTGAACAATTAATGACGAATAATTTGTAAATAATTGATAGTGAAATTAGTGGTGTGTATTGTAACAAGTATACAATGTAAACAATGTGTGTAGGTAATTGTTTTAATAATAATAAGATTATTTCAGTAGACTAAATAAATAATGAAAATAATTTTGAAGACAGTAATTAATGAACTGTAATTGTTTTGATAATAATTGAAATATGTTGTTTTCAATAATTGATTAATTAAAATAATTGGAGATGTTTAAATATTTTTGATTGATTTAAGATGTTATATAATGATGAATTTAAATTATTTGATGAGATTTAAATTTGATAATAATTAATAAATGAATAAATGTTGAATTGTATTTAGTTTGAGGAATACCATTATTGTTTTATGTTTCAGAAGGGACTCTCCCCCATTTTCGGGCGGTCACGACATTACCAGTCCTGACCGTGGGTTTCGGCACTGGGAGGCGGACCATGGTTGGCAGAACTTCCTTCGGGTGGTGAAACGACGATGGTCCGGCTCCACAAAAATTGGTATAAGGTAGAAATTTCAGCATCTTATTGAACGGGGAGGGGGACCCCTAAAGGTACGTGGTATAAAATGTTTTACACTCACGGTGCAGCAGTTAGGTGTACCATATCACGTACCAGTACTGCCTTGGAGTGATTGTAAATAATTAAGGAGGCTATATTTTACAAGGCAGTACATTCACAAGTAAATTTTTTATGTGTGTCATTGGTAAAAACAAATAGAGCCAATGGCTGTAGTTACAGTATAGTGTGGAAAAGACGAATTTTGTTGCAAGAGGGATAGGGGTGAGGAAGACGGCGGGTTAGAATAAATGGGAGAATAAAAGGAATAAATATGATGTTAAAGGTAATAATAAGGGAACGTGAATTCACATAGTATGTCTACCTAGTTCCGATTCTTTTTGCGGCAAAACCCCGTCTTTTCAGGCGATTACGAACTTACCACTTTTGATTAAGGAGAAGAATTAGCCTCCAATGTAAATACTTATTCATCTATACAATTTGGAATGTTTATAATTTTAAATTTTATTTTAGCAAATAAGTGACCAAATATGATTGTAAAGTATGTAGTACAAGTGAAAAGTGGGACTTGCAGAAGTGTCGGGGTAAAAAAAAAAACTTGTTATTATACAAGATGTGTGGGTAATTTTGGGGGGGGTTGTTTGGTGTTAATCGAAGTGAATAATTATGGAAAGTAGAGACTGCAACTGTAGAAGGACATTAAGTTAGTTATTAGTATGCTGTTGCAGTGGTGGCATGTGCCACTGCAGATAGCGATGAGTGTTGGTGGTAACATCAAGGTATGTTACCATCATCGGAGGCCGAAATGGCGTAATATACACTGCACAACTTTTATGTAATTTTATATTATATGTTGATTTATTGCCGTGCAGTGTATCATAATGATGAAGAGAACATGCCTGAAATGAAAGATGATTTCCCCGCCTTTTCGGGCGATTACTGCCTTACCAGCACTAATCGTGGTTTTGGACGGCGGTCAGCTATGGGCAGCAATTGTGAACCTGACCATAGTTGGCTTGAAATTGGTATATATTTGAAATTATTGGGGGGTGACTTAGGGGAAATCCCCGGAACTATGGAACAGTGGCTATCACTCTGTTCGCGTGGGAACAGTAAACCAGGTGATAGACCCGCATTAAGGGCATATAATTTGTAACTTTAGATATGATGGTATCTAGTTTTTTAAAAATGTAACACAGAAGCAAGTACAAGGAGATGACAAAATTCCTCCAAAACTTCAGTCCTTGTGGATGCAACTGGACGCCACAGTCCAGGGGGGGTCATAGTGTGTGTGGTAAAGGAGGTTACTCGGGGGAGTAACAAATTAAAAATTTGTTGTAACTTAATAATGATGACTCGCTACTGAGCTGACTAAATACTTTTGTTTTGATTTGAGAAATGGGTGCACTAGATGTTTCTTATATTGTGTTTATTATGTCTTATTGTATTAATTGCATGTAGTATGTTAGGAATAAGGATTATAAAAATATAATAATATGTTATAGAATAAGATTTCAATGTGCTTAAAGATTTTAAATAAATAATGAAATAAATTTGAGATAGTTAAAATTTTCAATGGGTTGTAAAAGATAGAAGTTGGGTGATAGTAATTGTTTAAGTAAGACATTTGAGTCAGTTCAAGTTCAGTATAGATGGGTGTTAGAGAGAATAAGAGGTGAAATACAAGTAATGTAGAATTTGCATATTGATAGTGACACAGTAGCTATGGGGAAATATGTAGAATAATGAGTGATACATGGAGTTAATAAATAAATGGAGATATTTTGTAAATGAAAGTGATGTAATGGGAGAGTCATTAGTTGATAGAGGAATTTTGTAAGGGGGGTGGTGTGATAAGGAGTCCTCAACGAAAAGCGTTGTGGCGGGAGGGGAAACGATTAGCGCCGGAAAGGGTTACCTAGGGGGAGTCCAGGAACCAGATAAGGGAATGAGCAATGGGAGGGAAACACATCCTGAGTACAAAGGGGTAGAGAGTATTTTGTTATAAGGGAGAATGATTAGAAATGAGTTAAAGTAGTTAGAGGTAGAGAAGGGTTGGTAGATTTTTTGGTAGATGGGTGTCATACTAGATAAAGATTTTGTTAGGGAGCGTTAGAGTCATAAAAGGGGAAAGATTATAGGTAATGCCAAGTAGATAAAGTGAATTATTATGAATAACTGAGAATCACCCAAATTAGTAAAAGGGAATAATAAATGAAATGTTATGTAAAATGAAGGTTGAAAAAAAAAATTTTTTGAATTAATAAAAGTTCAATTGAGATTAAAATGTAATTTTATATGCAAATTTAAAGATGTAGAGTATGTAATTTTTTGACAAACTTAAATGTGAATTTTTTAATTTTAATGTAATAACAACAATGTTTATTATGATGTACTTAGATGATTTCGTGTTAATTTGAGATATAGAATAGGGAGATGTTTAAGGAGATAATGTGTTTAGATGTAGTTGATTTGGTTATATCATGTATTCCTATATATGTTAGAGGTTAAGAGGAAAAAACCAGTGCTTCTTAATGCAAACCAGCACCACTAAGGGGAAACAGATCAGTTAGGGATATAGTATTGTACAAGGCCGCTAGTTGATATTTTGATTTATTGTTTCAGTGTTTGGTGATGCTGTGGCGGCGGTCCTGAGCTGGCCCGCGTGTCAGAGCAGGAGCGTTAAGTATCTGTCTGACTTTATGGTGTTGGGATCTCGAGAGAGAAGTCCAGTAATGTCATTCAGGTGCGGTCACAGTCACTGGACCAAGGGTAAGTTAATAATATTTTTTTGTTTGTAAACCGTTAAGGGGGTTGTGGCGACATATCCTGGCTGATCCCTTTAGCAAGTATGAGTGTGTCAATGAGAGTTTTTATGCTTCGGCATAAAACCTCTCATTGAGGAGGTATTGTAACGGGACATTTTGGCCTATTTTTGAGCAAATAAAAACTCATTGTATTTTCATAAAAGTAAACTGCATTTTTTGCGATGTAATAATAATAATTTGGGAAACGTAAACATAAAGTCACAATAAAGGTAAATTTTGTTGGTAGTGAAGTTGGCAGGAGTGATTGGGAATATTATTCATGAACATTATAAAGACGCAGTAAACAACATGCGAAATGTGTCAAGGTCACCTCCAGATGCAAGTAAAGCAGTTATTTTGAACACCAGTGACTAACCGATTGTGTAACGAATGATGTAAACAACATCGGACCATGTGACGTCAATGTATACGTCAGAGACCATCCCCGCTGTGGAATTCGGGCGTGTAAACCAAAACCTTATACTGGCGTAGGAATACGAACTGAAGACAATGAAAAAGTTGGTAAACAGTCACGGTCACTTTACAAAATAGTACCGTTCGTCTCATCCCAGTTGAATTCTGCATATAGTGCCGGCCGGCTGCTAAAAACCCGAGTTATAAAACGTAAAATCGCGGGCGCCTGCAGTACAGAAAAATGTGATATAAAATCGAAATTTATGCGTAAATAATGTAAATGAACAGTTTTCTTGATACAATAACAGTTTCGGAGATGTAAAACAAATTATTCATTAACGTAAAGTGTGTGCGTGGAGAAATGTGACGTCGTCTGGACTCAAACTCAGCTAAGTAGTCTACAAGAATGAAAACAAAACTTTCAATTATGATTTAAATATTCAAAATTGTAATATTCACATTTAAATATTTTCACGATTAATAGAGCTCTTAGAATCCTGGGGTGTGTGTGTGTGTGTGTGTGTGTGTATGTGTGTGTGTGTGAAAGCGCTGGTTTCCGTTGTGTTAGTTAAGTTAAGCGAATTATTTTGTATTTATATTTCCTGTTTTATTTTGACTATTGCTGAACAAATTATATTCAACTTAAATAATGATCCATTTTATGTCTATATTTTACTTGAATTACTATGGGAACAAAATGTAAAAGAGGGAGAAAAGAATAATTTGTTTATGATAAAATTGAAATACCAATAAATTTTAAATCATGGGGAACAAATAAAGTTTTCGTTATTTCGACAACCATTTCTGTTCTTTTTAGGTCGCCAAAAAGAATCTGGCCCGAAATATGGTAAACTCTTCTTGCATTTGTTACTAAGGCAAGATGGCGCCCGATATAAAAAGTAAACAAGGATTAAAATTTAAAATTAATTGAGTTATAAAGTATCAATAAAAGTTATACCACAATTGGCGCTGGGATTCAAATTTTGTGTTGGAATCAGTGTATTGAAAAGTATGTGTGATCTATAATATAATTGTTCATTTAATATGTTGTTTGGTTGTAGTGTGTGATATCTGTATATTTCAAATTGTTCTGCTGTGTTTAGTTTTCTACTTTTAGGTAAAAGTGTAGTATTTCCATTTTGTGCTCTATGCTTGTGTAACTGTGGTTTTCGTTTTGTAAATGTGTGGCAAATGTGGAATGTATGTAGTTTGTGGTGAGGGCTTTTAAATGTTCAGAATATCAAGAGGAAAAAGATCTTCCCATCTGGCCTATGTAGAACTGGTGACAGTCATTGCAGTTTAATTTATAAACCCCTGTTTTGCTGTATGTGTCTGTGTCTTTGTTAGTATTATTTAGGTGTTTCATGATGGTGTTGTTAGTTCTGTAGGCTACTTTATAATTGTGTTTCCTAAATGTGTTAGCAATTTTGTGTGTGTTTTTTATGTGCAAAAACACATATGTGTTTTTATGTGTTTTATGTGAATTTTAACATTTGACGAGGATTACTGATGACGTGACACATGTCACGAAACGCGTCTATATAAAAAACGCTAGAACGAAGTCACTGACGGATACAAGGTAATTAAATTATTGTGAAAAAGTGACTTGGATACTATATAAAAACAAAATAAAATTGTTGCTTGGCAATGCCGCTATTTGAGAAGTGTCAAGAATGTAGATTACGAGAGCATTGTGTGGCTGGATGAGACTTTTGTTAACGCTGGTCGTACCTTATCCAAAGGGTGGTCAGACAGAACACCCCAAGGCACAATGAAGTTAGGAAAGGGAGGTAGGGTCATTGTCCTACATGCTGGAACTTCCCGAGGCTTCGTGGCAAATTGTTTACTCATGTTTTGATCGTGAAAAACAGGGGACTACCACGAGGAAATGAATGCTGTTTGTTTCACGGAGTGGTTCAAAAATTCGCTCCTTAAGAACATCCCTCCCAAATCTACCATTGTTATGGATAATGCTCCATACCATTCAGTAATAAGAGATAGGGCTCCAACCATGCAGTGCAGAAAAGCTGACTTGCTGACTTGGGTACAAAGAAATATATTGCCTCAGATAAAAGACATCACCATTGCACCTGGTGCTACAAAATCAGAGTTAATGGAACTGGTGACCACTTACAAACTGAAGCCAGTATACGTCATCGATGAACTCGCAAAAAGCAATGGACATCTTGTGATACGGCTACCTCCTTATCACGCCCATTTTAACCCCATTGAATTCATTTAGGCACAAGCAAAGGGTTATGTGGCAAGGAACAACAAGAGATTCACCATCACCGAAATAGAAAGGCTAACCAGAGAGGGAATTGACTGTTACTGTAGAAAACTGTGGCATCTGCGGTTAAACACACGAAAGAACTCGTACAGAAGCAGTGGGAAACGGAAGGCATCTTGGATGATCATGTGGAAATAATTATCATCTCCCTCGGTTCCGGTTCCAGCTCCAGCACCAGCTCTCAGGGTGAAGAAAGTGATTTGTCACTGGGGGTGGCTCCCTTGACACCATGAATGTGAGTAACTTTCAGTCAGCGTGATCTATTTATTGTAGAGCAAACAATATAATTCATTACGTTTAACGTTCACAACATCTGAATTTTATTTAGTTTTGAGTTTTAGCAATTTGTTAAACATTTATTAAAGTTAATTTCAAATTTTCCTAAAAAAATAATACTATTCGAAAAAATGGAATGCATTGTGGTCTTCACGTCTAGCATTAAGTGAGCAAAATATGTATTTACAGTAAGTGTTCATATTAGAATTCAAATGTAACCTAAGGAGATCTTTAAAATTATCGTAGTGTTTTATGTTTTAATTTGCTCAGTGTTGTTGGTTTTGGTGGTAATGTTTTGTTGTTGTTGTGTTCCCTTCTCATCAAGGGGGCCGGAGCTTCGATTGTCGTTCAGTGGAAATTTTAGAAATTAATCACGTCCTGCGGTCAGATAACGTTATGTTATGTTTCATTTTATCTTAACACCCATTACTTCTGAGCCACCATGATGCAATGTCACAGTGACAATGATTCTTTTACGTGGATATTATTTTCCACAGCCCCACACGCTGAGCGAGGGAGCGGGCTCGGCCTAGCGGACCATGTGGCAACACAGCGCTCCCGCAGCTGTGCCGAGCCCCACGTGCTTCTTAGCTGTCAGAAGATGCAGATTGTTTTAATAGCACTGTAGTATGAATATTTATACATTTCTCTACAGAAATATTAATGTGTTTGGTTACGGTTCATTTGAAGCTGTGTATGTTCAAGTTTTACCGAATGTTTTTCTTGGAAATAAAATGTCCTTGAGAATTTATGGTCTATAATTATCCCATTATTTCATTTATCAATATATCACTCTATAAATAAACTGTAGTAGTATTTCTAGTCTTTATTTATCCCACTTAGTGTGAGTATTCATACATTTTTGCTGCAGTATTAATGTTTGATTATGGGGTGCTGCCCTAGGACCCCACTGGGGGAGCTACTTTTATTCTGAAATCCAAAAAATTCTGAAATCCAAAACACAACTGGCCCCAAGGGTTTCGGATAAGGGATTGTGAACCTGTATTATTATTTGTTAAACTTGAATTATATATTTTATTATTTGTATTCATACTTATTTTAATATAAAGTTTTGAAGTGAGTATTTGTTTTATTTTAATTTTTTGTTAGCTAGTTTATATCTCGTCAACACGTTAACACCCACTGCTGTATAAGTAACATTCGTACACAATTACACATCTTTACCACTGTGACTGTACGTGTATGGCAGAGTGTATGGACTGTTGTAGACTATGGCATTCAAACATTATACCATAAAAATAGCAATCACAATGCTACTATCTTGAAAAATTACAGCTGATTAATCTGTATTTATTTAATTCCCTATTTGAATACAAGTGTGGTGTTTGTTATTATAAACACAGAAGGCAGACTGGGACTTTACAGGCATCTGGGGTAACCGAAAGAAAATTGTAAGTTCTCTGCAGTAACTCATAAAGTAAAAACTTGTACTTTTGAGGTAATATATACACTTTTCGAAATATTTACATACCTTATCCACAACACTTCACAAAGGGATACTTGTGAGTGACTGAGTGTGTGTGTGTGTGTGTGTGTGTGTGTGTGTGTGTGTGTGTGTGTGTGCGTGCGTGCGTGAGTAGATGTTATTATACACAACACAAATACACTCACTTTTGCAATATCACAGTGCAATACACGAAACAAAAACCCCATACATAAAATACATTACATGTTTTAAAAACTTTCCTCTGGTTTGGTAATGTTACATTACAGAGAATTATAATAATATAATACTTCAAATAACACGATATGCTCTGAACAAAATATTTACAATAAAAAATATGATTTCATTGCTAATCCTTAGCCCTACACATTTTATAATCTAATAGTACATTCATAGTGTACCAAACATATCTCTTTCCACCACTGGAATAAGTTTTTAGAATTAAAGGTATCCATTATTCACACACACACACACACACACACACACACACACACACACACACACACACACACACACACACACACACACACACACAAAATTCCTAGGCCATATTAATTAAAATATAGTCTTTAGTACATCTGTTATTATACAAATACCTCTTACCACATAATAATTAAATAAAAACTTCTCTTACCTGGTGTCGGCCAGGGTCCTACACACGAACTCGTATCTATAAGCGTGGTTTAGGTGTAACGTGTCAATTATGGGTCCTTTTATTTTTTTTACGGTATGGGGCATTGATATTTTTATTTATTTTGTTTTGTGCGGGAGTTTTATTTAAACATTGTGAAATTTCATAATACGACAAAGATTCCTTTCATTATAACAGAACACGTGTTGAGAAAAAGTGGTGTAACAAAGCGAAACGCAGTTTGCAGTTGAGTAAGGCGGCAAAGGAATTCGCGCCCCCTTCGAAATTCTAAGAACTTTGTGTATGTGTGGCAACGCCCGCACGTAACGTTTCAAGGTGGACCGCTGGAGTGACGCCGTGGAAAACACCAAAGTCGAGGCAAACATGGCGCTGGGACGAAAAATTAGTAGCTCTAAACAACTGGCTACCGGAAACGTCGTTAAACCTCGCATACTACTAATGACATCAGCAGAGCAGATGCAAATATTGTCCTCTGGTACCACACATATACCAGCTATAGTCCCTGCATAAACTGAATATGCCTCAACAAATGAGCATGAACGGCGATGAAAACCTGGTGGCAGTGAACCGCCGTTCCCGCCAGTGGAAGCAAGCACGCTGCCCAGTCTATATTAGGCCGATACGCTAAGCGGTCCACGAGGTGCAGAGTACCGCTACAGACGCCTACAGTTTCGTTTCGGGCCCGGTTGGTCGAGTTTTCATAAAATGTAATTCATTCAATAAGACCGACCGGGACCCAAGAAGTTAATAACCATATTACTGTGATTGGCGGGCAGTTGGTGTAGTGACATGGAGTGATAAACGAAATACGTAATCTTTAAAAGAGGAATCGGATAACAGAAACACGTGTTCGGTCGGCAGTGAACAGTGAATTAAAACATGAATTAAATACTATTACCGGGAATTCAATATGAAACATCAATGGGTAAAGTGTAAAAATGGCATGTGTGTGTGTGTGATGCAGAATGGGCTACCTTAATTATTATAATACTTGATAGGTTAGAGGATATTTTATGTTAGTTAAGTCTGAGGGATCAATGTATATTTTAAAACCTATTTTTTCAGTGTCTTTTAACATTCATTAAAATCAGTTGGTTTACCTTGAATATGTGTTAGACTAAGTTATTTTGTCATTACCATTTTCTCATTTCTGTGTTAAAAAATTCGTCTAACGAACCGGAATCTTTCTGAAGTATTAATTGGGTGGGGTCAGATGGCTAAATTGTCCGTTTTATTAAGGTAAAGTGTAAAGGTCTCCATATCTGTCCTTCAAAGATATAGGTGGCGACTCTGGGCTTCTGATAAAATTTCTGCAGCAGGTAAGCGTAGTTATAACAGGTACGTCCTGGTAGTGAATCTTATTTATTTTATATTTTGGCTTATTTTTTATTGTTACAAATGGCTCTCGCTGCCAGGATTTTCGTTTAATTGTAATTTTATACGAGATAGACCTATTTTAATACACAGAAAATAGGATGTGGTAATGACGAATGTATAAAAATTATATCGCACATATTTACATAGGTTATGTTTGTGTTAGTAAGGTATACAGTTGCGTTAGGTATTTTGATTTTACAATAATAGTGGTTTTTTATATATATAAAAAGTGTTATAGAAATAAATTTTAAATATGGGGGAAGTACGAGATAACGAAATAATAAAAATGATGCAGATGTTTTTTAACCAACAATTTAGTAAACTAGATGAGAAATTTAGTAACCTGGATGAGAAATTTAGCGAACAGAAAAACGAAATTAGAAATATCCAAAATAATCTTGACGTGCAATTTGATGAAGTGAAAAAAGAAATTCAGGAACAAAGCTGTATTTATGATAAAGGATTAAGGGAAATAGAGACGCGGTTAGGCGAAATAGAATTAGAAAATGAGAAAGTAATAAACAAATTAAAATCGAACAAAGATGACAGGGTAAGTAGTAGTGGAAATGATAATTTAAATAATGGGTTTATAAGTAATAACAATGACAGTACAAATAAAAATATGGTGTTAGAAAATGATTGTATAGATGTTGAAGTTGATAATAAGATGTTTGTGTGTGATGAATTAGAGAAAGAGAGTAGAAAGAATTTACAGGTAGAGTGGATGCAGGTGGTAGATTTTTCCCGTAATGTTGTAGTGGGGGGTAAAGAAATGGCTTCAAGTAAGTATGTGAAAGACGATAGGTCTGTAAAAAAATGTCCCTGGGTTTTTTGTGCACTTCATAGGTGGTGCCGTAATGATAAGTTAATGTCCCCTGCATATTTTGAGAGAGAGTGTGTAGCTTGGTATGATGGTGAGAAATGTTTTGAGAGAGAGAGAAAGAGAGAAATAGAGATATTTAAAGTAAAGAGAAATTATGAAGAATTCGTAGAAAAGTTAGACATAGAGAGAAATAATAATAATAATGAGTACTCACCTTACAGCAAAACTGAGACAGCAGTAGATGATGTTAATGATGATAATATAACTCACCTGATTTTAACAGAATATAATAAAGGCGACAGGACCATACTCGAGCGTGACCAGGTATATGAGGGAATAATATGGAATAACCATATTAATTCAAACGATATTGTAGAAGAATATGACAAGACAGGTAATCATTATGTTTATAATCATGAGATTATGTATGTAATTGTAAATGACTGGTATAGTCATAAGATTAGACTATTATTTGACGATATGGGGTAATTGTTTATTGTTTATTGTTCATGAACATTTAATGATATGAATAATATGGTTTTGAAGTGCATTATCTTATGGAACGATTTGTGGTTAATGATAAGAAATAATCAGTTGGACTGTATATTCTTTTATGTGTTAATGTCATTATGTTAAGTGTATTTGTGTACTACATTATAGTGTACTATATGTTATGTAAACAATGCGTATGTACAGTAGAAAGTGATAACATTATCAGTTAAATTAAATTTGCAATTAACCAGTATAAATTAATAATAATTAAAATTTGACAGACTAATTAAGCGACGAAAATAATTGTGAACTGTTAAATAATTGAATTAAATAATTGAAAATTAATTACTTAATTAAGGTCGTATAAAAGAAAGTTTGAGAATGAAGTTAAATGATTGTATGAAATTAAGATTCTATAATGATTGGTAGATGATTAAACAGATAATACGTTCAAATTGAGGTATGTTATTATAAGGGGAGAAGTGAGGAATTTATTTTCTAGTGTTATATCAAGGTGAAATGTTATAAAAAGATAGATTTTGGGTGATAATGAAATAAGACAGGTGAGTTAAGTAGAATTAAAGTTAATGGGAGTTAAAGGGAATAAGAATTTTGAAATACAGGGAACACACAGAGATAGTGTTAGATATTTTCGGGACACAGTAGTAGTGAGTATATGTAGAGATGAGTAATGTGAATGAGATATAAACATATTTGTTGATGATATTTGGTAGTAAGGATGAGGTGGTAAGGTGTGAGCAATGTGCGGCGTGCCGAGAGACCAGCGTGCGGCGTTGTGGCGGGAATAGAGTAGTTTGAGTGAGTGTTTGCCGATATTTTGGAGGGGCATTGGCTCGTATGTAGATAGCCAGGTAGGGAACACACATCCTAGTACAAAGATGAGCGGTGCCAGAGGTAAGTGGAATTAGTGAAAGGTATTTATAATTGAGAGATTGGTGTCATAAGTTGTTAATAGTGGTTGTTAGTAAGAAAGGGAGTAATATTAAAATGTCTATTCAAGTGAAAGAATACAGGGGTCCACCCAGTTTAAGCAATGATTGAAATGTGAAGAGTTAGATAGAAAATTCATAGTAGAAAGGCACTCAGAGATATAATGTAACAGGAAGGTTAATAATAAATTTGAATTGCATAGAATCAAATGATAAATAATTGATGGTTAATTAATAACAGTTCAGTTGAAATTAAAATGTAATGTTTATAATTTGTAGGGTATGTGGGTTTTTACCAAGGTTAAATGTGATTGGGTTACTTTAATGTAATAATCGCCATGTTAGTTATAAAGGTATAAATGCCAAGTGGTAAATTAAATTTAAGTATTTAAAGTATTTACATCACCCACAGTAAGGGAAAATCAGATTATTACATAAAGAGAGTGATTGATAATAAAGATATAAAACTTTCATTTTTTAAACCAGTGACAGAATTTTGATAAAATTTGAAAATAATGTGAAATTAAGAATTGTTTATTTTAAATAATTTAAAGGTCAATTTGCTTATTGTTTATATTAATATTTTGTTTGTTTTAAATGTTTTATTTTATTATGTTTTGTGTTTCAAATTAGATGTTACAGATGTTGTATGTATTTTCAGAAAGTGTACATAACATATGTAGGTCAAGGGTCTTGAACTTGACCTAATTTCGATCAGCTGATGAGGTCATGCACACACTAAGCTTGTATATTAGGAAGTCAATTTTATTTGTTTGTTTAATCAATTTAAACCAATTTTCAAACAATGTCTAAATATGAAGGAAACATTTAAATAAATTTAAATTTTTTTTTATTTTAAAATTTTTGGAAATTTTAATTTTTTGAAAAAAAATCTGGATTTTTCGCCTGCCAGCGAATGAATATTTTAGGTAATGATTATTTTATTATGTGTGTACTTAACATGTTTGTTTTATTTCATTGATTGTATGGCATTGTACTGTTAGATTATAAGTGATTACATGTTAGATTAAGGATGTGTTTAGATTAGGAGAAAGGTTTAAATTAACGCATTTTAAGTAGAAAACAGAAAACCAGGAAGAGAATTTTTTGAGTATATCATTTTGAATTTTTTTTTAATTTTCATAAATTTTAAAAGAATTTTTCAATTTTACAATGTGTTATGTCAACATGTAATGTGAGTGTGTGTGAGCCCAGTATCTGCTAAAGGCAGCCCAGCTTGCATACAAGGGGAAACATATCGGTAGAGGATCTGGAATAATTCAAGCCAGGGATTGAGGATTTTTGGGGGTAGCATGTTAGAAGGCGAGGTGTGCTGGGGTACGAGTCTGTTCGATTTCTCGGTGTTGGGATCTCTTACGGAGAAGTCCAGTGATCTCGTTCAGATGAGTCCATAGTCACTGAGCCAGGGGGGTCGTGTACCCATGCAGATTAAGAACAAGGGGGTTGTTGGCACCAGTTCCTCACCGGTCCTCTTCGGGGTTTGTCGATGAGATTTCTTCTGTTGTGGACAGCAGAATTCTCATCGAGGGGGTATTGTAACGTGTCAATTATGGGTCCTTTTATTTTTTTTATGGTATGGGGCATTGATATTTTTATTTATTTTGTTTTGTGCGGGAGTTTTATTTAAACATTGTGAAATTTCATAATACGACAAAGATTCCTTTCATTATAACAGAACACGTGTTGAGAAACAGTGGTGTAACAAAGCGAAACGCAGTTTGCAGTTGAGTAAGGCGGCAAAGGAATTCGCACCCCCTTCGAAATTCTAAGAACTTTGTGTATGTGTGGCAACGCCCGCACGTAACGTTTCAAGGTGGAGCGCTGGAGTGACGCCGTGGAAAACACCAAAGTCGAGGCAAACATGGCGCTGGGACGAAAAATTAGTAGCTCTAAACAACTGGCTACCGGAAACGTCGTTAAACCTCGCATACTACTAATGACATCAGCAGAGCAGATGCAAATATTGTCCTCTGGTACCACACATATACCAGCTATAGTCCCTGCATAAACTGAATATGCCTCAACAAATGAGCATGAACGGCGATGAAAACCTGGTGGCAGTGAACTGCCGTTCCCGCCAGCGGAAGCAAGCACGCTGCCCAGTCTATATTAGGCCGATACGCTAAGCGGTCCACGAGGTGCAGAGTACCGCTACAGACGCCTACAGTTTCGTTTCGGGCCCGGTTGGTCGAGTTTTCATAAAATGTAATTCATTCAATAAGACCGACCGGGACCCAAGAAGTTAATAACCATATTACTGTGATTGGCGGGCAGTTGGTGTAGTGACATGGAGTGATAAACGAAATACGTAATCTTTAAAAGAGGAATCGGATAACAGAAACACGTGTTCGGTCGGCAGTGAACAGTGAATTAAAACATGAATTAAATACTATTACCGGGAATTCAATATGAAACATCAATGGGTAAAGTGTAAAAATGGCATGTGTGTGTGTGTGATGCAGAATGGGCTACCTTAATTATTATAATACTTGATAGGTTAGAGGATATTTTATGTTAGTTAAGTCTGAGGGATCAATGTATATTTTAAAACCTATTTTTTCAGTGTCTTTTAACATTCATTAAAATCAGTTGGTTTACCTTGAATATGTGTTAGACTAAGTTATTTCGTCATTACCATTTTCTCATTTCTGTGTTAAAAAATTCGTCTAACGAACCGGAATCTTTCTGAAGTATTAATTGGGTGGGGTCAGATGGCTAAATTGTCCGTTTTATTAAGGTAAAGTGTAAAGGTCTCCATATCTGTCCTTCAAAGATATAGGTGGCGACTCTGGGCTTCTGATAAAATTTCTGCAGCAGGTAAGCGTAGTTATAACAGGTACGTCCTGGTAGTGAATCTTATTTATTTTATATTTTGGCTTATTTTTTATTGTTACATAGGGTTTACGTTATTAATGTACTCAACTCTCATTATAATTGTTAATTAATTCAACCTTTATTAGACATGTGATTTGATATTCTATTTTTTATTTCGAAAATAATATAATTTTATTCTGTATCCATTCGGATTTAAATCTGACAAATATTAATGTTGAGACACATGCTCAATTTAACCAAGACAAAACAAAATTCACAGTTTTCCTTAGCATACCTAACATAAATGGTTCATTATATCATATAAAGGCGACCCAGCATTTGCATACACTCACACTTTCATTCATTATACCCCCTTTTAATTTAGCGCTTTATATTTTCTGCAACTTTCAGAACGATATGTATATTATTAACGATATGTATATTAAATCCTTAAATTTTTTAGTGACTGTCAATCAATGAATGTTTTAATGGATGGTTAGTGAGGATCGGTCAATAATACAAATTTTAGCTATTTTGCATTGACGTTTCGACAATATTTGTCATCTTCAGGACCCCTCAAAAATTCGTAAAATCTCGAACGTCCAATCCTAACACATTGGCTGAACTGTTGTATGGTGCCACTGTGTTAGGATTGGATGTTCGAGATTTTACGAATTTTTGAGGGGTCCTGAAGATGACAATAAATATTGTCGAAACGTCGAAGCAAAATAGCTAAAATTTGTATTATTGACCGATCCTCACTAACCATCCACTAAGATATGTATATTATTAACGATATGTATTAAATATTGTGGAATTTTGAAAATTGCGATTAAAATAACTAACTGAAAGAGATTATGTAAATTAACTTCAATGTGAATCTTTGATAATGGACTTAGATTTATTTCACTACTTGAACGAAATTTAAATAATTTAATTTGATTTGAAATAATAATGTCAAGCAAACAATTAAAGGTTGAGAAATGGAAATGAACTTTATTTAAAGGTAAAAATGAAATGTTTATGTGAATTTTACATTAATGATGAATATTTGGAGATAGTGTGTTTAATTTAGTAATGAATATGTGTATGCACCCAGTACTTTGCTAAAGGCAATCCAGTATATATGTAAGGGGAGATATATCGGTTGAGGATCTGGTATGGTATAAGGCTAGTTATTGATTTTGTTGAAATGTTACATGGTTAGGTGAGACTGTGGTGAGTGCCTGTCCGACTTTACGGTGTTGGGATCTCGAACAGAGAAGTCCAGTAATGTCGTTCAGGTGCAGCCATAGTCACCGAGCTAGGGGGGTAGTTTACCCATGATATATTAAGGAATAAAAGGGGGTTGTTGGTGCCATATCCTCGCTGATCCTCTTAGAGTTTAGCAATGAGAGTTTTTCTGTTTCGGCAGAAAACCTCTCATTGGGGGGTATTGTAACGGGACAGTTTTGGGGAATGGTAATCTAAAGTTTTTTTCATAACCCGAGTATCTTTTGTGAATGAACTATAGCTCCGGGACAGGTACGAAATGGTACAGGAATGTAAAAGTTATCAACAAGGGTGCGCATTCACACATACGCGTGCACCGGTCAGCCAGGTTTCTCACAATAATGTCACATACAAGGCTCGCTAGTCAGCCAGAATACAGTACTTCGTGGTCACTATAATTACTATGTCACGTGATTCCTTTTGAGCCTATCCCAAAGCAAGTTGGTGAGCATGAGAATGTTTTTGGCCATCTTCGAAGCGTCGTTTTTGGCGTCTGTCGTCATGTAGCTGTGGCTTTGGCTGGTTCAACGTAAAAGGCTCGCGAGCCGAAAATCATTTAAAAAGTACAAAATGTGACTTAACTAAAAATTTTAAGTGATCAAAAAATGTGTGACATCTATTAATCGTTAGTGAACCAGTGAGAACCTAAATGAATTTACGTTTCTTTATAAATCCTCATAACTAGATGCTAACAATCATAATAAACAAAACAAAATAAACAACTTATCAATATCATAAATTCCATTACCACTACATTTGGTTACAAAACATATCCTATAAACACTATTACTCATCAACATACATCTCATCAATATATAGTGAACATGAAAACACAACACAATCTGTACTTCCCAAAAAATTTAATTTTTTTTCCAATAATTAAATGAATTTAAATTCCAGAAACATATATTCTGACAATTAATAAAAAGAAACATTATTATTAAATTAAATTAATTAACAAAAGAACCTATGAATTAATTACATGAAACATACTATACCTTTCACCAGTAATCAGCTGAAGTCTTATTCCCAGGTGAATGACCTTTCTCTCAGTACCATATGGTTAATCACTCCATCAAATGAACACATCATCACTTGTCATAGACTCAAACTATAAACAATTCTCACCCCAAATTAACGTACAACCATATGTACCTTCTGAAACATTATAACAACCATATGACTCCACAACTAGACACATTTTACATTTATTCATTTACTATTTATTTTAAAGTTCAAATTTTATAAAAATCATTTAAATTCATTATCAAAATTTATTTACACCACATAATTAATTAATTCATTCATCTCAAATTATTTAATTCCATCAGGTTTAAAAAACACTAAGTTACTTTAATCACCATACTCCAACACAATTACAATTCATTTGTATTATAACCTTCATAATTATTTAGTCTGATATACTATTATTATTATTATTATTATTATCATTATTATATAATCAATTCACCTCGCATACATACATTGTTTACATGAGCTACAAAGTACCACATAACCTATTATACAAACACAATTAACCTCACTATAAATTTATTTACAATTTTTCGTCATATTATATTATTGTTTACCACACCTCATTACATAATTTAGCCAAGTCATTACCATAAACTAAAATAATTAAATGTTCATTCACTGTTTGTCTAACCACCATCATCGTAAGTTAGTCTTATGTTTTGATAACACACTTCACTTTTAATTATTTTCATTTTGTTATTATTACTATAATAACTATGTACTATTTCACATTGTTCTGTTATACCCCCATAACCTATTGGATTATCCCACATTATTATTAAATCATATAACCTGTCTACATCATTAGTTTTGGTCTTGTCACAATCTGTATTATTATCTATCGCCCTTAAGCATTTTAACCTCTCATTTTCCGAATCATCTACTATTAATATTCCACGTCTATGCACAGGTAAGCATTCAATATATGTCATCATTATTTATTTCTGCACTATCTTCATAACAAGGTAAGTCGACAATATTACTAATTCTCCCTCTCTTTATTTTCTCTAGTAGCTCTTCATAATTTCTAATCACATCAAATAATATTATTTCTCTCTCTCTAATGTAAATAATTCTACCACTCTCTCACAATACCTCTCAACATAACACCATCTCACTTTTTCTCTCTCTTTCCACACAAAAGGCAACATAACGTTATCATGGCACATCCTGATTCTTACAGGGAACTCATGAGAACTAGGGGACATACTTAGAGACACCTCGTCTCTATAATCACGGGAGGAAACTCTGTCCTCATAAATCATTAATCGAGTCCTTACTCCATTTACATCAAGGGGAAAATTTGCCCTTTGTAAACCTAACCTCTCTTCAGCCACTATCTTATTACTACACTCTATTTCCGCTAAAACTTCATCTACACCATTATTATTCACCACATTTTTAATCATATCGCTGTTATCACTTTTTATTTTGCTATTATTTGTTAACTCATTATTAGAATTACCATTATTACTCACCTTGTCTACTGCCACCTGTTTTGCATTTAAACTAACACCATTACTATTATCACTTGTATCTCCGTTATTTTCGCTTGTATTAACCACACTTCTTACCTTGTCGTTTATTTCTTCGTTTATACTGCACTTACCTGTATTGTATTCTCCATACTCCCATACTCTCTATACTTTGTTCTAAATCGTTACATTTAGTTTCAAATATCTCATTGGTTATTTTAAACATTTATTACTTTTTTTTATTTCATTTCTAATCTCATCAAAATTGCTTTCGTTTGTATCAAAACGATTACTTATTTTATCAAACTTCTCATTAAAAGTATTATTAATTTCATTGAAACTACTTTCGCATTTTGTTCGTTAATATCATTACTTAATTTATCAAATTTTGTTATTTACTTCATCGAACTTTTCATCATTGGCATCAAAACGTTTACGGAAACACTCATCATTGGCATCAATGGCATCAAAACGTTTATTTACTACATCAAACTTATTATTGAAATTACTGTTGATTTCATTGAACTTAATATCAGAATCACTCTTTTGTTCATCAAATTTATTTAACAGTAACTGCATCATACTCATCATATCACTATTATTCTCTTTCTTAACTGGGGTCAGCATCGATTAACTCGTTACACCTTCCATTATTCTCGATTCAGTCTCGCTTAAGTCGCTATTTATTTGACTTTCAGTTTGACTGTCAGTGAAGCTGACTTCATTGTTAATATTTTCATTTGTACTCATTTTTTATATTATTTACTAGATTCTAATCTCACAAAATTTTAATCTTATATGTACTCAGCATTAATTTATTATTATACGTATTAGTTAACTATAGTATACACATCACATAACCTTCACGTAATTAATACGTACTCCCAAATCACGCTTATATCCACTTGTAGGTGTGGTTTATATAAAATTGCTTTTATAAAACAGTCCAAGTTCGGGGGCCAATTGTTATTATACAAATACCTTTTACCACATAATAATTAAATAAAAACTTCTCTTACCTGGTGTCAGCCAGGGTCCTGCACACGAACTCGTGATCTATAAGCGTGATTTGGGGTTTTTTGTTATCAAGAAACTCTACTCTCATTTTAATTGTTAATTTACTCAACTTTTATTCAACAAATACCACATTTATTTTATATTCTTTTTTAGCTTTACTTGTTATTCATTTTCCTCCTCAAACAAAAAAACTATTACTGTTTCTTTAAACATACAAAACATTGTTTATGAGGAACATTTAAAAAAAAAACACATCTTGAACAGACGACTTAAACTATTTTATAGCTATTCTAAGACAACCCAGTATTTGCGCACACGCTTCATTCATACTTTTACTCCATTTATTCTATTTAGAGCTTTTCTTATAAATTTTATTTTTTACATTTATTTAAAATGAGTTTAAAACAGTTACTTTCCTTTTTCCGCCCTGAATACCAGATGTTGTAATTCGTCCGTTTTGTTTGTGCACTGTTTTAGTCCGAAAAAGTTTCTGCTGGTTAAAATTTTGGTCACTGCCGAAATTAGGTTCTCACTGGTTCACTAACGATTAATAGATGTCACACATTTTTTTATCACTTAAAATTTTTAGTTAAGTCACATTTTGTACTTTTTAAATGATTTTCGGCTCACGAGCCTTTTACATTGAACCGGCCGAAGCCGCAGCTACGTGACGACAGACGCCAAAAACGATGCTTCCAAGATGCCCAAAAACGTTCTCATGCTCACCAACTTGCTTCGGGATAGGCTCAAAAGGAATCACGTGACACAGTAACTAGCGACCACGAAGTACTGTATATTCACTCTGGCTGACTAGCGAGCCTTGTACGTGACATTATCGTGAGAAACCTGGCCGACCGGTGCACGCGTATTCGTGCGCACCCTTGGTTGATAACTTTTACATTCCTGTACCATTTCGTACCTGTCCCGGACCTATAGTTCGTTCACAAAATATACTCGGGTTATGAAAAAAACTTTAGATTACCAATCCCCAATTCTGTCCCATTACACATCCTACTAAATTATGACCTCTCCCAACACACACACACACACACACACACACACACACATACACACACACACACACACACACACACACACACACACACACAATTATATACTTTTTTATGAAAACTAGTATTTCATGTATGAATCAGATTCTCTCTGTACCTTAAAACTTAGCAGTGCCCATCTATGCACATCTTACTACCGCAACTTAGCACCAAACCTGACTAGAACTACCACAAAACAATCTATTCGACTTTAATTGACTTCTTTACAAAAATAAAATCATTTGCCAGCCAATCTGGGTGCGTCACTTCACTGTCAACGTAATATCCTTGGGACTCCATATAAGACTTCATCGCTTCACGCCCGTCTTTAACGTGTGCAAATTCAACTGACAATGTCTGAAAAATACACCCATGCACATTATATATGTTTCATATGTTTTCATAATTTAAAACATGTAAATCTTTATATACTGAATGTACATAATAGTCTATAAGCTAAAAAATAAATAAGAATATGCTCTGAACAAGAACAAATGAGTGAGGTGTACACAATATTAAACACAGTATGAAAGGATATGCATACCGTAAGTATCTGCATGATTGCAGCTAGCAACCATTGTATATTTAATTTTAACTTTTAGTTAATTGATTGTGTGTGTGTGTGTGTGTGCACGTGCGTGCGCATTGAGGGTGTGGGGTTTCTTTACAGCCATGGCTTGACTGCAGCATCTGGATCGAGTCCAATGGCTGCCAGTAGATATACATAGTCTGGTTCTAGTCGACTGGTGGCCTAAGGAAAGCGCCAACGAGTTAACTCAGAAGGTGGGGGAGAAAGAAAACTTGATTTTTGTGGCACTGCCACTAGTACCGATTCGAGCAACAGATCCTCCTCGTCCCAAGTCCAGCCAGCAGACGCTTTGAGGCGTCAGTCGCTCCCCGCAAGGCAGAGAGCCTCCGTGCTGGTGATCATGGTAACAGCAACAAGCAGCTGACTCAGCCTACTAGGAGGTGGTCAGGAAGGAAGGAAGGACAGTTTTATTAGTGAACTCCGGGGCTGTGGGCAGCTGATGTTAGAACGAGGATGGCTTTATATGGTGGGTCATCAAGAAGCCTCCGAGGGCGCTTGACCCAGATAGACGGTGGTGGTTCTGATGCGCCGATAGTTCTCAGGTATGGGAAGGTTGAGGTCGAGGTTGCAGCTAAGAGAGTTACAGCCAGCGACCGGATAAAGGAAGACAAGGTAGGAATGCAGAGACCCGTCTGAATCATGTCGATTCTTACAAACCAAGGGGATCCCAACAAGGATCCAAGGGTTCAGGACTGGAAAGCTTCCAGCTTACAACTGTTGGTGGTGGATAAAAGAGACCACCATGCGGGAGCCGCATAGGTCAGTACTGACCGGAAAAATAATAGATAAATGGTTAATTTCGTGCGCATGGCCAGGAGGCTGCGACACGAGAGAAATAGAGATAATTTGGCTCGGATGCCGTGAGCCTTGGCGAGGGTTTCCGTCATATGGGCGTTGAAGCAAAGGCGCAGGTCGAGCTGAACACCTAAATACTTCACCGACTCTTTGTAAGCAGTGGGCCTCCCTTCCAGGGAGAGGGGCTCACATCGGAAGATGGACTTACGCGTGAAATAGAGCACTTTGGATTTCTCCATATTGATCATCACCCGTCATTTCTGTAGCCAGTCCAGAAGCAGGTTCGACTGATGCTGCAGCTTTGTATTCACAAAACGCAGAGACAGAGTGTGTGCTTGTTGAAGTTTTATTTAATTTTCAACTGTCATATAATACTTATTTCTATACCATCAAAAATAGAATGGAGCATGATAGAGTACTGAGCTTACCTGTACAGTATACAGGCAAGTCTTTAAAAATTATTCTAATGCACATGTACCGTATACGTGAAATCATTGTTACCTACAGAGAAACTTTTACTTCACACTCTGATAACAACAACTGCGAAGCAAACATAAATACAACAAAAAAGATTATATTGCTACGACAGCACAGAACAATCTACGCGTTTATCGAATGCGCCAGAAAGATCTCGACGTAAGCGTGTGGTGTACGTGCTACTAAACGCATTTTGCGAGAATTTTCTGGACTGTGCCAGCCTTCGCTCGGGCGCTCGGACTGTGTCAAGGCCGCAGCAATTACGTAGTTCGCAAGAGATAAGACGCAGTTTGGAAGCTTCTGGTGTGTGAGCGTAACTATAAATACATCGCGTCGCGGCCTTAGTTTTCAGTTCAATGCGAGATTTTTGACTGTGCGATTCGAGAGTATTAGTGCGATATATTTACAGAGCGGTTCGGGTTATTACGGTGTACGTTCAAGTAGTTATTAGTGAAGTGTTGCATTTTATATTCGGACGGTATAATTGTAATACAGTTGAGTTTTAATATTAGTGGACATTTTATTGCGTATGAACAATTTTCATTTGATTTGTTGTAGACACTGTGTTATTAATTACGAACTGTTTTACTATAACAATTAAGGGTGTGATTAGTGACTTAATTGGTGTCTTGTACTTATTTTGTTTCCACTGTACCTACGACGATCGTATAGACCGTCGTAACAGTGGTGTCAGAAGTGGGATAGAACGGTTGACAGTGGAAACAGTGGACGCTTTGTACAAGACGAGTGTGATTCATAATTAATCGATAAACAATGGATGCCAGTCAGATGATGGAAAATTTACAGCCGCTGCTGTTGCAGACAGAAAAACGACAGGACGAGAAACGCAGACAGGAGGCGGAGGAAGCAGAAAGATGACAAAAAGAAGAACGAATACACGAAAGAGAAGAAGCAGAAAGACGACAAAAAGAAGAACGAATACAAGAAAGAGAAGAAGCTGAGGAACGTCAGAAAGCACTAATGCTAGAAACAGAAGAAAGACAAAAAGAGGAACGTAAGCAGGAGGCAGAGGAACGTAAACGTGAAGCAGGTGACATCGAAGCATTAATTCATGAACAAAAGCAGATGCAAGAACATACTACCGCAGAATTGGGTCTCCTACGTGGTGACGTAGGTGAATTACGAGGTGAGCTCAACAATCAGATTACCAGAATATCTGACGTAGAAGAATCCATGTCAAATAAAATAGCTAAAGTAGAAAAATCTGTCTTGACTGTGGAAGAAGTTATGTCAACAAAAATATCTGCAGTAGAAAACTCAATGGCAAACATAAGAGAACAAATTAAAATTGAAGTTGAACAGTGCATGAAGATTCAACCAAAACAAATTTCTGAACAGACTGTACCAGTGATCAAGACAGAAAAATACACAGAAAATAAGTTAACAGAGAAAGTCACTTTGCCTGCAGTAGGGACAGTTCATGTCAAAGCTCCAACCTTTGACAGAAGCACTCACTGGGCAACGTACCTCCGCCAATTTGAAGCTGCTGCATGCGCAAATAATTGGACAGAAAAAGACAAGGCTGTTTCACTTGTTCTTGCATTAAAAGGACCCGCGGCAGAACTACTACAGAAAGTGCCACCTGACAGCCAGAACACCTATGCCGAGTTGATAAAAGCTCTGGAATTACGGTATGGTGAAAACATTGCGAGATGTGTACTGCACCCAGTTGAGAGCAAGGCGACAGCATTCTGGGGAAAGTCTTCAAGAGTTTGAAGCAAGTATCGACAGACTAATTAGACTGGCCTATCCTGAAGCGCCAGAAGATTTTCGAACGCGTTTTGCGATGCAGACATTTACTGCCGGTGTCCGAGATAACGAACTACAGCAAGTGTTACGAATGGCAAGACACCAGAACAGTGCGGACGCCCTGGTACATGCTTTGCAATTTGAGGCCGCCAAATCAGCGTCTGGTTGGACAAGTCATAAAGTGCGCGAGCTAAAAGATCGCGACGGCACACACGATGAGGAAGAAGAACAAGGAACAGAGACTCGACGCTCGGCGCCACAGAATAAAATAAGAAAGGATGGAAGACCGAAGTGTTATCGATGTGGGAAACCTGGACATCTACAACGAGATTGTCGGGTTAGAATTCAGCTGCAGGGAAACGAGCAATAGTCGGTGCAACGGGGCGTGTGCTGACTAACTGGAGGAACGAAGCCCCTAGAGAATACGCAATTTCTACGCTTCAGAAAAACACCGGGAGCTTGGTAGTTACCGGATTTGTTCAAGAAAGGCCAACCTCGATTACAGTTGACACAGGCGCAACAGTTTCTATTGTGCGCCCCGACATGGTGAAAGATCTCAAGCCAATCTGGTGCTCTTGCAGCTTGCGAACAGCTACTGGACGGCCTGTAAAAGTGTATGGAAAAGTGGAGATACACCTACGCCTCGGTAGACTTGAGTTTAATCATCAAGTACTTGTTGCAGACATTGTAGATGAAGCAATTCTTGGTGTGGACGTTATGAACGCATACGGATTTATAGTCGACTTCAAAAACAATGTCTTGAGAATCGGAGGCGAAGAGGTAATGCTATCAACAATGACGACAGCAGAAAAATCGATGGACGTCATAAACCAAGTGGCCGTAACTGTTCCGCCAAACTCCGAAAAGATCATCATGGTTAGAACTGCAGTAGATACTAGGGGCAATCAGTGCTCTATATTCGAACCCCAGGTAGTCAGCACACCGGGCATACTAATTGCCAGAAGTTTAGTAAAACCTGACGAAACCGGAAATGTACCTATTAGAGTGGCGAATATTTTGGATCAAGCTATCACTTTACAAAGCAATACGCTCCTAGGCAAATTGACTCCTGTGGCCTGGGTAGCCGGAATAATGCAACGAAGACCCAGTTCGTCGGATACTTCTAAATTACCAGAGGAACTGCAAGAATTATTGAACAGATCTTCTAACGACCTCTCAAGTGGTGAGGTAAAAGAACTCGGACAGTTTTTACACGAATTCAAAGATTGTTTTGCAGTTCGGGGACAGTCACTGGGAAGAACCTCTCTTGTGCAACATCGCATCAATACCGGGGACACAACACCGATACGCCAACCTCCTCGAAGGCCTCCATTATCTAAACAAGAGGAGATGTCTCGGTTAGTACAGGACATGTTGACAGAGGGAGTAATTGAACCTTCGTCAAGTGCTTGGTCTTCCCCTGTAGTGCTGGTAGCGAAGAAGGATGGTGGATTGCGTTTCTGCGTAGACTACCGGAGGTTAAATGACGTTACAAAGAAAGACTGCTATCCATTACCTCGCGTTGACGATACACTCGACACGTTGTCCGGAGCACAGTGGTTTTCCACATTGGACCTGAAGAGTGGATATTGGCAAGTGGGTCTTCATCAAGAAGACAAGGAAAAGACCGCTTTCTCGACCCCAAGTGGCTTATTCCAATTTAACGTCATGCCATTTGGACTCTGTAATGCACCGGCAACATTTGAGAGATTGATGGACCTGATACTCCGAGGCCTGACGTGGAAAACTTGCCTTGTTTACTTAGACGATGTCATAGTGATCGGGAAGACTTTCGAAGATCACTTGGAAAACCTTAAGGAAGTTCTAACTAGAATTCACGGTGCACAACTGAAGCTGAGCCCGAAGAAGTGTTCTCTATTCCAGAAGGAAGTACAGTATTTGGGCCATCTGGTTTCGGCAGCGGGCGTTAGCATGGATCCTAATAAAGTAGACACCGTAAGAGACTGGCCAGTTCCGAAGAATAAACACGAAGTTCGGAGTTTCCTGGGGTTATGCTCATATTACCGACGTTTTGTGAAAGGCTTCGCTACTATTGCTAAACCACTACATGAGCTAACGGAAAATAAACGAAACTTCCAATGGTCGAGAGAGTGTGAACAAGCATTTAGAACGTTGAAGATTGCATTATGTTCGCAGCCAATTCTCGCTTTTCCAGCTTCCGAAGGGAAGTACATCGTAGACACAGACGCAAGCAATACTGGTCTAGGAGCAGTTTTGTCTCAAGTGCAGAACGGTGAAGAACGAGTAATAGCGTATTACAGCAAGACGCTTTCTAAACCAGACAGAAATTATTGTGTTACAAGAAGAGAGTTGTTGGCAATTGTCAGAGCTTTGGAGCACTGTAACAGTACAAAATTGTCTGTATCGGAATAATGGGATGTAAGGGTACTTTTATTGTGAATTTTATTGTAATCATCAAGTTAAATCAGACAAGGTTAGTTTTGACCCAAGTCCCAAATAATATGTAAATTCACCGGTGGAGAGCCGATCCAAGGTCAGAGGCGTACGAGCAAATTGAAACAACGATAATGGCAGTGTTAGGCGCTAAAAACTGACAATACTGACTTTCTATTGGTCCACGATAATAAATCGTCACCAAAACAATGACGAGTTAAAAAACCATTACGTATTAACCAGACGGAAGCGAAAAGAACAATAGACAATGACGTCAGGCGCAACAAATTTGCATACTAATTGTGCCGGCTTCCGCCCAGTTCAACAACAGCAGCCACCGAGCCTATCCGCTCGCCACAGTGCAGTGGGCAAAATTTTGCTAATTATGCAATATTTACTTAACAACATGCAATAGCTCTTTACAAAAGTTTAACAGTAACTATACTCGAGTCAGTGAACAGTTTTAAAAATGAATTTCAATTAAAATCAGTGGGCACAACAACACGAATTTCGGCCGACCACCTGCCTAATCGCCATGAAGAGGAATCTACGCCGCTTCAGTCACAGGAAAGTCCCTAGTCAAATTATTTTATAAATTCTAAATTACATTTTAAATGAGCTCAAGCCATACTTTAAATACACATGTGTAAATTTTCAGAGAGAGTGAGAGAGATAGAGTGTGTGATTAAGTTGATCAATTTCAATATAACATGAGGCGTTGGTTTGTGAAGTTAACAAATTGTGAGTATCATTAAAATATAAAGAAAACAATAAAGTTCATCAATGCTAGCAGTAATGAAATTGAAAGAAATAATGGTAACCAAATAATGAATCTATGTACGTAACCTTGAACCGAAGGCAAGGCGAGATGAGATCGCCGCCATTTTGAAATTTTACAATTACCAAAATACATATGTGTATTAAGATACAACACATTTTGATAAATACAATCAAGTTCGTTATATTAATGTGTGTACCACATTATTTCAATACCCTGTAACCACTGCCTCTGTCTACTTAACGACATTCTGGACCCAAAGCCTAATGAGTTTAACTGAGCTAAACAAGTGTGATTCCGGTGACAAGATAAATTATGCAAATTACATAAATTTTGACTTTATTACTTTATTATTATTACAAATTATTTGTAAGTTAACAGATGGCAGCCCGAACTTGGACTTTATATATAAATAAAAATATATAAATAAGCAGACAAGCAGAGGTTAGATGGGTAATGAAACGTACGAGAAAAAATAGAGGTTACCTGTATAGGTTATGTATAGTACGAGTAGAGTATAACACAACAACTAAAACAAATTTAGTATTGTTAATATAATAAAAAAGAAATGGCAAACAGTAATGAGACGAGTAAAACAGAATCAGAAATGATGGGTGATAGTATTTGTTCAACACCAGCCCCAACAAAAAGAGTTGAGGAAAATGACATAATAAGAATGATGAAACTGCTTTTCAATGAGCAGAGCATCAAATTTGATACTAAATTAGATAATTTTAACGAAAAACTAAATCAATTTGATGTACAATTTAGCGAGATTAAAAAAGAAATTAAAAAACAGAGTTGTAATTTTGATGAGAGAATAAATGGAATAGAAATACAGTACGATAGTATACAAAGACAAACAGAAAACAATAACGAGCAATTCACTAATAAAATAAGTCAATTAGACGATAAAATTAAACAGATTAATGAGACAGTACAAAATCAAATAGAAATACAATGTGAAAAAATAGAAAACCAATGTTTAACTACAATTAGTAAACAGATAGAGAATATTGATAATTTTGAAACAAATAAACAAATAGAGATGAAAGCTAATATTTTACTGAACAAGATAGAGAAATGCGAATTAGATGTAGTAAACATAACCAAACATTTTGAAACAGTAGACAAAATAGTATCAAAAAATGAGAATAACACAAGCGAGAGAATGAGCATGTTACAGAATAAAATTAAAGAGATAGATAACCTAGTTATACAAAATGATAATAATGTGAATGTTAAATGTAATGTGATTGAAAATGATTTAATGAAAGTGCGAAATGAGTTACGAGGGGAGGTTCACAAAAGTTGCACCGGTATTACGGAAAGAATAATTGTAACCAGGGACGCGTACGGGGAAATCGAGTTAGAAAATTTTGACTACGAAAATAAAATAATACACCCCATGAGATTTTTAAACCAGGCGCGTGAGTACAGCCGTTTTAGTAACCACAATTGGGAGATACAACTAATGAAAATTGTCAGATGTTTTAAGGGCAATTCTGTTATATGGGTAGAGGCGCATAGAGTAGAGTGGGACAGTTTCGAAACATTTGAGAGGGCGTTTAAAAATAAATTTTGGCCGGAAGAGGAGCAGGAGAGTTTGAGAAGTCATATTATGGGAGTCGGTAGTTTTGTAGGACAAAGTAACATAACCATGTATGTGACGAAGTTGTATAATGAGGCGAAGTATCTCGAACCACCAATACCATTTCAATCGTTCGTCAGATATGTAAGTAAACATCTACCCAGGGAAGCACAGGTGACTTTAATGACGAAGGAGATAGCGAGTTTAAGTGAGTTGGAGAGGATTTTGGATATTTTACAAAGTATTAGAGACCGTGAAATAATCCGGCGGCCTATATTGACAAATCACCATGACAAGAACATAGGATTTAATCTACACAAGAGTAACTATCAAGGAAACAGCAACCACGAGAGTAGGTATGGACCCAGAAATAATTTTCAACAGACAGGTGAGTGGAGCTGTTCCAGGTGCGGGAGAAGGAACTACGCCCACCGACGACAATGTTTCAGATGCCTATTGCCTAAAGAAGAACATAGGAGGAGAGAACATACGAAACAGTACACACCAACCGATAAAGGAGGGCCAAGTACCAGTGGTACATCCAACCACAGGCAAGGACGACCTAACGATCAGCAACCACAACAGGAAATGAGAAATAGTAGAAGACAGCCGGAAAACTAGAAGCGACAGTGGTAGCCAGGACCCAACCATTGTTCAGAGAAGCGCATGAGGTCCCACCAACAGAAGACATCTCCAGCAACGTAATTCAAACAGACATAGTAAAGGATTTATTAGAAGAGGAGAATCACACTTTGACGGAAGGGAGAGCAGGATTAACAGAAATTCAGGTAAACATAGAAGGTAAGCATTACCGAACACTGGTGGATACAGGGAGCGAAATTTCAGTGATAGCCGAAAACATTTTAACCGAATTGAGAGAATTTAATAAAAACATTCCAGTGTTGCCAGTAGCAGGGCTTACGGTGATAGGAGTTACAGGAGTAAGGAGTAAACGGGTGACGAAACAGATACATTTGAACTTTTTGAGAAATGGAATAGATTTTGTTAGTACATTTTTGGTAGTTAAGGGTTTGAGTTTGGACATTATTTTAGGTAACGATTTTTTACAAAGAAATAGAGCGGTGATAAGTTTTAAAGAAAAAGTGATAGAATTAGACGGGGGTGACCGGTCGGTAAGAGTTAATTTTGAACGGGTGTTAGATAAAATTAAAACCACTGGTGTAAAGCTATTGAAAAAACGAGGAGGTGAGAGAAATATCGATACTAGAATAAATTGGTGTGTAGAGGCTGAGTATATTTTTGATGATGATAATGACAAGAGCAATATTAATGATGCAGTATGGGAGATAAGGGCAGACAAGTTTCGGAGTGAAGGGTCCGGTGTTGGGAATGGCCAGCGTGCAGCGTTGTGGCAGGTGGTGGAGCAGTTTAAGGGAGTGTTTGCCGACATACCGGGAAGGGCAAAGGATTATGAGTGTACTTTACAGATTAGAGAACATACCCCCTTCATGCAACGGAGTTATCCCGTACCTTATTCCAAAAGACGAGCGGTGCAAGAGGAGTCAGATAAAATGCTGGAAGGTAACATAATAGAGAGATCAGTATCGCCCTACTCGAATCCTCTGGTGGTAGTAATCAAGAAGGATGGCAGAGTCAGACTGTGTTTGGATGCAAGGAGGATAAACCAAATAATTATACCCGATCGAGAGTCACCAGAACCGTTAAACGAAATATTCCAAAAATTTAGTGGCGTGAAGTTTATGACATCGCTGGACCTTACTGCAGGATATTGGCAGGTACCGTTAGCTGAAGAAAGCAGAAAATACACCGCATTTTTATTCAATGGAAAGAACTACCAGTTCAGGAGACTACCTTTTGGATTGAACACCAGTGTGGCAAGCTTCATAAAATGTCTAGACAAAATTTTGCGACCAAAGGATCTGGATTTCTTGACCGTTTATGTGGACGACATCTTAATAGCATCCAGGACTTTCGAGGAGCATTTAGAACATATAACATACGTATTAACAAAATTAGAAGCAGGAGGACTTACAGTGAATTGGGAGAAATCAGAATTCTTACAAACGGAGATTAAATTTTTAGGTTTTATTATTACACCGCAAGGGATATCTCCAAACCCGGACAAAGTCGAATCAATCATGCGCTTCCCTGAACCGAGGAATATAAAGCAACTTCAAAGTTTTCTAGGGCTGTGCAACTTCTACCGAAAATTCCAGAGGAACTACGCCCACGTGACAGCAAGGTTAAGCGCCGTACTACAGAAAAGTCATCAGTGGAAATGGAGCGAAATAGAACGCGGGGCTTTCGAGGAAATTAAAAGGAGATTTAGTGAGATGATCATGATGAACCACCCGGATTTTGAGAAAGTGTTCTATCTACAAACAGACGCCAGTAATGTAGCCGTCGGTGCAGAGTTGTACCAGGAGGATGAAGAAAAGGAACACCTAACAATAGCTTTTGCAAGTAGATCCTTACTGCCAGCGGAGAAAAATTATACAACAACAGAAAAAGAGTTGTTGAGCATTGTTTTCGCCGTAGGAAAATTTAGAACATATATCCTGGGAAACAGAACAATCATACGAACGGACCACAAGGCGTTATCTTTTTTGAACACTTGCAAGCTTGCTCACAGCCGTCTCACACGATGGGTGCTCGTACTACAGGAATATGACTTCGAGTGGGAATACATCCGAGGGACAGAGAACAAGGTACCTGACACTCTCTCCAGAGTAGACAGCGAAAATAACAGGACAGGTAGAGATCTAAAGGAGATCGAGATTTTCAAGATAACAAGGGAAGATAAGGTATTTGGAGAAGAGTTAAAAGATATCAACACCATGCAAAGAGCAGATGGTAAGTCGGGTAAGATAATCAACAGCTTAGAAACGGACTTGGAGGAATCAGAGTATAACCAAATTTTCCAGATTTACAGAGGACTATTGTTTAAAAGGGTAGTAGGGGGTGAGCGTGATTGGAAGTTAGTGATACCAGAAGGATTGGAAGAGAAGGTCATTTGGGATTGTCACGTTAGATACGGTCATTTTGGGGCGAAGAAGTGTACCAATGTATTGAAGGAGTCATGTGTTTTCAGGAATATGGAGAGACGAGTGAGGAAGTTATTGAGAAGTTGCGATTTGTGTCAGAAATCAAAGGTGGTAAATTATCGAGTCGAAGGTGAGTTGAATTTTATAAAGGTAGAGAGACCATTTGATTTAGTTGCGGTAGATTTGTTTGGACCACTGCCAAAGGGTAGAGGCGGAGTTGTGTATATTTTCGTATTACTTGACACTTTTTCGAAGTATGTGAAATTGTATAGCGTAAAGAGAGCTACCAGTAAGGTATTGAGTGAGAAGGTGACCAAGGACTACATGATTAACGTGGGTAAGCCGAGGGTAATTTTGTCGGACCACGGGCCACAGTTCATCAGTGGGAAATGGCGCCAGACCTTAGGATGGGAAGGAATCCTCACGAAGCATACGGCTGTGTATCATCCCCAGTCAAACCAGGCTGAGCGTGTCATGAGAGAGATAGGCAGGATCTTTAGAGCCTATTGTCACGCTAAACACAGCGAGTGGCCGTTATACGTAAGGAAGGTAGAAAATTGGCTGAACAGTACCACCCACGAGTCCACCGGCTATACACCTCACGAGTTAATAAAGGGAACACGCCCCCCAAGAATTTTGGAGCAGCTGTTTGATTATCCAGAGGAAAGCGAGCATACGGATGTGAGCATTAAGATCCGGCTGGCCAACGAGAACTTATTAAGCAAAGGCGAACGTAGAAAACTTAGACACGACACAAAAGGTAAGTGGGTAAAGTATGAAGTCGGGCAGTTGGTATTAGTGAGGAGGCATGATCTGTCGAGTGCTCAAGAAAAGGAGATAAAGAAATTCTTCCTGCTTTATGAAGGACCTTACGAAATAGTAGGGATAAAGATGAAAAATTCATGTGTTGCAGGACACGGATACAGGAAAGGTAGTAGGAACGCACAATGCCACAAACTTAAAATTATATTGGTCACATTAGAGCTAAAAAAAAAAAAAAAAAAAAAAAAAAAAAAAAAAAAAAAAAAAAAAAAGTGAGAGAGAGAAAGAAAAGATGTGTTGTTTTCTGTAATTTTATAAAGTGATCCATTTTAGTTCCTAATTTACAGTAAAAGAAGTTGTCAGTGAAAGTGAAAGCTAGAACTTGTAAAGTGTCTATGTGAATAAAATTTTAAATAATTAACGAACTTGTTTTTGAGCAAGGTAAAAGGGTGTTTTATAGTTGTTTGTTGTTAGAAAAGTAAGTCAAAATGGACTGTATGAACAGTATATGTAGATGGAAGTGAGTTAGTAGTAGACTGACTAGTGCAGTAATGTTATATGCTGTTGTAGCTAGCGGAGTGGGTTGATGAGTAACGCAAGAACCGTTGCCATCATCGGAGGCCTCCATAAGGCGTAAGTACACTGTACAAAAGTTGAATATAATTTTGTGTTATATGTAATTATTGCCAGTACAGTGTATGAATACTAAATGAGTTAGAACATGTGTGAAAATAATTAGATTTCCTCGACTTTTCGGGCGATTACTGCCTTACCAGCACTAGTCGTGGTTTTGGGTAGCGATCAGTTATGGCCATATCAAGTCCCTTGTCCATAACTGATTTTAAATTGGTTAACTATAGAAATTAATTGGGGGGTGACGATTAGAGGAATCTCCCGGAACTATGGAACAGCGGCTGCCACTCTGCCCGCTTGGGGGTAGCAAGACAGGTGGTAAACCCGCAATCAGGGCATGTAAATATGTTACAGGGGTATGTTGATACCTAACTTTTTCAATGTAATGCCGAAGCAAGGGCACTGAGGCAATAGATTCCTCGAAAACAAGTACAGTCCTTGTAGAAACAAATGAACGTCACAGTTCATTCATCTCGAAGCAATAGAGTGTGTGGCTAGGAGACTACTAGAAGGGTAGTGACCATAACAATATTAAGATTTGTGTTATAGTAACCAGTCTCTGGAAAAAATGATTCTGTTGAAAAGGGTTGAAATTAAAGTAAAGAAATAAATAAAGAAAATTAGTTAGTATTGAAGTAGTGCCATGATAGATAAATATATTGAAGTTATTTGAAATAAATGAATGAAAATAATAGTTGTTGTTTGCAAGTTAAGAGTTGTTTTGTGTTAAGTATAAGAATATAAATTTCATGATGAGAGAGGTAATTTGATGTTGACTAGAGTCAGAGAACTTGATAAGAATATATAGGAGTATTGAAAAGGAGAAGGCTGATCTGTCCTAAATATTGTTATAATTTTGAGTTATTTGGTAGTTTATAATTAAATGAAACCAACGCCTCAAATCACAAACCAATGCATCTAAGAGGAAACATATCAGTTGCGGATATGTAAATGAATAAGGCCACTGTTTTAAAATTTTGTATTGAATGTTTCAGAGTTTTTACGGTGTTGTGACCGCGGTCCTGCGCTGACCGGAGCGTCAGAACAGGGGCGTACAGTGCCTCATGGCCTTATGGTGTAGGGATCTCTCAGGAGAAGTCCAGTAAGGTCAGACGGGTACGATCGACACTATGGAACCAAGGGTAAGTGATTGAGATTTTCTTTTTATTAACACTACAGGGGGTTGTGGAACATATCTGAACTGATCCTTTTAGAAAAGTGTGAATGAGTCAATGAAAGTTTTTGTGTCTCGACACAAAACCTTTCATTGAGGGGGTTTTGTAACAGTACAAAATTGTCTGTATCGGAATAATGGGATGTAAGGGTACTTTTATTGTGAATTTTATTGTAATCATCAAGTTAAATCAGACAAGGTTAGTTTTGACCCAAGTCCCAAATAATATGTAAATTCACCGGTGGAGAGCCGATCCAAGGTCAGAGGCGTACGAGCAAATTGAAACAACGATAATGGCAGTGTTAGGCGCTAAAAACTGACAATACTGACTTTCTATTGGTCCACGATAATAAATCGTCACCAAAACAATGACGAGTTAAAAAACCATTACGTATTAACCAGACGGAAGCGAAAAGAACAATAGACAATGACGTCAGGCGCAACAAATTTGCATACTAATTGTGCCGGCTTCCGCCCAGTTCAACAACAGCAGCCACCGAGCCTATCCGCTCGCCACAGTGCAGTGGGCAAAATTTTGCTAATTATGTAATATTTACTTAACAACATGCAATAGCTCTTTACAAAAGTTTAACAGTAACTATACTCGAGTCAGTGAACAGTTTTAAAAATGAATTTCAATTAAAATCAGTGGGCACAACAACACGAATTTCGGCCGACCACCTGCCTAATCGCCATGAAGAGGAATCTACGCCGCTTCAGTCACAGGAAAGTCCCTAGTCAAATTATTTTATAAATTCTAAATTACATTTTAAATGAGCTCAAGCCATACTTTAAATACACATGTGTAAATTTTCAGAGAGAGTGAGAGAGTGAGAGAGATAGAGTGTGTGATTAAGTTGATCAATTTCAATATAACATGAGGCGTTGGTTTGTGAAGTTAACGAATTGTGAGTATCATTAAAATATAAAGAAAACAATAAAGTTCATCAATGCTAGCAGTAATGAAATTGAAAGAAATAATGGTAACCAAATAATGAATCTATGTACGTAACCTTGAACCGAAGGCAAGGCGAGATGAGATCGCCGCCATTTTGAAATTTTACAATTACCAAAATACATATGTGTATTAAGATACAACACATTTTGATAAATACAATCAAGTTCGTTATATTAATGTGTGTACCTCATTATTTCAATACCCTGTAACCACTGCCTCTGTCTACTTAACGACATTCTGGACCCAAAGCCTAATGAGTTTAACTGAGCTAAACAAGTGTGATTCCGGTGACAAGATAAATTATGCAAATTACATAAATTTTGACTTTATTACTTTATTATTATTACAAATTATTTGTAAGTTAACAGCACTTCCATAAATACCTCTATGGGAGAGAGTTTTCACTACGTACCGACCATGCTGCACTTGCATGGCTCTTGCGATTTAAAAATCCGGAAGGACAGTTGGCAAGGTGGCTCGAACGTCTGCAAGAGTACAACTTCAAGGTACAACATCGGCGGGGGCGCCTGCACGGTAATGCAGATGGCTTATCACGAAGACCGTGCCCGGAAGACTGCCGACATTGCCACAGAAAGGAAGAACAAAACTCAAGCGAACATGTTCAAGCCATCACTGTAGATTTCCTGGCTGATGGCTGGACAACACAAGACTGTCGACAAGAACAGATGACTGATGAAGACATTGGACCGATCTTGACAGCAAAAGAGGAAGGTCGCCGCCCGGATTTGCAAGATATCTGCCATGGTTCCGAAGTGCTGAAGGGCTACTGGGCACAATGGGAATCTCTCACCTTAGAAAACGGATTGCTGAAAAGGGCTTGGGAAAGTGCAGATGGACGAGACGTGGTCATGCAGTTGATAGTTCCCCAAAGTAAAGTGCAGTCTGTTTTGAAGGAGATGCATGATGGAACATCTGGAGGCCATCTTGGCGTTAACAAAACCCTTGACAAAATACGGAAGCGATTCTATTGGCTTCATCTTCGCCACGACATAGAGGAATGGGTTCGGACGTGTGAAATATGTGCTGCAAGCAAGGGTCCACAAACCAGAAGCAGGGGAAAAATGAGACAGTATAACGTTGGACAACCTTTCGAGAGAATTGCCATAGACATTGCTGGACCATTCCCAGTTACTGACGATGGAAACCGGTACATCATGGTTGTAGGTGACTACTTTACTAAGTGGGTGGAAGCATACGCAATTCCAAATCAGGAGGTTACCACTGTGGCAAAGCAGTTTGTTCACAACTTCTGTTGCCGTTATGGAGCCCCTATGGAAATCCATACGGATCAAGGGAGAAATTTCGAATCAGGAGTGTTTAAAGAATTATGCCGTCTACTGGGAATTTGAAAGACTAGGACAACGCCTCTGCATCCTCAGTCGGACGGGATGGTTGAGAGATTGAACAGAACACTTGAGCAGCATCTTTCGAAAGTTGTTGACGAGAACCAAACAGACTGGGACCAACGTATACCATTATTCCTTATGGCGTATAGGTCATCAGTACATGACACAACCGGCATGACTCCAGCAAAATTGGTGTTTGGGCGGGAGATTCGTCTTCCTGGGGACTTGATGTTTGGATCACCTGAGACTCAGTCCCAAGAGCCAAAGAACTATTCCTCGCAATTAGAAAACCAACTGCGAGAAATGAATTGCTTGGTAAGAGGACGGCTCAAGATTGCCAGTGATAAAATGAAAACTCGGTATGACATTCGCAGCAATAGTGTGGGTTTCCAAGAAGGAGATCAGGTCTGGTTGTTCAATCCAAAGCGCCGTCGTGGTCGCTCACCTAAGCTTCAGTCTAACTGGGAAGGACCCTACACTGTAAAAAAAAAGGATTAACGATGTTGTTTATCGGATTCAACAGGAAGGACAGCGAAAGTTCAAGGTCGTCCACCTAGATCGCCTGGCTAAATACAAATTTAGAGACGCTTTGCCAGTTCGGGACGAACAGGCTTAAGGAGGGGGCAGTGCTACGACAGCACAGAACAATCTACGCGTTTATCGAATGTGCCAGAAAGATCTCGACGTAAGCGTGTGGTGTACGTGCTACTAAACGCATTTTGCGAGAATTTTCTGGACTGTGCCAGCCTTCGCTCGGGCGCTCGGACTGTGTCAAGGCCGCAGCAATTACGTAGTTCGCGAGAGATAAGACGCAGTTTGGAAGCTTCTGGTGTGTGAGCGTAACTATAAATACATCGTGCCGCGGCCTTAGTTTTCAGTTCAATGCGAGATTTTTGACTGTGCGGTTCGAGAGTATTAGTGCGATATATTTACAGAGCGGTTCGGGTTATTACGGTGTACGTTCAAGTAGTTATTAGTGAAGTGTTGCATTTTATATTCGGACGGTATAATTGTAATACAGTTGAGTTTTAATATTAGTGGACATTTTATTGTGTATGAACAATTTTCATTTGATTTGTTGTAGACACTGTGTTGTTAATTACGAACTGTTTTACTATAACAATTAAAGGTGTGATTAGTGACTTAATTGGTGTCTTGTACTTATTTTGTTTCCACTGTACCTACGACGATCGTATAGACCGTCGTAACAATATGTTTTATAGAGACTAGCAGTATATTAAATCAAATGATTAATTTTTGAATGTTGCAATATAAACTTTATTAACCTCAAACCAATAAAGGTGAGTGAAGTTATAAGTTCAAAATACAAGTGAAATGAAGACACTATAACTTCCTTACAAAAAATTAATAATAAAACACAAACAAAACTAATGCCTGTTTTAGGTTAAGTTGAGGGAGCTACCTAGTCTGGAAGGGTCGAGGAAGATTCTGCACAGCAGCTGGCCAACTAATCCCCATTAGATTAAAAAAATCAACACTATTATAATAATCATCATCATTGTTCGAACCACCTCTATCGAAGCTATGCAAATAGAACTTAATGTTCAGCCACTCAAGTTACTTATAAAACAGACAACATGTAATAAATTTTTCAAAGCAAAAACACTGCCGAGTGTGCACCCTCTTAAACAACTACACTGCAAGCAGTCGTTTACATTTAGAACTGCCTCATTTATACTGGAACAAGATAGGAAGGAACCTAGAGAAATACCTCCAGTCAACCCAATACCACCTTGGTCCTGGTCAGTGCCGACAATGGAGACCGAACTGCCTTATGGGTTAACAAAGCAAGCACGTAGAGAAGAACTACCATGGAAGTGATCAAATCCAGATACGAGAACTACCTTCATATTTATACAGATGGCTCATTGAATACAAGTAATCACCATTCAGGCTCTAGTATGTTCATACCAGATTTAAAAATTGAATATCTCATTCCACTGTTGGCATCATCGAGCCTGGAAACAGAATTACTGGCCATCTACACAGCTCTACAGTTCTGCACTGAATTAGAGGCCATGCGGGTTTGCAGTTTTACTGATTCCAAGTCATCATTGCAGGCGATTGCATCTTACAGACCAACACATTAAAGGCTTAAAGAAATAAATATGCTTCCAATGGATTCCGGGTCATATAGACATAATGGGGAATGAGAGAGCAGTTGAACTCGCAAAGTTGGCGGCTAGTATGGAACCTAAACCACAAAAGGTGGAAATTCTTACATCCAGCATAAACTACATCAAGCAAACATATAAAGACGTGTGGACACATGAATGGAAAACATCGTCAGTCGCACGAAAACTTTACGAGATTTAACAAACACCCAGTGATCTCGAGATGTATAAAAATACCAACAGACAAATCTAGACTTTCATTTCTACAGCCAGAACAGGGCACATAATCACAGAACACTACCTTCACCGATTCAACCTGACTGAGTCCCCCTTGTGCAAGAGGTGTGGCACTGGGATTGAGACACTGCAACATATACTCCTGGAATGTACGCATCACCAGACATGCAAGAAAATAAGGGTGAAGGAGCAACTTAGTAAATTGGACCAAGACACAAAAATGAAAACAATTTTGAGAGATAAAAAACTACTGGTTCTGGCTGCTCAAGTGTACGAGGTGCATCGTGCCATCGATTGCGGATGAATTGGACACACGTACCAAGAAGTAAGAAGTAAGTAAGTATCATCATTGTCATCATCATCATCACCATCAACATCACCATCGTCATTAGACAAAGATATCAATGTTTGTCTCACGTCAATTGACCTACTTTTAGCCCTACAGCTAGAGTGTTTGATTTCAAACTCTCTCATGCATTTTAATGGTTAACTCATTATATAATACTTATAAGTTTTATTAGCAGATTCATGATAATAATAGAAGTTTTCTAAAAACAAAAGTTATTAAAAAGTCCAAATAACTTAAAGCCTTACCATTAACATCGAGTTTATAGTATGTAATCGTGGCAGTTACAATTTACTGAGTTAATTAAAATTAGCATATAAATCAAGGTAAAGATGTATACATAAATCTATTTTTGAAACGGTTTTTCAATTATCTAACAGTTAGATAGTTAACTTACTGCAATTTGGAACTATTTTAAACAGTCTATACTGATTTTCATAGTTTCAAATAAAAATTGGCCAAGTAATTATAGTCACTCTTCAATTACACAAACATTAAAGCTAAAAGTAGGACAAGTGACATGAAATAAACACTAATTTCTTTGCCTACTGATGACGATAACAATAGCGTTGATATGTTAGTCTCATCACAGATCAAGGAAATTTATTTTTCTAAGTGGGGCCATTAACAAGGCGTGACTACGTGGGATTAGTCAGCTGGCAGCCGCACAGACCCTTCCAGCCTCGGTAGATGCCTCAACACAACCGGAAACAGGCTTTAAACTTGGGATGTCCTTAGTACAACCCTGACAGTAGCAGGTTAAGTGAGCTTTAATGTCACCTAATAGCCAACTGGAACCACAGAAATGGATTAACATTGCCAATTCTTTGTTCTGCATGTTTATAGTTCACTGTGTATGAGTGGTTACTAAATCACTGAAATAAAAAAATAAATAGTGTTTAATGTGTAAAAGGCACAAGAACAGTTTGTTTTCAAAATGAGTTTCTGGGCTAGCATACACTACATGCATTAAGAAATTGTTGTTTTAGTAACAACAAGATATTTACTTAAATACTTCTCCACAAGTGTTTAATTTTTCCTTTTAGTGTGTGATAAAACCATAAGAATTATATTTATGTTAAATATTTTGTTTCAACATTAATATTTCTGTGGTGTAAACAAGCTTTAGTTTTTAGAGAACGCAGTGAAGTTGAAACACTCCTCAGGAAGGTCAATCATGACGACCTGTATATAATCCGCAGATATAGTTTATAGTAGAGGGGCGTAGTGGAGGCCCTTTGTTTAAATAAACAAAGTTATCAAAAGTGCTGTCACTGCTTTAAACATTGGTGAAACAACTGTTAAAAAAATTATAAGAGAAAAATGCACAGAAGATATAAATAACCCAACAACGTTTGTTCTTTTAATGCCACAGAAATCTAGAAAGAAGGCATACACCAAGATTCCAGTCTTCATAGTTTACAGACTGAGGATTATTAGACAACACATTTACTGTTACTACAAACAGTAAGAAGGACTATCTTATACAAAAAGCTTCCCTTGCCATATTAAAACAAGGAAATTTATTTGTTTAGAAAACTGAAAGAGGAGTATGAGAAATGGGGTCTAAACAAAAACACTACTAAAACAGAATATCTGAAAATAGGAGACATGCAAGCAGAAGACCCAGATCTGCAAATCTATACAATCAGAAAGTGTAGTGAATTCAAATATTTGGGAAAAATGATTTCAGAAGATGGAACAACAAAGAATGACATCAAAAATAGGATACAACAGGGAAAAAGGCTATTTGTTTGCTAAACTTTGGTCGAACAAAATGAAACTTCAAACTAAACTGACAATCTACACAACTATTGTGGAGCCCATTTTAACTTTGCTGGCAACTTTCAGATAAAGAGAAAAAGATGATAGAAACTGTGGAAATGGACTTCTTAAGAAGAGCGTGTAATATTTCTAGAATGCAACATGTTAGAAACGATGATATAAGAAGGAAAACAGGGCGCATATTTACAACAGCAGAAAGAATAGAATCCAGACAGTTGCTATGGTATGGTCACATAATGAGGATGGAGGAGAAACGATAGCCAAAGAAAGCATTGACTTACACACCACAAAACAGGAGAAGAAAAGGAAGACTGACAACACATTGGAGAACAGGAATTATGGAAAGCATGAGAGATCAAGCTATTGAAGACAATGACTGGAAAGATCGGGAGAAATGGCGATCGAAATGCGGGATGCGCATAGACTGTAGGACCCCCGCTAATAATAATAATAATACATTTATTTGATAGGTGTAAAACAAGTTCCTCTGTGGTATTAAAAAATTACTCAGATTTCAATGGAAACAATTTTAGGGAGAAAGATTTTATTTTCATGGAAATATGTGACACTGTTCCTAGATTTCACACAATACTGTGTACAGTTTAAACAGTATGGAAACTTTATTGCATCAGCTTGGTAAAACATTTATGCGAGAAGTACGAAAATGTCGCTCACCACATCGGGAGTTTTAAGGGAAGTGCCAATCAAAAAAAGAATACGTCCAGCAATTGTCAATAACTTTACATGAAGAATCCAGTAACAGCAGTGATGCTATTACTGATGAAGGAGAATAGTCTGAGGAAGAAGATATAAGTGTTTATCATCATCAAAAAAGTTTCATAACATACTTCCAAATGAGTTCATCAACTCCTTTTTTAATGGTTCAATAAAAACTCATTTTCATTATAGTTTGATTAATTACAAGTTAGTAGTCTTTTTGAAACTAAGTGTTTTCTCTAGGTCTATCCTTTATTTTCTGCTCACACTGGTTTTAATTTGAACTACCTGTAAAACTAATATAGTAATAAATAACCGGTAAGTGTAATCAGATGTTTTGAGTATTTTAATTAATATTTACAAATGCTTCATTGTTCCCCCATGAGACTAAATTATACATTATTATAGTTAACCTTATGATAAATGCTGTATGTAATTTAAATTTTTTTATTGCATGCATATTTATGAGTACAGTAAATACATAGCTCACAACTTACTCAAGTGTTGGCAAAAAGTCAGAAGTAATTTTGGTGCATATTGAGAAACAGACTTTCAGTACGTATTTAGTAGCGTTTTAATCTTTCAGCTGAATCTGACCTACACTTTAAAATATGCACCAGACACTTGGCAACAGTGCTTGAAACTGTCAGGAGTCATAGTTATAATGGCCTGAGTATAGTATAGAAACCTAGTTACATACCTTAATATCTACTTTCTCAAACGGTATAGACTTCAACACTTCCAGTTCGTTCCCTTCAACATCTAAACTGAAGTAGTCAACAGTTGTTACATTCAATGCAAGAAGTAATGAGTACAAAGGAAAACATTGTACATCGACATGATTTGGACGTTCAGTACCTGGGGTATGTAATGAAATTCTGCCAAGATTTGAATGTTGCTCGAATGATACCTAGACAGAAAATCATTAGATTATGAAGCATCTGAACAAAATATTAAAAGTACAGTTGTGCTTTATGTTTTATTTCATATGTCTTTAAAATTATTTTCACATAACCTATAGAAACTTATGCTACTCAAGTTCTTGTTATATTCTTGACAATACATTCTTCTTCTTCAGCGGCGCAACAACCCAAGGCCTCCTTTAACAGCCTCCGCCAGTTGTCCCGGTCAAGTGCAGCTGCTTTCCAGTTCCGGGTTCCAAGGATATGGCGCGCATCGTAGTTCACACCGTCTTCCCAATGTAGTTTGGGTCTACCAACTCTCCTGGTGCCACAGATCTGTTCTGTGAGTGCCTTTCTTTAGTATTTCATTCTCCCCCATTCTGATCATGTGTCCAGCCCACCTGAGTCTACCAAGTTTTATAATTTTCACAATATCTGGTTCATTCAGAAGAGTGTTCAGTTCTTGGTTGGTTCTTTTCCTCCATTCACCTCCAACACATATTGGACCAAATATACTGCGGAGGATTATGCGTTCATGAACCAGCAGGCTTAACTCAGACTTTCTAGAAATGGTCCAAGTCTCAGAACCATAGCTGAGAACTGGGCGGATCAGTGTTTTATACAAAAGCAGCTTGATGCTCCTGGCAATTATTCTGCTTTGGAACAGGGGTCTGAGACCAAAGAAGCACTTATTCGCTGAGGGGAATAAGACTCTAACAATAAGAACTTATAAAAAACATTACTACTCATAGTATGGCCAGTTAATGCCAACACCCCAAAAATCGAAGGAAGCACTTACTTTTGCCCATTAGAAGTACTTACACAAATGGTCAGATGAAGAGAATTGTCTTTAGTCATTCTTGTTTTAAAAGGGCCTGTTCCAGAGCTGTTACTGAAAATAACACCTGATATCCAAAACGCTTACAGAGAATTAATAAAGGTTCTGGAGATAATAATTACAATATGGAGATCAGCGTCTATAAAAAGTGTCAATTGGTTAATGCTCAGTTGGAAGTGAGGCGACAGTGTTCCAGCAAGGCTCTACACGAATTTGAAGCAAACGCCAACCAACTGACTAGACTACCCTATTCTGAAGCACTGAAATATCAGAAGACTTGTAAACAGAGTTTGCTCTTCACACATTTAAATACGGTGTCAGCATCCACTAATAATGGCACAGACTAAGAGTAGTTCACAAGATATTCTAGTTCACACTTTGCCAAGTTGACAACCAGCTACATGAATGACAGACATTATATCATGCTATAATGCACTACTGTCACAACTACCATTCAATCCATGTAAATTCTCATATTGTAATCAATTTTTTACACTACGGTTGTTTTTAGACAAAACTTTCAAAAACATATTCTTAGTCAGATTCAATTGTGCTTTATTGGATGATTGTGCATTTATTTATTACGTATACTACAATAAAGAATATTGTAAGAGCACAAATCAAAAGGTTTAAGCTAAATTTTCTATCTTATAAAAATCTATTAGTCAGCTTGAAACTGTGGATGTTCAATTGTGTTGTGCTAAATATTCTGAAAGATACTGAAAGTAAGTGTTTTCCACCTGTGTAAAACAATGCTGTGGTTCCTGGAGCTGACTCTCAGCGATTCAAACATTATTATCCTAGGAAGAAGAATCTCTCGTATAAACTCCAGTTTTACACGAGTTCGATTCAGACCAGTTGTGTACTATACTGATACCTTATAAGCCAGTAGGAATAATAGTATACACAGAACACAGACTGTTTGGTTCCCTTCAGGAACCTCTGACAGGCATTGTTTCAGAATCCTGTTGATATCCCAACATTTGATTAGACTGAGGAGGGAGAGGTATTGTCTGTGTTTCTTAAGTACAGTATAGCTAACAATAATTCTTTGAAATTCTTCTCCTGGCTTGAAACTTCTACCTTGATTTACATGGAGTTCCATTCAAACTCCGTAACAGCAAACTCGTGAACTAATGCTTTTGCTACAGTGATGATTTCCTATTTTTTTCCAATGGTTAGAACAATCTTTGTGGTGCTATTGATTTATCTTATTTTGACGTGAATACGTCTTTAAATTTGCTTCCATAGTGGGAGGCAATTCAGAAAACTGATGATAACAAAATCGGGGGATACAGTTTGGTGTTGCAGCTACATATCTATCATCTACATCCAAAATTTAATTACACCACTCGATAGCTAAAGGATCAAAGAATTCGTTACGTTGAGTGAGGACTGTGACACATCGCGCGCGGCGGAGGGGGAAGCGCCGCCATTTTGAGGTCGTTTCGCTGCGTCACATAATGTCCGTTTAGTATAAATTTTGACTCAGAGAAGCTAGGACGTTCGTTTGAGTTTCAATCGTCAGCTCTCGTCAAGAGCTATCGATTGCGTATATAAAACATTAGTGTGAAATAGTTATAGTGAATATATATGGTGTTAAAGTAAAAAATTAAAATAAATAATGCAATGTCGGCCTATACTCGTCAAAAAGCCAAATCAAAATATAGACATCGTATACGGTTGGAAAGGGCTTCTCAAGAGCAATCCAGTGATATCCGTAAAACACCATATGACAGAGTGAAGCGGTGCCGGGAACATAAAAGAACGAAGGCGTCCGAGCGGATCAACGACGGCGCCAGTACATCTGCAGCTGGGGCGCCCGAGCCTATGCAAGTGGATGATGTAATCGCTTCTATATCAACGCCGGACTGTATAGACATTGATTGTGTGCGATCGCCGATTATGAAGACACATTGGGCAGCAGCTAGTGCATGTTTCACTACTACGTTTGTCAACAATCCATTCGGACATAAGTGTGATGTGTGTGACCATCTATGGTTTCTGCGCTCATTGAAGCCACCAAAGGAAAAACACTTACCGCTGCTTAGTAATACTTTCCCAGAAGAGGCAGTGGCTAACTTTAAACTGTGCGGTACGTGTAGGAAATCACTGGACTCGGTCAAAGTGCCCACGTTGTCACGTTCGAACAGATTTGTGTATCCACCTAAGCAACATGGGTTGCCCGCATTAGATCCGATCAGTGCACGTCTAGTATCACCGTGTCTGCCATTCATGCAGATACGTCGGTTGCGTTACGACGGCAGCTACGGCATCATCGGACAAGTCATTAATGTACCCGTCGATGTGGACACAATGGTGCAACAGCTACCGCGTCAATTGGACGATGATCAGGCGTTCAATATCAACAACAAGAAGAACATGATACATAAATCTACGTATCTGAGCAGCATGGTCAAAAAGTCAGTGGTAAAATCTTGGTTACTATTTTTCTCTCAGTGTATACATATAATATGCTCTAAGAAAATATTATCCGTTACATACACGTATTCACGTAAAACACATGGCCGTGTCCACGACACAGCCACACCCAAATTTTTTTTTCAATGAATTATCTCTTCAGTGAGTCTACAATAACTAGAGCTTGGAATGAAATGAGCTAAAAAACGTGAGATCATGTATGCATTTATGCCTCAAAAAATACCAAAATATGTACTAAACTACTAAAATATGTCCTATAGAAACAAATTTATGTTTTCATATGTGCATTATTTTTAACAAATATTTACAGACATAAGTTTCTACCTTGAATTAGTTTTCTTTCAGTTAGTATTGCACTAAGTGTTGGCCTGCATTTTTAAATTCTCAAATCTAAAGAGTCTATGGTCTTCTGCCAGTAATATTTACACAGTGTGACTTATTCCGTATAGCATGACATTATGGGAGCAAACATGAAAACTGCTAAATCACTGAGGGAAAAGTTCTGGATCACTTCCATCCAATTCGGCATGTTTTCCACTAATAATTTCAGCAATTTTACATACTGTTGACCTTCCAGAATTCACTCTTTAACTATATTTTATAATTTTATTTTAACTTCATCAGCTACTTCTTCAATAGCTTACTACAATATCTTTTAGAATTTTTAATGCAATACACAACTGTACACCCATAGTATCAACCCAACTAACAGACTAATGTTTTTTATGTTTGTATAGCTGTGGTTTTGACACACATCCAGACAGAAAACCACAGCTACACAAACATAAAAAACAACCTTGAAATTTTACACTACCTACCCAAAAGTCGCAAATTGAACACCACAGAACAATTCGAAATATACAAACACAACAAAACACAACCAAACAACAGACTCAATGACCATTTTCAATTTAAATCAAACACACTATTCAACACAGTAATAAACACCACATACAACAATTTAAAATCCTGCGTCAATCCCCTTCCACCTCCACCCCCACACACATCCTGTTAACTAAAAACCGTTACAAATTACCGACAGCTTGGCACATTCAGTATACAAACCTCACTGAAGAAGGAGAACAACACTCCGAAACGTTGTATCAGAGAATACAACAAAGTAAGTTCACAAGAGAAAGTACCATCAATAGTAATGACATACACAACGAATCAATAAACACGATTCAACGTATCAATGAATACTGTTGGTATTTGTCAATGTCTTTTGAGTTCTCTTGTCAAACAGGTTCTTATATGCTCTCTGCCATAGGGTCTTGTTCACCTTTTTGTAAAATACCATTGTTACGTTCCTTCACTTTTTATAGTGCGTCTGTTGTTGTTATTTGTGTGTGTATTGTGTTAATTCATCTTTTTTACAGCATTAATACACTATAATCTCACAATAATGTGACTTTTTAATGTTTCTTTTATCTTCGTTTTTGATATTTCTCATCCAAGGATATGGAATTTTTATTTTACCCCTCAGTAAAATAATGGTCCAAGCCTATATCAATACTTCCATACCCGTCATTGGTATTTATGAGTAATCGCGCAAGTTTTATTTTAACTATGTTATAATCGACTTTATTTTTTTGTATTCATATATGACAATTTTGTTTTGTGTAATCAAACTCCTAAAGAAGTCTCAGAAATATGCATCTACATACTTTTTAACAATCACAAACAACAGATAATGAAATAATAAAAAATAATAATTTTACAATAAGAAAAAGAATGTTTAGTTGATCTTCTTTTTACATATTTTCACACAGGAGGAAACATACAGATGGGTCCTTGTTTTTTACTGTGCTTAAATTTATTGCCCATATACAGATATGTGCATGTGTCTATTGTGTTGCACATCTGCGCATACTATACATACTCACTTAATGTATTTTAGTATACCATACAACGTGCACTAAAAAATCTGACATGATGTAAGAGACAAAAAAGATTAATCATGCAATGACACATAATTAATATATGCTGTTCATTATAATCACGTGTCAGAGTATTTTTCAACAACTTAAAATCTCACACACAACACACACACACACACGCTGAAGAAAAACTTTTTTTATTATATACTTACAATTTCTGGGTAGCGGTATCTACTCAGACAAGTAGGTGATATCCATGCTTGCCTATTTCTGTCATACATTTCTGCAAAGTTAAGAGGATCAGCTTCTATCAGTAATCCAGTCCAATTTAAGAACCGCTCAAAATACAAACTATTTGAACGAGTTTCACCATCCAGTGCACCACACTCTACGAAAAATCCATTTTTCTATAAAGAGATACAAAATAATAATAATAACAGTCATTTAATACATTATGGGTTATATAAATTATATACAAACAAATTTTTAAAACTACAAATGGTACTTCGAAATTCATTAATAAACAAACTGAAGAGGTGCATATGTTTATGAAGGGTTACAGTGGGTACTTGAAATAGACAATAAGCCCCCAGTGATTCTCAAAATAAGTCTAACCTTCTTCACGTGGTTTCTAAATCTCTTCAAGCTAGCAACCCACTTACAAGATATTCTTAACATTTTAACAAAGCAGTCAGAATAATTACTGAAGCACGCACCAATGATAATTCAAACTGTATGGTACGATCAAACTGTAAAAATCTCTTTGCCTGACTTTACTTTAGTCTTATCAGGCAATGATACAAAATTTTATGTTTATAGAATGAAAGATATAAGTTGCTGTCATGTCCACTAGTTTACTATTGTTAATATTATATAATTGTTTTTATGGTATTTGTCAGTGGTGTTAGCTCCCTATTTTCCTCAAAACAAAATGTGAGATTTAAGATTCTTCCCATACAATTATTTACATAGTTATTTATAAGCCTTATCATAACATATGCATCTGGTTTAGAAAAGGCCTGTATTAACTGTTTACGTAATTTTATTGAAACTTTTAATTGCTTTGGGGAGGGATTGATCCCCTGATACCCCCCCCCAAGTTATATCACTGGTGTTCATCATTATCCTCAGCCTGATTGTTCTCAATGTTGACACAACGTAATAGCCAACTGTAGTAACTGACAAACAACTGTACATTATTAACAACAATAAACTAAAATTTGTGGTTCTGTAAAAAAAAAGGAGAAATCTTGAGAATGTGAGACAGACATTATCTTAAGGGGGTGGAGATAATTATTTATTATGCCCAGAAGGCTTGGCTGGTTGGAGCACATGGAGAGAATGGATCAAGACGACAGGAAGAAGACAGTTGCTGCAGCACGTGGGGAATTGGATTTGGGAAGGATAGGAATCAGGAATTGGAGATGCCTGGTGGGAGGAAGGAGTGGGGGAAGATGGAAGCCAAGCTACACACTGGGACATAGCTGTAGTGCCGCGATATCCCCCAGGGGCTCACCAATACAGTTTGTCTCTCTTTCATTTATCACATAGGGTGAGTACGTGGAGTGGCGACCACGGGATCCTGAGCTAAGAGTATGGACAGTAGTATCCAACTCTTCCCCTCAAGATGTCAACACATTATTCTCAATTTTATAAATCTTGTAAAAGTACATATAGTTTAGCAGTGAGAATAATTGTGGTTCCTCTTTACAATATGACCTTTACATTATTGAAGTACTCTAATATGTTAATTTAATTTGTTAACTAGTTGACTATTATTTAAATCACCCAGAAATTTGTAAAATTTTAAATTCAAAAGAGTCGAGAGGAAATAAGTGGTACATATATTTGTTACTTTGATGAAAGCTGGCAACAAAAGTCAAAAGAATTTATATTAGTAAAAGGGAAACCCATAAGATTATTGAGAGAAATTGAATATAGTAATGTTTTAAATTGTACAGAATATATGAATTGTGTTGCTTGTAAATTTCTGAATAGAGAAGACTGTACGATTGAAGCTGAAATAGATTTTTATGACAAAGTTTATAGTGCTCAAAAATTTCAAAAATTTATAATTTTGTGATCAAGAGGTACGCTCATGCACACCCGAGTTGACAACCCAGGCCGAGTCGTAAATAAGAACGATTAGACACACGTCAGACCGACGCCAGTGGAGAAACAATGAAGAAACGTCCGACTGCACGTAACAATAGAAAATTGGGAATATCGTTGACAGAACGAACTTAGCTACGATTTACAACACCAAAAAAAACCAAACAAAAGGCAGAGTCCAGTAGCCTGGTTATGCAGAAGTTAGATGGAACACATGCTGTGGGGGTTAAGTTGTAACGCGCGTACGTATGAATGAAATACTCAATAACAAAGGGTGCACAGAAATCTTGACGAATATGTAGACAATGGGACGGGTATTCAATGAATACGAGATATGTACTCAGCCCAGCGTGAAAACAAGCCCCGATGTCAAGTCACATTTACAACTAGAAAGCGCTGGAGCCGTCCAGGGATGACGCCCAGCAAAGAGTTGGTAATTGACGGGAAAAAACGAAGGGTGAACGAACAATGGACCAAAACACTGCAGACTCTTAACAAAAGCAATATCAGAGAGCCTCGACAACATGGAAACAAAGGATTGATAGACAGGCGGGCAATTGCTCCATTTTCCGAGAAACAACGCAACGTTCATCGCTGGGGTACTTCGGGGGATGCCCAATGACCAACCAGAGTTTGGCATCTTCCAAAGGAACTGGTGGAGAGAGTAGTGACGACTTGGACGACGAATCAGGAAACCGATGACCGAAAATCTACAAGGTGGAAGGAAATTATGAACCTATCAACAACGGCTGTAGGCGTGGATGTGAGGAAATTGCATTCTGGTAGATGGTGATTGATAAAAACTGTTTACGAGGACGCGGAGCTCAGTAGTAATAGTGGTAATTGCTCAGTAATAGTAGTAGTGGCAATGGTAATAGTAGTAGTATGATTAACAGTCGTAATAGTTTACTCGGTACTTACTCCGACTTACTCAACTTTCAAATCAGTTAGTCAGTCAGTGACATAGTTATAACCAAGTCTCGGTCTTAGTCGAACTTAGACATTTCAATTCAATCTCAGTTCTACAAAACGTGTGTTCGATAGATCATACGAGTTACCGAACTTACCGCAGTAACAAGCAGTGCAAATGTACATAAGTATCGTTAAATGCCAAGTGTATACGAGAGACTTTAGAATACGTTCGGCATGCATATAATGCATTGCGAGTGAGTTAACATTTTGACAATAAAACATTGTGCGACAATTTCAGACATTATAAAACACTATCCAACCATTATCATTCTAATTTTGGGCATATGAACTAAGCGGATTAACACTCATGAACACTAGTGCACACATAGCACACATCACGTCCAAGGTAGACAAAAGTAATTAGCTACCTGAATCACGCCTACAGTCAACACTTAATCAAACTACACCAATAATGATGATTGCATCTTTAATACATAAAACTGTAAAGACACTTGTTCCAAGCGGATAACTCCAACATCACACTACACATAACGCGAGTGGGATTATCACAAGTGAAAGTGTCAGTGCGCATCGATCGACAGCAATAACCATGTACACGGAACCCATCAACGGATAGAATCTCACACCGATGGAATTTGTGGATATGCTTTTTCCAAGTTAAGTCCTTATGTTTTAATACTAGTTGATAATTACTACTACACTCTCTCTTTTCAAAGAGCTACTCCCAAGAGATCCATATGAATCGTAAAAAATAATAATGTTAAATAATAAAGTCACTCATCTGAGGGCATTAATGAACGCATTTAGCTTAGAATGAAGAATACTTGATTGTTTATTGTATGTGCATATTTATATTATTGTGTGTTGTATTTTATAGCATTGTATGTCTTGTTTTTCAGGGAACAACGAAACGAATATTATTATGATTTATGTTATTATGTGTTTTGTTTGAATGTATTTACAGGACATAATTTCATTTGTATATCAAGAATTTACTTATACAATAATATGTAATAAATAAGTATTTATTGCGTATATATATCTTGCGTTCATTATTGCAATTAACCTCAAATAATTAATTTGTCATGTTTCAATAAATTCTGTCTTATTGCTTACAAAGAGTCTCAATGATTATGCTAATTAACAGTGAATACACTCAATCACCCAGTAAATTGTTAGAATAATATATTTGCGTAATTATATTGATTTGATAGATATACAACTTAATTGGATAATTTAATAATTTATATAAATTAGCATAATTGCACTAAATGTAAATGGCGCCCATCGCATGGCAAAAGGGAGCAGGCAGTAGTTAAGACTAAGTAAAATAATATATTACAAGAAGATCTGTAGTGTAAGGTTAGCTTGACTGGATGTTAACACGGAGTAAAGCTAAAATGGCCAGTAGTTCAGACAGTATGAGCTTCAAAATCAACAACCAGTTACGTATACCCGATAACGGAGAAGAGAACTCAATGGTCGAACCGAACATGACTGAGGAGACGTCAGACGTCAGAGCGCGGGGACAGGAGTCCCAACAACCACAAGAAGAGGCGACACTGCGTTCACTACTGATGGATTTCATGCGTACACAAAGTGAAAGCCTCCACGTAATTAATGAGAACAATCTCAAAGTAATTAATGAGAAATTCAACCAGCAGAAGGAAGAAACCAGTAAAAGTTTTAAAGTAATTAACGAAAAATTAGATAGTCATAAAGAAGAGGTTAAGCGACAGATGGCCGAACAGATCGCGCAAATACAAGCGGAAATGCGTGACTACAAGACCATTTGTGATGACAAAGTAAGTGAAGTCCTGAAGAAACAGGAGGACACTATGAAAGAATTAAAGGACGACACCACTAAAAAATTCGAAGAAATGTGGGAAACCAGGGAGTCAGATCGTCAAGAAGTAAAAAAACCTCGCACAAAACACACAAACGAGTATTAAGAAGGTCCACAATAAATTAGACTCACACATCAATAATAACCACAAGAAACAAGAAGAATTAAAAGCCGAATTATACCACACACTTAGGCAGCAGCAACAAGAACTGGGAGAAACAAACAACATACTACAACAAAGAATTGAAGAAGTAGACGGCAGACAGAAGACGACAGAGCAGAAACTGGACGAAAACGTCAAAGAGAAGACAACCCACATTAAAGAACTGAAGTGTCAATTAGAAAGATTGCGACGGCAGATAACCGAAGGGGAGTCTGGGCCAAGCAGAACGGTCAATGGACAGGTACAGGGAAGCACCTAGAAAAGGACGCTAGTATATGGTGGCGCGTAATCAGGGATCAGATATCCACGTTTGAGGAGTTCAAGGAGTCGTTCACATTGAAATACTGGGGTTTAGAGTGACAAGACATCTTCCGTGATAACCTTGAATATGGGAAATTTGAGTGGCATGGACCGATTACGGCTATTCAGTATATTGAGAGGATCCTATTAGGAAGCCGACAATTAACTCCCACACTGACTGATCGTCAGTTAATCAGGAAAATCTCTAGGCATTTTGGTAGGGACCTGCAGATCGCTGTAATCACGCGCGGGATCACCACGATACCAAACTTTGAGGCTTTAATCACGGAATACACAAGTATTCAGCCGAGCAATGAAAATAACAGACGAACACATTACCGGCCAGCTAACGAAGAAAGTGGAACCACCAACCGATCGAAGGGTAACTTTTCAAATAAGAGTGAGAGTGACAAGAAACAGGTTTGGCAGGAGCGGCCTCAAGGAACCCGTTATGGTGACAAGCAGTACAACGCAATAAACACTGTTGATTTTGTTAACAGTTCGGCGACCACGAGTAGAGCGGTCGACGACACCACCCCAAGGACAAATACCGACAACAATGGTAAAAAAAAAAATACCCCTGCACAGTGAATGACTTAGTTTTTGTAAACAAACCCGACTCAACCAATAATGTCAACATTCTGTTACCGGACTTGAGAAGTGACCTGCTACAAGAAGATGATGAAGAAATTATTAAACAAGTATTAAAGTGTCCCGAAATACTTATCAAATTTAACAACGGCATTACGGTGTCGGCTCTGATTGACACAGGCTCTGTCATCAACGGCCTATCAGAAGAATGGTTCAACGTGAATAAGAAGGACATTGTACCCTACGAAAATTTACCAATGACTAATTCCCTCATCATTAGTGCTGTTGGGAATAAATCTAAATTAATCAGAAAGCAGATACTGTGCGATATTGAAATTGACGGAATAAAGAATGAATGTGTTTTCTTGGTAATACCAGATCTCATTAAGCCATGCATATTAGGCATGAGTTTTTTACAGGAAGTGGGATGTCGCATCGACATCGGAAACAAGAAGATCGAATTAAGGAATACAGCTGATGAAGAGGTGCGCGCCGTACCCATCATGAACATCGAACTATTAAATAATGGAGAGGAAGAAGAAATTCTGAGGAATATCAACGAGAAGATAGGAAGCATGGATTGTCAAGATGAAGAGATATTGGAACGATTGAGGGAAATACTAATAAAGAATAGGAGAGTGTTCAGGGAATGCCCGGGAAGGATAGAAGGATACGAGCATGAATTTCAAGTCACGGACAGGACGCCCTACTTTTAACGGGGTTGGCCTGTACCACTTGCTTATAAGGAAAAGGTAAAGGATGAGATTGACAGGATGCTGCGGTACGGAGTGATAGAACGATGCACGAGTCCGTTTATAAATCCACTCGTCACAGTAATCAAAAGAGATGGAAGAGTCCGTTTATGTCTCGATGCAAGAAAGGTAAATGGCGTAACGATACCCGACTATGAAGGCATTTCCCCGATCAACAAAATTTTGGCAAGGTGTAGTGAGATGCGCTACCTATCTACTTGATTTGTCCAGTAGCTTTTGGCAGGTGCCATTGAAACAAGAATGTAGGAAGTTCACCGCATCCATGTATGAGGGAAGGTGCTACCAATTCACTGTAACACCATTCGGCCTCAGTACCAGTTCGGCGGCACTGACACGCGGATTGGATACAGCCTTGGATGAAGAAGTTAAAAGAAACTCATATACGTTGATGATTGCTTGTGCTATTCCAATGACGTTCAAACGCACTTAGCACATTTGGAAGCACTGTTAAATAACCCCAACAAAACAAACCTGACCGTTAACCTCAATAAGTCACAGTTTTTCAGACAAGAAATCTCGTATCTTGGATACCAACTGACAACACGTGAAATCCAAGCTACTGACGAGAAAATAAAAGCCATTATGGATTTCCCGAAGCCCAAGAACCAGAAACAGTTAAAAGGTTTCTTAGGCCTCACTAACTTCTATAACCGTTTCATAAGTAAATATGCAGAGACACCGCAACCTCTACATGAATTACTGAAGAAAGGTCACAAGTTTTCATGGACAGCTGAGTTGGACGATTGTTTTATGAAAGTTAAGAACTTATTTGTTGATGCCATAGTTTTAAGATTTCCGCGCCCAAACCAGAGATACTATATACAATATGATGCTAGCGATTTCGCATACGGGGGCCAACTTTATCAGCTTGATGAAGAAGGGCAGATTGGCGTGATTGCCTTCACAAGTAAAACATTCAAAGGTGCCGAGCGGAACTACTATACCACAGAAAAAGAACTCTTAAGTATTGTCAGGTGCTTAGAAAAATTCCGCATGTACATTCTCGGTCAACCATTGACAATAATAACTGACAACAAGGCATTGACGTTCATGAATAAATGCCATCTGAATAATTCGAGGATTACGCGGTGGATTCTCGCTGTACAAGAGTATAAATTCGATATCATCCATTGCAAAGGCAAAGACAGTATAGTAGCAGACATTCTAAGCAGGTACCTGCACGATACGAAACTAGACGAAGTTTATGACAATACACACGAATATTTGGTCAATCACTTCACTATTAAAATGAAATACGAAGTACGTAAAATGATCAAGGACATTGGAAAACACCAAATGGAGGATAACAAACTCAAGATAATTATTAATAAAATTAAAAATGGAAATTTAGATCAAAATTTAAATAAATTTTATAAGTATGTCGATAATAAATTATATAGGCGGCAGCGGAACGAGTGGAAACTATACGTTCCTGATAACGTATCAAGGGATATAATCGCTGAAATTCATCAGATGTTTGGACATTTGGGGACGAAAAAGTGCGTGAAGATGCTGCAGGAACATTTCACGTGCGACCAGATGTTGAAAAGGGTCAAAACTTATATCCAAGCGTGCGACGTTTGCCAGAAGTGCAAAGACACCAACAACAAAGTGCTGTTTGGTGGGGCCCGTGCGGTGGTACCTACAGCAAGAGGAGATCTGGTAAGCGCGGATTATTATGGACCTCTACCAACAGGAGCAGGTGGCGTTAAATATTTGCTCGTGATGGTAGATAATTTTACGAAATACGTCAAGTTATTTACGCTCCGAAGGGCAACGACCACCACGACGTTGCGGAGAATAAGAAGTTATTATGAAGAGTTCGGACAACCAAGGGCCATTTTGACAGACAACGGGACCCAGTTCATTTCCAAAAAGTGGATCAACGGATTAAAGGAATTAAATTCCAACCTAAGTTTACCGCAATACGAAACCCTTGTACTAATCTTGTCGAGAGGATTAACCGGCAACTTGGCAACTTGTTCCGGATTTTCGTGAATGACCGACATACTAAATGGTCCCAATACGTAAAGACGATCGAAGCGTGCTTGAACGAGGTGTACCACGAGACAATTGAAGTTATCCCTCATGAGGCACACCTCGGTACAAGACCGACACGAGCATGGGAACAATGCTTAGACAAAGAAATTATTAATATTGAAGGAAAGCTCGATAATAATATATTTGTAAAGATTAAGGAGAAAAGGGAGAAGCACGCGAAGCGTTGCAACGAGAGCAAAAAAAATAACAAAGTTCGCAATAGGCGACAAGGTGTTGGTAAGAACATACCATCAATCGGACGTTATGATGAAAAGGATCGACAAGTTCTTTGAACTATTTTCAGGACCTTATAAGATTAACCGTATCCTCGGCAAGGCCACGTACGAGCTCGTGGAATGCGACAGCGATAAAGTACGAGGAAGATTTAACGTGCGACAGATTAAGGCGTATTATGAGCCGGCGAAAGAGGTACGAGTTATGCAAGAAGATAAGAATAACACCAGCTGCTAGATGGCTAAAAGGGGAAAATACACGAATCAGGTAGTTGTCCCGCGGGGGCAGTCCAGCTAGCCAACGAGTAATGTAAATTTTGCTATACTATGTATAATTTAAGCTTTAATGTCAATTTTGTTTGTGTGATCACGATGTATTCTTTCATTTACGATGCCAATTAGGTACCTAATCATTGATGTACATAAAATAACTTGATAACATGTACCGTGTATAAAAGGGACACTTATGGTACAGGACATTAGATAATTGTGAAGCAATAAATTAATAAAGATATAGTGAATTGAGTAAGTAGTGTATAATTAATAATTTAAATATGAGATAATCATTTTGTAACCTTAGAAACAAGTATCAAGATACATATCATGAGGTAGGATGAATCCTTAGTTGTTTATTACTTATGTATATTTCATTAATTAGTGTAATCAATTATAATATGTGTCGCAAGTTAATCTTATGTATGTATTTGTTTACTTAGTGACTATAGTTGTGGGACACTAGAAGTGAATTAAGAGTATTGTTTGTTATTATGTGATTCATCAATGTACGATTAATTGATTTTATTGCTAGCGAATCATCAGCTAATTTATCATGTTATAAATGTTATTACGAATTTATTTGATGAGAGTGTTGAGGGTGTCTCGCGAGTAGACAATGTAACAATTTATGTTGAGAGACGAGTTCTTATGCTCCACGTAGTATGCGTCAAATTGTAACAAATTTAATATGTATGCGTAAAATTATATTAACCCACACCATTGTGTTCGTCAATTTGTAACAAATTAATAATAGATATGTTGAACGGTATATTATTTCGTATTCTGCTGCTCGCTCCCCACTATGCGTGCAGTTCCAATGACGTCACTCGGAGTTGCCAACAGTTGCTCCGTCCGCTGTGCTATGTTAACGTGATTCTTAAATGGAACAGTAATAATAACGCAAATATAACACCAAACAGATATCTTCCTTTTAACGATCTTTATTCAAATGAAGCATTGATTAATTACTTCTCATTTTTCTTTACTGTAATTACAATTATGACAAAATTATACGTCTTCTTTTATCAGTTGGTAGTAGCTGAAAAATATTGTTCTGTAGTCGGCCAAGCCAAAAGAATGATGCAGTTGTTATTATTTCTATTAAAATAAATTATCTCAGAGCGTATCTGGTTCGGGGATTACGGTTAAACAAATAATACAATTCTTAAAATCAAAATACAAATTTCACAATATAAGGATATTACAAGGGTTTGGTGTGTAAAGTGCAAACTGGCAGTCGTGTATTGGTTACTGATTATTATAGGTTATGAACAGTTAAATGCTTATTAGTTATCGTTAAAGTTTTTATGGTGTTCAAAAAAGGTGTAAAGCTCAATTGGTGTTATTTTTGTGAGTGTTCTTTAGTGTTGGTGTAGATAGTGTCTGTAGTTTTATTTTGTTTAATTCCTAGATAGTCGTATACACAAATGTTGGTTTTGACACATAATATAATAAATTGTTCAAATTCACCAGATCCTCTTCTTTATTCTTCCAGGACGAAGGTAGGGTCGAAGTCTTTTTCGCTTCTTCTCCCCGGATCTCAATTCTTCTGTATTAAATTCTGGATGTTTTTCTTTATTATAATATTTTGTATTGAGTATATCAGCTCGTTTTACAAAGTCTGGTTTGTGTTTTCACTGTTTAAAATATAATTATCTGAGACGTTTTATTAACGCGTCTGTCTTCAATGACCGTTGTTAAAGAAGTCCTATTTTATTTATCTGAAATTTTTGGTTGCTAAGGTAAAACTTGAAATCTGGTTGGTTGATTCAGATATACATTGTCATACAAATTCATTATTTCAATGTCTGAATTTGGTCAAAACTTTTAAATTAGTATAACTTTTCTGTACTGATTGGGAATTTAAAACTACTAGCATCATTATTTTGTTCTTAACATTTGTGACATATAGACACCAAATATGCCTATTTTTGATTAAGAAATACTGATATTACATTTTTGCTATTTGAATGTTTCTTAAATAACTTAAAACTGATTATTTCGATTCCATATTTGTTGTGTATACCATTAACTATAAATCTATCCATATTACAACATTTGTTTTACAAAATTCTAACAGTATTTCCTAAAATTTACAAAATTCCAAAGTTTTTATAGGCCTATGTCTTGACATGTTAAATTTCTATTTTCTGTTATTGTAATCCCTATTAATTATTCAACTACCATCAAAATTACTCCCTATAACTCTATTAGTATTATCATTTAAAATATAACAATAATTATTACAGTAACAACATAAAAAAAACATAATTCACATTTTGTGATTAAACAATTTGTATATGCCTGGTTGCATACATACTGCATAAGGCATATCATACATATATTATTTAATAAAACTATAACTAACATCAACACAACTTTAAACGTTTTTTAAGAACATAACAAGGAAAGTAATCATTTAATAATGATTTTCTGTTTTTTCCATTTTTCCTAGGTAGTTCAGCCATTGCTGTAGCCTACTATGTACTCTTTCTGTTTCTTTTTATACATTTGACAATTATTATGTGATTATACATTATTTTCTTGACAACATTATGTCCACTATTATTTACAATTAGTTGCATGTTCCATGTATCTATAATAATTGTTTTGTTATATTATTTCCTTATATCATTCAATTAACAATTTATTAATATATCATTTAACATTGTATTGTATGTTTGGGCCTATTATCCCTCAATTTTTATTTTTATTATTTTTATATTTTGATACATTTGATAAACCCATTTGTTTACTTATAGTATTGGTACATAATGCTGTCTGTCTTTATAAGTATTATTCTTGTCATTATTTGAAATTCATGTCATTATTGGGGTATTTTGCATCACTTTGCCTAAACATTAATTTGGGTACGGTCAGTTGTAGTACAAGTCAGTCTAAAGTAGTTATTTGTTCATCTTCACTATAATTTTTGAAAGATATTTTTCTTCTTGTTTATTTATCCATGGTCTTCATTAAATCTGGTATGATATCAGGCTATGCTAAATGTAATGTTACATACTACCCTGCCACCAAATTTGATTATTTTAATAAAATAGTATATTTTGTTGAAATTATCAATTATCTTATCTTCCATATTATTACTTGTTATCCTTTTTATGATCTGGTATACTTGTCTTTAATTACAAGTGTTCTATCCCTAGAACATGTTACCTCCCTAACAAATTAATCACCATCACATATTTTTTGGAATCAGTCGGGGGGGCTCTCTTGACCTAATACCCCGCTGTCCTTATAATACATAAATAATATCGATTGCTGGAGTTATCTCATCAGTCAATCACATTTAATAATCACTAGTCTATTCACGACTAAATCAAATAAAAATAATATAATAATATATTCTTGGGATGATTCACTCAGTTTAACTTCTCAGATCTAAATATTTCTTTCCATTGATTCTTTCAGATGTTTATTTTTTTGTGGCGATATTAATAACATTTTTTATTTTCAATTAGTACTATCTTCTTTCCTTCTTTATCAGTATTGCTTAATCTTCATTTTTCATTCACTATCTTTATTCAATTAAAACATAACAAGTATCTGTATCTATAGTTGTTGTTGATTCTCTCACAATCATGATAGGTTATTCGTAGTAAATTCGTTTCTAGTTTTGTCTTATTTTTATCATCGATTGTCTACATTTGTCTTTTCTTATTCATTTTATAGCACTATGGTTTCTTCTGATTCATGGATGTTGCATCTTTCTTTTATATTCCAATAATAAGTTCATAATTATATTTAATAAGGGGTGCTTATTTTGTTTAGAATTTTGAAATTTATTCAAATTTGTTTATTCACTTGGTTCAAAATAACATTATCAAAATGTACTGTAAGTTGTCCTTACTATTTATTTGAATTTTGAGATTTATTCAATTCATTTATTGGGTTCATAATACATTTTTAAGGAAACTTGGTTGTATGTTCCCTTAATCTTTTTCGTTTCCACATCACTAATTACATAAGTATTATTGTTATTGTTTTTTACAACAACATATGGTCCGTTATACAGTAATAATAGCTTTTTTGCTATTCCTTCCTTAGAACTTGGCAATTCGCGGTTTTTTAACAATACTTTGTCTCCAATCTTGTACTGGATCATTTTCTGCTGAATGATTTTGTATTTTTTCCTTCTTTTCTCCACTTGTTCATTCAGTTTGCTGTGGAATCTCACGTTGTCGAACTGGTAAGCTGGGTTGTTTGGGAAGTTGATTATTTCAATAATTTCTCGGGGTGGTAGTCTTTCATGCATTATAGTATATGGAGTATCTTGTATTGATTCATGGTAAGCTAAGTTGATAAAGCTTTCTGTTTGTGTAATGTAGTCACTCCACTTCTGGTGTTTATCGAAACAATAGGTCCTGAGGATTCGGCCGACCTCCCTCAGTACTCTTTCCGCCGGGTTGCTATTTGGGTGATAGACAGATGTTTTATATGTCTTGACACCTAGATCTAACAAAGTCTCCTTCCATACCCTTCCTCGAAACCGAGTTCCGTGATCAGTAATAATTGACCTTGGAGCTCCTAACTCTGGTATGTATTGTTGGATTACTATTTGCAGAATCTTTTTTGTAGTTGCCCGATTAATGGGGTATAGTTTTGTAAATTTGGAGTAATGGTCGAACATGATTATAATAAATTTATATTGTTTTCTCCCTCCACTACGAGGTAACGGTCCACACACATCTAAAAATACTCTCTCTAATTTACCAGTTGATGTAATTGGCTGCATTATTCCTTCTGTTTTTCCATTATTGCATTTTGCCAATTGACAGATGTGGCACTGCCGAATACATTCTCTAACTCTCCTGTTGATATTCTTGATGTAAGTGTGTTCCTCAAGTGCTTTCATTACTTTTAATGCACCCATATGCCCATATCGACTATGGTAGTCCAGTATTAATTCTGTTTCTAAAGCTTTAGGTATCACCACCTTCCATGATCCTTGGTTATTATTTGGTTTGTAAAATAATATGTCTTCATGTAGACAATAGTATGCAGTAATTTTTTCATCCTGTTGGATCAGTCTTTGCCTAAAATTGTTGATTTTTGTATCCTCTGTTTGTTGTTGTGAAATTGATTTCATGATGTTTTCCAAATCTGATTTGTTTTTTATTATAGTATATACCTTGACGATTGTTTCCTTTTCCCCTTCAAAAGTTTGCTGTTCTATGTTAATCCGGGACAATATATCTGCAGCAATATTCTGTTTTCCTGGAACATACTCCCAATTTATATGGTATTCCTGTAGTGCGAGTATCCACCTTGCCAATCTTCCATGGTTAATCTTGCAATTTTTTAGGAAAGATATTGACTTATGATCGCTTCTCACAGTTATCGGGTATCCAAGAATATAGGTTCTGAATTTTCCACAAGCGAATACAACGCTTAATAACTCCTTTTCCGTTACACTATAATTGCGTTCACATCCATTAAGTATTCTGCTTGCAAAACTCACCACCTGATGGTTTCCCTCACTATCTTCTTGATATAATACGGATCCTAAACTTATATCACTGGCATCGCAGTTCATAAAGAAAGGTTGGTCGAAATTAGGATCTTTTAATATAACTGAACTTAGGAAATTATGCTTGATCATTTGGAGCAAGTTGTCTTGTTCCTGTCCCCATGACCATTTGTTCTTAGAGGATAGTTGTGGAGTAAACTTCGCTGTCATTTCAGAATAATTTCTCTGAAACTTCCTATAGTAATTGCAAAGTCCCAGAAATGATTGAAGTTGCTTTTTATTTTTAGGACTTGGGAACTTCTGGATTGCTTCTATCTTTTCATTGGATGGTGTTATTCCTTGTCTTGATCAGTTAAAACCCAGGAATTGGACTTCACTGGCGATAAGTTTGGATTTTTGAAGCTTTAGGGTAACGTTATTGTCTGATAATTTTTGTAATACTTGCCCTACTCTGTCACAATGGTCTTCCCAATTCCCTGAAGTAATTAACAAGTCATCAACATAGACTGTGGTAAATGGAATAGTATCTGGACCCAATACCTGGTCCATACATCTTACGAATACAGCTACTGAGTTTACCAGTCCAAATGGTAGTCGCTTGAACTGGTAGTTCCTCCCTTCGAAAATAAAGGCGACGTACTTTCGACTATCTGGGTGTAACTCCACCTGCCAATACCCACGAACAGTATCCCAGGTGCTGATAAATTGTATGCAATTAAATTTTTTCAGTATCTCCTCAATCTCTCCGGAAGATGTTCTGTCATTAACTATGATCTTATTGATCTCTCTAGCATCCAAACAGAGTCGTACTTTGCCATCTTTCTTGGGAACGGCTATTAACGGACTTGTATATGGGGAACAGCTATACTCAATAATATCTTCTGCTATCATTTTGTCTAGTTCAGTCCTCACTGCTTCTTTTAATGCATAAGCAACGGGATATGATTTCTTATTAAAATTTACAGGCTCCTTGAATTGTAGTGTAAATTGATAATTTTTTACTTTGCCAGGTATATCAGAGAAAACATAGCGGTATTTATTATATATTGATATTAACTTTTCTATTTGTTGTGTAGTTAAATTACATTCATTTTGTTCTGACTGAAATTGTCGGATCTCTTCTAATTTTTCCAACCATAAACTGTCTTCACTCCCAAAGTATTCCCTTCTTATATTCCATGAATCATCTTGATTATTATTGAATTTTCTTATACTATTGCATGAAGGTACATTTTTATTTTCTACTAATTTTGCTGTCCATTCTATATTATCCATTTTTAACGACGGCCTGTCTCATGTCAATTATTGCTGAGTATTTTCTCAAAATATCACAGCCTATTAGTAGATTAAATGGTAGATTACTAGCTATTAGAAAGATCATAGGTATAGCTACATTTCCGCTGGTCACTGCTAATGATACCTGTTTTCTTATTGACTTGTTTTGCCTTCCGGTGGCTCCAATTAAAATTATATTCTGGATTGGTAGAGTCGGTAAGATGATCTTACTACATTTTTGAATTTTGTGGTATTCGTTGTTATCGATTAACGACACGTTTGCACCTGTATCTATCATGAATCTTGTGTCTAGTCCATTCACTTGGGCGATAATATAGGAGACCTCATTATTCGAACTATTGTGTGTTATTGTATCTTCGTTTAGCAATTCTTCTCTCACATTTTTTAAGAAGTGATTGTGCACTATTGTTATTGTATTGTCAGTCGTTTTGTCTCGTCCTAGTAAGTACCCAAATTGTCGGTTCAGTGATGGGACCTGTTGGTTTTTCACTGCCGCGGTCCGTTTAAATCAGTGCTGATCTCCTCGGTCCTGTTGTCTGGTTGACCGGGTCTGTCTCTATTCTGTAACTCTTGTACCTCAATGGCGTTATTATTGAACGTCACTGAGTTTCTGTTATTCCTGTCATCGTCGCAGCTCCTACTTCGTCTATGTTCATCCCGGTAGCGCTGGTTATTCTCCTCCTGGAAACTTCTCTCACGGTTCCCATTATAATTCGTTCGTCCCTGGTACGAACGTCTTCCCACATCTCTATCGTCAGTGCTCACATAATTCACATGTCTTCGATATGTTTGGTTTTGGTTGTTATAATTGCCATTATTATTCTGTCTGTATCGGTTATCGTAATTGTTGTGATAACCTCGGTTGTTCTGGTAATGGTTGTCTCTATCATTGGCACGCTGGTATCCATTATTATTATTCGTAGGAGAGCTACGGTAATAGTGGTTGTTGTTATTGTTGTTGTTGTTATTTGCCGCATTATTTCGTGGATAGCTGTTATTGTTATTGTTGTTTTGGTAATTACGTTGATAGTGGTTACCGTTGTTGTTGTAATTATTATTTGGTCTTTGCCTGTTGTTCTCATATTGGGCATCGCGGCGACCATTATTTCTATCCATTTCATCGCTCCTTCGTCTGTACTGGAGGAAGCTCTTCTCCTGTTCCATTTCCGCTAATAATGCCGACATCTCCTCAATGGTTTGTATACGTCCATTTATTCGGCCCCTCGTAATTTCCCCACCGTAGTGATAACTTAATAGCCTCACTAAACATTCGGTAGGAATTGCAGGCTCTAAATGTCTGGCTATGTTTATCTTACCAAGAAAGTATGCGGTCGGAGTTTGTTTGCCGTGTAGGTCATATCGGCCCAATCCTATGTCACTTCTTATCATATGTTGCGTGGCATCAGACGAATACTTGGATTTAAATTGTTTTTTGAATTCTTGAAAATTTTGTATATTTGGCCGCATCGCCGTCCACCAATTGTCATAGACTTTTCTGAACATTTCGTCCAGCATACTCCTAATTACAACCCATCTGTCTTCTCCGGTTTAGGCTATTTTTTCTTCTACCCGTTCTAGGAATAGCATGGGGTTTCTTCTATAATTCTGGAAGTCGATAACTTCTCGGTTTTCCTCACGTGGTATGGGCACCGGTACATTGTCTGTTTCTTAGAGAGTTGATCTCATCGCTATGGGCAGTTGTTTGGTCTTGTACCCGATTAAGACTAGTACCTATGCTTTCTAATCTTTCTCCCATCACTGCTTGGTTGGTTCGTATATTTTCTATTCGTCCATTCGTTTCTTCCCGGACGCTCAGTATCTCTTGGTTCATCCGCTCACACTTTTCATTGGTCTCGGATTCTACCCTTTTAATTTCAGTCACCGGTTCTTCTAGCTTCTTGTCCCATTCTTCCTGCAATTGCCGGTTATTAATTTCCATCTTGTTATTCCACTCTTCTTTTAATGACTCTTTGTGTTCATCCAATTTTTTCATGGTTTCTTGGTAATTTCCCTTCAATTCTTCCCTCAATGCTCTATTATTTTCATCTATTTTTTCCTCCATTTTCCTGCTATTCTCTTTCAATTCTCGGCTCAATTCCTCCTTTGTTTATTATCACTCTTTATTTCCTCCATCTTCTTACTCAAGTCTTCCTTCAATTTTTCTAAGTTCTTATTACTATTCTCCATAGACTGTTTATTTTCCTTCTTTAATTCCTCCATTTTTTCTTCCATAGACTGTTTATTGTCCTTCATTTCGTCCGTTAGTTTCTTACCAGTTTCCTGCATTAATTCCATCATACGTTCAATCATTTCTTGCGTCTTCTCGCTTTCTGTTTGTGTGGATTCTTCTGGTTGTTTCTCCGAATCCTTCCTTATTATAGTTTCTACTTCCTCAACCGGTGTTGCTTCCTTGTCTTCCATGTTTAATTTGCTTACTTTCTCGGTTTCGGCCGCTCGTTTGCGCGATGTTTCTCGCTTCCTCATTTTCGTTTATTTTTGTTTGTTTATTTATAAATTATTTTTTAATTTATCGCCTCACACGTTGGTTCGCCAATTTGTTACGAATTTATTTGATGAGAGTGTTGAGGGTGTCTCGCGAGTAGACAATGTAACAATTTATGTTGAGAGACGAGTTCTTATGCTCCATGTAGTATGCATCAAATTGTAACAAATTTAATATGTATGTGTAAAATTATATTAACCCACACCGTTGTGTTCGTCAATTTGTAACAAATTAATAATAGATATGTTGAGCGGTAAATTATTTCGTATTCTGCCGCTCGCTCCCACTATGCATGCAGTTCCAATGACGTCACTCGGAGTTGCCAACAGTTGCTCCGTCCGCTGTGCTATGTTAACGTGATTCTTAAATGGAACAGTAATAATAACGCAAATATAACACCAAACAAATATCTTCCTTTTAACGATCTTTATTCAAATGAAGCATTGATTAATTACTTCTCGTTTTTCTTTACTGTAATTACAATTATGACAAAATTATACGTCTTCTTTTATCAGTTGGGTAGTAGCTGAAAAATATTGTTCTGTAGTCGGCCAAGCCAAAAGAATGATGCAGTTGTTATTATTTCTATTAAAATAAATTATCTCAGGGCGTATCTGGTTCGGGGATTACGGTTAAACAAATAATACAATTCTTAAAATCAAAATACAAATTTCACAATATAAGGATATTACAAGGGTTTGTTGTGTAAAGTGCAAACTGGCAGTCGTGTATTGGTTACTGATTATTATAGGTTATGAACAGTTAAATGCTTATTAGTTATCGTTAAAGTTTTTATGGTGTTCAAAAAAGGTGTAAAGCTCAATTGGTGTTATTTTTGTGAGTGTTCTTTAGTGTTGGTGTAGTATAGTGTCTGTAGTTTTATTTTGTTTAATTCCTAGATAGTTGTATACACAAATGTTGGTTTTGACACATAATATAATAAATTGTTCAAATTCACCAGATCCTCTTCTTTATTCTTCCAGGACGAAGGTAGGGTCGAAGTCTTTTTCGCTTCTTCTCCCCGGATCTCAATTCTTCTGTATTAAATTCTGGATGTTTTCTTTATTATAATATTTTGTATTGAGTATATCAGCTCGTTTTACAAAGTCTGGTTTGTGTTTTCACTGTTTAAAATATAATTATCTGAGACGTTTTATTAACGCGTCTGTCTTCAATGACCGTTGTTAAAGAAGTCCTATTTTATTTATCTGAAATTTTTGGTTGCTAAGGTAAAACTTGAAATCTGGTTGGTTGATTCAGATATACATTGTCATACAAATTCATTATTTCAATGTCTGAATTTGGTCAAAACTTTTAAATTAGTATAACTTTTCTGTACTGATTGGGAATTTAAAACTACTAGCATCATTATTTTGTTCTTAACATTTGTGACATATAGACACCAAACATGCCTATTTTTGATTAAGAAATACTGATATTACATTTTTGCTATTTGAATGTTTCTTAAATAACTTAAAACTGATTATTTCGATTCCATATTTGTTGTGTATACCATTAACTATAAATCTATCCATATTACAACATTTGTTTTACAAAATTCTAACAGTATTTCCTAAAATTTACAAAATTCCAAAGTTTTTATAGGCCTATGTCTTAACATGTTAAATTTCTATTTTCTGTTATTGTAATCCCTATTAATTATTCAACTACCATCAAAATTACTCCCTATAACTCTATTAGTATTATCATTTAAAATATAACAATAATTATTACAGTAACAACATAAAAAAAACATAATTCACATTTTGTGATTAAACAATTTGTATATGCCTGGTTGCATACATACTGCATAAGGCATATCATACATATATTATTTAATAAAACTATAACTAACATCAACACAACTTTAAACGTTTTTTAAGAACATAACAAGGAAAGTAATCACTTAATAATGATTTTCTGTTTTTTCCATTTTTCCTAGGTAGTTCAGCCATTGCTGTAGCCTACTATGTACTCTTTCTGTTTCTTTTTATACATTTGACAATTATTATGTGATTATACATTATTTTCTTGACAACATTATGTCCACTATTATTTACAATTAGTTGCATGTTCCATGTATCTATAATAATTGTTTTGTTATATTATTTCCTTATATCATTCAATTAACAATTTATTAATATATCATTTAACATTGTATTGTATGTTTGGGCCTATTATCCCTCAATTTGTATTTTGATTATTTTTATATTTTGATACATTTGATAAACCCATTTGTTTACTTATAGTATTGGTACATAATGCTGTCTGTCTTTATAAGTATTATTCTTGTCATTATTTGAAATTCATGTCATTATCGGGGTATTTTGCATCACTTTGCCTAAACATTAATTTGGGTACGGTCAGTTGTAGTACAAGTCAGTCTAAAGTAGTTATTTGTTCATCTTCACTATCATTTTTGAAAGATATTTTTCTTCTTGTTTAGTTTCTTATCCATGGTCTTCATTAAATCTGGTACGATATCAGGCTATGCCAAATGTAATGTTACAATGTATAACGTAAGAATGTAGCATAAGAAACGAAACAAACTGTCTAATGATTAGATGTAGATATTTTATTTCAATTATTAATATGAAATAATATTGTATAATCCACATATAGACGGATAGTATGTAAAAAACAAATGCGTTCATTTCACTCAGATGGGCGGCAATAAATTCATTTAATCATATAAGACCCAAAAGATAGGGAATAACTATCAGTTGCACCATGAGAGAGAGAATAGGTCATCCAACCATGACCATTCCAAGGCAGACATCCACGACTGGGACAGAGCGCAGAAATTGGATCAGATGTCTCCTGATGACCCAACATCCAATCCAATTTGGGGACAATATAGTGCTCAAAAATTTCAAAAATTTATAATTTTGTGATCAAGAGGTACGCTCATGCACACCCGAGTTGACAACCCAGGCCAAGTCATAAATAAGAACGATTAGACACACGTCAGACCCGACGCCAGTGGAGAAACAATGAAGAAACGTCCGACTGCACGTAACAATAGAAAATTGGGAACATCGTTGACAGAACGAACTTAGCTACGATTTACAACACCAAAAAAAACCAAACAAAAGGCAGAGTCCAGTAGCCTGGTTACGCAGAAGTTAGATGGAACACATGCTGTGGGGTTAAGTTGTAACGCGCGTACGTATGAATGAAATACTCAATAACAAAGGGTGCACAGAAATCTTGACGAATATGTAGACAATGGGACGGGTATTCAATGAATACGAGATATGTACTCAGCCCAGCGTGAAAACAAGCCCAGATGTCGTCACGTTTACAACTAGAAAGCGTGGGAGCCATCCAGGGATGACGCCCAGCGAAGAGTTGGTAATTGATGGGAAAAAACAAAGGGTGAACGAACAATGGAGCAAAACACTGCAGACTCTTAACAAAAGCAATATCAGAGAGCCTCGACAACATGGAAACAAAGGATTGATAGACAGGCGGGCAATTGCTCCATTTTCTGAGAAACAACGCAACGTTCATCGCTGGGGTACTTCGGGGGATGCCCAACGACCAACCAGAGTTTGGCATCTTCCAAAGGAACTGGTGGAGAGAGTAGTGACGACTTGGACGACGAATCAGGAAACCGATGACCGAAAATCTACAAGGTGAAAGGAAATTATGAACCTATCAACAACGGCTGTAGGCGTGGATGTGAGAAAATTGCATTCTGGTAGATGGTGATTGATAAAAACTGTTAAGAGGACGCGGAGCTCAGTAGTAATAGTGGTAATTGCTCAGTAATAGTAGTAGTGGCAACGGTAATAGTAGTAGTATGATTAACAGTCGTAATAGTTTACTCGGTACTTACTCCGACTTACTCAACTTTCAAATCAGTTAGTCAGTCAGTGACATAGTTATAACCAAGTCTCGGTCTTAGTCGAACTTAGACATTTCACAATCTCAGTTCTACAAAACGTGTGTTCGATAGATCATTCGAGTTACCGAACTTACCGCAGTAACAAGCAGTGCGAATGTACATAAATATCGTTAAATGCCAAGTGTATACGAGAGGCTTTAGAATACGTTCGGCATGCATATAATGCATTCCGAGTGAGTTAACATTTCGACAATAAAACATTGTGCGACAATTTCAGACATTATAAAACACTATCCAACCATTATCATTCTAATTTTGGGCATATGAATTAAGCAGATTAACACTCATGAACACTAGTGCACACATAGCACACATCACGTCCAAGGTAGACAAAAGTAATTAGCTACCTGAATCACGCCTACAGTCAACACTTAATCAAACTACACCAATAATGATGATTGCATCTTTAATACATAAAACTGTAAAGACACTTATTCCAAGCGGATAACTCCAACATCACACTACACATAACGCGAGTGGGATTATCACAAGTGAAAGTGTCAGTGCGCATCGATCGACAGCGATAACCATGTACACGGAACCCATCAACGGATAGAATCTCACACCGATGGAATTTGTGGATATGCTTTTTCCAAGTTAAGTCCTTATGTTTTAATACTAGTTGATAATTACTACTGCACTGTCTCTTTTCAAAGAGCTACTCCCAAGAGATCCATATGAATCGTAAAAAATAATAATGTTAAATAATAAAGTCACTCATCTGAGGGCATTAATGAACGCATTTAGCTTAGAATGAAGTATACTTGATTGTTTATTGTATGTGCATATTTATATTATTGTGTGTTGTATTTTATAGCATTGTATGTCTTGTTTTTCAGGGAACAACGAAATGAATATTATTATGATTTATGTTATTATGTGTTTTGTTTGAATGTATTTACAGGACATAATTTCATTTGTATATCAAGAATTTACTTATACAACAATATGTAATAAATAAGTATTTATTGCGTATATATATCTTGCGTTCATTACTGCTGCGTTCATTACTGCAATTAACCTCAAATAATTAATTTGTCATGTTTCAATAAATTCTGTCTTATTGCTTACAAAGAGTCTCAATGATTATGATAATTAACAGTGAATACACTCAATCACCCAGTAAATTGTTAGAATAATATATTTGCGTAATTATATTGATTTGATAGATATACAACTTAATTGGATAATTTAATAATTTATATAAATTAGCATAATTGCACTAAAAGTTACATATGTGATTCTAGTACGGATACATTAAAATGTTTGTTTATTATGTTTAATATATGTTGATATGTAATTTGTGATGCTTAACTCTAAGTGATATACCATTATCGAGATCAGTATTATTTAAATTTTCGCGGGACTGTGATATTTATTTGAGAGATATTAATTAGAGATATTTATGGGTAGTAGCTTTTCTAAGAATAAAAATAATAAAGAACGGTGTATGGCCGCAGATAAACTATCTTTTGGACAAACAGCGGGACAAATCGAACCTCAGCGTGAACCAATTAATCCAGATTTATATATGAAAGTAGGGACAAGAGTAGGGACGATAACTGCTTATTACGAACATATTCCATCTGTAGGACATAGGACATAGGACATGTACTATAGGACATAGTTTACGTCCACCCACACCACCTGTTCGTATTCCAAAGTTACAGCCACCTGAAACGTCTAAATCTATTGACGTAACATTCAGTAGCAGTACACACAGGTCAATTGAACCACGACCAAGTACAAGTAATAACCTTTTAATACCTTCACCTTTATACGATATACCAAAACCCAATCCAAAGAGTACATGAGTCGTAGACCTGTATACTATCTTCCTATCACAGACCCAGACATTTTGTTAGAAGGGTGTGAAACATTATTGAGAAGTCTATTACAAAGGATTATTGAAAGATATATAAAGCAAAATGGTTAACATAGACCCAAAAACGGGAAAACCTATTGTATCAGGTGATACAACACCAGCTTCTAGTATGTCCGCAACGTCCTCTACGCGTGTTAAAGATATGTCAGTATCAAATTGAATCGAACCATGGAATGGAGACGGTCCTATTTCAGTATCAGAAATAATCAAATTCCCTAACAAATTAATCACCATATATTTTGGAATGAGTCGGGGGGCTCTCTTGACCTAATACCCCGCTGTCCTTATAATACATAATACATAAATAATATCGATTGCTGGAGCTATCTCATCAGTCAATCACATTTAATAATCACTAGTCTATTCACGGCTAAATCAAATAAAAATAATATAATAATATATTCTTGGGATGGTTCACTCAGTTTAACTTCTCAGATCTAAATATTTCTTTCCATTGATTCTTTCAGATGTTTATTTTCTTGTGGCGATATTAATAACATTTTTTATTTTCAATTGGTACTATCTTCTTTCTTTCTTTATCAGTACTGCTTAATCTTCATTTTTCATTCACTATCTTTATTCAATTAAAACATAACAAGTATCTGTATCTATAGTTGTTGATTCTCTCACAATCATGATAGGTTATTGTAGTAAATTCGTTTCTAGTTTTGTCTTATTTTCATCGTCGATTGTCTACATTTGTCTTTTCTTATTCATTTTATAGCACTATGGTTTCTTCTGATTCATGGATGTTGCATCTTTCTTTTATATTCCAATAATAAGTTCATAATTATATTTAATAAGAGGTGCTTATTTTGTTTAGAATTTTGAAATTTATTCACATTTGTTTATTCACTTGGTTCAAAATAACATTATCAAAATGTACTGTAAGTTGTCCTTACTATTTATTTGAATTTTGATATTCATTCAAATTTGCTTTAATTGGCTTCATTTAAAATTATATTCTGGATTGGTAGAGTTGGTAAGATGATCTTACTATATTTTTGAATTTTGAGGTTTATTCAAATTTGCTTTAATTGGCTTCATTTAAAATTATATCTGGATTAGTAAAGTCGGTAAGATGATCTTACTACATTTTTTAATTTTGAGGTTTATTCAACTTTGTTTATTAGGTTCATAATACATTTTTAAGGAAACTTGGTTGTATGTTCCCTTAATCTTTTTTGTTTCCACATCACTAATGACATAAGTATTATTGTTATTGTTTTTTACAACAACATATGGTCCATTATACAGTAATAATAGCTTTTTTGCTATTCCTTCCTTAGAACTTGGCAATTTGCGGTTTTTTAACAATACTTTGTCTCCAATCTTGTACTGGATCATTTTCTGCTGGATTATTTTGTATTTTTTCCTTCTTTTCTCCACTTGTTCATTCAGTTTGCTGTGGAATCTCACGTTGTCGAACTGGTAAGCTGGGTTGTTTGGGAAGTTGATTATTTCAATAATTTCTCGGGGTGGTAGTCTTTCATGCATTATGGTATATGGAGTATCTTGTATTGATTCATGGTAAGCTAAGTTGATAAAGCTTTCTGTTTGTGTAATGTAGTCACTCCACTTCTGGTGTTTATCAAAACAATATGTCCTGAGGATACGGCCGACCTCCCTCAGTACTCTTTCCGCCGGGTTGCTATTTGGGTGATAGACAGATGTTTTATATGCCTTGACACCTAGATCTGACAAAGTCTCCTTCCATACCCTTCCTCGAAACTGAGTTCCGTGATCAGTAATAATTGACCTTGGAGCTCCTAACTCTGGTATGTATTGTTGGATTACTATTTGCAGAATCTTTTTTGTAGTTGCCCGATTAATGGGGTATAGTTTTGTAAATTTGGAGTAATGGTCGAACATGATTATAATAAATTTATATTGTTTTCTCCCTCCACTACGAGGTAATGGTCCACACACATCTAAAAATACTATCTCTAATTTACCAGTTGATGTAATTGGCTGCATTATTCCTTCTGTTTTTTCGTTATTGCATTTTGCCAATTGACAGATGTGGCACTGCCGGATACATTCTCTAACTCTCCTGTTGATATTCTTAATGTAAGTGTGTTCCTCAAGTGCTTTCATTACTTTTAATGCACCCATATGCCCATATCGACTATGGTAGTCCAGTATTAATTCTGTTTCTAAAGCTTTAGGTATCACAACCTTCCATGATCCTTGGTTATTATTTGGTTTGTAAAATAATATGTCTTCATGTAGACAGTAATACGCAGTAATTTTTTCATCCTGTTGGATCAGTCTTTGCCTAAAATTGTTGATTTTTATATCCTCTGTTTGTTGTTGTGCAATTGATTTCATGATGTTTTCCAAATCTGATTTGTTTTTTATTATAGTATATACCTTGACGATTGTTTCCTTTTCCCCTTCAAAAGTTTGCTGTTCTATGTTAATCCGGGACAATATATCTGCAGCAATATTCTGTTTTCCTGGAACATACTCCCAATTTATATGGTATTCCTGTAGTGCGAGTATCCACCTTGCCAATCTTCCATGGTTAATCTTGCAATTTTTTAGGAAAGATATTGACTTATGATCGCTCCTCACAGTTATCGGGTATCCAAGAATATAGGTTCTGAATTTTCCACAAGCGAATACAACGCTTAATAACTCCTTTTCCGTTACACTATAATTGCGTTCACATCCATTAAGTATTCTGCTTGCAAAACTCACCACCTGATTGTCTCCCTCACTATCTTCTTGATATAATACAGATCCTAAACTTATATCACTGGCATCGCAGTTCATAAAGAAAGGTTGGTTGAAATTAGGATGTTTTAATATAACTGAACTTAGGAAATTATGCTTGATCATTTGGAGTAAGTTGTCTTGTTCCTGTCCCCATGACCATTTGTTCTTACAGGATAATTGTGGAGAAAACTTTGCTGTCATTTCAGAATAATTTCTCTGAAACTTCCTATAAGTAATTGCAAAGTCCCAGAAATGATTGAAGTTGCTTTTTATTTTTAGGACTTGGGAACTTCTGGATTGCTTCAATCTTTTCATTGGATGGTGTTATTCCTTGTCTTGTTAGGTTAAAACCCAGGAATTGGACTTCACTGGCGATAAGTTTGGATTTTTGAAGCTTTAGGGTAACGTTATTGTCTGATAGTTTTTGTAATACTTGCCCTACTCTGTCACAATGGTCTTCCCAATTCACTGAAGTAATCAACAAGTCATCAACATAGACTGTGGTAAATGGAATAGTATCTGGACCCAACACCTGGTCCATACATCTTACGAATACAGCTACTGAGTTTACCAGTCCAAACGGTAGTCGCTTGAACTGGTAGTTCCTCCCTTCGAAAATAAAGGCGACGTACTTTCGACTATCTGGGTGTAACTCCACCTGCCAATACCCACGAACAGTATCCCAGGTGCTGATAAATTGTATGCAATTAAATTTTTTCAGTATCTCCTCAATCTCTCCGGAAGATGTTCTGTCATTAACTATGATCTTATTGATCTCTCTAGCATCCAAACAGAGTCGTACTTTGCCATCTTTCTTGGGAACGGCTATTAACGGACTTGTATATGGGGAACAGCTATACTCAATAATATCTTCTGCTATCATTTTGTCTAGTTCAGTCCTCACTGCTTCTTTTAATGCATAAGCAACGGGATATGATTTCTTATTAAAATTTACAGGCTCCTTGAATTGTAGTGTAAATTGATAATTTTTTACTTTGCCAGGTATATCAGAGAAAACATAGCGGTATTTATTATACGAGGGCTATCCAGAAAGTAACAGACGTTTTGAAATAAAAAATTTACAAAACGAAAAAACAAAATTTTATTATATACGTTTGAAAGGTACACTCTTAAGCTATTTTTCTACATAATCGCCATTCAAATTAAGGCACTTATCATACCGTGGCACAAGTTTTTCAATACCGTCTCTGTAGAAATCTGCCGCCTGCGATTTCAACCACTGGTATACACCGGCATGCAGTTCGGCGTCAGTATCAAAGCGTTGTGTAGCAAGCCATGTCTTCATCGCTGGGAAGAGGTGATAGTCGCTCGGCGCCAAATCCGGGCTGTATGGTGGATGATCGAACACCTCCCATCCAAAACCATCGAAGAGCTCTCGGGTACGATTGGCCGTGTGTGGACGTGCATTGTCGTGAAAAAACAAAACCTTCGCACTAAGTTTTCCCCGACGCTTGTTTTGTATCGCGCGCCTTAACTTTCTCAGTGTTTCACAATACCTCTCCGAGTTAATTGTTGTGCGACGTTCAAGAAAATCAACGAGAATCACTCCTTCAGAGTCCCAAAACACAGTAGCCATGATCTTTCTTGCTGACAGCGTTTGCAAACACTTCCTTGGTTTCTTGGGAGAATCTGTGTGTCCCCATTCCATCGACTGCCTTTTTGTTTCACTATTGACATGCTTCACCCAAGTCTCGTCCCCAGTTATGATACGATCGATAACTTTGTTACCATTTTTGTCGTAATCTTCGAGGAAAGTTAGTGCTGCTGCCAGTCTGTTTTTTGTGGTCTTCCGTTAGGATTTTCGGAATCCACCTAGCACAAAATTTGTGGTAACCAAGCTTTTCCGCCACAATTTCATACACCAAACTCCGTGAAATTTGGGGAAGATGTTTTGAAAGTTCCGTAATCGTGAAACGACGATCTTCACGAATTTTGTCGTTGATTTTCATCACCAGTTCATCAGTCACAAGGCTAGGTCTACCACTGCGGTCCTCATCGTGAACATTGGTACGGCCATTTTTAAAATCAATGCACCATTGCCTCACTCGGCTTTCACTCATTATTCCTTTTCCGTACACATCACAAAGTTGGCGATAAATTTGAATTGGTTTGTGATTTTTTGCCAACAAAAACCTAATCACAGAACGCACCTCACAAGTGGCGGGATTTTCTATTGCAGCGCACATTTTAACACGTCACAGAGAGCAAAGTAAAAGGGGCACAGACCGCACGCTACCACAGCTGCATGCGTACTGAGTGTAGGAACGTTCTGACACCAAGATGGCGGCTCTATCCCCGCCCACCGCCGCGGTCGGTCAAAACGTCTGTTACTTTCTGGATAGCCCTCGTATATTGATATTAACTTTTCTATTTGTTGTGTAGTTAAATTACATTCATTTTGTTCTGACCGAAATTGTCGGATCTCTTCTAATTTTTCCAACCATAAACTGTCTTCACTCCCAAAGTATTCCCTTCTTATATTCCATGAATCATCTTGATTATTATTGAATTTTCTTATACTATTGCATGAAGGTACATTTTTATTTTCTACTAATTTTGCTGTCCATTCTATATTATTCATTTTTAACGACACTATGGCCTGTCTCATGTCAATTATTGCTGAGTATTTTCTCAAAATATCACAGCCTATTAGTAGATTACATGGTAGATTACTAGCTATTAGAAAAATCATAGGTATAGCTACATTTCCGCTGGTCACTGCTAATGATACCTGTTTTCTTATTAACTTGCTTTGCCTTCCGGTGGCTCCGATTAAAATTATATTCTGGATTGGTAGAGTTGGTAAGATGACCTTACTATATTTTTTAATTTTGAGGTATTCGTTGTTATCGATTAACGACACGTTTGCGCCGATCATGAATCTTGTGTCTAGTCCATTCACTTGGGGGATAATATAGGCGATCTCATTATTCGAACTATTGTGTGTTATCGTGTCTTCGTTCAGTAGTTCTTCTCTCACATTTTTTGAGAAGTGATTGTGCACTATCGTCATTGTATCGTCAGTCATTTTGTCTCGTCCTAGTAAGTACCCAAATTGTCGGTTCGGTGATGGGACCTGATGGTTTTTCACTGCCGCGGTCCGTTTAAATCAGGGCTGATCTCCTCAGTCCTGTTGTCTGGTTGACCGGGTCTGTCTCTATTTTGTAACTCTTGTACCTCAATGGCGTTATTATCGAACGTCACTGAGTTTCTGTTATTCCTGTTGTCATCGCAGCTCCTACTTCGTCTATGTTCATCACGGTAGTGCTGGTTATTCTCCTCCTGACAACTTCTCCCACGGTTCCCATTATAATTCGTTCATCCCTGGTACGAACGTCTTCCCACATCTCTATCGTCAATGCTCACATAATTCACATGTCTTCGATATGTTTGGTTTTGGTTGTTGTTATTGCCATTATTATTCTGTCTGTATCGGTTATCGTAATTGTTGTTATAACCTCGGTTGTTCTGGTAACGGTTGCCTCTATCACTGGCACGCTGGTACCCATTATTATTATTCGTAGGAGAGCTACGGTAATAGTGGTTGTTGTTATTGTTGTTATTATTTGCCGCATTATTTCGTGGATAGTTGTTATTGTTATTGTTGTTTTGGTAACCACGTTGATAGTGGTTACCGTTGTTGTTGTAACTATTGTTCGGTCTTTGCCCGTTGTTTTCATATTGGGCGTTGCGGCGACCATTATTTCTATTTATTTCATCGTTCCTTCGTCTGTACTGGAGGAAGTTCTTCTCCTGTTCCATCTCCGCTAATAATGTCGATATCTCCTCGATGGTTTGTATACGTCCGTTTATTCGGCCTCTCGTAATTTCTCCACCATAGTGGTAAGCTAATATCCTCACTAAACATTCGGTAGGAATTGCAGGCTCTAAATGTCTGGCTATGTTTATTTTACCAAGAAAATATGCGGTCGGAGTTTGCTTGCCGTGCAGGTCATATCAGCCCAATCCTATGTCACTTCTTATCATATGTTGCGTGGCATCAGACCAATACTTAGATTTGAATTGTTTTTTAAATTCTTGGAAATTGTGTATGTTCGGCCGCATCGCCGTCCACCAATTGTCATAGACTTTTCTGAACATTTCGTCCAGCATACTCCTAATCACAAACCATCTGTCTTCTCCGGTTTTGGCTATTTTCTCTTCTACCCGTTCTAAGAATAGCATGGGGTTTCTTCTATAATTTTGGAAATCGATAACTTCTCGATTTTCCTCACATGTGGTATGGGCACCGGTACATTGTCTGTTTTTTAGAGAGTTAATTTCATGTCTATGGGCAGTTGTTTGGTCTTGTACTCGATTAAGACTAGTACCCATGCTTTCTAATCTTTCTCCCATCACTGCTTGATTGGTTCGTATGTTTTCTATCCGTCCATTCGTTTCTTCCCGGATGCTCAGTATCTCTTGGTTCATCCGCTCACACCTTTCCTTGGTCTCGGATTCTACCCTTTTAATTTCAGTCACCGGTTCTTCCAGCTTCTTGTCCCATTCTTCCTGCAATTGCCGGTTATTAATTTCCATCTTGTTATTCCACTCTTCTTTTAATGACTCTTTGTGTTCATCCAATTTTTTCATGGTCTCTTGGTAATTTCCCTTCAATTCTTCCCTCAATGCTCTATTATTTTCGTCTATTTTCTCCTCCATTTTACTGCTATTCTCTTTCAATTCTCGGCTCAATTCCTCCTTTGTTTGTTTATTATCACTCTTTATTTCCTCCATCTTCTTACTCAAATCTTCCTTCAATATTACTAAGTTCTTATTACTCTTCTCGCTTAATTCTTCCATTTTCTTGCTGAAGTCTTCCTTCATTTCGTCCTTTAGTTTCTTATTACTCTCCTCCGTAGACTGTCTATTATCACTTTTTAGTTCTTCCATTTTCTTACTGAAATCTTCATGACTCTGTTTTAAGTATTCCATAATGCTCTTCATGTCAACGCTCTCTGTGACTTTGTTTGGTTCTTGTCTATCTCCTTGGTCCTCTCTTATTATTGCTTCTACTTCCTCAACCGGTGTTGCTTCTTTGTCTTCCATGTTTAATTCGTCTACTTTCTCAGTTTCGGCCGCTCGTTTGCGCAATACTTCTCGCTTCCTCATTTTTGTTTATTTTTGATTGTTTAATTATAAATTATAATTTAATTTATCGCCTCACACGTTGGTTCGCCAATTTGTTAGAAATTTAAATAATGTGTTATGTTGAGGGCACGTAAATTATTTCGCCTCACACTGGAGTCGTCAATTTGTAACAGTAATAAATAAATGAGATGAGGTCTCGCGAGTAAACAATATAACAATTTGTGATGATATATGAGCTCTTATGCTCCAACTAGCATGCGTCAATTTTAGCAAATTCAATATATATGTATTAAAATTATTCAACCACACCGTTGTTGTTGTCAATCTGTAACCATTAACATGATATGTTGAACGGCGAATTATTTTGTATTCTGCCGCTCGCTCCCACTATATGTGCAGTTTCATTGACGTCACCCACAGTTGCCAACCGTTGTTGTGTCCGCTGTGCTATATTAACTTATTTTTAAAATGAAACAGCAATAATAATGACGCAAATATAACACCAAACATATATCTTTATAGAAACCATTTATTCAGTGAAGCATTGGTTAATTATTTCTCGTTTCTTTTTATGGTAATCACAATTGTGGCAAAATTATGCATTTTCTTTACCAGTTGGTACAGTAATTGCAAATATTATTCAGTATTTAGGCCAAAATAATGCATTGGTTATTATTTCTATTAAAATAAAATATCTCAGGGCGTATCTGGTTCGGGGATTACGTTTAAACAAATAATACTATTCTATAAATCAAAATACAAATTTCACAGTACAAGGATATTACAAAATTTTAGTGTGTAAAGTGCACGCAGGCAGTCGAGTAGTGGTTGCTTGTTATTAGAGGTTATGGCCAGTTTATGTGTTTATTAGTTATTATTAAAGGTTCTTATGGTGTTCAAAAAGGTGTAAAGTTCAATTCGTGTTATTTGTGAGTGTTCTTAGTGTTGGTGTGATATCGTGTCTGTAGTTTTAGTTTGATTAATTCTTAGAAAGTCGTGTATACAAATGTTGGTGTTGACACATAATATAATAAAATGTTCGAATTCACCAAATCCTCTTCTTTAAATGATTCTAGGACGAAGATAGGGTCCACGTCTGCTTCGGTTCTTCTCCCTTCGATTTCAAATCTTCTATTTCAAATGCTGGATGTTCCTCTCTTGGTTGTAATAGTTCGTATTATGTACATCGATTTGTTTTCATAAGTCTGGAACGTGTTTTCACAGTTAAAGTTTAATTATATAAGACGTTTTACTAACGCGTCTGTACTCTATGACCGTTGTTAAAGAAGTCCTACTTTATTTATCTGAAATTTCTGGTTGCTAAGGTAAAACTTGAAATCTGGTTGGTTGATTCAGATATACGTTGTCATTCAAATTCATTATTTCAATGTCTGAATTTGTTCAAAACTTTTAAATTAGTATAACTTTTCTGTACTGATTGGGAATTTAAAACTACTAGCGTCATTATTTTGGTCTTTACATTTGTGACATATAGACACTAAACATGCCTACTTTTACTTATGAAATACAGATGTTACATTTTTGCTATTTGAATTTTTCTTAAATAACTTAAAACGGATTAATTTGTTTCTAGATTTGTTGTGTATAATCTATTCATCCTTCAACATTTGTTTTACAAAATTCTAACAGTATTATCTAAAATTTACAAAAGTTGGTTTTACATGGCTTCATACAGTTTGCCATCCACAAAACATTTGCTACTCCATTTATTTGTTCAAAAAATGTGATCACCCTTATATAACTACTGTCTGCTTTGTTATTTTTACTATTTCTCATTAATTTAGAATGGTTGGTTGCTTTACTGGCTTTTCTGATAACATCATTACATGAACAATAACAAAATAATATATAATCAAATCAATTTAATGTCATGCCCACATGGCTATGACTCTTATGGACATTGAATAAATAAGTTAAACTTTCATCAAACCTAAACAACTGTTTAACACATAGTAAGAACATCTCCTTACAATCCATTTTGCTTTGATAATTAATTAATCCTTACTATTAATACATAACAAATATTTGAAAACAAAAGAGTTGTACTCTAACTCAGACATTTCAGTCTTGATTAATACTAGTAAACATATAATGAATATCTTATAATAAAAGAATTGTATTCCATCTCAGACATTTAGCCTTGATTGATACTATTAAACCTAATAAATATTTACAAACAACAAAAAACATAATACTCCATTCCAACATTTAAGTATAGAGTTCATTGACCTTAATATAAACAACACATCTGTCCCTTCATTATTTAAAGTATTTCTTAAAATTAAATTTATGCAGTCTTGGCTGTTTTTATTTTATTTTGGGGATGTACCCTTTGTCACTTCACTGATTTATTGCCTGCTCTTATTTTCATTTTAATAAATGTTATTAGATAAAGAGTGGCCCTCACTTAGAAACATTTTATACTCTGTTTTCATAATAATATTCTACCAAATATTATTTCTGTATTCAATACAAAACTTTAAACTTGTATAAAGGCACTAATTCACTTAGTTCATGAATTTACACATTGACACTTGAAGTCTATTTAACATAATAAAATAGCTTGCACTGGTATTCTTTCATCTTATCTCTGATCAGTTTTATAGTCTTATAAGATTAATAATCTTATTTATATAGGATTATTAAGATTTGTTTTTTTCCATTATATAAATAATTTCCACTGGTTCACTTTTAATTCTACCTTTAGACACTTTTGTTACTGATTGTTTTGGTTTCACTGACACATAATATTCAGCTACTTCCTTATTCATTAAAATACATTTAATACTAGAATACATTGTATTGTATTTCTACTTGTCACATTCATTGTTTTTGTGTTTGGTTCACATTTTTATTGTCATTAAAAGAACTAATTAATCTATACAGTCTGTTCTGTTTGATCAATTATTGCTAACTTTTCCTCCATCACTTCACTCTTGTTATAAAATATTAATGTGAATAAGTTATTATTTGTTATTCTCTGGACAACCTTATGTCCACTATTCATTACAATTAGTTGTATGGTTCATGTATCTATAATAATGTTTGTTATATTATTTCATTATATCATTCAAATTAATAACTTACTAATATTTCTTTTTACATTGTATTGTATGTTTGGGCCTATTATCCCTCAATTTGTATTTTGATTATCTTTATATTATGATACATTTGATAAAACCATTTGTTTCCTTATAGTATTGGTACATAAGCTGTCTGTCTTTATAAGTATTATTTTGTCATTATTTAAAGTTCATGTCATTATCGGGGTATTCTGCATCACTTTGCCTAATCATTAATTTGGGTACGGTCAGTTGTAGTACTAGTCGGTCTAAAATAGTTATTCATTCCTCTTCACTATCATCTTGAAAGATATTTTTCTTCTTGTTTAGTTTCTTATCCATGAACTTCATTAAATCTGGTACAATATTAAGTTGTTCCAAATGTAATGTTACAATATATATATATTTTATAACATAGCCAAATGCCGATCATATTTGATAACAATAAGTATGTAAAAAATACTAAAAAATAATATAGTTTAATGAATAAATAATGAAGAGAATAAAAATATAAAATATAATTAAGAAAGAAGGAGAAAGAGTTATAAACTAAAAGTGATTATTAAAGAAACTCAACGACTAGACTGACAGACAAACGACATTGACACAACCCCAGAGATTGGCCAGCTAAGAACCAAAATAAAAGTAAACAAGAGGAGAAGTGAAGGAGAAGAAAATGAGAACAAAGAGGGAACAAACCAACGATGAAGAAAATAAAATGAAACACGTCAAGAAAACACCGACAAGGAATAAAGAATAGAGAAGGGAGGAATAATGTAATCAAATATAAATAAAGAAAATGAAACCGGTAAAGACCCAAAATAATTAATGAATGTTAATATTGATTGAGTGGCAATTGTATGTAAATAGTCATTAATAAAAAACGATAGCTAAAAATACACTAGCCAAAGAGTTAGAAGTACATATAAGTTGTTAATAGAGAAAGACATGATATTAATAAGTATATATAATATGTGTAGAGAAAGAGAAAGAGATTAAAATAGTGAGAAGTAAACGGAAGTTAACACAGTGAAAGTGAATTTACCCTAAAGTGAAATGATAGGAAAAGAAACACTAAGTAAATTATAATGAACACAAAATAATTTAAAAGTGCAAGTGATAAATAAATAAAACTATTGTCAGTAATAAAAATAGTAAGAATAGAGAAGGCTAAGATAAAGACTTAGTAAAAATAACCAATATTTAAAGTTCAATAGTGAACAATAACATTTAAGAAAGTTATTATGAATAATATTTAAAATAAAACATTGATTCAGTAATAATGAACACTGAAGAGTGATATTAACTGTAATAATTATAAAATGATATTATTGTAGAACTAAAAAAATGTATTGTAAACTTAAAGGTGAGAATCACAAGAAAAAGTAATAAGATGATGTTAACATTCTATAAGAAAGCAAGGAGTTTTTATAAAATAAGTAGGTTATAACCATAAGTAAACACCCATGTTATAAGGGTAGAGTAATGAAACAAGTTCAATAGAGGTGAGATTGTTTACCACCTGAACAATAAATCAAAAGTAATGAATTGTACACCAATACTAAATAATAAGTGTTAATTAATTGTATAAACAATTATTTATGAATAGGAGATGGATTGGGTAATTATCCCAAACATAGACCTAAATGTTATATGTTATAGAATGAAAAGGTAGCAATTAATAGCCATATTATTGACATTGGCAGAGTAATTAAAAAATAAGAAAAGAAAACAATGTTTGAGTTAGAAAAGAGAAAACCGTTAGTAAATAATTAGCAAGAAATAATGAATAACACAGTTGTAACACACAAAAATCACACAAAGACTGAACCAAACACCTCAATAGATAATAAACATAATTATAAAAACAAAATAACGCTCTAGGACAAAATGAAATACAGTACAACCTGTCATATCCGGACTAATATGGCGACCGGCCGATCCGGATATGGAAAAATCCGGATATCACAAGGTCATTTATAAATACTGTAGGTAGAGGGCCACCAGAAATAATGAACGCGTTTGTTGTTGAATGTTTTTTTTAGACGTTTCTATTGGTTTAGCATTTGTATTTGTACACTGTACTCTTTAAAATACAAAAAGTAAAATTTGTTAAAAAGTTTTACTTACAGTACGCCTACATCAGTTTTTGAAAAAGTTTGTGATTTTCGGCTGCTTCACACACTGCATACGTTTTTTGGAAGCCATGTCTCTCAACCTTCTTAAAAGCATTACTTCAGTTTCACTTGTTTCATCTTGATGTTGAACATAACTGATCAGAGATTCGATGGTCTTGAATGCCTCAGAGTGACTCATTATAGGCTTGTTGTCATCCTCTTCGGGCTCAGAGATTTCCTCATCACTATTGCACACCATTTCTATAATGTCACTGTCTGTAATTTCGTTGACTTCATCTTCACTTAACCACTTCTTGATTCATCGTCATTGATTTCTTCACATCCAGGCAGGTTTTTTTTACAAGCTCTGCAATCTGACTCTCTTCTTCATTGCAAACAGTTTCATTGATTTCTTCTGGTTTCTCCCCAGTCCATTTTTCAGTTGCTTCGTGATCTAACAGCTTCCTCCATGATATAACCAGTGTAAACGGTTTTATTTCATCCCATGCTTGGGATACCCACATCACCACATCTAACATGTCCACCTTTTTTAAGGATTCCGTAACACTTTCACCCTCGTCCATTCCAGCAATCAACACAATCAGTAACTTACGGCGATAGGTATGTTTCAGTGATTCAAGCACACCTTGGTCCATAGGTTGACAAAGGGATGTCACATTTGGGGGTAAAAATACACATTTTATGTCACCATTTTTCAGTTCATCTTCACTTGGGTGTGAGGGTGCATTGTCTAGTAGGAGCACTGCTTTTCTTGGCAAATTATTTTTCGCTAAATGTTTTTCAACTTGTGGCACAAACTGCTTGTAAAACCAATCACTAAATATTTCACAGTTCATCCATGCGCTGCGTTGGTTTCTGTAGCAAACTGGCAGGGAAGACAAATCTTTAAAGTTCTTGAAAGCCCTCGGCTTTTTGGATTTTACAATAAATCCCAGTGGAAGTTTGTGAACTCCTGTACCATTGCCACAACCTAAAATGGTCATTCTCTCCTTTTTTTTTATACCCTGGTGCACTATCTTCTTGTTTTGAAGCCAAAGTGTAGGTCGGCAGCATTTTATAGTTGAGCCCAGTCTCGTCACAATTGTAGAGCTGTTCTCATGAAATCCCATGGTCATCTACAAAGCTGTGTAAAAACGTTTTGAAGTTGTCACCATCATCTTGGTTAGCAGAAAGTTTTTCACCGCTGATCTGCAGTTTCCGCACACCATAACAAGTTTTCCAACTTTCTAACCATCCCTCACTTGCTTTAAACTGTCCATCGGCTCCGATTTCTTTATTGAAGTGCAAAGCTTTTTGTTTTAACAAAGGACCTGAGGTAGGCAATCCTTGCTCTCTTCTTTAGGTAAACCAAAGATATAAAGCCTCATTAACTTGGTTGTTAGTGGCTTTCTTCATCATTTTCAGTTTTTTTACCCCACTTGTTGAAGCTTGCGATGAGCACCACTTCTCAATCTCACTCCTCGTTTTTTTCCAGTCACTCACAGTGCTTGTTCCTACTCCCATGTCAGCAACAATCTTCTTAGCTGTTTCACCAGCATCCAACCTCTTCAGAGCACGAAACTTTTCATCCATTGTCACAACAGTTTTCTTCCTTTTCTCCGCCATTTTAGCAAAAAACAACGATAAAGAATAACAACAATAAGAAATAACAACGATAAAATAGCAACGATAAAATACAGTAACAACGGTTAACAATAACGATAACAACGGCAATCACTTCTGACATACAGTTTAGAAATTCACTTGCAAAACAAACTGTCACTTTAAAACGCAAACACAGACTGCGGGTAGCAAGTGGCAGGCAGACGGCAGCCGAGGTTGAGAATAAAGGAATGGGTTTCCGGGAAAGAGCCATTGACCGAGTCAAGGCCACAGCCCCACTCGGAATAGACTAGGCGCGCAAACAACATTCCAGCTACAACTTTCACTTTTCCATCCCTAACCATTTCGTTAACCAAAATTTAAAATTAGTTTGGAGATACATACGGATATGGGAGGATCCGGATATCACAGGTCCGGATCTGACAGGTTGTGCTGTATAATGTGTATGAAACAATCAAAAACCAGTAATGGCTACTTAGACTTGAAACAGGCCTAACGGTCAAACATCAACAAATACTAATTGTATGAAAATAGCCAAGTAATTAACAAATCCAAGGTGACTAATTAACCAAGGATAAATGGTAAATGTTATTAAAAACAAAATGTTAAAATAAGGAGTTATATAAACAGAGAAATGTAATTAGTAATTATTAAATTAATTGTAAAATTATAAAACATGAAATAACCCAATATTGTGGGATACCAAAATAATCTTTGTGAGAAAATACAAATGACAGTGCTAATAAATAATACTTAAGAAGGAAGATAAGAGAAGGAAGAAGGTCAGAAGATATAGGAAGATTTAAAAAGAATTTAAATTTTAATAACAATGGATTTATATCAAGCTAGCCCAATCAGAATGCTTTGGTAACCATGGAAACCACGGTTGAAGACGAAATTACTGTTGAATATCATTACTCAGTAAGTGACGCTCAGGAAAAACAGACGCCAGAATTCAGAACAACCTATTTTCTTATTTAAAATCTATTAAAAGTCAAACAAATTATCAAAATTGAACAAGAAGGAGGCTGACTATCACTGAACTCAATTACCTGATGGAGAAGACATTTTATTTCAAGACGAAGTGAATAAATGAATTTAAATGCTTTGAAAAAGATGCCAGAAGCCCGAATAAATGAAAACTGAATTATATTGCGACCACATTCCTTCATTCCAGACCAACAGATTAATCACATGCTACGAAGCTGTTAAGTATCCAATAAATTATCTAAACTTCCGAAATAACGCACTTTGAATATTTCTTACTATATTCTGAAATATCACTGAATCAATTTTATTCTCTTTCAAAGATTAAATAAAAATATTAAGACACTGAATATTGGTCACCGGTGCAAAAATTATATAAGAAATCAAATATAGCGTGTGTCTATGAAAACAATAATATCCAATCGCTAATAAATCAATACTGTGTATATTAAAATGTGTTTTATTTTCAGTAGGAAAGTGTATTCTTAATTCTTTCCTTAAATTTTTAGTGACCGTCAATCAGTGAATGTTTTAGTGGATAGTTAGTGAGGATCGGTCAATAATACAACTTTTAGTAATTTTGCGTCGACGTTTCGACAATATTTATTGTCATCTTCAGGACCTGTGTATGAAATACAGTAGAAATATTAAGTTGTATTCTTAATGTTATAAATTACAGCGAACGTCTCTGACGTGATAACTAGCGCTCAAGCAGCGAATACGGCAACTGCCGGCTCGATCATACAACTCGATAAACGGCGGGACAAATTGAATCCTTCACACCGTCTGAGCAGAACCGCTGATAATAAGACATTTTTAATTGTTTCAATTAAACAATTTGGAGCCACCCGGGAATTATACACTCCTAGTGAACCTCAGATCGGGACTACGATACCTGGTTATCCGTACGTTCTGTCACCGGACAAAAGGCTTGCCACATGACAAATGGCGCCAATCGTACACTCTAGTGTTTTTGGTGGCCCTAAAAAGGACCTTGTGGCGAGAAGGCTGATGTTGGTCGTGCCGCGCTAAGATGTTCGGCGGCTGCGCCCGCTGTTCGTGGCGTACTGCAGTCCTCCTCTTCTTCCGGCACCGGTTGTAGAGTCGGCTGCCAGCCCAGCAAAATCCATCGCTGGCGCGGAACTGGAGGGCGAAGACGCAAGAACGCCGGTTCTATTCTTCGGCCGTTCCTTCCGGCTGACTCCGCGCCGATGTCGTCCGAGAGAGGAGAGGAGATGAAGTGCGTCCGTTGGCGTGGCGATGAAGAGTGCTTCAAATTTTCTGCCGGCCCGGGTTTTATTAACCAACCGGGATCGCTGATTCGCTAGCTCCGAACACGCAGTTGGGCACGTCTCGGCGGCTGCTGATGCCGGATTGGCTCGCTCCGAGCACGTAGTTGGTCACGTCTCGGCCTCTGGTAACGGAGAGCAGATGTTCGCATACCGCTGCCGTCACAACTCCCCCGGGTCTTGAATGCTCTCCGGTACCCAGCCTACTGCTCTTCTCCGGATGTTGTAGAGGTGTCTGTTGGGCGCCATGTTGATTGGTGTGCCGGCTGGTAGCTCGCTGGCGTGGCTGGATCTTGCGTCCGCAAGATGATCGCTGCCCCACGTTGGGCGCCACTTGTCACAGGACAAATGGCGCCAATCGTACACACTATCGTTTTTGTGGTCCTTAGAAGGACCGTTTGTTGAGGACGCTACATCATTTGCATATGCCGCCCGAGCCGCGCTGTGATGTTCGGCGGCTGCGTCCGCTGTTCCGGGCATACTGCTGTCCTCTTCTTTCAGCGGCGGTATGTAGAGCCCGCTGCTGTCCCAGTCGATTTCCATCACTGGCTCTCCTGTGCTCTCCATTCTTCCTTCTTCCTCTTCTTCCGGCTGTCTTCAAAGCGTCCGATGGAGTGCGCCAAAAACACAACTGGGGGCTGCGCGGCCCGCGCGAAGCGTGGGTCGCGAGTAGTGCAGTGTCCCGAGTCTCAGAAAGGACTCCTGCCACTGGGTCTGTTTGAGTTCTTTTTATATCTTTTTGCTACTTATGGAGGGGTCTGAAACGACCTGCGATTGGTGGGTTATACCACCGGGACTAGCAAACGAGGTCGCTTCCAGGACTCACCTGGTCGCGGGGTGTATTTACCAAGTCCGGCAATGAGGGAATTGTGGGTTACTCTGTCGGAACAAACATAGAATCGTCGCGCCAGGCGTCTCACGGTGTCATCAAGAGAGCGGACACCGAGTCCTCTCCTCAAAAGACGAGAAGAGTACCTCCGGGGGACTTTGCACGCGAGCTTCAGTCCCCGGTCGAGTACGCGCTGGAGCGTAATTCTATGACCACGAGCCAGGTATCCCCAAACAGGACAGGCGTAGGTAATCACGGGCAACACGTACGTGTTGACTATGAGCTTACCTAGCCGGGGGGTCATTGCCGGATTAGAAAGCACGGGCCAGAGTCTACTGAGTTGCGCCGAAGCGCGTTGTCGGATGTACTGTACATGGGTTCGCCAGGTGAGTCGGGAATCCAGGTGGAGCCCGAGGTACTTGACGCTGTTGGTCCAGGGCACCTCGACGGGGCCTGCTTTAAGCGGCCGAGGCCGCTTACGTTTGCGCAAGAATATTACCGCGGCGCTCTTGGAAGCGTTAACGGCAACTCTCCAGTCATCGGTCCACCCGACATACGCGTCGAGTTGGCGCTGGAGCTTAACTGCCACATAACTCGCGTTCGGCTCTGAGGCAAAAGCCGCAGTGTCGTCCGCGAACAGCGACAATTTCACTCCAGGAACTCGGGGCGTGTCGTTGACAAACAACGAGAACAGGAGAGGCCCAAGGACACTTCCCTGAGGGACGCCAGCGGTAATACGCCTCTCCGAAGAGAGAGCGTGGTCTACTCTCACTCGGAAGCTACGGTCTCGCAGAAAGCTGCAGATCAAATGAACGTAGCAGTCTGGGAGAAGGACCTCCGTGAGTTTGTACAGGACACCCTCGTGCCACACGCGGTCAAAGGCTTTCTCTACGTCTAGGAAGATCGCAGTCGTCTGTTTCCCCTGGCAGCCAGCCTCGGTTATGCATTCCACGAGTCTCATCAGCTGATGAGTCGAGGAGTGCAGCTCACGAAAGCCGAACTGTTCGGGGATCAGCACGTCAAGTCTTTCTAGATGGTCGCGGATCCTACGCTGGATCAGACGCTCAAAAACCTTGGACGTCGCGGACAAGAGGCTGATGGGCCTGAGGTTTTCCACGCGAGAAGAATTCTTTCCCGGCTTAGGTATCACGATTAAGGTAGCCGTTTTCCATTTCACCGGAAAATAGGCCAGTCTGAGGCATGAATTGAACAGGTCAGTGAGGAACTGGGTTCCTCGCTCCGGAAGGCGATGGAGGGCGGAATTCATGACTCCGTCCGGGCCAGGCGCCTTCCGGGGCTTGAGCTGAACAATCCTCTCAGAGACCTCCTCCGGGGAGATGGGCTCCGGCTGGACTGTGATATCGGCGAATAGAAAGCGCTCTACCTCGCGGCAGATTTGCTCAGTGAAGGCCGGGTTCTTGGATGGGTTGGGAGCGAACTGACGCTCCAAAACTGTCAGCCAAGAACTCTGCCTTTTCGAGGGGGCGGCCAAGGGGTTGACCGCCGGGTCCGGCCAGTGCGGGGAGAGGCGCGCATTTGCGCTTTCCCGTTAGGTCACTGGGAATCCGCCAGACATTACGGTCCTCGGCAGGGCCATCCATCTGTGTAACAGCTAGCTCCCAGTTGCGTCTACGGAACGCCAGCATGTCGCGACGCAACTTGCCGGACGCTCTGTTGAACGCAGCCTTGTCAGCCGGGTCACGAGTCCTCTGCCAGCGTCTCCGGAGGCGATTCCTCTCGCAAGCGAGCTGACACCTCTTCGGGGATCCGCTAATAGTCGGGCGTGAGCCCCGGCTTCATCCGGGAAGGCACGTCTACCGCCAAGACTACGGCTGTGTCGAATAAGGCAACTGCCTCGTCGACATGCTGGGTAGTGTCGAGCGGGATATGCTCTGGTAGGCGGCGACTGAACGCCGGGCCAAAGCGGTCCCACTCGATTACCCGCCGCTTGTCGCGGACGAGGCTATATGCACACTGATAGGGCAATGGTCCGAGGACAGTTCCGAAATGACGGAGACGTGGACCGGGCAATAAACGCCCCTGACCGCGGCAATGTCCAGTACGTCAGGGCGGGAGTTAGCCCTCGAGGGATAGTATGTAGGCCCGGTAGGACCCATGACTGTGACCCGAGCCGCATCAGCATACCTGCGTAAGCGGGTCCCGTTTGGGTTCGCCAAGCGGCTCCCCCAATCGGGGTGCTTACAGTTCAGGTCGCCCGCCAGGACTACCCTCCTGTGTGCTCCAAAGACGGCCTCCAGATCGTTCGACAGGAGCTCCGTTTGTGGAGGCTTGTAAGCGGAAACCACGAGTAGACCGCCGAGAGCACCATGGAGCTCGACCGCGGTGCACTCGAGGTTCCGCCGCTGAGGCAGGACAACGCGGTGATGGCGAAGACTCACCTTCACCGCGATGGCTGTGCCCCCTCCTGCGCGACCCGACCGGTCGTCCCGGTGGCACACGTAGTTTGGTAGTCGGAAACGACGATGCGGGGTCAGGTGCGTCTCGCCAAGAAGAAGCACGTCGGGCTTGTGACGGGCAACGAACTCTAAGAGCTCAGAATGCCGGGAAGCGAGGCCGTTGGCGTTCCACGCCACGAGCTCGAGGTCTCGCTTGAGGGATTGCCGTGGTTGTCCGTTCATAACAGACCTGTAACACGGCAGGCTTCCACCAAGAGGAGGAACTTATCCTGGGGCGAGGCTGTTGCCAAGCGTTCCTTGATTTTAAGGAAAGTCTGGGCTACTTTCTGCAAGTCGTAGCTTGCCAGAAAGTCTGATACAACGGCGAGATCATCGGAAGATGAGGCCGGGGGAGAACGCTTGGCGGCAGCTGCATAGCTGCGGCGGGGCGAGACGGTGGTAGCCTTGGGGGCAGGTACTGGAGCGGGTGGCTGCTCTGGCTTTTGGTGGACGGGCTTGGGTTCAGTGGCAGGTAGTTTAGGCTGGCCCGTGTTCTTGGCCTGGGTCCTACCTTTCTTGCCCGATCTGGGGTATCGTGGCTTGGGTGGCGGCGGCCGTGGAGGATCAATTTCATCGTCGTCCGGCAGCGGGACTTGGGTATAGTGGGGGACTTCGCGTTCCGGTTCCGGGGGCGTGGTGGTTGGTTTGGCCTTTGGAGCTTCGCTCGGGCTCACTGCACTGCTGGGTTTCGGAACCGGAGCAGACCTAGGGGCTGGTTTCCGGACCACAGGTTGAGCGGCTTTGGCCGGTTTGACTGGTTGGCTAACAACATGTCGAGGCTTAGGCTGGACGGGTTTCTTGAGCTTGTCCAGCTGCTCGCTATAGACTGGGCAGCGCCTGTTATTAGCAGCATGGGCGCCGCCACAGTTGATACAGTATCGGTGGTTGTCCGGGACAGTGCAGGCCTGCGTCAAGTGGTCATTTCCACAGCGGACGCAGGTCGGCGCGTTCCGACAACCGAAGCTGCTATGGCCCCTGGCACCAGCTGGTAACCGCTGGCACCTGTGGCACTGGGAAAGTCGCCCGGTCTGACGGCAGGGCTCTACGCTTACGCAGAGCCCGAAAAGCCGTTTCAAATCTAACAAGGCCTGGGAGGAGTCGCCCTTCTATACCAGGAGTCTTATTAGGGGTAGTGGTCGACGCGAGCCATAAGTAGTGTACAGCCGAGAGGCTCCCACAACCTTATAGCCCGCGTCGCGCAGTTCGTCTAGGACGACCTGCGGATCTGCCTGTATGTCCAGGCCCTGAAGGACGAGGGCTACAGGCTTGGTGCGGTTAAGCGTGTACGTGTGGAACTGGAACGATTCACGTTCCAGCCACTGGACAACTCTGAAGTGTTCGGATGCACTGCGGCAGGTAACGCGCACAGTCTCGCTCGCAAGGAGCTTGACCGATGCGTTATCTGCCAGCGCAACGACCTTACGGAGTCGGCGAACGAAGCCGATTACATCCCTGACGTTCGTCACGAACACCGGCGGGATTCTTCCTTCGGAGGTGCGACTAGGCGCAACCTCAGCGGAGGCTTGGAATGCTGCCGAGTCCGTAGCCGAACTCAAGGAGGTCAGGGAGGGAGACTTTCTCGGCTTGCCACCGTGCCCTACTACCACCCAGTCGGTGGAAGCCGAGGTCTCCATGTCTGGGGAGTCAGACTCCGGCAGAGGTACAGGGCTGCTTGGCCTACTGGCAGCTGTGCAGCCGGAAGGTCCGGCCTTAGCGGGCTTGGTCGGCCCTAATAAGGACCGATTATTCTGACGAGCTTGCGCGGGTTCAGCAGGGCTTCCCGCGCGAGTCGTAGGGTTCCCGACTGGCCCAAGTGGCCGGCCGGGGGGCTCGTTGCTGCTGCACAGTGCGTTAGGGGCACTAACAGCTGGGCTAATGCCGACTAACTCGGCTCTTTGTCCAGCGGGTACCCGGGGGCCGAACTGTGACACCGTCACAGTGGCGGCGCAACCCGCATCTCTATTTGTGAGTCCTACTCTCGGACTCCCCGGGTTTCGCTGGACAGTGAAACACTTACCGGCACTGTGCGGCAGGTCCCAGTTGTGTTATGGCTGTCTTCGTCTTGCAGGCAAGGCGGCTGGTCAATTTCCATCGCTGCAACTGGATGGTGGCGCTGGCGATGAGACGGTTCTTGATCCGGCGTTTTCTTCTTTACTGCCGCCGCAGTAGCTTGTGCTGAAGGCCTCTTCATGGCAGTAGCATAGAGGACGAGGCGGCTCCTCTTCTGCGTTGTTCTGATGATGTTGTTGTTTCCACTTCGAGAGCAAGCAGTCAAATGATCGTCTCACGTCACTGTCGATTCTGTGTCACTCACCTGTCACCATTCTCCACACGTGTCACTGTCACGTCACGTCACATTCTGTGTGCGCCAAAAATTCTAGCGGCGCTCTTTTTATGCCCTGACAGGTCATGTGCCATGAACCTATCAGAGTGCCGCTGGTCCCTGGTTGGCTCTCCTCGAGCACATTAGATGGTCACGTCGAGGCCAATCAAGCTACTGCTGATCCTTGATTGGCTCGCCTCGCCTTCTCGTGTCACGTCTCGGCTGGCGCCGAGAGCAGATCTTCGCCTCGCTACGTCACAGTTCGCTACGGACTCAAGCATCGTAACTTACGTTACCGAGCGAGGACGAATTGGTAAGACACACATACACAAGTTACACTCTGACACACTCAACATTTTACAGAGATGTAATAACGACGACGTTTCCACGCTTGCAGAAAGAAGACGGAACACACACACACACACATATATATATATATATATATATATATATTGTATTGATCTAGAGATCAAAATAACTGTTCATAAAGATATTATGTTAAGGTTAATTAATTATTTGAGAAAACTGATTTATTACTAATCGCTTGAGATATTGATTTTAATGCTGATTGCTTATTGCACTTTTGTAATTATTTTATTGATTGGACGACGTTAAAGAGTCTGTCCATTTGAAATATATGACTTTTCAAGTAGAGATATAAATGTATTAGAAAGATACAGAGGTTAAGGAATTAATAAACGTAAGAATTATTAATCTTAGAGTTGTGTTTCATTTGTCTATAAAACCTACAAGCCACCACTTCTATCACTTTAAAAGGTATGGTATGATACTTGGAAGCAGTGGCAGATTACCCATTAGGCAGAATAGGCAGCTGCCTAAGGACCGGCATGCGCGGAGGCCCGTAATTTCAGGTCGCACGTATTATTTTCGGGACTCTTTCTTTATTTCTCATTTTATTGCTTGAAGATAAGAATTTAACTTGCACACAGATACCTATTTTTAATGCATACCTATTTTTAATAAAGTTTCCGGTAAAAATGCCTATTTATTTTAGAAAAAAATGTGTTGAAATTTAATATTAGAGTATGATGTAGCTGAAATCAGGTTAGTTTTTTTGAATTGAGATAAGGCGAGTTTCGTCTGTCTTAACCACTTGTCAATCATGAGCATAGAGTTGGGTCTTCTAGGAAAGTTGGATTTTTCAGACATTATTTCAGAGTTTGTGAAAAGAAAAGCGAGAAAAATGTTTTATTAAAACATTTTATCCATTCTTCCATCAATTACAAGCATTCTATGTATCGTTTTTATGCTCGATGTTCTTGTCTTTGTAAAACAGCATAAATTGGTTCAATATATATACTTTTTATTGAAAGTATTTTTTCTTCATATTGTATAACAGTTAGGCCCACAATATATCTCTGCCTAAGGCCCGAAATATCGTAATCCGCCACTGCTTGGAAGCCTCCTTACCGCTCGGGAGACGCTAGCCACAACATAGCGCTTTGGAAGAAGAACAATAATAAACTAGTGGTATATGACAACTCATGTCACTCATTCTACAATGAAGAAATATCACAATGAATCTGCATCAGCAGTAGACTTCATAAAGAATGCCAAACTTTGTTTCTTTTTGTTATAATTAAAACATGGGGTGCCCATTATAAACTTTAAAAATTTTTAAAGGCAAAATAAAAGTCATAGTATTTAAAGGAAAGGAATGCATCAGAAGTAAAAAGTAATAAATGATAAGCATCTTGAACAAGTTTCATGTTTTTAATATTGTAACGTACTGCTTTTGTTGATTTAGGAGAGTTAATAGCGAAAACTTTGTATGTGGCTTATTGGGTGTTCGTCTTATTTAATTAAGCTCCCAATGTTGTTATGTGCCAATTCTGTAACGTAGCGGTTTGAGATATTAAAGTTTCCGCCTCTCCGCAGTCGTCACTTATGAATTATAATAACTGACGTTTTAAAAAAAAAAATAAATAAAGGATTTTTTTAATGTGTTACTCAATCTAAACAGAAATCGAGAGTGTGTGATTTGGGGTCAAGGAGGGAAGTTGTTCAGCCTTATGAAGAAGAGAGAGTAAGTACCAATTATTTACACTCGGTTTAGACGATTCCGGATTTTTTCAAATTGTTCGCTGTGATTTAAATCAGCTGATTGTGAGATAAGTTTCTACGCTTAGTTCAACCAGCCTACTCTGTAGCAAAATTTGATCCGATGTGTTGATTTCTTCTGTTTTTGGTGCTGAAATCTATTGCAACTACCCACTACAAAAATTATAACACACTTTATTATTTAAGATTATTTTTCAATAATATTATTTATTTATATTATTGGTTTTTGTTTCCTGCCACCAAAATACAAGTATCACAATTGATCTTTCCTTAAATAAAACATAATCTCGACTTCACAGAGCAAACATGGAATTGTCTAAAGAGAAAAATATATATGGTTTAGTTTACCAAATTTTACACTATTTTAAAAAAAAACATCAATTAATATATAATTCTTAATAATTCCCCAGGGTTCAGGGTAAGTTCTTTTTGTTACGAGAGTGTCAGAAATGGATAATAACTAAGCTTTACAAATACCAAAAAAATGTTAAATAAATTTGTTTATTTTTTCGTGTAGTATGTAGTTCCAGGAATGTCCATAAGAGAGCAGCATGCCTTTGTTTACTTTAAAAAACATGTGATTAAATGACTATTTTGTGTTCTATATCAACGTTCGGAATGCGTTTTCTTCTTGAACTATTAAACAAAATGTTTATATTACCTCGCTCCGTATGGTTCTTACTGGAATGAAGTTTTTTTATCTGGTGAGGTCCGTCTTGCGTTATAATTTCCTTACCGTCTGGCGCATTTTTCGATCGTCAACTGGAAGTATGGCGAAACCAGGTTGAATCATCATCAGGTTTTCTTTAACTGTTTATTAAGGAGTGTAACCATTTAATTTTGATAAATCATGGATGATTATATAGTGGTCATGTTGCTTGTTAATTTTGTATTAATTTTCACTCCTCCAAAGTTCCAAAAAAGGTTATTTTTATTATAATTGTAGTAGCATCATTTCTTCAACTCTATGGTTTCATTCCAAAAATTATTTATTAACAATACTTGTTATTCTCGTCACTCTTAGTAACCCATAGTATTTTTATTATACAGGCAGTTTGTAATTATTATAAATTTATATTTTATTTACCGAAAAATAATTCTTTTCCATTCCGGTTTCTTTATTAATTTGGTTTACATAATAAGTTTTTGTTCCTTTTCTTATGACCTTGTATATAAATATTTGATAATTTTATTATCTTTAAATAAATTTATATATATTTTTTATTAGTCTCTCATAGTATTCCTACACTGCACTACTTCCTGCTGCCATCTCCCTCATAGTATTATTTTAATTTTTTATTATCCTTTGATATTTAAAAGTTTTTATGTTTTTTAAAACTAACCCTGGGTTATTCTATATTATAACACCAATATTTTAAAAAATATAACATTAACTTATGTATAACAATTGGTTGTCCATACAATATAAATATTACAATAAATAAACAAAAATACAAAATCAGTTAGTAGTATTATAGCCTACTCTCATAGTTTTATAATTTCCAAACCTACAGCACAGTTCTGTAATAAGTTACCTTCACTTTTATTTTTTTTACCTCAATGGGTACACTATAACTCACTTTGCACCATATATCACTCGAATTGTTTATCATGTTGAGTGATATAATTTAATTTTGAGCGAGCCATAGGTTACCCATTTCTGACCTTGATGTTATTATGATTTAATTTATTGGGACCGGGTTATGTAACGTTACAATATCTACAATAGAATAACCTTGTAGCCTAATCATGAAAGGAAGGAGATTAAAAAAGGCACTTCTGTTATAATGTCCATAGGTACTTCTGTACAACTGACAGACTATTCATATTTACCTCATATACACTTTTTTAACTTTTAAAGTCTCTGGTGCTTCCACCATATTTTCGTTTCTTATGAATCACTGAAATAACATGATTGAACAAAGTTGGGAGTATCATACAACAAAGTTATATGCTTGATTTGAAGTAATTCACAACTAATTGAATTACTTCACCAGAGTAATCCAAACAACCAGTCTCTTGCGCACCGACATATTTTAGGAAAGTCATGATAACTGGCATAATGCAACATCCAACATAATGCAGCATTAGAAAATACAACTACTAACCTGGCTTGTTGACACATGTACAATACAAGAAATTATACTAATACAGTTTTCATAATATTTCATCTTTGCAATAGAATTTGTAATTTAGTTTGTACTAGTCCTCTCAATGGAGGTTTCCTATATATTAACCAACAACAACCCCAAAATCAATAAGCACAGCAGCAGAAAACAATCATAACAAAACAATAATTATATTGGTCAACACAATCTTTGGAAGTGAAAAGAGAAGGGAGGTTTATATTTTTTGTGTTGAATCAGAATGTGTACCTAAAAGAAAATCTATTACTTCATGTTTTTAAGTTATTGTACCTTGAAGTTATATATAATACCATGATAACGTTAATATTTAAAAGCTTGTTGCCAGTATTAGAACAAGTATACTTATTTACATTTGATTTCATATCTGATTAATGCACAATAGTATTATACATTAAAATGTTTTAATAGAGAATTAAAGTTTTATAAAAAATACTCATTTTTAGAAATCACTAATACAAATGATTTAATTTGTTCCTGCTGTGATGTAAATTAGTTGAGTTATTAACCCATGATTGAACTGTTGATAATTGACGATTCTTAGTGGATTAGTCAAAATCAAACTTGAAATCTGTGTAGGAATTCATCTGTAGTACTAGAGTTCATGCTGTAGGAATGAAGAAAACACATGAAAGTATGTCACTGATTTTCAAAGCTCTCAAGTACGATAAACACTGACAGTACATCTGTAGTAACCTTAAAGTTACTGGCTTTCTTGATTCCCACAGTGGCTTTACAAAATATTTTTGCTTTTTCTGTTCATGGAACTATCATGTTACAATGTACGGCACACACCAAAATATCGGTATGGAGAACCATACATGACTTCCATGTTCTAAGATTTATATTTAAAATCATTTACGAAATGAAATGTTTCCATAGAAACTACTTCTTTCCACTTATTGCTTCAGCCTTAACCACAGTACTGTGGTCACTAACGTATATCACCACACGTTATCGCACTCGATTTTCACTGATGATGGCAGTCAACGGCACTGCTGAAACATCTGGTTTTGCAGAAAACATTGGACTACGGCCAAACAGCCCGGGAAGGAATTTTAACAACAAACTACTACTTTGTTGCCGATAACGTAGTACACATATGAAAATTATCCCCTCCCTCTTCAACTATAATTTTCATTTATAGAAAATTACCCCCACCCCGTTCAACTAGCCTCTTCATTTATAGATATTTCATCTACGTTTCTACAGTGGATTATTAAGATCTTCTTATCAGGATACTTTATTTATAAAAATTAAGTACCTTACTCTTTTTACATCAAAAAATGTTTCAGGAAAAACTGCCCTTTCTCCGTAACCGATCTTCACCAAAATCAATAGGCCTTGAGTCTTCTACAACTCAGGCACATATGTAAAAAATTATTTGATCTGTTTAAATTTACGGCAGTTATCGTTCATCATGAAAAAATTTCTCTTGTTACAACATAAAATGTGGCAGGTAAACTACCCTTTTCCCTACACCGATCTTCACCAAAATCAACAGGCCTTGAGTTCTCTAGAATTTACGGATGTATGCAAAAACTTATTTGATTATGTTTGAATTTACGGCAGTTATCGTTCGTCATAGAAAAAATTACCCTTGTTAAAACATAAAACGTTGTAGGTAAACTACCCCTTTCTCTTAACTGATCTTCACCAAAATCAATAGGCCTTCAGTTCATTACAATTCAGGACCGTATGCAAAATATTAATTTAATTTAATTCTCTTTGAATTTACGGCAGTTATCGTTCGTCATGGAAAAAATTACCCTTGTTAAAATATAAAACGTTGCAGGTAAACTACCTACCACTTTCCCTTAACCGATCTTCACCAAAATCAACAGGCATTGAGTTCTCTAGAATTTAGGGACGTATGCAAAAAATTATTTGATTCTGTTTGTATTTACGGTAGTTATCGGTCATCATAGAAAAAATTACCCTTGTTAAAACATAAAACATTGCAGGTAAACTACCCCTTTCCCTTAACAGATCTTCACCAAAAACAATAGGCCTTGAGTCCTCTACAATCCAGGTCTGTATGCAAAAAATTATTTGATTATGTTTGAATTTGCGGCTGTTATCGTTTGCCATAGAAAAAATTCTACATACAGACAGACACACAGACACTTTCGAAAAATGACTTTTCTTCATGTTTTGAGGGTAGTACAATCAGAACCAGCCGTTATCTCGAACACGATTTTTTATGCCATCACCATACTTCCATTTCCTTATGGAACATGGAAGTAAAATATCGGTATGGAGAACCATACATGACTTCCATATTCTAAGATTTATATTTAAAATCATTTTCAGCCAAACAGCCAGGCTGTGCCTTACCTGCCTTTTTATTGCTGTATTAAATGAAAAATATTATATTACATTAAAATGAAAAAATTATAATTTTATTGCCTGGCAACAAAATTATTTTATTTTTAACAATTACCATTGTTTCAAAAAGTTTAAATAAATTTTCAAGTACTTTACGCTTGTTAAAACGTATAAGGTTGCAGGTAAACTACCCCTTCCCCTTAACCGATCTTCACCAAAATCGAAAGTCATTGAGACCTCTACAATTCAGGGACGTATGCAAAAAATTATTTGATTCTGTTTGAATTTGCGGCTGTTATCGTTTGCCATAGAAAATACGCTTGATAAAAAAACGTTGCAGGTAAACTACCCCTTCCCCTTAACCGATCTTCACCAAAAACAATAGGTCTTGAGTACTCTACAAATCAGGACTGTATGAAAAACATTATTTGATTCTGTTTGAATTTGCGGCTGTTATCGTTTGCCATAGAAAATACCCTTGTTAAAAAAACGTTGCAGGTAAACTACCCCTTTCCCTCAACCGATCTTCACCAAAAACAATAGGTCTTGAGAAATCTACAATTCAGGGCTGTATGCGAAACATTATTTGATTCTGTTTGAATTTGCGGCTGTTATCGTTTGCCAAAAAAAAAAAATTTCCCTTGATAAAAAAAACCGTTGCAGGTAAACTACCCCTTCCCCTCAACCGATCTTCACCAAAAACAATAGGTCGCGAGTACTCTACAAATCAGGGCTGTATGCAAAAAATTATTTGATTCTGTTTGAATTTGCGGCAGTTGTCGTTTGCCATAGAAAATACGCATGATAAAAAACGTTGCTGGTAAACTACCCCTTCCCCTCAACCGATCTTCACCAAAAACAATAGGTCTTGAGTACTCTACAAATCAGGGCTGTATGCAGAAAATTATTTGATTCTGTTTGAATTTGCGGCTGTTATCGTTTGCCATAGAAAATACCCTTGTTAAAAAAACGTTGTAGGTAAACTACCCCTTTCCCTTAACCGATCTTCACCAAAAACAAAAGGTATTGAGAACTCTACAATTTAGGGCTGTATGCAAATAATCTTTTCATTCTGTTTGAATTTGCGGCTGTTATCGTTTGCCATAGGAAATACCCTTGTTAAAACATAAAACGTTACAGGTAAACTACCCCTTTCCCTTAACCGATCTTCACCAAAAACAATAGGTCGCGAGAACTCTGCAAAACCGGGCTGTATGCAAAAAATTATTTGATTCTGTTTGAATTTGCGGCAGTTATCGTTTGCCATAGAAAAAAAATCTACAGACAGACAGACACACAGACACTTTTCGGAAAACGACTTTTTTTCATGTTTTGAGTGTAGTAGAATCAGAATCTGCAATAATCTCGAACACGATTTTTTTTGCCATCACCATACTTCCATTCCTTAAGGAATATGGAAGTAAAAGGGATTATTTCACTCTGACATAACAATATATTATGAATAATTTCCTGAGCGGCACCATTGGGGCTTATGAAGAATGATTTTGTCAAAGTATTAGAAAAGACAGTGAAGGTTTTAAATATATGACACAAGATTTTGTTTTGCAATCAAGTGAAATTAAACTAAAATCGTGTGTATGGAATCTCGAATTATAAAACTACTTCCTGACGATTTATATGATAACAAACTCAACCATACGGAACTAGTGGGACAGAAACCATTTAAAGATGTACAGGGGTCTACTTGGAAAGTAAAACAGACTGAGAATAATGAGAAAGCTTTTAGTGAATTATAAACAATTAGGCTGCACTGAAAATTCACTTTTTATACTTTCTTATCCTGGCTTTTTTGTCTCTTCCTTATTTGATGTTATAAGCAATGAACATAGAATAAGGTTTGCAAGGCACTACAAATAGAACAGAATTAACAAGTCAGATGGGACAAATCGATGATAAGTGACTTCAGATATTTTTTGTAAAGAGAAGACCTCACACTGCATAACAGAAAAAAATAAATTACAGCAAAAGAAAATTTTAAGTAATGGATAACAACTATTTTGATTGACAATTCAGAAAAAACAGATTAATCTCTTTGTTCTTGGGTTTAATTTTAAAAACACTTTCAACTTTTTAGACCGGTTTTTTTACTTCCATGTTCCTTAAGGAAATGGGAGTATGGTAATGGCAATCGTGTTCGAGATTATTGCAGATTCTGATTGTACTACACTCAAAACATGAAAAAAGGTCATTTTTCTAAAAGTGTCTGTGTGTGTGTCAGTAGATTTTTTTCTATGACAAACCAACAGAATCAAATAATTTTTTGCATACAGCCATGATTTGTAGGATACTCAAGACCTATTGTTTTTGGTGAAGATCAGTTAAGGGAAAGGGGTAGTTTACCAGCAACTTTTTTTTTTTAATCAAGGGTAATTTTTTTCTATGGCAAACGATAACAGCCGCAAATTCAAACAGAATCAAAAATTTTTTTGCATACAGCCCTGAATTGTAGAGTTCTCAAGACCTATTGTTTTTGGTGAAGATCGGTTAAGGGAAAGGGGTAGTTTACCTGCAACGTTTTATGTTTTAACTAGGGTATTTTCTATGGCAAACTATAACAGCCGCAAATTCAAACATAATCAAATAATTTTTTGCATGAAACTCTCAATTGAAGAGTTCTCAAGACCTATTGTTTTTGGTGAAGATCGGTTAAGGGGAAGGGGTAGTTTACCTGCAACGTTTTTTGTTTTAACAAGGGTATTTTCTATGGCAAACGATAACAGCCGCAAATTCAAACAGAATCAAATAATGGTTTGCATACAGCCGTGAATTGTAGAGTTCTCAAGACCTATTATTTTTGTTGAAGATCGGGTTAGGGAAAGGGGTAGTTTACCTGCAACATTTTAAGTTTTAACATGGGTAATGTTTTCTATCATGAATGATAACTGCCGTAAATTCAATTAGAATCAAATAATATTTTGCATACCTCTCTGAGCTATACAGAACTCGATGTCCGTTGATTCTGGTGTAGATCGGTTAAGGGAAAAAGGTAGTTTACCTGCAACATTTTATGGTTTATAAACGGTAATTTTTTCTATGATGAACGATAACTGAAGCACATTCAAACAGAATCAAATATTTTTTTGCATACATTACTCTATTGTAAAAGACTGAAAGGTTGTTGATTTTGGTGAAGATCGGTTAAGGGGAAGAGGTAGTTTACCTGCCACATTTTATGTTTTAACAAGAGTAATTGTTTCTATAATGAACGATAACTGCCGCACATTTAAACAGAATCAAATAATTTTGTGCATACCTTCCTCAATTGCAGATAACTCAAGGTTTGTTGATTTTGTTGAAGATCGGTAAAGGGAAAGGGGTAGTTTACCTGCAACATTTTATGTTGTAACAAGAGAACGTTTTCCATGAAGAACGAGAACTGCCGTAAATTCAAACAGAATCAAACGATTATTTACGTATGTGCCTGAGTTGTAGAGGACTCAAGGCCTATTTATTTTGGTGAAGATCAGTTAAGGGAAAGGGGTAGTTTACCTGCCACTGTTAATGTTTTAACAAGAGTATTTGTTTATATGATGAACGATAACTGCCGCACATTCAAACAGAATCAAATAATGTTTTGCATGCACCCCTGAATTGTAGAGGAGTCAAGACCTTTTGATTTTTGTGAAGATCAGTTAAGAGAAAGGGGTAGTTTACCTGCAACATTTTATGTTGTAACAAGAGAAGTATTTTCATGACGAACGATAACTGCCGTGAATTCAAACAGAATCAAATAATTTTTTACATATGTAACTGAGTTGTAGAAGACTCAAGGCCTTTTGATTTTGGTGAAGATCGGTTACGGGAAATGGCCAGTTTACCTGAAACATTTTTTGTTGTAACAAGAGTAAAGTACTTAATTTTTATAAATAAAGTATCCTGATAACGTAGATGAAATATCTATAAATGAAGAGGCTAGTTGAACGGGGTGGGGGTAATTTTCTATAAATGAAAATTATAGTTGAAGAGGGAGGGGATAATTTTCATATGTGTACTACGTTATCGGCAACAAAGTAGTAGTTTGTTGTTAAAATTCCTTCCCGGGCTGTTTGGCCATAGTCCAATGTTTTCTGCAAAACCAGACGGTTCGGCAGTGCCATCTACTGCCATCATCAGTGAAAATTGAGTGCGATAACGTGTAGTGGTATACGTTAGTGACCACAGTACTGTGGTTAAGGCTGAAGCAATAAGTGGAAAGAAGTAGTTTCTATGGAAACATTTCATTTCGTAAATGATTTTAAATATAAATCTTAGAACATGGAAGTTACGTATGGTTCTCCATACCGATATTTTTTTTTATCAAGAGTAATTTTTTTCGATAGGAAACGATAACGGCCCCAAATTCAAACAGAATCAAATAATGTTTCACATACAGCCCTTAATTGTAGAATTCTCAAGACCTATTGTTTTTGGTGAAGATCGGTTAAGGGAAAGTGGTAGTTTACCTGCAACGTTCTGTTTTAACGAGGGCAATTTTTTTCTATGGCAAACGATAACAGCCGCAACTTCTAACAGAATCAAATAATGTTTTGCATACATCCCTGAATTTAGAGAACTCAAGGTCTTTTGATTTTGATGAAGATCGGTTAAGGGAAAGGGGTAGTTTACCTGCAACGTTTTATGTTTTAACAAGGGTAATTTTTCCTATGATGAACAATAACTGCCGTAAATTCAAAGAGAATCAAATAATTTTTTGCATACGATCCTTAATTGTAAAGAACTGAAGGCCTATTAATTTTGGTGAATATCGGTTAAGGGAAAGGAGTAGTTTACCTGCCACCTTTAATGTTTTAACAAGAGTAATTGTTTCTATGACGAACGATAACTGCCGCATATTCAAACAGAATCAAATAATCTTTTGCATGCATCCCTGAATTGTAGAGGACTAAAGACCTATTGATTTTGGCAAAGATCAGTTAAAAGAAAGGGGTAGTTTACCTGCAACATTTTATGTTGTAACAAGAGAAATTTTTTCATGACGAATGATAACTGCCGTAAATTCAAACAGGATCAAATAATTTTTTACATATGTACCTGAGTTGTAGAAGACTCAAGGCCTATTGATTTTGGTGAAGATCGGTTACGAGGAAAGGGTAGTTTACCTGAAACATTTTTTGTTGTAACAAGAGTAAAGTACTTAATTTTGATAAATAAAGTATCCTGATAAGATCTTAATAATCCACTGTACAAACGTAGATGAAATATCTATAAATAAAGAGTCTAGTTGAACGGGGTGGGGTAATTTTCTATAAATGAAAATTATAGTTGAAGAAGGAGGGGATAATTTTTATATGCATACTACGTTATCGGCAACAAAATAGTAGTTTGTTGTTAAAATTCCTTCCCGGGCTGTTTGGCCGTAGTCCAATGTTTTCTGCAAAACCAGATGTTTCAGCAGTGCCGTTGACTGCCATCAGCAGTGAAAATCGAGTGCGATAACGTGTGGTGGTATACGTTAGTGACCACAGTACTGTGGTTAAGGCTGAAGCAATAAGTGGAAAGAAGTAGTTTCTATGGAAACATTTCATTTCGTAAATGATTTTAAATATAAATCTTAGAACATGGAAGTCATGTATGGTTCTCCATACCGATATTTTCTAACAGTGGTAATGATTTCTTGTTTAGCAAAACAACTAATGAAAATAATAGTTTTATTGAAGAGTATAACATGCGCGTGCACGCGCTTATGCACAAAGTTTTGTTTCTGTCTCCACCAACTAACCTGATAATTTTACCACTAAGCTTAACAGAAAAGCAAAGGAAAAAAAGAGTTGAAAACAACAGGAATGTGTTAAGCTCTTGGGGTGATAACCTTACAGAATTACAGAAATTTACCTTGTACCGTAAAATATGTCTAATACGTAAAGCCTGTCCCATTGAAGTATCTGTGACACGACGATTACTCAACTTTAAAGGTCGTGTCACTGGATCTGGTGGCGGCACTAAAAACTTCTGCCGTATCCTGGCAATTACCTTTGGATCATCCATTGCAATGTCTGGGCCATTTAAAATATTACCTACACAAAACAAAACTATATAAAAAATGTGCAACTAAAATTATACAGCTATATATAAAATTTCTCTACATATATAAATATATTTTAGAATGTGCTGATATGCCAGTTTAATAAAACAAACCGTTTTCTAGTTTTAAAACATTTATTATAAGAAACTACATTATTAAATTTTGAGAAAAGGCAGTTTGTAAATAATAAAATAATATATAAAAAATAGAAAGAAATTAATCTTAGACAACAGATACCTTATTGTATTTTAAAATAAATGTCCTACTGAATATATATTATTGTATTTTGATTCCTCTATAGTTAATTCTAATAATTAACTTTTCCCAAAATTACTTTCCCATTCTAATTTTCCTTTTTCCAAATGAAAGACAGTAAACTCACATTTTACACGTTCATTGTAAAATATATATTTTTTGTGCACAATACATGCGTGTAAACACAGGGGTATGATGCATGAAAAATTAATAAAGGCAATGGGTGTGGCTTGTTAGTTTAAGGTACTCAGTTATTCACATGCACAATTTGTTTCGTTTGGAAAATTGGAACGTATCAATTTTTTATAAGATACCCTCTGTGTGTGTGTGTGTGTGCACGCGCGCGCGCGCGTGCGTGCGTACATTCGTTTGTACGCGTGCACATACATGTGTGTGTAAAACAAACTTGCATAAAGTAGTAAAGAAGAAATTGCAGGAAAAAATATATGCCTTAAAACATGTATAGATTAGAGAAAACAAACTGAGTGATTATAAAGTAAAATAATGACCTAGTCAAACAAAAAATATGAAGAAAGAAGTATAAATGTCATTAAAGTGAATTAATTGGACACACATCTGCACACTGAAAAAATGTTTATTTGCTTAGTTTGCAAGGAAACTGCAAGTAAAGTGTAAATTTACTTAGTCTGCAAGAATTATGGATCTTTACAGCGGCAATTAATTTTTATTGTCTTCATGGTACTACTCCAAATGCTGCTTTCGGTAGAAAACAAAATTATGTTAACTTTAACAGAGGCTCGTATTACAATTTCAGAATGATATAGAAAAGACATTTGCATAGTTTGCTAAACCAAGTTTGTTAATTGATTCCCCATTCTAATTTTAACATACCTAAACAAATGATAATTTTATACGATACTACTCTAATTCTATGCGTGCAAAACATTTGTGACTGCTTCTGTTCATCTAATAGGAAATAATCTCTAGAGAAAATTTCTGTCCCTTCTGGGCACAGATGAAAATGAAATGGAGTTGTGATTATGCAATAAGTAGACACAACATGTAATTCAGTGACAGAAAATCACATTCTCTTCACTAACACAAGTATCTACAGTGTAATTATTTATGTTGCTGCATTTCTCAGCTGTTCACTATAAATACTTGACTACACTTACTGACAGTTAACAGTTAGGGCTGTGGTTCTCAACCTTTTCAAGTCCAGGACCCACCTTGAAGCATATTACCCTTTGTGGGACCCATAAGCGTGGGCACCAGTAGAATTACTTGTAGGAGTGTGCACCAAGTTTATAATCTTATTTTCTCTAACATCAAATACTTTAGGCCCTCTTAAATGTTGAACATCAGAGAAATGCTAGTAAAAAGCAATGGTAGAGGGCGAATAACAAAAATGTAGAGTTTATACTGTAACGGGCCTATTTTGGGGTAATAAAGCAATTTGTATTTTTTTTTTTATAAATAAATAACATTTTTTAAATAATAGGGACAAAATTTATAACCGAAAGGTAAATTTATTGGTGGTGATGAAAACAACCGTGGCAGCACTGCTGTTGACTGTATACGTGACAATTATCCATAATATTTTGTAAACAAGTGAAAACAACCGACAAATTGTGCCAAGAGCAGTTTCAAGGACATACACAACGGTAAACACATTATGTAACAGCGTAAACAAGTTATATAACCACATCAGACCATCTGACGTAAGTATATACGTCAGAGACGCACCTTGTTGTGGAATGCGGTCATGTAACGAAAGCAGTCTGCTGGCGGAGTGATACAAACTCTAAAACAATAAGAATTGGACATATAACGACGGGGACGTCATAAAATAGTACCGTTGGCTGAGTGCCAGTCTCATCTCATCACTCGCGCGAGTGGTACCTATTCAAAGTTTCGAAACGTAAGTGCGGGCCCGCAACATATAAAAAATGTGAAGTAAAATTTAAAAAAAATGCAAAAGTAACTAACAGTTTTTGTTTCTTCATTATAAGAACAGTTTTTTTCGGAAATTATTCATTTAAAACTGACAATGTGCGCGTAAAAATGTGACACCGTCAACTCAACTGAACTCAAGTAGCAACGTCAACTCAAGTAGCAATGCATCCATTTTAAAATTTTAACAAAGGTGTCTTTTTTCAAAATTAAGTACATAATGGGGAAATAAATTTTAATAAAATATAAAATGAGAGCTCTCCTGGTATAAAAAATAACTGTGTGTGTATGAGTGAGTGAAATTACGTAAATTAAGAAGGCTGGTTTGTGTGTATAAAAATTAGTGCTATTTAATATCTTGATTCTTTTTGGGTAATTAAAAGGTTTATACTATGTTTCAATTTTATTTTATGTGGTTTTTTAGATAATGTGAGTTATTGTATAATAGCTGAAGGAGGTAAAGAGGTAGTTTGTCAATGATCTTTGAAGTTAAAATGATGAGAATACCTAAGTGTTATTAAAACGTAATTATGGGAAACAAAATAAAGTTTTCTTTATTTTGAACAACCAATTCTGATCTCCTGTTCGCCTAAAAAGAACCCCAAAAAATGGTAAGGACATATATTTTTTCTATATACGTAGTTGGCAGTACAAGATGGCGATTGACAAAGTTAGACCGTACAAAGTAAATATAAACACAAAATCAATCAGGTTTTATTTATTTTGTTAATTACAAACAAAATTGAACATAACAATACTATGTACAAAGTGAGGTGAATTTAAATTGTTAAAACAATATTTATCTTGGTAATTTAAATGTAATAAGTTTTTAAGACATAGTAAATAAATTTTCATTCCCGACTTTGCAACCCACCAAAAGCTCCCTCGGATCCACCAGTGGGTCATCCCCCATAGGTTGAGAAATGCTAAGTTCTTTTTCTTCTCTAGTGGTACAGCATTATATTATGATGGTACAGCATTATATTATGAGTTTTGTACTGTTCTGAGACATTACCAATGGCTACTGTTCTTTACCATCATTATCCAAAGAATAATACCTTAAGCATGGTTTCTAATACCCATCATTCTTAAATGTTCTTTTATCTCATTGTATCACAACATAAGCCTCCACTTTTCTCTTTTCCAAACCTGAATTTTCCATAATAATTTGTTCTCTCTAGTTCATTTTCCTGACCAGGTGGGTTCAAATTCAGTTTACTTAAGTTACACTGACTTTGCAAACACATATATATATTGAGGTGCCAAGTCAGGGGTTTCTTTTGGTCTTTCAATTGTTTAGTAGATTGAAATCTTACATTTGTCAAAAGCCTAGTTTTAAAGTTGCTTGGCAGCCACACTTGACATAATAAGTCTCACTCTGTTGTCATCAGATACAGTATTTCCCTTAAATTAATTGTGGATAACAATTAAATGAAGTGTTCTACTCTGGCATTAAATGAAGATGCTAATACTGATAACAGGTGGCATGCGTGATCTATGGACGTATACTACAGTTACATATTTTCCAAATGGTTCAATAGTTTTTCTGAAGACCTATCTTAGAAGACCACCCTTTATCTGAAGCTCCTCTCAGAAGCATCTTCTGTCACTAAAGATTCCTTTTCCTCATAGTCATAAATTCGTGTAAATACCCTAGGTTGCTATTAATAAGGTACAGTAATAAGTCTGACATAAAATCAGTTAATTCTCGAAGAACTTGTGAGCAGTAAAATTATGTAATTGGTTGTAACATATCAATACATGTACAGAATTTCGAGTCTGCTAAAAAAAATTGATTACATAACATAATAATCATAACCATCATCAATTCGACCCATGAATGACACCTTCTGCTTTTGTTCTCAAAACAAATTCTCTTAATTAACTATCTGACATGCTTTCTGCAGTCTTGTCTACAAGGTATCCAGTTTAGGAGATTTCTATTACCAAACCAGTTTCTTTTCTTCCCATTCACTAACCACTGTCTAACAAAGTGATATAATAGTTTTGTAGCAATTTTGTAATGCTGGTACTATAGCATGTAAATTGGAGGATAAATTCCCTTCTTTTTTGATGAGGACACTCATATGGTGCCACCAGTACTCTATAATAGATTTATCAAAAAACAATATAGGATATAACTGAAGTTCATTAAATTGAGAATCCAATTTAGACACAACAAGATGGTACCATCTCCCACATAGCAAGAGTTTCTTTTGATGTTCTCAGAGAAGTATTTCCCCAATATCTCATTTCTCGTTATGGTGACATTCCAGACTCTCCATGACCATCCTACCTCACCATGTATGATTTTTTCCTATGTAGTTATCTCAAAAATAATAAAGTCTTTAATAGGGGTCTTTAATTGATTGATCTCCATGATGCTATCCAGCACGAAATTGTAGCAACACCATGTGAATAATCATAGAGCAATGAGATGTTTCAGTCAGCCTAAATGGCCAAGAAAGGAGGAGAAACATTTGGATGACTTAGTTTCCACCTGACTACAAGATGTCAACAGCCAAAATGGTATGAGTAACGCTTCCCTTCTCCATGAATAATCTCTTCTGCATGAGAGAATCCCCATCTCTTCATATATTATAACAATACTAATTTTGAAACAGTTACGAAACTGTCAGATCATTCTGCCGGTTTTCACACATACACATTGTAGTGTGACAGATATAAGCATAATATTGAATGGCAATTGATCATTAGAATAATAAAGTTATAATATTTAAATTTGGAAGAAAGCATTAAGTTTAATATAAATAGATTAATTCATAGCAACTGTGGAAAGAAATCATTATTATAAAGAAAATCCAAGTTCAAGTAAAAGGAGTTACTAGTGATGAGTCATCCAAGACCAGTCTCATAACCAAAGGTTTTCAAGGTATAACCCAGGAAGGTAAAAAAGTAAATAATAAAGCAGTACTGAATATGACCAAACCCACAACGAGGGAGAATAAATAGAATAGAAACCCTAAAATAAGCCAAGATCAACCAATACAGGTTGTGTATTTCTGAAATAAAGAAGAAGATGGAGAAGATCCCAAGAAACCTGATGGCAACAAGAAGAAGATGGAGAAGATACCAGTCCCAGAAGGCAGGAGAAAAGAACACTGAAGAAAGAAGAAGAGGGCAGCATCCTGAAGAAGATGTCATGCTCTTATAAAAGACACCCAAATCCCTATATCCCCAAAATAAATATCTAAAAATAAAAGTATAACGAAATAAAAACCACATGTATATAAATTTAAGAGAGAGGAGTGTATAAAGTAAAAGTTTCCTGTGAACTAAGATGAAACAATAATATAGTACCCATGGAACAAATCTCCATTGAAAAAACGCTAACCAATTTATTATGTTAATAAGACTATACGACCATTTAGCATTAACATAATATATAAGTGCAAAGTGAACCAGTGATAGTTTTGGGTATTATAAAAAAAATGAACCTTGTGTTTCATTTTTGGCAATCACAAACATTGGATGCAATGAAATATGCATTTTTCAATGACTTAAAATATGTACTGTGACAATATGTTGTTCATAAGACATGAATCTGTTTAAAATAACATTTTGTTTTACATGAAAAAAGAAAAACAGAGTTCATAATACCTTTTGAACAATTAATACTATTTATTTGTTAATGACAGGGTACAATTCCCCAAAGACAATGTAAAAGACGGTATAAAAACTGTAGAATCCTACTTATAATAATAGTTAGAAATAAGAATATAAATATAAGGTTTTTTAATGTATATAGTACAAGAATGTTTAAAAATGTTTTAGATATAAGGCCATTTGTTTGGGTCTGAAACAACTAACATCAGAACTATAAAAATAATTACCACTTGTAAATAGTAGAGAGTAATTAAGATGTTAGTTAGTACAAAACCTTTGTTGTAAACCATATTTACATGTTGGAAATGGGAATTTTGTTGCAAAATGTCTGATTTGAAGACAACCATTTATTTAAAAAAAATGTTCTTTATTCTGTTTAACTATTATTTGTATTGTAACCAATACTAATTGTTTTTGTGTAATTTGAAAACATGTTTAATTTATAATACTATTTGTAAAAAGTCAGAGAGGGTATCACACATCATATATTGTTTGTAAATTATTTTGTAAGAAAAATTGTTAAAAAATCATAGGCCAAAAGAATGGAAACCAAACTTCATCAAAACAGAGAAATTGCTCAATTAAATGCAAATAAACAAAAGGGGTTTAGACAAAATAAACTTGAGATCATGCCATATAATTGCACATACCATTTAGAGAGATTTTAATAAATTATATTCAGAATTATGAATAAAAACGAAAATGACTAAACTCAGAAATTTAGACATGGGAGTCATATATTTCAGAATAATGTTTCAGAATACAACTAATTCAATTAATTACCAGAAAATAAGGGAATAGGAACCTTTTAATACAATATAGGATTATTAATATTAAATATAACTGATAAAATGGCTGAATTTATATAATGACAGGAAGTAAATTTTAATGTTTTGACCTTTCAGAGTATACCTAACTGAAAGTGTAATTACTATTTTTTGGACAGAAAACACTATAAAATGGCATTATTTAATCTGAAAATAACCAGAATGAACTGAAAGATTAATTTAAATCAAATCTAGTGAATAAAATTGACAAATAACCAAAGTTTAGGCATTCATATAGTGAAAATGTAAAAATGTATACAGGATGTGAAAATATTTTTGAACAATGTTAAGGATAATATTATATGGGCTAAGAGTTTAATTGAAACTGAAGGAAACAGTTAGTTAATTATTGGTAGTTGAACGGTTAACATGACATACGTTTAATAACGTGGATAACCTAACCTATAATCGTCATACAAGCGAGTGTATAGTGAGTTATTGTGAAATCGCGAGTGACTTGTAAAATACTTCTGAAACTATCATATTATAACAGAAACGATCAAGTAACACTCCATAACACAGAACAATATAAATCTACTCCGAAAAACACCATAAAACACTAGAAAACTGTATAATACATTAAACCAAATTAGTGACGGAATCGGAGAAAGTGTTTGAACTAATAATTATACAGATACACTAAATACAACCCAGAATCACTACACCAGTCACTACACAACATATAACAAGAGATTTGCGGACACGAGAACAGAAATATTGCGTCAAAATACATTATTTGGAATGCAGCAGCAACGAGCAACATTTTCATCGACTTGACGGCAGCCATCTTTCTTTGACAATCCCAGTGCCTCTTCTTGGTTCAGCACAGCTGTTTGGTGAAAACAATTATTATATTTACAATTTATTATTCAATGTCTGTGTTTATTAATAACTATTAATTTGATTGTAACGTTATACTTTTTAAATATTAGCCCGATTTCTCTGACTTTGGTAATAACTGGCTGTTTAAAGAACCCTATATAATTTTTATAACATATACTTGTAACTTTTTTCGATATCCTGAGAATCGATACTAATCGATAAGAGTCAATATTGCTGTTACTTAATAAAACATTAATACTTTTCAATACTTAATAGTTCTTTATTTCTTCAATAATACTAATTACCAATAATATAATTCTAATTGATAATCTACAAGGACTTTACCACCCGTAAGTGAAGATAACCTAAAAAATAGAAAGGTAAACAAATATCGATTGGTTTACAGACAGTCTTATGAGTGGTGATAGATTATTTAAATTATACTAAAACTTTAATAAAAATTTTCAGAAGAGCATTACACTGTTTAAAACTTCACAGCCCTATATTAATTAATTGATCCTAATTAATTAATTAATAAAATTAAAATTTTTTATTATTTTTTTTATAAACATAATTTTTTTTTAATTTTCTTCAAAACAATAATTTTTGTTTTGAAACTTTCGGTGAAGCTGAGCATATATATTTCTTCATCAACTTTACGCTACTCGACCGGTCTTGCTACCATTGGGACTCGACCAGCTGGGAAACTTAAGGAAGTGTTTCAGGCCAGTAAGACGTCGAGAGCCACACCAATTAAACATATTACATTGGACTTGATTACATCGGAGTCACATACTCCACAATAGCAGTATATCATCAACACACAACACACATCTATATTTATTTAATTTGTATTATTACAACATGCACGCACGCACACGCGCGCGCACACACACACACACACACACACAGAGTCACTGTTTCCCATATTTCTGCAGTCATTTTAAAAACTCTTTGTTTTTTTTTTTATTTATACTTAATGATTTTTAACAGTAGTTCGTCTCTTGTATTATTTATTTATTTTAAACTTTCTGAAAGTCTTGGATACAGTACAACCTATTGTTGATTTTCAGAATCTCATCTGAAGCTTTCAATTTTCTTTAATAACTATAATAATTATGAATCACATCCATGTGGTATAACCGACAAAAAAAAAATAGAAATAAGCACTGAATTTTTATAACTACACTTTCTTACTTTGATTTCAATAAAAAGTATACATATATTATACAGGCCCAGATTTCTCACTAGGCACGTGCCTAAGAGCAGCTGGCTCAGGGGGGTGGGGCACGAGGTGAAAAATTATTTGTTAAAATTTCATGTTTTCGGTTTTTTAATTACAGTATTTGTATTGCACATTTGCATTATGGCCAAATTGAAGAAAATGGTTTTGAAATAACCTTTAATTATAGCATTGAAAACACGGTATTGACACTGGGCCTATCAATAGCGGTGGTCGGAGCGGAGCACGGTGGTCGTATATACAGGTCTGGACGCTCCGTTGAAATTCTTGTCCGCTTGTTTGCCGACTAAAATAGTTTGTTTCGATATCGCTTGGGGCGCCTCGCTCTAGAAGTCAATCCCTACTGCATATGATCATATATTCAAAGCATAATAGAGAATGTTGTTTAAATGAAGGGAAGAACTTGATACATTTAATTTAGTTTTATATTTCACAATTCCATCACATTTCCCTTTTAGATTTAAGATCAAATGAGATATTTGCAACAGAGATAGTTGAAATGACTATTTTCAGCAACTTTTTTTCAGTAGTCAAGGAGAACTGAATATATAGAAGTTGTTGGGGGGGGGGCTAACAATAGTGCCTAGGGGTGGCAGGACACCTAAATCCAGGCCTGATATTATAAACTGGCAGAGGTATTCTTCGATCATCAAAATGGGTTTTAACTGAAACTTAAAGTATTCACAAGATATAAATATTTTATATCTTGAGGTAAAGTCTTTATAAATATTAAATAATCAGTAATTTTTTTTTTTTTTTTTTTTTTTAGAAACTTCATTTTTTGTTTTGAGCTCGTATTCTGCTTTCTTGTTATCCTGTTGATGCCTACACTTTGGTACTGCTACACTTTTTATAGAATTTAATTTAATTGGGTTCTTAGAGAAAGGTAACCTAATTTTTGTGGAATAAACTCAATTTATAATTTAATCATACCCAGTTTTTTTTTGTATTGAGTAAATACAAACTTAAAGACATGTTATTTTGTTTCAATTTATTTTACTTTTACAATCACTCGCTTTCCACATTCACAAACCTTTAAATATGACATCATGTGATGAGTAAATGAGTAAATAATAAATGCTACTTGACTACTTAAATAGTACTAAAGCCTCCACCATCTCCCTCTCTCAATGCAATGATAATCTAATGAATAATGATCTCTCAAATTATAAACTATGAGGTGTAAGTAAGATAACATAATGCGATAATGCATACACGATGGTAAAACAGAGTTCAATTAAGGCAGAATGCATCCTACTACCTCATAATCTCAACATCCTACTATCTCATAATCTCATACACACCATACGTGTGCTCTGCTTTTCTATGTTTCAATCAAGTATAAATCAACTGTCATTCTTTAATTTATATTATAAATCGACAATGATGCAAAGAGTTTCTGAAAAATGTGAAGAAGGTGACATTAAAAAATATTTGTAGAAATTTGCTAGTACTGTGTTGAAACAATACATTATATATACTTTTATATGTGTGCGCACACACTAGCACGCATGAAAATAAGTAGTGTGTGTGTGTTTCAATACCGACAACTTTTACTAAGAATAATATAATGACTAAATCAATATCACATTTTTTTGCTACAAATGGTTTAGTATTTTGCCCTTACATATTCAGTTCATGAAACAGTATAGCACTGTATTAACATTCATTAATAAAACAAAATCATCTAATAAAAAATCTCTCTCTCTCTCTCTCTCTCTCTCTCTCTCTCTCTCTCTCTCTCTCTCTCTCTCTCTCTCTCTCTCTCTCTCTACACACACGCATGCACACACGTACACAGCTAGTTTCATAACATCATAACAAATAATTAGAAATTCATACAATGGGTCATTCCATGTCAAATCAACAAATGAAAGTATGATTTTCAACCTTACCCTCTTGGATTTAATTGAAATTAAGTATGCATGTAGTACTCATAAATAGTAACACAAATCAATTTTTTCACATTTTTCTGCTCAAAAATGTAAAAAATATCAAATTTTTGACTTGCGCAACAATATTGATTTGTTCACAACTTGTGTTCTAATTAAGCTAGAACAATGACATTGAGTTCATTTGAAAGCTCGTTTAAAGGGCTTTCATATGATATAAAACATAATTAGTTGAAAATATATATACATATTTTTTATAAACACATCATTATTGAATTTACTGAATTTTGAAAAACTGTATTTTTAAAATTCTCAAAAAATATTGTAACATCACAAGATGTCACCTAACCTAAGTGTATGTTATTAGATTTTATGAAAACAGAACAACCATGTAAATAGGTATATAATAGTAGAAATAACCAAGAAAGAAGAAACCAAGAAAGAAGAATGAAGCAGAAGTGCCACATGAAACAGTAACCCAAGGGCTGTTTGACACTACAACTAGACTGAGACTAAAACGAACTAATGGACAGAATAAATTTACATTCAGCTGTCAATTCAGTAAATAGTTGATGTAAACCGAATGTCATTTGTAAACCAAAAAATGAACTAATGAGCAGTTAAATACTGTGAAAGCAGAATCAGCATTTTGCTGATAATAGATGTGACAATGACCCGTAGATTATGAACGCCAAAACCAATGTTAACTATGGCTACACAGTGAGAACTAAGATGTATTTCAGCATCAAATAGATTTGTTGGAAAAGAGAACTATTTATAAAAGAGAATCTTATACAAATAAGATGTCTCCACAATTTACCGAATTGAGAACCGATAGGCATTATTAAGGCCAAATTTCAATGTAGGCGATATGCCTTAGCAAGCTTAGACCAAACAGTAGTCAGTAAAATGGCTATCGAGGATTATCACAAGTGTAAACTAAAATGCACAGAACTATGGTTATGCCTTGACATAACAAGAAATGTTATTAAAACGATAGGTTTAATCATAATTTTAATTGTTAAATAGTAGCTTAAAACAAATTAGCGTGAAACTAAATGTCATAGTCAGTAGGATCATTTATTACAATTTATAGAGTTAAGGTGTACAAGTAATGTTCAGCAAAAAACGTCAGTACAGCATTAATGGTGTTAGCGCATAAACATTTGATTAATAAAATGTTATGTGAATACAAGCAAGGTTAACCAAAAGTGTAAAATCGGCGACTCATAAAGAGCAGACGACAGTAAGAATAATGTACCCGAACGTTGGTTTTATAACAATGTCGGTCAAAGTGAAAGTAATTCAAGAACGAGTGATATCAAATTAAAGGAAAAAGAACAATCTTTAATTTGATAGTAATATTAACCCAATCGAAACTGTATTTAGTGCGGGAGAGATGTTAGCATCATTCTAAAAATGTACATCGGGAAACTGTTTATAAATAATAACAAGAACGACAACTAGTTACCACCACGACATTTGACGGTTAGAAAAAGCCGTTATCAACTGTCAAAAAGTGACACGTCACACCGACACACCTACCAAAGCCAATCAGAAAATTAGTTAGTAATCAACATTTTTACCTAGAGCCGATCAAAGAGAGGGCTATATAAAGACAAACCAGCGAATTTTGAGACAGACCTTTACTAACTAGCATGCAGCACAGACGTGTGCCCGTCATCTTCACGTTTTTTAATAACACTTAGCGTCAGTTACATAGCACATTGGAACCAATAGTTCAACAACAAGAAACGATTACTTCGAGTTCATCCACAACCAACAACAGTGATTAAGTGCAGTTTCATTTTAATTTTGTGCGGGAATAACGAACAGAAAATAATTTATTATTATTATTCACGATCCATTTTAATCAGAAGAGGATCGCATTATTCTGTTCTTGTGCGAATTTAGTGCCGAAACCAAGTAATCATTATAATCCGATTACTTAAGTGATTAACAAGTTTTAATTAAATAATTAAAACTCAGAAGGTAAAAGTGCAATCATTATTAATCTTGATCTGAGTGCCATAACCTGTACTTTTTGCAACAATAACCTGTACTGACGCAAAACACAAAAACATTATTTAAGATTACACCACGTCTCGATTTATTATACAAATTTGTTATTAGTAATTAAGCTATATGTTAGTTGTAAGGGTTCTCACTTGATAAATATTGTCACTAAAAAAGCAAGCGTTGATGAAACGCGCGATCTTTCAACAGATCGTTTTTTTTTAATTACTTTGCAAAAGTAACCTAAAACTTTGTATATCAAAAGGATTATTGGATATTGTGTAGGCATAATTGTTTTCTTTCGTGTCTCAAAGAATTCACAACTGAGATAATCATAATTTTAATATTAAAAAATAAATAGTATCTGGACTTAACCAGATTTATAATTCATGTCCTGAGCAAGCCGTATAAGGCCCATAATAACTGACTTTTAATTGTACAACTTTGTATGTTTACATTATGTTTATTTTTTTGAATTCACTATAAGGGTGTAAATAAACCCATTATTAACAGCACCACCTGATTTTGATTTATTTCTATAGGATAATTGAATATTTTCTTTTAATAAGCTTAAACAACCTTCTGTTGTGTTTAACATATTGGAATAGCATTGCCAAAAGGTGGTACTCAACTATTTTAAATTTTCTAATCATCCAGTAATATTGTGCGTGGGTTTTACACGGGATTTTCCCTAAATAAATCCGTGTGGCGCCCACTAATTAATAAACAAGGTAACATAACCTTGCAACCAAAGGGAGTTGGTGATTGTAAGCTGAGTTGACAGTTTAGTGAACTTCTAGTAAACACAATCAGGTACGTAAAAGCATATGTTTGTTTATGATATTGTCCAGACTTTACAACACGTGACATACTCAGACTACCTGCAACCTGGAGAAGAAGTTTCTACTACCAGTTTCAACCAGACGACAACTATTATCAAGCAACCAACTGCTATACTTCATGTTTTAACTTAAGTTAATCTAGCATTTAAGTATAATCAACTTCACTATTTTATTTATTTAATACAAGAGAATTTTTTTAAAACAAGTATAATTAAGACATTGTAAACAGTGTGAGTAACTTTGAATGTTTTATTTTAAATTACTTTACTACATTAGTCACCTTCAGTTAGAAACAACCATTCTCAACATTCAGTTACATCAAAAGAACACTTCACACATAGTTAAACTTTGTTTTAACGGGACTTTTAATATTTTGACCACGAATTTAATAAGTTTAAACAACAACAACACTTTTATTTTATTTCAAGTTACTTGTAACCACACACGTTTTCATTTTATTACAAATAGGTTAGACCAACCGTGTGACCTCTAAACGGAATTTAAACATTATTTTAATATAATTACTGTAAACAAATAAACACAATCAGTTTGAATCAACCACTAATAATCGTTTTCTTATAAATTGACGCATACAACTCGGGGCATTAACATTAACTTTAAAACATAACCCCGAATCCCGTTTGGTTATAAATTGGCGCACCAACTAGTGTGGCTTAAAAAATATTAAATAAATATATTTTTTATATTTTATATTAGCCCGGTAGACACGAAAAAATTAACATGCCGCACACCCACCAATACGATACAAGATATAAGGACAGTAGGGTAGGAGAGATGCAACGGGATGTAGATACATACGAAGAGCAACCCACAGACGAGATGGGAGTTATTACAATCAATAATATCGAAAATAGTGCCGACGAAATACCTCATGTAGAACCAGAGATGGAAATAATAGTCAGCGACCAACCGAACAAAACAACAGAAGGGACGAGGATGGAGAGTTGATGATGAGAATGATGGAACAGATGACGAAAAATAATGACTCGATGAACAAAAATCTGGAAGCATTGAAGGAAGACAGCCAGAAAAATATGGAAGCATTACAGGAAGATGGTAGGAAATCCCGGGAAGAGAACCAAAGAAATATTGAGCTATTGAATAGAAATATAGAGTCGATAAAGGAGGACCTAAATAAAAGGATTGACGATACTCATAAGTCTATAGACGCGCTGAACAGTAAAATCGACGATAACCGTCAAGCCATTAGAGAAGAATTGAATACCACCTTGATCGAAATTAGCAGGAGGATGGAAGAAGGCAATGATAAGATAAACACCAGGATAGACGTGGAGATTGCCGTTGTGAGGGAGGAAATCGTCGAAGTAAATAAAAGGTGTGAACAACACGACCAGGACTTGCAGCGAACCAGAGAAGAGGTCGACGGGAGATTCAATACCATGGAGGAGGTGACCGAAGCAAGGATAGAGTCTTTAAAAAGGACAAATCAAGATGAAATTAAACGAGTAAGGTTAGACGTAGGTGAGCGCTGCGAAGAAGTGAGTACCTCTGTAGATGCAGTGAGGAATTTAACGGTCGCAAATCGAGAGAGGATTGAAGAACTTAGACAGCAGGAAATAGTGCAAATGCGGGAGGAGATTGAGATTATCCGCAACCGTCCGATACCAGGTCAGTACTTACTACCGAATGATAACCGCGACGCTATCAATTTTAGAAATTATCGACGTAATCCCATTGAATTTTTAGCGCGTGTGGAGGAACACTTGGCGCGGATTAGAGAAACTAGGTGGAATAACATAAAAAGTTTGATCGACGAATACTTTAAAGAAATCTACGACAATTGGTGGACCGCAACACGCCACGAGGTTCACAGCTACGATGAATTTAAAACTCAATTCCGCGCAAAATACTGGTCCGAGGCGACGCAAAACATCGTACGAGACCATATATGCCACGGAAGATACGATGCGAACCGAGGAGGGACCATGACTTCATATTTCTTAGGTCAAGTATGTCTCGCAAGAAACCTAGAAACAAAGATACCGGAGGAATGTCTTGTCACAAAATTGTCTTATCACTTTGAAGAGGGTGTTGCAAAAGCACGTCAGTGGGGACAGATTAAGACAATAGCAGCTATGTCAGCGCTGCTCGAAGATCAGGAGCACGAGGGATATTACCGTAGGAGTCGTCGACGAAATGACCAGTTTAATACCACAGGCGGCAATACGAACAATAATAATAATAACTACCCTCGAAATTCTCGAAATAATTTTAATAATAATGGTCAGACAAACCAAAATTATAATAACGCTAATAACAATAACAATAATAATAGGCCAAATAACCCGAATAACAATAATAATAACAATAACCGGCGACCCAATTTTAATAACAACACTAATCGACCACCAAACCAAGGCGGGAATAACCAACCGTCGCAATATCGACGAGCAAATTACGTACAAGCCAATTACGACTCCGATAGAAGGCGACGATACCAACGTAGAGACAGCTACAGTGGAGACAGAGGAAGCATGAGAGGAGGACGATGGAGGAGTAGTAGCATTGAGGGTGACAACCGCAATAGCGACTACAGGCCACAAGTGAATTTTGTACAAGCCAATGACCAGTCCGACCCAGGGAGACCTGATACCCGACCACAGCCAAACACCACGAATAATGATGACGAAGGAGATTGGGTGCCAGTCTGTGAGAGGCCTGGCTTTACAATAATGCACAACCGAGCAGGCAACTCTAGAGAGTTCAGACCCGGAGATGGCAGCCGACCCAGCACATCCCAAGACGCCAGAATACAATACCAATTGTAGACCCAATAGAGTGGAAGAGCACAAATAACCCCATGAATATCGACGAGTAAGAAATGATTAATATTAAGGAGGGATAATATGTAATAGTAAGCAACATTCTTCACCCAAACGTTTATGGTATAAAAGATAAAATATATATATTTAAAAAAACCACTACTATAAACAAACTCATTTATTGTTAAACTACAAAAGGTTGAAGGTAACTAATTAACTATAACTAGTCAATTTGCCTTATCAAGTTACAAAAGTGTGTAGATTTAAGATGTAAGCCAAACCATTTGTTACTGGTGAAAATTTACCAGATCTATCACACCAGGGGATAGAAAATTATATAAGGTCAATCAAATGATTTAATAAGAAAATACAACTACTGTACTATACCTAGAAAAAAAATATGTATCCCGATGGATATTCTATGTGACTTAATGTCTATAAAATGATTATTGTATACCTCTCATAAAACTCAAATGTTAAATTAAATCGTCCAGAATAAAGGTTCACCCAACTAACCTTTGAAGGAGTAGAGAGGCAGTATAACAAAGTGTGTAAAATAAAAAGAAGGACATTATTATGGAATGTAAGGAAAGGAAAAAAATAATATTTGTGAAACAAACCATGTAAACCCCAAGAATGTCTATGAAATTAGATATTAGTATGTTATTATATTGTCAAATGAAATTGTAATTACAGCATAGTATATAGTATATAAAATCATCCAGAATAAGTGAAAACCACCATCAATTGAAGGAGTAGAGAAGAAAAATAACAAAGAGTGTTAATTGTAAAGATAACTATTGTTATAATGGAATGAAAGGAAAGAAAAATGTTTGTCAATTATCAAATACTATACGTCACCAAAATATGTCAGAGAACATCAAACAAAAATTAAAAAAAAAAAAAACCATGTAGTATACAAACCATGTAAGCCCTGATAATTCAGGATGAATATAACTCGTTAAGAAAGATTTAATGAACCATGGTGAAAACAGAAATATATTGTAGACTCTAGTTATAAGTACTATAAGCATCAAACCAAGTGTATAATCTTAAGAATAGTTAAATGAACCAAAACAAATTGTTAACTAGTACATAAGTAACTATATAGCTGATAAAAGCATAGCTAAAAAACATCAAGTCTAAAAGAAGTAACTACCTGTAAGAAAGAAAGTATGTTAGCAAGTATAAAGATGGAAATGTGATCTAAATGAAAACCTCTGATACCTTGAATATTATAGTGAATATATTATATTATTGAATATGAATGATATGTGATATTTTTTTTGAGTTGTGATAGTGCAACTATTGCCAGGTGCAATGTTTATTTTTTTACTCAGACAGAGAAGAGTAATGCCTCTGAATCTGAGAATGTGTAGTGAGGAACGGCAGAGGATGTTAGCCATAGCGAGCCACCCTGATTCCGAAACCTCTACAATAGTTAGGGAATTATATTGTTTTATTGTATCAAGGAATATTATGAAAGAATCTGTGAGGTATGAATTATAATAACCATTAAGATAATCACGAATGCAAAGATATGTGATGAGAAAGTAGAATGTGAATAAGACAGGGAATAGTTAACTTGAGAAACAAGATCAATTATAGTTAAATGACTTAGAGAGTAAGCAGCTTGAAAATACTAGTAAATTAAGAATTGTACCATTGGATAAAAAGCCAACCTAGAGTAATACACCAATAATATGTTTAAAAAAATCAAAGAGTACAAGAGAAAATTTTTTTTATTAAAGTATACTAAGAAACTGACATGAATTGATAATTTTACAAAAAATAAATTTTTTCAAATGATCAATTTTGAAGAGGGTGTATATGTAACATCACAAGATGTCACCTAACCTAAGTGTATGTTATTAGATTTTATGAAAACAGAACAACCATGTAAATAGGTATATAATAGTAGAAATAACCAAGAAAGAAGAAACCAAGAAAGAAGAATGAAGCAGAAGTGCCACATGAAACAGTAACCCAAGGGCTGTTTGACACTACAACTAGACTGAGACTAAAACGAACTAATGGACAGAATAAATTTACATTCAGCTGTCAATTCAGTAAATAGTTGATGTAAACCGAATGTCATTTGTAAACCAAAAAATGAACTAATGAGCAGTTAAATACTGTGAAAGCAGAATCAGCATTTTGCTGATAATAGATGTGACAATGACCCGTAGATTATGAATGCCAAAACCAATGTTAACTATGGCTACATAGTGAGAACTAAGATGTATTTCAGCATCAAATAGATTTGTTGGAAAAGAGAACTATTTATAAAAGAGAATCTTATACAAATAAGATGTCTCCACAATTTACCGAATTGAGAACCGATAGGCATTATTAAGGCCAAATTTCAATGTAGGCGATATGCCTTAGCAAGCTTAGACCAAACAGTAGTCAGTAAAATGGCTATCGAGGATTATCACAAGTGTAAACTAAAATGCACAGAACTATGGTTATGCCTTGACATAACAAGAAATGTTATTAAAACGATAGGTTTAATCATAATTTTAATTGTTAAATAGTAGCTTAAAACAAATTAGCGTGAAACTAAATGTCATAGTCAGTAGGATCATTTATTACAATTTATAGAGTTAAGGTGTACAAGTAATGTTCAGCAAAAAACGTCAGTACAGCATTAATGGTGTTAGCGCATAAACATTTGATTAATAAAATGTTATGTGAATACAAGCAAGGTTAACCAAAAGTGTAAAATCGGCGACTCATAAAGAGCAGACGACAGTAAGAATAATGTACCCGAACGTTGGTTTTATAACAATGTCGGTCAAAGTGAAAGTAATTCAAGAACGAGTGATATCAAATTAAAGGAAAAAGAACAATCTTTAATTTGATAGTAATATTAACCCAATCGAAACTGTATTTAGTGCGGGAGAGATGTTAGCATCATTCTAAAAATGTACATCGGGAAACTGTTTATAAATAATAACAAGAACGACAACTAGTTACCACCACGACATTTGACGGTTAGAAAAAGCCGTTATCAACTGTCAAAAAGTGACACGTCACACCGACACACCTACCAAAGCCAATCAGAAAATTAGTTAGTAATCAACATTTTTACCTAGAGCCGATCAAAGAGAGGGCTATATAAAGACAAACCAGCGAATTTTGAGACAGACCTTTACTAACTAGCATGCAGCACAGACGTGTGCCCGTCATCTTCACGTTTTTTAATAACACTTAGCGTCAGTTACATAGCACATTGGAACCAATAGTTCAACAACAAGAAACGATTACTTCGAGTTCATCCACAACCAACAACAGTGATTAAGTGCAGTTTCATTTTAATTTTGTGCGGGAATAACGAACAGAAAATAATTTATTGTTATTATTCACGATCCATTTTAATCAGAAGAGGATCGCATTATTCTGTTCTTGTGCGAATTTAGTGCCGAAACCAAGTAATCATTATAATCCGATTACTTAAGTGATTAACAAGTTTTAATTAAATAATTAAAACTCAGAAGGTAAAAGTGCAATCATTATTAATCTTGATCTGAGTGCCATAACCTGTACTTTTTGCAACAATAACCTGTACTGACGCAAAACACAAAAACATTATTTAAGATTACACCACGTCTCGATTTATTATACAAATTTGTTATTAGTAATTAAGCTATATGTTAGTTGTAAGGGTTCTCACTTGATAAATATTGTCACTAAAAAAGCAAGCGTTGATGAAACGCGCGATCTTTCAACAGATCGTTTTTTTTTTAATTACTTTGCAAAAGTAACCTAAAACTTTGTATATCAAAAGGATTATTGGATATTGTGTAGGCATAATTGTTTTCTTTCGTGTCTCAAAGAATTCACAACTGAGATAATCATAATTTTAATATTAAAAAATAAATAGTATCTGGACTTAACCAGATTTATAATTCATGTTCTGAGCAAGCCGTATAAGGCATATAATAACTGACTTTTAATTGTACAACTTTGTACTACTGAGATTATAATAACTTTCATATTAAAAATAAATAGTATCTGGACTTAACCAGATTTATAATTCATGTCCTGAGCAAGCCGTATAAGGCCCATAATAACTGACTTTTAATTGTACAACTTTGTATGTTTACATTATGTTTATTTTTTTGAATTCACTATAAGGGTGTAAATAAACCCATTATTAACAGCATCACCTGATTTTGATTTATTTCTATAGGATAATTGAATATTTTCTTTTAATAAGCTTAAACAACCTTCTGTTGTGTTTAACATATTGGAATAGCATTGCCAAAAGGTGGTACTCAACTATTTTAAATTTTCTAATCACCCAGTAATATTGTGCGTGGGTTTTACACGGGATTTTCCCTAAATAAATCCGTGTGGCGCCCACTAATTAATAAACAAGGTAACATAACCTTGCAACCAAAGGGAGTTGGTGATTGTAAGCTGAGTTGACAGTTTAGTGAACTTCTAGTAAACACAATCAGGTACGTAAAAGCATATGTTTGTTTATGATATTGTCCAGACTTTACAACACGTGACATACTCAGACTACCTGCAACCTGGAGAAGAAGTTTCTACTACCAGTTTCAACCAGACGAGAACTATTATCAAGCAACCAACTGCTATACTTCATGTTTTAACTTAAGTTAATCTAGCATTTAAGTATAATCAACTTCACTATTTTATTTATTTAATACAAGGGAATTTTTTTAAAACAAGTATAATTAAGACATTGTAAACACTGTGAGTAACTTTGAATGTTTTATTTTAAATTACTTTACTACATTAGTCACCTTCAATTAGAAACAACCATTCTCAACATTGAGTTACATCAAAAGAACACTTCACACATAGTTAAACTTTGTTTTAACGGGACTTTTAATATTTTGACCACGAATTTAATAAGTTTAAACAACAACAACACTTTTATTTTATTTCAAGTTACTTGTAACCACACACGTTTTCATTTTATTACAAATAGGTTAGACCAACCGTGTGACCTCTAAACGGAATTTAAACATTATTTTAATATAATTACTGTAAACAAATAAACACAATCAGTTTGAATCAACCACTAATAATCGTTTTCTTATAAATTGACGCATACAACTCGGGGCATTAACATTAACTTTAAAACATAACCCCGAATCGCGTTTGGTTATAATATATGTGAAAGATACTGTTTTCCTCTACATATTCTGAAAGTTTCAATTTGGGCTGAGCATCAGATCACTGTCAAAAGTAATTTTATGTCTATCACGATTCTGTAAAACTTCATTCAGATCGGTGAATTACTCGTATTATTATTGCTATGTGTTACTGTATAGCTAAATGTGGACATCAAAATAAAATAGCTTATAATAGATAGTAGACAAAAACAATATTTGCCTTATCAATGTTGAATTAACAAATACAACACGTTGCAAACCTTTAAAAAAAAATCAAGACAGCTGAATACCAGAGATAGGCCTAAATTCAGTTAGTTATTAGTTCTTGTTACTTACTGAGAGGAGTCACATCAGTCCAATTCATCATGCTTCTAGCCAATCAGTTTGTTGCACATCACCATTTCTGCACGGGATGATGTATATGTTCGCCCTGTAGCAGTTTGAGGGTTCAAGATTGCTTTACTTCCCTGCTGCTTACGGAAAGAATGTCTGCATGACTGGGGAATGTGAAAGATGTGGACGGTCCATGTGGATGTAAGAAGCTAACTGTGATTTCATCCTTTTCCTGATTTTTTCCAACTACGCAGGATAACCACCAGTGTCCATTATATTCACAAGCAATATATCCTTTGATGTCATCAAACAGTATTGGATCACTGTCAACAGCTGTCACCAGTTCAATTTTGCTTTCATTAGAGTCCAAATACACTTTTGTTATTGTTTTGTTCTTGCATAGGGGAATAAAAGTGTGAAGTTTTTGTGTCCCTACAATTGTGCAGCATTTATCAAATCTCTCTGTAAGTTTCAATTCTTCATTTTCATATCTTCCATAGTAGCATACTTGAAATTGATCACTTCTACATTATCCTTGGCAAACACATAAAGTTGTTCGGGTGTCATGATTTGATCAGCGTATGGTCGTTGCAGACTTGCTCGAGCAGCCAGTCGCTTGACTGTTCCACCAACACCATCGCTAGCACCTTTACCATGAGAGGTGGCTGAAAAATGCCACTGGGCTTCAATATGGAAATCTTCTTCATGATAGCACAGGTTGATGAAGTTCTTTCTATTTTTATACTGAGCTGCCGCTCTGTCAGAGAAGTAATATATTTTACTTGGTTTTTTATTAAATTTTTTGGTCAGAAAGTCAATCAAGTAGGACTGGAACAGACGCACAGTAACAGTGTCATGTTTGAGGCATTCTGATATGATGACAAGACTTGTGTGCTCAAGTTTGTCGCCATCCTTATAATTAGCTACAAAGGGATGAATTGTTGCTTGTCTGTTGGTCCCATGGTAACCTTGAACTTCATCCTGTACAACAAAGGTGTAATTCTCAGTAAAATTACAAATCACCAAGAATTCACCTTCTTTAAGCTCATTTTTCAATCTTTTTTGGAAGGTTGATTGTTGACTGGCCACAAAGGAATGTCGTGTTAATGATTTTAATTTGTCAAAAAAAGAATCAATAAAGTTGTCGGAAGATTTTGTCACTGTTTCTAGAGATGTACGATCAACAGAGACCCATTGCTTGTAAGTTATCTGGTCAATATCATTAGTATCCAACAATTCTTGTAAATACTTTTTAAGTGTTTCTGGTCCTGAACAGAATTGACATTCACCAAAGTGGCAAGCAGGTAATGATGGGTTACACACAACTCTTGCAATGCATTCTTTGTAGGTTTTTATTGGACTATCATCATTCATTGTCAGCTGAGGAATGTTACACCCAGTCAGCATAAGTTTGAAGTTTTGGTGAGTAGTACACACACAAACACTGTGTACCACTACTTCCAGCTAAAATACAATTTTTGGGACGTAGCTCTGCAAACTTTGAAAACCCAATGCGGAGCCCTGGATAGTTGTCTTTGAAGTGTGCATAAATTTCTTTCAAATTACTTAAAACTAATCGTTTTTGCACTTGAATTTTATCTCCATCAACTCTTATGAGCACAAAATCTTTTTTCCCAGGCAAAGCTTATCTCATCAGAACAATAAAAGTTTTTTACAAAATCGGCAGTCGTTTGATTAAGAGTCTTGCCGGTTTTGGATTGGGAGAAGACAAAATACCCTTGGCCTTCACCAAATCTTTTACTTTTCTATCCATCTAGGTTGTTATGTTAAATTCCTCTTGAAGCTTCTTAACACTCCAGCTTTTAGGTAAAATGGTGAGAATTTCCATCTGTTTACTTCGAGATGTACAAGTACTAAATTTCTCTTTCAGCTGAACGATCATCTCTGATTCTGAATTATCATCTAACTCTTATTCACCAGAAGGCAGCAACAATACTTTTCTTTGGATTGCTGAAGTTACTTTTATTAGTTTTTTCTTAGGATACTTTGCCTCAGATAGTCATTTTTTCTTAATTGGCGATTCACCAACAGACTGCAAAGAAGCATTCAAAGTTTCTAGGGCTGCACTTGCAGCAATGTCTTGTTCATCACTACAACTTAACATCTTTTCACTCTTTTGTTTGACCTCAGAACACACTAGATCGTCATCGTTTTCTGTGCTAGACGTATTAGAAAGTTCTACTTGTGAAATTTTTTTCTGGCACTTGTCACATACTTTCTGACTTAATGTTAGGAAAGGTTTTCTTTCTATCATCCATTGAGAAACAGGACGCAAGTTTTTCTTATGGTTATTGTGACCCTTTTCATTAAAAGGATTACAGCACAAAGCTGAAATTTTAGGCATTTTATGTCATTCTCAAATGAACAGTCTAATGTTTATAAAACGTTTTTAAAGTTCAATGTATCAGCTTTCTGTTGTGTTTAGGAATACACAACATTACTTCTCCATTTTTTCACATCCTGGAATACAATTTAAGGTTATGTTAATAGTTTGCAAATATTAACTGGTTGTAGGCATATAAACTTATACACTGTTGTGAGAATTGTACAAAAGTACCTTTAAGCTAATTTCAAAACACAACATTTCAGAATTAATCACATTATTTCACTTTATAGGCTATGTCACACCAAAAGAAAATGTACAGGTCACTTTCAACAACAGTTGACAACAGCTGACTGAATATTATCCGATGACAAAATACTAAACAGATGGGAGATAGTCACACCAACCAACCATTTTGTATATAGTCTTTAAAATGAGATTTTTTTGCTTGTACACGGAAAATCTGGATCACTGTATTAAGATATATATTTTAGATATGTAGGTCGATTTATTAATTTTGAGCTATTAATTTAGCTAGTACTAAGCTTTAAAACACAGTTATTTGTATGAAAAGTACAATTTTGTAGGCCAAGTAATAAATCCAACTATGATTCTGTAAAATTGTCACGGGTAGCAAAATAAAAATAATAATAATTCACCGATCTGAATGACGTTTTACAGAATTGTGATAAACATAAAATTACTTTTGATAGTGATCCCATGCTCATCCCAAGTTGAAACTTTCAGAATATGTAGAGGAAAACAGTATCTTTCACATATGTTTTTTTGAGAATTTTAAAAATACAGTTTTTCAAAATTCAGTAAATTCAATAATGATGTGTTTATAAAAAATATGTATATATATTTTCAACTAATTATGTTTTATATCATATGAAAGCCCTTTAAAAGAGCTTTAAAATGAACTCAATGTCATTGTTCTAGCTTAATTAGAACACAAGTTGTGAACAAATCAATATTGTTGTGCAAGTCAAAAATTTGATTTTTTTTTACATTTTTGAGCACCCATTACTCAGTAACCTTTCGTCAGAAAAATGTGAAAAAATTGATTTGTGTTATTATTTATGAATACTACATGCATACTTAATTTCAAATAAATCTAAGAGGGTCAGGTTGTAGCACTTGTTGATTTGACACGGAATATCTCCAATATGTCCTGTATTCACACTTTCTCTCTATGATGAGCAGACTACAAATCAATAAGCTTACATGTGTGAAACTCACACAATAGGCATTTCTTAAAAAACACACACACACACACACACACACACACACGTGTGTGACCCATTTACTTCAGTGTACATTTACGATATCATTTTCTCAGTGTGTGACCTACACAGTGAAATTTCTGTTGTTTTGGAACATAAGTCATTATATTCAATAAATTATATAATATAACTGTGGGTATATTTCCCATTTTTCAGAAAATTTATTTTTAAAACTAAGCATGATACCTTCCGTTTCTGAAACTAAATAGCTGAATAGTTTCTAACTCAAAAAAAAAAAAATATATATATATATATATATATTTACAGAAAGGCACATAGCTCAGAAAGACAGTTATTAGACATTTAAAACAAAGACTAAAATAAACATACAATATATCTATTTATCATGGAAAGCAAAACATTTTTTAAAGGTGTTCTGTTTACAAAATTCCTGTTTGGTTATGTTTCTTTATAGTAGTAATTCTTCAAGTCCCTATTTTTTTGCAGAGGTAGTATTATGTTATTTACACTTAAATAAGATAGTATATATTATGAAATACAGAAAAGCTTCTGATGATTCGGTTTTGATCTGTCAAACAACAAAAAGCAAACATAATGATATAATCTATTAGCAGACGAAAATACATAATTATACATACGATTATACATAATTGTGAATAATATAATACAATTTGATTATGTAATATTTTTAATAATTAGTTCTGATTACATATTTAGTACATATCCGAATGGTCATTTAGTTAAACCAATAAAAGTCAAGTGCGCATGAACACACACACACACACACCTAGATGGACTTCTGATAAGCTTGGTGACCAAAAATGTCTATACTTGTAAGGAAAAGCTGAGGATAAAGATGGAATTTGATTCAAATATTTTAAATATATTAATATGTTGCTAATCCCACTTGAATTATTCTGACAGATATTATTTATAAATGTACAAAAGTATCTTTAAATTATATCTACTAATTACCAATTAAAAATTATATCAGTTTAATCTATGGGAATCAATAAAGATACTGACTTCAATAGTAACACACACATCCTACAAATTAATAAAAAAAAAAACAGCCTTAAAAGTTTAACTATACTTTAATTTAATTTAAATCATTTTCTTATATCAAAAGTTATACAATTTGTATAGATTCTTTGACACAGGAAATGAAAAGGTAACTGACTCCTTAGGAAATCTAACAGTCATGCTGTCAGACAAAAGGAACACAAAGATCAGTAACCAGCAATAAAGATTAAATGAATCTAATATAATCAATTGACGGCCAACCAATGTTTTGATTGGCCACTATATTAAATAGTCAATGTGTGTAACTGAAGACCATTCAATGACATACGTGTATTCATAAACCAATTTTTCACGGCCACTTTTTAAAAATGATTTTTTATCATGTAAAATAGTACAATTTGGAAATATTGACATAACCAACAATCTGCAACAGGCATTATACATTTTAGTTAAATCACATTATTCATAATGAACTAATCAATACATCTAAATGGAGTAATATATTGCTTCTGGTTTCTAAGCAGGAGGCTAAATAAACAATTAACGAATCCAATGCACTTACTACACAGTATGTAACTGTTAGCAGCTTCAAATTGCTGACAAATGATTTCCAGGATAATGAACAAAACACTTCATGGAGTCAGGCTGATCAATTCTTGTTGAATCCATATAACATTTTATATAAATGCAATTAGATAATTAATCATACATTATAAATATAATTAACTAATTATGTATACGTAACTTTTAAAAGAATACTGGGTTTATAAGCACATAATTAGCAATTTTATATTAGCACTGAATCTTCCACGTGTTGTAATAACGATTATTACTACAAAAGTGTGTGGGTATTATATTTTTCACTAAGTAAGGAAAAATAGTAAATAAAAATATAATAATAATTTGTTTCTGGAAAATTTGACTCTTTTTCTAACACAGTACCTGTGAACACCTTCACAAATTACCTTAATTAATGAATGGTATAATGGTTCTCAACTTTTTTAAGTCCAGGGCTCACCTTATTTCATGTGGTCCATAAGCAGGGCCGGTCTAAGGCGTATGCGACGTGTGCGGTCGCACACATGCGATTTTGGGAGGGGCGCCGAAATGAGAAAAAATATAAAAAAAATAATATGGTAAAAATTTAAATTTTTATGTAACTTTGAATGCAAATTAGCCATTTGAATATGTTAATAACTTTTGTTCAACAAATAAAATGTTGCTTGAAAGTACAGTAAAGAGACTGGCTACTGGCTCCAAACGCTCCGCTCCATTGTTTTGACAGAACTGAACAGTTGTAGATAGTGAGTCACAATCACTATCACATGTTTAGTCTGTCTGTCGCGTCGACGTCTGGTGCTGTATCTGTGCTGCGACAGGTGGCAGTCGTTATCTGACGTGAGTCGTGACAAGTGTATCCAGTTGATGTCTGCATATAATTAGTAATTAGTTTTGTGTTTTGTGATAAATATTAGTTTTGTGTTTTGTGAATTGTGATAACTCTATTTGTGATGTTAATAAACTAAAAATGTTTTTCAAACCTTCTGGATGTCAAAATAGGAAGCGGAAAGCTAAATCCTTAAAAGAAGCGGAAGCCAGTGCTAAATTACTATGCAAGTATTTATCAAAACCACAAAACCCTGTCCCTAGTACAGAAAATCACCCATACCATTTTTTGGAAGGTTTTCTATACCCATTTTCATTGTAAGGGGCGCCAAAACTCATTCTTGCACACACAGCATTTTGCTCTTAGGCTGGCCCTGCCCATAAGCATGGGCAGAATTACTTGGAGACGTGTGCACCCAGTTTATAATCATATTTATACTAACATCGAATACTTTAAGCCCTCATTTACACACTTAAAGAAGGTTTTTAAAACAGGACAAATACATTTTAAGCCCTACTTTGTGATCCACTAAACGCTCCCTTGGTACTCGGCAGTGGGTCACACCACATAGGTTGAGAAACATGGGTATAATGAAAAAAAACTTGGTATGCCCATCCACACTTTTACCCTACAAAACCCTATTGTTTCTTAGATTAATCCCCCAAAAAATAGAGAAGAAGCGGGAAAAATGTGAGGGGTCAAATTATGAAAAAATCACAAAAGCCCATGAGGGTCTCAAATTAAAGAGAATTTCAATCACAATCTGAGAATAGTGTTCATTTTCAAAAATTCCAAAATTGTTCAAGCTGTCAGGGCCCAAGAAGTAGGTTAAAATTTTGATAAAATCGCAATAATCCATGTGGGGTATTAAAGAGAATTTTTAACTAACATCTGAGTGTACTGTTAAGTTTTGGAAATACCAAAATTTTGAGACCCTATTGCCCAAAAAAAGAAATTAAAAATTTGAAAAAATTGTAAATTCCAGCAGGGTGTCAGACTGAAAGGAATTGTAACCCAAATCCAAATGTTCTGAATTTTTAGTGTTTAGTTTTGTGTGCTCTACAAAATTGTTATTATGCTACAGAAATAGTAGAGTACTCGGAATTTATTGCAATTTTCCTCGTAATTGAAAAATTAACTAATATCAAAATATATTTGTAATAATAAATAATGTACTTTGTTTAAAATAGTGAAGCAAGTTCTGCAGCTCAGGGAGTATACTAGTAGTTTTATAAAATATTATACTACCTTAAACTATTAATAGTAAAAGTGCCAACAAAAATATAGACAGTTGAGTAATAAAATATCTTAACATGCGTAACAATGATGGGAAATGAACAGCAAATAAATTACTTAACAAAATAATGCAAAGCATGAACCATAATTTCCATCTGTCTGTACAATCGTTGCTTGTCCACACCTGCTTTACATAATGTGCATTGAAACATATAAAACTAGAAGTAAAATGTATTTTTTTTTTTCAGAAAGCTGGTTACTTCATGCTCCAGTTATAGGCCTCTTCATTGGATGCTCTAATTATTTATTACATATTAAATTTGGTTTGAGTATTTCTTATTTAACCATACTTCTACCATGAGGTATTAAGCCACCTGGTACAAAGTTTAATAGTGGGCAGACAAACTACAAGAAGCAAAACGCTGATTTTACAAGCTACTTGAACCCATAGTTTTCCAGTTTCTTTATCATTACATTTTTCCTTTTCTCAGTTAATAAATAGTAACATGAAATTCTTTACGTCACAGTAGTAAAGAATACATAATCATACAATCATTTACAGACCTACAGAAATTATTGTATTACTGAAACACAGGCCATGGTCATCACGTCTGCTTGTGGAAAGTCCTATGCAGACAGTGATATCTCAGTTCCTACTTCGTGGATTTCGTTGTCCATAACATGTCCGTTACTTAACTAAATATAATTATTTCACTACCGACTCGGAACACACAGTTTTTTATGGGTAAAAACGTAAAAGTTTTACCTTATAGCCTGAACCGGTTTTCGCTTTTAAAAAGCTTCTTCATAGGCTGCCGCTGGGAGCACTGTCCGTCTTGTTTTTGGCGACGGTATCGACTTTTGAAAGATCGATATTGTGTGTGTGTGTGTGTGTGTGATATGTTCGAATAATGCGTGTGATTTGAATTGTGTCTGTTCGTTTAGATGTTTTTTTATGTGTTTTCGTGTGTTTGTATATTTCCAACTGTTCTAGAGTACGGTATCTAGTTTTCGGCCTTTTGTGTGTACGTGTAGAATGTCCATGTACACACGGACATGGTTTGAAGCAAACCACACATACAAAAACATCGACAATAACATGGACATTCTACACGTATACATAAAAGGCTGAAAACTAGACAACAACAAGACGGATAGTGCTTCCAGCGGCAGCCTCTGAAGAAGCTTTTTAAAAGCGAAAACCAGTTCAGGCTATAAGGTAAAACTTTTACATTTATACCCATAAAAAACTTTGTGTTCCGAGTTGGTAGTGAAATAATTATATTTCCTACTTCGCTTATGATGGCTGTTGTAAGTACAGTTGAAACATCTGGTATCAGTTGAAGGAGACCATGGACCACAGCCTTGGACACAACAGCCTAGCAATTTTTTTAATCCTATTTACAATGGCCATGAGAGCTTACGCTCTTTTATTGCAGTTTTTAGGTAATCGTTAAAACAAAATAAAAATTATCACCCAAAAATAGCAAAAACTCTGTTTTAGGACTCTCTATTCCAGTAAATTCAGATTTCAAATGGTAACCATGAAAATAACAAAATGCCGGTATAAAATCTCTATTTAAAAAAACCAAAACTTTGAATCAGTAAATATTTAGAAGATATGTTTGGACTTTCAAATATATATTTCTGCAATGCATACGCCTGAATTTACAGCCTTCAGCTTAATAAAATATACCCAACTTTGTTTGTTATGTTTGGTTGTTCTATGTATCTTAAATTATTATTATACTAAACTGTATATAACTGATTATCAGATTCTTCTAATGTGTAGTATTAGTTTACGTAAAACTATTGCACCTATGTTAATGTACATACTTAGACAGTTTACTATTTCATTTTGATACTCGCTTTTAACAGTTATCTTTATATTGTGTGTGTGTGTGTGTGTGTGTGTGTGTGTGTGTGTGTGTGTGTGTGTGTGTGTGTGTGTGTGTGTGTGTGTGTGTGTGTGTGTGTGTGTGTGTGTGTGTGTGTGTGTGTGTGTGTGTGTGTGTGTGTGTGTGTGTGTGTGTGTGTGTGTGTGTGTGTGTGTGTGACAACATTTAAAAACTAAATATTTTTGTAACGCTCTGCTATGTTAATTATTTTTAATTAATTTACAGTGATTCATGTATTACCAGGATGAGGGTTTCCGAACATACAGAGTTTCCTTCTTGTTGGTGATCTGACCTCATCTTCTGTGTTATGTGTTGTAAACAAAAAAAACAAAATCATAGAATTATCATAGTTTTTAATGGTTATGTAATGATTTTTAATGTACAATAGTAGCAAATCGGAAACAAAGCATACACCACTTACTTTCATAATTTTATGTTTCTCAATACGAGTTAAAATTCCCTCACAGACAAATGGCTAAGAGATACATTTCATAGTTTAACAATAATTCAGTGATTCAAGTTACATGAGGGATAATCAAAATTCAAGTCATTTTGTGTTCTGCTGTCCAGTTTTTACTATTGTGTTTCTGGAATGCCACGATTAAAACATTGGTTCTCCCCCATGTCTTAATAATGTTCTCCATTCCGTTCAAGGATAGAACTGCAGATTGTAAAATCTAACGCCTTTGTATACAATGTGTTTTAATTATGGCCAGTATATTACTTATAAAAATTATTTTCTAAAAGAAAATCTGTAATCTACTGAGTAATTGTGTCTATGAGCTTTGATCAAAAAGTTCATGCAATTCTTGTTTAATTTAAAAATTATGCCTTCCTTCATCGATTATACTGCTCCTGTCAAAGTAGTCTCACTCGAATGTAACACAATTAAGTCACCCACTTTGCAGTCTTCAAAGTATTTCAAACATGCCTTGAGATCGCTTAGAGATGTGAAACTATCACTCATAGAAATTATGGTCTATTGGAAGGAGGAAAGATCACGTTGGGAAACATCTGGTAAATATGGCAGCTGCTGTGTATTCATTATGATGTTTTCTTTTGCCTAGCCTGGCAAAATTTTTAACATACAAGACGTGTGTCCAGGCTCATTATCAGGCTACAATTTTCATAAATTATTGTTCCGTAAATCTGGCCGTTTTCTACAAATAGCTTCATACAAATGGGTAAAATGTTTGAACAGTACTCTTTATTTACCACTGTGCCCAGCGATGATATTTTGTAGAACACAAAAACATAATCTTCATCTGACAACCACTATCTTCAACTCAGTCTTTGAAGCTTGTAAATTGGTTGTTCATGCACAGCAGTCTTGTCAGAAGCCTTCTGAACATATTTACCAGGACAGAGCAGTTTATCTCAATGGCAGTGTATCAAATACGACTAAAATTTTATACGCTTGTTACTAACATATATACCAACATCCCATAAAAACAGGTTAATTGGACACATCATGTAGCAGTGGAAATTGCAAAACTGCATGAACTTTTTTGATCAAACCTCATATTCATTAATCATGTGCCACTTCAGATCATAATAAATAAATGTTAACTAACAGAACACTTTATGATTACGTTAATAAATTTAATACATGCTTGGAAACACACAACATGCCTTAAACAAGAGCAGCCATACTGAAATTTTCTGTATAAAATATACAGCTATATTCTCAGCTCACATGTAGAGGCTACATATACTATTGTACGTTCATTCATTATGATATAACAGGGGGGAAAAGTATCTGAGCCAAACAATGGCTAGATTTAATAATCTGTTAAAAAGTGTCTGATTTATTAAGAAAAGTCACTTTAACTGATTTTTATAGTGTCTTCTCTACAAAAAAGTCTGATAATAAAGAAATTAAATCACAAAAAATATAGTTTTATGCTAATAACACTGTATGTGTTTAATATTGCTTTTTACAATGTTAACAGATCAATTACATTAGTATTAAAATTAACAACAATATTAAAATAGCAATTTTGGACACGCAGATTTAACACACCTCACATCTATGTTTCTCTCTTATTATTGTCTGATTCATTTTGAACTTTATTAGGCCGTTTACATTTAAAGATAAATGTAAGAATGTAGTAAATGCAACAAAGGGATCGTCTAGTGTTTTGGATCTAAGTTGAAGAAGAAATATAACATAGAATAAAAGTGTGACAGTTGTGTTCATGGGTGGAAGGATCTCGTAGACGAACTCCAGACTAGTAAGAATATTGGTAATATTTTAATATATACAATATATAATAATATTTTACATTATTCTGAGTTTAATTTGTTTACAGACTGATTTTTGTTGTATAATTCTTATATATTACTTTTCGATATGTCTGCTTGAATATGACTAATAATACCAAGAGATTTATAATGACAGAAGTCAAAATTATAACTTGTAACAAAGATATTAGAGTCAGAAACTTAGTGGTACATGTTCTATTTACTGAGTTTGTACTAGTTTTCTGTTGGAAAGAAATACTGTCACACTTAAAATGTTCAGGAAAAGCATGTGTTAAAATTTAAAAACAATGCATTTCTTAATAATAAACTACTGTGAAGTCTACAAATGGAATAATGCTTACAAAAATTAGAAAAATAAACTGTTATTTGAACAAAAAAATGTTTTGTAAAGAATATACCATATTTTAAATTTGCATAATGGGCTTTTAAAATTACATGTATAATTTTTTTATGATGCAATAATAATTAGTACACATAGAAATTTCAAGAAAAAAAGTTTTACAAATTTAACGGCTGGAAGAAACTAAGTAGTGACAGAATTATAGCAAAGAGTCAACTAGCATCAAGGATACTTGATCAGCTATAGATATGTATGCATTGTGTAATCACCACAGAAAATTAGAGTACACAAAATTGTGATGCTCAAATATGTTGTTACAGTTTTCTATTAAAATAAGTTACACAAAAATATACAGTGTTTACCACCCAGCCTACAAAATAGTCCCATACTTTAATTATCATGCACATTCAAGTAACTTATTTTTATTCCCTTCCACGTTTGACAGGAAAGTACCATATTTAGTGAAAGAGTGAATCCGCTCTGTGTGTGTGTGTGTGTGTGTGTGTGTGTGTGTGTGTGTGTGTGTGTCTAGGTATATAAACACGTGCTTAATGCAGCATATAAAAACTGCCTTCCTGAGGCAAAGGAAATGTACAAATGTGTGCATGTGTACTTTTTAAATACATATGTTTAAAACCAAACACAAAACAGCATAATATGTGTACAAGTAGTAGATACAAACTCACTTATTACTAATGTTTAACTTTAGGCATCATCTGAGAAGAATTTCTTATAGTTGCAAACACAGGGGTAACTTGGGAGGGGCAATGGGGGCACTCGCCCCCCCCCCCCCATGTTCCGAGCATTATAAAAGTTTGTTCCCAGTTGTTATAAATAAAAACTAACAAATAGTCAAAGAGGAGACAATTTCTTTGCTTGCAAGCACAGTACGCTCTATTTATCAATGTCTGTACTGTTATCAGACAACTAGTTGACATAAATTTATTATTCTTATTTCTTTCGAAGAAACTTGTAAGGGGAATATCTGACAGATTTGAATATGTCAAAATAATATTTCTGTTCGAAAAAACAAACAAACCCTAGAGACCTAATTAACTGGAATACAATGCGTGCCTTTTACACAAAGACTTGTTTTGGAACACAACGTAATGAAATAATAAGCCCAGCTCTACTTCTAGAAATTTGCTTTCTTTACTTTCCTCTCTTTGTCACACAAATTGTTTATGTTATATAGACCTACAGTATATTTGTTCTAGGTAAACATAAGTGGAAGTACAACTTATGAATAAAAGGTTTGTTGATCATTAACAAATGAAATTGTCCCTCGTTTACTAACTAAGAATTATTACTAAACTTTCTAATTTTGTATACAGGTAATACATTTTATTAATTTTATTATAAAGATGGTCTCACTACACACTTGAATTTATTTACCCTGCCCCCCCCCCCAAAAGTTAGAACCCAAGTTACGCCCATGGTTGCAAACCACTAAGAGGAAGAAAAGGGAAATGAATGAATGAGAGGAGAGGTAATGCAGACAAAAAACATACACCCAAGAGAGCCAGTTGCAATTATTTAAAACCGTGAAAATTACTTCAACAAGGTCAGAGGAAGTTGTCAGAAAACTAAAGCAGGTACTGTGTTGCATTATCCAGAGAGCCAGTTGCAATTGTTTAAAACCGTGAAAATTACTTCTACAAGGTCAGAGGAAGTTGTCAGAAAACTAAACCAGGTACTGTGTTGCATTATTCGTTACACCAAATGTACAACACTGGAGATAAAAGGAACTTTACTAAATTATAATATATATATAGTAAATGTGTGTGTGTGTGTGCGTGCGTGCGTGCGTGTGTGTGTGTGTGTGTGTGTGTGTGTGTGTGTGTGTGTGTGTGTGTGTGTGTGTGTGTGTGTGTGTGTGTGTGTGTGTGTGTGTGTGTGTGTGTGTGTGTGTGTGTGTGTGTGTGTGTGTGTGTGTGTGTGTGTGTGTGTGTGTGTGTGTTATACAAGATTAAATACTCATATTGTTACTTTGTTTTATTCATATTTGGAACATATGATGCAACAGTATTATTTTATATATTTTTATATGTTCTGGTATTTGAATTATGTTGTTACTGCATTTATACAATAGTAGCACTGGTATTTTTGAAGTAAACGATGCATCACGATAACTATAATTTTATTTCTTTCTTTCCTGAATATTACTATTGGTTACATTATTTAAACCATAAAATTATTTAATGTTATTTTTACCAGAATCAGCTCCATTATTTTTTTTAACAGAATACAACAACACCAAATGTTAAACTCACATATATCTCTATTATATAAAATACACGCATGTAAAATAGATACATGTTTCAATAAAAGCTCTTTTTAGCTTTACTGAAAGGAAAGGTACGTTTCTTCATGATTATGATGTAAAAGTAACAGAATTAAAGTTATTAGAATGTCTTTCAAATCTTAGGTTGGCAAAAGTGTCAGTACTGTTCATTACGGGAAGAATAGGGGTAGGGGTTAGGGGAGGTATAGAGTAGGGGTTGAAAAAATATATAATAATCAGCTGAATCGGAGAAGCAAAAAGTTTTATCTAAGAATAAACATGAAAAAGACAAACATAGTGTTTAATAAAGCAGTGTCAGATATTGAGACGACAGCTGTAAATATACTGAAATCTTTGGGTAAAGAATAAAAAGAAAAAAATGGTGATACCAGAAACTGTCAACTGAATAAGGTCACAGTGGAAATCTGAGAAACACTATGAAGCACAAAAAAGTGTCATTGTGTTTATAAAATGAAAATTTAAATGATGTGATAAAATATAATAAGTCAAATTATGTCTGAATCTTTCACGCAAAACCTCCTGCATGCACGCTGTGTTTTATTTTCTTTACAATAGTGTATTTTTCATTCCTTTTTTTATGACTACTTACTTAAACTACAGTTTTAATGCATATTTTGTACACTAAAAACTCATTTATCCAAATTTGATGGGACCCCGCACGTTTCGGATAAACAAAATTTTGGATAAACTGAAACTTCTATTTAAATAATAATACATACTTCTATTTAAATAATAATACATATGTAGTACAGTAACTTTATTTAATAATAATATTTTTAAAAGTCACTTACAGTGAATATGACACAATACACTATAAAACGGCACCAGACTGTAAATTATAGTTTCTACATTATTGGAACAGTCCTATTGCTTGTTCATACAGAATCATAGTTTTTTGCCTAAGCTTTGAACTTCGTTTGCTTGCTGCTCGATCTCGAAGTCGTTTCATTGTTAGAAGTTCTCCAGGAGAAGTTTCAATGTTTACATTTATGTTTATGTTAGTTTATGTGTACAATATATGAACATAATATTTTATGTTCGAAAATCTGAACAAATTGATAATTTGGAGTACCCCTTATCCCAGTTAGTTCTGATTATTGACTTTCTCCTTTATTTCATGTGGAATCGCTTGTCTACACTATTAAATATAAGATTATAGCGACAGGAAAATGCTTTTGTGTATTTTTAAAATTTACTAAAAATTGTTTCGGATATACCGGATTTTCGGATAAACGCGATTCCAATAAATGAGTTTTTAGTGTATTATCTTTTTAACTGCCTTATAATTGCAACTGTTGTAATATTATATTATATTATATTATATTATATTATGATATTCCTGCATTAAATATTTTCCTGAAAAGAAAATACAATATTAAAAAAAAACCAAAGTAAAAAAAAGTATGATTTTCAACAAAAATAACAATAAATTGATTAGCATATACATGCGCGCATGTGCATAATGTGCATTTTGTTTATTGTGATTCCAAGTTTCATGGAAATAAAACACAGTAAACCTGATTTATAAAAATTATCATTTCCGATTTCATCATAATATAAAACCCAATATTATTTTTGCCAGAACTTATAAAAAAGGGGGCACATTAAACTCAAGTTAACTTAAACGTAAAGACATGCAAAACACACAAACAATGTAATGTTTGCATGCCACTAGTATAAATTTAGTTCTTGCAATCGGGTATTTCTCAGAAAGTATGCTTTTCATTACATGGTCTAAAAAGTAATGTATATTTATAGGTTTAAGGATATAAACTTTTCACACAAAATTTTATTACTACTTTGATTCAGTTATATTCTGTTGTTTTGCAAGCATGCAGTAATTGATTATATAATGTGCACTCCTACAGTCTATAACTTTGTACTATGTATCACTCATAATGTTGCTGCTCATCGCTGGCCTGTGTAAACAAATCGTTTAAAAAGCAAGCATGAGTCGGTCATTACTACAAGCAAACACACCGAGCACAGAGCACAAAGGGAAGGGCGTTGAATCTAACAGTTTGATGGACAAACTTTCTTTCTATTGATTTCTTACACAATTTAACAAAAATTAATAATTTGGACTTCCATAGCATAGTAGAGGGAACTGTACAAAAAAAAAGGCTCACCGCATCTCTCTCTCTCTCTCTCTCTCTCTCTCTCTCTCTCTCTCTCTCTCTCTCTCTCTCTCGTGCTCACACGCACACGCACACACACACACACACAAAATTTCTAAATAATTTTCTAGTTTATCTGGATTTTAATTATGGTTTTTTGTGGGATGCTTTGACATCTTTATGTGGTTGCTCTTCACTCTCTTTATCAACAGAATTCAGTAAACAAAGAACACGCAGCAGCAATTTCCAAAGATGTCAAAACATGGACAAGAATGACATATTTTTTTTAAGCACAGAACAACCAGACACAGAAAATAAAGAAATACTAAACCGTACAGTACCAAAACTATTGCTGCAAACAAAGCAGCAATATACGGCTTGTGAATACTTTGAATAAATTATAAAATACAAAAAATACAAATACATAATATACATGTATTATGTATACAATGTACTATATATATTACATAATATTATGTACATTATGTATATTATTATAGCCAGGAATATAATATAATAATGATGTTAGGTATTTTACACATTTTTTTTATTCTGTTGAAAAACGATGTGGACATATATAAAACTTTTTAAATACATGTTCCATTCATGAACAAACTTCATTTTGCTATTTCATCAGCAATTTACATGAGCTGGTAAATTAATTTGTCACAAAGAACAATCCCTTCCACATGCAATGGCAAGAATTCCAAAGTTGAAATTATGAGTTTTGTTTATTGTTATATTTTATTCTGGGACTTTAGAAAAACTGTAGGTACAATAGATAGTTTTATCATGCACGCAAGCTTTAATGTTTTATGTTTGTATGCCAGGCATTAAGGTGTTACAAGAATACTTACAGCATGCAAACATATACATAACAGTTCATAGAAGTTAATGAAACCAAGACTGTACATGATCAAGGTGAGCAGCACAGAATATTGGCATATTGCATAACATTTTACATTTCCGTACTCATTTAGCTTATCCAATATATACAGAGTTCATAACTTTCACCCACCTCTTGATCAAATGTAGTCCATTTAATCCCACAATTTGTCTCTTTATTGACTACCTGTCTGTTTGTACTTTAATTTCTTTTTTTACTTTAGTTTATTGTCTGTATAATCACACATATACACAAAATACATACCAAAGCAAAATTTGGTATAAAAATATATGAACAGAGTACAATAACTGCTTCTTGCTTGAACTATTCTCACAATATACAAAAGCTATACACATATTTTTTTGTCTTCTAAAATTAAGCGTTATACTAGATATTTATCAGTATTATTTTTTAAACTGGCTCTTCACCTATGTTTTGTTTGTTGTTCTCTTTCTGTCTGTCATTTATTTGTTGACTATTATCATAATCTCGTCTGTTCTTGAAACATGACTGTCCCAGACACGTGTTTTATTATAAATGCAATACATTATTTTAATTGCCTTATACATTTGCCTGATTTCTTCACTGTTAATTTTATGCCTTCGATTCTTTTTTATAATCTGCCATAATATTGTTATGAGAATACAGAACAATCCAGAACATTCTCCACTCCCCCCATCCAGTGTGGCTTGTGTTGCATCATTCACTAGGTGGTTCTAGTGAGTTCCAGGAACACTTAGAGATACGCATTAAGCCGCTGGCATGCAGTAAGGAGGCAAAGCTGTACTGCACCTCTGCGGGGCATATATAAAGCCATAGCAGCCATATTGTCAGTTCAGTTACGTGAGCGATTTTTGCTACTGCGGATTGAGTGTTGTCGAAGTGAAGTAGTACTGTGTTAATAATTGTTGAAACTCTATTAATAGAGACTGTCATTGCGTGTGGACAATCTAACTGGAAATATTGTATGAGTTAATTATAAACTGTTTCATTGTGATAATTAAAGCTGGTGATTAGTGACACAACGGGTGTCTTGTATTTTGTTTTCCACTGTACCTACGACGATTAAAAGTAGACCATCGTAACAATATTTTAATTACATGTCTGATTTGGTAACTGCTATTCTTCTGACAGTACTACATGTTTATTTTGTTAAGTAAGCATATGCTTACAAACACTATTTACGTAATAAAAATTAGTTACATACACTGTATCACAAAGAAGAAAAAAGGTTTAGTTTACCTCAAAATGCTGATAGTTTGTCTTCCTTCCACAATATACAGTAAGTGCTGCCTACTTGAATGACTGGATAATCAAAACAGTCATTTTAGCGAACTAAATTCTCAGACCTGAAAATCACAGTACTGTAGACCACTACTGTTTCTACATTATTGAATTAGCTGTCTAACTGAACCACTTATTGGAATCTCAAACAGATGCAAAAGGCTATTTATTGTAGATTCATAAAGATTAAATATTAAAAGAATATATGTATTATATAAATAAATATATATTAATATGAGTATTACATCTTTTTCACCATTTCACATTCAAAAGAAGGTGATACCACATTAAATCAAAATGATGGCTTACTTAAACAATGATAAAATTCAGTTTAACAGTATTGGACACCATAATGATGATGACTGTGCAGTTATAGGAGACAATTAAGATAATGCACAAGGAACAACGCATATTTTGCCTTGCTTGCCTTTGATATTATAAATGCTGATCTCTGCACTTTTAAGGTTAATGTCTTGTACTATCGACAATGGGGAGAAAACTTGAAGTCTCCAGCATTTTACTATAGAATAACTGATTTTCTGTCTGGGTTTTAATATCACTTATGACTATTGCTGATGTTAAACTTCTTCAATTACAGCATTTCATGATAATTAAAATACACCATAAAGAAAACTTAAAATATATTAGTTTTTCCAGTATACTCTATATTTAAAAACAAAATTTTGCTGATCAGAACCTATTCTGAATATTACCATTACCAAACTACTCTGTGTCTCTAATGGCACCAATGGGGTTTGAGCGTGCAGTTCAATATGCCATGTCACCACACCTGTTGCTGTGCAAACAACATATTTACCCGACACAATACAATAGCACAATCATTCAAAGTAAATATGCAATAACCTACAACACTTGGAACTAAATTAAAATTGTAATCTACATACATAAAAATTAAAGATTGTCAGCAATATTTACAGCAATATTTTCGTTTTTCACTCTAGATTTCAAATCTATTCTTTATTTCCTACAATACGAGGGCCATTTTTTAAGTAAGAACCGTTTTGCTACATAGCCAAGAAAACTTAATTGATAAATAAAATTATAAATGTAAACCATACACTACATCATCATCATCATCATCATCTTCATGGATTAAACCAAGAATGGTTTGTTCTGGTCTCAAATAGGCAAAGATTAGAGCTGGTCACTCCAAGGCTTCCTCGGACATCCCACACATCTCCGTCCCTCGGCTTATAGTTCCCGAGTTGTTTGGGGATGCAGCAAAGATGTTCCCACCAATTCAGCTGATACTGGGCAATCCTGTCGAGTATACTCATAATATTCAGTTTCTACTGTATATCTGTGTGTCTTCTATGATCATGGAGAGTATATCCTGCCACGTGCCTGAGAAATCTCATTTCAGCCGCTTGGATGCGACTGGCCTGGCCTTTCATTAAAGACCAATTCTCACGCCTATAAAGAAGAGTGGGAAGAGCCATCACCTTGTAGAATTTTAAGCGTGTTCCTTTACTTGCTGACTTAAGGGTTCGCCTAATGCTCCCGCAAATAAGGTTGAACTTATGCAACTTATTCACATCGTTGCATGCATTATATGACACACTGTAACCCAGGTATTCAAAACTGCTAACTTGTTCCAGGGCAATACCATCTATAACAATTTTTGCCCGTATGGGATCAGTCCCATGAAAAGCCATCACCTTGGTCTTACGTCTGGATATCTGCAATCCAGAGTCTTTGCAGATTCGATTTAACAAATGTATCCCTAACAAACTACATTACTCTAGTTTTGTAGGTAGTCACCACAAGATCCAAGCACTTGTTCAGATGTGGCAATAGCTTATTTATACCGTAATCAAAGAAATCTACCACCTGTCTGTTCAATTTGTTTCAATTCATCATTGTCAGCCATCCACTCCCTCCCACAAAAAAAAAAATCTTCGGTTTTGGGAAAAGATGACAGTCTGAAGATACAAGACAGAACTATAAGGCGGATGATCAAGCTTTTCCCATCCAAACTGGTCCAGTAGCACTGTTGTCCTTGCCGCAGTGTGTGGCCAAGCGCTGTCATGAAGGAAGCAGACATCACTTGAAAATACTCCACTGTGGCAGTTTTGAATGGCCCGCTGAAGCTTAGTAAGTGTTTCACAATACACTTCCACATTTATTGTCATTCCTTGTAGGAGGAAGTCAACCGAAAGGATGCCTTTCTGATCCCAGAAGACTGTAGCCATGATTTTTCAGGCCGACAGAATCTGCTTGGATTTTAGATGTTTCAACAGTGATCGGGAATGATGCCACTCAGAGGACTGTCGTTTGGTCTCTGGTGTATAGTGGCAGATCCCGGTTTCATCTCCAGTCACAATATGGTTTAAAAACCACCATCCTTGTGATACTGCTCCAAAAATGTGGGCCATACTGCTCAAAGAGTGGGCCATACACTTTTCCTTGTACTCTTCTATCAACATTTTTGGTACCCACTGGTGCGCATAAATCTTTTTGTAGTGAAGCTTCTCAGTAAGAATGTCGTAAATGACAGATCGTGATACATGAAGAAATGACAGATGCAACTCATCAACAGTGAATCGCCTGTTTTCACAATCGACTTTTTTTATCAAAACTTCAGTGATGACAGTATGCCATCCACACTGATCCTTGTCGTAGACAGTGGTCCTTTCTTCATTGAATAACCTAACACCATGTATGCTCAATTCCATGTTTCATGATATTATCCCCATATACTTCAATGAGCTGCCAATGAATTTCAGCAGGACAAACATTTTTTGCATTAAAAAATCTAATCACAGGACAATCGCCGGGATTATCAACCAACAATGCTGCATAACCAAACGATTAATGCACGCAGACACTTGACACTTAATGGCTGCATAATGGGAGCCCTGCCAACCTCGCATGATCTTACCACTACAATGATTAGGATGAGCAGATGGTTCTTATTTACAAAATGAGCCTTGTGCATGGGAATATTGTACTTTACTGTTCAACAATTATCAATTATATCTTTACTACTCAATATTACTCTCCTGATATATTTTTTACTGCCACAGCAGTCAACTGTATATTTATAGTTATTGAATGTCACAACTGAATTACATAAAATTTAATAAAAGTAAAATATTGTAAAGCATAGATTTTTAAAATTATTTTTTAATACGCTGCACTGATTAAATGCATGTAAGCTTATAACACACACACACACCACACACACACACCACACACACACACACACACACACATTGTAACGTTATGTTTTCCCCTTACATAAAATAGGCCCCAACTCAAACCATTTCATGACCATGAGACATGAAGAACAAAATACTAAGTCACTAACTAAATTGTATACCATAAATATTGTCTGAGATAATAAAAAAGAGATAAGAATAATGTAATGAAACTGATAAGAACCTTATCAATAAGAAGATTTTATTCCAGTAAAGTGCATTAAAAATTGTTAAAAAAGATAAAACTTATACTCTATACTGCAGTAATAAATTGGATACTCAATAAAAAAAATTATTAATTCAATAATTAGTTTCTAAGTACTAAGAGAATGACATAAATAATAAATTTTATTTATGATTATGAATAAAATAAAGTAAATCAATAAGAGTATTAAAACTAGTGAGATGAAAATGTAATAATAAAACAACAATGAAACTAAATGTAAGCCTACATGTAAGGTTATTACCATTATAATGTTTTAAACAACCGAAAGAACAAAACAGCATTGTAAAATCCATGAATTGTAAATAGAAGGTGAAAACTACTTATGTAGGAGTAAATAAGCTCATAATAACTAGATAATAACGGTTATAATTTGAATTATAACATGAAGAAGAAAAAATATGAGACACTAAAACTTGTCAATAATTGTATGTAAAAAGAACAGTTTTTAAGGTAAACTAATTAAACAAACTATATTGTATAAATTATACTAGAATCTGTATTATTAGAATAATATTCTAGTAAGAAAGAAATGATTAACCAATAAGTACAAATAAAGTAAATAATGAAACAAGATACATGGACTAAACCTTCAGAATACTGATGCTGAAGCTAATAACAACTATAATAAGTAAGAAAAACAATATTAAGTGATAAACTATGTTGTCAAAGTTTCAGTAAATTGTGAAGAATGTTTTAGAATAATGATATAATAGGAAAAAACATGTATTGTCAAGAAAAGAATTAAATTAAGGGTCACTATCATAGGCCAATGAGCCTAGAACAATTGTTTATGTTATTTATAGTAAATAATTGTTAAGTTATATCATTATTATTGTAGTGAAAGTTGAATAAGGGTATCAAGAACAATGTAAAGTAATTGTCTGATAGCAAAAGTAATTATTTTAAACAAAAGAAAGAAAATAATGAGTACAGTACCATGGGCCAGTATACCTGGATAACTTATTTATATTATTTGTAAACAATTATTGCTAATAATTGTCATTATTAGTGTAACAAAAGTGAAAGTCGAGGATCAAGAACAATTCAGAATAGTTGTCTTGCATTAAAAATAAAATTGTTAAAATATGAAAAGAATAATGTTCAAACTATTATAGGCCAGTATGCCTAGACAAATTATTTATGTTAATTGTAAGAATTAATTATTAATTTTTGTCATTAATATTGTTGTAAAAGTTGTAGGGAGAGTTATAAGGAACAATTGTGATCAGTTACATCACAATAAAGTTAAGTAATATTAATATAAGAAAGAGAATTAAGATGTCAGGAACCAGGTTGGGTTAGGCCTAGCTAGCCAAACATGATTTTTATAATATTGTGACATTATTATTGTACATAATGTTACACTCAATGGTTTGTAAGTAAATATCATCTTTTAATCATAAATAAGTAAATAAGTCAGGAAATTTAACATTTTTATATGAAAATCTTAAATAATGCAAATATTAAGATGAGTATTTTTTAGTACGTAGGCTTTCACGGCCGGTGTCAATATGATTGGATAAAACTTCCGGGCTGAAAGGCCGTGGTCGATTGCTTGATGCATTGGCGCTATACGTTTCGGCCGCACCACCGGTGGCCATCTTCAGTAGCAAAACTTGTTCGAATAGATGTACGCCGAACACGTCCCCAATGTACTGGGAACAAGCAACAGTGAGTTACGGCTACGAATCCTCTATTTATAGCTTTTTGGCCGCTTCAGGTGTATCGCGCGGACCAATGAGAAGCCAGCTCATCATTCTTGATTCTGATTGGCCATGGAAAATAGACCATGCCAGACACTAGGGAGGAGGTTTTGAAGAAAATTAAAAAGTTGGAGACGTTACGGAAGAAGAAAGCCAGTCTGCTGTGTTCCTTGGCCTTTTTACTTAGATGTAGAGACACGGGAACCGTGCCCAGGTTCCTACGACAAAGACATATTTTTAACACGCCACAGGCCAATAGGATTTATAGAAGAACTGAAAATGCCATGCTGCGTGAGCGCATACACCATACGAGGAAAGAGTTGGCACTTAATGACCAAGAACTGTTAAAACTGCATTTACATCTTAGCAGTTCCCTCCAACAACATGATTGGGAGATGTTGGATGGGCTTACTTACAATGCCTTCGAGTCGTGTTATGCCAGTACCAGCCAGAGACAGCGTGACAAATTCGAGCGGTTTGGTTTCCAGAACATCGGGGGAAGAGGATTTGATCGTGACAGGATGGACAGGATGGTTGTAAATCTATCGAGCCGCCAGCTAACACCACATGAGACCTCGGTGTTAGCCAAAGGTGAGAAGTTTGCAGTTACCCCGAAGACAGTACCGGTGGAGGAAATAGTTGCGAGCGTGGAGGCAGGCATCCGAGGACTACCCCGAGACCAAGCAGATGAAATCCGATTGGAAGCTTCTAGGGCCCTTAGAAGGGCCGCTCCGCCAAAATGCAATCTTCTGTCGGCGGAGTTGCGAGCCTTGAGAGAATTGAAGAGGGATGACTCCATTGTTATTGTGCCTGCGGATAAGGGGAGCGCCACTGTGGTCTTGAACACCGAAGACTACCAGCGGAAGATTGAAGGTATATTAGATCCAGCCACGTATCGGAGGCTGAACAAAGATCCGACTACTACAGTTCTAAGAAAAACGGATTCTTTGATTAAGCAATCTTCTCTGGCGCCTGATGTGAAGAGGGCCGTCCGGTGTTCGGAGGCCCTTCCCCCTCGTCTCTATGGTTTACCGAAGATCCATAAGGAAGACGTTCCGCTGCGGCCCATCGTCAGTGCTATTGGCTCGCCTACTTACAGCTTGGCAAAGCACCTCACGGGATTGCTCAAGCCGCACATCGGGCAGAGGGATTCGTTCGTCCGGGACTCTTCTGATTTCATCCGGAGGATCCGGGAGTTGGTGCTGGAGCCTGGCGATGTTCTCGTCAGTTTTGATGTGGTCTCTCTTTTCACCATGGTTCCTGTTCAGGAAGTCTTGGGGTATTTGGGTGACCTGTTCTCGGCGGACATCACTGCTTTGTTCCGGCAGGTCCTAACAACGACCTACTTCCAGTGGAATGACGGCTTCTATGAACAGTTGGATGGCGTCGCGATGGGAAGTCCTCTCAGCCCTGTGGTTGCAAATTTCTATATGGAGAAATTTGAAGAGTTGGCAATTTCATCTGCGCCTCTCAAGCCGAAGTGTTGGTTACGGTATGTGGACGACACTTTCGTGGTCTGGAGCCATGGGGACGAAGAGTTGGAGCGATTCCTTGGACATCTGAATGCTGTGCACCCGCGCATACAGTTTACGATGGAGCGTGAGAGGGATGAACAATTGGCTTTTCTGGATGTGCTGGTCCTAAAAAGGACCGATGGCAGCTTGGGACATAAAGTTTATAGGAAGCCAACGCACACCGACAGATATCTGCATAAAGCCTCCAATCATCATCCTAGGCAGAAGAGGGCGGTGCTGAAGACTCTGGTAGACCGGGCAAAAAGAATCTGTGAGCCCCAGTATCTCGAAGATGAGTTTCGGCATCTCGAGGAAGCACTGCAGTCCAACGGCTATTCTGCTGCGGAGGTTAGGAGAGCTGCCCGGCCGAGAAGATCTGGTAGGCTGGACGAGTCGGTGTCGCCTGAGGTTGTTGGCTCTGCTGTCTTGCCCTACATCCGTGGCGTGACTGACCGCATCGGGAAGTTGCTGAGTAAGCGGGGCGTCAGGACGATCTTCAAGCCAACCAAAAAGATCCAACAGTTCCTGCGACCGGTGAAAGACGCCAGGGATCCACTCTCGTCGTGCGGGGTGTACAGTATTCCTTGTACGTGTGGCCAGGTCTACATAGGCACCACGAAGCGTAGTGTCCGTTTTTTATTTCCTCTACGGGGAGGAGGTTTTGAAGAAAATTAAAAAGTTGGAGACGTTACGGAAGAAGAAAGCCAGTCTGCTGTGTTCCTTGGCCTTTTTACTTAGATGTAGAGACACGTGAACCGTGCCCAGGTTCCTACGACAAAGACATATTTTTAACACGCCACAGGCCAATAGGATTTATAGAAGAACTGAAAATGCCATGCTGCGTGAGCGCATACACCATACGAGGAAAGAGTTGGCACTTAATGACCAAGAACTGTTAAAACTGCATTTACATCTTAGCAGTTCCCTCCAACAACATGATTGGGAGATGTTGGATGGGCTTACTTACAATGCCTTCGAGTCATGTTATGCCAGTACCAGCCAGAGACAGCGTGACAAATTCGAGCGGTTTGGTTTCCAGAACATCGGGGGAAGAGGATTTGATCGTGACAGGATGGACAGGATGGTTGTAAATCTATCGAGCCGCCAGCTAACACCACATGAGACCTCGGTGTTAGCCAAAGGTGAGAAGTTTGCAGTTACCCCGAAGACAGTACCGGTGGAGGAAATAGTTGCGAGCGTGGAGGCAGGCATCCGAGGACTACCCCGAGACCAAGCAGATGAAATCCGATTGGAAGCTTCTAGGGCCCTTAGAAGGGCCGCTCCGCCAAAATGCAATCTTCTGTCGGCGGAGTTGCGAGCCTTGAGAGAATTGAAGAGGGATGACTCCATTGTTATTGTGCCTGCGGATAAGGGGAGCGCCACTGTGGTCTTGAACACCGAAGACTACCAGCGGAAGATTGAAGGTATATTAGATCCAGCCACGTATCGGAGGCTGAACAAAGATCCGACTACTACAGTTCTAAGAAAAACGGATTCTTTGATTAAGCAATCTTCTCTGGCGCCTGATGTGAAGAGGGCCGTCCGGTGTTCGGAGGCCCTTCCCCCTCGTCTCTATGGTTTACCGAAGATCCATAAGGAAGACGTTCCGCTGCGGCCCATCGTCAGTGCTATTGGCTCGCCTACTTACAGCTTGGCAAAGCACCTCACGGGATTGCTCAAGCCGCACATCGGGCAGAGGGATTCGTTCGTCCGGGACTCTTCTGATTTCATCCGGAGGATCCGGGAGTTGGTGCTGGAGCCTGGCGATGTTCTCGTCAGTTTTGATGTGGTCTCTCTTTTCACCATGGTTCCTGTTCAGGAGGTCTTGGGGTATTTGGGTGACCTGTTCTCGGCGGACATCACTGCTTTGTTCCGGCAGGTCCTAACAACGACCTACTTCCAGTGGAATGACGGCTTCTATGAACAGTTGGATGGCGTCGCGATGGGAAGTCCTCTCAGCCCTGTGGTTGCAAATTTCTATATGGAGAAATTTGAAGAGTTGGCAATTTCATCTGCGCCTCTCAAGCCGAAGTGTTGGTTACGGTATGTGGACGACACTTTCGTGGTCTGGAGCCATGGGGACGAAGAGTTGGAGCGATTCCTTGGACATCTGAATGCTGTGCACCCGCGCATACAGTTTACGATGGAGCGTGAGAGGGATGAACAATTGGCTTTTCTGGATGTGCTGGTCCTAAAAAGGACCGATGGCAGCTTGGGACATAAAGTTTATAGGAAGCCAACGCACACCGACAGATATCTGCATAAAGCCTCCAATCATCATCCTAGGCAGAAGAGGGCGGTGCTGAAGACTCTGGTAGACCGGGCAAAAAGAATCTGTGAGCCCCAGTATCTCGAAGATGAGTTTCGGCATCTCGAGGAAGCACTGCAGTCCAACGGCTATTCTGCTGCGGAGGTTAGGAGAGCTGCCCGGCCGAGAAGATCTGGTAGGCTGGACGAGTCGGTGTCGCCTGAGGTTGTTGGCTCTGCTGTCTTGCCCTACATCCGTGGCGTGACTGACCGCATCGGGAAGTTGCTGAGTAAGCGGGGCGTCAGGACGATCTTCAAGCCAACCAAAAAGATCCAACAGTTCCTGCGACCGGTGAAAGACGCCAGGGATCCACTCTCGTCGTGCGGGGTGTACAGTATTCCTTGTACGTGTGGCCAGGTCTACATAGGCACCACGAAGCGTAGTGTCCGGACGCGCCTCTCTGAACACCGGAGATATTGCCGTCTGGGCCAGCCGGAAAAGTCCGCAGTTGCTGAACACGCTCTTTCCCACGACGATCACCGGGTGATGTTTGATGAAGCCCGCGTGTTGTCTTCTGTCCGGGGTTACTTCACTCGCCTACATCTGGAGTCCATCCATATTCATAAGAATGCGTCTGTCGCTATGAACCGCCGAGGAGAAAGCATCTCCTTAAATAGTGTCTGGCATGGTCTATTTTCCATGGCCAATCAGAATCAAGAATGATGAGCTGGCTTCTCATTGGTCCGCGCGATACACCTGAAGCGGCCAAAAAGCTATAAATAGAGGATTCGTAGCCGTAACTCACTGTTGCTTGTTCCCAGTACATTGGGGACGTGTTCGGCGTACATCTATTCGAACAAGTTTTGCTACTGAAGATGGCCACCGGTGGTGCGGCCGAAACGTATAGCGCCAATGCATCAAGCAATCGACCACGGCCTTTCAGCCCGGAAGTTTTATCCAATCATATTAAGATGAGTAGTTTGTTATTACTGAACAAAAACATATCGTATGGGGCACCAAAATGTTCATCTCAAAGAGTACAGATGAATGACATTAATGAATTGTTAATTGGATATCAGATAAGGGAATTATATCAATTATAAAAGTGTTAATCAATTCTGAGCACCTGTAAATACTTTTGCGAAACCTTTTATTTTACTAAACACAATTATTACATTAACGACTCGGAACACAAAGTTTTTTATGAGTAAAAACATAAAGATTTACCTTACAACCTGAACCGGTTTTCACCTTTAAAAGGCTTCTTCAGAGGTTCCGAGTTGTTAATGTAATAATTGTATTTAGTTAAGTAATGGACATGTCAACGAAATCCAAGCTTTTATTTTAGCCATGAACCCCCGCAAACAATGTTTCAAAGCGTCTATTTTCATGAGAGTTGGCGATTAATGGCGGAAATTTGAACAAACTGACCAATCAGCACTCATCACCTGTCAGTCGAAGTGAGATTTGGGTCAAGGTGAGAAGACAGTCTGCAGTGAGTACTTAACGAGGGACACTACGCTCCTCCTGTGACGGAAATTTCGTGGTTAACCTAGTAAAGCCGGTCAGATGTTTTAACCTCAAAGTGCGAATTAGGTTATGTACTATGTCAACAATAGAAATCATAACCTCTAATCGGGTCAACTTAACGAAATATCGTATCAGTGTTGTGGAGTGGATATTAAATATCAATTAAATTATACAGTGAATACAAAATAAAAGTGAAACTAATAAAGGAGTGTACAATCAAGCAAGTATGATGTTAATTAACCAATAATACACTATATCGGACTTAAGAATTTTGTATACCCTTTCAATTATTAGAGACCCTTATAACTTTTCAAATCACTGTAACACTATTTAACCACTTTCACTAATAATTTTCAAATTAATTTAATTTAAATTAATTATTGTTTCAATATTATAAACTTTCAATGAACAATATAACCAAACTTGTTTACTTTATCACACGGACATGGTCCGACATTTGTTTTGTTCACAACAGTAGATGTATTTATTTAGAATAATTCCAATGTTATTACTCTTTTGTGATGTTTTGTTCTTCATATAAGACATTTTTATTTCTATATCATGGTCAAAAGAACCCAAGAATTTAATAATTGTATAATAATTAATGCTACTGTTTACATTCGTTAGCAAATCTAATGTTACCAACTGTGAAACCAGGGATTGTCTTTAGCCGGGTCAATCAGTTTCTGTTATGAGAATTATTCTCTTTATTGAAGGCAGAAGGAAGATAAAATGAATATCAAAAGAAAAATAAAAGCATGTTAAAGGAAAATACTGCTGTATGAACTCTCATTATTATTATAAGCAACCGTCTTGCCTTACTTGGAAATTCGGGTTATTCGATCTTCACAGGTTATGTTGGCGGCAGTTTTTTTTGGTAAATTATTCGCAGAAATGCAAAAGTTTAAATGAATAAGTAGAGTTAACGCTTCACACTTCAAGAATATTAAATTTAATTAGTATTATTGAATTGTTATTTACCGATATCGAACTCATTAAATTCTTTTAAAAGTCAACATTGATACCTAAATGAAGTTAGAGCCACACTGGGTTATATATAATATTTGATGAGTTAAAATTACTATTAACTTTAGTTATTCACTTGACATAATTAACAGAAGAGGTAAACCAGGTAGGTCATCAGCATATTACTACAACAGTACTCCCACAAGATAGAGGGACATCATCAAATTTAAATAAATAAAACCATATATACATAATATATTTTGTAAAAAAAGTTATTTTACAAATTGGTGCTCAAACGTGAGCACTAACTAAATAAATTGTATTTGGAAATTATAAAGGATAAGAACATTCGTAAAAAGAGAATTTTACAAAATTGGCACCAACAACGAGGGGCTGTTACAACACAATTAAATCAAATCTAATTAAACAACAACATCTAGACAAAAATATTTGTAAAAGAAGTTGTAAGATTATAAAAAATATATATACTGTATATATTGTAACATCACAAGATGTTACCTAACCTAAGTGTATATTATCAGATTTTATAAGGACAAAACAACCATGTAAATAGGAATATAATAGTAGAAATAACCAAGAAAGAAGAAACCAAGAAAGAAGAATGAAGGAGAAGTGCCACATGAAACAGTAACCCAAGGGCTGTTTGACACTACAACTAGACTGAGACTAAAACGAACTGATGGACAGAGTAAATTTACATTCAGCTGTCAATCCAGTAAGTAGTTGATGTAAACCGAATGTCATGTGTAAACAAAAAATGAACTAATGAGCAGTTAAATACTGTGAAAGCAGAATTAGCATTTTGCTGATAATAGATGTGACAATGACCAGTAAATTATGAATGCCAAAACTAATGTTAACAATGGCTACATAGTGAGAACAAAGATGTATTTCAGCATCAAATATACTTGTTAGAAAAGAGAACTATTTATAAGAGAGAATCTTATACAAATAAGATATCTCCACAATTTACCGAATTGAGAACCAATAAGCATTATTAAGGCCAAATTCCAATGTAGGCGATATGTCTTAGCAAGCTTAGACCAAACATTAGTCAGTAAATTGGCTATTGAGAATTAACACAAGTGTAAATTAAAATACACAGAACCATGGTTATGCCTTGACATAACAAAAAACCTTATTAAAACAATAGGTTTAATCATAATTTTAATTGTTAAATAGTAGTTTAAAACGAATTAGCATAAAACGAAATGTCATAGTCAGTAGGATCATTCATTACAATGTATAGAGTTTAGGTGTACAAGTAATGTTCAGTAAAAATGTCAGTACAGCATTAATGGTGTTCGCACATAAACATTTGATTAATAAAATGATATGTGAACACAAACAATATTAACCAAAAGTGTAAAACCGGCGACTCAGAAATAGCAGACGACAGTGAAAGTGATGTACCCGAACATTGGTTTTATAACAATGTCGGTCAAAGTGAAAGTAATTCGAGATCGAGTGATATCAAATTAAAGGAAAAAAAACAATCTTTAATTTGATAGTAATATCAACCCAATCGCAACTGTATTTAGTGCGGGAGAGATGTTAGCATCATTCTAAAAATGTACATCGGGAAACTGTTTATGAATAATAACAAAAACGACAACTAGCTGTCACCGCAACATTTGACGGTTAGAAAAAGCCGTTATCAACTGCCAAAAAGTGACACGTCATACCGACACACCTACCAAAGCCAATCAGAAAATTAGTTAGTAATTAACATTTTTACCTAAGGCCGTTCAAAGAAGGGGGTATATAAAGACGAAACAGCGAATTTTGAGGCAGACTCTGACTGACTAGCGTGTAGCACAGACGTGTGCCCGCCATCTCTACATTTTTAATAACTCTTAGCGTCATTTACATATTACATTGAAACCAATAGTTCAACAACAAGAAACGACTACTTCAAGTTCATCTACAGCAAACAACAGTGATTAAGTGCAGTATCATTTTAATTTTGTGCGGGAATAACGAACAGAAAATAATTTATTGTTATTATTCACGATCCATTTTAATCAGAAGAGGATCGCATTATTCTGTTCTTGTGCGAGTTTAGTGCCCAAACCCAGTAATCATTATAATCCGATTACTGAAGTGATTAATAAGTTTTAATTAAATAATTAAAACTCAGAAGGTAACAGTGCAATCATTACTAATCTTGATCTGAGTGCCATAACCTGTACTGACGCAAAACACAAAAACATTTTAAGATTACACCACGTCTCAATTTATTATACAAATTTGTTATTATTAATTAAGCTATATGTTAGTTGTAAGGGTTCTCACTTGATAAATATTGTCACTAAAAAAGCAAGCGTTGATGAAACGCGCGATCTTTCAACAGATCGTTTTTTTTAATTTTGTTTACTTTGCGAAAGTAACCTAAAAACTTTGTTGATCAATTTTATATCAAAAGGATTATTGGATATTGTGTAGGCATAATTGTTTTCTTTCGTGTCTCAAAGAATTCACAACAGAGATAATCATAATCTTAATGTTAAAAATAAATAGCATCTGGACTTAACCAGATTTATAATTCATGTTCTGAGCAAGCCGTATAAGGCATATAATAACTAACTTTTAATTGTACAACTTTGTACAACTGAGATAATCATGATTTTAATGTTAAAAATAAATAGCATCTGGACTTAACCAGATTTATAATTCATGTTCTGAGCAAGCCGTGTAAGGCATATAAAAACTGACTTTTAACTGTACAACTTTGTATGTTTGCATTATATTCGTTTTTGAATTCTCTATGAGGGTGTAAATAAACCCATTATTAACAGCATCACCTGATTTTGATTTATTTCTATAGGATAATTGAATATTTTCTTTTAACAAACTTAAACAACCTTCTGTTGTGTTTAACATATTGGAATAGCATTGCCAAAAGGTGACACACAATTATATTAAATTTTCTAATCATTCAGTAAATCTATGTGTGGGTTTTACACGGGATTTTCCCTGAATAAATCCGTGTGGCGCCCACTAATTAATAAACAAGGTAATCTAACCTTGCAACCAAAGTGAGTTGGTGTTTGTAAGCTGAGTTGACAGTTTAGTGAACTTCTAGTAAACACGATCAGGTACGTAAAAGTATATTTTTGTTTATGATATTGTCCACACATTACGAGACGTGACATACTCGGACTACCTGCAATCTGGAGAAGAAGTTTTACTACCAGTTTCAACCAGACGAGAACTATTATCAAGCAACCAACTGCCCTACTTCACGTTTTAACTTAAGCTAATTTAGCATTTAATTATAATCCACATCACTATTTTATTTATTTAATATAAGGGAATTCTTTTTAAACAAGTATAATTAAACCATTGTAAACACACTGTGAGTAACTTTGAATGTTTCATTTTAAATTACTTTACTACATTAGTAACCTTCAATTAGAAACAACTATTCTAAACATTGAGTTATCTCAAAAGAATATTTCACACATAGTTGAACTTTGTTTTAACGAGACTTTTAATATTTTAACCACGAATATAAGTTTAAACAACAACACTTTTATTTTATTTCAAGTTAATTGTAAACACACACGTTTTTATTTTATTACTAATAGGTTAGACCAACTAGTGTGGCTTTTAAACGGAATTTAAACATTATTTTAATATAATTACTATAAACAAATAAACATAATAATTTTAAAGTAACCCCAAATAACGTTACGTTATAAATTGACGCATACAACGTGGGGCTTTACGAAAGGAGGACATACCAACGATTTCGTTTTATTATAAATTTACGACTCCAACGCGGGGCTTTATAAGAATAAAACAAATAACCCCACACGATACGTTTTATTATAAATTGGCGCACCAACTAGTGTGGCTTAAAAAATATTAAATAAATATATTTTTTATATTTTATATTAGCCCGGTAGACACGAAAAATTAACATGCCGCACACCCACCAATACGATACAAGATATAAGGACAGTAGGGTAGGAGAGATGCAACGGGATGTAGATACATACGAAGCGCAACCCACAGACGAGATGGAAGTTATTACAATCAATAATATCGAAACTAGTACCGACGAAATACCTCAGGTAGAACCAGAGATGGAATTGATTGTCAGCGACCAACCAGACAGACCATCCGAAGAGGCAAGATGGGATCACATGATGAGAATGATGATGGAACAATTCGGACAGATTAAGGAAGATAGTCGATCAATAAATAAAAATATGGAAGCATTACAGGAAGATGGTAAGAAATCCCGGGAAGAAAATCAAAGGAATGTCGAGGTGTTAAATAGAAATATGGAATCACTGAGTAAAAATATGGAATCGCTGAAGGAGGACCTAAATAAAAGGATTGACAATACTCATAAGTCTATGGACGCGCTGAACAGTAAAATCGACGACAACCGTCAAGCTATTAGAGAAGAATTGAACACCACCTTGATCGAAATTAGCAGGAGGATGGAAGAAGGCAGTGATAAAATAAACACAAGAATAGACGTGGAAATTGCCGTTGTGAGGGAGGAAATCGTCGAAACAAATAAAAGGTGCGAACAACACGACCAGGACTTGCAGCGAACCAGAGAAGAGGTCGACGGGAGACTCAATACCATGGAGGAGGTGACCGAAGCAAGAATAGAGTCTTTAAAAAGGACGAATCAAGATGAAATTAAACGAGTAAGGTTAGACGTAGGTGAGCGCTGCAAAGAAGTGAGTACCTCTGTAGACGCAGTAAGGAATTTAACTGTCGCAAATCGAGAGAGGATTGAAGAACTCAGACAGCAGGAAATAGTGCAAATGCGGGAGGAGATTGAGATTATCCGCAACCGTCCGATACCAGGTCAGTACCTACTACCGAATGATAACCGCGACGCGATCAATTTTAGAAATTATCGACGAAATCCTATCGAATTTTTAGCGCGTGTGGAAGAACACTTGGCACGGATTAGAGAAACTAGGTGGAATAACATAAAAAGTTTGATCGACGAATACTTCAAAGAAATATACGACAATTGGTGGACCGCAACGCGCCACGAGGTTCACAGCTACGATGAATTCAAAACTCAATTCCGCGCAAAATATTGGTCCGAGGCGACGCAAAACATCGTACGAGACCATATCTGTCACGGAAAATACGATGCGAACCGAGGAGGGACCATGACTTCATACTTCTTAGGTCAGGTATGTCTCGCACGAAACCTAGAAACAAAGATACCGGAGGAATGTCTTGTCACCAAATTGTCTTATCACTTTGAGGAGGGTGTCGCAAAAGCACGTCAGTGGGGACAGATTAAGACAATAGCAGCTATGTCCGCGCTGCTCGAAGATCAGGAGCACGAGGGATATTACCGTAGGAGTCGTCGACGAAACGACCATTTTAATACCATGGGCGGCAATACGAACAATAATAATAATAACTACCCTCGAAATTCTCGAAGTAATTTTAATAATAATGGCCAGACAAACCAAAATTATAATAACGTTAATCACAATAACAATAATAATAGGCCGAATAACCCGAGTAATAATAATAACAGTAATAATAATGGCAACCAGAATAACAATAATAATAACAATAACCGGCGACCCAATTTTAATAACAACACTAATCGACCACCAAACCAAGGCGGGAATAACCCACCGTCACAATATCGCCGAGCAAATTATATACAAGCCAATTACGACTCCGATAGAAGGCGAAGATACCAACGTAGAGACAGCTACAGTGGAGACAGAGGAAGCATGAGAGGAGGACGATGGAGTAGTAGTAGCATTGAGGGCGACAACCGCAATAGCGACTACAGGCCACAAGTGAATTTTGTACAAGCCAATGACCAGTCCGACCCAGGGAGACCTGATACCCGACCGCCGCCAAACACCACAAATAATGATGACGAAGGAGATTGGGTACCAGTCTGTGAGAGGCCTGGCTTTACAATAGTGCACAACCGAGCAGGCAGCTCTAGAGAGTCCAGACCCGGAGATGGCAGCCGACCCAGCGCATCCCAAGACGCCAGAATACAATACCCATAAATAGAGTGGAAGAGCACAAATAACCCCACGAATATCGATTAGTAAAAAATGATTAATATTAAGGACGGATAATATGTATTAGTAAGCAACATTTTTCACCCGAACGTTTAGGGTATAAAAGATAAAATATATATATTTAAAAAACCATTACTATAAACAAACTCATTTGTTGTTAAGCTACAAAATGTTGAAGGTAACTAATTAACTATAACTAGTCAATTTGCCTTATCAAGTTACAAAAGTGTGTAGATTTAAGATGTAAGCCAAACCATTTGTTACTGGTGAAAACTTACCAGAGCTATCACACCAAGGGATAGAAATTTATGTAATGTCAATCAAATGATTTAATAAGAAAAGACATCTATTATATCACCAAGAGCCAGTAGTGGCATATAACTATAATTACTATACTATACCTAGAGAAAAAAATGTGTATCCAAATGAATATTCTATGTAACCTAATGTTTATAAAATGATTATTGTATACCTCTCATAAAACTCAAATGTTAAATTAAACCGTCCAGAATAAAGGTTCACCCAACTAACCTTTGAAGGAGTAGAGAGGCAGTATAACAAAGTGTGTAAAATAAAAGAAGGACATCATTATGGAATGTAAGGAAAGAAAAAAAATATATTTGTGAAACAAACCATGTAAACCCCAAGAATGTCTATGAAATTAGATATTAGTATGTTATTATATTGTCAAATGAAATTGTAATTATAGCATAGTATATAGTATATAAAATCATCCAGAATAAGTGAAAACCACCATCACTTGAAGGAGTAGAGAAGAAAAATAACAAAGAGTGTTAATTGTAAAGATAACTATTGTCATAATGGAATGAAAGGAAAGAAAAATATTTGTCAATTATCAAATATTGTACATCACCAGAATATGTCAGAGAACATCAAACAAAAAACCATTTAGTATACAAACAATGTAAGCCCTGATAATTCAGGATGAATATAACCTGTTAAGAAAGATTTAGTGAACTATGGTGAAAACAGAAAAATATTGTAGACTCTAGATAAAACAAACCAAATGCATAAGTACTATGAGCATCAAAACAAGTGTATAATCTTAAGAATATTTAAACGAACCAACACAAATTGTTAACTAGTACATAAGTAACTATATAGCTGATAAAAGCTTGTGTAGTGGTCAAATACAATGATGAGGTATTTGTATTGGTGCCTTCCTCCACTACGCGGAAATGGTCCGCATATGTCAACGAAGACTTTCTCCAATTTACAAGATGTAGTTATAGGTATCATGGTTCCCTCCTTTCTGTTATTGTTGACCTTCACTAGTTGGCATATGTGACATTGCTTTATATATTTCCTTACCTTTCTGTTAGCATCCTTCATGTATACATGCTCTTGTAAGGCTTTTACAACTTTTAATGCGCCCATGTGCCCATATCTCTCATGGTAATCGAGAATTAAGTCCTTCTCTGTGGCTTGAGGTATTGCTATTTTCCACGTTATGAATTTATTTTGTGGTTTTATGAACAGTATCCCTTGGTGTTTGCAGTAAAATTGGGATACGTGGTTGTCTTTGTCTGTTAAGCGTTGTAGAATTTTGCTTAGTTTGGGATCTTGTTCTTGTTGTCGTTCCACTTCTTTCATGATGTTGGCCAAGTCAGTTCTGCTCTTAATTATGTGGTATATTTTGATAATGGTTTCCTTTTCTCCTTCGTACGTCTGGTCTTTAATGTTTACTCTGGACAGGGTATCTGCTACAATGTTTTTCTTGCCTGGGATGTATTCCCAATTTAGATCATACTCCTGCAATATCAAACTCGATCTAGTCAATCTTCCATGACTTAACTTACAATTTCTGAGGAATGATATGGACTTGTGGTCAGTCCTCACTGTAATTGGGTATCCCAGTATGTAGGTTCTAAATTTTCTACATGAGAACACAACGCTCAGCAATTCCTTCTCAGTAACGTTATAATTTCTTTCACTGCTGTTTAGCACTCTACTTGCGAAACTTATCACACAATGATTTCCCTCTTCATCCTCTTGGTACAAAACGGATCCAAGGCTAACGTCACCGGCGTTGCAGTCTAAATAGAATGGTTTAGTGAAATTAGGATGACATAACATTACTGATTCAATGAATTTATTTTTAATCAGTTGGAGTGTTATATCTTGTTCGACTCCCCATGTCCATTTGTTCTTAGATGACAGTTGGTGTGAAAATTTGGCTGTCATTTCAGAATAATTCTTTTGGAATTTTCGGTAATAATTGCATAGACCGAGAAATGATTGGAGTTGTTTCTTATTTTTTGGTGTTGGAAACTTCTGTATGCACTCCACCTTTTCTTGTGATGGTGTTATCCCATTTCCAGACAAGTTGAACCCTAAAAATTGCACTTCATCAGATAAAAATTTGGATTTTTCCAGCTTGAGGGTTATATGGTTATTAGATAGTTTTTTCAGCACATATTCTACTCGGTGACAATGTTCGTCCCACACATCTGAAGTTATTAACAAGTCGTCTACATAGACTGTTGTGAACTGCAACGCATCTGGTCCATAATTTTTACAAATGCTGCTACCGAATTCACCAATCCGAAGGGTAATCTTTTGAACTGGAAGTTCCGTCCTTCAAATATAAACGCCATGTACTTTCTGCTGGATGGGTGTAATTCAACCTGCCAACAGCCGCAGACAGTGTCCCATATACTGATGAATTTGGTTCCATAGAATTTTTTCAGGATCTCATCTATTTCTCCTGGGGATGTACGATCATTTATTATGTACTTATTGATCTCACGGGCGTCTAGACATATTCTCACCTTCCCGTGTTTCTTTGGAACTGCAAGGATAGGGCTGGTGTAGGGTGAGTAGCTTGGTTCAATTATGTCTTCAGCTATTAATCGATTGGTTTCTGCTCTCACCGCCTCCTTTAATGAGAATGCGATCGGGTAAGATTTTTTTATCAAGTTGACAGGCTCTCGGAATTGAATCTTGCACTGATAATCTCTGACCTTTCCAGGTGTATTTGAAAATACGTGCTTGTAACGCTTATATACTTCGATCAGTTGTTCAGCTTGTTGAGCTGTTAATTGAGCGCTCGTTTTCTCTCTCCAGAAAGTTCGGATTTCTTCGAGTTTTTCTTGCCATAGTTCTTCATTGTTGGTCTCGTCATAAATCCCATTATTTAGTACATGTTCTCCAGTATTTCTGTACTTTTGGATATGGTACATTGTTTCATGTGGCCGTATTTCTTCACAATTGGTCAGTTCAGCTATCCATTGTATGTCATTCTTCTTCAAAATAAGTTTGTATTTGCTCAGGTCAATTATGGCTGAGTATTGGCGCAGCATATCGCAACCAATTAGCATCTGGAATGGCAATCCACTGGCTACTAAAAACGTCATTGCCATGGTTTGTCCATTGCTTGTCAGTTCGAGTTGCACTTGTTTTCGGACGGTTCTGTTTTGTCGTCCGGTCGCTCCTACAAGGACAATGTTGCTGATGGGTAGCGTAAGTATAATTGTCTTACTTGTTTCTTGAATTTTCTGAAGCTCAATACTGTCGATTAATGAGATATTGGATCCAGTGTCTATCATAATTTGTGCTGGTACTCCGTTGACTTGCGTTGAAATATAAGCAATTTCGTTATGTTTACTATCAGATTGGTTGTTACCTTCTTCGAGGAGTTCCTCTATAATATTCTTCAGATAATTATTGCGCACGATTGTAATTGTGCATTCGCCGTTGGTTTGAGTAACGATGCGATTTAACCCAATAGACTGGTTCAGTGAGGGTACGAGTAGGTTTTTCACTGCCGCTCCTAGTTTAACGTCATCTCGGACTGATTGTTACGATCGTCTTGCTGATTTGTTGGCGGACTTCCGCTCGTTGCCGGTCAGGGTTCAGGCTGGTTGTGATCCTCTTCGTACCGGTCATGCCTGTACACTTCTTGGCTTCGACTCCGGCCCGTGTTGGTTCTGGTGTCACGTCCGTAATTACGATCACTGTATCGGTGTCCGTACGCATTCCGGTCGGCACTTCGTCGTCCTTGATAGTATGATCTATTTCTATCATCACTTTCGACCCTCACGTAATGCACTGGACGATAGTTACGATTTGTGTTGTTGCGCTCATTTGTATTGCTATTGAAATTTGGCCGGTTGTAACTGGTGTTATTCGGCCTATAGGGTTGATGTGTATTATTTGGCCGATTGTATTGATTATTCTGATTGTTCGGCCTATTATTGTTATTATAGCCGTTATTTGGTTGGCTGGTCGGATTGTTATTTGTTCTATTATGCGACTCGTTAGCCGGGTTATTCGCATTGTTACGGTTGTTATAATTAGAACGGTAGTTATTGTTGTTATATTGGTAGCCGTTCTGAAAATTTTTGTTTTCACCCCTGTCGTCCCGCTGTCGGCTCCTACGGTAATAACGCTCCCTTTCGTAATCTTCTAGTAGAGCTGCCATGGATTGGATGGTCTTAATTTGGCCACCCAGCCGCGCTCTGGAGACACCCTCTTCGTAATGAAAGGCGAGTTTCGTCACTAAACTTTCTTCTGGGATTTTCGGCTCCAGATTCCTTGCTAGGCATACCTTTCCCAGGAAATATGCTGTGAAAGTCGTCCCTCTGGTGGCGTCATACCTGCCGAAACATATACTGTCTCGCACGATGTTTTGTGTTGCTTCCGACCAATATTTCCTTTTGAACACGTCTTTAAACTCTTCATAATTCGTGAGATCGTGTCTCGTGGCCGTCCACCAATTATCGTTTATATCACGAAAATACTCGTCCAGGTACCCTCGGATAATGGTCCATCTATTCTCCCGAGTCTTGGCCAGTTGTTCGTCTACTCTCTCCAAGAATTCCATCGGGTTCCGCCGGTATTGTTTGAAGTTAATTACTTCCCGGTTGTCCATGTGCTGGTACTGTGTCATTACTGGCGGTCTGTTGTTAATTACTTCCAGCTCCTCCCTGATTTTGGCAATCTCTCGTTGCTGGATTTCTTCAATTCTGTTTTTGTTTTGTTGACCTTGTCCGCGAACTTCGTTTATGGCGGTGTCGATCTCCCGGCATTTCTCTCCAAAATCTGTCCGTACCTGTGTTATATTTTGGTCGGTTGCGGTTTTTATAGATTCTATTCGGATCTGGCTGTCTTCTTCCATGTTGGTCATTCGTTCGCCGAAGTCTTCCTTCGTTTGTTGCAGCTCATGGCTCGTAATTTCCCATTTCCCATGTATTTCGGAAATCTCTTGCCGTATACTCGTCATCTCCTCCTCAATTTTCTTATTCACCTTTTCGTTGTTCTCAGCCATCTTCTGGTTCAATACCTCCATATTTCTCTGGCTGTCTTGCTTCAGTTCGCCCATTTTTTCTTCCATGGTCTTACTGTTCTGGTCCAATTTTTCATTAATTTCCTCTTTTCCGTCGTCAATTTTCTTACTCAATGATGTTATCACCCTCATTATTTCCATGAAATTTACGTCCTCTGGTCGTGCGGGTTTCTCCGGTTGGTTCTCCGGCTGTACGGGTTTGACTGGTTCCGTGGGAGGTAACATTTGTTCGGCTTCTTCTACCAAAGTCACTTCTTTTTCTTCCGCTCGAACTTCCTTTTCGGCCTCCTTCGTCCGCCTTAATGATGATGCTCTCTTCATCTTGTTGACCTTCTGTCGTACCTGCCGCTAGATATTCTATCGTAATTCTAGCCTCACTAGTTGGTGCGCCACTTTGTAATAAACAAAAAGTAGGTGCGTCGTTTGTATTATAATCTTATTTAAACGTTGTGTAGTTGTTAGTTTTGTCGAACGTAAATTGTCGTTTGGAAGCGTCTGGTAGCCTGCGTACCTTACCTGTCCCTTCTCGCACTCTTAGTAATTCCGGGTAGGCGCCAAATTGTTTTTCTTGAAAACAATTAAAAGTTTTTATTGGTATAGTATGGTGATTTGTTATCGAAAATTCGAATAGTTCGCCGTCTGGCTTGTAACTGATTCTCGTGTGAGTGGGGGAACACGTGTTGCCAACTTGAATTAATGTTGGTTATGTCGACCCACTGCTAGTAAACAAAACATACATATTTTCTACAAATAAATACTGGACAGTTTGTTATCAGTACGCACTTTTTTATTAGACTTTTGCCTGTTAATTATCGCTAACGCTTCATAAAAATAATAACTGTTATAATAAAATTTTAGCCTCGGCAATATAATCTCTTGCTCTGCGGAGCGCTAGGTTGGCAGTGAAATGTTTACAATTGACTCTGGTTATTGTTTTACAAAATAAATCTGCCAATTGGGTTCTTTTAAGTACGAAACAGAGGTTTACTTAACAAGATAACAAAATTAGAACATATTATTTAAAGTTTGTGATCATTAAAAGTACACAAGGTTTGCTATAAATTAAATATTGTGTTGTTGAAGTGTGACAGTGTCATAGTGTAACATAGGTTATCATGTGTTCATTCAATGTTTACCAAGTTATTTCTTTATTCTATCAATCCTTGGGAATATATTCAGTGATAGTGAGAGTTTTATTATATGGTTAGAATTTTATGGTTAGAATATGTTTTATAATAATCAAAGACATTCAGCAATACTCAATGTTAGTCGATATGATGGGTATTGTCAGTCGTCCATGTAAAGTAATGGGCCGATGTAGATTCTTCCTACTTCTGGTCTTGGGCTCAAAAATTGGTTGTCATCTTCAAGTTGAATTACAGGTATTTTCTGGTCGTCTGGATTAATTCCGAGCTGGTCCTTGGTGTAAATTAGTTGTAATGGCCTCTCATCTGTTGTACTGCTACTCCTTCTCAAAATTGTGGGCACTTATACTGTTTTTCTGTGGACAATTTGGGCCCTTCACGGCGTGGCGTCTCTTCAGTTTGGCATCACTACATAAAGTATTGTTCCTAACTGAAATTAGTCAATATTCGGTTGTTGTCATGGTTACTCAAAGTTTTTGATTGGCTGAAATTGGCTAAAGAGTATTGTTAGGGTATTTGAATTGTTATTTAAACTGGTTACAGATCTTCTAAATGTAATTAATCTTCAGTACTCCCTTTTTAGTAGTAAATATTATCACCACTGTTCATATTTTGGCTCAAGGATTAATTTGACATCCAATATTATAGAGTTCACTTAGGTATCAACATTCTGACAGTTTTGTTAATTTTATTTAATCATACTGTTTTCTTAATTTACATTATTATCATAATATTTCTGCCTTAACATGATTGTCTATTTGTATTTCATAGTTTATGTGGTTTAGTCTTCCTAATGTCAGTGTTTAATTCTATAAAATTGAAGTTTTTTGTTGTTGACAGTTGGGAATTTGCATAGGCTTAAACAGCAATTGATTATTTTTTTTTAATTACTGATATTACATTTTATTCTCCTTGTAATGGGTCCTGATTGTTTTAATACAAGATTCTGTTCATTTGTTCAATGTTTAAGTCGGTTCTTGTAGTTGTGTGTAATTTTATTGTTTCCCTATACTAATTTGTCTACTGTCATAACTCATTTTCAGTGTCATTGTATTTGAATGTATGGTTTGTTTCTTGTTTACTGGTTACTGTTGGTTTTAAAATCTTATTTCTTATAACATATAACATAACATCTAATGGTTTTAATAATTCCCATAGCTATAATTCTTATCATTTAAACATAATTATTTGGAACATAAACCTTATTCATTAAAACATAATTCTTATTCATTTAACACATACTTATTTGAAACATATTATCCACTCATACTCTTCAGTGAGTAATAATTATTTTATAGTGTCATCATAGGAAAACAAACATATAAACATTGATTATCTCTTAGATTGTAATAGAAAATCCTTACCACTAAACTTATTTGACCTTGTGTCATTAATTATGTATCCTTATCCTATTTTACCATCCTTTACTAAATCATATAATGATTATTGATTGTTTTTATACTTCAATCTTATAGAAACTCTCTAGCTCGTGATTTAACACTAATAGTCTATGTTTCTTAACTTTCCTAAAACTATGAATTGTCCCTTAGGCCTACAATATTAATTAACACACATAACTTATCACTTATAAACTTGAACACTGCTTTATCAGCGTTTTTATCACTTTTTAATGGGGTTTTATTGTCACTTTGGGGTATTCACTAACACCTTACACTCAATCTTCTTTTAGTGTTACTGGTGGGTTAATATTACTGTATTGCTTACTAAAAAATTCTCTTTCTTACATCTATTTAAAAAATGTTCACCATCATTACAATTCACTACTCTCATTCTATCGTGTTTTATTGTATCACTGATATGTTAGTATTATGCTAATGTGATTTGTCATAGTTTACTCTATCTAGTTTGGGTTATTGTGCCCTTCTATATATTAAGTACTCAATGATTAGTATCTCTAACTTGTCTGTCCTTACAATTATTAATATTATATACAATTTTCATTAGTGAGTCTATTTCTTTGGTTTAATACTCCAAAACAAAAGTTTTGTATCTCTTCTTAGTTCACTTTCTTTTACCATACATTATACGTCACTTCCTTAGTGTTGTGGCTGATTGTATCATTACACTTCCATTTTAATCATCTGTTATTCACTATTCTTCTTATTTACACTTACGTTGCTGCGGTGGCTATTCCTAGTCTATTTGTAGTTGTCATCATTTGTGTTATTCTTGGTCCTTTGGGGCTAGTTCTACTCTCTCACTTACCATCTATTGGGCTATTCAGGTTAAATCGTCTTATTTCTGTATTTACCATTTTGGTTTGGTTGTTTGTTATTACTTTATTAATATAAGTTACTGTTCTGACTACCTTGATATGTCTAATCGTTTTATTATTCAGATTCACCCATTCTTCTATTCTAATTCATCCCTTTTTATTCTAGTGTTAATGACTAAATAATTTATCTGGTCATGCCTTCTTCATTATGGTTAGGTGAAGATATGTACCATTACAATATATATATATATATATATATATATATATATATTGTTACAACACAAATAAGCCACCCCAATACCAGGGATGAAAAAGATGATACTAAATATAAAATAATACTTCATATAAAATAAAATGTTTAATATAAATAAAATGTAAAGACAATGACATGACAAACGACGACATGACCTAACCCAAGTGATTGACCAAACAAACAGGAAAACAAAGAAGAAGGGAAAAAACCGAAACCACATAAGAATAAAGCCAATTGAAGGAAGTGAACGAATCCATACTACCAAATGAAATAAAACTAAACGAGAAAGGGAGAACCAAATTAAAATGAAGCCAATCGAAAATGAAGGAGAAGAAGAAGAAAAATGATAATGAAACTAAAGTGAAACCAAGGGATAAGAAACAAACCAATAATATAAAATATGTAAGGGAGAAATGGTACACTCAAGTATAATATTGGGAATAAAGCCAATGATTATCCAATACCAGAAATAAATATTATTATCAATTAAATAATTAATGTAACTATTTTAACCAAAACCCAGTAAAGTAATATAATAAAAAGAAAAGTACACTAACCCAAGAATTAGAGTTAGATGTAATAAAACTCTACAGAAATATAACCTTAGTAATACTATGTATAATATTTGTAAAGAAAGAAATAGTGAGAAAGTGAGAAAGTGACAAAGAGAAATAATTATAGGGATTACCCACTAAGAAACACTTAATGTAAACAGTTAAAGAGTGCAATTGTGAAAGTGTAAATCCCCAAAATAGTTAGAAACCATATTTATGGCAATAAAACGCTTAATAATCAATAATAAACAATAACTGATTAATGGTGAAACAAATAATAATTAAGAATAAGGTTTTAATGATAGAATTAGATGTGAGCACTTCACAATGTGGAATAAACACTGAAGAGTGATGAGGAAACACTATGTGATTAAAAGTGAACCAAATTAGTAATTAAAAATATATGGTTTATGATAATATTAAATGTAAACAATTAGTAACATGAAATGAACACTGGAAAGTGATGATGACGTTGTTAATTAAGAAAGGATTTTTAAGAGAATTAAGTTTAATTGTAAACGATTGTTACAGCTAATGTTGTTGAAACAGCTAATGTTAACATGGATTGAAAGTAGAGTTTAATTAGGGAATAAGAAGTTAATAATGTAATAAATAAACACCCCAGATTATAAGTGAAAATCAATTAAGTAAACTCAAAAGGTGTGATATTACTTAACACCCCAAAAAATAGTAATTAATGAAATGAGTTGTAAACGAACTTTATTTAATAATTGTTAAATAATTGTGTAATTATATTTATTAATAGGATATGACTCAAGAAACTGTACAGAGCATACGCCTAGATGTTATAGTTTTAATTGATGAAGAATAGGGAGTGGTAGCCATATTGTTAACAAAGGCAAAATAGATAATTAAGAAGATAAGACAATACAAATCTAATTACACTAGAAAATCAGTTAATGTAGAAAATAACAGAACCATACAATTGTGATAATAAACAAAACAGAACACATTAGAATAAAATGAGAAATCATTTGTATAAATTCAGTAAATATGGTCAATGGCTACTAGTGCCTCTGAAATGCCTAACTGTCAAAACAAATAATTACAAATTGTATAAAATCAATAACAAAAGTAACAAATCTAAGGCGAGTAACTAGCCAAGAATAATGTGTAAACCATTTTAAAAGAAAAATGTTACAATAAGAACTTAAATTAAAAGAAATATGTAATTAACAAATGTTAACATAATTGTACAAAAGTTAATATCTAATAGACCACAACCTTATGAGGTATTATTTTAATCTTTGAAAGGAAAGACAAACAGTAGTGATAATATTTAATACTCAGGAAGGAAGACAGAAGAATAAAATCAATCAGAAAATATACAGTAATTTTGAATAAAAATTCAAATATGATAACAATGGTAATAAACCATGCCTTAGCCAATCAAAGGGTTTAGGTTACCATAGAAACCTATGGTTACTAATTTTCCATTAATTTTCAGTACTCGTATAATGACGCTTATGTAGCAGGGACGCAAGATTTTGTATGACATAAATTTTACTTTAAAATGTTTAAAAACTAGTCAAAAGTCAAAAACATCTACCAGTGAGAAGGAGATGAAGAGTAATAACATTTAACTGATGTCCAAGAACAATTTAAACGAAAATTAAAAGAAGAAATTCCCAAGACTAATCTGAAAAGGACGCCAGCAGCCTAAGTCACTCAAAATTGATGAATTTTTCAGTTCAAATGAACAACGATCTATCACAAACTTTCTGAACTGATAAGTATCATTTAAATACCCAAATTCCAGGAATAAAAGCACTTTAAATATTTCTCGAATCTATACTAACTCTCACTATGAATTGAAAATAATTTCTTTCAAGGATTAAATAAAATAAACTTACATAGAAAAACTTGTTAACTAAAAAATAACCTCGCACTAGATTGCGAACTTTTGAAACACATCTTACTACACTGCAGAACAAATTGTAGCCACACTTTATATTATTTAAGTACGAATAATGTACGGTAGTGTACTTTTTTATTGTAATCATATTTAATGTTTTCCTTGTAATCAAAAGGACTCCAGATTTTGAATGAGTTTACGTATAAAATACAAACAGCAGCCATTACTGCATCAGAATAGCTCGTTTCAATATTGATTCATCAACTGAGATAAAGCGTTTCATGTTTAATGTCGGAGCAAATTTATTAAATACTAAATAATAATATTATTGTCAAATTGCATAATTACCAAACAACCATTAAAGAAACAGTACAGAGTGTAACCATTGTTTTATTTCGTAGGAAATTGTATTATATATGTGTGTTAGCGAACTTACAGAAGGGACGACTAGCGCTTTCGCTACCCGTTCGATACAGCAAGCTGTACAAAGGCGGGAACCGATTCGAATGCCCTGGCCGTCATCGCTGAAAACACCTTTTTAACATATTATTTCATAAATTTAATTGTTTTCAACAAACAATTTGGCGCCACCCGGGATTCACAAACCCCTATGAAATTACAGGTAAGGTTTCAACTAGGTTGTGCTGATAATTGTGACAACGCTACGGACTTCGTTAGCAGCAACCATTGATGTAACGACAAGGTGTGAGACGAACACACCACACAAATACATAAAAAACCATATACACGTCTTTACAGAGACACACCAGTCTTATATTTTTGCGTTACAATATATATATATATATATATATATATATATATATATATAACTAATGTGTAAACAAGTTGTGTACAGGTTAGTCAATACTACAAATCTTATGTACGTTATTAATAGTCATAACCCTGTTATTGTTGTGGCAGACACGTGATTTTGATGGGCATAATCCTCTTCATTTCTAAAACTGATGGGTGGAGTTTTTCAAAATTAGGATTTTAAAAAATTCCTATTATTTTTGTATAATCACCGGAAAACTGTAATATTATTTAAGTTGCAACTCGACATCAACCATTGATGAGTATTACTAACAACGAAGGTAATTAATGACTTCACAACAAAGTCTCCTTGATTTGATGAGGCCTCTGCCCTCATTTCTAATTGTCCAGCCATGATCACTGGACTGTTTTCTATGACCGTCAGCAATGTATTGCACAATTCTACTGCCCACTAAATATCAAAATGTGGGTTTTTTAATCAATGTATCATATTTATGATTTGTCTCCCCCTAGATAACAACTCTTTATGAGGCATTATCTTTCTATATGATCATCTTGACTTAAAAGTTGAAAACATACTTCAATTTGTCTGACAACCATTTTATGTGGAGAGAGTATGTACAGCAACCCTATTGCTTGGTCCCTACCCATAATTAGACTATGCTGATGACATCTCCAACATTTAAATATAATAGTGATTTGGTAAGTGAGTAAGAAGTAGATTAGGGCAGACTAGATCAGGGATTAGACAATTACGCAGTGTTATACAGGACAAAACAATTAGAAAAATCTCCAAAAAAATGATATATCAGACCATAGTCTAAAGCATTATGACATATGCAGCAGAAGTATGGGTTATTAACAAATATCAGTATGGAGAACCATACATGACTTCCATGTTCTAAGATTTATATTTAAAATCATTTTGGAATGAAATATTTCTATAGAAACTACTTCTTTCTACTTACTGCTTCAGCCTTAACCACTACTGTGGTTACTAACGTATACCACCTCACGTTATCGCACTCGATTTTCACTGATGATAGAAGTCGATGGCACTGCCGAAACGTCTGGTTTTGCAGAAAACACTGGACTATGGCCAAACAGCCCGGGAAGGAATTTTAACAAACTACTTCTTTGTTGCCGATAACGTAGTACACATATAAAAAAATTATCCCCTCCCCCTTCAACTATAATTTTCATTTATAGAAAATTACACCAACCCCATTCAACTAGCCTCTTCATTTATAGATATTTCGTCTATGTTTCTACAGTGGATTATTATGATCTTCTTATCAGGATACTTTATTTATCAAAATTAAGTACTGTGAATATAATTATTTCACGACCGACTCGGAACAAAATTATGTACTTTACTCTTGTTAAAACATAAAACGCTGCAGGTTAACAACCCTTTCCCCGTAACCTGTCTTCACCAAAATCAATAGGGCTTGAGTCCTCTACAACTCAAGCACATATGTAAAAAATGATTTGATTCTGTTTGAATTTACGGCAGTTATCGTTCGTCATGAAAAAATTAGTCTTGTTAAAACATAAAATGCTGCAGGTAAACTACCCCTTTCCCTTAACCGATCTTCACCAAAATCAACAGGCCTTGAGTTCTTTACAATTCACGAACGTGTGCAAAATAATATTTGATTCTGTTTGAATGTGTGGCCATTGTCGTTCGTCATAGAAAAAATCGGTATGGAGAACCATACATGACTTCCATGTTATAAGATTTATATGTTTAAAATAATTTACTTGAATTCGGTTCGGTAATTTCTAAAAAAATATCGCCCACCCTCACACTAATTTCACTATTTATAGATATTTTTGTTATTATGGGGTAGTCGTTTAATATAATGTTATTTTCAGTCACTTTATCCATAAAAATTAGGTAGGCTTACTTTATTCTTATAAAGAAACCGAACTATGCAGATAATCATCCCTCCTCCGAAGCGCTCCGAAGTCACTCATGGACCCTGAGCATCTTGCAGAGGGTTCATTCCCTAAAGACAAAAAGTCTGTCTATGAACCGTTCCTCTGAAAACACGTGCAGTTACACTGCCCAGTGATCCACAGGAAGCAAATCGCTATCCACGCTGGACACTTTTTCAGCTTGCACGCGTTGTGTTGGTGTGCGTTTCAGCACTTTCCATTTAAAAAGCGTGCAAATGTAAGAAAATAAACATGAGTGAGGCCAGAAATAACGTGAATTGTGTGTGTGTGTTGCCTGCCTTTTTATTGCGGTAATCATAATAATAAAATGGAAACGTAAACATTACATAATTGAGATATGCTTGCTTGCCACGAACGATATATTTTCTCTCACATGATTTAAATTAAAATGAAAAAATAGAATTTTGTTAAAGTTAAAAGAAATGTTTCCATAGAAACTACTTCTTTGTTGTAAATACCGTAGTACACATAAAAAACTTATAAAAATTTACCTCCTCCATCATCAATTACCATTTTAATTTATAAAAAAATTAACCCCTCCCCTCTTCAACTACCCTTTTCATTTATAGATATTTCATCTACCTTTCTACAGTGGATTATTATGACCTTCTTTTCAGGATACTTTATTTATCAACATTAAGCACTTCACTCTTGTTAAAACGTAAAACGTTGCAGGTAAACTACCCCTTTCCCTTAACCAATCTTCACCAAAAACAATAGGCCTTGAGTCCTCTACAATTCATGGCAGTATGCAAAAAATTATTTGATTCTGTTTGAATTTGCGGCTGTTATCATTTGCCATAGAAAAAATTCTACACACAGACACACACACACTTTTCAAAAAATTACTTTTTCTCATGTTTTGATGGTAGTACAATCAGAATCTGCCGTTATCTCAAACACGATTTTCTTCGGCATGACCATACTTCCATTTCCTTATAGAACATGGAAGTAAAAAGAATGAAAGAAAGGTTCTTGCACAAGAGATGGAGTATTGGAGGAGGTGCTGTGGAATAACGAGAGCAGACCGAATAACAAACGAGGAAATCAGAAGAAGAACGGAAACGGAAAGAAGTGTAATTGACTACATCGAAGAAAAAAGATTGGTGTGGTACGGTCATGTCCGGAGAGCCCAAAATAGGTGGATCAACAAAGTGACGGAATGAAGTCCATTAGGAAGGAGAAAAGGGGAAGACCAAGAAGATCTTGGAGGGACGAAGTGGATGAATCCATGCAACATATAGGACTAGAGGAAGGACATCGGGAGAATTGGTAAGCCAGGTTGAAGGAAGGGAGACGGCACTAGCTGTAGCAACCCTATTTTATTTATATATATATATATATATATATATATATATATATATATACATAATATTTAAAATTTATATTTATTTTACCTCAAGATGTTATTTTTCCCTTATTTGGAACATGTTTCGAGAACTTTTGTGTTCTCATCCTCAGCCTTCGTGATTTTGCGTCTGGTGAAGTATTTGTGTGTTGGCTGGATGTTATTTTGGTTTCTTGTTGGTCTCTGGTATTTTAAAGTGGTATTATTGTGTGTGATTGTGGTGTATGTATTAGTGTTTTTTGTATTTTCGATGATGTGTGCTTTGAATATTGTGTCATGTTTTGTATTGATTTGTATTTGTTCAGGTATTAGTTTGTTTTGTGTTTTATGTTTGTAGCCTATATTTGTAAATTTTCCCAAATGTTCATTATGGTGCCTTTGTGTGGTATATGTTTTATTAGTGTCACATTGGTTATGTCTGGGAATTCATGTTCTGTGTTTATTGCATGTGTGGCCAAATTGGATATATATATATTTCTGTTTTTTTGTATGCATTTAGATGTTCAAAATAACGTTTTTTCAGCTGTTTTGTTTGTTTGTTTGTCCTATGTAAACAAAACAACAGCTGAAAAAACTTTATTTTGAAAGTATAACACAAATTCTATATTATTTGCATCGATGTTTCAACAATATTTACTGTCATCACAGTTGGTGTGTTTCCCCCTCCCTTCCCCTCTTCGATTTCACATCCTCTTTCCCCCAAGTTTGACTGTCTGCCTCGTTTCCTTTGACTGTCAGGTGAATTATATTTCATGTAAAAATAAATAAACATTGATAATATAAATATTTACTTGTCAGAAGAAAATAATTAATTTTAGTTAGAAATTAAGGGAAACGTAAATAAAATCACAAAATATGGGTACAAACATTATTTATTAAATGACAAACGGAAAATACTGGAATACTGGTACAGTTATATATGCAACTCAACTAATTTTATCGTATTCAAAGATTACAGCACAGAAATAATAATAATGCAACAAATACTGAATAATGTTAGTTTGATATGAAACAAATGAAATTGAAATCATATTACTTGGAAAAATCTAGTTATAACAAAACTATATGTGCAACTCAACTAATTTTATTGTATACAAAGATTACAGCACAGAAATAATAATAATAATGCAACTAATAGTGAATAATGTTTGATATGAAAATAATGAAATTGAAAACATATTACTTGGAAAAATCTAGTTATAACAAAAGTATTTACAGTTTTCTTTGAGATTTTGATTGGGCAAAGACATCAATAACTTCAGAAAAATCCACTGTCATTAACATGTCACCTTCGATTGACAGTACCGCCAGCGAGTTTAAGTGATCCTCTCCCATGTTTGTGCGGAGATATGTTTTTACTCTTCTAAGCCATGAAAAGGCTCTTTCCGCTGAACAATTGGAGACAGCCGTACTCACAAACATTCTCAGAGCAATATCTAAGTTCGGATAGACCATCTTTACGAATGAGGCGGCAAAGACTCGAGAGGTGTTAACCGCTTATCCTCCTTTGTTGCCTGTAGCTCAACCTGCTCAACTGGCATTGAAGTGTCGCTTGTTTTGTCCATTGTCCTTTTCCTTTTTTTTCTCTTCTTCACTTTACTAAAACCCTCTAGTGGAGCTTCTTCCAGAAAGCATTTAAAATGAATAATTTCATCCAAGAAGGCGTTTTCTAAATCATTTGGCTATTCTCTAACAAGGTTCTCACCTGCCTTCCTTAGGTCTTCATTGCTCAAGTCTTTAATTTGAGTTAACGCTTGGAATTTTTGGTTTATTTCTGCGTATGCATTCCTTCTTTTTTCAAGTTGCATTTTCAGGTTATCGATGATAACAATGAAAACATTCACCCTCAGGTTTTCACGAGGAGTGAACACTGCACCTTCGTTTCCACAGAGTTCGTCCTGTTGTCTTTTTCTCTTAGTCATGCATTTATTCTCGTCATACACCTTCAATTGGGACAGTTCTTTGGCTTTTTCTTCAAAGTAATCAAAATTATCTCTTATTGACTCCATAAGCTTAATTAATGAGTCATACAAGTGGATTACTGATTTAAGGTCAATGTCCATGCATTGCAGTTTCTTATTCGTGTCATTCAGCCTTTGGAGTATGAAACCCCAAAATTCAGCTATAAAAGCAGTCTCTAGCGAGTCCATTTTTGTAGCTAAACTTCTTGCTTCAGCGCGAGTTACTGCCTTTTGTGTTGGATCTTCGAAAATGTTCAGCAAAGTTTGATAAATTTATTGCCAGTTATTTCTCATAGCTTTGCAGGCGTCATCTCATGCAGACCATCTAGTAGAACTGAGGCCTTTTAGAGTAATAAGATGGTTGTGACTGTCAGGAACTGATCTTTGAAGTAAATCTCACCTACTAGTTGAACTAAAACAGTTGTACAGTTCTTGCAAAAACAGAAAAAATTAGCAACCTGTATTGCAACATTCAGCTGCAATAGTTCCGACGAGGTTCAAAGAGTGAGCAGAACATGGGATAAAATCAGCATGGCCATTCAGTTCTTTGATTCGAGCTTGGAGACCTGAGTATACTCCAGACATGTTGCTTGCGTTGTCGTAGGATTGTCCCCGACAATTACTAATGTCCAAACCATTGCACTCAAAGACTTTGATAATAGCATTTAACATGTCTTCAGCTTTGTGGCCAGTATTGGGAAGGAATGTAAAAAACCGTTCAATGGGAGAACCATCTTCTTTAACATACCTTATCACAATAGCCAGTTGGTCTACATGTGAGATATCTGGTGTAGAGTCAACTATTAATGAGAAGTACTTGGCCTGCTTTACTTCACAAACAATTTTGTTTGTAAGATTATTAGCTAAAATAGACAGAAATTCTTCACCAATAGTTGAAGATAAATAGGATGTGTTACCGCTACCTGGGTGGCCATACTTAGCTATGTGACACGCTAGAAAAGAGTCAAACTCAGCTATAACTGCCAGCAGCATCATATAATTCCCATTTCTGCTGCTTCCAAACTTTTCGTCATGTCCATGCAATGGCATACCACGTGATGCTAACGCTTTAACAACAACAACGACACGTTGAAGAACACTCTTCCAATAATTAACCTCAGCTTGAAATTGTTCTACAAGCTGCGTATCAATGCGGCCTTTAAATTGACTTCGTTCGTTAAGGGTTTTAAGGCAGTTTCTGTGATTAACTGAGTTTTCGTGCTCTGAGAGTGATGTACTTGCATTTTTCCAGTCATTAAATCCTCCTTCAGAAAAACTTCGTTTTACTAGCGTTTTTGTCTAAGAACATAATGCAGACACCACAAAAACACATCCAGTACTCTCAGAAAACACTAACCAATTTCGAGGCAATGATTCACCATTAGTAAGCTTGCGCTGAAACATATTTACTGTAAGGTACCTGACTGTAACCTCATTATACTGCCTTATTGATTTTTTAAAATCTGCTTTAGTATTTTGGCAAAAACAAAATTTTGCCACATAATCACGAGTTCTCTCATTCACTGACCAATTAACAGGAACACAGTCAAGAAATACTAATTCTCCTACCTTATTTGAAGTTGAAGATAAAGTAGCAGTAGTTATCTTGACGTCGACTGGATCTACAGCAGTCTCCCGCTTGGATAAAAAAGTCTCCTGGTTCACATTATGAACAGTTCCTTGGGCCTCACTGTCACTACTGTCACTGCTACTCTCCGTATCACTATCACTAGGAAGTTCCTTAACATTGTTTTTACTTTCTTTTTCATTTGACAAGCTTTGGTTCTTGTACTGTTCATTTGCTTGCGTTTTTGACTGAGTATTAAAAAAACTATCGATTTTTAAGGTTTCACTTAAAACAAAGTCCTCTCTAGCTTCCTTTTCTTTTCTTAATATCTTATATTGTATGCCACTTAAACGTTTTCTTCCATCTGCCATTTTCTTAAAATACAATAGAAAAATATATTTACACAATGTCGCACAGGCACAGAAATAAATTTTAATTTGTAAATTAGAGTTGTTGTTTGTTTTAATTCCTAAATGTTAAAATATTTAAACACGTTAATAAATGCTTTTTATAATTCATGTTGAAGAGTCCACAATGCAACTATAAAACCCTGTACTGAATAGAATAAGAATAACTTCACTAATCGCGATAGCGTAGTGGCAAAATTACGACAAGCGAACGCTCCGAGTTCAGTGTATCATTAAAACATAATTTTATAACACGCAACATATAAGCTTACAAGCATAAACCGCCCAACCTTGTCGACAAGAGAACAACTAACTGAGATAAAAATAGGCACAGTACAGACGGTTTGTTGACAGACGGATGACTCACGCGTTCCGCAGAAGTACAGTCAACGCCAAATATTGAAAACATAAACATTCGCCCGTATTACTTTTGGGTGAAAAACGATAACTGCATTATAGTTAAAAATTAAGTGGAGATAATTTTTATATTTTTGTGTGGTTAACTGAACTGGCTTTTATACTTATAAATTTGTTTGAATCTAAAAAATATCATTTCTTAACTCAAATTTTGCTGCTCCCCAAAATTTGCCGCCCCAGGCAAGTGCCTAGTCTGCCTGTGCGTAAATCCACCCCTGCTTTTAATACAGAATCTGAGTTTCAAGTATTCACTTGTTATGTACAATTTAAATGTTAAAAGAAAATTTATAAACTGCTTTATAAATTTTAAATTTTATAATAAATTCCAATTCTATTCATTATTATTAAATCCATTTTAATCAATTCATGCCTGCAGTTCATTTTTCAGATTTAACTTATCTTTAATATAAATGATTCATGGTCACTGAAAACTGAAAATGATTGGCTGTTGTTGCTGAACCTCAGTAAAAAAGTCTGTAAAACTTGAACGAGAAAATAGCTGAAAATACTACAAGTAAATAAAAACAAGCTTCCAAATTTATAAATTACATATGTAACCACCTGCTTGTGCCTTATACCATATTAGTAAACAGACATGCGTATGAAGTAAGGTAAACTACCTTCTTGCCTCTCCCCCATAGCCCAGTCAATAGAGACATACAGCTCAAAAAAATTTGGACGAACCTGATTTTTTTTATAGGTTTTGGAATGTGTATATATTAAATATTCTAAAAAGTTCTCCTCCGTATCGGGTCAGGGATTTCGAAAAAAAAAATAAGAAACATTTTTTTATGGTTTTTTGCGTATTTTGAAAAATGGGGCCAATGTACAGAAAAACAAAAAATATATTCGGAAAGAGCAGCCAATTTTACAAAAAAAATGTATTTACAAGATTTTGCTAAATTCAATAGTTTAGCTTGAAAAAAATTATTTATGCCAAGCAGTGTAGCGGGCAGGAAGGGTCCGCGCGTGAGCCTGAAATCTCATTACTGGAGCGTCGACGCGCTGAAGAATCTTTAATTACTCCGTCAAAAATGCTCCGATTATCAAAAATCAATGTTCATTTGAAAGGGGAAAACCTTATCTTTCTGACACATTATTTTATAATGTCATAACTTGAATTTAACTAAGAAAATTATACTAAAATGGTTAGGGTAAGACTGCCCAAGAGTACGCACTGCTCAAGAGTACGCATTGAGCTTCAATTTTTAACCGATAGATTTCAGCATCTGTCGCAAGCAGGGAATGTGCTTCTTAACCAGCCGAATCCCGTTGGCACGCGGCAGTCGAGATTCTTTCACCAAGAGAGGAGGTATGTTGAATTTGTTGCGTTACTACTATTTTGTTCTTATATTTGTCGCAAAGTAGTATATTGTTTTTACATGTAAATGTTAATATTTTAAATTGTATTTTTTATATTTTATTATTACATGTTCCTGGTTCATATTTATTGGCAAATTTATTTAATACATGAAGTAGTTTCGATATTAAGATGTCCAAAAATCAAAATGGCGCGATGTCGTAAGAGTACGCACTGGCTTCTTTAATGCGTACTCTTGGGACACTTCATATGAGATTGTGCCTTCAATGAGTTTTCTTCATTCCAGGTACCATGTCAACAAAATATAAACGTAAAAGTGATAGGCAGTTGTTCACTCAAGCGCAACTGACCACAGCTCAAGATAAAATTGCAGCAGGCAGTAGTGTGAGCTGCAGCGAAATTTGTGGGAGTACATGAGGCAACGCTGTGAAAGAGATTGAAATCAGTAAGTTCAATATATTTATTCATTTGGTCGTCTTATGGCATACTAACAATAGTAGGCCTAGGCCTACTATCCCTAAAATAATAAAAAGGCCTAATAATAATTATGGTGATAGCCTATTAATTATTTTTGATAATAATAATAATAATGACCGCCTCCGTGATGTAGTGGTCAGCACGTCTGACTACTAATCCGGAGGTTCCGCGTTCGATCCCTGGCACCCCCGGAAATTTTTCCGAGCGAAATGGATCTGGAACGGGGTCCACCCAGCCTAGTGAGGACAAATGGGTAGCTACTTGACTGATTGGTAGCGGATCTGGTTAACAAGGTTGGCATCTTAACAGGTTGAGAGGTGCGTGGTGCTAACCACATCACCCCTCTATCCACCAGCTGCTAGACAGTGGTGGTAACCTGGCCGACCGGCCTAGACTCCTCGAAGCTGTTGAGCCACAGATTTTTAATAATAATAATAATAATAATAACAAATGTATCCTTTAGGAATGAATATTAATTTTTAAATGTTATTTTCAAGGAACAATACCAACTTCCTTGGGCAGATTTAAACAAACATTTTCGAAGCAGGAAGAGGAATCCTTGGTGGCTCGTATTAAGATTTTAGACAGCAAATTTTTTGGCATAACAAGGAAACAATTAATGGCTGTAGTGTTCTAATATGCTACACAGAATAATATTGCTCATCCATTCAACAAGAATAAGAAGATGGCAGGTGATAAATGGGTGAGCAATTTCTGCGAAAGGCACTCCTTAACATTACGGCAGCCGGAGAAATGCTCTCTAGGAAGAGCCATTGGGTTTAATAGAGTACAATTTGACAAGTTCCATAAAAACCTTAAAATAATCTTAGATGAGAACCCTGCACTTTCTGCAAGCGACATCTTTAATATGGACGAAACAAATGAGTCCACTGTTCCCAACAAGCTTCCGAAAGTAATTTCTCCAAAAGGGAAAAGGCTCGTGTCAAAGGTTGTCTCCCAAGAACGAGGAGAGTCGGTGACTGCAGTTTGCTGTGTCAGCGCTGCGGGTTACTATGTTCCACCTGCTCTCATCTTTCCACGAAAGAGATTCAAACCATAATTTTGTGATAGAACACCACCAGACACTTTGGGAATGGTATCTGATTCAGGTTTCATAAATTCAGAGTTGTTTATGACCTGGTTACAACACTTCACAAAATATGTGAATCCATCTCTCGAAAAGAAGAAATTGTTACTACTTGACAACCATATATCACATTGTACTTTGTCAGCAATTGAATATTGCCGAGGAAAAGGCATCATGTTGTTGTCTTTGCCACCCCATGCCAGCCACAAACTACAGCCCCTTGATGTGGCATTTTTCGGACCCTTGAAGAAGTTCCTGTCAGAAGAATGTGATCGGTGGGTCACGGAACATCCAGGTCGACCTATAACAATTTATCAAGTGGGTGAGATTTTTTGCTCGGCCTACTCCAAGACTGCTTCTGTTGAAAGAGCTGTAAAATCATTCCAATCCACTGGAGTTTTCCCACAAAATCCCTCAGTTTTTAGGGATGAAGACTTCATGCCTGCATCAGTGACTGAGAGGGAGTTAGAAGGTCCAATGCCCTCTCAAGAATCTGATTTGGGAAACGAGGCTGGGCCATCGTATGAGAGGAAGAATAATGTAACAAATGGCCAAAATCAGGAAGCCAACATCCCACCAAGAAACCAGAATGGATTTCAAGATCAAAGCAAATCTGCAGCCACAGAAATTCAAAGTCCTACAAGTAGTACGTCAGCTAAAGACCTTCTTCCTAGCCCCAAAGGATGTAGAGGAAATAAAAGAGGGGGAAGATCAAAATCATCCACAATAATGACTTCCACCCCTTTCAAGAAGACTCTTGAGGAAGGAACTATTGCAAAAAAGAAACCCAAGAGAAATGCGGCAAAAAAACTAACTTTCACATTGGAAGAAGGTGACGACGATGATGATGGGGAATGTTTCGACGACGAACAACATGATGATCCAGCCTGCATTTATTGTAACAGTCTGTATTCTAAATCCAAGTTTTGCGAAGGCTGGATCCAGTGCCAGAGCTGCCAATTGTGGGCCCATACTGAATGTGCCGGCATTGAACATCGAACAAAAATGTATAAATGTGAACTGTGTATGTAAAAGTTTTTGGTTTCAATAATAAATAATTTTCTTCCTTATAGAACTTCGTTTTTATTGTTTTTATTTAGTGCGTACTCTTGTGCTCACTAAATGCGTACTCTTGGGACGCTGTATGCCTAAGAGTACGCATTTGCATATTTTAACTAAAGGCAGCCTAGTATTTAAATAGGTCTTTTCATTGAGTTAACACCTTAATATTGTTTCACTAACTTAACAAGGAAGAGATTAAGCTAATTACCGCAACTCTAATTTGGACTAAAGTTAAAGAAATGTTATTACAAATAAAAAGTACATACTCTTAGGCAGTCTTACCCTACCCCGTTATGAAAAATAGGTCATTCCATTAAGTATTTTAATAAATAGTTAAAAATTGTCTCCTTCTTGCAGCATGCGATTGAATAGTATATTAGTTCCAAGATTACTACAATGTATTACCTCATAATAATCTTGGTAAAGCAAACATCAGTTTCAAAGTTTTTAAAATTTCGCTGGCTCGGAAACTTGAGTAAAAACTTTCCTAAAAATGACTGAATCTCTAAGAAGAGACCACGTATTTCTATAAGGTAAATGGGGTTAGTAAGAAGAAAGTATCTACAGTACTTTCAGAATATACAAGTAAGAAATATTGTGGTGGCATACATTATGAATAATATTTGATTCATCTTGTAATGATCAGAAATGGCGATTTCGACAGTCTCGGTACTGGCATTCAAGAAGGTAAGTAAAAATAAATTCTGAAACTTATGGAACATAAAAAGAATAGTATACGGAACACTTTGCATGTGTGAAATCACCCATAAGGCTACATGTATTTAACACAAAGGTTTCTTTTCAGGTAAGAATTTCATAGAGGGACGGCGAGTTTCTGGCCCCCATTGTCTGCTCCGAGTCTTTGATTGTGTTCCGTATCGGTGTGCGCGTGGCCAGATGCGCAGTGCACACTAGTCGTTGAAAACCAGAGTCGAGAGAAAAACATGTGCTTGTTAAATAATACTTCTTTGATGTTTCTCCTGGTCATCTGTGTACAGTTTACATCTGTGTACTTTGACTTAATTGTGGTGATTAGTGGAGTTCACTAGCCAAGGAATATCAAAATCAACACATCAGGATAGAGTGTCATAATGGTGAGTTTTTCTAGTGTAGGGTAAGGTAAGGTTATTTGGCAGTATAGGTTATTTGGCAGTATTTCGAATTCTCGTTGTTGCCAAGTAACCTGACTTTCTAGTTAGTTAAATTTTTTACCACAAGATAGCAGCATATGTCAGGTTGCATATGCCACAGCTCCCGAATGTCTGCAACTTAAACTGACGGCAGACAGTAACTATTCGTTAGGCGTTCCCTGTGTTCGTAGGTTATGTGAGTTAATTTATGCATAGTGTCAGAGTTAATAGTTTTTAACGGTCTTTAAGTGTGTGTTTTTTGTTGCGAATTTGTGATTTATGTGTAGCTAATGAAACAAGCTAATAAGTAAAGTGAATATTTTGGAAATATTTTAATGCAGTAAGTTATTATTTCCTTAGCTATCAGAGCAAAAAATAACAAATTTCAGTGCCATGTTTTGAAGCCTTTACAGTGTTGAATTTCAGAGTCGATTTTGAGGCTTTCTGAAGTATTTTTTTTAAAATTAATGGTCATATTTTTGTATGATATGCAATTTTATTTCAGAAAAAAATTTTTATTTTCTTAAATCCTAGGTATTGCCAAATTACCTTACCTAAATCCAAAGTATTGCCAAATTACCTTACCTTTTTGATCAAAAATTCAGATTCAGATTAAATATTATTTTTATTACTACATTTAACAGTAAATTAGCACAATTACTCTTTTTTGTCCCTCCCAGGCATTTTTAATTTTTTTAAAGCCCAGTGTTTTGATTATAAAAGGAATTGCAACTAACTTTTGATAATTTTGTAAATCAAAATACCCAATTTGTTGATAATAACTTAAAAATAACTTAAAAATTTTTAGTTTAATTTGTCAGTTAAGGTAATTTTTTAATTATTAAGTTTTCATAAAAATTATAATGGCAGAGATATTACACATTCTAATTCATTTTTTAATGTGTTTTGTAGTATCACGATATTGCATTTTTAATAAATTTGTTATTTAAAGTACTTTTTCTGATTATTGCCAAATTACCTAACCCTATTGCCAAATAACCTTGCATATTGGGAGCTAATTAAAGTCCCCTTCCTCACACACTTTGATAATGAAAAATATGAATTTCTGTTTAACTCATTGATAAAGAATGTAAGAAAGTAATATGATATGTAGATATAGATTTTTTTTTAAGGGTGGGTTGAAAATTAATTTTTCACAAATTGCTGCCAAATTACCTTACCTTACCCTATATTAGTGAACCAAATTCAACTTGTTTTTTCACTTCAAACACCCATGTTTTCAGTGAATATATCTCAGGGGATTAATATCATAGAGTAGAAATTTTATCACCCGCTCTTTTGAAACATGATATAAACTTTTTTGGAGTAAAATATCTAGATTAGAATCTTAATATTTTATCAATTCCCAGTTTCGGCTTAAAACTAATCAAAATATTTGTTCTCTTATTAATACTTACAGATTTTGGCATGATCAAGTTGTTTTCATTCCACAAGATCAACTTCAAAAAATTCTAGGAAATAGAGCAAAAAGACTTGAAGGTAAAGTTCAATATTTACTTGAAATAAAAAACAAACGCATCAAAAACAAAAATAACAAAACACAAAATACCAATAACACACAACACAAGAAATACATCACACTCACATACCATAACTCCAGCACACACAAACTTGCCAACACATTCAGAAAACACAATTACAAAATAGCATTCAGAACCAACAATACCATCAAAAAACACATCAACGATACAAACAAGGACATAGACAAATACAATAGAACAGGGGTCTACAAATTAAATTGTAATAACTGCAATAGTTTCTACATAGGCCAGACGGGAAGATCTTTTTCATCCCGTTACTCTGAACACTTAAAGGCCCTTTCCAACAACAATATACATTCTGCGTTTGCCACACACATACACACACATAACCATAGCTACACCAACATAGATACTAATCTTGAAATATTACACCTCTTACCCAAAAGGCGAAAACTCAACACAGCTGAACAGTATGAAATATACAAACACCACACAACACAACCAAACAACATACTAAACGACCAATTGCAATATAAATCACATACACTTTTCAACACAGTTATACACAAAACAAACAATAATTTGGATCCCCGCGCCAATCCCCTTCCTCTATACACCACCCCCACTATACCTTCCAACCAACAAACGTTACTAGGTACTGGCAGTTTGTCGCAAAGCTGAAGAAGGCGAACACGACGCCGAAACATGTTCTACATACAAAACAGACAAGTAAGTTTCACTTGAGAAAGTTTTCAATATATATAAAGTGTAGTGTAGTGAAAGAAGATGATGAACAAACAAGACAACTAAAAAACAATATTTGTAACAAAAGAGAGAAACAAATTGACAATTTTTTCTTACTTTTTAGAATAATACAATACCAGCAAAAATGGAGGAGAGTGGTATCTGTTTCATATGTAACCGGGATATTGAAGTGGAGGAGAATGTATGTGTACAAAGGGGCTTAGATAATCTGATTGAAGTTAGTTCCAAGAGAAAAGATAAGCATTTAGAAATGTTACGTTCAGTCACTTCAGTGACGGTTCATGTAAAATGCCGTCAGAAATATATAGTCACAAAAACAATATTTTTGTTTAGAAAGATTCTGGAACAACAGAGCCAAGCCAGAATTTTTTGTATAGTCCTGCAAAATCGAAAATTAGAAAAACCAAACATACATTTGAGTTCAACAAATTGTGTTTCATCTGTGGCTTGGATGCAAGTGATGAAAAAGAGTCTAGACAAGGTTCCTCTTCTAAAGCAAAAAATAAAATTATGCATGTGACTACAACATCGATTACGGAAAACGTACTACAGAAAATTAAAGGCAAAGTCGATGATACTAGTAAAAATATTTTGAGGCGAATTTCTTTGACTGATTTAGTAGCTGAACAAGCAAGATATAAAAATTGTTATCAGAAACATATTGCCCATGCAGATAGATGAAGTATCAATCCAGTGGGAGCCCCTTTGGATCACAATATTACCAATCAAATGCAAAAAATTTTTCATTACATCGATAAATCAAATGAATGTCAATTCACTTTGCAAGAATTTGTGGAATTATTAGGTAATTGGAATAAAATATTATAATTGCATTGCTATTTATTTTCAATCTACTTTCACGCTAATCTAATATAATTTCTATCATTGCAGGTGATAATGCCTGTGCCGCAGCCACTATTAAGTCTAGACTGGAGAGATATTATGGTGACAAAATCAAATTTGTTACAAAACCTGGAGGACTGACACTCATATATTTCCGAGATGATGAATATGCTATAATTAAACAGTCGTGGTTGGATGAAAAAAAAAATCCTGAGGATGAGAGAAACAGAATATTAACCCTTGCAAGTACAATTATTAGATCTGACATTGAAAGCATATTTTATGATACTACCGTTTATCCTGCCAGTGATAATATTCTAGCGGACATTGATAAGTTAATTCCCGAATCACTATCATTTTTTATGGACAATCTAATCTTGAAAAAAAAAGACGCGACGTAACCAAATATGCTAAGAAATGTAAAGCCATCAATCACGCTATTGTGAGCACTATGAGGCCGAAATCTTTCATTTCACCTTTACAACTTGGATTAGCTGTAATGATCCATAGGAAATTTGCATCCAGACGTATTATAGATATTCTCTCAAGCTTGGGCATGTGTGCATCTTATAGCGAGACTCTTTTATATCAAGATAGTATTTTAGTCGCTCGAAATCCAAGTATCGAAAACAGGATTTTTGGCCATTTCATATATGACAATGCGGATATTAATGTTAAAACTATTGACGGTAAAAATACTTTTCACAGTTTAGGTGGAATAATTATTGTAACACCAAAAGACTGTTATAAAGAAAAATATCCAATACCAAGATTGAAAAAACGACTAACAGCTCATGAAATCAGTAAGCTGGAAAAAATACCGCTAATTTTTTACAATAACATCAATAGTAGTGGACTAAAGAAATTATTCATTGAAAGATTAGAAATTCCAGATTTTGATTCAAGAACATTAACAAATGCAGATTTACTGTGGTTGTATGGTAAATCTGAAAATGCTGTACCAGGGTGGAACGGTTTTATGTCGAAATTGACTGTAAATCTACATTATCAACAATCAAGAATAATTTGATTGCCATTTTTAAATAATTCCCTGAGCGATCCAAATACTATTTATAGTATTGTACGTTATTCCATTGAATTTGCCAAATCCATAGAATTAAGTTTCATTTTCATTACCTTTGATCAACCACTTTACCAAAAAGCCATTGAGATCACGGAATCATCTTCATTTGAAAACTCGCCCGAAATACACATTCGTCTAGGTGGATTCCATTTGTTAATGTCATACCTGGGTTCTATTGGATATATCGTGGCTGGAAGTGGGCTCAAAGATGTTGTAGGTGTGTGTTATGCTCTATCATCGGTTGATAAGATGTTGGATGGTCATGCATACTCTCGAGCAGTTCGGGGACATACCCTAATATTTACAGCATTATGCCGAAAGATATTCAATGAAATAATTTTTTTGGAAAAAGATATTGAAGAATTTAGGGGATTGCAGAATAACTGTAATGAGGGAATTGAAAGTTATTCAGAACTTAATAACAAGAACGACTTCCTGTCCAACGTAAGCAAAGAATTTTTCGCTGCAATGGATCAAATTGAAAAAAGAGGCAAGACCGCCAAGCTACGGATCCAGTATATCAAGCTTGTTGCTAAAGGGTTCATGCGGACCGAGAAAATGGGCCGGTTCAAAGAACAATTAGACTTAATTCGACAAATTATGCCATATTTTTTCGCTGCTGGCCATTTCAGTTATACGAACTCAACCTACATTTACATCCAAAAAACGCAAAAATTTATCGATGATTCCGAACGTCTTATGGCTTTAAACGAGTCCATTGTTCTTCCAGATAATGAAATTCAAAAATGTAAGCAATTGGAAAATTTACTCTACGGTGGATATAACACAGTAAGAAGAATAGACAAATTCTGGTGTGGTAATCCTACAGATATGACGATAGAGCAAGATCTTATGAGAATAATGAAAATTGAGGGGGGTATCATTAATCGTGGAATTACTGAAAGTACTGCAAACAGGTGGATCTTAGGGATGCCTTATACTCATGATATTTGTGAAGAAATTGAAGAATTCTGTAGCATAAAGTTTAACACCAGTGATCAGCATGTCGATGCTCGAGATTCTCGGATAACTAGGGATTATAAAGATCTCCAAAAAATCATGCTTTGGTTCGATAGTCATGATCCTTTTGCACATGACGAATCGCTCATGAATATTGCTACAGGTTTAGTAGGCGGTGAGGAAATTAATTGTTACAAAGCTTATGAAATTGGTGTACATGGATTATCAAACATGGTAGGGCAAAATTTTCATGATATCTCTTTAAAGCGGAACGATAGAGTATTGCCGCTCATAACGGTAAATAGTGCCATTAAAATTCACAATGAAAAAATACCAGTTGATCCCACGGTACTTTTTCAGCGAATATGTATTGCCAAAAAAAGCGACGAACAGTTGAAAGGTTACATGAGCTACGAACTTGCTCCATATCCTTTATCTATTTTCAATGAAGGGGTATTCCGAAAAACAGATAAATCCAAGTTATTTGATTTATTCACAACATATGATGATATCTTAGAACAAGATGACTGTGTGTATATAATCGATGGTGGTATGCTATTACACCGAGTTCAATGGAAAAAGAACGATAAGTTCAACGATATTTTCAAAAGTTATGTTAAGTTATATTAAGTCACATTTTAAAACGGATGTCATTGTTGTTTTCGATGGAAACACGTACAACTCCACTAGTACAAAAGCCGTTGTGCGTATGCGGCGTTCAAATAAAAATTCTTCTCCCAATATTTACTTTGATGAAGAAATGGCAGTCACAGTTAATCAAGAAAGTTTTCTCTCCAATCAATGTAACAAAACGCGTTTCATAGAATACTTAATGACATTTTTGAAGAAGGAAAAAATTCTTGTGAAACAAGCACCTGATGATGCCGATTTACTGATTGCTAGAACAGCTATCGAACAACATTGTAAAACACCTGTAATTATTGCCGAAGATGTGGATGTGTTGGTGTTGCTGATCTCACTCTCGCCTCCTGCTAAAAAAATTTATTTTCAGAAACCCTCTAGAGGAAAAGTAGTTTCAAAACTTTATTCTTCACACAGTTTTGACAAGTATGCATTTTGTAAAGAAAACCTCTTGTTTCTTCATGCAGCTACCGGATGCGATACAACATCGGCATTCTTTGGCAAAGGCAAGAAAGCTGTTATAAGTTCAGTGGAGAAAAAATCGTAAAATTCACACTTGAAAATTGCTATCGAAGCTTTTAAGAGAGCAGGGTAATCACATGACACTATTTTTGAAAACGGCATTAAATTCTTGTTGTTTTTATATGGAGCACCTGCAAAAACTACCAGCATTGACGAATCTCGGTATGTGGCATTTGCAAAAGCCGTGGCTAATAATACCAAGTCTTTGAAGCCTGTTAAACTCGAAAGCTTGCCACCTACGTCTGATGCAGCAAGGCAACATTTCTACAGGGTCTATTTGCAAGTACAGAAATGGATATCCTATTAAATCAATCCGGAAAAGTGGGGTTGGGAAAAAAGCACCACACTAAATCCAATATTAATGAAACAACAACCAGCTCCTGATGAAATTTTGAACATGATTTTTTGCACTTGCAAGTCTGGGTGTATTAAAGACACGTGTACATGCAGAAAGAGTGGGCTACAATGCTCAAATATTTGTAAAAGTTGTTCAACGGATACTTGCAAAAATTTTCCAATAACAATAGGTGAAAGTGAAATTGAATTCGAAGACTATGATGAATCTGATGAGAACAATAAAGATGACGACAAAGATAGCGATGAAGAGGATAACTATGATGATATAAATGATAAAAATGATGATTAAGATAACCATTGTTTGAAAAATTAAGAGTTATTTATTTTTGTCATTAAAAATTTATGAAATAAAAATCGATGAAAATAATTAATTTAGACTAACTTTCATACATGAACCTTGTTTAACCCATACAAATATCAAAAATAAACATGTCTTACTTCTTTCGAGGCGACTAGAGGGATTTTTCCGTAACATGTTATGACAATACATGAATAAAGGAGGAAACCTCAACAAAATTCCCTCTGAGCTGAATTTTTTCACGAAATCTCTTAAAAAGGAGGAGGGGTTTGGGGAAAAAATACAAAATATAAATTTTGTAGATAATTGAATGCTCTACAACTTTCACATTGACTTTATGTTCATCAGATGCATAGGAAGCGAGATATTTGCAAAAAACCTAAAAATTCGCCATAAAAATGATTTTTAATTTTTTTTTTCGAAATTCCCGGCCCAGTACGGTGGAGAACTTTTCGGAATATTAATGTGTACACTTTTCAAAATCTATTAAAAAAAAATTACCTTCGTCCAAATTCTTTTTAAGATTTTAATTGACAATTTACTACGCTGCCTGGGCTACCAGTTTTTAATGAGGGACACTGTGCAAAACTAATGTTCACCACAGGAGGGTCCACACTCCTATGATGTGTAGTATTCTCACCCACCAACACCAGAAACCCTTTCCCCATGACACAGATCCTCCCCAAGACTTAGTTTTTGCAACAGTTCAGGGTGGTACAATTTGTTCTTTGTCCATGTGGACATTCACCTATAGATATAACACCAACAGGTGCTTCATGTCATCTGCTTTCTCCGATTCTGTTTGTGGCACTAGCAGGATTATTTTCTTCTTTTACCATAATATCTTCTCTACAGTTTGCTACATGATCCCAGAGCCCTATCGCTTTGTAGCATCATTTAATGATGTGAGGCATGATCTGCCCCACTACATTTTCCACAGTTAGCCTCTCCTCTTACCTTCTAGCACAGGTGCAAATGTGTGATGCACATCATCTTGTTGTTTTCATGTCAACGTCTGGTCTATTTATTTTCCCCATCTTACAGAGGTGAGTCCAGAACAGGCCATGTCCGATCAAAAATTGTGTCAAATTTGTCTCTCCATGTTCTAGGTCATGTCGTTTAAAGAACTGCTTTATGAGCTTATTGGTACATCTCCTCTTCACGCTGTCTGTCCATCTTTTCTGCCAATGGACCACAGTCTGGACCCTTTGAGCCTGTGCTTTATGCCTTCCCTACTTTAGCTTTCCACTTGTAAATCTGCTTCTGATCCTGTGCCAGCAGATCAATTGTATCCCCCCTCCCACAATAATGTGTTTACTAGTTACATAATATGGCTCAGCTAGCAATAGAGATCCTAGGAACCCGTGAGGAACATCATGGTTAAATGAAGAGAAATCCACTCACCTTTTCAGACTTCTCAAGAAAAGTAATATTGTGTGTTTTAAAAATACAATGCAAATGAATGGGAATGCAAATGATACTACAATGTATTAGGAAAATTTTCATTTTTTCAAAACATGTTGAAAGTGGTTTCTTCAACTCAAGATTCTGATTGAACCTATATGAAGAGACTTGAATCAACTTTACATAATGTTTGTTCAACTCATACTAAGCCGTCTAATGCAGGAACTGATGCAGAGAGGTATTTCAGGATGGGGAGAACAAGCCAAGTATGACAATAAAATGTATCTTCATTTAACAGTTATTAGTTTTTTTAAATTGTTCCTTTTCAGTTTCTTTCAAAAGATATTAAATTTTTTAATAACATCTCATCATTTCATCCTCATAGCAGTTATAGAATCATAATCTCTTTTTTCTATATCCTAAGTTTAGAATTTGCCTTTTTTTTTTTGGAAAAGGTACAGATCCAATTATTTTTTATTTTGTTAATCTCATGAATGATCTGTGTATCAGCTCCATAAATTAGGGCTTAGCTACAATAATTCAGCAGCCCGGGTTTATTTCTCAAGCACACCATAAACATTAATGAGCATTTTTTAGCCACTGTGTTCACTCAGACTCTGGAATAAGTACATTCGATAATAATAATAGGCAGATGAAGCTTAATGCCGGCCACACTACCAGGTTTGAATGATGAATACTTGATTTTAATTATGAATATAGGTTAGGCAACTTACTTTGCTTTTCCTAAACTACAGTGGTATGAAGAGGAATCCCATTATAATTAATTACTCTATATGTTACCAATTTTTTTTTAACGTGCTCATAGAAGTAAGAAATAATAATAAATAAAATTGTTATATAGTCTTCACTTCAATAATAGCATCACACACACACACACACACACACACACACATTAATCATATATATATATATATATATATATATATAATTAATTATCATATTAAAAAAAAGTGATTCCAATAATATAAAATATTGCGTTCGTGCAGAACCAACTGGTAACAAACATACTGATGCAAGTGATTTCTAAAGTAAAAAAAAAACTTTATACTGACCAATTATAAAAACATGTCTAACCAATTAAAAACATTAAAATGGCAATTCCAAAATTGACGTACTATACAAAAACAAAAGCGTTAACCGAACACAGAAAGAAAACCCAATGAAACCACAACCCAGTGCATGTGCAAACTCAAGCTGAAAGACCTATTCAGAAAAATTAATAAATAACACGGTAGCAGTACAACATTGATTATATAACTTACCTGCATCTGAGTAATTATACCACTGCATCATCACTACACCTGCAATGAAGAACACCACAAACCTATTATCAAAGCTCTCTCTCATAATAACACATTTCAACAGTAGCATTCATGTTACACAACCAAAATATAAAAAGTATGCACACAGTGTTCTAAATGAGGGGTTTATGGAAAAAGGTGGAAAGGTTTATATAAAATCCCGACACAACTGCTAAGCTTATAACACAACAAAGCTTACAATTTTAACATTTAATACAAACAGGAAAAATGTACCACAGCTTAACATCGCCATAACCTTGATGTTACTCATCGTAACACCAATAAAGAGACATTACACAACCCAAAGTACATGTTATAATGTTTTATCAGTGCACCGTCTCACCACTAACATACCGTGGTATGATATTGAGTACATGTGAAAACATAAAACACCAAAAACAAGAGTGATGTCTTGTACTTACTGCAGTAGTTTATACTCTTGGTTATTTCATACGTGTTACAGGGCAATTACTGGATAAAACTGAGTATTTTTTGGTGGCAAGTAATATAGGAAAAACACTTCCTCCTGTGCAACAAATTATGTCAACCACTATATCACTCATTATATCAATCACTACATAGACTAGAGCATGCAGTAAACTGATTGGCACAATGCTGTATTAGAAGGTGCAACTGTAGAGGGATTGTAAAAACACACATAATTAAAGAGAACACAAACTTGAATCTAACATTTTCGAAGGTTACCATAACATAAAGATGAAGTATAATCAAATACATAAAAATACTTAAAGTTGGAGTTAGCCTCTCTTGTACTCTTGACAGGGTGCGGGTCAATCCTACACTTTTTAAAACCCTACTCATTTACATCTCAGAATTGCACATTTTATTTTCATCAAACACATACTCAGCAAATCAGTATCTTTACAGCTTCAGTAGATAAGCCATTTTCTTGTGTGTGTATCCTACATCTGTGAATAATTATTATGCCTTTCCTCATTAACTTTTTCATTGTGATATACTTTCAAATGGCACCAAATTATTTTCATGTGACAATTCCTCCCCAGACACATGTGACATTTCGGTTCTTCAGGGTACTGTCTCTTTGTTTTGACATGGTTCCCCTTCTTTTAATAATTTTCTTTCTGAGAAGATATGTTATTAAGCCAAAGCAATCACAACCTGAAAATAGAGACTGGCACTTTTGTCTTGAAAGAAAAGTATTTAAAGAGGGGAATTGTGGCACTACTCAGAAGAGCCAAAATCTCACAACTGTACAGGGTGCACTGAATGGGGAGCAACTGTTGAGGAGAAATTGTCACAGAACCACTATTTTCTTTATAGGTCAATGCACCATACATTTGTTGACAAATGTATTCAAATTTCTAACTGTAACCTCACTAATTTGGTATACTGCTTTCTACCCTACAAGCACAATGACAATAGATTTTCAAATCAAATACAAAGACCAAATTTAAGAGTTGCTTTAAATGAAGACGAATCCTTGGATTTTGTTGTTCATGACATGTCCGTTCATTAACTAATTATAAGTATAACCACATAATTGAAGCAAACCACATACACACAAACATCAAACGCAACGTGGATATTCTACACATATACACAAAAGACCGAAAACTAGACACTCTTGAACAACTACAAATATACAAACACACAAAAACCCATAAAAACGACATCCTAAACGAACAGACACAATTCATATCACACCCCACACACACAACATCGATCTTTGAAAAGACGGTGCCGTCGCCCAGAACAAGACAGACAGCGCTCCCAGTGGCAGCCTCTAACGAAGCTTATAATAAGCGAAAACTGGTTCACGCTATAAGGTAAAAAAAATTTTACATTTTTACCAATATAAAACTTTGTGTTCCGAGACAGTAGCGTTATACTTATAATTAGAAGGAAATTTTAAAATAACACCACAGTACCTTACAAAATATGCAATGAAAATGAAGAAATTGACAAAGATTCAGAAATTAATGAAATGCCAAGTGATGAAAGAATCAATTATGAATGGATGAGAAGGTAACAGTTGGACATGAAAATTAAGAAAATTTTATGGATATTGGTCATGATAAAAATTTCCCTTCACTGTTCGACATTTGTCAGTACTTTCAAGAACTTTACAGATCTGCTGCCAAGACAGTTAATTTGCCAGCTTGATACAAAGGTCATATTATGATTAAAGGGTAAAAAAAAGGCAAAACACTGGAGGGGGCTGTGTTTGGAGCCACAGCCGCAAGTCGTTTGGGCATAGAATACATTGTGAGAGCTGTATGGTGAGAAATGAGTGAAGAGTGTTTATTCGCAAAGAGTATATTTACACATTTACAAAGATCACACACAAGTTTATTTACAAATTTAAAGATAAGACATACAAGTTTATCCACAAATCTATACAAAGTTTTGTTTAAAATATTAAACACAATCTGTTAAATTGGCTCAAGCATGATTTTATTCACAATGTGGCTGTAACATGAGAAGTAACTGAGATAGCTGAGATCGAAACTGACATTTCGAGCGAAAGTTAAGTCAATGGTGGTGTCACCCAGCATTGCATCGGCACACATTCCAAGTTAAAGTGTTCCTTCGTAAAGCTACAGCGTGTAAGTTAGTCTGTGCATCGACATGAAATCTCCCATGATCACCACCGGCACTTCAGTGTCCACGATCACATCGTCAAATTTTTTTTTCATATTCTCTGAGTACCTACTAATCGAGTACCTACCCAAAGAGAAAAAAATTGAGATCGGAGATCCTGATGTAGACACACCCGAGTACAAGTCTTCATTTGTCATTTAGCGTGATGTCCACCAGACACATGTCTCCACCGACATTTTCGATCACTCGTTTCTTGACGTTCAAGCCGATCTCGATAACTCGGCATTCGGTGGGACCGCGTAAATTTCTGTGAACTGCGACACCACCGTCCGTCGCTTTCTGCTGTTGGGCGACATCGTCTGCAAAGAAGTGGACGGCTGCAGAGCCGTTTCTGAGTCATTTCTTTGCGTCTTCAGCTCGAAGCCCGGTGGTAGTTGGATTGGATAGGCCGGATCCATCTACGTCTCCGTAATCGCGAGATAGTCTGACTTTTAAATCTGACTGTCGGACGCAATGTCAGCCGTTGATGTAGGCCAAACTCTGAACGTTAATGTTGGGTATTACAACCGTGACGGTGTTTTCTATTTCGCTATTCTCCTCGTCCTCCTCGCGGGGGGTAGTGAAGCATCACACTCGCTGTGTAGTCGTCGGCAACAGATGTTGTCGCAGTTTGGCGTACTCGTCTCGAATCTCCTTGCCCGTCGGAGCCGTGCTTTCCACGTCGGTCACGCCATCATGTATGGCGGTGTCACGCCATAGTAGATCGCCGAGAACGACAGCTCTTCGGCGTAACGATCATACTGTTACATAATGCAGAAAGTGTTACCCCATTACGGAACGTTCTGGTACATTGGGGAACGTTGTTCTACTCTTTTCACGGGTATTCCCGCTGCTGTAATGCGTACGTGGCGGTTGACATGCGAGGTAGTATTACGTAATGCGGAACGTCTCGTGCGTTCGATGATGTCGTTCTAGAATCTTCTTTACTAGCCCAACGGTGTGTGTTTCTGCATGGCCGCGCTGAAGTATTCTCTAGAATTTTCACGTGTTTGTTAAAGACGCATATTATGGAACCCTGCAGACTATAAATATCCCATACCTGCCGCTCAGAGTTCAGAGTTATTGTCGGGCGATTTACACAGTGCGTTTCTGTGGCGACGTATTCAAGTGTTCAGTGTTATGTCGGGCGAGTTACACAGTGCGTGGCAAGTGGTGTATTAGTGAAAAGTGATTGTAGCGCGGAATTCTTTATATTTGACAATATTATTGCGTGTGGACAAATCTAACTGGAATTATTGTACGAGTTGATTATAAACTGTTATTTGTGATAATTAAAGCTGGTTTTTAGTGATTTCATTGGTGCCTTGTATTTTGTTTTCCACTGTACCATACGATGACCAGTAGACCGTCGTAACAATACATTACCGTTCATCGGCGTGGATTTCTGCTCGCGGACAATGTCGAGACAGCGGTACCCGTCACAAAACTGCGTGTGTTGTCTGGCCAACAGCACCTCAGACTCTGGCACTCGCTCAGTCTTCAATCCCTCGATCCACTCAGACATCCTCGTCCCGTCGACTTTCAGTGCATCGCTGGTGCCGGTACTCCTTTGCTGGTACTTGCGCCATGTTGTACCGTCGATCAAGTTTACTCCAGTCCACTCGAACGTTGTACATTTTACACAGCCGCTGATCCATGAGAAATCTCAACCAGGCCTTCACAACTCGCTTCTTTACGAACCCGCTCAGATACAAACGGCTTCTTGATACTGATATTCAATGCATGATCATCGACTAACTGGAGCGACAGAGAAGTCACTAGTGTTCACGTCTACGGGAAAATTTATATCTTGCCCGATTATCGCGTGTCGCTGGTATCGCAACCGACGCAGCTGCACAAATGGTAGTCGTGGCAACCACAAGTATCTCAGTTATCGGGTCTAGGGGCAGTAAGTCTAGCTTCGGCGGATATTTAAGCCCGCTCGATCACATCGGCGGATATTTAAGCCCGTTCGATCTCGACATCGGCGGTATTTTGCCATTAGCCAAATTCGTACGGCAGTAACTACATAGTCCAAACTTTGCAAACGTCTTCGTTAGGGAACTCGCGCTTTAGCAACTTCACTATTTTAACAGTCAACTGTCTTTACGTCCTTCCGGAACCACATTCTGTCACAAACATCACACGCGTTTCCAAGTTCATTATTAAAGAACATGTTGTGGAGATGCTTTGTAGCTAGCTCTACATTTTACCAAAGTCAATCGAGCGACACACTCACGGCGCCGGGCGCTCCTCCTCGCCCGACTCGACCTCGGTATCGTCTTCCATTACCTCCGTCGCATCTTTTCGACGTTCTCCATATTTGCTGCGTTGTTTACTTACATACTGACGTCGGCAGCAGCAGACGTACTCGGTTGCGGGTTAGCCGTATACGTTTGAGGCGCACGGCGCTGGGCCGTCACGTCTGAGGCGTTATCGGTTTGAGGCTCTGACACTCGCAATTGATCACTGTCAGGCGTTTGGATTCGTCGAGACCTGCTTACTCTCCCGTGCGTTCACGATACTTCTGAGCACGTCTAGCGTCCATATACCGCGACACTTCGCCCGCACATACAATTATTCCCTACTCGACTTACTGTCACGGCTATTACTGTAGACAATGTACACAGTCCTCGATTAGGCGAATTCAATGACGCCTCGCTCAACGCTGTATCACTTTGTAGTCTCGAGCTCAAGCTACACTATAATTTCACTCCGCGCCGAATGGAGCGAAGCGACCAGTTTCTCACCCCCTCCCCGCCGGTTGTTGGTACAATACTCCGCTAAGTCAGTGTTATTTATAGTCTTTGTTCCCGCGCGTTTCGACTCGGCGACAAACTGAGGGGGCTGCACTTGCCTTGGGGCCTTATTATACTGGGCCACTCGAGTAGCTCGCGCGCGCGACAGCTTCAGACGCTCAGACAAGCCACTCTTAGCAATACACGTAACCATTTAGAGCTTATTATACTGGGCCACCGCGGAAGCTAGGGTTGGCGTCTGTCGCGCCGGTAGCGGGCCGTTGTGTCTTGTGGAGCTTATTATACTGGGCCACTGGCGCGCGCCACAGTCGCGTCCCCACCCTCTCCTTGTGCCAATCTCTCCTTGGCTGAATGGCATTCTTGACATTCGTGTGGGATTTTGTGATATCTACTTCAATTTTTTTTTCTAAAAATTCGTCAAACGAATGTTTGGACATTCTGAAATACCCAAAAAACTTCTTTTTGTCTTCCGTGATGTCGTCATAAGAGTGTAAAGGATTCCTTTAGAGGGTCTTCCTAATAGTAATGGATGCACACCAATCGCCTTGTTTCGCCTACGTTTCCTTCTTTTTAGTAAGAGAAGCAAAGTTCGTCTTCTTCACTTGACGACATCTCACTTACTGAGTGAAGGAGTAGCCAACCCATGCCACCGCGGAAGCTAGGCCAGGCCACAGCGGTGGCTTACCCGGGCGTCTAGTCTGTCGCCCGCGCGAGCTACTCGAGTGGCCCAGTATAATAAGGCCCTTAGGTGTGCTTAGTGCCGCCTCTGGTGGGCGCTTCCTCCCCCTCTGCTCTATCTCGTGCCTCGGCATTGACAGCCCTCAGCGACTTCTCCTGAGCGGTTAGAGGCGCCCTGACCGTTGTGGGCTGGCAATTCCTACATCTCAATCGAAAGGTCTCTGAGGTCTCCCCCATTCTGCCGTCGCGGGTGTCTTCGAGGTCCGAGGGTCCAAGAAAATTAACATCATCCTGTCCCTCCAAAAATAAATAAACGGAGGTTCCATTCCTTGACTAGCGCGAGATCGCTAGTCATGGTAACAAAAGCAGGCATCATGCAGTCATCGGGCTCGCCCAGACACTGCGACCACCGGGGCACGTCAAGCTGCTGCTCCGTCTATCTGGACCTGGACCTGGTGTTTCAACTGAAATATTCTAGAAGCGTGGATGTTTTGTCGTGTAGAAGATATTTCTCTCGTGATGGGATTTCGTAACGCTCGAAATTCTGCCGGAAGAGGGGGTACGAAGAGGATTAAGAAGGTAAAGACTACGTCAATAACGGACTATTTTGAGCAGTAAATATGACAATGAGTGATGCATTCTTCTTGACAAAAGTAACTTGAAAGAAAAATGTATTTTTATGATGATTACTGAATCTCTTTTAATATTGTGATTAAAAAACACTATAAGAAATTTTTTTTTTAAATAACATTCAGTTTCAGCAGTTACATTCAGGAATGTAAAAATGACTGTCCTGTTTGGCTAGTCCCTGGAGGTCACTATAAACGATATCTACTGCAATACCATCAGAATATTAAATACGTGTCTGCTTTTGCAGTATATACATAGTCACAGTTAACCAATGCCAAACCAGTTTCAGTATTACTATTATGAAAGAGACCACGAAGCTTATTAATGTCACACAACTAGAAAGTGAAAACTGTGACACAATGCATTATTTATTTAGCACTGGTAATTATAATATGGACGTCTATTTATGCTCTCCACGTACTCAACTGACCACTAAGTTATCATGATGAGACCGTTTTATTTTCATACAAATAAATGTTTTAAATTGTTTTACACTAAATTTTACAGTTTATCAACAGTGCAACAGTTCCACACTCTGACATAATAGCAACTAACCACAGATTTCTATGTGTTTTCAGATTTTCTAAAGACAAAACAAGAAATCGGTATGGAGAACCATACATGACTTCCATGTTGTAAGATTTATATGTTTAAAATAATTTACTTGAATTCGGTTCAGTAATTTCTAAAAAAATATCGCCCACCCTCAAACTAATTTCATTATTTATAGATATTTTTGTTATTATGGGGTAGTCGTTTAATATAATGTTATTTTCGGTCACTTTATCCATAAAAATTAGGTAGGCTTACTTTATTCTTATAAAGAAACGGAACTACGCAGATAATCATCCCTCCTCCGAAGTCACTCATGGACCCTGAGCATCTTGCAGAGGGTTCACTCCCTAAAGACGAAAAGTCTGTCTATGAACCGTTCCTCTGAAATCACGTGCAACTGCACTGCCCAGCGATCCACAGGAAGTAAATCGCTATCCACGCTGGACACTTTTTCGGCTTGCACGCGTTGTGTTGGTGTGCGTTTCGGCACTTTCCATTTAAAAAGCGTGCAAATGTAAGAAAATAAACATGAGTGAAGCCAGAAATAACGCGAATTGTGTGTGTGTGTGTTGCCTGCCTTTTTATTCCGGTAATCATAATAATAAAATGGAAACGTAAACATTACATAATTGAGATATGCTTGCTTGCCACGAACGATATATTTTCTCTCATACATGATTTAAATTAAAATGAAAAAATAGAATTTTGTTAAAGTTAAAAGAAATGTTTCCATAGAAACTACTTCTTTGTTGTCAATAACGTAGTACACGTATAAAACTTGTAAAAATTTACCTCCTCCATCATCAACTACCATTTTAATTTATAAAACAAATTACCCCCTCCCCCTTCAAATACCCTTTTCATTTATAGATATTTCATCTACCTTTCTACAGTGGATTATTATGACCTTCTTTTCAGGATACTTTATTTATCAAAATTAAGCACATTACTCTTGTTAAAATGTAAAACGTTGCAGGTAAACTACCCCTTTCCCTTAACCGATCTTCATCAAGAACAATAGGCCTTGAGTCCTCTACAATTCATGGCTGTATGCAAAAAATTATTTGATTCTGTTTGAATATTCTACGGCTGTTATCGTTTGCCATAGAAAAAATTCTACACAGACACTTTTCGAAAATATCGGTATGGAGAACCATACATGACTTCCATATTCTAAGATTTATATTTAAAATCATTTTCACCCAAACAGCCAGGCTGTCTTACCTGCCTTTTTATTGCTGTACTAAATGAAAAATATTATATTACATTAAAATGAAAAAATTATAATTTTATTGCCTGGCAACAAAATTATTTTATTTTTAACAATTACCATTGTTTCAAAAAGTTTAAATAAATTTTCAAGTACTTTACTCTTGTTAAAACGTAAAAGGTTGCAGGTAAACTACCCCTTCCCCTTAACCGATCTTCACCAAAATCGAAAGTCATTGAGACCTCTACAATTCAGGGACGTATGCAAACAATTATTTGATTCTGTTTGAATTTGCGGCTGTTATCGTTTGCCATAGAAAATACGCTTGATAAAAAAACGTTGCAGGTAAACTACCCCTTCCCCTTAACCGATCTTCACCAAAAACAATAGGTCTTGAGTACTCTACAAATCAGAGCTGTATGCAAAACATTATTTGATTCTGTTTGAATTTGCGGCTGTTATCGTTTCCCATAGAAAATACCCTTGTTAAAAAAACGTTGCAGGTAAACTACCCCTTTCCCTCAACCGATCTTCACCAAAAACAATAGGTCTTGAGAACTCTACAATTCAGGGCTGTATGCGAAACATTATTTGATTCTGTTTGAATTTGCGGCTGTTATCGTTTGCCAAACAAACAAAATTACCCTTGCTAAAAAAAAACCGTTGCAGATAAACTACCCCTTTCCCTCAACCGATCTTCACCAAAAACAATAGGTCGCGAGTACTCTGCAAATCAGGGCTGCATGCAAAAAATTATTTGATTCTGTTTGAATTTGCGGCAGTTATCGTTTGCCATAGAAAAAAAATCTACAGACAGACAGACAGACAGACAGACACACACACAGACACTTTTCGGAAAACGACTTTTTTTCATGTTTTGAGTGTAGTAGAATCAGAATCTGCAATAATCTCGAACACGATTTTTTTTGCCATCACCATACTTCCATTCCTTAAGGAATATGGAAGTAAAATGCCTTTTTACTTCCATATTCCTTAAGGAAATGGAAGTATGGTGATGGCAAAAAAAAATCGTGTTTGAGATTATTGCAGATTCTGATTGTACTACACTCAAAACTTGAAAAAAAGTCGTTTTCCGAAAAGTTTCTGTGTGTGTGTCTGTCTGTCTGTCTTGTGTAGATTTTTTTTCTATGGCAAACGATGACTGCCGCAAATTCAAACAGAATCAAATAATTTTTTGCATACAGCCCTGATTTGTAGAGTAATCACGACCTACTGTTTTTGGTGAAGATCGGTTGAGGGAAAGGGGTAGTTTACCTGTAACGTTTTATGTTTTAACAAGGGTATTTCCTATGGCAAACGATAACAGCCGCAAATTCAAACAGAATCAAAAGATTATTTGCATACAGCCCTAAATTGCAGAGTTCTCAAGACCTATTGTTTTTGGTGAAGATCGGTTAAGGGAAAGGGGTAGTTTACCTGCAGCGATTTTTTATCAAGGGTATTTTCTATGGCAAACGATAACAGCCGCAAATTCAAACAGAATCAAATAATTTTTTGCATACAGCCGTGATTTGTAGAGTACTCAAGGCCTTTTGATTTTGGTGAAGATCGGTTAAGGGGAAGGGGTAGTTTACCTGCAACCTTTTACGTTTTTACAAGAGTAAAGTACTTGAAAATTCATTTAAACTTTTTCAAACAATGGTAATTGTTACAAATAAAATAATTTTGTTGCCAGGCAATAAAATTATAATTTTTTCACTTTAATGTAAATCTGTACATAGTATAAAGTAAAATCGGTCTGTTTTCTCTCTGTGTTTGAAATCGCTAATCTCAGGAAGTACTGAACGGATTTTATTCAAGTTTTCGCCAATAGATAGAGTGTCTATCGAGGAACATTTATGCGTATAATTAATACATATATGTTGTACATTAGCTTAGCTATCACGGTTTATGTCAAGTAAGTGGTATAGTTTACATCTTATATATAAAAATGAATGTTTCATTGTTTGTCCTGTATGCGTTCCTATACCATTCATCCGATTGCGATGAAACTTCGGTGAGTTGTGCGCACGTCCGCGAAGGTTTCTTCCACATCTCCTCCTAAACCACTGTACCGATTTCAACCAAACTTGGCACAAATATTTTACGCAACGGGAGAACCAACATAGGATAGGTGTTTTTTCGATGGGGTCCTTTTGGGGGTTCTTTGGGGTCTTCCACATCGCCTCCTAAACCACTGGACCGATTTCAACCAAACTTGGCACAAATATTTTACGCAAAGGGAGAACCAACATAGGACAAGTGTTTTTTCGATACGATCCTTTGGGGGGTCCTTTGGGGTCTTCCACGTCTCCACCTAAACCATTGGACCGATTTCAACCAAACTTGGCACAAATATTTTACGCAACGGGAGAACCAACATAGGACAGGTGTTTTTTTCGATACGATCCTCTGGGGGGTCCTTTGCGGTCTTAAAAAACTATTAGATCTGGTTACTATGGCAACCCAGTAGAATAGATTCTGTTCTAAATATATTATCGCATTAAATTGAAGACCACGCGAACGAAGTTGTGGGCAACAGCTATTTATTTTTAAGAAGCCTACTTTAATTAAACTTTATTAATTAAACTAACATTTTCATTACGTACAACGTGAAACTCCGTAGCGAAGCACGGGTATTCTGCTAGTCATGTATAAGAGAAAATATATCGTGCGTGGCAGGCAAGCATATCTCAGTTATGTACTGTTTACGTTTCCATTTTATTATTATCACTGCCGCAATAAAAAGGCAGGGAAGACACACACACAATTCGCATTATTTCTGGCCTCATTCATGTTTATTTTCTTACATTTGCACGCTTTTTAAATGGAAAGTGCCGAACCCATACCAACATAACGCATGCAAGCCGAAAAAGTGTCCAGCGTGGATAGCGATTTGCTTCCTGTGGATCGCTGGGCAGTGTAACTGCACGTGTTTACAGAGGAACGATTCATAGACAGACTTTTCGTCTTTACGGAATGAACCCTCTGCAAGATGCTGAGGGTCCATGAGTGACTTCGGAGCGCTCCTTCTTTTCCGCGTGTTTGTTCTGTGAAACGTACACTGTAGATTCGCAGATTTATTCTAAGCAACGCTCAATAGGAAATGTTGAAAATTTTTGTCCACGGTGAACCCTCATACACACTAAACCTGCTCTGATGTTTTAATTACGGACATCATAATATTAAAACTTTGGAAACTTGAGCACTACTTAATGGAGATCAATCATTAACTTATACAAGCCATTAATTTTATGCATATTTTTTATATATATGTGTACAACGTTATCGGCAACAAAGAAGTAGTTTTTGTTAAAATTCCTTCCCGGGATATTTGGCCGTAGTCCAATGTTTTCTACAAAACCAGACGTTTCGGCAATGCCATTGACTTCCATCATCAGTGAAAATCGAGTGCGATAACGTGAGGTGGTATATGTTAGTGACCACAGTACTGTGGTTAAGGCTGAAGCAGTAAGTAGAAAGAAGTAGTTTCTATGGTAATATTTCATTTCGAAAATGATTTTAAAAATAAATCTTAGAATATGGAAGTCATGTATGGTTCTCCATACCGATATTTTTCATGTTTTGATGGTAGTACAATCAGAATCTGCCGTTATCTCAAACACGATTTTTTCGGCATGACCAAACTACCATTTCCTTATGGAACATGGAAGTAAAAACATACAAATCTGGATTGTGAGTAATGATGGCAAGACAAAAATTCTGGTTCAAACCAGAAATAGGCAGGCCCACCACTAACAGTGCAATATATTTTTGCTAGTTGTTTTTAAACTGTTAACACTTTTTAATATTTTGACTCACCTATCAATTAAGACCTTAAAATGACAAAAGATGAGCAAACGTTGTGTTTCACACCTGTACAAAATAAATTTGTTTCTTCATCATCACGTTCACGGATCAAACCAAGTATGGTTTGTTCCTGTCTCAAATTGGCAAAGATTAGACCTCACACACCTCTCCGTCCCCTCGGCTTATAGTTCCAGAGTTGTTTGGGGATGCGGCAGTCATCCATTTGGCAAAGATGTTCCCACCAATTCAGCCGATACTGAGCGATCCTGTCGAGTATATGCTCATAATACTCAGTTCCTGCTGAATATCTGTGTCCCTTCTATGATCATGGAGAGTATACCTGCCACGCGCCTGAGAAATCTCATTTCAGCCACTTGGATGCGACTGGCCTGGCCTTTCATTAAAGTCCAATTCTCAGACCCATAAAGAAGTGTGGGAAGAGCCACCACCTTGTAGAATTGTAGGAAGTTAATGTTCCTTTACTTGCTGACTTAAGTGTTCGCCTAATGATCCCGCACATAAGGTTGAACTTATGCAACTTATTCACAACGTCGTTGGATGCATAAGTGTTTCTTGGAAAATAAATTTATTGGCTGCACAAATGAACTTAGAATTTGATGTGACCCTAACCAGGCTGTTTATGACGTACACCAGTGAATCCTACAAGACCTGTACAAGATTGAAATAAAAATGCTTAGGATTATAGGGCTGCAGATAATGGGATACGATAATGGGATGCAGATGACAAAAAAAAACTGAGCTTGTGAAGAACTTAGTCTTATCTCTTACTCTACAATACAGAGGTTGAAACTGATGGATGACAGTAGGATATTCAAGAAGCTATACACAAATGAACCAACAGGAATGTGGTCTAAAGATTGGCATGAGGGCCTATGATAAGATAATAGTTTTGGTAATCTCAAGCAAGGATGACTTCACATCCCACATACAGGGAGGGCCCACTATAAGTGGGCATGCATTGTGTGGCACAATCAGGGGGGCTGCAAAACACATCATCATCGACGTGTATAAATGATATGTTTTACCCGCCCAATCTCAACTTTTTAATGTATTTCAAAGTCTCCAATTGCATCCATATTATATATGTCTCGTATAATATATAAACTAGTATAAACTTCATCAAACGTGTCACAAAAGGACACCGAAGCCACAGAGGATTCAATGGACCTGACAAATAACTCAAAGTATTTGTTTTATAAAGTCCAGGATAAGATCTTATTCTCTGTGAAGAGCAGATTCGAAAAATTAAAAATCTGATAGCGTATTTGGATTTTTCAGTAGTAATTTGTTGTTACCCAAAGACAAATAATTGTACATTGTAGAGATATAAACTTTAAACGATTCTCGAGATGAACCAGACAGCGATGCGACTGATTTGTTTAATGAACCAAATGTTTTAAAACTGAATATTTTTCAAAATCCACTGGATGCATTGTAGAGCATTTTTTCAAAATAACTTTTTCTTAACATTAGCAAATACAGCATCAGTGTTAAGAGCGTTACTTATATTAACAGTATCAATTGCAGCTGGCAGAAGATCATTCTAGAAATTAAAAATAATAAAATGTTATTTGAGATCGACCATTGCTTTGAGACAGTGAGATAGGAGACAGAGAGGGGATGACAAATTCAAGATTGCATGCAGGTGAACGAACACCCAGCGGATGTCCTGCCCATGTAACACATACAGCAAAATATGGAAGACAGTACTGACGCAAGACAGAGACAGCTAAAACTGCCACAGCCAAATGGTTAACGTCCGGAAACCTTTCACATAACACTGTAGAGGCAGGACAATGTAAACTGAACACTACGGTCTCGATCCGCAGTACACAAACACGTCGTTGCGAGGCTAACAAAATTTTCATTCAGTTTGCACATGCGCAGAACAGTTTTGTGCAGTGTTTCATAACGTGAACATCGGCTGCAACAAGACTGGTGAGAACAATGGAAGCATGTGTGTGTGACAAGAGAGGGAAATAATATGGAAGTGAGACAGTGAACGTTACAGCATTGTCTCCCCTCTCTTATCTCTACATAACTTAGCTATACTTGAAGTAGTGGTAATTCATGCATTGGGTTGGCACAGATGACTGTTCAGGAAAGGCTGGCTGGCGGGCCTACTCTTAAAAGTGCAGCTCTGTCCTATCACTGTCTCCGTGCACCAATCAGGTTGCACATTTAGTAAGACAAGATTACTGTTCTGACTCCATGTTGATGCAGTGTTGCCACAATTGCTTACCAGCAGTGTTCTTAACTGCAGCTTATCACATTCAATGGAGCTGACACATCTTGTTGTTGACATTTGGCGTCTTTGTTTCTGTTATCTACAGAAACATGTCAACAACATAATTATGACTGAGAAACAGTTGCTTATAGTGGCAACAGAAACGGTTTAAAAATCACAGAGTTAGTCCATTGGTAAAGAAGACGTACGCACATATCAAAATTTTGTTAATTTTCCAAATTAAAGAAAGAATATGTATCACAGTATGAGGGCATTTTAAGCATGTTTTTGAAAAAAGCTAACTATCATATTATCTGACACAAGATAACGCGAAACATAACTGTTCTCTACCGTAACTGTAAATACTGGCTTGCTGTTTAATTTGATAATGTGCCTACGATAATAAGCAAAACAATGTAAATAAGATATAATTCTGACTACATAATTTTGACTTGTCTTATATGATACTAAGACATACACAGTACTTCTTTACTTCATATTTAATAATCATTTTATCTTTAATCTCTGTTGAGATACAGATAAAGAACCACATGCTTAGCACGAGACTACATATGGTTATGTAGCATGTTTTTTTGATTAGCTAACCCTCAGGACCATTACGGAATTGCGTATACAGAATCACTTAGAGACTTCCAGAAACTACAAAGAGAAGCATATGTACATACATACTGCACAAATACACACAACGGCAGAAATTAAAATGTCAAAAAGATCAGGTAAACTATGGAAAGGTGAACAATATTATGAAGCATAACAAACTGCTCTTTTCTCTCATTACGAAGAAAAGTTTTAATCATTGTCTTCCTACAATGGTTTATGAATAAAAAAACATGCAAAGTATAATCAGAATTATACAAAAATTGTAACTGCTCCAATAAGTATAAAAAGAGCTGTGCTTAACAAAGAAAACATTAAATACAATAGCATTAAATCCATATGTACCCACTTCACAGAATACTTTATGCATCAGTTATAGAATAAAACCTCCACGGTGTTGTGGCTAAGTATGTCTCTTCTGTTACAAGACATTATAGGAATGAGTACCACAGGAGGTCCGTACAGTATTCCCCATCCACCACTCATGAAGCTAAATCAGTAGCTTTGATGTACAATGTTTCCTGCCGAGAGAAGCTAAATTAACAGCTGTGCAAAAGCTTCCTGAAAACCCTATTGTCCTAGACCATATAAAAGACATCCTCTACCACAAAAATTAAATACACTGCTACAACAAAGTTCAAGTATGGTTGTCACAGTGAATTCTTATGGTCCACGCATTTTTAACAGGCAGAAAGCATACAGTGTCCCCAAGCGTAGCAAATAAACTCCTTACCGCTACGAAAATGTATGTTTTCTGTTTCAATCTTGTCCACAGCTATACTACAAGGGTAAATTAAATGTATTACATGTAGATCCAAAGAGAAAATTCTGTGGATAACAACACTGTCACGTCAACACGATACAAAATGTTTTTAAGTTTCGTGACCTGATATCTATTGCAAATCTGAAAGAGGAAATTACATGCATAACTTAAAAATGAGTTTGTAAGTGAGAATTTCTTTTATTTTCTTGGCCAGTTACAAAATTACAGTGAGAAACTTGTAGGCAAAGAATTATATTTTAAATTTTGTTTTTCAAATTTTTCAATTTGGATGCTCATTTGCACATAGTAATAAGGTACTAAAAAGTTAAAGTAATGTGCATTATGGTTTGTGTGTCTTACTGTCTTAGTGGTCATCCAGCATAAGGGAATAATGATAACATTAATTAAAAACTACTGTTTATTAATTTTATATAAATACCCAAACCACTGGTTGAAATCATTGTTATATATTAGCTTGTTTACAGTACTTTTTTAATGTTTTAATCACTTTAACTGGTTTTAATCACATTAAAGTTAACTTATTAATGAACTTTAATATACATGCATCTATTGAGTACTGAGATTTCCACAACAGTTAAAAAAATGCTGTGAGAAAATGTGCATGTAAATGTTTTTGTAAGTATTTATTTTTGTTTAGTATATTTTCCATATAATTGATTATTGTAAATACTTTCACACTAATTTGATTCTGTAGCGTATTATAATACTTTCTGTGCCACTGTGAGTTTTGAAGCATATGTATGCTATTTGTTATACTAACCTACTTTTGTATAATTTTAATAATTAAATAAATGATTCTCATGCCTCTTGTGAACATATGGTATATCAATATTACAATATAATTTTGTAACAGCAGAGAATTTATTAATCATATACATGTTTATAAATTTACTATGTTTACATACTATCACCCAATATCTTCATATTAATGTTTACATTTAACAATTCTGGAATACGGTGTCACAGCATTTAAACTGACCAAGTAAGCAACACACATTTTGGTCTCACAGTAAAGTCTGGCAACATTGAAGTATTCGAAAGTATCCTCCCATTTAACTCACTGTGCCAACCATACATGAATTTTAATGTAAGGACATGCAAAAAAAGTTTACAGGAAGGTGATTAGAGGTAACTCTTTATGGAGATAAAGCGTTACTACATGTATAACTAGAAAAATCAAAGAATAATAAAAAATACTTGGATTTCGTTGCCCATGACGTATCCGTTACTTTACTAAATATAATTATTTCACTACCCACTCGGAACACAAAACCTTTTACGTTTTTACCCATAAAAAACTTTGTGTTCCGAGTCGGTAGTGAAATAATTATACAGTACAACCTGTCACATCCGGACCTGTGATATCCGGATCCTCCCATATCCGGACGTATCTCCAAACTAATTTTTCAATTTTGGTTAGCGAAATGGTTAGGGATGGAAAAGTGAAAGTTGCAGCTGGAATGTTGTTTGCGCACCTAGCCTATTCCGAGCGGGGCTGTGGCCTTGACTCGGTCAATGGCTCTTTCCCAGAAACCCATTCCTTTATTCTCAACCTCGGCTGCTGTCTGCCTGCCACTTGCTACCCACAGTCTGTGTTTGGGTTTTAAAGTGACAGTTTGTTTTGCAAGTGAGTTTCTAAACTGTATGTCAGAAGTGATTGCCATTGTTATCATTATTGTTAACCGTTGTTATTTTTTATTGTTGTTATTATTTATCGTTGTTTTTTGCTAAAATGGCGGAGAAATGGAAGAAAACTGTTGTGACAATGGATGAAAAGTTTCGTGCTCTGAAGAGGTTGGATGCTGGTGAAACAGCTAAGAAGATTGCTGCTGACATGGGAGTAGGAACGAGCACTGAGTGACTGGAAAAAACGAGGAGTGAGATTGAGAAGTGGTGCTCATCGCAAGCTTCAACAAGTGGGGTAAAAAAACTGAAAATGATGAAGAAAGCCACTAACAACCAAGTTAATGAGGCTTTATATCTTTGGTTTACCCAAAGAAGAGAGCAAGGATTGCCTATCTCAGGTCCTTTGCTAAAAGAAAAAGCTTTGCACTTCAATAAAGAAATCGGAGCCGATGGACAGTTTAAAGCAAGTTGGGATGGTTAGAAAGTTGGAAAAATCGTTATGGTGTGCGGAAACTGCAGATCAGCGGTGAAAAACTTTCTGCTAACCAAGATGATGTTGACAACTTCAAAACGTTTTTACACAGCTTTGTAGACGAACATGGGATTTCAGGAGAACAGCTCTACAATTGTGATGAGACTGGGCTCAACTATAAAATGCTGCCGACCTACACTTTGGCTTTAAAACACGAAGATAGTGCACCAGGGTATAAAAAGAAAAAGGAGAGAGTGACCATTTTAGCTTGTAGCAATGCTACAGGAGTTCACAAACTTCCACTGGGATTTATTCGAAAATCCAAAAAGCCGAGGGTTTCAAGAACTTTAAAGATTTGTCTTCCCTGCCAGTTTGCTACAGAAACCAACGCAGCGCATGGATGAACTGTGAAATATTTAGTGATTGGTTTCACAAGCAGTTTGTGCCACAAGTTGAAAAACATTTAGCGAAAAATAATTTGCCAAGAAAAGCAGTGCTCCTACTAGACAATGCACCCTCACACCCAAGTGAAGATGAACTGAAAAATGGTGACATAAAATGTGTGTTTTTACCCCCAAATGTGACATCCCTTTGTCAACCTATGGACCAAGGTGTGCTTGAATCACTGAAACATACCTATCACCGTAAGTTACTGATTGTGTTGATTGCTGGAATGGACGAGGGTGAAAGTGTTACGGAATCCTTAAAAAAGGTGGACATGTTAGATGTGGTGATGTGGGTATCCCAAGCATGGGATGAAATAAAACCGTTTACACTGGTTAGATCATGGAGGAAGCTGTTAGATCACGAAGCAACTGAAAAATGGACTGGGGAGAAACCAGAAGAAATCAATGAAACTGTTTGCAATGAAGAAGAGAGTCAGATTGCAGAGCTTGTAAAAAAAACCTGCCTGGATGTGAAGAAATCAATGACGATGAAGTCAAGAAGTGGTTAAGTGAAGATGAAGTCAACGAAATTACAGACAGTGACATTATAGAAATGGTGTGCAATAGTGATGAGGAAATCTCTGAGCCCGAAGAGGATGACAACAAGCCTATAATGAGTCACTCTGAGGCATTCAAGACCATCGAATCTCTGATCAGTTATGTTCAACATCAAGATGAAACAAGTGAAACTGAAGTAATGCTTTTAAGAAGGTTGAGAGACATGGCTTCCAAAAAACGTGTGCAGTGTGTGAAGCAGCCGAAAATCACAAATTTTTTCAAAAACTGATGTAGGCGTACTGTAAGTAAAACTTTTTAACAAATTTTACTTTTTGTATTTTAAAGAGTACAGTGTACAAATACAAATGCTAAACCAATAGAAACGTCTAAAAAAAACATTCAACAACAAACGCGTTCATTATTTCTGGCCCTCTAGCTATTTATAAATGACCTTGTGATATCCGGATTTTTCCATATCCGGATCGGCCCTGTCCGGTACTTATACCAAAACCTAATTTCTCCATTGGGTGTTGTTTTTTTTGGGGGGGGGGGTTATAAGTGTTTAGAGATTACCCACTGCTTGTATCCACCCTCCACCACTGAATAAAATAATGAGTTTATTTCGTTGCTTTTATCAACCTAACTTCAACCTACCATCATATCTGATCACCTTACTTTGAACTGCAAGTTATTTGTGATTTGTAAAACAAGAGTGAATATGTGTTATTTATAAATAATGTAAATAACCACTTTGACATTATACTGTACTATTTAAAATCTAAAACGAATTACCAGCTAACATTAGAGGCAAGTTTTATAATTACAACCACTTATTTCAAGTCTACATTCCAATGTTTAATATGGCCAAACTCAAGTTTTTTTTTATGTGTTTATGTTATTGTGTAATATTTACAATCATAATATTTAAATATTCAGCATTTTCAGTCATCATGAAATGAGTACTGTTTTCTTCATAAATGTACTCAAAACCAAAACTCTCTTTTCTAACATTATGCATACAAGCATTAGGATGGATGGATGGATGGATGATGCGCAGGTGTCTTGCGCCCTAATTTGTGTGCGTTGTCCAGGCCTAGGCCTGATAAACGCCAGGTGCCAACAGGTCAGCGCGGTCGTTTGCTCTGCACAAGGGAGTTATGGTGCAGTCCGCGGGTCCATGATAAATTGCATGGCCACCACGGAGGCAAGCTTAAGCTTTTGCTTCAGCCAATTGTCCCACCGAGGCACGACACCATGGTCCCCTCAGGCTAGCCTTTGGGAACGTAGTGACGCACTGGCGAGGACAAGAAGCTCGAGCGCCCTAGGACGTTGGCCGAAACAGTAAGGAATGACTCCGAGACAGCCGGCTTCCGCAAGGAAGGCACTTGCACAACCTCGCGAGAGCCCGTGTCTCAGGTCATTACCCTGCCGAATCAGCAAAGCAGGTGCTGACGGGGATCTTAGTGGTCATGGCTTCAGCCAATTGCAACGCCTGGTCGCGGCTTCTTGGTCTCCGAGGACATAGCCCACGGAAACTTAGAGGCACGCTGGCGAGGACAAGAGGCTCGACCGCCCGAAGGTGGCGGCCGAGTCGAAGGGACTTGTCACCGGTGCAGTCGGCTTTCGCAAGGAAGGCATTTGCACAACCTCGCGGGAACCCGTGTCCCGGATCAAAGCCCTGCCGAATTGGCAAAGCCGATGGTGGCAATAAATCAATCCATTCAAATCTGCCGCAGCATTGACTACAGTTTCGGCAGGCGCAGGTAGTGAATGATGGTGATCAATTCAGTCTCCAGAAGGTTGGGGGGTTCGTTTCTGGGGGGTTCATGTGATGAACTTAGGGGGAGGTCGTCTAACAGCGCCCTAGGGCACCTGACGCGGCAAGGGGGCGGTGCATTCTCCACGCTATTCAGCCTTTGGAGGTGCGGATAAGGGAACTCGCCTGCCTTGGCGAACAAATTCGTTGCCAAGGACCAGACGAAGACCTCTAAGGTGGGAACACGGAGGCCCTGGTGAATGGCGGAATTTCGCACATACCACGGGGACCCCGTGAGGGAGCGTTGGGTCCAGTTCTGAAATGTAGTCAGCCTATGCCTGTTGGTGGCCGACAGGAGAGGCCACCAAGCGGGCGCCGCATAAGTGAGTACTGTCCGGAGGAACAGTAGATACAATGTTAGTTTTGTACGGACAGCCAGGCGACTGTTCCGCGAAACCATAGGCGATAATTTGGCTCTGACGCCACGAGCCATGTTGAGGGTTGCGGTCACGTGGGCGTTGAAGTTTAGGTGCCGATAAAGCCGAACACCTAGGTACTTCACCGTCTCAGTCCAGTTGATGGGTCTCCCCTCTAAGGAGAGGGATTGGCATCGGGAAATGGACTTATGAGTACAGCAGATCGCCTCGGATTTCTCCGTATTGATCGCTACCCGCCATTTCCTTAGCCAGTCCGGAAGCATAGCCAACTTTCGTTGTAACATTACGCTCGTCCGCCAAGGTGAAAGCGAGCTAAAATGAAACATCGCGCCGTCGACAAATAGAGATAATAAGCATTAGGTATTCTCATACACAGTTACATAATACAATTTATTCCCATTAGTGCACACTGTAACAAACAGATACAACTGCATAGTCAAAATATCAAAAATATAGTCCCGGACACAGATCATAAGAAAGTACCAGTATTTTACAAACGAATGTCTGACAAAAGCAGAAATGACATAAATATGTTTAAGTCAGTATCATAACAGCAGTCAAATACGTAAAAGTTGCTTATTATAAAATGTAAATACTAAGAGTTTGTTTTCTAATTCATGCAAAATGCCCATAAAATTAATATGTTCAATTAATGAGTCACATACAATTAACCATTCTGTTACAATGCCAATTCCTAAACAAAAGATTAATACCATAATTAATACCCAAATAAAAAATGCATATTAGCAAACATAAAACTAACGAGCATAAAACAAACATTTTCAGTAGGCGCAATGGCACATATATCCATATTTTTATAATGTTAATCTACTTAACATTATACACAGCATGTTGTTGGCAAAATTTCATAAAGAAGGAAGTAATAAAAACTATTTTCATATTTTAACAATGGGTTCAATCATTTTTAATACAAGATGTCAATAAATTAATATATTAAGTACAAACTCGCCTTTAATCTTTTATTATACACATTATTTTCCATGTTCACATTTAACACAAATGTGATATTTTACACATTGGTGGTACAGTACCATACTTCCTTTATAACCACAAAATGTCTTTACTCACAGTAATTCTTAAGTCTTACATTATGTGAGGAATGACTACGATACTACCTTATAAATACGTTTTCCTGTTAATCTCTTTGAGAATAAAATCGTGTATATGCTCATACATTTTGTAGGACACTTGAAAAATCATGTTTTTACTGTGATTACAAAATACCATTTCAACAACTACCCAGTCAATTACTCAAAACATCAAAAGTTATAAAATGTATAGGTATATATATATACACTTAAAAAAAAAATACTGCTGTAAGGTGAACAAGGAAATTTTTTTTTTAACTGACAGGTATCTAAAAAATATGCAGCGTGATATGTACAAACAACGATTAATATTAATAATACACTGCAGAATAAGACAAATCATGTTACTTACATACAAAAAAAAATTATGTATAAAACTAGTAACTCACCAAGCATGTTGTTTTTCTCGACATCGTTTTGTCTCCAACCAAAATCTGATGACAGAAATATCACAGTAAATGTCATCATGAAAATTACAGGTAGAAGTAGCCATGTTTTCATTTTCTTTAAACTGTTCCATTTCTTCATTGTGAATTTAATTGCTACCTACACACAATAAAATGACTCATTTACTACCTACTAGTACAGTTAAAGGCTGCGAAAAACACTTCGTATTTTGATTTTACGTTACGAGATTATCACTATTACGGACATTAGTCACCTAATAAGTTTTAAGTCACCTAATTAACTGAAAAATCACTGTATGAATAATACTGTCAGTCAGACGAACTGAAAATAAACGAACAGAAAAACGGACGGAAGAAATGAAGGCAAAACATCGCAAACAAAACCATGTGAGACTACTCGACTGTGATAAAATCAGCTGTTACCAAGAAAGGTATGCCAACATACACATATAATTTAACATGTGTGTTATAATGTTTTAACCGAACAGAAAAATTGTAGTAGGATTTGTCAGCATATTAACTTAAAGTATAATGTTAGTGTACTATGTACAGATTACCACAGAGTTTGGTGTGATTTAATTAGATACAATTTTTTGTTTACGTTGGTTTTTCTTTCAATGTTGTCGAAATGTTCCCCCGTGCAAAATGAAAATATGGCGGAGGAAGAAGAGTCGTATCCTTTGCACGAGTGTGTTTTTAGTGGTGATGTGAGGAAATTATCAGCTTTAATTCGTACTCATGACGTTGCAAAAAGAGACAAACATGGTATGTTATCTAACAGTTTAAAGCTAACCTTAGACATATAGTACAATTCTTTTATTATTGTACTTTCCCTGACAGTGTCATTGGACTGCTACTTAATATAAGGGGGTGAATAGAATAAGTTTGAAATTCCACCCTTTCTGATTATGTACTTTCATCAAAGCATCAGCAGACATATACAGCATAAATTTGATGATAACGGTATCTAACAATTCTGTTATTTACGATTATAACGTTTGAATGTATATTACGAAAAATATATTGTCAGAGAATATTTTAATTTGATTTGTTTTTCCATGACGATACAGTTATAACCTTACTTCTACAAGAAGATCATTTTAATTGTATGAAAAATGTTAACAACAGTGTTTATTTGCTGATTGTGTCTACAGATGTAAACCTAACCTAAAAATTTGTTCACTCTTTAATCGGCAAATTACTACTGACTTGTTAATCCAGGAAGTGAATATTATTATTAATACAAATAACAATATCATAATTGTATAATACATTATCAACTTTCAGTTGATTCGTAAAGATAAAATGTCAAGACATGACTGAGAAGTGTCAAACATACTTATTTTGCATGCACTCAAGAAAAAAGGCATTTTGCCTCTTAGTGTTTCTGTACTGTAAATAAGCTTTTGTTATTAGATTAGTATCTTCCCGTCAAAAAGATGATGGGTTTGTCATGAAGTAAAAGAAATTGCACTGCACACTCTTGTCTGCATAAAATAACCGTATTTATTAATTCGATAGTTTTTTTTTTTTTTTTTTTTAAAGTAAACTGAGTTATTTGGAACTGCATTATGATGTATAGTAAAAGTCATGAAACATTAACGATATATAGTCATATTACAACCAAATAGATATTTGCAATTTTTTGTGACCTGGACATTACAATTTGTTAAAAAGAATATATTGGTAGAAAAAATGTTTGTTCAGTGTAAGCTTGGTGTGCTGATGTGGATACAGTAGCTATAAAAAAAAGCTAGTTATGACTTTAAAGTACCTTTGATAGTAATTTGTCTTTTATAATTTGAATGTGATTGCAGTGATTACATCATATAATGTTTATTAAATGAAATAATACAGATAACACATTATAAAATACTTGTTTTTTCTTGTTTACTGGTTTTGCATTGATTTTTATCTTGTATAGACCTATATCTATACATAAAACCAGTGCTCATAGTGTTTAGTGTATTTGACTTTACCAACATATGTTGTAAATAATACTCACTATTGGATAGTTTCTCGGTATGTAGAGTTACATTTCAAAAGTGATAAGTTTTTTATTTTCTTCGTACGTTCTTCCTTAGTACAGTACATAGGGATTGTTGTACAGCTAAATAATAAAGACTTTTAGAATCTTCTGTCTGTGCCCATTTCCTCCAGCCTGTAGTTCTCTTCACTGTGCACTGCCAATTTCTTTCTTGGCATTCTCATATATTTTCTGTTTCATTTTCCCTCCTGCAGAGTCAGCTAATATTCTGTCCACTTAATTATTCTTCTGGTTAGCATTTCATATTCTTTGCTTTTCCATATGTTTTTCATTACTTAACTCATAAGATAGTTTAGTCTCCCCCCTCCTAAGATATTTTCTGCACTTTGCTCAACACCACATTTCAGAGGTCCCAATTCATTCTCAACCCAACCAATTACCCATGACTTGTATCCATAGAGTGGCCCATATAGAATGTAATTTATGCTTCAATTAATTCAGAAGAGTTGGCTGTACATTGAAGTTTTTTGCTCAGTTTTCCATTCGCCTACAGTCTAGTAAAAGATGTTGGTTCTCAACCAGCATGATACTGTGATATTTTAATTATACCAGAGTTATGTTTTGTTCTGTTTCCAAGTTTCCAAAATATACTGACTTACTGTGCTACAGTTACTATAATAATTCCCATAATTATGTTACTTAATAATTTAACACTAGAATCTTATCATAGATTAACACATTGGCTCACATTACCCAGGTCCAGGGCCATGACGTCACCTAGCCGAGTGTGTGCATGACCATACTTGGGACACGTGACCATCATTTATCTACTGGAACCCAGCTTTTTAGTTCCAAGGGTAAACCAATAATATTTTTCAGCAGCCAACATGTTAAAAATCCCTTGTGATCTGTTAAAGGCTCTACATGAGGAGATAGGCTTTACAATGAAGACATTTGAAGTAGTTGAAATTTTTAATATCCAAGATTGCATTGCTGAAGACAAAGAGAGATGAATTGTTCATCTTAATAGGTTACTGGATAGCAAGTTCCTAAAGGAAGTTTGACAATACAATCATATTAAACAAAGAAGTGTAGGAAATCCATAGTGTTGTCGAAGGGGATTTATTTCCTTTGGGACTGAAACAGGTAATCCTCCTATTCCCTGATAGAAGAAGAATTTATTGTAAACAAATAATATAGATATTGGAGGAGATTGCAGAAAATCTTAAAAGTCTAAACGTTATCATAAAAATGAATATTTATTATAATTTGTTTAGAGTAGATAACAAACCAGCTTAAATTTAGCCTTTGGATATCTGTTTTTGTTTCTCTAAGTCTGTATGTTTAGTTAACATACCTACCTGAACATAAATCTGAAGGTAAAATACATACATGAAAATAGAAAGAATGTTCTTATGAAGAGGGTATACAGTTACCGAAGGTGATAGTTGGTCCAAAATACAAATGTTGAGCCTGAAAGAAATGACAAAAAGATGTTGCCGAAAGTATAAAAAGGTTTTCAAAACTTCACAATTTTGAGAATATTGAATGGGCAGATTCAGCTGGAGAAGAAGAACAAAGATGCCAAAAGCTGTAAAAGAGAGCTATCTGAATTAAGTCTACTACCAGTATACGTTTGGGCAGTACAACTACACTGTAGCATTAATTCTAATTCGTCTATAATTTTCTCTTTTCTCAGTGTCGGTCAGTAGCACACAAATCTTATTAAGGAATTGCGGGTTTTGGCTTGAATGGAAACTCTTCTATAGTACCAGGATAGTATTTTATTGTTGCAGAGGGTTAGAAAAAAATTATAATTTTTTCTGTGTACTTAGAAGACCAAATATAATACAGTTGTCATGAATATCAATACATTCAATAGACAAGTCGGTATCATTTGTGTACTTTAACAAGTTTTAGGCTATTGGTTATTTGAGGATCATTTTTCTCTCATTGCATCCTTGCCCCATAATGAGATTGTTCAGTTGAGAGTTACCGCATATCTCCTGAAGAAAAATATTCACTTGTGTTCTCTTAATTATTTAATTTGAAAAATTAATCACATTAGTAAGTGATAATGTGAGTTGACAATTTTTCACAAAAGTTTTCTATGACAAATTCTCTGTCCTACAAATTTAATAATTTTTTTCAGTTTATAATATTAACATTCAGTGGAAATTGAAAATCAATGTTTTCTGTTTTTATGTAGACACGTTTAACTTAGCCTAATAGTTTAGATTTCTAGGTGTGGTAGGGGTCTCAGCTGTTACTTCTACCAACTCACAGGTTCAGGTCAAGGTCAAAGTTTACGCTGCTCACCCTGTGCATGAAGAGACCAGCTATTCAGTACAATTGAAGATAAGAATATGCTTTGCAAAACAATATGGATGGAAGGGAAAAATTTGGTAACAAATATACACTTGAGTATTGAATTAATAAATTAATTTAGGCCTACCTTTCAATAATCCGCCGTGTGACTTCTTATAAAACTCTTCTATTACGGGTTTCGGAGACTATGCTCCATCTTCAGATAGTAAAATAAAACTATGTCACTCTTACGAGATCGTTAATTAATAAAATATCAATTTCCATAAGAACTGTACGCTATGTTGGGTGCGCACCCATTCTAGTTCAATCTGCTACTCTTGAACTTGCAGAGCAGATTGAACTCAAGAGTAGCAGATTGAACTTGAACGGGTGCACACCCAACATCGTGTACAGTTCTTATGCAAATTGACATTTTATTAATTAACGATCTCGTAAGAGTGGCATAGTTTTATTTTACTATCTGAAGATGGAGCATAGTCTCCGAAACGCATAATAGAAGAGTTTTATAAGAAGTCACATGGCAGATTATTGAAAGGTAAATTAATTTATTAATTTGATTAAGTGACTTGGATACCAGATTAAACATGAATATTGAATATTGAGGTACTGAAAACTTTGCACAGTTATTGTCTGGATAGCAAGACACTTTTCAAAGTAGCAGAAATCTGGAAAGAGAGGAAAATGTAAAGAACTGGTAGGACTGACAAGAAAACAAATTTAGAAATATAGACATATTTAGGAAAGTGGAGAAGAAAGGGACAGATACAAGAAACAGAGGAAGGTTAGAACTATGTAACACATCATAATAAATTGGCACTGTTAAAGAATGACAGTGTTTTAGGTATGAAATAAAAAAGAAAGACTGAGAAAACATTCCCTGAAAATTTCAAGATAAAAATGAGATGTGAGCGTAACCCTTTGATCATGATAGTTGTAATCCCAGGGCCAGTTTCCATCACCCTGCACTTGTTTTGCATCTCAGCTTTGACCATACTACTTTCCTTTTCCCAGTTAGATTCAGCAGAAAGATACATTTTACAAAATTAGAGAACTGTGAAACCCTATATTAAGTAATAATATTTACTAAATATCACTATAATATTGACGACTCGGAACACTTAAGTTTTTTATAAGTAAAAACGTAAAGTTTTACCTTGCAGCCTAAACCGGCTTTCACCTATAGAAGGCTTCATCAGAGGCGAGGCTGTCGTAAGTAGCGCTGTTCGTCTTGTTGGCGACGAGATAGTTTTTCGAAAGATCGAAGCTGTGTGTGTGTGTGGTGAGATGTGTTCGAATAATGCGTGTGATTTGAATTGTGTGTGTTCGTTTAGGATGTCGTTTTTATTTGTTTTTGTGTGTTTGTGTATTTCTAATTGTTCTAGAGTGTCTAGTTTTCGGCCTTTTGTGTGTACGTGTAGTATGTTCATGTTATTGTCGATGTTTTTATATGTGTGGTTTGCTTCAATGAGGTGGTTTGCGAAGGTAGATTCTGTAGTGGTGTGGAGTGCTTTTGTGTGTTCAATGTATCTCTGTTTGAAGCTACGTCCTGTCTGGCCTATGTAGAATTTATTGCAATTTGAACAATTTAGCTTATATACACCGGGTAGATCGAATTTGTTTTGTGCTTTGGGCATGCGTTTTGATAGTGTGTGTTCTGTTTTGTTAGTAGTTTTGTAAGCGATTCTGTATCCTGTTTTTTTGAATTTGTGGGCAATTTTTTCTGTTTGTTTGTTGATGTATGTTAGTGTTATGAATTTGTTGTTTTCTGTCTTTGTCTGTTGTTTGTTTTGTGTAGGAGTTTACTGACTATTGTTCTGTCATAACCGTTAGATTCTGCTAGATATTTTATCGTGTTTAGTTCGTCTTTGTAGTCTATTTCATCTAAGGGGATGTTGTTAAATCTATGTATCATGGTTCTAAAAGCAGCTAGTTTGTGTTGTGTTGGGTGATTGGAGGTGTTGTGTATTAGTGTGTCAGTTGTAGTTGGTTTTCTGTATATACTGAATTTGTGCCTGTGTTCTAGTTTTGTGATGGAGAGGTCTAAGAAGTTTATGGTATTGTTGTGTTCGTATTCGGCAGTGAAGGTTATGTTTTTATGTATTTTGTTTATGTGCGTTAGTAACTGTTCACATTGTCTTTTGTTTCCCCTACTACAAAGACGAACTAAACACGATAAAATATCTAGCAGAATCTAACGGTTATGACAGAACAATAGTCAGTAAACTCCTACACAAAACACAAAACAAACAACAGACAAAGACAGAAAACAACAAATTCATAACACTAACATACATCAACAAACAAACAGAAAAAATTGCCCACAAATTCAAAAAAGCAGGATACAGAATCGCTTACAAAACTACTAACAAAACAGAACACACACTATCAAAACGCATGCCCAAAGCACAAAACAAATTCGATCTACCCGGTGTATATAAGCTAAATTGTTCAAATTGCAATAAATTCTACATAGGCCAGACAGGACGTAGCTTCAAACAGAGATACATTGAACACACAAAAGCACTCCACACCACTACAGAATCTACCTTCGCAAACCACCTCATTGAAGCAAACCACACATATAAAAACATCGACAATAACATGAACATACTACACGTACACACAAAAGGCCGAAAACTAGACACTCTAGAACAATTAGAAATATACAAACACACAAAAACAAATAAAAACGACATCCTAAACGAACAGACACAATTCAAATCGCACGCATTATTCGAACACATCTCACCACACACACACAGCTTCGATCTTTTGAAAAACTATCTCGTCGCCAACAACAAGACGAACAGCGCTACTTACGACAGCCTCTGATGAAGCCTTCTATAGGTGAAAGCCGGTTTAGGCTGTAAGGTAAAACTTTACGTTTTTACTTATAAAAACCTTAGTGTTCCGAGTCGTCAATATTATAGTGATATTTAGTTAAGTAACGGACACGTCATGGACAACGAAATCCAAGAATTTAATAATATTTTTAGGAATATGGTAGCAACACCACATAAACACTCATATTGACTTACAAACATTCCAGAAATTTCTGTCTGAAATTTCTAGTCACAGATAATTCTGTAAAAGCTCTTTTGACACACACATAAAGGGGCAGCCACCATTAATCCCTTGATAGTAGGGCATTTTTAAACCGATGCTAACATGTAAGAATTTTATGCATATTTTTCACTGCATAGTCTAAGAATTGTCTGGAAAGTTTGGACACCCATATGCCAGTCTCTTTCCTCAGATATACAGATGTGTTTTGTACTCATCCTTATATCAGAAGTTCTACTACTATCAGAGAGTTTCTACTATTGTCTGCTAGGGTATATAATCTGGTATCATATTGGTCCTGTTCACCACTTTTGTTTCCAGTTGCTCCTGTGCAGTGCCCATCAATTCTAACATGTAGAATTCATTGTGATTGTCAATATCTATGGTATAGTTAGAGGCCTTGTCTGCCACTGCTGAATTTAGACAGAATATGAATGTGCAGTTATTCGTGATGCATGTGCAGCACTGGTAATGACCATATTTTGCTTGAAAATCCATGATATTCAGATATCTTTGTCTCAGTCAGTTTTTATCTAAATTGAACAAGACACTTCTCAAATTATCAGAAATCACCTCAGTTTTAATTTCATGTGCTTGATAAAGTTTTAGAAAGTGCATAGTTTCAATAGGGTTTAATACCATCTAACTCCTATTTCAATGTTGTCCCAAGCCTTTTTTCTATAATAACAGTATATTACAACAACTAAAATAATTAGACGTGAGACGAGTGTCCGGGTGTGCAGTGTAAAGAGATCTCATTGCACATACATAGCTTTGATGAGCTGTTTTCCGAGGAATCATTTTGTCTACAGAACAGCTGGTTGATTAGTGTGTCACATGGATGTGTGTCATGATTGCTCACCTAACACCCCACTTCCTGCACTGCCTTCCCTTCTCCGTGCTATGATCTGCGCGAACCATTCCATGTCTTACTATTTTATCTGGACTTTCAATAGTCCTACAATAAAGCTTTCTATTCAGTTTTATCTGAATTATTTCTAATTTACCTGGACTACAGTTCTTTTTTTTTAATCAGTAAATAAAAACACACAGGTCATGTACACACTTTCTCTCTTACACACACACGCACACACAATTTTTACTTTTCTCAAGTAGATTTGAACTTCAAAATAGTAAAAAAAATTTAAGCAGAATCAACTAACATTCATGTGGTATTGTTAGTTACTTTTTTTCATATATAATACATTGTTAATCTCTTAAAAATAGGAAATATTCAAGACACAACAAAATAATTTCAGGTTCAATTATTTAAATTACTGATGAGTCACAGCCATGTTTCATTGTCTGTAACTGCATTCAAAATTATTATAAATTCTAATTAAAAAAATAATGGAATTTTTTTTAGCTTTAATTCGTTTATTCATTCATTCCATGGCGCTATGGTCTTTGCAGAACCTCGGCCTCCACGACAACGGCTTTCCACACTTCTCTGTCTTGTGCCCGTTGTCTCCATCTAACTCGAAATTGTTTGAGGTTGCTCTCCACTTTAACCACAATCTTTTGGTCTGTATCCTTCAAATATGCCCAAGCCACATAATCCTTTCGTATTTAACACATCCCACCGAGTCTGAGTTATATATAGTTTGGCCAGTTAACAAGGGCGGCACACACACACACACACACACACACACACACAGCTGACCCAACCTCACTCTCTCGGCACACAATTCCTACTGTCTTGAGTCATCTAGTTGACATTCCAGTACTTAATCGAACTTTATTAATCTTATATTTTATCTCAATACATCCATAATATTTGGGTTTTGCACTAAAATTTAAGTAAAAATGTGCCAGTCTTGGTATAAATACGATGAGAAATATTGTGTACTGTACTGTAATAACTCATGTGAATTCTTTTAGAAAATAATGAACTAATAATGACCTGTGTCATAAGCAGGTCATGTTGGACTCATTTTAAATAGCATTACTCAAAGAATTCAATACAGCAGTATAAAGGCAATTATTTTTATATTAAAAAAGCTGGTAAGGTGCGCTGAATGCCACTTAGTGATTCACTGACTGGGTTTTGGTACCAGGGCCAAGCTGATGGCCTGTGCCTGTGCATGTGTTAGCAGAATGTTTGCTAATCCCTCAACCATTCTCCTTACCCAGCCGCAGTGTAGATTTCTTAAATCTTGGTTGGTCCAAATCATCCAGTTATCTCCCTCCTTTACTGGTCCTTAGATTCTATACAGAATTGCATGTTCTCATCTATTATTTTTCCTTTATTACTAGACATTGTCATACGTGTCTCCAAGTCATCCGTAACAACTGGCTTCAATTTTGTAAATAATTTCAGTTTGAGACACGTTTATTGCTGAAATGAGGCTCTAAAGCATAATAATTTCTGTTACCTGACAAAATCCTAGTTGGCTTTAATTAAGATATTCTAATAAGTGTTTCCAAATGCACCATTTTCATTTTATTTACAAAATATAAATAGTTTACTAAAGCATCAAAAATTTGATAATAGGGAATTTTCTGAAACATGTGTTCCAGAATACAAATGCATTTTAAAAATTAAAAGTCACTGTATTTTAGTACGTAGGCTTTCACGACCGGTGTCACTATAATTACTAAAAACTTCCAGGCTGAAAGGCCGTGGTCGAATGCTTGATGTTGTGTAGCTAGACTAAACAGGGCGTCAGGACGATCTTTAAGCCAACCAAAAAGATCCATCAGTTCCTGCGACCGGTAAAAGACGCCAGGGATCCACTCTCGTCGTGCGGGGTGTACAGTATTCCTTGTATGTGTGGCCAGGTATACATAGGCACCACGAAGCGTAGTGTCCAAACGCGCCTCTCTGAACATCGGAGATACTGCCACCTGGGCCAGCCGGAGAAGTCCACAGTTGCTGAACACGCTCTTTCCCACGACGATCACCGGGTAATGTTTGATGAAGCCCGGGTGTTGTCTTCTGTCCGGGGTTACTTCACTCGCCTGCATCTGGAGTCCATCCATATTCATAAGAATGCGTCCGTCGCTATGAACCGCCGAGGTGAAAGCATCTCCTTAAATAGTGTCTGGCATGGTTTATTTTCTACGGCCAATCAGAGTGGAGAATGATGAACTGGGTTCTGATTGGTTCGCGTTATACACCTTAAGCGACCAAAAAGTTATAAATAGAAACAGCTTAGCCTTCTCTCGCTGTTGCTTGTTCCCAGTTCACTGGGCGACTTGTTCGGCATACCACCTATTTCGAACATTTTTTGCTACTGAAGATGGCCACCGGTGGTGTGGCCGAAACGTCTAGTTACACAACATCAAGCATTCGACCACGGCCTTTCAGCCCGGAAGTGTTTAGTAATTATAAAAGTCACTGTAGTTTCTTAGCACCCCCCCCCCCCAAGAATCCTACAGGTCTGAGTTTCCTTTTAGATGACTATTGCAATTTTTTAAGATGCATTAAGAATACTTTCTATAATTATTATTAAATTTTTACCTTTTCCTTTGGGAAATTCTGATTTCATCTGCGTATACTTTGTCAAAGCTATTAGTAAGATAAATTATTACCATAAGTAACAGTTGAAAGATAAAGTAATAAAAAGTAAAACTCAGTAGTGTTTCTAGTCATTTCATTTGTTGAATTAAACCTTTTTTGTAACAAAATATTTTAAAAAACACCACTGCTTCATAAAATGATTATTTTTACAAAAACGATTATGAAAATAATTCAATTCAATATATAAATAATTCTCATACAAATTTTTATTGTTGAATTTTGAATGTCAGATATACAGTACAAATTTTTAATAACATTTTTCCTTATTAATAAATTAATTACCTTAATTATCCGCCGTGTGATTTCCTATGCTTCGTCTATGACGCGTTTCGGAGCATATACTCCATCATCAGATATTAAAAGTTAAAACAGTCACTCATACGAGATCGTTAAAAAGTTAAAATGTCAAGATATGCATATGAACCGTACGCGGATTTGGGTGCGCACCCGTTCAAGTTCATTCTGCTACTCAATGAATGAGTAGCAGAATGAACTTGAACGGGTGCGCACCCAAATCTGCGTACGGTTCATATGCATATCTTGACATTTTAACTTTTTAACGATCTCGTATGAGTGACTGTTTTAACTTTTAATATCTGATGATGGAGTATATGCTCCGAAACGCGTCATAGACGAAGCATAGGAAATCACACGGCGGATAATTAAGGTAATTAATTTATTAATTCGTACAAGTGATTTGGTTACCATATTAAACATGAATATTAAATTTTTCCTTATGTTTCTGGCCGTAACTTAGTTCTTATTATACAGAGACATAATAAGACTCAATTTAAAGAGAATAAAATGTGATGACAGCTTTGGATACAGTATTTTTGTATGTATAACACTAACTTTCAATATAAAGTAAATAGCAAATGTCATGAAAAATTGTATTTTATTAATACCCCAAAAAAAATATATTTGTTTGTCGTGTGTGGAGTCTTCATATAATTATATTCTCTTTTATATAAAATTAAGAGGGATTAGGTTTTTTAGAGAGATGTGGATATACATTCAAGAGGAATTTACTTTTTACTTATTTATGTGATATATAGTTTACAGTGTGGAACTGTCAAATAGCTTTGTGTTTCTCTATCACACATTCTAATTTCAAAATGGTTGTTATGCAAGTGCTTATCAAATTAACACAAAGTTAAGTTTTTGTTTAATTCAGCGAGTAATTATTGTATAAATTGTTAAATATATAGCTTCTGGTTTTCTTCAGTTATAGTTAACATACTTGTATTTGAATGGTAAGGTAAGATTGTAATTTATTTTGAAATATAAACATACAATTCTCAGAAAGTTTTGGTGAGATGTTAAATGAGCATCCAGTTAAAGTAGTTTAATTCTAATTGAGCCAGTTTCCTTAAAACATTTTTCATTGGAACCCAGACCTGGTCTCTTTTTTTTTTTTTTTTTTTTTTTTTTTTTTTTTTTTTTTTTTTTTAAACAAACTTATTGGTGAACATTGACTTATTGTGAGTTTACAATCTGTGGTTGTTGGTGTATTAATTAATGATTCAATGTTAGGGAAACTGTTTATGTCAGTTTCGCCTAACTGATGGTTCAGACCACGTTTTTCAAATCAAAATACCGCAATTCATTGCAGTATTTAGACCTAACTTTGTATCTAAAGTAGTTTTAAAGTTCTGTTACATTGTATGCCTATTTATACTATTTATAATTAAGAACTTAATGTATATTTTTAAAAAGTACGGTTATTTTAGTTTAAAAAGCCTAAATGATTGAATTACTGCTTATTCCCACATATTCCCTATGTGGAAAACAACCATTTTCACTTGATTTTTCAGAATTGTTTTCTCTGCTCTGAATTTAATCTCAAAGTTGAAATGTCTATTGAAGTTTCCTACTATAGACACCTTTTGTGTCCAGCTTTCAGATTTTTCTCTGGTCCCCCAACAGGGATATCAAAGCTTAAAATTAAAAAAAAAAATTGAAATTTCAATTTTTAAGAGGCTGTAATTTTTTAAAGATACATTAGTCATCATTAATATTTTCTATAAATTAACTATACTCATATATAAATTAAGGCTGAGTTTTTTCCTTCCATGAGAAATTACACTATGAATATCAAATTTTATTCATTCTTGTTCAACAACTTCAGATACAAAGATTATATAGGCCAATAAACAGGGTTCTGCTGTATGGAGTGAGACATGGGTACTTTCACAGAGTCAGAGGGAAAGGTTATGTCAGCAGAAATTAAATTTCTCAGATTGGTCAAAGGGCGCACATTACGAGACAGAATAAGTAATGCACAGATAAGGCGAGAATTACAAACTTTTAATTACAGGATAGAATTACGGAATACAAGGGCAACTGGTGTAAGCATTTGGGAAGAATGCGGCAAGATCGCCTTCCCAAACTTGCCTTGAATTATATGTCCACAGGCTATCATAGTGCGGGGCGTCCAAGGATGAGATGGTTTCCGGAACAGGCAGTGCAGCCTAATCCGTGAAGTGGATGTGATGATGAACTGGGTTCCAAATTGTAGGAGAAAAGGTACTGAAAACAGTGAAATTTATTTGAAAGGCCTAGTACAACCTAGCCCTGAGACATTTAGAATACCATAAATGTCCAAAAATGGGAAAAAACAGTAAGCGCCATATAACAAAAATGCTGCCATCTCTAAACAAAGTACAAAAATAAAATAAATTGTGTTTTGTACTGCCAAAACATAAGGAAATGAATACACAAACAATTGGATTGACCCGTATACAGACTTACAAGTATTAATTGTAATATAATAAATGATTATTGTGGTCCCTGTAAGCAGGATATATTGGAACTGAAGAGCAGGATAAGACATTTTTGCGTTCGTATGTTCTAGATTGCAAATATAAAGATAATTATATTCAGCCTTAATCAAACAATAAATGTGTGCTTATAATCCCCATCTGTAGTCACATGTCACTCTACTCCTTAAGGTGGAGGAAGAGATGTATGTCAGTATAAGTGTATAATTCTCAATATCACTTGCCCAGAAGTCTCAGATCTCAGTCTTTGTGCTATACGGACTGTTTAATTTTTTAGATAAATTAATAGATAGGATTATAAAGCTTTGGGGCTAAATGGCCTGTTTGAAAGCTATTTTAAATAATAATAAGTTTTATATTTATCAATATATATTATGTATATATTTTTGTTAACTCAGATTCATTGTTAAGTCTTGTATAAACACTCTTAAAGAAATATAAGAAACAAATGTTCAAAGAGAAAAACAGAAACTATAAAATTAATATACAACAGTCAGCAGTGTTTAAACAAAGTCTGATTAGAATAATAGTCCCATGTTAAGAACAAAAAGTAGCATATTCATTGTTCTTTATTTAGAACGGAGCCAACGGTAACTGTAAGATTGCCAGCACAGGTAACTGTATTGTGTTTATGAGCATTTTATGAGTCTTTAAATATGTTAAAGCAACATTGTTAATTGCATTTTACCCCAGCAGCTGGATGCAAGCAAAAGTCCAGTCATGTGAATTCAGCTGTGACCTATTCTAAAGCATCTCTTTATTGAACATCACTTCCGCATCACTGATATTCATTAGTACTGTGTGTGTGGTCCATGTCCTTTCCTCTACCTACATATAACGATCTTTTACACAAATATAACTCTAATAAAGGTCTATGTGAAACATTTTAGAAATTAATAGTGTGGTAGCTGTCCTTTATAAAAAGCCCTTTGTTCTCTTCAGACTTGACCTGCGTTTTTTTGTGGTTTCAGTTATAATTTAGTGTTTTAATTTCATGATTTGATGTGATTTAATCTTCTTGGATTTTGTTGTCTACGACGTGTCCGTTACTTAACTAAGTATAATTAATTCACTACTGACTCGGAACACAAAGTTTTTTATGGGTAAAAACGTAAAAGTTTTACCTTTTACCCTGAACCGGTTTTCGCTTTTAAAAACTTCTTCAGAGCCTGCCGTTGGGACCACTGTCCGTCTTGTTTTTGGCACACCAACATTGATCTTTCAAAAGTCAATACCATCGCCAAATATCGGTATGGAGAACCATACATGACTTCCATATTCTAAGATTTATATTTAAAATCATTTTCAGCCAAACAGCCAGGCTGTGTCTTACCTGCCTTTTTATTGCTGTATTAAATGAAAAATATTATATTACATTAAAATGAAAAAATTATAATTTTATTGCCTGGCAACAAAATTATTTTATTTTTAACAATTACCATTGTTTCAAAAAGTTTAAATAAATTTTCAAGTACTTTACTCTTGTTAAAACGTAAAAGGTTGCAGGTAAACTACCCCTTCCCCTTAACCGATCTTCACCAAAATCGAAAGTCATTGAGACCTCTACAATTCAGGGACGTATGCAAAAAATTATTTGATTCTGTTTGAATTTGCGGCTGTTATCGATTGCCATAGAAAATACGCTTGATAAAAAAACGTTGCAGGTAAACTACCCCTTCCCCTTAACCGATCTTCACCAAAAACAATAGGTCTTGAGTACTCTACAAATCACGGCTGTATGCAAAACATTATTTGATTCTGTTTGAATTTGCGGCTGTTATCGTTTGCCATAGAAAATACCCTTGTTAAAAAAACGTTGCAGGTAAACTACCCCTTTCCCTCAACCGAACTTCACCAAAAACAATAGGTCTTGAGAACTCTACAATTTAGGGCTGTATGCAAATAATCTTTTGATTCTGTTTGAATTTGCGGCTGTTATCGTTTGCCATAGGAAATACCCTTGTTAAAACATAAAACGTTACAGGTAAACTACCCCTTTCCCTTAACCGATCTTCACCAAAATCAACAGATCTTGAGAACTCTACAATTCAGGGCTGTATGCGAAACATTATTTGATTCTGTTTGAATTTGCGGCTGTTATCGTTTGCCAAACAAACAAAATTACCCTTGCTAAAAAAAACCATTGCAGGTAAACTACCCCTTTCCCTCAACCGATCTTCACCAAAAACAATAGGTCGCGAGTACTCTGCAAATCAGGGCTGCATGCAAAAAATTATTTGATTCTGTTTGAATTTGCGGCAGTTATCGTTTGCCATAGAAAAAAATCTACAGACACACAGACAGACAGACACTTTTCGGAAAACGACTTTTTTTCATGTTTTGAGTGTAATAGAATCAGAATCTGCAATAATCTCGAACACGATTTTTTTTGCCATCACCATACTTCCATTCCTTAAGGAATATGGAAGTAAAACAAGAAGGACAGTGCTCCCAACGGCAGCCTCTGAAGAAGCTTTTTAAAAGTGAAAACTGGTTCAGGCTATAAGGTAAAAATTTTACGTTTTTACCTATAAAAAACTGTGTGTTCCGAGTCAGTAGTGAATTAATTACATTTAGTTTAATCTTCTATTTTTAGTGTAGAGAATAGAGCTAATCTGATAATAATTTTTGAATCAGAATGTATTTAATTGTCTAATAATTATCAACTATGTCCAATCAATTTAAAATAAAATTAATTCCAAATCCTTTGTTAATTATGATGACAATTATTACTTTTAATTTAAATTTATAATTATAATATTAATAAATGCTGGTGTGGTTGGTAACTGCAGTAAACTTTTTTTTACGTTTTTTAACCACAAAACATGGTAAATGTTAATAATTAGTTTCAGTATGTAGAGGAAATATCAAAGATTTGTGCGTATTCATTTAACTTTGGACTTCACAGTAGTGGTGGGGAGTTCCACTGACTCCTACCACTATTTCAAAAAACCGATTGTGATGCAAATATATTTAATTATTATATCATTACTATTTAAGTAAAACTATATAAAATAAATAAACCTCCGCTCCACAGTCCGTTAAGGACCAAGGCGTACCGCGCGGCTTTTGTGTTAGTGTGACGGTGTATGGCTAGTACTACGCGCCACCAGCCGCTAGTTGCGGTATTCACGGCCAGGAGGCGGCGCTGTTATCTCAGCGCCTACTCAGTTTGCCTCACGACGCTGAGTGCACGCCGTATGGAGCCTCCTCCGGGAATTGAACCCGGGACCACGAGCGCATCAATCGCCCGCGTTAGCCACTAGACCACCTGGAGGCTCAAAACTATATAAGAATTTAATATTAATATAGCTGTATTAATACTATTACTAATTATTTGCAATGATGTAATAACTTGGATAGATGACGCTAAAGAACATGAAATTGTCTACTTCAAGAATGGTGAAAGCAAACTCATTTTGTGACGCCACCACTAAAATAACAAATATTGAATTCTGTGTTGAACACATGTGACTTTAGCTTTTGTGCTAATTGTTCTACTTATTTCTTTTTCTTTATAAGTGCTGTTATAGCTGTATTATTAAGTACTGTCTTCAACTTATTACTAACTTCTTAGAATTTGCACATTGTTTTTGTCACTTTTCATTAAAACGCGCATTTCATATACAAGTGACAACTTTCTAAATTCATTTTATTATATTTAATTGGGGTTTAATATTATTTAATAATGAGAATAATAATAAGAAGAAACTCCAACATAAAAACTATGCTATGAGCAAAAGTGCCTAACCAAAAAAAAGCTCTTAGAAAAAGTCATTAATATATTTTGTGAAGTGTATTGTTTTGTTTACAAAAAGCTTTCAGATGTGAAGAGCAATGGAATGTAAAGTCAAAATACAGATCACTATTAAATTAATACTATAAAAAATGATTATTCGTCAAATCCTGGCTGTGAAAAAGTTGGTAATTCAGTATCAAGTAAAATTAAAATCATAAGAGTCTGATGGCTCTTTGATTCCAGCTGTTGTCAAAATATTCTTGAGCAAGACAGTTAAAACTGGAAAGAAATTTATGGAAACATGGCAATATTTATGGCACATTATACTGCTATGCCGAGATAATAGATAGTACCACATCACTGCTTGATTATGTGACATCCTGCACGTATATTTGTGTGGCAACACGTATTTGTGTGTTCCAGGTGTTTAGAGATAATTCTATGCAGCAGAGTTGCATAATGTTCTAGAATATTCGAGAAGTTCTGCCCCTTCCAGATGTTACTTATCTACTCTACCAGCATCCAGGCCCTCTATGTCACTACAATGCAAGGCGGTGAGGTATAAATACTGGAATACTGGATTTCGAAGGGGACCAATTCAGTTATTAGACTAACAATATTAGAGTGAGCTTCGGTGTGTTTGTGTGTTTGTTATTAGTGGAAAGTGACTTGTGGATTAGTGGAAAGTGATCACTGTGTTAATTAGTATAAAAATGTAATAAGGTGCCATTTATTACTGAATGTTGGACACATTTAACATGAATTATTGTATAAGAGTGCCTTTCTTGATTTCTAACTGTTGTTTGTATCTAATTAAAGTTTGTATTTAGTGACTTCATTGTTGTTGGTTATACTGTTTCCACTGTACAACATTTCTATCTCTGTGACCATCGTAACAATACTACTGAATTTTGCTGATGACTTGAGTCATATTTGCTAGTATATGGATACTGGAAAATAAGTAAAAATCATGGGGTCTGCAAATAAACTTCAACAAGATAGAGTATACGTAGGGGGACCCAAAAGTAACGAGAATTTTCCTCTGGCAGTTGGTAGAACGCTAGTTCTGACTTCTCCCGCTAGGTGCCTTCACTAGACACCATTGTGTACAGTTGCCCTAGCGGCATTGTTGTGGAAACATTAGCACGGTCAGTGTGACTAAATTTCTGTAAGCGCTGTTTCCCGTTTTCGGCGATTTGTCAATGGCAGACATTAAATACTAACGTGCTAACATCAGGTTCTGTTTCCTGTTAGGGAAATCAGGAGCAGAAACTGTCGCAATGCTTCGGATGACTTATGGGGAGGAAGCTTTGAGCCAGGCAAGGATTTTGAGTCGACAAGAAAGCACATGCGGAACGAATTTTGCTGCAACACGTTTCGTCTTCAGATCTTCAGTCAAGATTCGTTGGCATGAACTCCAGGATATTCCAGTAATTTCCTCCAATTCATCGATTGTTCTACGACGATCAAACATGATCGCAACACGGATTTTTTCAATGTTTTCGTCCGTTTTGGAAGTCGAGGGACATCCCGGTCGTGGTTGTCTTCAATTGACATTTTACCACTTTTAAAATGAGAAAACCACTCGTAAATCCTTGCCTGGCTCAAAGCTTCCTCCCCATAAGCCGTCCGAAGCATTGCGACAGTTTCTGCTGCTGATTTCCCTAACAGGAAACAGAACCTGATGTTAGCACGTTGGTATTTAATGTCTGCCATTGACAAATCGCCGAAAACGTGAAACAGCGCTTACAGAAATAGTCACACTGACCGCGCTAATGTTTCCACAACAATGCCGCTAGGGCAACTGATACACAATGGTGTCTAGTGAAGGCACCTAGTGGGAGAAGTCGGAACTAGCGTTCTACCAACTGCCAGAGAAAAATTCTTGTTACTTTTGTGTCCCCCCCTCGTACAGTGATAGAGGGATTGCAGGTCTACAAATAGAAGAAGAGTCCTTAATTAGGTTCTGCCAGAATTGCAAGTAATAAAAGACGACAATATTGAATCAAGGAAGTAGTATCAAAATTAAACATCAAACAGGCAATAGGAAACTTGCAGTATGACAGCTGTACTCAGTTCTGTAGAATAAAAATATTACTAATGATGTAAAAAGGAAACTAGGGAACTATACAGTAATAGCAAGTATTACATACATGAACCAGGTGTGTGGAAGACCTCAAGGTAAAATGAAGAAACCTAAACACAATGGAGAAGTGATTTCCTGCTGTACATAAAAAGGGCAGTTAGAGTTAGAAAGAGATGAATAGAGGGTAGATGTTTAATTTTGTATGGTAAACTAAGAGGGGTGCCAAATGACAGATGGCCATGTAAAATATGACACCAGACACCAATCCAATGGAGAAGGAGAGGTAGATACTTGCAGGAGGATTATTGTGGCAAGAGAGAAGAAGAGGAAACTTGAATGTAAAAGACACTGCTTGGTGTAATCCCGTTTGTAGTAATAGTAGTAGTATTGTGTTTTGTGGTTAAAAAAAAATCTGGTGACTTTACATTTAAGGATTTATTGGCAGGGTAAATTGAAATTATTTGATGTATAGATTTATGTGGTTTATAAAGGCAAATGTATCTTTCATGTTTTATTCAGTGTGGGATTGGGTGTAGAAAAAAAAACAAAAATTGTTCATGAATCTATTGTCAGCATGAAGATGTTGTCTGTTACTTTATATCATAGAAATAAATTGCACAAAATATTGTCATACCACTATTCATGAATTGGTACATACATTGTTTGAGCAGCATGCACCACCACATCACCTCTGTTAGCAGTATTTTCTGATTTGGCAACACTTTTTGCATTTTTGTTTGTGAATGTAAACAGATGTAAAACATAATTCATTTTTTCATATACCTTTTGACAAAGCCGGATTTCTTACATTAATATTCCAGTGTGCCCTGATTACAATATTCAACTGTGGAGCACCTATGGATATTTGTATAAATATTTGTGTAACAACAATATAAACAGTTAGTTTTTTATAATTAATTTTTTATATTTCCTCATTTATGCAGAACCATAGTTCCAAGTAGTTTAGATCTTAATTTATAAACGAACACGTAGTGAATGTATGATAGGTGACTGTTGCATCATTCTGTTATGTTATTAATTTATGATATTTTAATTAGAAAAACATTTAAGTACGGAGAATGTCATAAGATCATCTTGATGCCCTCATACAGGAAAAATTTCTGAGCTCGTTAACAGTGATATTGTTTCCACTTTGCCAATAGTAATGATTTGGTGAAAAAACACTCCATTATATAACATCTAGCCAATATTAGTACTGTGCTGTTACTAAATAATATACACGTATATGGGGTTGTATATGTAAAGGTGAAATTTTGTATTTTGCATGGGTTAAAGGAGTGTATATTTTCAGTTTAGGTAATAGTTTCAACATTCTAGTCTGTTTTGTACCTTACTGTAGAAAAACTAATACTTTCCTAAACGCTCTGTTCCAATAGAAGCTTCATAAACACATTCTTCATGTTTAATATACGTACAGTTTTCTTCAAGATGGTCTTTGGGGATAGTATAAACAGTCAAGACGGTGATTGTATGAAACAATATTTACTTGTACGTTGTAAATTGCACCTTCTGAGTGAAGATTACAGTATAAAAATTTCAATGAGGAAACAAGATTAACTCTGTGTGTGTGTGTGTGGGGGGGGTATCCTATGATCTTTGTACTATACAAGCATTAAAAGTAAAGGTTTAACAACTTTTTTTAACACTTTCGCTCCCAGACACTGGTGACAAGAAAACCTGCCGCTACCAGACCTTTGAAGAGTAAATTTCCCTGGCCCAGATACGTTTTCTTATATATATATTATAACATTTGATTTTGTTGACAGTACAGTATTGCCAACTTAATCCAAAGGCCACAAATATATCCACCAATCAACACAAATATAATTCCCTCACACAAATTCTACCCACGTACAGTAAACCTCACGAACAAACACTCCTTGATAAAGGCCTAAAACATAACATACATTACAAAATAACAACCAAACACTAACAAAACTCATAGTTGACACTGAAACAAATATACAAAACACAGCACCAGAACATCAAGACACACTAAGACATAATATAAACAATATAATAGGAGCACATAAGACACCAGACAACAAGAACCACAACTCAGAAATACACACAGCCATCAAACTGAGGGAAAAGACACACAAACACAACATCACATTTGTAAAAGCAGACAAAGGCAACACGGCTGTAATCATCCCCACAGACAACCTACACAAAAAAGTACAAAACTTCATGGAACAGAACAACATCACAGAACTAAAACACGACCCCACCGACAGATACCAAAACACAGTAAAACAACTAGTCAACAAAGCCAAACACATAATGACACACAAACAAAAACCCTACATGAAACAAATCCGACCATCAGCCCCTACCCTCCAAGCGCTTCCCAAAATCCATAAAGAAGATATTCCGATCCGCCCCATTATCAACTACCGTAATGCCCCTGCACACAAACTCGCAAAATATCTAGACAAAATTATCAGACAACACACACAACTAGACAGCAACATTGCAGTAAAAAACAACACAGACCTAGTAACAAAAATAAAAGACATACACATCCCCCATAATGCCACATTAGCCTCCTTTGACATTAAAAACCTGTACACAAACATCCCCATCTCTGAAACAATCACCATCCTACAAAACAAACACATATTACATAGAACAACACACCAGACGAACTTATCAACGAAATAACAGAAACTCTGAACATTATCACAAAAGAAAACTACTTTACTTATAACAATAAATACTACACACAGAATGATGGCCTACCCATGGGCTCCCCCATATCCAGCATTCTAGCAGAAGTCTTCCTCCAACACTTAGAAAAAACAAAAATACTCACAAACAATGACAGACACTCACATAAAATACTATATTGGCACAGATACGTTGATGACATTTTAATACTATACAGGGGAAACAAAAGACAATGTGAACAGTTACTAATGCACATAAACAAAATACATAAAAACATAACCTTTACTGCCGAATACGAACACAACAATACCATAAACCTCTTAGACCTCTCCATCACAAAACTAGAACACAGGCACAAATTCAGTATATACAGAAAACCAACTACAACTGACACACTAATACACAACTCCTCCAATCACCCAGTACAACACAAACTAGCTGCCTTCAGAACCATGATACATAGACTTAACAACATCCCCTTAGATGATAAAGACTACAAAGACGAACTAAACACGATAAAATATCTAGCAGAATCTAACGGATATGACAGAACAATAGTCAGTAAACTCCTACACAAAACACAAAACAAACAACAGACAAAGACAGAAAACAACAAATTCATAACACTAACATACATCAACAAACAAACTGAAAAAATAGCCCACAAATTCAAAAAAGCAGGATACAGAATCACTTACAAAACTACTAACAAAACAGAACACACACACACAAAGCACAAAACAAATTCGATCTACCCGGTGTTTACAAGCTACATTGCTCAAATTGCAATAAATTCTACATAGGCCAGACAGGACGTAGCTTCAAACAGAGATACATTGAACACACAAAGGCACTCCACTCCACTACAGAATCCACCTTTGCAAACCACCTCATTGGAGCAAACCACACATATAAAAACATCGACAATAATATGAACATTCTACACGTACACACAAAAGGCCGAAAACTAGACACTCTAGAACAATTCGAAATATACAATCACACGAAAACAAATAAAAACGACATCCTAAACGAACAGATACAATTCAAATCGCACGCATTATTCGAACATATCTCACCCCACACACACAGCATCGATCTTTCGAAATTTGATTCCGTCGCCCACAACAGGACGGACAGCGCTACCAGCGGCAGCCTCTGAAGAAGCCTTTTAAAGGTGAAAACCGGTTCAGGCTGTAAGGTAAAACTTTATGCTTTTACTTATAAAAACTTAGTGATCTGAGTCGTTAATACAATAGTGGTATTTAGTTAAGTAACGGACACGTCATGGACAATAAAATCCAAGAATTTAAGTACTTTACTCTTGTTACAACAACAAATTTTTCATGTAAACTACCCTTTCCCCGTAACTGATCTTCACCAAAATCAAAAGGCCTTGATTCCTCTACAATTCAGAGATGCATGAAAAAAATTATTTGATTATGTTTGAATGTGCGGCAGTTATCGTTCGTCATAGAAACAATTACTCTTCTTAAAACATTAAAGGTGGCAGGTAAACTATCCCTTTCCCTTAACCGATCTTCACCAAAATCAATAGCCCTTCAAATCTTTACAATTCAGGAACGTATACAAGAAATTATTTTATTCTCTTTGAATTTACGGCAGTTATCGTTCGTCATAGAAAGAATTACCATTGTTAAAACATAAAATGTTGCAGGTAAACTACCCCTTTCCCTTACCCGATCTTCACCAAAAACAATAGGTCTTGAGAACTCTACAATTCAGTGTTGTATGCAAAACATTATTTGATTCTGTTTGAATTTGTGGCTGTTATCGTTTGCCATCGAAAAAATTCTACATAGACAGACACACACACACACACACTTTTCGAAAAATGACTTTTCTTCATGTTTTGAGGGTAGTACAATCAGAATCAGCCGTTATCTCGAACACGATTTTTTTGCTATCACCATACTTCCATGTTCAAAGTTTTATATTTAAAATCATTTACGAAATGAAATGTTTCCGTAGAAACTACTTCTTTCCACTTATTGCTTCAGCCTTAACCACAGTACAGTGGTCACTAACGTATACCACCACACGTTATCGCACTCGATTTTCCCTGATGATGGCAGTCGACAGCACTGCCGAAACGTCTGTTTTGCAAAAACATTGGACTACGGCCAAACAGCCCGGGAAGGAATTTTAACAACAAACTACTACTGTGTTGCCGATAACGTAGTACACATATAAAAATTATCCCCTCCCCCTTCAACTATAATTTTCATTTATAGAAAATTACCTCCACCCCGTTCAACTAGCCTCTTCATTTATAGATATTTCATATACGTTTCTACAGTGGATTATTAAGATCTTCTTATCAGGATACTTTATTTATCAAAATTAAATACTTTACTCTTGTTAAAACATAAAACGTTGCAGGTAAACTACCCTTTCCCTTAATCGATCTTCACCAAAATCAATAGGCCTTAAGTCCTCTACAATTTAAGGATGCATGCAAAACATTATTTGATTCTGTTTGAATGTGCGGCAGTTATCGTTCGTCATAGAAAAAATTACCGTTGTTAAAAAATAAAATGTTGCAGGTTAACTTCCCTTTCCCTTAACCGATCTTCACCAAAATCAATAGGCCTTCAGTCCCTTACAATTCAGGAACGTATGCAACAAATATTTGATTCTGTTTGAATGTGCGGCAGTTATCGTTCGTCATAGAAAAAATTACTGTTGTTAAAAAATAAAATGTTGCAGGTTAACTACCCCTTTCCCTTAACCGATCTTCACCAAAATCAATAGGCCTTCAGTCCTTTACAATTCAGGAAGGAGTGCAAAAAAGTATTTGATTCTGTTTGAATTTACGGCAGTTATCGTGTGCCATAGAAATTACCCTTGTTAAAACATAAAACATTGCAGGTAAACTACCCCTTTCCCTTAACCGAATGTCACCAAAAACAATAGGTCTTAAGAACTCTATAATTCAGGGCTGTATGCGAAACATTATTTGATTCTGTTTGAATTTTCGGCTGTTATCGTTTGCCATAGAAAAAAAATCCACACACACACACACTTTTCGAAAAATGACTTTTTTTCATGTTCTGAGTGTAGTACAATCAGAATCTGCAATAATCACGAACACGATTTTTTTTGCCATCACCATACTTACATTTCCTTATGGAACATGGAAGTAACATGAAAAAAAGTCATTTTTCGAAAAGTGTCTGTGTGTCTGTCTATGTGTAGATCTTTTGCATACAGCCCTGAATTGTGTAGTTCTCAAGACCTATTGTTTTGGTATGGTTCTCCATACTGATATTTTTTCTATGGCAAACGATAACTGCCGCAAATTCAAACAGAATCAAATAATTTTTTGCATACAGCCCTGATTTGTAGAGTACTCAAGACCTATTGTTTTTGGTGACATTCGGTTAAGGGAAAGGGGTAGTTTACCTGCAATGTTTTATGTTTTAACAAGGGTATTTTCTATGGCACACGATAACAGCCGCAAATTCAAACAGAATCAAATAATCTTTTGCATACAGCCCTGAATTGTAGAGTTCTCAAGACCTATTGTTTTTCGTGAAGATCGGTTTAGGAAAAGGGGTAGTTTACCTGCAATGATTTATGTTTTAACAAGGGTAATTTTTTCTATGACGAATGATAACTGCCGTAAATTCAATCAGAATCAACTAATGTTTTGCATACCTTCCTATAGAGAACTCAATGTCTGTTGATTTTGGTGAAAATCGGTTAAGGGAAAGGGGTAGTTTACCAGCAACATTTTATGTTTTAACAACGGTAGTTTTTTCTATGACGAACGATAACTGCCGCACATCCAAACAGAATCAAATATTTTTTTGCATACGTTCAACAATTGTAAAAGACTGAAGGCCTGTTGATATTGGTGAAGATCGGTTAGGGGAAAGGGGAAGTTTACCTGCCACATTTTATGTTTTAACAAGAGTAATAGTTTCTATGACGAAAGATAACTGTCGCACATTTAAACAGAATCAAATAATTTTGTGCATACCGTCCTCAGTTGTAGATAACTCAAGGTCTGTTAATTTTGTTGAAGATCAGTTAAGGGAAAGGGGTAGTTTACCTGCAACATTTTATGTTGTAACAAGAGAACTTTTTTCATGAAGAATCATAACTGCCGTAAATTCAAGCAAAATCAAATAATTTTTTACATATGTGCCTGAGGTGTAGAGGACTCATGGCCTATTGATTTTGGTGAAGATCGGTTATGGGAAAGGGGTAGTTTACCTGCCACTTTTAATGTTTTAACAAGAGTAATTGTTTCTATGACGAACGATAACTGCCGCACATTCAAACATAATCAAATAATGTTTTGTAAGCATCCCTTAATTGTAGAGGACTCAAGACCTATTGATGTTGGTGAAGATCAGTTAAGAGAAAGGTGTAGTTTACCTGCAACGTTTTATGTGATAACAAGGGTAATTTTTTCTATGACGAACGATAACTACTGTAAATTCAAACATAATCAAATAAGTTTTTGTATACATCCCTAAATTGTAGAGTACTCAAGGCCTGTTGATATTGGTGAAGATCGGTTAAGGGAAAGAGGTAGTTTACCTGCAACATTTTATGTTGTAACAAGAGAAATTTTTTCATGACGAATGATAACTGCCATAAATTCAAACAGAATCAAATAATTTTTTACATATGTGCCTGAGTTGTAGAATACTCAAGGCCTATTGATTTTGGTGAAGATCGGTTACGGGGAAAGGGCAGTTTACCTGAAACCTTTTTTGTTGTAACAAGAGTAAAGTACTTAAGCAATAAGTGGAAAGAAGTAGTTTCTATGGAAACATTTCATTTCGTAAATTATTTTAAATATAAATCTTAGAACATGGAAGTCATGTATGGTTCTCCGTACTGATATTTTTTAGGGTAGTACAATCAGAATCTGCAATTATCTCGAACACGATTTTTTTTCCACCACCATACTTCCATTTCCTTATGGAACATGGAAGTAAAATATCGGTATGGAGAACCATACATGACTTCCATATTCTAAGATTTATTTTTAAAATCATTTTCGAAATGAAATATTACCATAGAAACTACTTCTTTCTACTTACTGCTTCAGCCTTAACCACAGTACTGTGGTCACTAACATATACCACCTCACGTTATCGCACTCGATTTTCACTGATGATGGAAGTCAATGGCATTGCCGAAACGTCTGGTTTTGTAGAAAACATTGGACTACGGCCAAATATCCCGGGAAGGAATTTTAACAAAAACTACTTCTTTGTTGCCGATAACGTTGTACACATATATATAAAAAATATGCATAAAATTAATGGCTGGTATAAGTTAATGATTGATCTCCATTAAGTTGTGCTCAAGTTTCCAAAGTTTTAATATTATGATGTCCGTAATTAAAACATCAGAGCAGGTTTAGTGTGTATGAGGGTTCACCATGGACAAAAATTTTCAACATTTCGTATTGAGCGTTGCTTAGAATAAATCTGCGAATCTACAGTGTACGTTTCACAGAACAAACACGCGGAAAAGAAGGAGCGCTCCGAAGTCACTCATGGACCCTCAGCATCTTGCAGAGGGTTCATTCCCTAAAGACGAAAAGTCTATCTATGAATCGTTCCTCTGTAAACATGTGCAGTTACACTGCCCAGCGATCCACAGGAAGCAAATCGCTATCCACGCTGGACACTTTTTCGGCTTGCATGCGTTATGTTGGTATGAGTTCGGCACTTTCCATTTAAAAAGCGTGCAAATGTAAGAAAATAAACATGAATGAGGCCAGAAATAACGCGAATTGTGTGTGTGTGTGTGTGTGTGTGTGTGTGTGTGTGTGTGTGTGTGTGTGTGTGTGTGTGTGTGTGTGTGTGTGTGTGTGTGTGTGTGTGTGTGTGTGTGTGTGTGTCTTCCCTGCCTTTTTATTGCGGTAGTGATAATAATAAAATGGAAACGTAAACAGTACATAACTGAGATATGCTTGCCTGCCACGCACGATATATTTTCTCTTATACATGACTAGCAGAATACCCGTGCTTCGCTACGGAGTTTCACGTTGTACGTAATGAAAATGTTAGTTTAATTAATAAAGTTTAATTAAAGTAGGCTTCTTAAAAATAAATAGCTGTTGCCCACAACTTCGTTCGCGTGGTCTTCAATTTAATGCGATAATATATTTAGAACAGAATCTATTCTATTGGGTTGCCATAGTAACCAGATCTAATAGTTTTTTAAGACCGCAAAGGACCCCCCAGAGGATCGTATCGAAAAAACACCTGTCCTATGTTGTTTCTCCCGTTGCGTAAAATATTTGTGCCAAGTTTGGTTGAAATCGGTCCAATGGTTTAGGTGGAGACGTGGAAGACCCCAAAGGACCCCCCAAAGGATCGTATCGAAAAAACACTTGTCCTATGTTGGTTCTCCCTTTGCGTAAAATATTTGTGCCAAGTTTGGTTGAAATCGGTCCAGTGGTTTAGGAGGCGATGTGGAAGACCCCAAAGAACCCCCAAAAGGACCCCATCGAAAAAACACCTATCCTATGTTGGTTCTCCCGTTGCGTAAAATATTTGTGCCAAGTTTGGTTGAAATCGGTACAGTGGTTTAGGAGGAGATGTGGAAGAAACCTTCGCGGACGTGCGCACAACAACTCACCGAAGTTTCATCACAATCGGATGAATGGTATAGGAACGCATACGGGACAAATAAAGAAACATTCATTTTTATATATAAGATGTAAACTATACCACTTACTTGACATAAACCGCGATAGCTAAGCTAATGTACAACATATATGTATTAATTATACACATAAATGTTCCTCGATAGACACTCTATCTATTGGCGAAAACTTGAATAAAATCCGTTCAGTACTTCCTGATATTAGCGATTTCAAACACAAAGAGAAAACAGACCAACTTTACTTTATACTATGTACAGATTTACATTAAAATGAAATATCTGTATGGAGAACCATACATGACTTCCATGTTCTAAGATTTATATTTAAAATCATATTCGAAATGAAATATTTCCATAGAAAGTACGTCTTTCTACTTATTGCTTCAGCATTAACCACAGTACTGTGCTCACTAACGTATACCACCACCACCTCACGTTTTCGCACTCGATTTTCACCGATGATGGCAGTCGATTGCACTGCCGAAAAGTCTGGTTTTGCAGAAAACATTGGACTACGGCTAAAGAGCCTGGGAAGCAATTTTAACAAAAAACTACTTCTTTGTTGCCGATAACGTAGTACACATATAAAAAATTCTCCCCTCCACCTTCAACTATAATTTTTAATAATAGAAAATTACCCCCACCCTGTTCACCTAACTTCTTCATTTATAGATATTTCATCTACGTTTCTACAGTGGATTACTATGAGCTTCTTATCAGGATACTTTATTTATAAAAATTAAGTACTTTACTCTTGTTAAATCGTAAAATGTTTCCGGTAAACTACCCCTTTGTCTTAACCGATCATCTCCAAAATCAACAGACCTTCCGTCCTCTACAATTCAGGGAAGCATGCAAAAAAATATTTGATTCTGTTTGAATGTGCGGCAGTTATCGTTCGTCATGGAAACATTTCTCTTGTTACAACATAAAATGTTACAGGTAAACTACCCCTTTCCCTTAACCGATCTTCACCAAAATCAATAGACCTTGAGCTCTCTGCAACTCAGGGGGTGCAAAAAATTATTTGATTCTCATTGAATTTTCGGCAGTTATCGTTCGTCATAAAAAAATTACCCTTTTTAAAACATAAAACGTTGCTGATAAACTACCCCTTCCCTAAACCAATCTTCAACAAAATCAACAGACCTTGAGTTCTCTTTAGTTCAAAAAGGTATGCAAAAACCTAGTTGATTCTGTTTGAATTTACGGCTGTTATCGTTCGTCATATAAAAAATTACCCTTGTTAAAACATAAAATGTTGCTGGAAAACTACCCCTTTCCCTTAACCGATCTTCACCAACACCAATACGTATTGAGATCTCTACAATACAGGGCTGTATGCAAAACATCATTTGATTCTGTTTGAATTTGCGGCTGTTATCGTTTACTATAGAAAAAAATTACCCTTGATAAAAAACCGTTGCAGGTAAACTACCCCTTTCCCTTAACCGATCTTCACCAAAAACAACAGATCTTAGGTAGTCTACAATTCAGGCCTCTATGCAAACAATTATTTGATTCTGTTTGAATTTGCGGCTGTTATCGTTAACCATAGAAAAAAATTACCCTTGATAAAAAACCGTTGCAGGTAAACTACCCCTTTCCCTTAACCGATCTTCACCAAAAACGACAGATCTTAGGTAGTCTACAATTCAGGCCTCTATGCAAACAATTATTTGATTCTGTTTGAATTTGTGGCTGTTATCGTTTGCCATAGAAAACACCCTTGATAAAACATAAAACGTTGCTGGTCAACTACCCTATTCCATTAACCGATCTTCACCAAAAACAATAGGTCTTGAGAACTCTACAATTCAGGGCTGTATGCAAAACATTAGTATATTCTGTTTTAATGTACGGCAGTTATCGTTCGTCATAGAAAAAATACCCTTGTTAAAACATACAACGTTGCAGGTAAACTACCCCTTTCCCTTAACCGATCTTCAACAAAATCAACAGACCTTGAGTTCTGTATAATTCAAAAAGGTGTGCAGAAGAGTAGTTGAATCTGTTTTAATGTACGGCAGTTATCGTTCGTCAAAAAAAAAAACCCTTGATAAAACATAAAATGTTGCTGGTAAACAACCCTATTCCCTTAACCGATCTTCACCAAACCAACAGGTCTTGACAACTCTACATTTCAGGGCTGTATGCAAAATATTATATGATTCTGTTTGAATTTGCGGCTGTTATCGTTTGCCATATAAAATACCCTTGATAAAACAAAAAACGTGTCTGGTAAACTACCCCTTTCCCTTAACCGATCTTCACCAAAAACAATAGGTCTTTAGTACTCAACAAAACAGGACGGTATGCAAAAACGTATTTGATTCTGTTTGAATTTGCGGCTCTTATCGTTTGCCATAAAAAATACCCTTTTAAAACATAAAACGATGCAGGTAAACTACCCCTTTCCCTTAACCGATCTTCACCAACACCAATAGGTATTGAGAACTCTACAATACAGGGCTGTATGCAAAACATCATTTGATTCTGTTTCAATTTGCGGCTGTTATCGTTTACCATAGAAAAAAATTGCCCTTGATAAAAAACCGTTGCTGGTAAACTACCCCTTTCCATTAACCGATCTTCACCAAAAACGACAGGTCTTGAGAACTCTACAATTCAGGGCTGTGTGCAAAATATTATATGATTTTGTTTGAATTTGCGGCTGTTATCGTTTGCCATACAAAATACCCTTGATAAAACAAAAAACGTGGCCGGTAAACTACCCCTTTACCTTAAACGATCTTCACCAAAAACAACAGGTCTTTAGTACTCAAGAAATCAGGGCTGTATGCAAAAACGTATTTGATTCTGTTTGAATTTGCGGCTTTTATCATTTGCCATAGAAAATACCCTTTGAAACATAAAACGTTGCTGGTAAACTACCCCTTTCCCTTAACCGATCCTCACCAAAAACAAAAGATCTTGAGAACTCTACAATTCAGGGCAGTATGCAAAACATTATTTGATTATGTTTGAATTTGCGGTTGTTATCGTTTGCCATAGAAAATACCCTTGTTAAAACATAAAACATTGCTGGTAAACTACCCCTTTCCCATAACCGATCTTTACCAAAATCAACAGATCGTGAGAACTCTACAATTCAGGGCTGTATGCGAAACATTATTTGATTCTGTTTGAATTTGCGGCTCTTATCGTTTGCCAAACAAACAAAATTACCCTTGATAAAAAAACCGTTGCTGGTAAACTACCCCTTTCCCTCAACCGATCTTCACCAAAAACAATAGGTCGCGAGTACTCTACAAATCAGGGCTGTATGCAAAAAATTATTTGATTCTGTTTGAACTTGCGGCTGTTATCGTTTGCCATAGAAAAAAATCTACAGACACACACACAGACACTTTTCGAAAAACGACTGTTTTCATGTTTTGAGTGTAGTACAATCACAATCTGCAATAATCTCGAACACGATTTTTTTTTGCCATCACCATACATCCATTTCCTTAAGGAAAATGGAAGTAAAATTACCCTTGTCAAAAAACCGTTGCAGGTAAACTACCCCTTTCCCTTAACCGATCTTCACCAAAAACGATAGGTCTTGAGAACTCTACAATTCAGGGCTGTATGCAAAATATTATATGATTTTGTTTGAATTTGCGGCTATTATCGTTCGCCATACAAAATACCCTTGATAAAACAAAAAACGTGTCAGGTAAACTACCTCTTTCCCTTAACCGATCTTCACCAAAAACAACAGGTCTTTAGTACTCGACAAACCAGGGCTGTATGTAAAAACGTATTTGATTCTGTTTGAAGTTGCGGCTCTTATCGTTTGCCATAGAAAATACCCTTTTAAAACATAAAACGTTGCAGGTAAGCTACCCCTTTCCCTTAACCGATCTTCACCAACACCAATCCTTTCCCTTAACCGATCTTCACCAACACCAATAGGTATTGAGAACTCTACAATACAGGGCTGTATGCAAAACATCATTTGATTCTGTTTGAATTTGCGGCTGTTATCGTTTACCATAGAAAAGAATTACCCTTGATAAAAAACCGTTGCCGGTAAACTACCCCTTTCCCTTAACCGATCTTCACCAAAAACGACAGGTCTTGAGAACTCTACAATTCAGGGTAGTATGCAAAACATTATTTGATTATGTTTGAATTTGCGGCTGTTATCGTTTGCCATATAAAATACCCTTTTAAAACATAAAACGTTGCCGGTAAACTACCCCTTTCCCTTAACCGATTTTTACCAAAATCAACATATCTTGAGGGCTCTACAATTCAGGGCTATATGCGAAATATTATTTGATTCTGTGTGAATTTGCGGCTGTTATCGTTTGCCAAACAAACAAAATTACCCTTGATAAAAAAAACCGTTGCAGGTAAACTACCCTTTTCCCTCATCCGATCTTCACCAAAAACAATAGGTCACGAGTACTCTACAATTCAGGGCAGTATGCAAAACATTATTTGATTATGTTTGAATTTGCGGTTGTTATCGTTTGCCATAGAAAATACCCTTGTTAAAACATAAAACGTTGCTGGTAAACTACCCCTTTCCCATAACCGATCTTTACCAAAATCAACAGATCGTGAGAACTCTACAATTCAGGGCTGTATGCGAAACATTATTTGATTCTGTTTGAATTTGCGGCTCTTATCGTTTGCCAAACAAACAAAATTACCCTTGATAAAAAAACCGTTGCTGGTAAACTACCCCTTTCCCTCAACCGATCTTCACCAAAAACAATAGGTCGCGAGTACTCTACAAATCAGGGCTGTATGCAAAAAATTATTTGATTCTGTTTGAACTTGCGGCTGTTATCGTTTGCCATAGAAAAAAATCTACAGACACACACACAGACACTTTTCGAAAAACGACTGTTTTCATGTTTTGAGTGTAGTACAATCACAATCTGCAATAATCTCGAACACGATTTTTTTTTGCCATCACCATACATCCATTTCCTTAAGGAAAATGGAAGTAAAATTACCCTTGTCAAAAAACCGTTGCAGGTAAACTACCCCTTTCCCTTAACCGATCTTCACCAAAAACGATAGGTCTTGAGAACTCTACAATTCAGGGCTGTATGCAAAATATTATATGATTTTGTTTGAATTTGCGGCTATTATCGTTCGCCATACAAAATACCCTTGATAAAACAAAAAACGTGTCAGGTAAACTACCTCTTTCCCTTAACCGATCTTCACCAAAAACAACAGGTCTTTAGTACTCGACAAACCAGGGCTGTATGTAAAAACGTATTTGATTCTGTTTGAAGTTGCGGCTCTTATCGTTTGCCATAGAAAATACCCTTTTAAAACATAAAACGTTGCAGGTAAGCTACCCCTTTCCCTTAACCGATCTTCACCAACACCAATCCTTTCCCTTAACCGATCTTCACCAACACCAATAGGTATTGAGAACTCTACAATACAGGGCTGTATGCAAAACATCATTTGATTCTGTTTGAATTTGCGGCTGTTATCGTTTACCATAGAAAAGAATTACCCTTGATAAAAAACCGTTGCCGGTAAACTACCCCTTTCCCTTAACCGATCTTCACCAAAAACGACAGGTCTTGAGAACTCTACAATTCAGGGTAGTATGCAAAACATTATTTGATTATGTTTGAATTTGCGGCTGTTATCGTTTGCCATATAAAATACCCTTTTAAAACATAAAACGTTGCCGGTAAACTACCCCTTTCCCTTAACCGATTTTTACCAAAATCAACATATCTTGAGGGCTCTACAATTCAGGGCTATATGCGAAATATTATTTGATTCTGTGTGAATTTGCGGCTGTTATCGTTTGCCAAACAAACAAAATTACCCTTGATAAAAAAAACCGTTGCAGGTAAACTACCCTTTTCCCTCATCCGATCTTCACCAAAAACAATAGGTCACGAGTACTCTACAATTCAGGGCAGTATGCAAAACATTATTTGATTATGTTTGAATTTGCGGTTGTTATCGTTTGCCATAGAAAATACCCTTGTTAAAACATAAAACGTTGCTGGTAAACTACCCCTTTCCCATAACCGATCTTTACCAAAATCAACAGATCGTGAGAACTCTACAATTCAGGGCTGTATGCGAAACATTATTTGATTCTGTTTGAATTTGCGGCTCTTATCGTTTGCCAAACAAACAAAATTACCCTTGATAAAAAAACCGTTGCTGGTAAACTACCCCTTTCCCTCAACCGATCTTCACCAAAAACAATAGGTCGCGAGTACTCTACAAATCAGGGCTGTATGCAAAAAATTATTTGATTCTGTTTGAACTTGCGGCTGTTATCGTTTGCCATAGAAAAAAATCTACAGACACACACACAGACACTTTTCGAAAAACGACTGTTTTCATGTTTTGAGTATAGTACAATCACAATCTGCAATAATCTCGAACACGATTTTTTTTTGCCATCACCATACATCCATTTCCTTAAGGAAAATGGAAGTAAAATTACCCTTGTCAAAAAACCGTTGCAGGTAAACTACCCCTTTCCCTTAACCGATCTTCACCAAAAACGATAGGTCTTGAGAACTCTACAATTCAGAGCTGTATGCAAAATATTATATGATTTTGTTTGAATTTGCGGCTATTATCGTTCGCCATACAAAATACCCTTGATAAAACAAAAAACGTGTCAGGTAAACTACCTCTTTCCCTTAACCGATCTTCACCAAAAACAACAGGTCTTTAGTACTCGACAAACCAGGGCTGTATGTAAAAACGTATTTGATTCTGTTTGAAGTTGCGGCTCTTATCGTTTGCCATAGAAAATACCCTTTTAAAACATAAAACGTTGCAGGTAAACTACCCCTTTCCCTTAACCGATCTTCACCAACACCAATCCTTTCCCTTAACCGATCTTCACCAACACCAATAGGTATTGAGAACTCTACAATACAGGGCTGTATGCAAAACATCATTTGATTCTGTTTGAATTTGCGGCTGTTATCGTTTACCATAGAAAAGAATTACCCTTGATAAAAAACCGTTGCCGGTAAACTACCCCTTTCCCTTAACCGATCTTCACCAAAAACGACAGGTCTTGAGAACTCTACAATTCAGGGTAGTATGCAAAACATTATTTGATTATGTTTGAATTTGCGGCTGTTATCGTTTGCCATATAAAATACCCTTTTAAAACATAAAACGTTGCCGGTAAACTACCCCTTTCCCTTAACCGATTTTTACCAAAATCAACATATCTTGAGGGCTCTACAATTCAGGGCTATATGCGAAATATTATTTGATTCTGTGTGAATTTGCGGCTGTTATCGTTTGCCAAACAAACAAAATTACCCTTGATAAAAAAAACCGTTGCAGGTAAACTACCCTTTTCCCTCATCCGATCTTCACCAAAAACAATAGGTCACGAGTACTCTACAAATCAGGGCTGTATGCAAAACATTATTTGATTCTGTTTGAATTTGCGGCTGTTATCGTTTGCCATAGAGAAAAAATCTACAGACACACACACAGACACTTTTCGAAAAACGACTTTTTTTCATGTTTTGAGTGTAGTACAATCAGAATCTGCAATAATCTCGAACACGATTTTTTTTGCCATCACCATACTTCCATTTCCTTAAGGAATATGGAAGTAAAATTACCCTTGTTAAAACATAAAACACTGCAGATAAAGTACCCCTTTCCCTTAACCGATCTTCACCAAAATCAATAGGCCTTGATTACTCTACAATTCAAGGACGTATGCAAAAACTTATTTGATTCTGTTTGAATGTGCGGCAATTATCGTTTGTCATAGAAAATATTACCCTTGTTAAAACATAAAACGTTGCAGGTAAACTACCCCTTCCCCTTAACCGATCTTCACCAAAATCAATAGGCCTTGATTACTCTACAATTCAGGTATGTTTGCAAAAACGTATTTGATTCTGTTTGAATTTGCGGGTGTTATCGTTTGGCATAGAAAAAATTCTACACACAGATACGTTTCAAAAAATTACTTTTCTTCATGTTTTGAGGGTAGTACAATCAGAATCAGCCCTTATCTCGAACACGATTTTTTTCACCATCACCATACTTCCTTTTCCTTATGGAACATGGAAGTAAAAATTGATGGCTGACAGTGCAAGAATTACAAGAAGATACGGGTACTCTTTATATTTTGGAGGTTTTGACTGAATGAAATGTGCGGCTCAAAATTCGTACCACGGTTGGTGTTGCAAGAGCAAAAAGAATTCCGTGCTCATTAAAGTTAAACAAGATTTGCTTGATACAGCTAATAGTGACCCAGACTTCCTCAAAAAGATCATAACTGGAGATGAGTTGTGAATTCATCGCTACAACAAGTCTTATATCAATCTCACAGCAAATTGAATAGCCCAATATGTTAATGAATGTCCACACATAGATAGGAAGGTTCCATGATTGCTTGCCAAGTTACAATACAAGTTATAATACAGTTGCACAACCAGTTCCCAGAATATTCAGAGTGGCCCGATACTTTTCAGTCAGACCTCATAGAATGGTAAAAATTTGTGTAATACGCCAAAACACAACTTACTCAATTAGCTGTCAAAACTAAACTGTGCATCCACTATGGCTATAGAACAGACAATTGTTATAGACAGGTCTTCCAATGTTACAAAAAAAAAAATGTTTGAATGAGTGGTGCAAAATATTATTATTGTGTAGCATAGAAAATTGTGTTATTTATAGAACAGAAAATTTCAAAATTCCATGAACTTGTTGATCAAAACCCATAAATATATTGCAAAGGTACAATAATATACTTTTATGACACTGTAATAATTATAATCAGTATACGTTATGTGTATATATGTATTCTACAGAAACATACATTTTGTCTGTAAGTGCGATGAGTACCGTAACAATGAAAAAGTTCTCTTTTTTCAGAGATTGTTCTAAAGAAATATTGTGTGTGTGTGTGTGTGTGTGTGTGTGGTTTACATAAAACCTGTTCTTTGCACGAGATTAAGCAGACAGGCATTTTTTAAGCTAGTTTTTTGTGAAAAACCTAAGTATAAGCTGATTGAAATAATAAATACCATCATTGGTTTGAAGACAGTGTTTTCTTTTTAATTTATTCATTAACATTGATATAAAATACCTTCTCATCTTTACTTATGTAGAAGAGTGATGGAAGGATGCGTAATTTCTGTAAATTTATTTTTAGTAAATTTATAGGAAAGAGGCAGTTTGAGTAATTTTTTATTAAACGAGCACTTATTGGTTTGAAAGTAACGAATTATAAGTGTGAAATGTATAAATGGGCCATTAATAATAATTGATCACACATCCAAGTCAATCATACGTGAGCCATTGCTTATAGCTTCCTAGAAAACTCAGTATACTTGAAACAACAAGTGCTAACTTTTATATTAGGAATATCAGTCACTATTTTTTATATTGGTCAACATCAATATCAAAAGTACCTTGTAACGTGCATATAAGTTTACTTTCCTTATTGTTCACACTTAGCATGTTAACATAAATTTGTTTTTATAATTTATGACAGTAGGTCTGTTTTAAACACTGTTGAAATAATGATTTATTGTCACAAATGTCATTAGCTACAACAATAGTTTGACCTTAGTTTTATTTTAGTAAGCCCTCATAATACGTGTTTTGTAATCAGTTTTTTCAAGTGATCAAATTAAAATTAAATCAAGTGCTTTTCTGTATTTCCTGCTTTGTATTTCTATGAAACCACTTTTTACTAGCCCATAGAGGCCTACTTGAAATCAAAGTAAAGAAATAAACTTGAAGTTACTGGATATTGAAATCATCAGTATTAAACCCAATGTTGTAGCAGTGGCGGCTAGTGCTATGGTTGCAGCATTGCACGACCACCAATATAGAATAACTAAACTACAAAATACATTAAGCAGCTAAAATATTAGATAAATACTAAAACATTAAGCAGCTAAAAGTATATAAATTTCAATGGAGAGTGTATTAGATCCTACACGGTAATGTTCGTGTACAGTTCAAATGTGGCGTGCAGGCTGGTGGTTGTAGGCCGTTTGCAACTTGAACAGTGTATGGCAGAGCTTACTACACAAACATATGGGAGGTCATGCGCTACTCTTCACAACTGCCCTATGTTCCCAATGTTAGCTAGGCGGTTGCAAAACGTTCTGCAACGCTCCACTAGTAGCCCTGTAGAGCAACTTTGTGTCATGAAATCAGCACAGCCTTCTTGATTTATAAGTTATGTCAGGTTTAGTGTTTACGTTGGTTCAAGGTAAACGTTATCCATTGTTTGAGGTTATAAAATTATAGTAACAATTTTGTATAACTGTGATTATGATAGTTTAATGTCTTTTAATGGATCTCCCATTCACTCAACCAACTACTGTAACCACGAAAATTTGGAACCACCAGCCGCCACTATGTTGTAGATCTATGTTCACAACTTTTTAAAAAAAATGCAGGAGATTCTATCATGTTTTATTACAGAACTCAGATTTTTTAGGCTAAAGACTAAGATAAGATGTTGGGTATTGATGTAGATGACTTGGCAGAACTCTATATTTTTAAAAAGTTTTGTCTGCAAAGAGTACTTGTATAGTACCTTAAGATAATATAATTAATACATATGATAATATAATTGAAATAAGTTTTCATTAATATAATAATATAAAATTATGAATAACAATAAGAATTGTTTTGCAATAGAATAAATCAGAACCTGGTACCAGAAGCATACTTGAAGAACAAATATAACTTCATTTAGTATATATTGTTTCTTTGTAGCTTTCTTGTATACTGAAATGTAGTGGCAATGGCCTAGTCAGGCAACTTTAATAGAGCAATAGCAGAATTTTTTCTCAGTTATAAAATACTGTGTGTGTAATAAAAATTACAGAAGGTTTTCAGTTTCAGTTACTGTTATAAATATTAAAAGTACACTAAAAACTCGTTTATCCAAATCGCATTTATCCAAAAATCCAGTTTATCCGAAACAATGTTTATAAATTTTAAAAATACACAAAAGCATTTTCCTGTCGCTATAATTTATAGTTAATAGTGTAGACAAGCGATTCCATGTGATATAAAGTAGAAAGTCAATAATAAGAACTAATTGGGATAAGGGGTACTCCGAATTATCGATTTGTTTGGATTTTTGAACATAAAGTATTATGTTCATATATTGTAAACACAAAGTACTGTATACTGTTATGTATTATAACAGTACATTTCTGTGCCGTTTTATAGTTTATTGTGTTATATTCGCTGTAACTTTTAAATTATTATTATTAAATAAAGTTACTGTACTTACATATGAATTATTATTTAAATAGAAGTTTCGGTTTATCCGAAATTTTGTTTATCCGAAATGGGCGCCATCAAATTCGGATAAACGAGTTTTTAGTGTACATGATTGATTCATTCTTTTTTTATGAACTTTTTTTATAGAAATGTTTCAATTTTGTTGACATCGATAATCTGCAGTACTATTGGACCTATCCAAACACATTCTTGCATAATAGATAGCCATAGGCATAATTTACTTGCTATAACTGTGTGAACTTCATGTGGCAAGAGTGGGTGGTGTGATAACATGGTAATTTGCATGGCTCAGCGTTACTTTCCACGAGCCTGCGTTTGTACTTGCAACCTCTGATCAATCAGTCAAAGACCCATCATGATTTAAACAATTCTCATATCCCAGTGTTCCAATCATCTGCCCAGATAAAAATGGGTAACAAATTGTATGGTTGTTATTTGTATTTGTGGCCACATAAATAAAACAATATGTTCATGGGTATGGTGCAGAACTGTTTTCATATGTGATTTCAAAGACAGGAGCATGTGCATGTGCATTTTGCACAAAATATAATGTTACACAAATTGATGTATTTGTTATAATAATGTCACACATGTTAGATTTGTGACTGTAAAGAAAAAAGGTCATGTCATAAACTAAAACTAAAATGTTATTTTTGTAGTACTCCACTTAATTTAGCTGTCAATAACTTTTGCAATCTTCACTGTCTTGTATAAAAAATAATCTTAAAATGTGACTACCTCTTTAATCCTTAGACGTATAACCAGAAGTGTGATTTACTCGTATGTATGTATGTTATAAATACCATATAAGTACACACACACACACACACACACACGCACACACACATTTTACTACTTGAAGATGTTACCTGATTCACTATAAATGTTTTCTCCGATTATGAGTTTGTTTCTTTGTGTGAGAGAGAGTATTTTTCAGTTTTTCTTCTACACAAGTTATGATAGTATTATTCATTTGACATTATTTAATAACTAACAAAAATTATGTCACTAAAACATATATATTTATTGTTACAGGCAATACTGCATTACACTTGGCAGTCATGCTTGGCAGAAAAGGTAAACATTAACTCAATTTGTGGCAAGTTTGTTTTTGTTTGTTTTTATGACAGTTACAAGATAATTTGAAAATAAATAGTAATTCAAATGCAAATGCTTTAATATTTATTATTAAATGTTTATTTACTTTTAAATTATAGGACATTTTATAATCCCTAATGAAAAATGTAATTTGTAATTGGTTATGAATTTCTAAGCAAGAAGAATAGCAAATTTATTTTATACTTTAGCTGAGTCATTGTCTCAAAAGGAAGTGTGTACATTTTTCTCTTTTATAAAGATTAATATGATTTATGGGGCAATTCGTCGTCACATGACGGCAAAGTCGTCACAAAAATATAGAGCTTCTAGTAAAAAGTTGAATATATGACTAACATGCCTCAAGTTATACGTTTCATGAAGATCTTAAAGATTCTAATTTATAAAAAACAGTAAAGTATATACAAGAAGATGCAAATGAATCAGTGCAGAAAAATAATTTTATCAGAAACTTGTGCAACTAATAATGCAATGAGTAGAAAATTAGCCCCAGATTTTAACTAGCTGTTACCCGCAGCATCGCACGCGAATATTTGACTTTTAATAAGTATTTTAATATAATTTTGATTGTCTGTGTATATATAGTGTTCTGTCAGCTCATATAACAATTTTGTACTCATTAGTCAAATTCTCTACAAATTTTCAACACTTATTATGTTGTTCCAACAGCCTTTGGAGATTTAAAAGTACCCGTTTATAAAGCCTTTGAAGATATTTATAAAGTACCTGTTAAATCAAAAACCGTTGTCACCTAACCTCACAAATGAAAACAACACTTATTTTCGCTTTGCATTAAGTAATAGGACAATTTACATTTAGTACACTTCTTGTCTACATCGTAATATATCAATACAATCGCATATTATATAAAACATCGAAAATGTACTGCAGGAATGGGAAAATGTACAGTTCCGATGCCGCTAAATAGCTTTTGCTAATTTACTTGTTACTATGGTAATTAATTCTGGTCTCCATGGTGATGTTGACATCTTTAGTAGTGGTATTTAATATATTTCATTACTCATTCATTGCATCATCAGAAATACGTATAAACATAAATTTTACAATCTTTTAAGACAATTACAAAATATATAGACGTATCTGTATACAAAGTTACAAAATATATCAATACAATCGCATAGTAAAAACATTAAAAACTATAGGAATGGATAAAGGTATACATTCGAAGCCGGTAAATATCATTTGTTTATTTACTTGTTACTATGGTAATGAATTCTGGTCTCCTATACCGATGACTGACACACTACCTACCACATTATATTATAGATTTTAACTCAAACTGGACAGTTTCCCTCACAAACATGCTGTGTACAATTTGGGTATATTATAAACTGTCAATTTATAAAATACACGTACAAATTCATAATGAAGGTTAATGTTAGGATATGATTGTAGTTGATGATACTTGATCAACTGATCATTGTTAATTTATATGTTTTTAAAAAGACGGTATAGTATGTACATGTATAGAAATTATATACAGTGATTTTACATGTTAGAATAAATTAATTTTTTCTAAGAAATTCCAAAAGTCCATTAGGAAATTCAGAATGTACAGTATTCGGAATCGCATAAAGATACTTAGAAAGTCTTAAAGAATGGAAATAAATACAAATATTTACATAAGTACTATTGGTACAACTGATTCTCAGTTATAATTAACCTTAGTTCAAAATATTTTTCATATTAATAAAATTAATATTGGAAAACTGAACTGTTATAAATAAACTCACCCTTTGGCATTCTGGAATATTTTCCTTCAGAGATGTGACAAAAATGTCGTTGCACTTTTTTTGTTTCCACATTGTGTAGATCATATTTTGCTTCTAGTCTTTTACGTACTTCAGTATTCCAGTCCAAAATGCTAGTGTATACTTCAGACACTTACTTTCACTGAAATCCAACACAGATTTCCTTTTACTTATTTTCAGCACTTGAGAATAACTAATAATGTGTTCATAAAAAACAACATGAAGTACAATGATATTGACTGTATAATCTGTCATAAAATTAATTATATTATTGAGATTTAAATAAAATATGTTGAGATAATGGTGTAAATTTTATCTAATAGCCCATTAACTGTAATGTACAGTTTCCATATATTCTCTTCATTGTTATATAATTGTTCATAACACAAATCATATAAACAGATGTAATCTGGGCTTAACTCAAATTTACGTGTAAAACATCACCCCCCCTACACACACACACACACACACACACACGGATAGAGAGAGAGAGAGAGAGAGAGAGAGAGAGAGAGAGAGAGAGAGAGAGAGAGAGAGAGAGAGAGAGAGAGAGAGAGAGAGACTATAATAAATAAGATTTGCCTGGTAAAGTCAAATATCGATGGCTCTTTCTGGATTAGAAAAAGTTCTCTTCCTTAACTGTTCTCTTTCTCCAGGTCTCTCCTGGTTAACCCATTCATCATATGCACACACCTGCACAGCTCTTCTCTATGGCTGTCTTGACTTCATGACATGTTTTATAGGTTCTTCTAAAACACCTATAAAAACACGTATTTATTTATAGATATTTCATCTACTTTTCTATAGTGGATTATTATGACCTTCTTTTCAGGATACTTTATTTATCAAAATTAAATACTTTACTCTTGTTAAAACATAAAACGTTGCAGGTAAACTACCTTTTCCCCTTAACGGATCTTCACCAAAATCAATAAGCCTTGAGTCCTCTACAACTCAGGCAATATGCAAAAAATTATTTGATTCTGTTTGAATTTACAGCAGTTATCATTCGCCATAGAGAAAATTACTCTTGTTAAAATATAAAACGTTGCAGGTAAACTACCCCTTCCCATTAACCGATCGTCACCGAAATCAATAGGCGTTGAGTCTTCTACAATTCAGGGATGTATGCAAAAAATTATTTGATTCTGTTTGAATTTGTGCCAGTTATCGTCCGCCATAGAAACACACACACACACACTTCGAAAATTACTTTTCTTCATGTTTTGAGGGTAGTACAATCAGAATCAACCCTTATCTCGAACACGATTTTTTTCGCCATCACCATACTTCCATTTCCTTATGGAACATGGAAGTAAAAACTGTGCTATTCTTGAAAATAAAGACTATAAAGCTTATGAGTGACATTATAATAACAACAGCTTTATGTATGCAGTGTAGTGTAGTAGTAACCTGTAATGTAATTGTAGCAGCTTATCTGTGCATTCTGTCCGCTAATATTTACTTGTTGATATCATAATGTACTCTTTATAGAAAGTAGGACCTATATTAAATGTGGCTGCTACAGTTTTTTTTTATGATAGATTGTAAATACCATAACAGAAATTATATAACGTGTTTGCTTTGCTGATATCGGAGGGATATTGTCATGCTTTTATTAAATTTGTGTTTACGTGTGCGCGCACGCGCATGTGTGTGTGCGTGTGTGTCATGCTTTGCAACCTAATTGGAAAGATATAACCGCTGATAAACTATGGTATCATGTGTTTTAAATAAAGTTTGAGTCGTAAAGAAATGTTTATGAAATTGGGCCCATACATTTAAACAGTAGAAGGGAAAACAGGGCAGCCTTGGCGTAATATTCAAAATAAATATAATGTAAATGGAAGTACTGATATGCGTGCGACTACATTATTTCACAGTTTGCCCACCTTATGTATCAGATAAAAAAGCATAATACTAGGGAATTTTGAAAGGCTTAATACCTAATTATGCACGCATTTGTTAATTAGTTACATCAGTTCTGAAACACTTTTTGCTGTGTGTGTATGGAGGGAGAGGTGACTGCCTGTCTGTATGGAAAACTTAATTTATTAATCGATTTATACGACTGTAACAAAACTATTTATTGTTTTTTTTTTATTATATTTTGTGGTTACTGATTAGTGTTTTTGAACTTTTGAAGATCATATGTTAAATAATGTTGTTCTGATTTGGTGATCAGTGGAAGGTTAGAAAGCAATAATTATAACCACAGGGTGAGTTCAAAAACACTATATAGGCTAGTTTTGTTATAATCTTAATTTTTAACATTAAATAGGTAATGTTAGTATTGCAACTAGTTTCGTGTACAATATCTGCTCTTCCTGAAGCTGTTGTTCCTCCGAAATAAGATGCTTGGAAATACGGTGATTTATGATCCTTACATATATTTTGTATCCAGTATCAACCAAACATATTCCTCTATAGTTATTATAGTCATTCCATTTTCCTTTGTTAAAAACAGACACCTCCCGAGCAGTTAACCAATCTTGTGCGGCCTGTTGTCTTTTCCAACACGTCAAAATGTAATAACCTAAGTTTAAGCAAAATACCCCCATACTTAAACAATTCTACATTCAATCCATCATGTCCTGTTGCTTTTAGATTTTTAGTTCTTCAACGTGTTTCATCGAGCTCGTCCATTCATTATTACACTAATCACTGAGAAGCATCGTGAGTTCATTAAGAAAACACATGTAGCTTTTGTCGACTTTGAGGAGGCCTTTGATAGAGTAGATAGAAATTGGTTGTGGCAAATATTAGCTGAACAGGGATACTCACAAGAACTATACAAAGCCTATATAATTGAACAAGTATAGCTGTTAAAAATACTTGTAGGATACCTCAACAAATATCTGTCAGTCAAGGTGTTAGACAATAGTGCTGTATGTCACCTACTCTTTTAACATTTATATTAACGATCTGGTAAGGAAGTGGAAAGATCTAGTGAATCCTGGTATTAAGATATCACGAGACAGATATTTGAATGTGCTTTTTTTGCTGACAACTTGCTTGTAATTCAAAATACAGAATCTGCTTTACAAAAATCTGTTTTTAAGCTTCATCAGATTTGCAAACAATACATTATGAAAATCTCCACTATAATAACAAAGGTAATGACATTTCAAAGCAAAGAAACAGTAAGAACAAAAACAATGATTAATGATCAAATTCTAGAACAGGTGAGCTTTTATTTATTTGGGAAATAATATTGGCTATGATAGGAATTATGATGTTGATGTTAAGTTAGATAAGTTCCAGACAATCTGTAGGACAATCAACCTTCTTTTTAGAAACAAGGTAGGTCGAGATACAGAATTAACGTTTTACAAAGTTATGCCAGTCCCTGTACTATCCTATGGGTGTATTACGGAAAACAAAACAAGAAACAAGACAATAAAATACAGGCCTCAGAAATGGCATTGTTAAGAGTAGTTAGAAGGTGTTCTAAACTTAACCGTATAAAGAATGAGGCCATAGGAGAAGCGTTACAAGATTCAACTTGAATGAAAAATTAAAATATTACAAACAACGGTGGAAAGAACACTTAGGAAGAATGTCAGATTTCAGACTGGCCAAATAAGTCTGGAAATACAAACCTGTAGGACACAGGAATATCGGTAGACCCAGGATGAGATTTCTGTAGGATCTTTAAAGGCAGAACAGCTAACACCTTGCATATGCTGTGTTGTGAAGATGATGATGAACTAGTTTCCTATTCAAGTTAGTAATATATATATATATTACAACGATACAAGTTGCATATATCTATATGTAATTTAATGTGTATAGCCCCACGTTCTTTGGGAGCCAAATGTAACAAGTTATATATTCTGTGCAATTTAATTGGTACATTAATTGAACTCATACACTTTATATAACATTACTAACAACTTGTATGTGTATTTGGGGTTCAGGTGTAAATATAATAAGAGTATTTTTATTATCAATATTAAAAACTCATATTTATTATTTTTTTATTATTAAAATTATTCATAAACATCATTACTTTGTCGGTCACGATATTGCTCATTATTTAATGTTTATATCTTAACGATATGCAACATTACACATATTTAAAAAAAATTCTTATATCTAAACATGTTAATCTTATATCTACTTACTTACTTCTTACTTCTTCCTACAGGCGTCCAGCTTCAACTGTAGCCGATAGCCCGATGTCCATGGTAGATTATAGAAGCGATAGCCCAGTACTTCTTATTGCTCATGATTTCTTGCCATCCCGACACTTGCATCCTTAAGATATCCCTTGTGGCAATCGGGTAATGACATTTTATAAGTATATGTTCAAGGTTCTCCTCTCCGTCTTCACACAATAAGCATTGTGGCGTATCCGTGAGATTGAATCTAAAGAGATACTCTTGGGTAACGATATGGCCGGTACGTGCTCTCGCAGAAAAAGCAGCTATCGGACGTGCTACTCCCTTGTAGATGTCTTCCTTGGCCGGCACAGGTTGTATTTGGTATAAGTTGTGACCTGTGGTTGCTGATTTCCAACTGTCCTCCCAAGAGCTCCTGAAGTGTCGGTCACCCGAGCTTCTGCACTGCAGCAGGGATAACTTCTTTAGGTTAGTTGGATACATTGTGCACGCTTCCCTTGCGATCCCATCTGCTATTTCATTTCCGGGAACTCCACAGTGGGATGGAACCCATTGAAGGGTGATCATTTTTCCTTCGTTGTGTAGCTGGAGGAATAGTTTCCTTATTTCATTAATACGAAAGAAGTACGCACTCGTGCCAGATTTTGATAGCGCTTCTAATGATGATTTGGAGTCAGTCAAGATACAGATGAGCTTTTGCTCAATGGAAAGACAGCAGGTTAATGCCGCGTTTATAGCCAATAATTTGGCGTCCATACTGGACTGTGCGTTAGCCGGAATATAGTACCGTTCGCCATTACTCTGGTTGAAATACCCTGCACCTGACTTCCCGCTTTCGATGTCCACTGATCCATCTGTGAAGATCTTCGTATGATTTTTATACTGCTCGTCAATCATCTCTAGTGTTTCTGCTCTAAGTATATCTGGATGACTCATTTTGCCGAATTTGTGTGGAAGATCCATGATCGCTTTTATTCCCGGCCAGCTACGTGGCGGTTCATCGTACACAGGTGGAATTTGCTCCGGCACATTATACAGTAACATTGTCAACAGTATGTTCGTTTGATAGTTGAACGAATTTTTAATGCTTATCTGATTGGCATGTAAGTTGTATAATGGGTGAGTTATTGGTAATGTATTGACTTTCAAAAGTTTTGTCCACATTTGTCTTCTAATGTACATTTCGATCAGCTCAACACCTAAGTCAACTTGCATAGCAGCTATCGCGGTGGTTTTTGTACAACCCAGGCAAAGACGTAGTGCCGCTGATTGGATCGCCTGAATTTTGTTTATGTGGGTTTTTGCAGCTGAACCCCAAACTTCACAACAGTAAACAGCCTTCGACCTCACGAATGCAAGATAAAACATTTTCAGCGTTGAAGTGTCAGCGCCCCAGTTGCGACCGGCTACCGCTTTCAGTGCGTTCAATCTTGGGGTACATGCCTTTATTACATATTCCACGTGTGCTGACCACCGAAGTTTTGGATCAAGAACCAATCCCAACAGTTTTGGATTTCTGTTATGCTGAAGTATTTCGTCTTGAAGTGTAAGGAGAGGCACATAGTTTGCGAGCTTATTACGTCTGGTGAAAAATGCGCATTCAGTTTTCTGGGTTGAAATCTTTAAAGACCATTTTTGACACCACCTGCTTATAACATTGAGGGCTAGCTGAATGGATTCCGTTGCTTTCTCGTGGTTGGTATCCGTCGCCCAAATGGTTTTATCATCCGCAAAAGTAACACTGTGTACATCAGGTGGAAGTTCATTCGAGATTTCTTCTAAGGCAATGTTGAAAAGCGACAGACAGATTATTCCGCCCTGTGGTATTCCATTCTCTATTCTGTGGCTCGAAGAGTTTGTGTCATTTACTATAGTTTCTATTTGGCGGTTTTCAAGAAATTTTACTATGAACTGCAATCTTATATCTAAACATGTTAAATAATTTTTATTAATTTATTATAAAATTAAAATATTCTTATATTGAAATAAATTGTCTTATCTCAGATCTGACCTCTACTCGCTCAGTCTATACCAATGTTTTGACTTCAATTTAACTTTATATTAATTTCTTGTAGACTGGCTTTTGTTTTAATATTCAACTTTAAATTAATCTTTCTATACTTCAAATATCTAATCACTTTACTATTTATTTTGATCATAAACTCTACTCTCTTTACTTTAAATTCTCTTTCATTTATTACTGCTTTTATATTTGTTATGCGATCGCTCATTCTTACGACTAAACATTTATTTACATTTTAACATATTATTACTAAATATAAACTTTCCTTGTTTCAATATACTGTCTTTTGAAATCGTCTTTATGAGCTCTTTTGTTTTTATAAATCATTTAAAATGCATTAAGCATGTCACCTCGATTTCTGATGATCTTACGACTGTTGTCCGGGGTCCAGTGTTGTCTAGAGTTAATCTTCCATTCCTCTTGTCCTGGCGTGGTCCTGGATACGTCTAGGGTCCATCGTCGATCTACGGCATGTGTTCCTGGATACGTCTGGAGTCCAGCATCGATCTACGGCAGCTTTCCTGGATACGTCTAGAGTCCAGCGTCGATCTATGGCAGCTTTCCTGGATACGTCTAGAGTCCAGCGTCGATCTACGGCAGCTTTCCTGGATATACTCTTGGTAGACTAACTATTGCTGTATTTACTTTTCCCGTAATATTGTTGTGACTTTAACAAACGTCATTTCGTTCGTTACTGCGACTTGTAATACAATAATAAAAATATAAACTGTTTTGCCAACGGACACCATGTCCGGCTGCAACTGAGTCTTGAAATGAAAAGAAGGGTTTTTGGTCGAACCCTTAATTTATACCCTCTCGAGGTTCCGCGCTAGTCGGCTCCAAAATCGTCCTGTCGATACCTGCGTATCTCGTGACAGCCCCCACTACCGAACCTTTTCATCTATTTGCAATTATTAGCAAATAGCACTGTTTTGCATGGAATCGAGATAGCACAAATCGTAGCTACTTCGATTAATCACTCACTATATTAATTTGAGCGTCTTAGGGTAATTTGCGTATTTTTTAGCACGTTTATTTTGCACTGTCTTCGCATAATGTGTTCTATTAACGTCATCTTTTCACTGGGGATAACTATAATTTTTACCCACACTTTGGTGCCTTTGGTTTGATCATACATTAATTAGTTTTCTCACAGTGAATTAAAACAATTATTTTATTAATTACTTGGGGCGGGTTGCTGAGTTTCTTGTCTATGCCTGCTTCACTCACATACACACAAGATACACATGTAACACACATACAATTGAGCAGGTGTTCACTGCGTGTCGGAACAGGTTACTTGCTCCCCTAATCTAACAATGAAATACTTTTGCAATCTCAGACCTGTCCATTTACCCATAACTTATACAAATTATACAAAATTTACATTTATTTAAATTAATGCCTAATACAGCTATGACTGTATCGTTGCATTATTCCTCTGCCTGAGAGAAAAAATTTAATAAATATTTATTTATTAAATTTTTGTCTATTTGTTCTAGACAAATTCAATCATGTTATATTAACTTAACTTAAGTTTACATTGTTAAACAAACACATAATCATGAGTAAGTCAGTCTAACATTCCCGTGGTGGTATGTAATATTCACCCCCCCCCCTTACACAGCTGATCGGTGCATTGACCTTGTCCTGCTTCAGTGGCCTTGTCCCACTTTTACTCTCTTCTCATTATTCATACGTAGAATTTCTTGAATGACGTCGCATGATATTTGCCAATGTCCTTATCCTTTCTCTCATCGTATACGATGAATGTGTGTCTTCCTACGCGTTGTTTTAACGTATAAGGTCCGTTGTACAACCAGAAAAATTTCTTTGCTGTGTTGTCACTGCGTTTTCCTACAGGATTAGCTTTTAACAGAATTTGTTCTCCTACATCAAATTGTTGTAATTTATGTGTTCTATTGTATTTTTCTATCCTCTTGTTACCTTGTTCTATGATGCGTTGTTTAGCGTACTCCACCTTTACACTTAATGGAATAGGTACGTTTTGATTCTCTGGCTTGCTTACATATTTGGTCCAGAATCTGACAGGTTTCTTGTCTTCGTCTAGCTTGATTGGTGTATAACTCGTTGCTTCGCTATAATTTTCATTTATTGCTTTCTCAAAGAAAGGTAAGTACTCTGCCCATTTGTTGTGTTGATCATGACAGTAGATTCGTAGATATTTACCTAACTCTTTATTTACTCTTTCCGCCAGATTTCCCTGTGGGTGTCGTACTGATGTGAGCACAGGTTGGAGTCCATTTTCACGAAGAGTTCTCTCCCATACTTCACTTTGGAACTGTACTCCTTGATCGCTAAGTACCTTCTTCATTTTACCATATGCAGGGATGTACTTCTGCAAGAATATTTTTAAAACAACTTTAGTTGGTCGCATAATTGGATACAGATGGATGGCTTTGGAAAATACATACTACAAACAAGTATGTTTTCACAACCCCCCCCCCCACCGACTTGATCTCGGGAGTGGTCCAAGAAAATCCACTGTAATTTGGTCCTTTTTGGTCCTTTTGAATACTCTGCATTTCCACATAGGTATGTAGATTCGGTCCTTTTGCTGTTTGACACTCATACCATTTCTTACATTCATTTTTAATCTTCCTGAACATATTATTAATGGTGAAATCTTCACGTATGCTTAAGTAACATTTAAGTGCAGCAGCATGTGCTAAACTTTTGTGTGTTGGTCGAATTAATTTATGCAACATATCATTTGTTAATACTACCTTCCAATCTTGCCTCATTAGTTTATATAAGACTCCATTTTGTACCTTGTAATTGTCTGGTAGGTGATCTCGTAGCTTAAATTCGCTCGTAGCATCATCTAAGTTTTGATATAACAAATTCTGTGACTCTTATTAAAGCGAGATTTTCGAAGAGCATAAATAGATGTAAAATTACTACTACTCAGGGAAATAAACAGCGGGACGTTACAAGATGACGTACAAACGTGGTGTTTAAGTAGGAAAGTATATCAGCAAGACATTAGATTGACTCAGAGAAAACAGCGAGACAATTCTTCTTTTATACCGTTAATAAAAATAATTCTTGTTGTTTGGTAAAAAAGAATTTTTATTACTTATTTATTATATTTTTTTCTTGTTTTATTTTTAATTACTTTAGTATTAAATATTTTAAACTGTTTCGTTATATTTTGAACTTCTTATTAATTGGTTTTGTCGAATTATATCCTTTGGTGTATTTAGAATTCTTTGATTATGTTAATAGGATTGTCTCCAGGAACAATCGATTGGTGATCTTTCCTTAATTTCTTGTTTATCTTCCTTTAAAGTTGTTAAACTCAGCTGTTCTGGTAGTTATGTCTCAATTAATGTGTTATATTATTCTATTTATAGTGAGGAATAAATAGGATTCAAAATAATAATATTAAATGATTTTTAATTAGTAAAGCAATCGATTTTATATCGATTGATGAATCGACTCTCTCAGGGCAAATCAATAGATTATACAAATTATTTATTCTCGGGTTCTTTGAACAGTTATTTTATATATAAGAAAAGGGCATAGTATAGAAAGTATAACATTACAAATTACAAGCTTATTAATTAAAATACAAACATATCATTCAATATATAATGGTTAATAAAGAAATTGTTCGAACCATTCGAAGGTATACTGGCGCTTGGAATTGTGGGAACTCAAAGATGGCCACTCCTTAGTCAGATGTGTTTAGACGAATGCACCTCGAAGAATCTGCTTCAAATAAATGTTGCTTTTCCAATGGTTTCTCGTTCCTGCAGTTGTGATTATTCCTTCTGGTGTTAGTGGAGTGGTCCTGGTTCAGTGTTTGTGATTCACTTCGATAAAATGTGTTGGATACTGTTATAATTCACTTTTGTCAATAAGGTCGACAATTGCACCGTTCGTTTCTTTATTCTGAATTATTGGTTTTAAAAGGTTTAAATTATGAATTCACTTAGTTTCTGTTCTGTGTTAATCTAGTTTAATGTTTGTATCTGTTAATTCCACTGAATTTAAATTTTAATTAAATTTTTCAAAACTCGCGATTTTCACAGAAGACTAGGCTTGTCGAATGAACGCCATACTTGTCTTTGCTATTAGGTTAATATTTAGCCAAAATCACGTTCAAGTGTGCTCGACGAAGTCTAATAATCAACTGTTCTAACTTCCTTCGTCATCTAAAAACTTCTTCAGCCAATTTCATATTAGCAATACATTGTTTCAAGTCTTTTTTGCTTCCGTTACATGTATGAAATTTACATTATATTACTGAATATATTTTTCTTATTATTTAAATTTATTAAATACTAAATACATAATCTCCTTCTTTAGTTCATTCTGCTTGATTTGATACCAAATAAGATAGTTTTACTAAGTTTTTTTATCTAAAATGCTATATTTTCTTCATTTTGAAATTGTAGGCCTTAACATTTACTTCCTGTCCTTCTCAAAATGTTTGCCATTTTATATGTTATATTTATGATTGTACTAAATCTCAGATTGACATAAAAGGTTTATCTTCCCTTAATTTCTTGTAATTTAATTAATTGGTTATCTTTTTAAATATTATTCATTAATTTGTGACTCCACATTTTGAATTTTTAGTTATTACATTTGCATTTTTTCCAATAATTCTTACTATCTTTTTACAATTATCTTTCTTAATTATAGTTCCAGTTATATGACTCTGTGACTGATTTACCTTCTATAAATTTCATCAGTTTAACTATTTTACTGTACTTAATACATCAATTATAATGTTGTTTAGATTTACCATTTGGTCTAGATTTTATCTGTCTTTACATACAAAGTTTTTTGAATAATACATCTTGTTTATACCCCTTCTGATTTTCTATTCTACTATAATATTAATTAACATTTCCTTACTTTAACAATAGAACATTTAGTATACAGTATAATTCATACTATTTATCCATAATAAATATTTGAAATTAACAATGGTATTTAAACTCAGACATTTTAATCTTGATTACTACTATTAACACATAATAAATATTTTATAATAACAGAATGGTATTTAACTCAAGACATTTCAGTCTTGAGTTATCTGAACTTATTATAAACAAAACATATCTGTCCTTCCATCATTTACACTATTTCTTATAACTAATTTTATTTTCAGTCTTAGCTGTTTTTGTTTGGTTTTTGGGTATTTATTTGGTCACTTCACTTTTTTATTGGCCTGCTCTAGTTTTATTACTGTCATTCTAATGAATGTTGTATATAAAGAGTGGCATTTATTTAGAAACACTTGTATTTTATTTGTGATTATAATACTCTATTCAATATTATTTCTTGACACAATATAAAAACTTTAAAGTAGTATAAATGCACAATTTACTTAGTTTATGAACTCCAAAATTGACACATTAAGTTTATTTAATATAATATAAAAACTTGCACTGGTCCCCTTTTATTCTTTGATTTTATTTCTAATTAGTTTTATAATCTTATTAAAATCAAGAAATTTATTTATAGAGGATAATGAAGGTTTTTTTTTTTCATTATATAATTAATTCACATTGGTTCACTTTTAATTCTACTTTATACACTTTTGTTTATATCTATTTTACATGGTTTTCTAAATTTTGGTTTTTGTTATACTTTCACTGGTTATTTTTATTTTCTTTTGGGGTTTCGTTTTTGTTTCTTATAAGAGCATTCCTTCTTATCGTGAATGTTGTCTTGTTCTGGTTTCTTCCTTACTTACTCCTATCCTACCTGGGTATCTCCTTACTTTATTTTTAGCCTTTTGGTTTATTTTGATTACTCATCATTCATTGTATATCTGTTTTAATGAAATTCTTACTTCAAACTATGATTGTGCTTTACGGTGGTTCTTAATTAATTTTTAATGTTGCTTTCTTGGATTTAAATTTGTTTTTATTTTATTTTGTGATCTTTCTTTCCATTCAGAACTATGGGCATTATCTGTCATGCTACAATATATATATGACTGCTTATTTGTTATATTTTTTATAATATTTATACAGGGCCTGTTATAAAGACTTATAAACATTAAGTACTTAAAATAAAGCACAAAATAGATAATCAGAATTTATTGCATTTGATAATCACATTTATTTAGGTGTGTGAATATTGCATGGGCTAAAAAATGTTTTAGTCAGTGAAGTAAACAAATGAGTACAAGGAAGAATGGAGAAGACATCATGGCAGAAAGGAGAACAACAGAATGCCTGAAATGGTCTTTGACTGTAAACTAAAGATGAAAGGATCTGTCAGTAGACCAGTAAATCTAGGATGCCCTGGAAGTAAGGAATTTGGAACAGCCCTCTCCAGAAACTGTAAAACGTTTGTAAAGTCCAACAGCTGTGAACTGCCATAATGAAGCATTCCAGTATCATATTGTTGAGTCAAGACTAATACCATCATCCAGGCCTGCATTTGACGACTCTTTTCCAGTAGCCAATCTTTTGGGGTCAGTATTAAGTTTGGAAAGGATCTCTCCTCTAAATCTCCAGTGAAAACTGTTTTTCTAACCATCTCCACAGACTTCCCATGATATAAACTCCTAATTCTTATGTTTTTTTTTTTTAATTTTTTAGGATGATTAACAGTTTATGTACAACAGCATTTGCGCTTACAATAACAAACAAAAATATAATGTTTAAATTTGCCACCCTCACCTTTTTAACCATTAACTTATTTCTTAACTCTGAATGAACAAATTCATCTGTAAAATTCATGAGATCCATTTTCAGTGAAATATCTCTTACTATACATAACAATATTAACTTGATAAGTTAGCCTCTTCAACTGATGGTGTTTTCTCATTCTTTGTTCCTTTCTTATGTGGATAAAGCTTTATTCTTGTGCACTGTCACATGTACATAAAAGGGTTTTAAAAAAGTAGCTATCCATGTACTCTTTTTAAGTGCTGTTAGGTTGATTACAGATGTCCTCAGTATTCATTTTATTCCAAAATGTTATTTATTCATAGAACTATGTTTGTTAAGGATACTGCAGTATTGGTTTTAAATAAACATTGATTCTTATTAACAGAATGTAAGTTCTGTTAAAAGGCAGTTTGCCATTGATCTCAGCCATACTTTGGCACCCTCAACATCATATGCCCCTGGACAAATGCCCAGTATGCCCCATGAATAAGCGTGAGTCTGCTACACAGAGATGGTAGAATTAATCTATGGTGTGCATAAGAATAATATTAAGAAGTAAAATAAGAATATAGTTTACTTTTCTTTATATGACATGTTATTGTTCTATACCATGTTCCCATGTTGTGATATTTGTGCTCCATCTTCAGAAAAGAAAATTTGTATAATGGTACAACTTAATGTTTTTATTTTGTAGTATGTATGTTTGAATAAATCAAGTTATTATCTTCAGCCTAAATAATATATACAGTGATGTTACAATTTAAAAAAGATGGAAAAATAAAAAACAATAACACTATAAAATTAAATAGCACTCATTACGTCTTGATCGCATTAAACTCGACTTTACCATATCATACATCCTAAAACTGGCCTGAAGATGGTAGTTAAGTAGTAAATCATATGTATTTAAAACAATGATAAACATTTTACTGAGTTTCCTGTGTCAAAGAAATGGTTCTGTACGCAGTGGGCTAACGTGTTTGTCTATAAAATTTCCACACTAAAAACAAAAATATCCTGCTAACTTTAGAAGCTATTCAACCTTGTAGCCTTCAGAATAGTCCCCTTCATTTTTAATACACTGCTTCCAATGATTCTTCCATCCTTTGAGACATTTCTGGAACTCTTCATTCAGGACACTGCACCGTTCGGCTTGATTTTCCTTTTATCAAGTTAATTGAGTGAAAGCGTTGACCTTTCAGTGTCATTTTTAATTTTAGGAATAAAAATGTCCTCTGGTGCTAGACCTGGTTACTAATGAGATGTGGAACCACTGTTGTCTTATTTTTTGGCAAAAATTAACAGATGTATAGCAGTATGTGCACAGGCACATTGTCAGCATGGAGCATCCATTGGTTTGACTTCTGTGCGTCAGGGCTAAATTTTGCACAATATTTGATAATACAGTTTTTGAAGTGCTTACTTTTGCAACAATTTAATAAGTTTTGAATGTTGATGTTAGGCCTATACGAGGAACGTCATCAGTTAAAGTTTGGCCATCTTGGTATGCTGTTTGTATCATTTCAAATGTTTCAATGAAGGATTTTCTAAGTTTAACACACAAAAACCACATTGATTCGTTGCTAATGAAAATAATTCAATTTCAAATTTGGCATATGTTCATAACACTTGTTGACACAAACAGCCATAGTACAATGACAAAATGAAATACACAGTGCAATGACACAATGAGAAGAGCGTAGATAATCCGGATCGTCAAAAATCCGGACCTTGTCCACAGAAAAATTCGATTCATCGGCAGCAGTATCAAAATCGAGATTCCTATAGATCGGGAACGTTTTGCGCAAGCTTGTTCAAATTACTGAATGTCTTTGAGTCTAGCATCTTCACAGTGTTATAGTAGACGAATGGAATTTTGGAGTGGTGGGGACAACAAAAACAACCCCACTCCTGACTCTTTTGGCGCAACACATCGCGCCTAACAACAGTACTGTTCAGTTTGTTTGGTTGAACGGAATTGTCGTGTGCTGTGCTTGTTCTTAGTTTATTTGTGCTTGTGATTTCTTATTTGAGTTACCGAATCGAAATTGCATCTTCAGGGTCTCATAAGAGAAAACATATTTAAACAAATGTTCAAAAAGTATTTAAACAAACTTTCCGAATGTGAAAGTGGTGCGTCTTTTGCAAAAATGTATGGCACGGGGACATCTACTATAAGTGATATAAAAATGAAAAAACGACAGCATACTGCAGTATGCTTTCAAGGTGGCTCCGAAGGTGGATCGAAAAGAAGGAAAACATTACGAATGGCCAATAATACCGCATTAGTAGATGCAATGTTTATTTGGTTTACACAAAGGAGCTTAGGTGAGCCTATATCAGGTTCACTGGTCTGCGAAAAAGCCTTAGAATGTAATGACAAATTAGGTGGACGACCGGATTTTAAGGGTAGCTCCGGATGGCTTAAGAATGTCAAGGCATGGCATAAGGGAGCTAGAAATTCAAGGAGAGATTTTATCTGGAGATGTTAACTCTACACAGAAATTTAAAAATATGTTTACGAGTTGAGTATGTATACTCGAGGGATGATGTTTACAACGCTGATGAAACTGACGTTCCCTACCTCAAACGAAAGTCTCTAGCTTCACGTCGAGAAAGTTTTGCTCCAGGTTTTAAAGCCAGTAAGGACAGAATAACCATTATGGTGTGTGCCAATGTGAGTGGCTTGCATTCCTTGTGATTAATGGTCATTGGAAAAAGCAAACAACCTCGTTGCTTCAAAAATGTACACTGCCTGCCTGTTTATTACAAGTCTCAGAGAAATTCCTGGATGACTGCCGAAATTTTCACTATATCAATGAATTCATACTAAGTGTTAAGAAACATCGACAAGGGAAGGGAAAACAGCAAAAGTGCTCCTTATAATCGATAACGCCCCAACACATCCTTTTCTTGACAGAATAAATAATAACAAAGATTTTAATGTGACAGCGCTACTCTAATCCATAGATCAGGGTATCATAGAAAAAATGAAGAAAATGTATGGAAAACAGGTATGCATCGTCTGCTGCTAGTTGAACGAGACAAAGAAAGTGTTGTTTTTCTAAAAAGTTGAATCTAAAGGACTGCAGTTACGTGTTAGCAGATGCTTGGATAACTCTTACAAAAGACAATTTGCAAAATTGATGGAAAAAGCTATGACCTATAGAATAAGATCAGATAAAAGAAAATCCAGCTGAAAATAAAAGGGTGGAAGAAAATGTTTTAGATGAAGTTACGTCATTATTAAAGTTAATGCCAGGTTTCGAAGACTGCAATGAAAACTATATAAGCGAGTGGTTAGAAATTGATAAAATAACCATGAATATTAAATTGTAAATAATGAAGGAATTACTTACACTATAGCTGAGGTCGAGCCCCCAGACAATAACGAAAACGACGAAAGTGAAGACATCGCTGATGAGGCATCAGCCAGATCTTCACATGCCGATGCATTCAACGCATTGGAAACTGCAATGTCTTGGTTGGAAAAGCAGCCTAAATGCTCTACTACCCAACTTTTGTTACTAAGAGACTCAGTGACCTGGCCTCCAATAAACGTGCCTCAAGCCTTGTTCAAAAACAAATTGGTGACTTTTTTGTAGTTCTGATCTGCGTAATTTAAATTTCTTCAGAATTTGTGATTAAAAAATGTTTATACAATATTTGTGTGTTTGGAATAAATGTAGCGAAAATGATGTTTCTAACCTAACGCTGAGTTTTCGTTAAGTACCCCATCTATCCTTATACTGTAAGTAGTGATTTTTTTAGTATACGTTCGAAAATCCGGACAGATCGATAATCCGGACTGGGTTGAACACCAATTAGTCTGAATTATCGATGCTCTACTGTACTATATTTAGGTTATCACTGAGCTGATACCCAATGTTGCCGATAGGTCACAGCATATTACACATGCCATTAGTAGCACTATCTGTCATACAATTTACAAAGTTGTGAAATTTTACAGACAAACCTAGTACACTCATCATCGCTTCAGTTGTAAAGAAGTAACTGTAGTTGAAAACCTAATCTTACATATTCCTGTATCTTCTCAATCTTGTAAATTAATTTAAACAGTTTGTAAGTGAAATTTTTTTACTACTGTTTATCATATTCAGGTTTTTTCCTGTTATCATATAATATGTCCTTCATTGTTTCCGTAATTAATTTTCCCACATATTTTATCCCTGCCACTAAGCATTATACATGTCCCATAACAGCATCCTCATGTATGTAGTTGAGATAATAAATTTATTTTTAAATGCCTGCATTAATGAATTTACTTAAAGAGATGATGATTCATTGTTAGATGTAGATTGTGTGAGAACAGTGGTTTGTAAAGTTTAACAAAAAATATTCTATTGTTTGCAAAACTGTGCCAATAACTAAAAACATTAACAGAAGGGTTAGGTCAGACAGTTACCATCATTATAATTTATCACAAAGTTTTGACCACTAAACAAAGATGTAACTTGCTAATGGCTACTGCTAGCTTTATAACTATAAGACAGTGTACTCAGAATGAACACAGCGTATAAAGTTATGATTCGGTTTTTATAAAATTCAAATACAATGGGTTAATTATCATGTTATTAAAAGTTTAGGCTTGTGCCTGTAGTACAAACACATACAATGTAAAGGCAGGAACAAATACGCCTGTTTGTGAATGTGTTATCTCTAATTTTACATAGACTGAATGTAAGTGAATATGAGAAGGAAGTATTATTAGTGACATTTATATTACAGAATGTGTTCATCTCCTTCTTGCACATGGAGCCCCAGTGAAAGTAAAGAATTTAGCAGGATGGAGTCCATTAGCAGAAGCTATCAGTTATGGAGATCGTCAGACGAGTAAGATTTGACAAAATATGTGTTTGTACAGTTCATGTATCAGATTGCTTGCTTGCGCGCGCGCGCGCGCGCGCGTGTGTGTTATACTACAATTTTAATATATTTTTAAGTAAAATAAATATATGTACTTCAATACTTAATGAAGTAGTTGGCAGAATTGTTTAGCTAGCTGTAACAAAATTAGTTTGCCTTTATCTTCATTTTACATATACGTCAAGGCTAATAAAGTCACTGAAATGTTTCTTGTGAGTTTAGACTAAATTGAGCTTGAATTATTTTGTTGCTTGAAACAGGTATATGTAATATATGAATCTTTAACTTACAGTATTACATGTTATAACGATTTTGTATACACATTATATCACTATAATTAACTGTGTGTTGTCACAACAGTTTCCTCTTTGGTGCGGAAGCTGAAGCAGCAAGCTCGAGAACAAATGGAAGAAAGGAGGCCCAATCTAGTCCAAGCTCTAAATCAAATGGGCGATTTCTATATGGAACTGAAATGGGACTTTCAAAGTTGGGGTAAGAGTATCTCTTGAATTATTGTACGTCATCAAAACTTCTTGATTTTCAAGTAATATTTTATCAACCATTTCTAGACTGTAGAACACTACTAATTTTGTTGTAGTGATAAATTTTTTATGAATTAGTTGATGCTCCACGTTTGCTAAGATTGTGCAGCAATCATTTCAGGAGCTGGGAGCAGAAAGGGCGAATATGTATTTTAGTATTAAAAAACATAGATTCTGATTAGTTTATACTCTTATTTTTAAATAATTAATGATAAGTAAACTAAAAAAATAATAATATAAAATATATTTGCCCTTACTCCTCCAATATTACAGAACTAAGCTCTCAGCTGGTTTTATGCAGTCCATACATTTCAATGGTATTTACAAAATACCAAGGGCGAATATATACGTGATAGTGGTATTACCGTGTTCTTAACATGTCAGAAAATAGAATTCTGTAAAAAAAATCTATTTTTTTTTATTTGCCCTTTCTCCTCCGAGCTCCTGATTTTAAATGTGTGATTGTGGGGGGGGGGGATGAAGTTGTAGGATTTTGCTAATATATTGTTACGACGGTCTAGTGATCGTCGTTTGGTACAGTGGAAAACAAAATACAAGACACCAATTAAGTCACTAATCACCAGCTTTAATTATCACAATTAAACAGTTTGTAATCAACAAGATGGTCTCTTAGAACAAATCAAATAAAAATTGTTCACACGCAATAAAAATTTCAACTAATATGAAACACAGTTGTATTACAGTTGTCTGCACAATTATAAAACACGTAATACTTCGCCACAATTCTTCAAACCACACTGGAATATGACGCAACTCAAACTGAACTAAGCGCCGCTGAAGTTATTTATACCCCGTTGAGATATCTAGAACAGTCCATACTACGCATCAAGAACGCTACTGGAAAACACCAGAACATAATTGATTGCGACCTTGACACAGTGCACGAGGCCGGCAAATCTGGAACAGTCTGGCTGACGCATGTTGAGATCGCATACGCACACAACATTACAGCCGGATTTCACTGGAATAGCCGAGAGTGTTCTGTAATGGTGTAACACTTTTTCCGTCTTATGGAACAATATGCATATGGATGCTGTGGTGTAACTAGGAGGGTGCTCCTGAAGAGGGGGGGTGAGACTAGTTTGAAAGTTGGACCCTCTATTTTCCTCAGGACAGATGAAACGGTCAGAATCTTGCCCTTATAATTTTATAAGTACGTTTTATTTTTAAAAACGTGGTTTTATTATCTCTTCCCACTTTAAGGATGTTGTCCGAATAATGTTTTAAGAAACTTGCAGTTTGTTTTAAAGTACAGTATTTTTCAAAGTAAATTCCAACAATAAAATCTTCTTATTTTTCTATATTAAAGTCAAGAAACTGCTAGTTTACAAGTGCAAAGACAACAATCCAAACAATAGAGATGTTAGACTAGAGGAGTAGTGACATAGGCAATCCCATAAGGGGAGGTGTGTCTGGTCAAAAAAGACAAAGGTAGATTTATAGGCTCTGCTTTAGTTTATTGGTACATGTGTGATTGTTTTTCAAGACTGCAAATACATACTTATTTATCAAATGTTGAGTGATTGTCATGATTAAGAAAATTTTTTAAATAAATTTACAGATATTTTTAATTCAATTTATTTCTACAGTTATATATTACCTCATTTTAACAAACACAACTGGCTTAGAAATAGGCCTACATTAAGTGATTATGGAATGTTGCTGAATTTTTTAATGGCTCTGGGAAAGGATTCGTCCCGATATCACCTCACAGTAACACCACTGCATGGATGTGAAAAGAATCTGTATCTTCACAAGCAGGAATGAAACAGGGCTAATTCTCGGGCTATTTTTATGTAATTGTTGTGTTGTATGATGTAATGGTATTAATTTTTGTTATTCCAGTTCCATTGGTTTCGCGGATATTACCATCAGACATCTGCCGGATCCATAAACGTGGTTCATCAATTAGGTTAGATACCACACTTGTGGACTTCAATGATATGAGGTGGGAACGTGGTGACATTAGTTTTCTATTCAATGGAGACGTTAAACCCAGTCAATCTCTAACAGTTCTAGACAATAAAGCTTGCCTCTACCAAAGAGTACGCTATGAGGTAAGTAATATATAATATTATCAATAGAATTGTGAAGTCATAACTTAGTACTGATTTGAATAGGTGTACTTGAGCGTTATATACATGACTTAGTAGCTTATTTTTAATGTATATTTTATTTGACACAGCTAAAAAATTTATTTTTGTTCTGCAATAAAAAAAGTCTTGTTGTTTTTATTAGCCAGCACTATATTATTTGCATAAAATCAACAGTTCAAAATAAGATTATAAAGTCTGGGAACTCTCTCCCAATGTCTGTGGTAATCCCATATGTTTTGATGATATCATCATGTTGTTGTGTCGTACTTATTTATTCTTCTTCTTTTTATCTGGCGTTACAGCCTTTGATGTACTTTAGTCTCCTCAATAATACTCCTCCATTCATCCCCATTCTCCGCCCTTCCTCTCCACCCTCCGATTCCCATACTAGCAAGATCTAGTATACCATCCAACCATCTCATCCTTGGCCTGCCTCTAGTAGTATATAAACTTCCCTTCAGCATTTTTTTAGGCATTCTTTGCTCAGACATTCTTTCCACATGTTCGAGTCAACGCAACTTCTGTGATTGATGAATTTCAGTGGGTCTCTTCCATGCATGCATGAGGGCCTGTAGTTCATTGTTATTGCGTATTCTCCAACTGCCTTCTTCTCTTATTGGGCCATAAATGTTACATCATATTTTGCACTCAAATGAATGTTTTTAAAGATGTTATTATTTGCAAAGTAGGTTCTATTTCCTGCTTGTATCCTTTGTCTTATATTCATCGTAATGTTATTACCATTTGATACTAAGGCACCTTGGTAACTAAAGCAGGACACTCCTTCAAAACACTTCCCATTCACATTGACTAATGTTATTGTTGACCAGAAACATATGGAGTCTGACCTTAACACCATCAGCCCATAGGTCTTGCACTGAAACATGCATCATGCTCATATAGCACTCGAAGTTGCAACTAATAAAAACATGACTATGTTAAAAGACCCTTTCTCTTCAGCATACCAGCCCTAGGCATGATTGTTTTATTTCCAGAAGTAGGGGAAATAATGATAGGACATTATAATGGCAACTCTAAATTATTTCTACAACAGCTTTAAAGGATAGGCTTTGGCTTGGTATCAGTACTTTGAAGGGGACTGACCACATTGAAGGATATCCCAAGTTTACTTTGAAGGAGACAGTTGTAACAATCAACAATAATGTACAATTCAATTTTGTAGTTCATAAACTTTATTTTCATGCCCATGTCCATCTTCTTTAATATTGGCTAAGTTGTTGTGTTATAAACCACAAAATTATTTTGTCACACGGATTGTAATGAAACAGTATGAATAAGTGTTAGGACTTTTATTTAAGTTTTATGTGTTTATATGCAGGAAACGGAGATGGAAATAGAGGATGAGGTTGACATACTTATGAGTAGTGATATAATGGCAGCACAAATGTCCACTAAGTCAATAACTTTCACTAGGGCACAATCAGGTTGGATCTTTAGGGAAGACAGGAAGGTAATGTATTCCACAAGTTTGCTTACAAGTCATACTAAATTATCCTAAAATCTCAAAATAATTCTTTAAATATTGTTACTTGGAATGGGTTGTAATTAGTAGGAATGTGGTGTGACATTAAAATGTAACAACTGAAATGTGGTATTAGAAATGTCATAACATGCCAATTTATATGCCAGTTAATAAATAATTAAATGTAATAATTCCTTATTACATTGGAATTTATTATACAACTAGTAAATAAAACATTGTTGATTAACACTTGAAAATATTCACAATTCCAGTTTTGAATAATGCAAATTGTTTTTGTGTTCCCTTTTTTTTCAAATTACAGATGTTACCTGTATTTAATTTATTAGGTTCATTTACACAGACGGTTTTTTCCACGGTTTTGGAGTGTACGCTCCAAGCACACATGCCAAAACTGTCAGTGTGAATTCTCAGCCTTTACAGACGCCTGGAGCCCGGTCTCTACCTACGTGCCAAGCGTGCAGGTCTGAACCTGCATCGCATTTACATGGACACTCCAGCACCTCGGATAAGCACTTCAGTTTCCTTTAAGCTGTGCCACAGTGATGTGTGTGTACGAGTTTTAAATTTTACTACTGTATTTTAAAACTACCGTAATTTGAAAAATAAAAATGGAGTGTCCAAGGACAACTTGGAAAAGTTTATTGAATTATACAGAAGTTTCCCCTGCCTTTGGAAAGTAGAATCTGAGGAGTATAAAAATAGAAATTTAAAAAATCGGGCTTATGATGAACTAGTTGAGTTTTGCAAAAGTGCCATTTCTCCAAACGCAAATAAAGAATTTGTTATAAAAAAAAATACAAGGAATACGCGGGTCCTTCCATAAAAAACTTTAAAAAATTAAAAAAAAAACAATCAAGACTGGTAGTGGTGAAGAAGAAGTTTATAAACCAAGTCTTTGGTATTTTGACTTGCTACTGTTCACGAAAGATCAGGAAGAACCAACGAAAAGTATAAGTAATATCGGATCAGATACGAATGAAAATAATTCTGAACTTACTGCAGAGTCCCAAGAGGTCGAGGAAGCTGATAATAGGAGTACGGATCAGTAAAAAGAAGAAGTAAGTGCAATTACAGTAATATAATTTTCCTTTAAGTTATACAACACCTCTTTTTAATATTTCATCTTGCCATGGTACTCTGCCATCGTTATTAAAATATGCCATGTAATTATTTCGGTTCCGTACAGCATCTGTGTCAATGTTTTTTGGTCTTGATGGTTGTAAATTCTGTAAATTGTTACCTTCTTTACCCCATTCACCTTGTATTGCGTTTGCCACCGCTGATGTGTTATCTTTGTCATATGTTGACGTCACGTAAGTGGAAGACCGTTTCGATAAACAATTATGTAAAGCACTAATTGCAAGTAAAATATATTTGACTTTTTCGGGGTTCATATTTATACTTGTATGTAAAATTCTAAATCTGCTACTCACCAATCCAAATGCATTTTCAGATACATTTCTTGCTCTAGACAATCGATAATTAAAAATTCTTCTTTCATAATTCAAGTTTTTTCAGGATACGGTCGCAAGAAGTTTTTGCCAAGAGCGAAAGCTTCATCGCCGATAAAAATGAAATTTGGATTATTTTTTGTTTCACTTACATCAGGAATGTTTAAACGACCTGATTGTAGTCTTTTATAGAATTCTGTATATTCAATGACACCACCGTCTGAAAGCCTTCCATTTTTTCCTACGTCAATAAATATAAACTCATAGTCAGCATTGACAAGAGCCATTAATATAAGGCTATAAACATGATGTTTGTAGTTGTAGTATTGAGCTCCGGTGTTTGGTGGCTGAACTATGCGAATGTGTTTTCCATCGAGAGCTCCACCACATTTTACAAAATTCCATTTTTTTTTCAAACCGTTCCGCTATTTCTAACCAGTCTTCTTTCTTTTTAGGAAACTGGAACAACAGAAAAAGTAATTCAGAACGTGAGTCAAGGAATAAAAAATAAAGAAGTTTTTGCTACTCCCAAAGTTGCCAAAAGAAAGGCATCAGCGTGCATGGAATTCATGAAAGTATGCCAGCAAGCACTGGAAAGGAGTAGCTCAGAAACAACAAAATATGAAGCTGTTGGTATTAATGTGGGGAAAAAATTGGAGAAGATGAATACTACACAAGCTATATACGCTGAGTCACTGATAAATATAATTTTAAGCAAGGGTTTATTAAATCAACTTACTCCAAATATGGTAATTACTGAAAATTTACAAACCAATACTTTGGTTGGAATGAATACCTATTATTCCAACCCAAGTTCTACTTCTTCAACTTCAAACTATTCCCCTGTTGAGCCTCATATTCAATCAAGTCCTACTGCAGGTAACTCTCAAAGCGGTAATATTGCTCAGTTTTATGAAAACACTCAATCATTTTTCAATATGCAGTAGTTATAATTTCAAAGTTACTTTTATTTAAAATGTATTTCAAAATGTGTTGTTATTTTACTGTAAATTTTTCTGTTTTTATTTCTATACAAGTTTGTATTCTCAAATAAAAATGATGAATAGTAGAGCCTATACGACATACTGTATTTTTTATTTTTTACAAAATAACTATACCTAATAATTAAAACTTACCTTTAAATAATCTTATTTCAGTGCAGTATAGATAGCCCAACACGTTTCTGGTATGATATGGCACAAAGCAGATGCAGAAATACAAGTAGAATATTTCAGATCTTGAAGGGATCGTCCAGTTGCTAAAAACCGGAGAGTACCTGTCAAACGTTCCTCTGCTGTAATGCAAGGCCTCATTACTGTATTCTGTTTTGCAATATATATGGACTTACTAAATTTAAAATGTATTCAAATGTTATATTATCCATCCTTAAATAATTTTTTTTAGTCTTCTGGGTCATTATTTCGAAGCTCCCTCAAAAGTGGCATATGTCCGTAGCGATCTCTTTCGAGGCGCAATTTTTTCACCCATGTTTTTCTTTTGTTTTTTCTTCTTCCTCATTGAAAAGTATGTACAGCGCAGCACACGCAATTGCACGAGTTCTCAATTTTTTTCTTGAAGACATGGTGTTTGAAAATATAATTCAGTAATTTGTAACAGTAATGTAAAATGTAACAGTAATTGCTCGAAAACAGTACTACACGAACATAACACATCTACAAAAGACCAACCCCAAATATTTTTAAGAAGTACTATGCTGCCAGCTGGCGTGTCAATAAAACTTTCCAACCCGGTGGAAGTTCCATTCCCCACTTAAAAAGATACAAATATTGGTCCTTACATGCCAAACCCGCAGACCTGGCGCATACGCCGGGAATGCTGATGTCTTTTGTATCATGCGCTGGAACGTACGCTCCGGCGCGAGCTTCAGCGCGGCATTCTCGGCGTGCGCGCCAGGTCTGCAGGCTTGGCATGTACATGTAAATGGGGCTATTGATCTTCATTATTTTATTAGCTTCCAGTAGGTACAAATAGTTTCAAGGTAGTGTAGTAATATAAAAACGCATTTATAATCCACCAGTTCAACTCAGTTTGGAAAATGGTACCTGGGATAATATTGATAAGCTGAAACATAGTACTAACCATATTAACATCCTTGTTAAGTTGATTGTACATGAGCAGATAAAATATGCTGGTTCTGCCTTTAACAAACCACATTCTTAGAACCTCCTTTTGTCAGGTGAGGAATATTATTTTACTAGCCATTTACCAGCGGCTTTGAACGCGAATATTTGACTTTTAATAAGTATTTTAATATAATTTTTATTGTCTATGTCTATATGGTGTTCTGACAGCTTATATAACAATTTTGTACTCTTAGTCAAATTCTCTCCAATGCTGTTTTCAACACTTGTACGATTTTAACTTGTATTAAATTATTATGTTGGTGCAACAGCCTTTGGAGATTTAAAAGTACCCGTTTATAAAGCCTTTGGAGAAATTTATAAAGTACCTGTTAAATCAAAAACGCTAAGTTCTTTATTTTAAGTGTTACTGTGTCAGAACCATTGTGTAACACATTAAACGTTATGTTTTCCTCAACCATGGCTTTTATTCATTTCAGCAGTAAACTAAAAACCAAAAACCGTAGTCACCTAACCTCACAAATGAAAACAACATATATTTTCACTTTGCATTAAGTAATAGGACAATTATTTACAATTAGTACACTTCTTCTTTTCCACATCGTAATATATTGATACAATCGCATATTATATAAAACATCGAAAATGTACTGTAGGAGTGGATAAATGTACAGTTCCGATGCCGCTAAATAGGTTTTGTTTATTTACTTGTTACTATGGTAATTAATTCTGGTCTCCATGGTGTTGTAGACATCTTTAGTAGTAGTATTTAATATATTTCATTACTTATTGGTTGCATAATCAGAAAAAAGTACGTATAAACATAAATTTTATAATCGTTTCAGACAATCACAAAATATATAGACGTATCTGTATACAAAATTACAAAATATATCAATACAATTGCATATTAAAAACATTAAAAACTGCATTACTGGTAAAGGTACAGTTCTGATGCCGCTAAATATCATTTATTTACATGTTACTATGGTAATTAATTCTGGTCTTCATGGTATTGTTGACATCTTTATACATGTCAACGAAAAGGCATAATTAAAAGGACCTAAATTGTGCGAAAGGGGCGAAATATCAAATTCCAAGTTAGACAGTATTTTTCGCTTTGTGTCAAAGGTTACCTGTGCAAAATTTGGTGGCAGTCGATGTAACGGTGTGCATTTGTATTCAGTACCCATAAATCCTCAGACTTTGAGTTTTATATATATAGATATGAGTGTTTTCACTGGTGACTTTGCTATCATGATGATAGCCACCATTCATCAATGCTCTGTAGTTGCAACTGCATAGAACACAATGAAACTAAAAGAAAATAGACTAAAATTTAAAAATAGAAAATAAACACAAATAAAGTAGAAATAAAAATGCTGTTGCATTAACATCGTGATCTGGTCTACACATAATCAGACTTAATATTAATAAGCTTCCTTCTATAGATCAGCACCTTTTTTCTGCTTACTCGATTGTCACAACTCTTTCAGTGGGATTAACATTTCTCACAATGATGTATCATTTTGTGTTTTATCTTCACAAAAATTAGTAACTTGCAAAATTAATAACTTGATATTCAGTAATATAGAAAGAACTTCTGAAGCTGTATTCCATGTTTATTAAACATGACTTGAAAGCGTTCTATTGGAAAAACGGTTACAGTTACATAATATGGACCAAGTCCGCTGTCTGTTTTTTTTTTTTTGACAAAATTTTCCCCTCCAGCAAAATAATTCCTAGAAAATATTCAACCTAAGCAGTTCACAACGAACAGCACACAACTTTGAATGGATAATTCTACACAAATGAAAATAACAAGAATGTGACATTACTGTTCATGTAGACTAGCCTAGACTGGGTGGCAGAACAGTGTGTTTTTAAAAGCTTATGTAGACTCGGCTATAATGTTGCTTAAGTGGGACAGCTTTTAAGTAGTCAGTGCTACAAAATCAAGTCTACTCTTATCGCTGCTGCTTCTGTTGCTGTGACTACTGTAAAGAGTTTTCAAATACAAAAACTTATTTATATTATACTTTATTATTTCTAGGAAATGGTTGGTCCCTTCCATTCTGAATTTTATGTCATCAACGGGATGCTGCTAGAATCGCGGAAAAGGCGAGAACATCTTTCAGAAGAAGACTTACAAAAGAACAAAGCAATCATGGAAAGCCTAACCAAAGGCAATACACAGGGTTTAGATACAAATGGAGAAGTAAGTATGTTTTGTGTGTGTGTGTGTGTGTGCGTGTGCGTGCGTGTGTCCATGTGTGTGAGAGAGATCCTTATACAAGTCCAAACAGGACAGTACCTAAAAAATGTGTGTTTAATATTCTATGTCATGTGCAGCAGCCAATACGAAGATTATCGCTGACACCTCCTCCAGAGAGTAGGGTCTCATGGAAGGAATACATTTCGGCTCCAGTAGGCGACCATCCGACATTAGGCAGGGAACTAGTACATAAAGAAAGTAGTAAAGCTTTTAAAGCAACGGTTGCAATGGTAAGTCCAGTGTATATGCAGTGGTTAACATATATGTACTTCCTGTATAATAAATAGATTTAGGATGTATTGTTTATAAGTAGTTTTGGTGGATAAGAAAAGTGCCCGGTATGTGAAATGACATTATTTTACAACAAGCAAGTTCATCAATATGTTACGATGAGTGGAAAACAAGGCTGTTATCAGACTGTTATAGTATTTTCATGGTTGCCAGCATATCTGGAATTTATTTAAGACAGAACTTAGCATTGATGTACTACTATTCTTGTTGACAGTGTATGTTATTTCAGTAAAAATGAATATACATCATTCAAAGAAAGTGAAAGTAATAACATTTATGAACACTGTGGTGCCAAAATGATAATAAAAAAAGTAGAAGATAATTAAATGTGATGCCTGTATGACCAAAAAACCAAAAATTAAACTAAATTTGAAAATAAAATTTGAGTGATAGTATAATGTAACCAGACAAAATATGTAGTTGCTCAATATAAAAATAAATATTATAAAACTTACCACATTTATTTTCATATTTCCCATTTTACAATTTTACTATTTGACAATTGAATGGGGAAAATTAGGCAGAATACATTTTCTAAGAAAAATGGTTAAAAGAAAACACCAGATTACAAACCTTAAATGAATATTTATAGAAAGCATGTTACATATACCATATATTCCAAGTTCATATTTATATTCCATTTATAACAGGTAATAATAATTTAGATGTTATTAGTGCAGTCTATTTGTAATTGTTCATCTGTGTATATTTTAATACTTTGTAATGGGTCTAAATTTACATAAATATTATTTTCAAATTTTATGAATTCTATAACATGTGCCGATGAGGCCCCTTAAGGTGAGACGATTGCCAGTAAATGTTTTCATGACTATATATGGTTATGCAGCAAATCTCGAGTTTATTTGCAGTCAGTGACTAATAACAAAGGAATGTTGTTGACGAAAAACAGTCCGTGGCAAGTTAAAAAGGTGATACTAAGGTCAGCGAAACTTTTCAATACTGAGGACGAGATGTATGGCGGGGAGCGGAGTGAACCAGTTTAGAGACAACACAAACGGAAATTTTTAACACTGAAAGTCAGTCGACCACCATCTTTTGCGCTGTGCAGCAGCAACCGCATAAACAGCATAAGACGTAAATCAAACAATGTGAAATTCTAACTAGTATTGGCACGTAAAAAATAAATCATGTAAAAAATCAGTGATCAGTAAAAATTTGGAGTGACAGTTTCGGCCGTAAAAACGTAAAAGTGAAAACAACAAATCAGTGCACGCCACAAGGAGACGTCCCATGTGATGAAACCCTACGCACCATTAAAGGAAAGTAAATATAATTAAATACTGGCATTTTTAAATTGAGCTCAATAAAAAGAAATGTAGAAGTGTGAAAGTATGTGTTTGAAAGATTGAGTGAATGAAAAAATATAGGCCTAACAAGAAGTGTTGAGTTTGCATAATTCTTGATATACGGATTCGTATTTTGATGTAATAGTTGTAGGAAATCAGTTTTACGCCTTAAGGCGGAATAAGTGTGTTCATGATCTTTTTTATGTTCTCAAAAGAAAATAATGTTATATTTTATTTGATATACGCATTTTGTTATTTGTATTTGCCCATTGTTCTCTGCCAAAGTACACTAAACGAATTCCTGATTAAAACCTTACAGATAAAAACAATATTAAATTAATAATCAATTACTGAATAATACTTCAACTGGCGCCTGAATAACAGGGATATTGTAGATTAACGTTGATTTACATTAAAGTTGATTTACAATTTAATCGAAATGGCAGAGAGGAATACAAATGCAAATGCATAAATAACTTGACGTAAATATGGGGTTATTGTGAATTAATGTGTGTAACTAGTGTATTAGGAGAGTTGTAGTTGTTAAAGGGTATAATATAAAAAATGTTTGTTTAAAATGGCTGAGGTAAGAGAAACCGAAAAAAAGGGGTGTTCAAGGGACGGTGTGATGAATCTTCTGAAAACATTGTATGATACAATGTCTAGACGTTTTGATGAACAAAACGCAATAGTAGAGGACATGATTAATAAAAATGAAATGAAGTCAGAGAATAAAAAAATGATGCGTGAGATAAATGCAAGTAGCGTAGAGTTAAAGTCAGATAACTTGAACACAAGCTTGAATGAATTTAAAACTGAAATCAAGTCAGCGATAAATGCACGTAACATTGCAATCAAGTCAGCGATGAGGGAAATAAATAATAGATTTGACAAACGAAACGAGAAGTTAGGAGACATGAATAACGAATTGGTGAATATAAGAAGCGAAATAAAAATGAGTAATCTAAGTATGAATAACCAATTTAAAAGTGTAAGTGAGAGTTTTAATGGAGTGAGTGAGAAGTTTGTTGAAATAAATAATAAGCTAGAGAATTTAGAAGTTGAATTAAACCAGATAAGTGGGTGTAGTGGTGTCAAAAATGACGACATGGGTGAGTGTGACGAAAATGAAAATAACAAAGTAACAGACGACCATGGTGTCAATACAGTTGAGAATTATGGTGGTAAAATAACGAAAAATTATGAATAAATAATTAATGAGGTAAGTGTTAGTTGTAAAAATGAATTAACAAGTAGTAGCGGTAAGATATTTGAAAACGAGATATATAAAAGTGATACAGTGAAAATAAATAGTGATGATGATAATATCAAAACAGTGAGAGAATAGTGAGAGTGGGGGGTAGTGAGAGAGTAGAAATCAGTGTTTATAAATTAGAGAGAGAATATGAAGAGAATTATTTTGTAAATATAGGACAGAGGGTAAGGTTTCCCCAGTTTATTGTGAACCAAGATGTTTACAAATGTTTTTGAAGGCGAATGTCCCTTATTGGAAAACAATGCATTTTCAAATAATTGTCCCTTAATTTTGTGTAGTTATCCTGGAAAAGTCAGGAGGCGTTTTTATGATTTAATACCCTCTGCATGGTGTGATAGAAAAAGTACGAAATGCTGTTATGATGAGAGGTATTTTAAAAGAGAATTGTATTTTGATAGGAAGGTAGAGATGTTTAAGGTTAATAGAGGTTATAACGAATTAGTAGAGAGGTTAGATATTGAGAGAGTTAATAATATTGAGTACTTACCTTGTGAAGTAATTAGTGCAGCAAATGTTGATAAGGTTGATGATATTGATTACTTACCTTGTGACGAAACTGGTGCAGCAGCAGATAATAATGATGAAATTATAATTGACCTAATTGTGACAAATCATACTCAGGGTGACTTGACTATACTCGATGGTGACAAATTATATGATGTAATAATATGGAATAATCCTGTTAATTATTAGAGTACTGTAGAAAAGTATGAGAGTTTAAATAGTCGTTATATTGATAGAGATAATATAATGTATTTGATAAAAAATGAATTGTGTAGACGTAAGACCAGGTTATTATTCGATGATGGGGGGTAAACAATTAATGTTTATGAACATTTAATTATGTGAATAGTGGTTTTGAATTGGACTGTTTTATGAAATGATTTGTGGTAAACGATAACAGATAATAACGTAGATTGTATATACTTTTGTGTTGATATTAAATGTAATGATGTAGCAAGGTGAAGTATACCGTACTCAACTTTGTGAATTTTGTTAAAGCAATGAAATGTGTTTGGTAAAGTAGTTGAATTAATTTGAAAGGAGATAATAAATGAAATGTTGTATAAGATGAACGTTGCTAACAAATTAAAGAATTTTTGGAGAATTTAATGATATAGTAAATGATAAATAATTGATGGTTGATTAGTAAAAAGTTCAATTGAAATTAAAGTGTAATGTTTATAATTTTATATGTAAATTTAAAGATGAATTGTTTATTTTGAGGTAATAATCGCAATGTTTAATAAATAAAATGTTATGTAAAATGAATGTTGACAATAAATTTGAATTTTTGGAGAATCTAATGGTATAAGAAGTGGTAAATAATTAAAGGTTGAGTATTAACCGGGTCAATTGAAATTAAAGTTGTGGAATGTTGGGAAAGTTTATTTAGATGCAACTGAGATGTTTATTTTAATGTAATGAGGTTTATGTTCATTGTGAGTGTTTAATATGTTTTATAATGTATTATGTATTGGAGGCAACTGGGCGCTACAGTCCAGGGGGGGGGGGTAATAGTGTGTGTGGAAGGAAGAAGTTAAAATAAATTCATAATTTAATAAATTATGTGATGACGGAGAAGGTGGTTACTAGGTTGTTAGTAACGAAATATTAAATATTAAAATGAGTTACATCAATAATGTAGAGTATGTAATTGATTTTCTGATGTAAATGAATGATGTTGTATTGACAATGTAACTTTTCAAGGAGTATTTCATTTTGATGTATTAAGGAGTAATATGAAGATGCTTAACGATTGTTAAGTAAGTAATTTGTTCTAACGTAGTTGATTTAATGTGTTTTACTCTATATAAGGAGTTTGTTAATTTTGAAAGGTGAATGGAATATTTATAATGGAAGGTATTTGTACGTTGTAATGGAAATGTTTATTTAAATTTTGATGGGAATCAGAGCGATCATTTTGAATTTTGGGGTAAGAGTTAACAAGAGAAGGTTATACAGAATGTTGGTATGGAATTCTTATAATGTATTATACTTAGACTAAGTATTCATCCATGTGTAGGATCTATAAAAAAACTAAACGCAAACCAACACAGCTAAGGGGAACCAAATCAGTTAGGGATATGTTATTATACCAGGCCACTATTTGATATTTTTTGATTTCATGTTTCAGTGTCAGGTGATCCTGTGGCGGCAGTCCTGTGCTGGCCTGTGCGCCAGAGCAGGAGCGTCAAGTGCGTGTCTGGCCTTGTGATGTTGGGATCTCGAAAGAGAAGTCCAGTAAGGTCATTCAGGTGCGGTCACAGTCACTGGACCAGGGGTAAGGTAACCACAATTTTGAATAAAACGTAGAGGGGGTTGTGGCGACATATCTTGGCTGATCCCTTTAGAAAGAATGAGTGTGTCAATGAGAGCTTTTATGCTTCGGCATAAAACCTCTCATTGGGGGGGGGGGGTATTGTATGGGTATAAATTTACATAAATATTATTTTCAAATTTTATGAATTCTATAACATGTGCTGATGAGGCCCCTTAAGGTGAGACGATTGCCAGTAAATGTTTTCATGACTATCGTAATGAAACAAAATGTTGTAAAAAGAATTATAAATATAATAATGAAACCCTGTCCAGAGAGGGAACACGAAATCATAATCAATAGCTAATTAAAATAAAATATCAAGTTTTGAAAAATCAGTAAGGAACCAAATATGACTAAACAACATCAACCTTTAACTTATTTAATATCATCAAGACCCAGCCAGTATTTACCCAGTAGAATAGGGCAGTAAACAAACTAAATTTAAATAAAGAAACCTAATAGGCCTAAATAACTTACCATGAATAAACAAACCCGATAAAGAGTACAAATTAAAAAATAAAATTGTATCAACTAAAATAAATTGTGTTAATTGTATTAACTTTATTATAAACATGGTGTTAAACAAAATTGTGTACATACAAAGTGAGAATAAGGGGCACAACCCCTTACAGTGATAAAGGTGGTAATAAACACTGAAAAGTGGCAAAATAATAGTGACACAAACAGTTATTGTAATTAGTTACACAAACAAACTGTTAAAAATAACAGTGTACTATTTATTTTGTATAAAAAGTGTTTTGTTGTTATTAACAGAAAGTAAAAATGATTTATCATACAGACAATAGTTTTCAACACTATGAATAAATTAAAATTGTCAAACCAAGTATTATTATTAAGAGTTTTGTGATATATTATAAGAGTTCATGTTATTAGTTAGTTAATTTAAATATATGTATCTCATGGAGTCAAGGTATAGCTTACCATCAACCATTATAAATTGTTTCATCATATATCAGAAAAATTCACTAAGTACTAAGGTTTTACAGGTATAAACCAAGGCATGTTTAGTACCAAATTGTTTGTAATTGTATAATTAATAATCATATAACCATTGTATGAATCATTAGGATATAATGATAAAATTATATGATAAAAGTAATTTGTAAAATTTAAAGTAGTTAAGGGGTATTGGTCATATAACACTTAAACTGTACATAAGTGGCCAATCAGAATTTAAGAAGTTTTGGTCAGTTCGGTGACTAAAAAAGAATAAATGACACTTTATTGTTAATTGTGATTGAGAACAGTTTAAGAGTGCTCGCTGAGATATTATTAAAAGAAAATCTAAACTCAGAAACCGTTTTGTGGAAGAAAATTTTATGACCACCACTGAAGATAAAAAATTTCTTAACTTCAATCATATCACTAACCCGGAACAAACACCATAAAGAAAATATCAAGCAAAAACAAGGAGACGTACAGCGAACATCGCCTAGAAGTGTAATGTATAATCCGACTTTATAACTGACAATATTATTAATCCAAAACGAACAACCACTAGACAACACTATAATTCACACTACCACTAATCACTAGTGAACATTTTAATAAGTGAAAACATTATATATATAAGAATCAGTGGTTACAAGGAACACATTTATTTAAACATTAGTAAAACTTCAGTTATTATCTGGAACGGACGAAGGCAGCCATGATGATGACGTCACTCTAACCAGCATGCTCTGTACGAGGCATACTCAATATCATCAGACATTGTATGTTTTTTCTTAATAATTTTTGTAACTCTCTTTTTAGATTATAAGTACTAGAAATATTTGTAATGTACTCTATATTGTTGTTTATTATGTAATGGAACTTTTCGTAGCAGCCACAAGAATTCCCACAAAATATGTTTAACCTGTTTTTATTATTCACTCCAGAGATAACTATCTATTGTTACTAACGTGTGTATCGAATGAAAATTTCCATCAATTTGAATTACAATTGCAAAGATTAAACGATAATGTTAATAAATCATATTCATGCGTTATTATTTCATGAAAATAAGATATAATCAACATTTATTTTATAATTACAAAGACCAAGAAGACGTCGAGGAGTCGTTGGAATCACATAAACAACAAAACCAAGATTAACCTTAACGAATAGGGTTAAGCCTAATATCGAAGGTGAACATTGAGAATTGTTTGGGACGACTCGACCACTACATTTGAATTAATTTTTGAAGTTTTAACTGCTGAATTGAAATAATAATAATTCTGATTATTAAAACAAGGCAGAATAATTCATTTCATAAACCTTATATATGAAATCACATTACAAAACACGCAACATAAATAAATCACGAACAACTGATACACTATTTACTCAGTCGGTTTTCATTATTGAACAAATAAATCTTTATTACAACTTAACATTTAAAAAATTTACACGGGATACACGTTTAGTAATAAATTGGCACACCAACTAGTGAGGCTGAAATTAGGGAATATTGTAACTTTACTTACAATTTGGTATTTATTAATCAACTATATTGAAACTTCCACTTACCTTCAATCTTCGATCTGGCCGGATCGCATAGTGGGGACGAACCCAATTCGTTCGACGAACTTGACAGTACATCAAATGAAATAAGGTTTTTGAAAAAATATAATTATCAACATTTATCATTTGAAAGATACTGGTTTTTATTTTTTACGTTTATTGAGCATCTTAAACACGTGTAAAATCAAAAAATTTGTTATTCTATACTCTGGTTTTTCTTTTAAATTTTGAATGATAGACTTAAACCTAGATGATGATTAATACAAAAACATAACTACCTTACCTTCTATATAACACACACACACATAAACATGAACAGCCCAGCCTGCCTTTCTCACATATATATTCAATTTAATTATTTTTTTAAAACCCCAAACCATTTTAATCCCCACAGCCCTTACACTTTTATTAGAATGAAACCCGCCGGCAACGTGGTTTTCGCGCGCACCCATTGTTCTTTTAAATTTCTTGTTTTTTAATGTCCGAAAAAATATATGAATCTGCTCTACACCTTTGATTGACCGCGGTCACATAAATTTTTACTGTTGTTTCACTCTATTACCGGTAAAAATATGAATTTTGGTAAGGAGCCTAACTTGGCTCGGTGTCGGCCGACACGAACAGAGGAAGACTGGGGATGGCGTCTCTTGCGAGCGGTAGGAAGTTCATGACCACTGCCAACGGATTTTGTCGCCGTTCACAGTTGAGTTGTTGTAGTTTACCGACTCTATTCATGATACATAGTGGTTGTATCAGTAATGTGTGTCGACGATATGTAGGCACTGCTGGCTTGATGTCACCAAAAGGGGCGGTGCCTAATTTGCATATCCTGCAGGTCGGCTTGTTGGTCTCACCCAACGTCGTTTCTGCGCCATTTTTTACAGCGTCGGTTGGTTTTCTTTGCGTCCCAACAGCGCGCATACTTGAGTCGTTGCGTACAAGCACATGACCACACACAAGCAGAGTTCGTGGAAATAGAGGGTGGCTGCATACCTTAACTGATTACACAACGTTATATTGCGTTGCTGCCTCGTTACACTGTTCTACTTGCCACGTGTTCTGGTTTGTTGGAAAATAAAACTTTCACAATATTTTGTATAAAAATCCCGAAATGAAATAAAATGAAATACAAATACCCCAGAAATGCAATAAATACAATTTCCCAATTTTGACACGTTACAATACCCCCCCAATGAGAATTCTTCTGTCCAAAACAGAAGAAATCTCATTGATAAAACCCCTAAGAGGACCGGTGAGGAACTGGTGCTAACAACCCCCCTTTGTTCTTACTCTTCATGGGTACACGACCCCCCTGGCTCAGCGACTATGGACGCATCTGAACGAGATCACTGGACTTCTCCGTAAGAGATCCCAACACCGAAAAATCGAACAGACCCGTACCACAGCACACCTCACCTTCTAACATTCTACCCCCAAAAATCCTCAATCCCTGGCTTAGATTATGCCAGATCCTCCACCGATATGTTTCCCCTTGTATACAAGCTGGGCTGCCTTTGGCAGATACTGGGCTCACACACACTCACATTACATATTGAAAATTGAAAAATTCTTTAAAATTTCGTTAAAATTACAACCCATTGGTTGTTTTCACTTAAAATCAAATCAAAAATTTTTGTATTTATTTTGAATTATTCTCTTCATTAGGCTTTTCTGTTATTTCCGTTAATTAAAATAAATCAATTTAAACATCTCTCACAAATAAGAACATCCTTAACCTAACATGTGAATACTTAGAGTCTAACAATACAAGTCAATACAATAAATCAATAATAATAAACATGGTTAGTGCACAAACAATAAAATAATCAATGCTTAAAATATCCATTAGCTGGCAGGCTCAAAATCAAGATTCTTTTTTTTTTTCACAAAAATATTTTCCAAAAGATTTTAAAATTCAAAGAAAAAATTTAAATTTATTAAAAGGTTTACTTTACATATAGAAATTATTTAAAATTTGTTTAAATTGATTAACAAAACAAAAGTTGAATTAACCTCCTTACTAAACAATCTTAGTATGTATATGACCTCACTGTCAGCTGATCAAAACTAGGTCAAGTTCAAAAACCTTGACCCACATACGTTATGTACAAGTTCTATCTGAAAATACATTTAACATCTGTAAAATTCTCTCTTAAAACACAAAAACATAATAAAATAAAACATTTAAAATAACAAAATATTATTATAAACAATAATCAAATTGACGTTTAAATTATTCAAAATAAACTTGACAACTTTACATTTACAAATTCTATCAAACTTTTGTCACTGGTTTCAATTAAAAATTTTATATTTTTGTTATAAATCTCTTTCTTTATTTGACAATCTTATTCTCCATTACTGTGGGTGATCTAAATACTTATAACAATTTAATTTACCATTTGGTAGGCTTATACTTATAATCTCTGCCCCTTTGACTCTACTACTAACAACTTTTACTAACATGACACCCATCTCTATCAAAAACATCACTCAAAACACTCTCTAACCCCAACTTATCTTTAAACTCAAATCGCCACCTTCTCTCAACATATATATATAAACAAAAAATACTCTCTAACCCTTTGTACTTAGGATACGTGTTCCCCCCCCAAAACCTCATTTCCCTTATCTGGCCCCTGGATTCTACCTAAGGAGACCCCTTCACACTAAAATCGGTCCCATCCCGTCCCAACCTTGTTGCGGACTCCTACATTACACTACCCCCTACTACAAAATTGCCATCCCCAATAAATCTCAATCTTATTACCTTACTTCAACTACAACAAAATAACATCATTAATTATAAACATCAATATATCGCTCAAAACTCTACATATATTCTCCATAACTACTGTGTCAACATCAATACTCAAATTCTGTTACATTACCTCATAACAATGTTACATTATTTGCATCTCTACTATTTCAGCTTTATTTTCAACTTGGACTGGTCTACTTATCCCACAAAATATTTATCACCCACAAACTATCTTTGTTCTTTTTGACAATTCATTTAAAGTCTTACCACATTAAATTACTTTTCTCATTACTTTAAATAGCATCTGTAATACATTGAAACATTACATTAAATATTAATTACCTGGAACATTTACAACCAATATAACAGTGACCTTTTATTGCTGATCAGCTGATATTCTTCATAAAGTGTAAACACATCTCAAAATTGAACAAATTACATGAAATATATATATTTATCAATACTTACTTCTAACCCCATGTTTCCCCTTTTTCTGATTCTGATAATTTATGTGAACCGCCTGCCAGTTGGTTTAATTATTTACTTAGGTTCAAAAATACACACATAATGAAAACACATATTTTTATCAATGCTTATATCTAACCTACGACAATAAAATAATACATTTAAAATTATGGAATGAACACCTTATAGTGAATGTATGAGCATCTAGTTATTTAAACAGAACACCAGCATTTCATTGGATCAAAATTTGAGTTAGCAATTTTTCATGTTATAAAATTTAAATTCGTGACTCATCTGAGCCACCTCCCATCCACACACTCTATTGCAAGTTATGTAAGACTGTGGCGCCTTTTCGCTTCCACAAAGACTGTATATTTTGGAGTAATTTGACATCTCCGTGTCTTTGCTTCGGCAGTTACATTTTAACGTTATGAATATCAGCATATTCTTGTCTATAATTAAACGCCCTTAAACGGGTCTACCACCTGGCTTTGCTGCCCCCATGCGGACAGAGTGGTAGCCGCTGTTCCCTAGTTTGGTGATTCCCCTTTATTCCCCCCTGTCAATTTCAAAATTCACCTTGACAACGATAACAGCTATGGCCAGTTAAGGCAGCGCGTTACGTAATGTGCCCCAACCATAGCTGTTAAAGCTAAACCAATTCCACGGTCAGGGTTCGGTGAGGCCGTGACCGCCCGAAAAGTTGGGGAATCACAAGTAAAATACCTTTTGTAACACTAAAATTAGTAATTTATACTTAAATGACATTATTAGTTTGGATGGTGTTTTAACCTCCTATATCCCTAGCTTAACCTTCATTAACCTAAAATATTAAGTACAAAAATTACAACCTCCTACCATTGCAGTTCCACACTACACTGTTATGTCACTTCTTTGAGCACCAATCTACCCCCCAAAATTATCCCCACATCTTTCATTGATAACAAGTTTTTATTTTATTACACATCTTTTAAAACGTTCCCATGCTCACTGATACTACAACTTGACAATTATATTTGGTCACTTACTTCTAAAATTTATTTAAATTTAAAATTATAAACATCCAAGATATATATATATATATATATTTTTTTTTTTTTTTTTTAAACCTACTTATATTCTATTGGTCAGTACCCTTGGGCCTGAAACGGGGGTGTTTTGTGATGAAGCATAAAAAAGTGCCAGCTCAGATCTACTTTGTGCAGTTACTTCCCCTTTTTCTCCAACTGTACTCCCTTATTGCCCTCATTTCTTCCAACCCGTCGTCTGAGCTGGAGCTTACTATGCTTCTCCGCAAAACTCTTCATTTCGGTTTGAACAAACTACTGTCAATGGCTCAACTTGAATTTTGCCATTGACACTGAAAAACTTTTTAAATTTGCACGCACTGCCTTGTATTTAAATGCAGTCTCCATTATGTACAAACAAGCATAAGGCAGTGCAGGTACGTGACAGGTACACCAAGATTGTTGCACCTAGAGTGTATTAATGACAATAATGCGTCACGTACCTTTTGGGGTCCCCCTCCCCGTTCAAATGTGTAGTTAGTTTTCTAGTTTCTACCAATTTTGGTGGAGCCGGACCATCGTTGTTTTCACCGCCCGAAGGAAGATCCGCCAACCATGGCCCGCCTCCAAGTTCCTAATTCCACGGCCAGGACTGGTAAGATCGTGACCGCCCGAAAATGGGGGAGGATCCCTTCTGAAAACATATAAAAAACAATTAAATTTTATTCATACAATTAATCATTGATAAAATCCTTATGCTGACCAATATAATTTCAAATTTGTAGCGTTGTGCGTTCCAACTATCTCCCTCGTCTCTATTCTGTAACACATATGAATTCTTCATTTTTACCTCTTATTATCTCGTACGGCCCCTCGTACAATAAGAAAAATTTCTTGATCTCCGTATCCTGAGCACTCGATAAATCATGGCGTCGTACCAATACCAGCTGTCCAACCTCGTACTGCGTCCACTTACCTTTCATATCATGTCTCTGTTTTCTCTTCTCCCCCTTCGTCAACAAACTTTCATTCGCTAGCCTAAGTTTAACATCGCGACCAATAGTGTTGGTTTCCGGTGGATACTCAATTAATTGTTCCAAAATTCTCTGCGGACGCTTTCCTCTTATAAGCTCATAAGGTGTGAACCCTGTCGACTCGTGGGTGGTGCAGTTAAGCCAATTTTCAATTTTCTGCACATAGAGTGGCCACTCGCTATGTTTGGCGTGGCAGTATGTCCGGAAAATTCTGCCCAACTCCCTCATGACTCGCTCCGCCTGATTGGACTGCGGATGATACACTGCGGTGTGCTTTGCGATTATACCTTCCCATCCGAGAGTCTGGCGCCATCTTCCGCTGATGAACTGCGGTCCATGGTCGGATAATATCACCTTCGGCTTTCCCACTTTGACCATGTAGTCGCGTGTGATCTTCTCACTCAGCACCTTACTTGTTGCTCGCTTCATGCTATATAACCTTACATATTTGGAAAAAGTATCAAGTACAACAAAAATATGCATCACTCCACCCCTGCCCTTCGGCAATGGGCCATACAAATCTACAGCTACTAAATCAAATGGTTTTTCTACTTTAATGTAATTTAGTTCTCCTTCTAACCTATAATTCACAACTTTAGATTTCTGACATAGTTCGCAAACTCTAAGTATTTTTCGGACGCGTTTTTCCATATTCTTAAATAGACAAGATTCCCTTAATAAATTCACACACTTCCGTGCCCCAAAATGCCCGTATCTAAGGTGACAGTCCCACACTATTTTCTCTACTAGCCCTTCAGGTATAACTAACCTCCAGTCCCTTTCTCTCCCCTCTACTTTTTTAAATAAACTCCCCTGAAATACTTGAATATATTGTTTATACCCAAATTCATCTACGTCTGACTCTACACTAGTAATTATCTTATTTAATTTACTATCAGCTCTTTGCATTACATTTATATCCTTCAATTCTTCCCCAAAAAGTTTATCTTCCCGGGATAGTCTATAAATCTCTATTTCTTTAATATCTCTACCCGTTCTATTTCTATCTGTGTCTACTCGTGATAGTGTGTCTGGCACCCTGTTCTCTACACCCTTAATGTATTCCCAAGAAAAATTATACTCTTGCAGAGCTAACACCCACCTGGTTATCCGGCTGTGGGTGAGTTTACAAGTATTCAGGAACGACAGCGCTTTATGGTCCGTCCTGATGATGGTTTTATTACCCAGCAGATACGTACGGAATATCTTCACATCAAAAACTATACTGAGGAGCTCCTTCTCGGTGGTAGTATAGTTGCGCTCTGCGGCTAGCAACGTCCGGCTGGCGAAGGCAATGGTTTTGTGTTCTTTCGCCTCGTCCTCTTGGTACAGTTCCGCTCCAAGTACTATATTGCTGGCGTCTGTCTGTAAGTAAAAATTATCATTAAAATTCGGATGGTTCATTAAAATTATATCAGCGAACTTATTTTTGATTTCGTTGAACGCTGCTCTTTCGTTATCTCCCCACCTCCATTGTTTGGTCTTTTGCAGCACTGCGCTGAGTCGGGCCGTTGTCTGGGCGTAGTTCCGCTGGAATTTCCTGTAAAAATTACAGAGACCAAGAAAACTTTGTAACTGTTTTATATTCTTAGGCTCCGGAAACGTCAGGATGGATTCTACTTTATCCGGATTGGCACGTATCCCTGTAGGTGTTATGATGAAACCCAAAAAATGTATCTCAGTTTGCAAAAATTTTGATTTGTCCCAATTCACCGTCAAACCTCCCTGGTATACCGGTAATTTCTCCAATACATATTCTAAATGTTCTACATGCTCTTCAAATGTTCTAGAAGCTATCAGAATATGATGAACGTATATGGTTAAAAAATCTAAGTTATGGGGTTGCAAAATTTCGTCAAGACACTTGATAAAACTAGCTACACTGGTGTTCAATCCAAACGGTAGTCTTTTGAATTGATAATTTTTTCCATTGAATAAGAAGGCTGTATATTTTCTACTATTCGCTGCCAACGGAACTTGCCAATACCCGGCGGTTAGGTCTAAAGAGGTCATACATTTCACACCACTGAACTTTTGAAAAATTTCTTCTATAGCTTAGTTTATCACTCCCGGTCTGGAATTATAATTTGATTGATTTTGTGGGCATCTAAACACAACCTAACTCTACGATCTTTTTTAATCACTACTACTAAGGGGTTAGAATATGGTGATACGGATCGCTCAATTATATCTCCCTCTAACATTTTCTCTAATTCAATCTGAACCGCTCTTCTCTTCGCATATGGCACCGGGTAACTTCTTTGTACATAGGGTACGTGTTCCCTTACCTTTAACTCGCATTCATAGTTTCTTGCCCTCCCCGGTATATCGGCAAACACTTCTCTAAAATTCTCTACTACCCGCCACAACGATTCACGTTGAGAACTCCCTTTTACGCCACCCTCACTACAAAATTTAAGTTCTCTCTCATTCCATAAATGATCTATATTCTCCTCACATTCTATTTTACTCTCACTACATACATTCATACTAACTTCCATTTCTTGTTTATTACCCCGATTATGTATCACCCTTACCCCCGAAATTCTTACCGCATCTACCATCCTCTCAAATTAACTCGAACTGGTTCTGCCTCATTGTGCAATACTAACACCCGTTTATGAAAATCAATCACCGCCTTATGTTTAATCAGAAAATCATTTCCCAATATAACCTCAAGATTTAATCCCCGTACGACTAGAAATGTATTATCGTACCCTACCCCGTTAATTATCATATTTAAATGAACTTGTTTGGTGACTCTTTTACTCCGAACTCCCGTAATACCTACAATCGTCACCCCCGCTACTGGCAAAGATGGAATATTTTTATTTATTTCTTTTAACTCATCTAGTACGTGTTCAGAAATAACAGAGATTTCGCTACCTGTATCTATTAAAGTTTTAATCTCCTTACCTTCTATGTTGATTTTCAGCTCAGTCAGTCCATTCTCCCGTCTCCCTGCTTCAAAATCTTCCTCCTCCAATAATTCCTCAGATAAATCAGTTATAACAACGTTGTTTCGATATCTGTCATCCATTTGGACCCCAGAAACTTCCGGCGACAACGGTCGGGTCCGGTGTTCCATTGTCTCTCTTAGTTTCCCGCAGACGTGCTCGCCACTGCTGTGTTGTATCCTCTTCCCCGCTGGTTTCCTTGCTGTTCATGAGCGTTGCCTCTCGGCGCTCCTCCTTGGTCCTCTCCCCTTTGTTGGTATGCCTGGTGGTTCTGCGTGGGTTGTTGTCCCTGTCGCTGACCCGGTCTCTCTCTCCTGCATCTAAAACAAAAATTTTGTGTCGCATAATTCTCCTGTGAACATGCCGGACAAGTCCATTTTGGGCCTCGATTATTTTGTTCTTGTCTGGGGTATGCCGGTCCATTTGTAGGCCCCCTCGGTGGTCCCTGATTACCTCCATTATTTCCATTCTGCTGGTTCTGACGGCGCCTCAATTCTTGGTCCCGGATGTTCTGAAACACATCTAAAATGTTTTCTAGTTCGCTAATATTGGCTACCTCCCGCGTCATTAGTGTTATTTGTACTTCTCTTGGCAAATGCTTACTTATATGCCTCACGAAGGATCTAAATGGCAATGGCGGTTCTAAGTATTTCGCCTCATTAAATATTCTCATCACATACCCTGTTATATTATTATTGGGGCCCCCAAAATTCCCGGTTCCCATAATTCTGCTTCGTAATACTTCTTGGTCTTCTTCAGACCAGTATTTATTTCTGAATGCGGACTCAAAACTTTCAAAACACCCCCATTCCATTTTGTGTACCTTGGCCCATATCTCCGAACTACCCTTGAAGCATTTTAAAATTTTTAATAATTGAACTTCCCAGTTATTAGTACTAAACTTATTGAACTCTCTCATTCTATTTATGAACTGCATAGGATGTACTCTTTTGTTGTCACAACTGAATGTCTCTAACTCAACTTCACTGCTTACGTCACGAGTCATAATTACTCGTTCGGTAACAGTGTTTACTTGTTGGCTGATGGCCATGCTCAATTCATTTTTAACATTCATTAACTTAAGGTTACTATCAGATTCAAGGTCACTTATTGTATCGTGTATGGTCTTAAATTCAATCTTACAATTATTTTCTATTTCACTTATTTTACTATTATTATTTTCAATCTGACTCATAGCATAACCAACCTTACATTCAGTATTGGTGTTACATTCACTTATTTGTTTCTCAACAATTGTATTTTAGACGCTATATTGTTCCATGATCTGTTTCTCTACTTTATTAGTTATATCATTGGTTATATCAGAAACACGGCGCTCTAATTGCTCATTTATGGACTCTGACAATTGTGATTTCATACTTTCACAACGTTCATCAATATGTTTATCTAGTACACGACTCAAATTATCAAATTGTATACTAATACTTTGCTGAAACTGAATATTCTGCTCTTTAATTTCTTTAAATATAGTATCATTTTTAATATTTTGCTGACGAAAAGTTATTTCGTTACTATCAAAACATTTATTTAATTCTTTAAATTGATTCAAAATAATACTTATTACATCCATGTCATCGCATTGTTTATTTTTATTAGTTGAAACTGGGGTCAACTGAACCCCAGAATCAACATCTGTTTCGCTTAATTGTGTTTGAGCCGCAATCGGAGTGGAATGAACTTCCACCGATATATTACCGCCAACAGCTGTTTCTGTAACAGCGCTCGGCCCACTTGTCAGCATATCACTTTCATTCAGCGACTGCAACTCAAGGTCACTTTCACTCATAACTGAATCTATTATACTGCTTTTTTCTGTGTTCTCAGACATTTTTACTTGATCTATTTTTTCTTACGTAACAACTACCACTGATTACTCTCTTTTCAAAACTGATATTACAACATACATACAATCAACCTTCTATCATAATTACGTAAGTTTACATCAATACAATTTTGCTTTCGCAACCGTACTTCATTCAATGCACTGTCAAATGTAGCCCGGTGTAATACAACCTTTTTTGTTATATTACATCCTGGCGTCACGGCAACAATTGTAACTTTACTTACAATTTGGTATTTATTAATCAACTATATTGAAACTTCCACTTACCTTCAATCTTCGATCTGGCCGGATCGCATAGTGGGGACGAACCCAATTCGTTCGACGAACTTGACAGTACATCAAATGAAATAAGGTTTTTGAAAAAATGTAATTATCAACATTTATCATTTGAAAGATACTGGTTTTTATTTTTTACGTTTATTGAGCATCTTAAACATGTGTAAAATCAAAAAATTTGTTATTCTATACTTTGGTTTTTCTTTTAAATTTTGAATGACAGACTTAAACCTAGATGATGATTAATACAAAAACATAACTACCTTACCTTCTATATAACACACACACACACATAAACATGAACAGCCCAGCCTGCCTTTCTCACATATATATTCAATTTAATTATTTTTTAAAAACCCCAAACCATTTTAATCCCCACAGCCCTTACACTTTTATTAGAATGAAACCCGCCGGCAACGTGGTTTTCGCGCGCACCCATTGTTCTTTTAAATTTCTTGTTTTTTAATGTCCGAAAAAATATATGAATCTGCTCTACACCTTTGATTGACCGCGGTCACATAAATTTTTACTGTTGTTTCACTCTATTACCGGTACAAATATGAATTTTGGTAAGGAGCCTAACTTGGCTCGGTGTCGGCCGACACGAACAGAGGAAGACTGGGGATGGCGTCTCTTGCGAGCGGTAGGAAGTTCATGACCACTGCCAACGGATTTTGTCGCCATTCACAGTTGAGTTGTTGTAGTTTACCGACTCTATTCATGATACATAGTGTTTGTATCAGTAATGTGTGTCGACGATATGTAGGCTGTAACGAGCAAAAAATTTAAAATTTTTTAAATTTTCACCTCGACGGAGTGCGTTCACACGAAGCGGTGTCAACGACTTATAGTTGACACAATAAATAAAGCGTAATGAGAAGATGTCAGAGCAGCGTCGCTAACTAGACAACAGAAAGACGTTAAGTTCGACTCGGCTGTAGAAATTGGTTGCACAAGATGACAGGGAAAGTTTAGTTCAGAATTATTGCTCACTACAGCTGTAACAATGTAGGCGAGGACGTTCACACTTGTACTGAGAAATGTGGCAGATGTTCGACCAAGTTACGTCAGTATACGATAGACGACAAAAAGAGGGAAACTACATGTTACAATGGAACGGATGCACTGCACCTTAAGAAACAATATGAAGGCAGAGATCAGACAAAAACTCAAGTCATGTTACGCAGCAGGAGTTATCGTCTAAGTGCCAGACAGAATTTACGAGTGGAAAGTTGGGGTGACTTCACCAGCCAGCAGATGTTCAAAATTATTAATAGCTACAAAAAAGGGGTATGACACAGAACAATACTTCGGGAGAACCGAAAGTACAGATAATGGCAATCTAGAGAAACACTGAGTTTACTTCAGACAATGGGTTGATAGACAAGCGTATAATAGCCGAAGTTTCTACGAAAAGGGTCAACGTTCGACAGAGCAAAATCGGGGGAAGTCTAAGAACCTATCAGAAGCCTAGAGCCACGGAGAAAACTTGTAGAGAGGACTGTTTCCATAGCAACAGAAACGAAGAACCTATCGGAAGAACGATGACGGAGGGTCTTGACATAGTGGGACAAAATATTCCAAGAAAACTCAAAACTGACCAATCATGAATAAAGAAGGCGTAAACTGCGCCAGGGACAAAATTTTGAGTAGGGACGAATTAATAAAACTATATGTCCAAGTTGGGGACGAGGCCAGTATATCTCAATTTTCCAAACAGTTTACTTTAATTGTTCGGAAGCCAGTATATCTCAATTTTTCAAGTAATACACTTTAAGTACGAAGTCAGTTTTACTCGAAGTTCTCAAGAGTATATTTAATTATTCGGAGAGATAACTCAAGTTCGGGAGTTAGTACGTCAACTCGTGATTTAGCAGACTTAGTGAAATCATTATGTCACGATAGTCAGACTTAGTAAACTTTTAATAGTGAATTTCGAAGTGCGATGTAACGGACTTAGATAAAAATTATTCAAAGCGAACAATCAGATCGTTACACGAACAAATATCACCACATATGTACTATACAAAACAATTGAACTTAATTTTATTCAGTGTTACTACACCTCATTAAAACCATAAAGAACATGAAACATTAAACCAATTAATCAATCACACGTATATTTGATAAAACAGTGATATAAGTGGAACTAGACATGTACAGTAACGTTAAAACGAACACACAACATACATCGTAAGATGAAGTATTTAATTGAACACTAAACATCAATTATTCACATAAACCTACGCCAACGCGAGTGATCGGAAGTGTGTGCAAGTGATTGTGATAACAACGGCATTCAACGAGATGTGTCTTCATGTCATCCTCATCACTGAAACTGGACATCACCAAAGACTAATGGATATTTCATAAATCAAGTAACCATTATTTTAATCATTACTATTTAGTTACTTCTACTGACCTGATTCTTTCAAAGAATTCATCCCTGAGAAATTATTAATAAACGCAATGAATATAAATCTGAATTAAAAACGTAATTAGTGAATATATTAATAACAAACTATCTGGGATTAATGAACGCATTAATAATTAGAATATGAATTGTTATCTTATTTGATTTATATATGTATGTATGTTTTCTTTGTTTCAGCATATATTAAAACAATTTAAAAACAATGAATTTGTTCTTATAAAATATGTATGTGTTACAGGTACATCGACGTATCATATGTATGAATATAATTTATTGTGAATGATAAATAAACTAGTAATTTAAGTTGATCCTATATATGCGTTTATTATTACCGCAGATAACCCAGATATTAACGTAATTTTTGAACAAAATATAAAGTAGAATTTTAAGAGTTTCTTTTGTTCAGTAAAATAAATGAATTGACAATATTAATTTATTGAATGATATCAAGTATTTTGTTTATGAATAATCAGAATAGTTATACATTATATTAAATGGCGCTTCCTACCTGGAGCATAGATAACAAAAGGTAATAGAGAAAATTTAATTATGCATATTTAGTGTAAACAATAAAAGATTACCCTTTATTATCATTGTATTAAATGGCTGCACAACAAGTGGCACGAAAGTAACATATTAATGCAAGTAATTTGCATATTATCAATTTAATATCATTGTTAATATAATATTCATTATATTAAATGGCGCCCATCCGCACGGCATGATACGTAGTAACAAAGATAGTTAAAACGTACAGCTTTGGCAAAGATCAGGCAGTAGAAGAAGTAGATAAAGTAGCGTTATAGAATTAGAAATAAGATAAGTATTAGTGTTATAAGTCAGTTTGAATGATTACGCGTAGGAAGGCAAAAATGGCGAGCAATTCCGATAGCGTAGAATTCGACGTTAATAACCAGTTAGGTACGGTAAATACGGAAGATAATACCACACCTAGCGAACCAAGTAGCGCTGTAGAGAGTCCAGAAGATAGGGCGCGAGGACAGACATCAAAACCAGAAGATGTAAGTCTACAAATGTTGATGGAGTTCATCCGTCAACAGGGCGAGAAACAAGAAGAGAATATTAGATTAATTAGCGAAAAACAAGAAGAAAGTAACAAATTAATTAGTGAGAAATTAGATAAGCAGAAGGAAGAACAAGAAGAAAATAGTAGAATAATTAGTGAAAAGCTCGACCAACATAAGGAAGAGATTAAACGTCAGACAGCGGAACAGATTACGCAGATAAGGTCCGAGATATGTGAGTACCAGCAGGCCTGGGAAGGAAAGATCAACGAACTACAGAAGAAACAAGATGATATCGTGAGAGACTTGAGAGAAGAAGCAAACAAGAAGTACGGAGAGATACAAGAAACACGAGAAAACGATCGTCAAGAATGGATGGTAGCGATACACAATACCCAAACGACTGTTAAAAAGATTAATAATAAATTCGATGCTCACGTTAAGGATGCCAATAAGAAGCATGAAGAATTCAAGGCCGAGATACATGACACCATACGGCAGAAACAACAGGAACAAGACGGAACAAACAATAACATTATACAGAAGTTGGAAGAAGTTGACGGTAGACAGCGTTCAACGGAACAGAAGTTGGACGAGACTACAAAAGAAAAGACGACGCGGATCGAAGATTTAAAAGGCCATTTGACTAAAGTAAGAGAAAACCAGGAGAGACTGCAGAGACAGTTAATGGAAGGTGAGTGTGGTATATTGAACCGAATTAATGGACCTAACCACAATGACCTTAAATATAATGGTACGGACAGATTCCCCATGGAATTCCTTAAGGAGTTGTCTTAAATACAAGAATTATACTACCCCACTGATAATATCAAGTGGATAGGTAGGCATTTAGAATTAGACGCTGGAATTTGGTGGCGGGTTATACGTAACCAAATATCAAATTTTGAATAATTCAAGGAAGCGTTCTCACAGAAATATTGGGGACAAGAACGACAAGACAGCATATGGGACCATTTGGAATATGGTAGGTTTGATTGGCGTGGACCGATTACTGCGATCCAATATATAGAACGCATATTGTTGGAGAGTAGGCAGTTAACACCTACTCTGACTGATAAACAACTGATACGCAAGATATCTCGTCACTTTGGGCGCGAGATTCAGCTCGCTGTGGTCACGAGAGGAATTGTGACAATTCCAAATTTCGAATCTTTAATCATAGAATATACGCAGATACAACCGAGAAATAATAGGGAGTCAAGCTACATGACGGCGAACGAGGGGAGGAATTCTTACAAAGAAAGTGAAAGCGGTCCGAACAAAACAAGTGGAACGCAGAAGAAAGCATGGGGTGAGAGACTGGCTGTAAATACACAACAACAACGCACTGGGGAGCGACGCGCAGTCAACACAATGGAATTCATAAATACAGCTGCCTCTACATCGAGCACTGAACCCAAAAAGGTTCGTCAACAAGAAGAAAAAAAAATCCCTTTACTCATTAACGGAGATAGCCGATAAAACGAATGACTATCAGACTAACATAATTTTACCAGAACTACGAAGCGATTTGTTATGTAATGATGACGAGGAGATTACCCAACGAGTAATAAAGTGCCCAGAAATAAATATAAAGTTTAACAATAATATTACAGTACAAGCGTTGCTTGACACTGGATCCATTATTGCGGGATTGTCCGAATCGTGGTTTAATCAAAACAAACATAACATAGCACCTTACGAAATTTTACCGATGACTAATACTTTAATAGTTAGCGCGGTTGGCAATAAATCAAAGTTAATAAGGAAGCAAATATTATGCGATATTTATATCGAAGGAATTAAGTATGAATGTGTTTTTCTCATTATACCGGATTTAATAAAACCTTGTATATTAGGAATTAATTTTCTTCAGGAAACAGGATGTCTCATTGACATGGGAAAAAGGATCATCGAGTTAAGAAGAGAGGCTGACGAAGCGGCGTGCACGGTGCCAATGATGCATATAGAAGTGGTGGACACAGAAGAAGAAGAAGAGATCATAAGGAACATCGATAAGAAAGTAGAGAGTATTGACTGCGGAGATAAAGGGACGTTGGAGAGATTAAGGGAGATTCTCGTAAGGAATAGAAGTTTATTCAGAGAGTGCCCCGGGAGGATCGAAGGGTACGTTCACGAGTTCCAAGTCACCGACCGGACACCGTACTTCCAGAGAGGATGGCCTGTCCCATTAGCATATAAAGGGAAGGTGGATGATGAGATTAGAAGAATGTTACGGTATGGGGTCATTGAGCGATGCAACAGCGCATATATCAACCCACTTGTTACTGTAATTAAGAAGGACGGTAGAGTACGATTGTGTCTGGATGCGAGGAAAGTGAATAGCGTGACGATCCCGGACTACGAGGGTGCCCCACCGATAAACGATATTTTGGCTAGATGTTGTGAAATGAAATATTTATCTACCGTAGACTTAACTAGCAGTTTCTGGCAAGTACCACTGAAGCCGGAGTGCCAGAACTTCACCGCTTTTATGTACGAAGGCAAATGTTATCGCTTCACAGTTACGCCGTTTGGACTGAGTACCAGTTCTGCTGCACTAACCAGGGGATTGGACACAGTGTTGGAAGATGAAGTTAAGGAAAACACCATTATTTATGTAGACGATTGCCTATGTTATTCAGGAGATTTAGAGACGCATTTATTACATTTAGATTTATTATTATCCAACTTAAGAAGAGCGAATTTGACCATCAATTTGGATAAGTCGCAATTCTTTAGGCAAGAAATTGCGTACCTTGGATATCGATTAACTACGCAAGGAATACAAGCAACGGACGAGAAGATTGATGCAATTATGAAGTTTCCAACACCTCGGAACCAAAAGCAATTAAAGGGTTTCTTGGGTTTAACAAATTTCTACAACCGTTTTACAGATAAATACGCCGAAACCACCAAACCATTACTTGAATTATTACGGAAAGGACATAAATTTACCTGGACACCGGAATTAAATGAATGTTTTCAACGAGTTAAAAAGTTATTCGTAGAAACAGTCATCTTGAAGTTTCCTCGAATAAACCAACGATACTATATACAGTGCGACGCCAGCAACTTTGCATATGGCGGGCAGCTATATCAACTGGACGAGGAAGGAAAAATCGGAGTTATAGCATTTACTAGCAGAACATTCAAGGGTGCAGAAAGAAATTACTACACCACGGAAAAGGAGCTCTTGAGTATCGTACGATGTCTCAAAAAATTCCGTATATACATATTAGGGCAACCTTTAACCATTATTACAGATAATAAGGCATTGACCTTTATGAACAAATGTCATTTAAATAACTCGCGAATTATACGCTGGATTTTAAGTATCCAAGAATACAAATTCGACATTGTCCATTGTAAGGGCAAGGACAATACTATTGCTGATCTTCTAAGCAGAAACCCAGAAGATGCCACATTAGAAGAAATTAGCGACAATACGTGCGAATACTTAATTAATCACCTGACGATCAAGATGGATAAAAAAGTAAGCAAGATAATTATGGATATTGGAAAGTATCAATTTAAAGATGCTAAGCTTAAGACCATTATAGATAAGATTAAGGAAAAGTGTTTAGATAAGGAAATAAGTAAATTTTATAGATACGTTAATGAGAAATTATATAGATTACGGAGGAGGGAATGGAAACTGTACATACCGAACAGTGTATCCGGAGAAGTAATTGCCGAAATACACCGGATGTATGGACACCCAGGAGCGAAGAAATGTATAAAATTGTTACAGGAGCATTTTACCATAGACGGTATGGTGAAAAAGTTGAAAAATTACGTATGGACTTGCGACACGTGTCAGAAGAGGAAGGACGCAGGTAACAAAAACCTATTTGGCGGAACGAAAGCCATTATCCCGTTAAGCAAGGGTGACCTAGTGAGCGCTGATTATTTTGGGCCACTACCCGTCTCGTCTGCCGGAGTGAGGTATTTGTTCGTCATGGTAGACAACTTCACAAAATACGTGCGACTATTTACACTTAGGAGGGCAACGACCGCAGCCACGTTAAGAAGAATACACCAATATTGTAAAGAGTTAGGATGTCCTAGAATAATTATTAGTGACAATGGAACGCAGTTTACCTCTAGGAAATGGTTAGACGGTCTAAACGAATTAAATATTCAACCAAGATTCACCGCAATAAGAAACCCATGCGCGAATCTGGCTGAAAAAATCAACAGACAACTTGGAAATTTATTCAGGATCTTTGTCTGTGACCAACACACAAAGTGGTCGCGTTATGTACCAATAATTGAAAGTTGCATTAACGAGACATACCACGAGACTATAGAAGTAACACCCTATGAGGCACAGCTCGGGAAAAAACCGACAAGAGTTTGGGAAAAATACCTAGACAAGGACATACTTCAAGTTAAAGGAGCTGACCACAACCAAATATTTGTCAAAATGAAAGAGAAGAGGGAAAAGCAAGCGAAGTTGTGTAATGAAACCAAGACCATTACAAAATTCCAAGTTGGTGAGAAGGTGTTAATAAGGACCTATCATCAATCGGACGCGATCCAGAAAAGAATTGAGAAATTCTGCGAACTGTACTGCGGACCATACAAAGTACATCGAATTCTTGGAGATGCTACATACCTGCTCGTCGATTGCAATGACGAAAGCAAAATCCGCGGGAAATTTAATATCAAACAGATGAAAAAATATCATGAGCCAGAAAATTGAAGATGAATGAAGAGGAGAAAGTTGAAGAATATATCATAACAAGTTACCTGATGGTGATGAGTCATCTGCGTTAGGGTAATTGACGCGCTTATCTCATTCAAGCTGGCTTAACCAAAAGAAATTATGTACTCTAAATGTCAAATGTAACATAAGAGTTTACTTAGTTAATTAATCACTAATAAAATGTTAGATAATAAGTGTGAATTAACGTTTTGAGTGACATTTTATGAAATATTGTAGTGAATACAAGGGACATTTTAGTTGCTATTACTTGATTCACATAGTAATAAATTATTGGGACAAAGTGAAAAAAAAAGGACACTTAAAAGTAAATCAGTGATATTATACAAAAGGATATATCGTAAATGAACTCTGTTAAAGTGAATGTATATAATTAATAGACTAGGATTGTAAATGATGTTAAAACGAAGTAAATAACTCGTTAGCAAAATGTATTACGTGTATGTATAAATTATCAAATAATATGAATATAATTAAAACTAACGTAGCGAATATGTTAATTACCAATCTAATTTTAAATAACATTTTAAGAACAAAATTATTGGTAGGACTAGTAGTACTGCATAAAATGTACATGTATAGGAGATTTCTCTAATTTCATGTAAAGCGTTACGTTAAACCAATTGATTTGTTTGATAATATATTGCGAGAATGATATTTTAGAAAGTAAAAAGATTATTCAATTAATTAAATTAATTATTACTCATTGAATTTATGATTTGTTTTGTAATTAGAGAGATAAGGTATTTATATGTAATCGATATGTAAATACGATAATGTTAAATGCGTTCAGCCATCCCAAATAGCTAGCAATAAATTCAGAGATACAATTAAAACTAAAAGGGGGTACACCAATTGTAATATAAGTTTTTAAAAGTAGGTTATCATGTAATATCCCTCCCTGAGGAAGATGAACATGGTGAGGCGACGTACAGGGCGCAGAATTTGGATTTGAGTTGTTCCCTGAGGTCATATCATCAAATCAAAATGAGGACACTGTAACGAGCAAAAAATTTAAAATTTTTTAAATTTTCACCTCGACGGAGTGCGTTCACACGAAGCGGTATCAACGACTCATAGTTGACGCAATAAATAAAGCGTAATGAGAAGATGTCAGAGCAGCGTCGCTAACTAGACAATAGAAAGACGTTAAGTTCGACTCGGCTATAGAAATTGGTTGCACAAGATGACAGGGAAAGTTTAGTTCAGAATTATTGCTCACTACAGCTGTAACAATGTAGGCGAGGACATTCACACTTGTACTGAGAAATGTGGCAGATGTTCGACCAAGTTACGTCAGTATACGATAGACGACAAAAAGAGGGAAACTACATGTTACAATGGAACGGATGCACTGCACCTTAAGAAACAATATGAAGGCAGAGATCAGACAAAAACTCAAGTCATGTTACGCAGCAGGAGTTATCGTCTAAGTGCCAGACAGAATTTACGAGTGGAAAGTTGGGGTGACTTCACCAGCCAGCAGATGTTCAAAATTATTAATAGCTACAAAAAAGGGGTATGACACAGAACAATACTTCGGGAGAACCGAAAGTACAGATAATGGCAATCTAGAGAAACACTGAGTTTACTTCAGACAATGGGTTGATAGACAAGCGTATAATAGCCGAAGTTTCTACGAAAAGGGTCAACGTTCGACAGAGCAAAATCGGGGGAAGTCTAAGAACCTATCAGAAGCCTAGAGCCACGGAGAAAACTTGTAGAGAGGACTGTTTCCATAGCAACAGAAACGAAGAACCTATCGGAAGAACGATGACGGAGGGTCTTGACATAGTGGGACAAAATATTCCAAGAAAACTCAAAACTGACCAATCACGAATAAAGAAGGCGTAAACTGCGCCAGGGACAAAATTTTGAGTAGGGACGAATTAATAAAACTATGTCCAAGTCGGGGACGAGGCCAGTATATCTCAATTTTCCAAACAGTTTACTTTAATTGTTCGGAAGCCAGTATATCTCAATTTTTCAAGTAATACACTTTAAGTACGAAGTCAGTTTTACTCTAAGTTCTCAAGAGTATATTTAATTATTCGGAGAGATAACTCAAGTTCGGGAGTTAGTACGTCAACTCGTGATTTAGCAGACTTAGTGAAATCATTATGTCATGATAGTCAGACTTAGTAAACTTGTAATAGTGAATTTCGAAGTGCGATGTAACGGACTTAGATAAAAATTATTCAAAGCGAACAATCAGATCGTTACACGAACAAATATCACCACATATGTACTATACAAAACAATTGAACTTAATTTTATTCAGTGTTACTACACCTCATTAAAACCATAAAGAACATGAAACATTAAACCAATTAATCAATCACACGTATATTTGATAAAACAGTGATATAAGTGGAACTAGACATGTACAGTAACGTTAAAACGAACACACAACATACATCGTAAGATGAAGTATTTAATTGAACACTAAACATCAATTATTCACATAAACCTACGCCAACGCGAGTGATCGGAAGTGTGTGCAAGTGATTGTGATAACAACGGCATTCAACGAGATGTGTCTTCATGTCATCCTCATCACTGAAACTGGACATCACCAAAGACTAATGGATATTTCATAAATCAAGTAACCATTATTTTAATCATTACTATTTAGTTACTTCTACTGACCTGATTCTTTCAAAGAATTCATCCCTGAGAAATTATTAATAAACGCAATGAATATAAATCTGAATTAAAAACGTAATTAGTGAATATATTAATAACAAACTATCTGGGATTAATGAACGCATTAATAATTAGAATATGAATTGTTATCTTATTTGATTTATATATGTATGTATGTTTTCTTTGTTTCAGCATATTTTAAAAACAATGAATTTGTTCTTATAAAATATGTATGTGTTACAGGTACATCGACGTATCATATGTATGAATATAATTTATTGTGAATGATAAATAAACTAGTAATTTAAGTTGATCCTATATATGCGTTTATTATTACCACAGATAACCCAGATATTAACGTAATTTTTGAACAAAATATAAAGTAGAATTTTAAGAGTTTCTTTTGTTCAGTAAAATAAATGAATTGACAATATTAATTTATTGAATGATATCAAGTATTTTGTTTATGAATAATCAGAATAGTTATACATTATATTAAATGGCGCTTCCTACCTGGAGCATAGATAACAAAAGGTAATAGAGAAAATTTAATTATGCATATTTAGTGTAAACAATAAAAGATTACCCTTTATTATAATTTTATTAAATGGCTGCACAACAAGTGGCACGAAAGTAACATATTAATGCAAGTAATTTGCATATTATCAATTTAATATCATTGTTAATATAATATTCATTATAAGGCACTGCTGGCTTGATGTCACCAAAAGGGGCGGTGCCTAATTTGCATATCCTGCAGGTCGGCTTGTTGGTCTCACCCAACGTCGTTTCTGCGCCATTTTTTACAGCGTCGGTTGGTTTTCTTTGCGTCCCAACAGCGCGCATACTTGAGTCGTTGCGTACAAGCACATGACCACACACAAGCAGAGTTCGTGGAAATAGAGGGTGGCTGCATACCTTAACTGATTACACAACGTTATATTGTGTTGCTGCCTCGTTACACTGTTCTACTTGCCACGTGTTCTGGTTTGTTGGAAAATAAAACTTTCACAATATTTTGTATAAAAATCCCGAAATGAAATAAAATGAAATACAAATACCCCAGAAATGCAATAAATACAATTACCCAATTTTGACACGTTACAATATTAGGTAAAGAAATTAAAACAAGCAAATTAATTTCCTAATTTTTAGCTGGCGACTGCTATAGGTTCCAAGAAATAATAAAGATGCGAAAGAGGGCAACATCATTGAAACGGACGAAGGAGGCAGAGAAAGAAGTCAGGATGGAAGAGAAAGAAGTAACATCGGTGGAGGATGTGGAGACAGTAGCAAGAAAGGAAGATAGAGGAGACCCGAATCTTATAAAATTAATGGAGTTAATGAATAGTATGAGTGAAAAAATAGACAGAAATAAGGAAGAAACGAATGACAATTTTAGGAAGCAGAAGGAAGAAATGAAGGAAGATTTGAAGAGTATCAAGGAAGATCACAGACATATGAATGAGAAAATTGATAGCATCAAGGAAGATAACAGACAAACGAATGAGAAAATTGATAGCATCAAGGAAGATAACAGACAAACAAATGAGAAAATAGACGGTATGAAGGAAGAGATTAATGAGAACTCAAGGGTACAAAATGAGAAAATGAGTGAAAATTTAATAAAACAGATGGAGGAGAGATTTGACCAAAACAGAGAAGAAACTAATGAAAATTTTAGGAAACAAAACGAGCATAATAATGAGAATTTAAGACAAATCCAGAAGGAGAATAAACGGATAAATGAAAAAGTTGATAGTATTAAGGGAAGTACTAATGAAACCTTAAGGGAAACTATAAGTGAAAATAATAACCAAATGATGGAAGAGTTCAGACAAATCAATGACGAGAATTTAAGAAGAATTAATGGTAGGATTGAACAGGTAAATGATACAATTAACCAGAAGATGGACAAAATCGATGAGGAAAGGAAGCAAGAAATAGCTAACACTAATGAGAGATTGAGAAAAGCTAACGAAACCATTACACAAAATAAAGTAATGGTAAATGCCAGAATAGACCAGGTCCAAGAAGATAATCATATTCAAATAGAAGGAATACAGAAGGAACAAGAAAACTTGGTAAATTTATAGAAACAAACTGGAGAAAGGTGTGACAATATTAACACTACAGTGAACAATTTAACTGGTCAAGTACCATTTTTAAGTCAACCATTAATAAAGTCAACAACATAGTTGTTTCCTATAAGACCAGTAATAACATCTTAAATAATCTCCGCAGCCATGAACATACCAGTCTTGAAAATAAAACAGGAGTTTATAAGCTAGTCTGCAATGACTGTGAGGCTTTTTGAAAAGATTTTCTGAGCATAGACCCCCTACACGAGTTTACAACTTTGACAACATCAAGTCAAATTTTGCCAGGCACCTTATAGACAGTAATCACAGTTACACGGATTTTAGCTCGAATCTAATACCCCTTCATTTCTGCAATAAAGGGCGTTATTTGAACGCCCTTGAAGAATATGAGATTTATAAAGCATATAACGACGCCAGTACCAAGCCACACGTGTTGAACGACCAATTACAATATAAATCAAATGTACTGTACGATACCGCTATGCGATATGGTCGAGATAAAACTTAGTTTTCGTCAGTACGGCACGTGTTGTCTTGCAAGGCACACCTAACATTGACGTGCTCATTTTTAAAACAAGTTCTGTACATAGTTTAATGCCGTATTGTGTTTTAGTATTTTGACACATGTCATCATTGATGACATACATTAGTTTTTATAAAGTTCTGATGATGAGGCAAGTGCCTCAAAACATGTAAACAACGAAATAACAACATCACAGAAAGGCCATAGACGGTGAGTAACAGTATATTTGGTCAAGTACGCCAAAATCAAGAAGAAATTGAATTAATTAGAACCAGACCAAATAATATCACTCATATTTCCACAAATGAAAACAGAGAAGGGATTAATTTCAAAAATTATCGTAGTAACCCCATGGAATTCCTGGCCAGAATCGAGGAACATTTTAACAAACATGAATAACTATCTGGAGCTCGATTAGAGAGATGTTAGATGAGCATTTTAGGGAGATTACGGACAACTGGTGGACAGCAACCAGAAATGAGATAATGGACTACGCTCAATTTAAAAAATTATTTAAAGAAAAATATTGGTCCGAAGCTATACAAAATATTATCAGGGACAACATTTGTCAGGGAAGATATGATGTAAATAGAGGTACATCTCCAACTACTTACTTCTGGGGAAAGGTGTGTTTGGCTAGACACCTGGAGCCAAGAATACCTGAAGAATCCCTAGTAACTAAAATGGCATACCATTATGATGCAGGAATTGCCAGAGCACGCCTGGGAAGTCAAATTAAAATGGTCCACGCAATGGCTGACTTGTTAGAAAATTATGAGCACGAGGGTTACTACAAAAGAAGCAGACAACAAACTGATCAGTGCGGTTCAAGAAATAATAACCATGGAATGAATAATAATCACAATAATAATATGAATAACCGGAATAATTATAACTTTAATGGCAACGATCGTATTTACAACCAAAACGTTACCCCTAATAATAACCAGCAAGCAAACTTCAATCGCAATCCAATCAATAATAATAGTAACAACAGGCCCAATCAAAATTACAATCCTGGTAATAGAATTAACAATAATTATAATAATTACCGAACCAACCAAAATTATAATAATTTTAGAAATAATCCAGGAGTTAATGCCAATCATAACAACCAGGGTAATTATAATAATAATCATCCGTACCGACCCCGAATCAATTATATTAGTGCAGAAGAAGGGGATTACTGGAGATACCAACAACCTCGGAGGAACAATTTTAACAACAGCTATGATCGAAGAGGAAATCCCAGAGGGATGAATCACAATGACAACCGAGTAAGAAGTCGAAGCCAGGAGGACTTCCGTGAACCGAGGGGGAGTGAACAATTAGACAACCGAGAAGGTGACCAACCAGGAACCGGCACACCATTCCAGGCAAATCAACAGTCATGCCCAGAAAATAATCATGATGGCATTAATATAAATGGGGGGAGGCAGTGATAAACCCTCGCGACCCCTACTGCTCCTATCTACTGGGTACAAAAACAACCAAAGTTTAAGGACTGATAGTCAAAACCTTACTATTATTTACAACTATTATTTGAAGAATTTTCGAGAAGAACTGTTGGAGGAAACGGTGACAAGTAGAACCAACCAGCATAATGAAATCTTATACATAATGCTAAAATTGAAGGAATTCCCACACGAGTAATGATAGATACTGGTGCAAATGGGTCACTTATTAACGACGCTGAACTGGTGAGAATACAGAAACAAAGTAAAAATATAATACCTACCTTACCTGTCAATAGTGTTATTTTAATAGGTGCCACTGGGCGTCAAAATAAAACAGTGTGAAAGCAAGTGTCATTGGAACTAGAAAGCAAGGGTGTTACAGTTAATATTATATGTCTGGTCGCAATCGGCCTACCATTCGAAATATTAATCGGATGCGATATGCTGAGGAAATATTCAGCCATTATTGACCTGAGCAAGGAGAAAGTGTCCTTGAGCTCAGAAGGTGCTGTGTGGACGGCAGAGTTAATAGGAAGCGATGATGCCCCTCTGAACCGTACCCACCACCACGTTAGGGAATTAAATTTTTTAAAGAATGACACCCAATGCAGAAAAATAATCTATAATATGACAAATGAAGACCTGTGGAACAGTAAATTACAGGAGATAAGAGAGTTTAGACACCAAGGCACAGATAATTTGACAGCAAAACAAGTAGAAGATCTCATTATGATATATAAGAAGTATAAACATGTATTTTCAGAAGAACCAGGAAAAGTAAAAAACTATCAGTGTAGAATACAATTTAAAGAACCAGCAGAATTTCACAGAAAATCCTATCCTATACCATATTCATTGAAGGAGGCGGTTAGGGCTGAAATTCATAAAATGTTAAATGATATAATTGAGCATAGGCAATCACCATATACTAGCCCAATAGTAGCGATTCAGAAGAAGAGCGGACAGGTTCGACTTTGCTTGGATGCCCGCGAAATAAATAAACAGATAATAAATGATCGCACGTCACCTGGAGAAATAGAAATTCTAAAAAAATTTCATGGTACAAGATTCATCAGTACCTGGGACACAGTTTGTGGTTACTGGCAGGTGGAGTTGCACCCGACGAGTCGACAATACATGGCTTTTATTTTTGAGGGTAGAAACTACCAGTTTAAGAGATTGCCCTTTTGGATTAGTCAACTCTGTAGCAATTTTTGTACGATGTATGGACCAGGTATTGGGTCAGGAAGCGCTCCAATTCACCACAGTTTATGTAGACGATCTGTTGATTACCTCATCCAACTGGGAGGAACATTGTCACAGGGTGGAATATGTATTGAGTAAGTTAGCAGAGAACAACATAACACTAAAACTCGAAAAATCTAAATTAATAGCGAAGGAGGTTCAATTCTTAGGTTTCAATTTGACTGAACAATGTATTTCCCCATTACAAGAAAAGGTTACTGCAATCCAGAAATTCTCACAACCAAAGAATAAGAGGCAACTCCAATCCTTCTTAGGACTGTGTAATTATTACCAGAAGTTCCAACGCAATTATTCCACATTAACATCTAAATTTCAGGAACAGCTGGCTTCCAAAAACAAATGGATATGGGGACATGAACAAGATGCTATACTACAACAAATAAAGGATAAATTCTTAGAGACAGCAATCCTTCATCATCCAAATTTTGATCACCCATTCTTTTTAAACTGTGACGCAAGTGATGTCAGTCTTGGGACGGTATTGTACCAAGAAGACAAAGAAGGAAACCATTTAGTCATCAGTTTCGCCAGTCGTGTGTTAAACCACTGTGAGAGAAGATATAATGTTACTGAAAAGGAACTATTAAGCATAGTCTTTGCTTGTAGTAAATTCCGAACGTACATCTTAGGATATCCTGTAACCGTTAGAACAGATCATAAGTCCATCTCATTTTTGAGAAGTTGTAAGCTGAGTCATAGAAGGCTTACAAGGTGGATACTCGCCTTGCAGGAGTATAATATCAAATGAGAATATCTTCCAGGGAGTCAGAACGTGATAGCAGACGTGTTATCATGAATAAACCTGGACACCCAGACATTTGAGGGTGAGAAGGAAAAGATTATCAAGGTGTACAACATTCTCAAAAGTAGATCTGATTTGGAGGCATTATTACAAAATATCAGAGCCAACCAATTATTAGACCCAAAATTAATAAAAATCAAGGAACGTTTGGAAAACCAAAATACTCCAATAAACCAATTCTATTGTGAACAGGATGGTATCTTATTCATAAAAAATACATTGAACCAAGAAGACTGGAAGGTAATCATTCCCAGTATCATGGAGAAAGAACTAGTGTTGGAATATCACATAAGATACGGACATATGGGTGCAGTAAAAGTAGTGAAAGCATTGGAGGAGAATTGTTACATTAAGAACATACACAGGAAGGTACAAAATTATATAAAACCCTGTCAGATTTGCCAATTAGTCAAAATTAATAATGAACGAAAGGAAGGTATAATGATACCTATATCATCAGAACAAAAACTGGAAAAATTATTCATTGACATATGCGGACCATTTCCTCGGAGTGAAGGTAGAAGCCGATACAAATACATTATAATCATTATGGACCACTTCACCAAATTGTATCCAATCAGTCAAGCAACTACGCAGAAAATTCTTGAAGTAGTAACTACTCAATACATCCCAGAAATAGGAACACCCATCTCAATAGTTACAGACCATGGTACACAATTTCGAGGCAGAAAATGGAAGAACACATTGTTAGAACTGAACTTCAAAAGTTACAAGACCTCCGTATACCACCCCAGTAGCAATCCATCAGAAAGAATACTGAGAGAAGTTGGTAGAATCTTAAGAACCTATTCTCGTCACCAACAAAGGAAGTGGCCCAATTACTTATCAGCCACAGAAGATTTTTTAAACTTGGCTTATCATCCATCCATAAATTGCACTCCATACACTGCCATGTATGAAAAACAACCACCCAGAGAGATCCAAGAATTAATTAAGTTTCCTAAGTCTCCACAGTACCAATTTAATAAGTTAAAATTTTATAATCAGGTGATAGAAAATCTGGAAAAACGTAGAAACAAATACCAGAAAATCAAGGGTAAAATAATTAAATATGAAGTAGGAGAGAAGGTGTTGTTAAAGAACAGGGAATTGCCTAGCACTCTAGAAGGGATATCAAAGAAGTTATTGTTACTCTACGTAGGACCCTACACAATAACAAAAAACCACAACAACAACACGTACGAATTAACCGACCCCATTTCAAAGAAGATCAAGGGCAATTATAATCAACAATCCATGAAGAAATATCACGAGGAAGAAAAAGAAAATGTAACATAAGTAATTATGTCCTCACACCTAATGAAGTGTTCAGAAATAATTACTTCTGAAGGGGGGGCAATTTGTAACGAAAAAAAAATGTTGTAAAAAGAATTATAAATATAATAATGAAACCCTATCCAGAGAGGGAACACGAAATCATAATCAATAGCTAATTAAAATAAAATATCAAGTTTTGAAAAATCAGTAAGGAACCAAATATGACTAAACAACATCAACCTTTGACTTATTTAATATCATCAAGACCCAGCCAGTATTTACCCAGTAGAATAGGGCAGTAAACAAACTAAATTTAAATAAAGAAACCTAATAGGCCTAAATAACTTACCATGAATAAACAAACCCAATACAGAGTACAAATTAAAAATATAAAATTGTATCAACTAAAATAAATTGTGTTAATTGTATTAACTTTATTATAAAAATGGTGTTAAACAAAATTGTGTACATAAAAAGAGAGAATAAGGGGCACAACCCCTTACAGTGATAAAGGTGGTAATAAACACTGAAAAGTGGCGTAATAATAGTGACACAAACTACAGTTAAACAGTGTACTATTTATTTTTTATAAAAAGTGTTTTGTTGTTATTAACAGAAAGTAAAAATGATTTATCATACAGACAATAGTTCAACAGTATGAATAAATTAAAATTGTCAAACCAAATATTATTATTAAGAGTTTTGTGATATATTATAAGAGTTCATGTTATTAGTTAGTTAATTTAAATATATGTATCTCATGGAGTCAAGGTATAACTTACCATCAACCATTGTACTGTTTGATATCTATTGATATAATAAATATATAAATACAAATACCTAAGGGAATTCACTTTTGACTCAAACTTTCTAAATAACTTCTTCGGGCACCATGTTGTGTTGCCAACTGTTAGTAACTTACCAAGGTTCGGATCAGCGAACCGGGAAGTGCAGAACTGGTTATTTGGAATTAAACATATTTGTTACTCTTATACTCATCTTTTTCTTTATTAGCTTAAAACAATTCAATTGCATTTAAATAAACAACAGAAAATTTTAGATACTGTTACAACCCCATCATAAATGAAATATCCCTTCTCACTTTAAATTTTGATATCATTTTAAACAAAAATTATCATGATTACTTATTCGTATATACTAGTATTACCTTGATTACAATACACCTATTTAAAATAACATAGAAATAGTTATACCCCATTTTATCACAAACCAGCGCCTCTTAATTTTATTACATGATTATTACACACGCCCTTTTACTCTCTCACGATACATATTTAAAATTCCCTTATGAGCTCATTTAAATTTGTTTTTTTAAAAGGTTTCAATTTTGAATGGTTATAAAATTTTACTTTAAATTTTTTCTTTTCCTAATTTATGAATATAATAGAATAAGATAATTGATTCTCTTATCTGCAATTTCGTCCCTAAAATTCAGTCCAGCCTCCGTCCGTTTTCTATTTCTTTCACCACGCTGCACATTTCGTTCTTTTCCGTAATTTTCGCCGGGTCACTCGTAACTGTCCTTCATTTCACTTCATAACTGTAAAACTTATTAATTTGAATTAAAATCACATTTTTATTATGCGGGCCCGCTTTACGTTCCGGAACTTTTGTGTGTAACACTCGCGCGAGTGATGAAGTTAGACTGGCAATCGGCCACCGGCGCTATTTTGTGAAGCGGCCTTGGTTATATAACCAATTCTTATTGTATTCATGTTTGTATCACTACGCCAGCAGACTGTTTTGTTATATAACTGCATTCCACAACGGGGATCGTCTCTGACGTAATATGGTCTGATGTTCGTTACATAACTTGTTATGCTGTTTGTATGTCCTTGAAGCTGCCCTTGGCACAGTTTTGTCGGTTGTTTCACTCTGTGACGGCAGCGGTATGCGAACATCTGCTCTCCGGTACCAGCGGTGGACACAGCGAGCCAATCCAACAACGTGCTCGGAGCGAGCCAACCAGCAATCCCGGTTAGTCAATAAAACCCGGGACGGAAGAAAATTTTACGCACTCTTCATCGCCACGCCATCGGACGCACTTCATCTCCTCTCCTCTCTCGGACGACATCGGCGCGGAGTCAGCCGGAAGGAACGGCCGAAGAATAGAACCGGCGTTCTTGCGTCTTCGCCCTCCAGTTCCGCTCCAGCGATGGATTTCGCTGGGCCGGCAGCCAACTCTACAACCGGTGCCGGAAGAAGAGGAGGACTGCAGTACGCCACGAACAACGGGCGCAGCCGCCGAACATCTCAGCGCGGCACTACCAACATCACCGTTCTCGCCACTCGGTCCTTTTTAGGGCCACCAAAGTAACTAGAGTGTACGATTGGCGCCATTTGTCATGCGGCAAGCCTTTTGTCCGGTGACAAGTGGCGCCCAACGTGGGGCAGCGATCATCTTGCGGATGCAAGATCCAGCCACGCCAGCGAGCTAATAGCCGGCACACCAATCAACATGGCGCCCAACAGACACCTCTACAACATCCGGAGAAGAGCAGTAGTCTGGGTACCGGAGACCATTCAAGACCCGGGGGAGTTGTGACGGCAGCGGTATGCGAACATCTCTCCGGTACCAGCGGTGGACACAGCGAGCCAATCCAACAACGTGCTCGGAGCGAGCCAACCAGCGATCCCGGTTAGTCAATAAAACCCAGGACGGAAGAAAATTTTACGCACTCTTCATCGCCACGCCATCGGACGCACTTCATCTCCTCTCCTCTCTCGGACGACATCGGCGCGGAGTCAGCCGGAAGGAACGGCCGAAGAATAGAACCGGCGTTCTTGCGTCTTCGCCCTCCAGTTCCGCTCCAGCGATGGATTTCGCTGGGCCGGCAGCCGACTCTACAACCGGTGCCGGAAGAAGAGGAGGACTGCAGTACGCCACGAACAACGGGCGCAGCCGCCGAACATCTCAGCGCGGCACTACCAACATCACCGTTCTCGCCACTCGGTCCTTTTTAGGGCCACCAAAGTAACTAGAGTGTACGATTGGCGCCATTTGTCATGCGGCAAGCCTTTTGTCCGGTGACAACTCGTTTCATAAAATATTACTGAATAATGGTCACGTATAATGTCAACAGCAGTGCTGCCACTGTCACTTCCGTCGCAACCACTGAATTTACCTTTCGTTTATACGTTTTGTCCCAATTATCGAAAAAAAAATGTTATTTACTTTATGAAAAAATACAAACTGCTTTATTACCCCAAAAATAGGCCCGTTACACCATTATAAATTGTTTCATCATATATCAGAAAAATTCACTAAGTACTAAGGTTTTACAGGTATAAACCAAGGCATTGTAATGGGACAAAATGGGAGGTTTGTCATTTTATTAAATTTATTTCATTTCAATTGCAAGCCCAACACATAATACAGGCTCAGTTAGACAAAGGAACAGTGAAGCGAAGTTCGAACGTAGTCAGGGCAATGGAATGCGATGTCGAGTGTGACTCCTGAGTAATTAAGCATTTCGGCACGTACAAAGATGCGCAACATGAACACGGGCGCATAGACGACGCAGATCAGACTCCAAACAACGCCACAAAAAATGGCAAGAGGCGAAGACTTTTGTTCCATGCGGTCCGGTGCTGCCGGATACACTTAGAGGCCACGCCTTCCACAGCCTCAATATTTTCGCAGGTTGGCGTTGTCAACACGTGGGCACCATGCAAACCCGTGTTACCGAGACAGTGACAAAAAACTTCGTAATCCAAAAGGCAGTGTGGGTTACAGGAAGCAGCCAGACAAGGTGGGGATTTTGTTAGCCATTGGCTAGTCAGTCGTCGACTCATAGAGGCCGCTTGCGGTCAATTTAAATTGTGTTTGAGCAATTTGGAGGTCGGCCGACCTAACAAGTGAAATCCAGTAACAGTTACATCAAAAAGGTGAAACGGTGTATTAGAATGAAGCCAGTAAAGTGAACAGTTCAAAATTAAAATGCGGTAGACGGAACAAAACTTTCGGACATATGTATATATATATAGTGCAGAAGGTGGATACGAGAGGAACGCCGACGGTTGGGTAATTCACGACCAATACCAATAATTTCATTTTAAAGGGGTTCTAAGGGGGTGTTAGCTCTCGAGAGTACAATTTTTCTTGGGAATACATTAAGGGGGTAGAGAACGGAATACCAGACACACTATCACGAGTAGACACAGACAGAAATAGAACCGGTAGAGATATTAAAGAAATAGTGATTTATAGACTATCCAGGGAAGATAAGCTTTTTGGGGAAGAATTGAAAGACATAAACATAATGCAAAGAGATGATAGTAAACTAAATAAAATTATAACCAGTGTAGAATCAGAATTAGATGAATTTGGGTATAAACAATATTTTCAGGTGTTTAATGGGAGTTTATTTAAGAGAGTAGAGGGTAGAGAGAGGGATTGGAGGTTAGTACTACCGGAGGGACTGGTGGAAAAAATAGTGTGGGACTGTCACTATAGATACGGACATTTTGGGGCAAAAAAGTGTGTGAGTGTATTAAGGGAATCTTGTTTATTTAGAAATATGGAAAGACGTGTTCGAAAAATACTTAGAGTTTGTGAACTATGTCAGAAATCCAAAGTGGTGAATTATAGGGTAGAAGGGGAGTTAAATTACATTAAGGTGGAGAAACCATTTGATTTAGTAGCTGTGGATTTGTATGGTCCATTGCCAAAGGGTAGGGGTGGTGTTATGTATATTTTCGTTGTGCTTGATACCTTTTCCAAATATGTCCGATTGTATAGTGTGAAGAGAGCAACGAGCAAGGTGCTGAGTGAGAAGATCACACGAGACTACATGGTCAACATTGGAAAGCCAAAAGTAATCCTATCAGACCACGGACCACAGTTCATCAGTGGAAAATGGCGCCAGACTCTTGGATGGGAAGGTATCATCTCAAAACACACTGCAGTATATCATCTGCAGTCCAACCAGGCGGAGAGGGTCATGAGGGAATTGGGCAGAATCTTCCGAGCATACTGTCACGCCAAACATAGCGAGTGGCCGTTATACGTTCAGAGAGTTGAGAACTGGCTGAACAGCGTAACACATGAGTCAACCGGGTTCACGCCTTACGAGCTGGTAAAAGGAAAGCGTCCACCACGGATTTTAGAGCAGTTATTCGATTTTCCACCTGAGACGAATACAATGAACCGGGACTTAAAATTGAGACTGGCAAATGAAAGATTATTGACGAAAGGAGAAAGACGGAAACAGAGACACGATATGAAAGGTAAGTGTGTGAAATATGAAATTGGACAATTAGTATTGGTAAAACGCCATGATTTATCAAGTGCTCAAGACAAGGAGATAAAAAAGTTCTTCTTACTCTACGAAGGGCCTTATGAGGTAATACAAGTTAAGATGAAGAATTCATATGTATTACAGAACAGAGAGACAAGAGAAATACACACAGAATGCTACAAATTTGAAGTTATATTGGTCATAGTGAAAATTTTGAATTTTAGTATGTGTGAATGTGTTTCCAGAAGAGCTACTCCCCCATTTTCGGGCGGTCACGACCTTACCAGTCCTGGCCGTGGGTTTTGGCAATTGGAGGCGGACCATGGTTGGCAGAACTTCCTTCGGGCAGTGAAACGACGATGGTCCGGCTCCACCAAAATTGGTATAGACTAGAAATTTCAGCATCTTATTGAACGGGGAGGGGGACCCCTAAGGTACGTGGTACAAAATATTTTGCACTCAAGGTGCATAGACAAGGTGCAACACACCGCGTACCAACATTGCCTACGCGTGTAAGTAAATAATTAGTGAGGCAGTGTGTTCAAACAAAATTTACTAGTGTCGTCTGTGAAAATGATGAATAGTTGATTTGTAATAATAAAATGTAACAAGGTCACGAGTAAATAGAATTTGAAAATAAAATTAAAATTGTAAGTTGTGTAATTTTGGTAAATCTTAAATGTGAATTGTTTATTTTCATGTAATGACAACAATATTAAGTGTGAATAGATTAGTTTGAGTGACTAAGTAAATATTTTGTTGTACTTACTATTTTATGTTAATGAAGGTCAAGGTAGGGAAAGTTAAGAAAGAAATGTATGAGGTTAAAACACACAACCAAGACTAGAAATGTCATGTAATATAAATTATAAATTTAAAGGTAACTAATGCATAAACAAAGATATCTTTTACTTGTGATTCCCCAACTTTTCGGGCGGTCACGGCCTCACCGAACCCTGACCGTGGAATTGGTTTAGCTTTGACAGCTATGGTCACGTTCACATTCTGCCTTAACTGGCCATAGCTGTTATCGTTGTAAAGGTGAATTTAGAAATTGACGGGGGTAATTCAGGGGAATCACCAAATTATAGAACAGCGGCTATCACTCTGTTCGCATAGGAACAGTAAAAAAAGGTGATAGACCCGCATTAAGGGTATGTAAATATGTAAAATCAGATATTATGATGTCTGACCCTTTTAAAAAATGTAACGCAGAAGCAAGGACAAGGAGATGACAAAATTCCTCCAAAACTTCAGTCCTTGTGGACGCCACAGTCCACGGGGGGTCATAGTGTGTGTGGAAAGGGAGGTTACTCAGGGGAGTAACGAATTAAAATTTGGTAACTTAATGATGGTGACTCGCTACTGAGCTAATTAAATAATTTTATTTTGATTTGAAAAATGGGTGCATTAGATGTTTATTATATTGTGTTTATCATGTTTTATCGTGTTATTATTTTATTATGTTAGAATATAAGGATTGTAAACGTGTAAGGTATTTCACATGGTATAAATTTTGAAATGTAGTTAGAGAAAGGTCATTCACATGACAAAGAGACATCAGCTGACTGCTGGGGCTATAAATGTAGTACGTCACTTATAAGTGATATACATAATTTTATCAAAGTAATTAAATATGTGAATATAATAATTTCAATGTGGTTTAAGAGATTTTGAATTAAATGGTAAAATGAATTGAGATCGTTTGAATTTTCAATGCTTCATGTAATGTGTGAAATGTGGTAAATGTTAGAATTTGGGTGATAATAATGTTTTAAGTAGGGCGTTTAAGCAAATCAAATCAATTTTGAAGGGGTGTTAGAGAGAACAATATTATTGTGAATAAAAGTAAGATAAAATTTGAATATTGATAGTGACAGTAGCTATGGGGAAAATATATAGAGTAATGAGTGATATATTGAGGTAATAAATAAATGGAGATATTTTGTAAATGAAAGTGATGTAATGGGAGAGTAATTAGTTGATGGTAATTTTGTAAGGGGGGTGGTGTGATAAGGAGTCCTCAACGAAAAGCGTTGTGGCGGGAGGGGAACCGATAGGCGCCGGAAAGGGTTACCTAAGGAGGGTCCAGGAACCAAATAAGGGAATGAGCATTGGGAAGGAAACACATATCCTAAGTACAAACCGGGTAGAGGGTATTTTGTTAGAAGGGTAGAATGATGCGAAATGAGTCAGAGTAGTAAGTTAGAGGTAGAGAATGGTTGGTAGATGTTTTGATAGATGGGTGTCAGACTGGGTAAAGCTGTTAAGTGAGTATTAGAGTCAGCAGGGGGGTAAGATTATATATAAATGCCAAGGTAGTAAATCAAGTTATTATGGATAACTAAGAGTCACCCAAGCTAATTGAAAAGGGAAATGTTAGAGAGAATCAGAGTTAAAATGAAAAAATAATTGAAACAAGTGACAGATTTTAAGAGAATTTGAAAATAAAACAAAGCTATAAAGTGTGTAATTTTGATCAAATTTAAATGTGAATTTTATTGTTTATTGTAAAGAAGTGACAACAATGTTATGTATGAGTATTATCCATTTTATTATGTTGTATTATATTTTATGGTAAGATGTTACAAACATGTTTCATGTATTTTATGGTGTATATAGGGTAAGGTCGTTCACCTGACCCAGAGAGGTCAGCTGATGGATTGTATCATGGTCCATGTGGCCAATTCTTATGTTCTTTTAATAATTCCTATAAACTCAAGTTATATTTTCTTTGATAATTTTCTTTGATTGTCCAAAGAGTGGTTTAATAAAATTTATTAAAAAAAAAAAAAAATTATTTTTATTATGCCTGCCGTATAGATGAGGTTTTGAGTACATTGTTGTGTATATGTATCACTAGTGTGTTTATTGGATTATATTATTTAGTATATATGTGTCAGCAGATAAGTGAATTTAGATCTAATAAAATGTTCCATTTATGTTTTTTTTTATTGTTAGTAGTAGTGAAGAAAATTGATAGAGTTGATAGATTCATGTAAAAGATTTTTTTATTTTTTTGGTTTTGATGAAAGTAATGGTAATGGAACAGATTGATTTGGAACTTAAATGAAATTTTTAACCAAATTTAATGATTTGAATTTAGTTTGTTTGCTATATTTTGATTTGGAAAAATGATTTTAAAATATTTTAGGGAGTTGTATGGAACATAATAATGAGTATATGTACGCGCCCAGTACTTGTTGAAGGCAACCCAATATGCATGTAAGGGGGAACATATCGGTTGAGGATCTGGTATGGTATAAAGCCAGGGTTTTGATTTTGGGGTGGAATGTTAGAAGGTGAGGTGTACTATGGTGAGTGTCCGTCCGATTTTATGGTGTTGGGATCTCGAACAGAGAAGTCCAGTAATCTCGTACAGGTGCAGCCATGGTCGCCGAGCTAGGGGGGTTTTTACCCATGATGTGTTAAGAATTAACAGGGGGTTGTTGGCGCCATATCCTCACCGATCCTCTTAGGGGTTTAGCAATGAGAGTTCTTCTGTTCCAGCAGAAGATCTCTCATTGGGGGGGGGGGTCTTGTAATGGGACAAAATGGGAAGTTTGTCATTTTATTAAATTTATTTCATTTCAATTGCAAGCCCAACACATAATACAGCTCAGTTAGACAAAGGAACAGTGAAGCGAAGTTTGAACGTAGTCAGGGCAATGGAATGCGATGTCGAGTGTGACTCCCAAGTAATTAAGCATTTCGGCACGTACAAAGACGCGCAACATGAACACGGGCGCATAGACGACGCAGATCAGACTCCAAACGACGCCACAAAAAATGGCGAGAGGCGAAGACTTTTGTTCCATGCGGTCCGGTGCTGCCGGATACACTTAGAGGCCATGCCTTCCACAGCCTCAATATTTTCGCAGGTTGGCGTTGTCAACACGTGGGCACCATGCAACCCGTGTTACCGAGACAGTGACAAAAAACTTCGTAATCCAAAAGGCAGTGTGGGTTAAAGGAAGCAGCCAGACAAGGTGGGGATTTTGTTAGCCGTTGGCTAGTCAGTCGTCAACTCATAGAGGCCGCATGCGGTCAATTTAAATTTTGTTTGAGCAATTTGGAGGTCGGCCGACCTAACAAGTGAAATCCAGTAACAGTTACATCAAAAAGGTGAAACGGTGTATTAGAATGAAGCCAGTAAAGTGAACAGTTCGAAATTAAAATGCAGTAGACGGGACCAAACTTTCGGGCATATATATATATATATATATATATATATATATAGTGCAGAAGGTGGATACGAGAGCAACGCCGACGGTTGGGTAATTCACGACCAATACCAATAATTTCATTTTAAAGGGGTTCTAATCAAATTATGGGGAATAGGTAATTTTATGGTATGAAAGTGTGAATGAGCAAATACTGGGTTGTCATATAAACTAAGAGAAATAATTCATTTTATTATAATAAGTAAATATATTAGTTTTTCTTTGTTACGTAAGAACCAGTAAAGAAATTTAAAAAAGAAGAATGTGTTAAATAAAATTGAGATAGTTGAAACAGGTTATGAGAGAGTAATTATTACAAAGTACCCTAAATCACTTATAGGTACGAGTTCACATGTAGACTCTGAGACCCAATAAAGGTAAGGGATTTCTGAATATTTATTAAAAATTATTTTTTTATAAATATGTAAGCTCTCAGCATGTTTAGTACCAAATTGTTTGTAATTGTATAATTAATAATCATATAACCATTGTATGAATCATTAGGATATAATGATAAAATTATATGTTAAAAGTAATTTGTAAAATTTAAAGTAGTTAAGGGGTATTGGTCATATAACACTTAAACTGTACATAAGTGGCCAATCAGAATTTAAGAAGTTTTGGTCAGTTCGGTGACTAAAAAAGAAGAAATGACACTTTATTGTCAATTGTGATTGAGAACAGTTTAAGAGTGCTCGCTGAGATATTATTAAAAGAAAATCTAAACTCAGAAACCGTTTTGTGGAAGAAAATTTTATGACCACCACTGAAGATAAAAAATTTCTTAACTTCAATCATATCACTAACCCGGAACAAACACCATAAAGAAAATATCAAGCAAAAACAAGGAGACGTACAGCGAACATCGCCTAGAAGTGTAATGTATAATCCGACTTTATAACTGACAATATTATTAATCCAAAACGAACAACCACTAGACAACACTATAATTCACACTACCACTAATCACTAGTGAACATTTTAATAAGTGAAAACATTATATATATAAGAATCAGTGGTTACAAGGAACACATTTATTTAAACATTAGTAAAACTTCAGTTATTATCTGGAACGGACGAAGGCAACCATGATGATGACGTCACTCTAACCAGCATGCTCTGTACGAGGCATACTCAATATCATCAGACATTGTATGTTTTTTCTTAATAATTTTTGTAACTCTCTTTTTAGATTATAAGTACTAGAAAGATTTGTAATGTACTCTATATTGTTGTTTATTATGTAATGGAACTTTTCGTAGCAGCCACAAGAATTCCCACAAAATATGTTTAACCTGTTTTTATTATTCACTCCAGAGATAACTATCGATTGTTACTAATGTGTGTATCGAATGAAAATTTCCATCAATTTGAATTACAATTGCAAAGATTAAACGATAATGTTAATAAATCATATCCATGCGTTATTATCTCATGAAAATAAGATATAATCAACATATGAAAAACAGTCCGTGGTAAGTTAAAAAGGTGATACTAAGCTCAGCGAAACTTTTCAATACTGAGGACGAGACGTATGGCGGGGAGCGTAGTGAACCAGTTTAGAGACGACACAAATGGAAATTTTTAACACTGAAAGTCAGTTGACCACCATCTTTTGCGCTGTGCAGCAGCAATCGCGGGCGCCCGCATAAACAGCATAAAACGTAAATCAAACAATGTGAAATTCTAACTAGTTTTGGAATGTAAGCAATATAAATCATGTAAATAATCAGTGATCAGTAAAAATTTGGAGTGACAGTTTCGGCCGTAAAAACGTAAAAGTGAAAACAACAGATCAGTGCACGCCACAAGGAGACGTCCCATGTGATGAAACTCTACGCACCATTAAAGGAAAATAAATATAATTAAATACTGGCATTTTTTAAATTGAGCTCAATAAAAAGAAATGTAAAAGTGTGAAAGTGTGCGTGATTGGATGAATAAAAAATATGAAAATAAGAAGTGTTGAGTTTGCGTAAATTTTAAATATACGTAATCTATGTTGAGGTAATAGTTATTGTTGATCAGTTTTACCCCTTAAGGCGAAATAAATGTTTTCATGATCTGTCTCATGTTATCAAAAGAAAATAAATAATGTTATAATTTTCTTGATATACGCATTTTGTTATTTGTATTTGCCCGCTGTTCTCTGCCAAAGTACACTAAACGAATTCCTGGATTAAACCTTGCAGATAAAATCTATATTAAATTAATAATCAGTTACTGAATAATACTTCAACTTCTTATTGTTGTGTATGACTACAATTTCTATTGTTCTCATATACAGTGAAACTTCACTAATTCGGACTAATGCGGACCAAGCTCAGTCTGAATTGCTGAAAGTCCGAATTATAGAACATTACGAACTGATCGCGAGTTTTTGCGTGTCTATTGGTTACCGATAGCAGACAATATAAAAGAAATCATTCTGAAACCCAATTTGAATCTACAAGAGGTCTACTGCATGTTCTTGTTAAAAATACTGTATTTAATACTCTATTAATTAGTAGTAGAAGAGGTATAAAATAAGAAATAACGTACAGTACCTGTTTATGTGATGTTTGCTAAAAAAATTCGATTCAGTTTTATATACTGTAGTACGTAACTTACATACAAAACAAATCTTAAATACAGTACTTAAATACAAAACACACTATTTTCACTGCACAGTACGTATTCTAGCAAGCCTACAGCTTCTTAAAAAAATCACTAACTTTTTTCTGCGTGTATTTTGTTTTTAGCTGTTTCCTCACAAAATCCTGTTTCATTTCACTTAAAACAAAAAAATATTTGCTTAAGTCAGAGTTTGCAGGCATTTCTACGAACTTCAACAAGGATTGTACGTTTTTTATTGCATCACTTATTTTAACATTCTCACTTTCTTCGTGATTGTTTTCTTCATCATCGCCATTTTGATCGTCTGTCATCAGTCCCTTAGTTTGGCGACCTTCTATAGTAGCAGCTATTTCTTCTTCCGACTGCACAACGTACCCTACCTCACCAGCATCTTCATCCAGCCACTCTCGAATATTTTCCATGTTTGTCTCATGTTCTCCTGCATTTTCTAAAATATTTCTGTAATCATCTTCTTCAATTCTATTAAAATCCTCTTCTTCGTTATCTTCAGGGTTAAGAAGTTTTTTCCAAGAATTAGCAATCGTCGTGGCTTTCACCTCCTTCCAACTTGAAGCCCAGTTAAATAAAGCATTTTTTATGTTGTAATTTTTCATATTGATTAAAGTCTGTTCACCTAAACTGGTACTGCAACCCTCTTCATCTTCAAAAAATACGAGACAGTCTTGTAGCTGTTTCTTTCTGTATAGCCATTTGCAACTATAGATTACTCCTTGGTCCATTGGTTGTATTAGTGCCGATGTATTAGGAGCCATGAATAGACATTTTATTTTTCCATTATCACTTCGTAAAATGTCCTCTGCAGGATGCACTGGAGCATTGCCCAATAACAACACTGCGTTCTTCCCTAGCAACATTTTTTTCTTCCATCTGAAATGTTGTGACTGATGGAATAAAATTGTTATGGCATTTCTGTGAGCTTTATAAATCACAGGAAGATCAGTCTCGTTTATGTTCTTCATTGCTCTTGGGTTTTTAGGTTTTCCTACAATGACAGATTTTAATTTATGCGTACCATCGGAATTGGCACACAGTAATGCAGACAGCCTCATTTTATTTATTTTATGTCCAGGTGTATGGGTTTCTTTTTTACTCGATTGTGTATTTTTTGGCATTGCCTTCCAAAACAATCCCGTCTCATCAGCATTGTAGATTTGCCACGGTTCAAGTTCATTATCATTAATAATCTTTTGTAATTTATCCTTATATGGTTGAACAGCTTCATGATCTGCACTTAAAAGTTCTCCACAAATCGATGGGTTTGCTATCCCATGTCGATTTCTAAATCTAAACAACCACCCTGTACTTGCCTTAAAATCTTGGTTTTGAAATCGAGTAGCAAAACGTTCAGCAGCAGTCTGCAATTCTATCCCATGGATCAATACACCAGCAGCCCGTTGTTGTTTATACCACGTCCAAACAGCTTCGTCAATGTCAGACGTTTTGGCAGGAGTCATCCGTTTTCGCTTAATTTCACTGGCACTATCAAAGTCTCTATTCAATGAAAAATTTGTAATTGCTGATCTGCTTTTTTTAATATCGTAAAATGTCGATTTACTGGTACCGAAATCGTGTAAAACACTCTGAACCGAATCACCTTTGTCAATACATTTTAAAACTTCTATCTTTTCTATAGTAACGGACACGTCATGGACAACGAAATCCAAGAATTCTATCTTTTGTTATATCGTGAGCGATTTATACGAACCGTGTTTACTCATTTTTGAATACAGTAAAAGGTACGAACACTACGGAGTCAAAATGTAAAGTGACTGGCTATGGAACAAACGTTCACAATGATGACAAATGTGAAAGTCTGTATGAGTCATATCCATTGTTATGAATTGTACATTACTGTTCAGAATTTCCAGGAAATGTATACGACACTGCTTTTCGTTATTGCTGACCTACCAATTAATAATCCCAGTTCATGGAAATACACTATGTACAGTATTTCCGGCCTTTCTCTTCTCAAGTAGGCTAAATCTACACTTGATTTTGAATTTTTACGTACGTACGTATAAATTACAGTACTGAGAACCCCAGTCCGAATTATAGAAATTCCGAATCAATGAAGTCCAAGTTAGCGAAGTTTCACTGTACTATTGATTCCCCTAAAAAAAATAGAAATTACCCTCACTTGCATGAACACCTTCATTTGACGTAACATTTCAAAACCAACTTCAAATTTCTTGATCAATATTACTTGTTACCAAAGAACTGAAGGCATCAATGTACTCCAGCATTGAACAAATTGGAAAGCCTGAGAAAGTGGCAATTTTAGCAGAGGAGTTTGTTTCCAGAATTTAGAGAGGATCAGAAAAATTTTGCAAATACATAAGTTTTGAAATTGTACAGTAAAGAGCTGAAGGTGAAATGTATGTGTATATATATATATATATATATATATTGTGTCACCGGACAAATGGCGCCAGTCGTACACTCTAGTGTTTTTGGTGGCCCTAAAAAGGACCTTGTGGCGAGATGGCTGATGTTGATCGTGCCGTGCTGAGATGTTCGGCAGCTACGCCCGCTGATCGTGGCATACTGCAGTCCTCTTCTTTTGGCATCGGTTGTAGTCGACTGCCGGATATATATATATATTGTCACCGGACAAAAGGCTTGCCGCATGACAAATGGCACCAATCGTACACTCTAGTGTTTTTGGTGGCCCTAAAAAGGACCTTGTGGCGAGAAGGCTGATGTTGGTCGTGCCGCGCTGCGATGTTCGGCGGCTACGCCCGTTGATCATGGCGTACTGCAGTCCTCCTCTTCTTTCAGCATCGGTTGTAGTCGGCTGCTGGCCCAGCGAAATCCATCGCTGGCGTGGAACGGGAGTGCGAAGACGCAAGAACGGCGGCGGTTCAATTCTTCGGCTGTTCCTTCCGGCTGACTCCGCCTCGATGTCGTCCGAGAGAGGAGAGGAGATGAAGTGCGTCCGATGGCGTGGCGATGAAGAGTGCGCAAAATTTTCTGCCAGCCCGGGTTTTATTGACTAACCGGGATCGCTGATTCGCTAGCTCCAAACACGCAGTTGGTCACGTCTCAGGGGTGCTGATGCCAGATTGGCTCGCTCCGAGCACGTAGTTGGTCACGTCTCAGCCGCTGGTAACGGAGAGCAGATGTTCGCATACCGCAGCCGTCACAACTCCCCCGGGTCTTGAATGCTCTCCGGTAGCCAGCCTACTGCTCTTCTCCGGATCTTGTAGAGGTGTCTGTTGGGCGCCATGTTGATTGGTGTGCCGGCTGGTAGCTCGCTGGCGTGGCTGAATCTTGCATCCGCAAGATGATCGTTGCCCCATGTTGGGCGCCACTTGTCACCGGACAAAAGGCTTGCCGCATGACAAATGGCGCCAATCGTACACTCTAGTGTTTTTGGTGGCCCTAAAAAGGACCTTGTGGCGAGAACGCTGATGTTGGTCGTGCCGCGCTGAGATGTTCGGCGGCTACGCCCGCTGATCATGGCGTACTGCAGTTTTCCTCTTCTTTCGGCATCGGTTGTAGTCAGCTGCCGGCCCAGCAAAATCCATCGCTGGCGCGGAACGTGAGTGCGAAGATGCAAGAACGGCAGCGGTTCAATTCTTCGGCTGTTCCTTCCGGCTGACTCCGCCTCGATGTCGTCCAAGAGAGGAGAGGAGATGAAGTGCGTCCGATGGCGTGGCGATGAAGAGTGCGCAAAATTTTCTGCCGGCCCGGGTTTTATTGACTAACCAGGATCGCTGATTCGCTAGCTCCGAACACGCAGTTGGTCACGTCTTGGGGCTGCTGATGCCGGATTGGCTCGCTCCGAGCATGTAGTTGGTCACGTCTCGGCCGCTGGTAACGAAGAGCAGATGTTCGCATACCGCTGCCGTCACATATATATATATATATATATATATATATATATATTGTTACGACGGTCTACTTGATAGTCGTAGGTACAGTGGGAAACAAAATAAGTACAAGACACCAATTACGTCACTAATCACCAGCTTTAATTTTCACAGTTAACAGTTCGTAATTAACAACACAGTCTCTTATAACAAATCAAATAAAAATTGTTCACACGCAAATAAAATGTCACTAATATTAAACACAATTGTATTACAATTATACCCTCCGATTATAAAACACAACACTTAACTAATAACCACTTGAACGCGCACAGTAGTAACTCGAACCGCTCTGTAAATATATTGCAGATATACTGAAACTTAAGGCCACTGCCACCATGTATTTATACCTGTGCTCACAGACCAGAATGTTCCTAATTGCGTCTTAGCGCTCGTGTGAACTACGTAATTAACTGCGGCCTCGACACAGTCCGCGCAGCTGGCGCCTTCGAGAAACCTCTCGAAAATGCGTTGACAAGCACGTACGCCACACGCGTTACATCGAGATTCTTCTGGCACATTCGACAAACACGTAGATTGTTCTGTGATGTCGTAACACTGCCCCCTCCTTAAGCCTGTTCGTCCCGAACTGGCAAACCATCTCTGAAGTAATACTCGACCAGGCGATCTAGCTGGACGTTCTTGTGAAAGATAATTCTCCCATTCTTCGAATTCAGTCTCGTGTGATCCGAACATCACGTTCCCAGGAATGCGAGTCTTCCGCTCAACCACTAGTTTTGCGGGAATCACTCCCGTTGCATCATGTACTGATGACCTAAACACCACTGGCTGATCCAAGTCTGTTTGGTTCGCGTCAACAACCTCTTGCGTAACTTCATCTTCAGCAACTTTTCGCCCAGGCGCTTCTATTAATTCATGAATAAACAAGGGATTTCCTTGACACCCATGGTTGACTTTCCAGTCACTTCTTTTGCCGTTTCATGTATTTGTACTTCCTCTGCTAGTTCTTCTTCCATTTCCGCCTGGAATAGGAAAGGTTCCTCTTGACCAGACCTGTTGACTTCTTCTTCGGCCAGTGCCACTTGCTTAATCGAATGGTTGGTAGATCTTGTCATTTTAACCATGCAAAGCTTTATCTTCTCTTGGCCAACCTTCAGGACATTCTCTCTCAAGTCCACAATGAATCCGTAGGCATTCATAATGTCCGTGCCAAGAATCACTTCATTGACAATGTCTGCAACGAGCATTTGGTGGCTAAACTCAAGAACACCTAGGCATACACGTACGTCTACCTTTCCTAGCACCTTGACGGGGCTTCCAGTCACAGTCTGTATTGCACAAGAGCTCATTAGAGGCTGGCGGTTGCTGACTAAGTCAGGGCGCACAATGGACACTGTTGTGCCCATGTCAACTGTAAATGATGTTGGTTTACCTTCCACAAATACATTAACGATCAAGTTTCCACTGGTCTTATGTAGCGTGGAAACTGTGTGCTGTTCTGGGGCTTTACTTCTCCAATTGGTGCGATACTCTCTTCTCTCGGTATCTTCTTCTCCCAACAGTCTACCAGTAGATGACCACATTTTCCACAGTTGTAACATTTCGGTCTTCTGTCTTTTTCAAATCGTTACGACTCTCTTGAACTTTTGAATTGTTTGTCCGACAACATTGTTTTTCTGCACCCATCGTAACGGCAATGTGATGGCACAAACCCATTAATCTAGCAGGACGCTGACTTGGCACCTTCAAACTCTAGGGCGTGAACAAGAGCTTCTAAGCTATTTCGGTGTCTTGCCATTCGTAACACTTGCTGAAGTTCACAATCTCCGATGCCATCAATAAATGTCTGCACCGCAAACCTTATTCGGAAGTCTTCTGGTGCTTCAGGATAGGCCAATCTAATCAATCTGTTGATACTTGCTTCAAACTCTTGAAGACTCTCCCCGGAACGTTATCGTCTTGTTCTCAATTGAGTGTAGTACACCTCTCGCAAATGTTTATCACCATACCGCTCTTATCAACTCAGCATAGATGTTCTGGCTGTCAGGTGGCACTTTCTGTAGTAGTTCTGCCGCGGGTCCTTTTAATGCGAGAACGAGTGAGACTGCCTTGTTTTTCTCTGTCCAATTATTTGCGCATGCAGCAGCTTCAAATTGGCGGAGGTACGTTCCCCAGTGACTGCTTCCGTCAAAGGTTGGAGCTTTGACATGAACTGTCCCTACTACAGGCAAAGTGACTTTCTCTATTAACTTATTTTCTGCGTCTTTTTCTGTCTTTATCATTGGTACAGTCTGTTCACAAAGTTGTTTTGGTTGTAACTTCAGGCACTGCTCGACGTCATTTTTAATCTGCTCTTTTATGTTTGTAATAGAGTCTTCTATTTTTGTTGACATAGCTTTTTCCACACTCGTGACTGACTTTTCTACTTCAGCTATTTCCACTGTTAACCGTTCTATCCCAGTTCTGACACCACTGTTACGATGGTCTACTTGATCGTCGTAGGTACAGTGGAAAACAAAATAATTACAAGACACCAATTATGTCACTAATCACCAGCTTTAATTTTCACAGTTAACAGTTCGTAATTAACAACACAGTCTCTTATAACAAATCAAATAAAAATTGTTCACACGCAAATAAAATGTCACTAATATTAAACACAATTTTATTACAATTATACTGTCCGATTATAAAACAAAACACTTAACTAATAACCACTTGAACGCACACAGTAATAACTCGAACTGCTCTGTATATATATCGCAGATATACTGAAACTTAAGGCCGCTGCCACCATGTATTTATACCTGCGCTCACAGACCAGAATGTTCCTAATTGCGTCTTAGTGCTCATGAGAACTACGTAATTAACTGCGGCCTTGACACAGTCCGCACGGCTGGCGCCTTCGAGAAACCTCTCGAAAATGCATCGACAAGCACGTACGCCACACGCGTTACATCGAGATTCTTCTGGCACATTCGACAAACACATAGATTGTTCTGTGATGTCGTAACAATATATATATTTCAATATAAATAAATATATAGGGAACTGTGTGAGTAAATGTAGTTTATACTGTATCTGTCTAGATCTGTAATTTGTCTCAGTCAAGATAAGAATAGTTTTCAGGAAAGAAGATTGTATTCAGTCCTGTCTTTATTGCCTTTGGATGCTATAAGAAATTTCATAAAAATTAGTTTAAAAGTTTTATTTTAATATGACGAGAGAGACTTTGGGGACTGTGCCCACCCTGATGCTACATTCTGAGCTCCAATAGAACCCCTGCCCCAGGGACCACAATGTATGGGGGAGGGGTTCTAGGTGCGGCCTGCTACCGGTCATAATTTTAATGTGCGTGCGTGCGTGCGTGCGTGCGTGCGTGCGTGCGTGCGTGTGTGTGTGTGTGTGTGTGTGTGTGTGTGTGTGTGTGTGTGTGTGTGTGTGTGTGTGTGTGTGTGTGATTTATTTTTGCAAACATTCAACATACTACATGCAATGTTTTTTAGAGTCCTGATTTCCCATTGTCAGTGGATATGCTGCTGAATGTGTTAGAAGTTATCACACCATTTAAACACTTCAACAAATTAAGGGAATTTGTACAAATGAAACTACCACCTGGCTTTCCTGTAAAGATTGGTAAGTGTTATTTTTTATCGTCACTTTGATGTACTCATTGAACAGTTATTTAAGCTCATCTTATACATAATTTTATTATATGTTAAGATTGAAACTCTGTGGTAAAATTGAAACTCAAGTTTATGTTAAAATAGTCATTATATGCACGTGTAATAAGAAAAATTGATAAATTTTCTAACTCAAAATCAATACCAGATTTAAATAAATAATTGTTTTAAAATTACAAGTATTATTTGGTAGAGTCAAACAACATACCTGGTAAAACCACTCTCACTATTTAAAATAAAAAAGTGAAACTATTCGCAATTCATAAAACATAAATATTAGCAAGAAACCAAGTACAAACAACTGCACCTGTTGGTGTCAGATGCCAACCTTCAGGTTTCAGGCAGTAATTAATTTTTCAGTATAACTGTTGTGTGCATGTGTCCTGATAAGTTATGTTTAAAGTTATTTTGAAAATGTTGTACTAATTTTAATGTTCTTTTTTTATCAAAATGTCGAAAGTATTGTCTCTCTGAGAACATCAGATTTATTTCATTTGGAATTGATACTTTGTTGTTAAACGTAATAATTTTTTTACTTCTCCAGATATACCAATCTTGCCGGCCATTACTGCCAAAATCACATTCCAAGAGTTCGCATTTAGAAGTGATATAAAACCGCAGCTCTTTGAAATTCCTCCGCATTATATCGAAGATCCAACAAGGTAAGGGATACTATAATTTTAGGATTCAGTCTTTTTTTTTTCTTTAGTTAAGAACTAATCAGATAGAAGTGGCTAATTGATGAATATAATATCAGATTCCCAGACTTATGACGGCCGGAGCGAGTGACTCTACTGGAATGGTCGATGCGGCCACATCTTGCTCTCGAATTCCCCGTGGGCAGTGCACATTGCGTCCTCTCTATAGGTCCTGACCCTCACTCCGTCTAAACATGACATTCAACCATAAGCAACACTCATCTCTTTAATACTAGATTTTTTCACATATTTTTATCACTTCATCGGTAAATAAAAAATTGTATTTCAATGTCATTATGTGAGAATCGAAGATGAGCTGGTTATGTAATCCATGAAAATTAATATATATGTATTTATTATGGTAATAATAATTTTTATTGTGTATATTTTATTAAGTACTATTGAATATTTGTTTTTTATTATTCTGTTTGAATAATATATATTTGTATATGCATATTTATGTGTTAGTTATGTTAAATTATGTCTATTCAGTTCTTGAAATTGGATAATTTGCTTATCTGTTGCTTTAAGTTAATAGTCATTTTTAGTATAGTTATGTATATAAGTATAATTTTTTTAATAATTTCGTTTGTGTCACTGCTCATTGAAACTCTGTGCTTTTCATAAGTTCCTTTCATCTGTATTATATATTAATAAAAAAGTGTGTATTTTTTTGGCATCCATAAAGATATTCTGAATTGTTTAGAAAATCTATAACAAAATAAAAAGTAAAAGCGGTATAAAAAAGTATATATTTTGAATAACAGGTAAAGAAGTCTCCTACAGTATTAGTAGATCTTCATATTACCACTTTGTATTCATTACTTTCACTTTTCTATAATCTAGCATAGAATTTATCACTGAACACAAACTTTTGAATTACAATCAGTAATTATCCCAGGGAATTTACATTTTAGTGATCCTAATATCATCCCATGAGTTAATTTAAAACATATTACGTATTACAAATCAGTCAAAAATTAAAAAAAAAAATACATATAGAAATATTAAATGTTATAGAACCAAAACTACTGAGTCAAATGTGTAGTGTTTTGAATATGTTTAAGATCAAAATGAAAATACAGGATGTATTTGAACAATGATCTCATTATGTCTCCTGCTGAATATGTACGTGTGTTGATTCTGTTATTATATGTATTTATTGTATGTATATAGTTGTGGTTTAACAGCTAAAATGGTGTGTTTTCTTCCATTAAATAACACAGACCTTGTTAGTATGTTTTTTTTATGTTTTATATGTATGTATACTTTTTTTACAGTTGGATGTTAAAATGTGATGAATTGTTTTTTTTTTTTTTTAATTTTAACTTTGCTAGTAGTATTATTATCTGTTTATGTATATTGTACATAAATGCTGACATTACCTTTAATTTTAAGTGTTACGTAGTTACTCAGTTTTAAATCCCTCTTGTCAATGTTAGTTATTACAGGGATAAAACTGAACGAAATGCAAGGATTACTGCTTAATTTTTATCAATCCAAAGTGGTTTCACAACTTGTGTGTTACATATTTTTTATAGTAAACTTGCAAGAGTATTGCAGTGTGTATGTATACTGCTGAAAAGTATATATTTGTACACGTAAATTAACAGTATTCTTGATATTGTACCGTTATACAAAAGTTCAAAGAACAAATAATCAGTATACTATTTAAATGAGCATCATATAAATCAGTATTCTGGAATGTTTTGTTAATAATCCTGTAGCAGGCACCTTCTAAACGCTGAAGTTTTTTTTTTACTCACTTTTAGATTAGCGCGATTTAGGCTTTTTTCACTCATCTGATTGTATATAATGACAGTAACATCATTTAGTTCCTTGCTGAATTCATAATATTGATCTTATTAGAAGGAATTAGAGATTGTGCACCAATCCAAACTGTAAAAATATTGGAATTGATATGAACTTTTATAATGAAAACTAGGTAATAATAAGCACTTTTTTCACAGACTATCTTCCCTTTAGTATATAAATAATACCATTATGGATGTATATTAAGTTCTTAACATTTCAGCCTTCCGATCCCAAGTGTTCATTTATACCAGTATACATTTTCTATTTACCGAAAGCTCAGCTACCATAATGGTTAATTATTCAATGCTGATAAATCTTAACAGAATATTTTTACCATTAAAGTCTGTTGTCCAGTTTGGAACAATATTGTTTGGTATTCTTGTCAGTTAGTTGAAACATTACATTTCTTTTTGGGGATTGCTGAAACATTAGACAATTGTTTAGTAAAAAAATTTTCATTCTTAAAGATTTAATAGAAATGTTTTTTTTTTTTTTTTTAATAAAAATTAGCTGTTATGTTTTCCATCTGGTAAGATAACCATTTCTCTTAGGCTTTGATGCCACAGTCTTCAGCAGAACTATCAGGTGCTAGGGTTAACACAGTTTTCAGTTTTCGGATGAAAGTTGAAATTGTGTAGGAGAAGCTAAATGATATTGATGACTTATAGTATCCATACAAGTATCACATAACACCTGTATTCTAACGGGTCATGTATTACACATCACTGCCTCATTAAAAATATTAAATATAACAGATTTTAAATATTGTTTTAAATCAATTTATAATCAAAAGTATTAAAATTTGAAATTACATTAATTTTTTCACTAATGTAATTGGAATGAAATACTTAGCCATGACTGATTTTAAAATAAACAATTTTAATTATATTGGTGCTGTTTCCTCACATAAAAAAAAGAAATTACGTAGTAATAAAGTAATAACACAAAGTTGTATAAAACTTGTGGAAGGCAGTACACCAGTAGTACATATCTATAAAATCAGTAATTACAAATTAATATTTATTGTATGTGTTAATTTATTTTTATTATATTACTAAAAAATGTTAAGAACAAAATATATATGTGCATTGTACATCACCGTTATTTAAATGTTGAATAAAGTCAATATTTTTTTTTTTATGTAAGACAGTTGCATTATCTTGTTAGGTTATGGCCTGTACCTCAGTTGAAATGCTATTTATGGTTCTGACAAAAATCTGAATTTCTGAATTATCGTATGTAAGGTAATAACATGATTTGTTAATATTTTACAACTGACTATGTTTATCTAGTACCCAATATAAATGGAGTAGAAATTTATAATAAAAATTCAATACCAGTTACTAGGTAGTTATGAACAGCATTAGAGACTTTATCATTAATTTCTGCACGATTAAGTAACATCCATGGTTCCTGGATAGTAACTCCAAGACTCATCACCATTGATCACGGTCTTCATGAAATCAGGAGCATCATTGCTAAACTCCAGCATGTCCTGAGCAACATCGTAAGTGAATTCTATCAACTAACTCAGAAGCAGTTTGAGTTTGTTTTGTGGTCACTCTTAAGTATGCATAAGTCATGCATTAAATTAGTGTGTATGGTACAGTACCACTAATCTTGGAAACAGTTTTTAAAGGTCAGGGAACAGCCTTCCATGATCAAATTGTACAGTACACAGGTGACATCAGGATTTCGACTTCCAGAATGCCAGTCACTGTCATCGTACATGTGTCCATCAGTAACTGGTCGTATAGTTCTTCTATTTGTGTAATCACTGTAGCAACGTTATCAAAATCTTGCTGAATCTTACATATGGTTTCAGTGTAAAAATCACATAATAAAATTGAAGTAGAGATTTGACATCATTGGGCACGAAATGAGTATATAGGCATGTATTATGTAACCAGAACATACAGCAGCTAACTCATACGAGAATTCTGGGAAAATGGCATATATGCAGTAACATATATTACATAATCTCGCACCATAACTTCAACTTGTTTCAAAGAAAAGAATAAACCCTTTTGAACAGGTCCTTATAGTAAAGATCTGTATGTTTGGATACTGACTAACAATTGGTACTTCTGTTTGAACCAGATTACCCATAAAATATTAATCAGCTTTCTTTATTTGCGTTACCAGTTACAAAAACTTAGTAGAAATTCTAAGCGGAAGCACACCAAGATGTTACTCTTACTAACTGACAACCCTGATAATCCCTTGTTTCTAAAATTGTATTGAAAAGCTGAAATAGTTTTATTCCGACCTTTATTCTTGTTACAATGCTATGTCAGTAGTATCATAACTAAATACTCAGCAATTCAATTTGTATTTCACTTTAAGTGTTTATTGTATGTTTTATTTAGTACAGCAAAATAAATTGTTACATTTTTTTTAGCTAAAGTGAAACATGACTAAAATCCATAGAGTAATAATTACAAGTTGGGAGATTATTTAGTTATGGATAAACAGTATTTATGATATTATCACAATAACTGAAAAAATTGCTACAAAGTACAGAAAATATATAACTGTACTACGAAACTCTGCAATGATTTGGTCTCACCAGTACGGCAGCTACGGTTTCAGCTGTGTAAACATTAGGATAGTTTATACGGTTTCTTACTTCATATCTATCATGTGTAATTCAGTTCATATGTATAATATTGCTCATACTTCGAGTGTATGGATTTGTTAATATGGTTCCTAATTTTCAGAAATGGTTTCCTCACCATATTATAATGTATTGGATTTCGTTGTCCATGGCGTGTCTGTTGATTTACTAAATATAATTAAGTCACTACCGACTCGGAACACAAAGTTTTTTATGGGTAAAAACGTAAAAGTTTTACCTTATAGCCTGAACCAGTTTTCGCTTATTATAAGCTTCGTCAGAGGCTGCCACGGGGAGCGCTGTCAGGCCAGACAGGACGTAGCTTCAAACAAAGATACATTGAACACACAAAGGCACTCACTACACTCCACTACTGAATCCACCTTTGCAAACCACCTCATTGAAGAAAACCACACATACAAAAACATCGCATGGATATGCTACACATACACATAAAAGGCCAAAAACAAGACACTCTTGAACAATTGGAAATATACAAACACTTAAAAATGACATCCTAAACGAACAGACACAATTCAGATCACACACATTATTCGAACACACACAACATCGATCCTTCAAAAGTCGACACCGTTGCCAAGAACAAGACGGACAGCGCTCCCAGTGACAGCCTCTGGACGAAGCTTATAATAAGTGAAAACTGGTTCAGGCTATAAGGTAAAACTTTTACGTTTTTACCCATAAAAAACTTTGTGTTACGTGTCAGTAGTGATTTAATTATATTTACATTATAATGAGAAAATATTTGCATAGTAATTTTATAACTGTGTGTGGAGGGAGAGGCATGTGTTAATTCTGACATATACAAAAAATGAGTGATTCGTCTGTGACTTTAGAGAAGCTTTAAGTCAATAATTTTTTGGGGTGGAGGATTTTTTTAATTGTCTGTAATTGACAGAAGGCTAAAGTTATGTGCATTGAAGCTTGACCCAAAATGTGATTTTGTATGAGTGTGAACTGTAACCAATAAAAAACTATGTATTGGTTTAAACCAAGATAATTAATATATATATATAATAATTTCAAATAGATTAATTTTTATTAACAGATTTACAATAAGATAATTGTTTGCTGCAGTTCATTATGGAACTGTGGTAACAAGAAAATATTATTGTTTTGTGCACTCAAAAAATACGATTATTTATTATTTACAGTTAGTTTTAAACACCACAAGGTTGCATCTCCTTTTTGAGCATGTAAATTTATCATAACTTTGTAAATAAAAGAACATAAATATAAAAAAGTGGAAAAAATTGTCTGCTCTTTGTAGGTAGTTTTAAAACTGTATCTTATTTGCATACAATTAGATTAACATTTTTTGTAATATGAGAAGTCATTATTATTAAATTACTTTTGATAAGGGAAATTTTAATGAAGTTCAGAATCTGATACACAAGCAGTTTTCAAGTAACGTTCATATTTTTTCAGAAGACTTTCAAAGTGAGTTTACTAACAAAAATATCCACTAAATTTTTACAATCATGAAGATGAATGAAATTTGTTTACATTGTATGTAATTAGAGTTATAAAATTTTGTAAAGAACAAATTACTAAGGTAGTTTCAAGTAATAATTTTGACAATCATTTTGTGTAGGTAGTCATTTAAAGTGAAATAACATACTGGAAACAGGTATAATGTCCTTGCATCATTTTGTAATCCTGTATTGTTTTCTAAATAATTTAATGTCTCTCACTATATGGATTCATTTGTTAAATAGTCAGGTGTTGTTAGGATAGTATATGTGTATTTTATTACTGACATAAGAAATGACACAGTCAACAGTATAATATAGGTTATGTAACATTCAAGAGTATATTGGCCTTATACGAAGATTGTCATAGTCTTAGAATTGTTTAGGTATGTTCTGGTGAAAAATGAAAATTGTTATACTGGTCTCAAAATTAATTAAAATTTGTAAAACCAGCAAAATATGTATGTGTTGTAATTTATAGCTGTTGTATACATGTATTTTATAACATCTTTATTTCATTAAATCTGATGCTGAGAAGCACAATGCTCCAATAAGGATGAATAAGGGAAAGAAGTATTTAATTGTTTTTATTTTTTATTATTTAAGTGGCTTCTCGTAATCTAAAATATTAAAAATAATAATCTGAAACCTCGGACGTCTTATCTTGATTAGTATTATGGACAGAATCATAAACAAATGATCAACAGAGGCACCTCAGCAGTAATTTCAAACTTAACAAGAACGATACGACAATCAGAATCATTGGTCCCTCCTCCCCCCTTCCAAATTTGTTGGATATGTCTCCTCCTTATGGGTGGGGCTTTGGTTAAGTAGCACAGTAAGTTTAATTTCAAATAAACAAGGAAGTAATTTCTTATTCACGTTTTTCAACTGTACTTATTAAATTGATTATATTAGCCAAAGTCTATAAACAGAATTTTGAAAATCCTGCTCAAGTCTCATGGGTAGTGCTGTAATTTAAAAACAATTAAATCTGACTATTTTTTATATCATAGCATGAATGTATCTTCCCTGAGATCTGGTTCTTAGTCTTTGTTAGATATTCAGATATTGGTAGTAATTAACCAACGTAGAAGAAAAGTTAGAACCATAATAAATATCAGTATCTTCCACCTATGTCACATCATCACCTGTTTTGATATTCTTCGATTTCATTTTTTAAACCTATATTTTATACTAACATAAAGTGCTAGTTGATTTTTCTGTTTAAGGAAAAAACATCAATACTGATCAGAAATAAAGTTATGAAGCTTTCCTACTCACTTCTGTGATGTTATCTTCCCATGCTTCCTTGGTCTATCTTAAGGTTGCTTTTTCTTGCATCTCACATCCTTGGAAAACTTTGTTTTACTCGTACATATCACATGTTCATACCTACATTTTCTAATAGTGGTTCAAATACTATTTCTACCACCCTAAACTTTGATTTTTTATCCTTTTCACCTAAAAGTCTTAATCAGTTTTTCTCTAACAAAGGTATTTTAGTTTTGTGTTATCTTTTCCTTCAGCCTAAGATTTGAGTGTCCGAGTAAGGCTACTGTTGAAACCAGCATATGTCTCGTTCAATTTCCTGTCACAGAATACACACTCATTGTAAAAATAGAGAAGTTCTGATATGTGTGTGCAGGAGATTGAGATTAATATCAATTAAATGATAGTTTTCTACACAAAATTTAGGCAGATACAATGGTTTGTGTATTCAACTGGAACAGTACTTTAGGTTGCGACTTATGTCATTACAATTCGTATTTATACAAAAGTTTCTGATAGAACAAAGATTATTATTCATTAAACCTAGAGTAAGATACAGGTGGGTAGATTGTTAGATGTTCCTGCTACACATAACATCATCTCATTTCAATTTTTTGCTATTTAGAATCAGTTGGTAACGATTCCATTAAAATCAAATATCAAGTGGATGGGTCTACCTATGTTATGCTTGTCATTCATCAAACCCTCATCCACGATTGTGTCTCTTAAAGCGATAACAAGCACAGATATCTGCAGACACCTCTACACCAGGTGAAAGTATTGAGGGTTTGCTCTTGAATAAGTCTGCCAGCACCCCTTGTGGTGTTCAAACTAAAGTAATGGCAGATGGAAGGACAGGACAGATACATAGGTCAATAGATATACTTACAAATATAATTTGTACGTGTGTGTATTTTAATATAACTGTAATAATACTTTGGTAGAAACTGAGGAAGCATAAAGCAAGCTTGAGAGTGATGATGGTAAACATGTTGCTAATAATTATTTATGGAGTTAGTTTTATAAAACAGTTAAAAAAAGATTATAATTAAATTCAGAAACAAGTCGCAATCTAAAAACAGCAGAACTATGCACTCTATTTTATTTCTGTTAAGGAAAACGGTTACTAACAGTTCAAAGTGAAAAGAGAGTTTAGACCGATATACTAGGTACTTATGCACACTGCACTGACATCTTTCTCTAATTTAAATAATTGTAACAACAAAATGTGAATCAGACACATATTCTGAATCAGATACAGTTTTAAAACAGGTTTGAATGTGCAAATTATGCTAACTTATAACTTACGTAATATAAGTGACAACAAGAAGTATTTCTAATATTCTGTAAGTGCATCACCCACCTTTAAAAACTACATTTAAGACAAATATAGTTATTTGCTAAGCATTTTTAATATATATTTATTTGATTATTAAAGCATGTGGGGAAAACGAAAAAGTTGTCAAAAGCAAAAACTGAGAAAATTTGATTCAATAAAATAAAATATTGATTCTTATCCTTAAATTTTTAGTGACCGTCAATCAGTGAATGTTTTAGTGGATGGTTAGTGAGGATCGGTCAATAATACAACTTTAGTTATTTTGCGTCGACGTTTCGACAATATTTATTGTCATCTTCAGGACCTGTGTATGAAATACAATAGAAATATCAAACATAACGAAACAATTAAATATTTGGGTGAACGTGTTGGTGATGTGAGTGTGTGCGTGCGTATGTATGTATCATTTTTTATGTGAAGACTTATGATAGTTTGTTTACATCTTCAAATTATCTTTAAGAAAGCGAGTTCTTTCATACTATAATTTGCTCGCTTTCTTAAAGATAATTTGAAGATGTAAACAAACTATCATAAGTCTTCACATAAAAAATGATACATACATACGCACGCACACACTCACATCACCAACACGTTCACCCAAATATTTAATTGTTTCGTTATGTTTGATATTTCTATTGCATTTCATACACAGGTCCTGAAGATGACAATAAATATTGTCGAAACATCGACGCAAAATAACTAAAGTTGTATTATTGACCGATCCTCACTAACCATCCACTAAAACATTCATTGATTCTTATATTGGATGATTTTTATTGGTACTGTAGTGCCAGAGAATCTGATTAAGTAAAACCAATCAGATCTGATTCAGTTATCCAGTATAATCCATTAAGATGATTGCTTTCAAACTGTAACATATGAGTGAGGGAGAATCATTGCAAATGTAAATGTTGGGAGTTGTAAAATGAGAGTTTCAAGTTAATAATTACCGTAAGAAACCCCACGTAATGAATGAGTGAGAAGATAGTAAATTATTTATATTTATAATACATTATTTCTTTATAGCCACAGTCTTGTTTTATGGTAGGCCTACACTTCATTTACTGTAACATTATCTGTTATACTACTATTGTAATATTATTTGCTAATATCAAAAAACCTATTTAATCTTACAAAAAAGCTACTTATAATGTTCATTCTAAAAATATGTAACCATTTACTTATGACCATTGCAAGGATGTACAGGATGTCATTTGAACATCCAGTCTGAAGTATCGTATTGAAAAAAAAAATGTACAAGACATAAGTAAAAAATATAATTTTTTACGTGCAGAAGAAATGAATTATTCATGTGGTAATTGTGATATAATTGTAAGAAACTTTGAAACAAGAATTGCAACTCCGTATTATTGCACTGGAAATTATTTCTCTGTACTTTGTTAGTGGCTTTTTCTTTAAAATTTTTAAAACTGTATTTTTAATATTGGAAGACACAATAGCACTGCTAACAAAATTTGAATGCTCCACTGCAACGTCTTTGTCATTGTGATTTCATCTTACAACATTTTCTTTCACTAAAAATATCTGAAACTGCTTTTAATATTCTAAGAAGGTGCACTTCATACAGCTGATATAATATTAAATTCTTATTTTGACAGGAAAATTGTTCATCATCAGAAATACATTGTACAATAACAAAAGAGTAGTGTAGCAGTTACTGAGAAAAATATATTCTGTATTTCTAAAACTAACACATGACTTCAATTTTCACTTTTGATTTTTGTTTTTGGGTGTTAGATTGTGGCCCATTATTGTTTCTTCAGCCAAAACTTTTCAGTCATTATAAAAGTTATCAAAACATCTGGAAAAAGCAGGAAACTCATTAAAACCAAAAACTGAGAAAATTTGATTCAATAAAATAAAATATTGATTCTTATATTGGATGACGTTTATAGGTACTGTGATCTAGTATCAGAGAATTTGATTAAGTAAAGAAAATAAATTATTGGTGCTCATTCATGTTTTTGTATACGTTCTTATTGTATTGTTTTGTTGTGTTCTAGATGAAAAAACACAACACAAACATTTTACATTGCCATTTCAGTTTCTTCACAGTTGTATGTACTGTATTTGACATTCATAATATTTACTGCTCTCAAATTATTATATTTTATTGATATGTAAAATCATATGGTGTTAATATTATTATTATAGGTTTTTTCACCCCTGGAGTTTAGTATTGGCTTCATTTTGGTTTTGCTGGTGTTGGGCAATGGTCTGTTGTTTGATCTTTAGCCAGACATTGGGCTACAACTGCAGTAAACTATCCTCATTGGCTGCTGTCGATCATGTTAGCGACAGGTGTGAATTCACTGACTGTACCAGCTACTTATATTCATATCTTTTGACTGGCAGAGATCTTGTCCAATAGTGCAGCAGATATAATCCACAGTTGAAACATTTTGTTACCCAACATTGTGTAGAATATGATGCGTAGCATTTCTTCTTTGTCCTCTTCTACAAGTCCTCCACAAATCAGAAGCACCACCAGCTAAGTCAGTCAATATGAGTATCAGCAGAGGTCAATGAATTAATCTTGACACGGTCAAGAACAGACTGCAGCATAACACTTGGAAACAAAACAAACCCAAAACATATGATGTCTGATTTTCAAAATTTCAAATGAGATTTAAGTGTACTGACTGCAAAACAAATAAAATTACTAATGCTCTCAGATTATAAAAGTCCTTTCTCTGTTCATAAGTGTGTTCCATTACTCAATAAAAATGCTGGAAGTTACACTCAGGGCTTCACGTGTATTACATGCTTAAGTTTGTTCACTATTTGTTCTGTGTATAGTTTGCTGTGAATGGAATGAAATAAATACAAAGGTTGATCAGAAAATAAGAACCATTTTAATTTTATAAAAATAGGAAGGTTTATATTATAAAAATTTCAGATATTATACGATGTTAACCTCCACATTTTTATGCTGTTTTTCTACATAGTCCCCAAGTAGTTTCATGCAATGTGCCACAATTTTTTTTGTATTTTCTTGTTAAGTAAATCATTTGCCATTCTACTAAATCCGTCAAGGACAGATAGCATGACCACTTTGTCTCTATTTGAGCGAACACCACTCAAAAACTCCTTCATTTTGGGAAAAAGCTGAAAGTCACTAGGTGCCAGGCCACACTATACAGAAGATAATTGAAAACATTTTGACAAAGATTTTATCTGACCCATCAAGACCCATCTTTATATATTGCATCAACTAGACACGCACTGTTGTGAATCAAACACATTCCACTTGTCAAAAGCCTGTTTTGAATGGCTCATTGTATCTCATAAGTGTTGAGTAGTAAGGATCTGCATCAATTGTTTTATCAGTAATGCATGAATTCACACAGTAAATCTCCATGGCAACACAAAAAAACAGTGGCCACCATTTTGTATAATGAAAATGTCTTAAATTTTTCAGATAATGAAGACGGCCAAGTATGATGCCACTCAGTCTCTCAGCAAACTAAACAAAGACTCACAGTCTTTGGAGTAGAGTGCAAAAACCATGTCTCATCACCAGTTTATATATGATACCCTACTAATGTCTGATAGCCACATTTGTTGTACCATAATATCAATCCAGCAACCGTGTGATTTTTCTTCTGGTCATCTGACAGCGTTCACAAACCCAATTAGGTGGACAATGTCATGCGCCAAAAGTCACAGTGATATAGGAAATTTATCACTAAGTGTATCTGTTTAAATGTTGTGGTTCTGTTTGAAGTGTTTACCAATTTGAGTTCTCCACGAACAAAGGAAGGATGTTGTGAGCATTGATCATCATGAACATTTGTTCTTCTCACATTAAAATAAACACATTTCCATTTACTGCATCTTTCATTGCACTTTCTTCATCCATAGCAACAATTTGGTATACATTTTTGCTGGACTAGTATTTTTAGGTTTTTAAAAAATATGTTGCGGCAGCTCAGTAGACCAGTGGGTATGGCACCTGGCTGCTAATCTAAGAGGTCCCGGGTTCGTTCCCGGGCCCGCATCATAAAATCAAGGTACGTTTTTCAGCCCCCAGGTCGACTAACCCTGCTGAAAATGAGTACCTGGGATAACATCCTGGGGATAACAATGGGTGGCTGAAGCGTAGTGCTGGCCACACTGCCTTCTTGTACGTCGTACGGCTCGCATAAGGCAGCCTACCCTGCCTGACTCCTAAGCTGCTTCGGTGATACATATGGGAGCCATTATTATTTTAAAATATGTTGCTGCTTAAACTTAAGTGACATCCAGTTGCCTCGTATAAATCACCGTTGAACAACTGTTTGTATGCCCTTGTCCTCATGGTAAAGTCTTGGTGTGGTGTACAGATGTTCTTATTTTCTGAACGAATATTGTTTATTTTAATTTCTCCAACTATATATATTGTGAATCCATTTCTGTAAGATTACAAAGTGTAGTCTGAATATTTTTATGCATACAATACAGTACAATATACAATCTCAGATATGCAATAACAAGCAAATAATATTTCCAGAGAATAGAGAATGTTTAAATGCAGTGGTAAAACACAAAACAAATAGTAGTAGTTTATTTTAACAGCTTTTGTAAAAGAAAAATGCTTTGTTAAAGAGACTTCAAAACAGCCAAGTTTAATTGATAGGAGTGTAAGAGATGCATAGAATTGATGTAAAATGTTAAATCTGTATGTAACATAGATTATACATATATTATTATAAGTTTTGGAAGTAATATTTTACTTCATGTTTTCTTTCTTAATTTAAGAGATTGTAAAATTAATTTTTTTTGTTGAGATTGCTTACATTTTCTGACTCTAATGCTATATTTACTGTAATGGTATTTAGCATTTTCAATTTGTTCTTTCAATTTTTTTTAGTAAGAGACCTGCATTTGAAAGTCAAAATGACGCAGAAGTGGTGATGGTACGATGATATCATGAAGTTAATATGAAAAAGAAGTTGTCAAAAAATATTTTGTATGCTTATGACTTCTTGTTAGTGTTTAGTTGAATAAAGAACAAAATTTGTTTAACTTTCTGAACTATAAAACTGAAATTTTATAAATTCAAGTGTTGAAAAGTCTGTAAATGTTTATTTTAAAATTTGTGCTATATTCATTAATGTACAATTAAGCAGATTAAATTTGTGTATGCAGAATGTAATGTATGTTTTAATGAGAGCACTCTCTGTATATTTTTAGAATACATATCCTGTAAGCTGCTACCTCAACTACTGTACTTTCTTTATTAAGTCATATATAACAAATTAGTGGAATAAATATATACGCCTTCTAGAAAGGAGCGTTTTATACTCACTTTTAGTTCCTAGTTTAAAATAAATTTGCACACATGAAGTTTAATTTGTCACATTGTATTTCATTGTTTGTAGGTGTAAAGTATGGGTATATGTATGTTATCACATCTGTTTAGGCATTAATTATTTAATAATATTTACTGATTACAGAAGAAGTCAAAATCATGTAAGGATTACTTAGTTTATTTAAGTAAGAATAAACTTCAGAAAATAGTTTGTAGTGAACAGAATAGGAGCATAATTCAGTTGCCTACATTATACAGTGTAGTAGATTTGTAAACATTATCATTAAGTAAACTATCTGTGTTAAGAGTACATATTTCTGTCAGTAACCTTTCGGAAATATAATAATGTTAATACTGGTACGTATGTACTTCATAATATGAAAAATGATAATAAGCTTATGAGCATGTAACCAGACTGGAAGTAACGAAGTATTTAAGTGTTGTAAATAAGCATGTCTGCTTAGAAGGAAAAGAAAGTGTACGCTGAATTTATCACAGCATTCATTAGTATTTTGGTGTTTATTGAGTTAATGGTATAATTATTGTTTTCTATGATGAAAGATGTTATTTTGAAAATACTTTGGAATCCAATATTTATTATTTCTTACCTGTGTGATTTATCACGTTATGAATGTGTGCATAATTCAGTGTGTAGAGTTTTTAGAGATGTGTTTAAATATGATTTTTTTTTTTTAATTTCTTAAATGTAAATTAAGTTGTAAAAGGCATCTAATTTAAATGCAATTCATAATTACATAGAGCATCATAGCCTGCATTATTTTAGGTAACGATGTATTTTAAAAGAAACCAGAAAAAAAGAGTTACTCAGGCATTGTAATTCACGCCACATTGCTAATACCTGTTTAAACGATAAATACAATTTAGTGGTTAAGTCTAACTTTTGCTAAACTTGTGTTGCTACCACTAATACTCACACTTCCGTGAGTGCTTTCGAGCCTCTCGGCTCATCTTTAGATGGAAACAGCAACCAGGTTAGAAACCTTCCCCATTTATATATCTTTCCTACACCCGGAAGCATCAATTTAACATAGCAGGTAAACACACTTGTTACGCCTCAACGAACACAACATAACAAACAAACAGCCGGGTTACCACCCATTGTCTCAGTACTTTTCCATTCCTGACTGGTAACTTTCCAATAGCCCTGTACTTTTTCACCAAGTATCATACTGCTACCAACCTTTTTATACTATATTTCTATCGTACTTAATATATGGTAAAACATATCTTCAGACAAGGGGTGGTAACCTGGCTGTTTGTTTGTTTTGTTGTGTTCGTTGAGGCATAACAAGGTTGTTTACCTGCTATGTTAAGTTGATGCTTCCGGGTGTAGGAAAGATATATAAATGGGGAAGGTTTCTAACCAGGTTGTTGTTTCCATCTGAAGATGAGCCGAGAGGCTCGAAAGCACTCATGGAAGTGTGAGTATTAGTGGTAGCAACACAAGTTTAGCAAAAGTAATATCTGTTTGTGAACTGTACTGCAAGTGTGGTTTATCTTATACCACACTCATACAACCAGGCATACTAAAAAATTGTAACAGAAGAAGTGTGTAATATGTAAATGAGGCAATACTCCAAATTGAAGTGATGGAGTTGGCTAAAATGTATCAGAAATTATGTGAACACTATCAGAAATGTGTCGTTTTCCTGCACTTGTCTCATGACTATGGTGCAGACTAGTTACTCTTAACTGATTTTATATGGTCCAGAATATAGTAAATTGTATTTGGTTTTGTTATTAATATGATACAAATTAATTGGTCAAACGAGAGTGGTGATATTTGTTTTGGTTAACTTATCACTAAACGTGAATAAAGGAAGGTACTGCTTGCATACCTGCCAATTCTTCTGATTTTTCTAGAACATTGCTGATAATTTCTGCATTGTAGATTTTCCAAATTATCCTGATTGCTTGCTACTTTTGTCTAACTTGGGTCAGTTTTTGGTAATGTGTATTGGTTATGTATAATGTGCAAGATAGCTTGTTTGAGGAGGTTTCATTCTTGACATCATATAGAGTCACCTTAAATGGCATTCTTGTATTATTAAAAACGTGACTTGTAGTAGCTAGGACAGATTGAGGCTAATAAAATCCTGTGTAGAAGATATCTGTTTATTCATGTTGTCTCATATTGTGTACTGTAAGAAATTGCTTGACAGTTTTAACTCAACATATGAAACTTCTACAGTATTTATTTCCTAACTATAGTTGTATTACTACATTTTTTTATTTATGGGTTATAAACACGATTTTTTTGTGCATTCTTTTTCTTGCCTTACTTAATTTTCAAATTTTGGTAGGTATGTTCTTACTTTGAAAGAGTTCTATAGGAATAATGGAAACAATAAAGCAGCTAACTGAATTAAGTGCTGCACTATTGAAAGCGTTTGACAAAATATTGTCTGTTATGGATTATTCACCACTTAATAGTTAAAGTTGTTTCATATATGATAAGCTTAACAATTTTATTTTCTTTTTCATGAAGGAAACACTTTGTGTAAATATGATAGGATATATGTAAGAAGTGAATATGTTTAAAACTCATGTATTAAATCTCAGAGTGTTAGAAGGATACGAAAGTCATTCAAGGCAACTTTAATATTTTAAACGTAATGTATATTGTAAAAACCTTGAATTTTTGTATTTCAGTGCGAGGTTTGGAGCCATGTATTTTTTGATAAAATCAGTTTGATGATATTCAGTTACACCACACACATTGTTTTGGTTGTACCTGTATGTTAGTACAATGACTGGAGCTTCTAGTGAGTAAAAAAATGATCATTTGTTCAGTATCCATTCAATTAACAATGTAACAAAATGTGGGGCTTTAAAGTTTGTGTCCACACACATAAACACATGTAATACAGGTTTTCATTGGCTCAAGTTAACTAATCCACTGTTAACACATTAATCCAACCATAATTTATAAACATGAAATTATGCAAAAATAATATTTTGTGAATACGCAGTTGATTTTTGTGTAACTTCATTGAATTGTACAAAAATTACAAGCAGTTAATAAGAGGGAAAATTTAACATCACTAACTCAAACTGAAAGACTGACTATGTAAGTTAAAGGTGTAAGATTTCACATGCACTTGTATTTTAATATAAAGAAAACATCAGATATAAGTAAATTATTAAACAAACAATTTAAACTGTCATATAAAAATTAATATAATTCATGTTGGTGGTAAGTAAAAAATTATACAATTTCTCTCATTACAGAAATTTTACTGATCATGGTTTTTTTAATCTGTTGTGGCTGTGCAGCACAATTTATGTATGATGAATAGCATCGGCCTGTACTAATCATTCAGGCTCACAGTATGCTAAGATTGTATCACAAAAACTGGTTATATTTTTGGGAAATTTTTCAGTTACTATGTTTGCTTCAAAATTCCCCCAAACTCTTTCTTAAAAGGAACAGAGTTCACTAATGTATCCTGGAGACTTGGTAGTTTTTAAAAATCATTTCTAAAAAATCCCCATTTGAAGAAATATAAATTATTTCCAACTATTAATATTTACAAATAAAATTCCAATCAATAATTAATTTATTTATATAATATATGTATACAGAAAATGCAAAAATAATGATTTGTTGAATGTGTATGTTGCCTCTGACATACTGCTGATCAGCAAAGTGCTTTCAAGCCACTGGTGTGTGTGTGTGTGTGTGTGTGTGTGTGTGTGTGTGTGTGTGTGTGTGTGTGTGTGTGTGTGTGTGTGTGTGTGTGTGTGTGTGTGTGTGTGTGTGTTTTGCTCTTCTTTGTATTCTTCTTCTTTATAAATGCGATACTTTTACCTTTTTCTACACAATATGTACAAGATCACAAGTGTTTTGAAAGTGTTTGTTGTGCACTACGTTCTTCTTCTTCAGCAGCGCAACAATCCATTATTGAGTCAAGGCCTGCTTTAACAGCCTCCGCCAGTTGTCCCGGTCAAGTGTAGCTGCTCTCCAGTTCCAGGACTGGCGAAAGAAACTGACAGGTTTCTGCACATAAAAGTTTTATAGATGGGCTATGTGAATTCACCGATCCAGCCCCCAACCTGGAGGACCAGGAACTTTGATTTCGGGGTGCTCTTCCCCTAGAAAGTTGGTTTCACCTCAGCTGACAAGCTCTCTCTGCCCGGTCGCAGTAGGACTGACTCAGCCCATGTGTGCAGCCGTTGGGCTACTATAGCCTCCTCCGCTGCCACACTAGATGCACACCCTGCTGCCGATATGCACCATCCTGCCCAGCCAGGACCCAGGATACCCCCAGGCTGTCCTAACAGAACCCCCATCTCTCGTTTGCTTACTGATCCACTCCGTCGAAGGGATTGGTTACCACTACCTTGGAGTGGATTGCTCAGCGTAACAGGGCTGACCGACGTGTAGGTGAGAGTGGAGTTGGGGTGGAGAGAGGCTGGTGCATTTCTCTTCTATGAAAGCATATGTTCGCATCACACCCCCATTTGGACCCCTGTGCACTATGTTACAAGATAAAAAAATAAATCTCCATCATGTCAGCTCATTGTGGAACTTCACGTTTTAGATTCTTTTGACTTTCCATGTGGTCTGTACATAAGCAGATATAGCCCGCCTTTCAGTTCTAAATATGAATTGAATACAATAGAATTAAATGTATATACAGTGCCGCTGCTATTAAAATGTAGAAATGAATTTTTTTTAAGAATTTAATTAAATGATTAATCCTTACCTTGGGACAACTATTTTGCTCTAATTTTCTTGACGTTTCTGACTGTAAATGAAATAAACACACACAAAATCCATGCACACACCAGATCGCATGATAATATTAGAAAATCTAGCACCTCTTTGAATGCTTCTGGATCCGGCCATGTGTAGTCACCTGCTTTGTTCATGTTTTATGGGTCCATCAGAATCCATAAATTTTTCTAAGTTCATGAATTTTAATGAGGCACATACATCTTTTAAATATTAATGAAATTAAATAACAAAACAACTCATGCATGTGTGTGTGTGTGTGTGTTTGTGTAGCTCACTATACATGAATAATAGAAAAGATTGCTGAAAATATAATAGTTTATCATATGTTAAACTGTATGTGAAAGCGCTCTGAGGTAAGTCAGATCATAAATACTTGTTCATGGTGTATACTGCTGGAATATTTTACACAGTGTGTCATTTGTCTGTTTTTACATGTTCGTAGCAGTTTTTCCAGAAGTGATATATGTAATGGGTTTTTTTGTTAATAGTTTTATTTGTAAAATCTGTGTATGACAGTTAATATTATTTTCCTCAATAAAAGCGTGTCTGACCAGGGTGCATTGGTGTAATTTAACTGTCATAAGATGAATTTTTATCAATCGTGCATCAAGTAATTAGGCAAGAAACTAGCTTTAAGTCTTTAAAATGAGTTTATAATACCGGTATTTTTAGTTAAAATCGTTAATTGTATTTTGTACACAAATGTAAAATATATTTTTATTGTGCTAGAGTAAACTAAAATCAAATGTGTGTTGCTAGTACCAAGCACGCGAGAGTGTGTGTATGAGTATTCTTTAAATTTGTGTATGTAAAATACACATTCTCCAGAAGGGAAATTAACACTGCCGCGTTCAAAGTTTAGCATAACTGTGTATTAACAGTTTCATGTTGTTTCAGGGGTATTGCCATGTGTGTGACAAAAACCAGGATTAAATTTACAACAATTTTTGTATCAACCATAATGCATGCATCTCTTGTCTGTGTTATCACACTTTCTGCTTCAGTCAGTAAAAGTAAACATTGATTTCAAGCATCTTCCTTCAATAGTTACCATAACAAAATCTTTCTTTATTAAGTGAATTACACCAGTGTCTGTTGTCCTTTGGTAAGAAATCTGTACTCATCTGTCAGGTCTGAAAATACCTGTTGCCTTAATAACCACACGTTATATACGTACTAAATATTGACTCATATGGTGTTTCTCCGTAATTTATGCCTCTGATATTTGTAAGCTGTGATACAAATATTTATCAACGTGTAGTATAAGAGAAAATTAATGTAGTATGAAGGCAGAAGGTTTGTTTCAACAACTTTGAAAAAACAGTGCATTAAAGCATATTTATTGTAGAAGAAAGCATAAGAATATTTTTACCAAAGCAATCAGAAATTAATTCCAAAGAGTGGGAAGCATAAAAGAAGCTCTTGAATTATGTTAGGACACATTATGTAGCCTGTATGTAGGACTGCATTACGGAATCTTTTATACATATCTTACCACAATCTTTTGCCACGTAGTGTTATATCATTTTCAGTAAACTGACACAAACGTCTGTACAAAGAAGCATTTTTTTTTGTTATTATTGAAAGAAATGCTATGTTTCAAATTCCCAACATCTTATACTCCCCTGTTAAGAAAAGAAAATACTATAAAAAACTAGTTAGCAAGTAATGATAAAAATACTATAACATGTCCAATCCACAAGTGAAAGTAGGTGGTTCAAATGCAAAAAAAAAAATTACTAATAATAAACATTAAATCGGTACCTAAATTTTGGCCTTGGAGGGGGGGGGGGGCTTAGTCTAGTCAGCTTTAATAGAAAAGAAAAAAAAGTTAAGGGTAATCAACATTACTATCGTTAAAGTGGTTGAAAAATATGTGATAATTTCCTGAAATTAATCTCATTGAAGTAAACAGTAATAACACAATAAAAATACGCACATGTGTTATTAAAACATTGTTTAAAAGCTATTGACTGATTTGATTTTCCTATATTTCATATTTCCAAATGTACATGCAAATGCTGTGTAATAAACCTGTCTGTATATTTAAAAGAGTTACTACTATATTACCATACACAGCTGAAAAAATAATAAAACACCCTAGAAATTAAGAGATTAACTAAATTCGTCAACTTTTTTCATACATCCCTGGTTCTGCTTCCTGATTTCCAGCATCTGATTCTAGACTTTTGTATGACTGTCAAATGATCTCTGACAGCTGTTAGATGTGAACAACTCAAATGTGCGGAGTGTGTGATGAGGCATTGTAATAAATACTTATTCACTATATACAGTATGTATAGTTTAGTTTTATTGTTTTATTTCAGGATCGGCTATAAGTTTCTTGACACTAGAAGTTATCCTGAGTGTAAAGTGATTGTGAGTTAATAAATTATGAAAGGTTTTATGAGGTTTCTGAGGCACTAACTTGCCACAATCAGAATCCATATACGAACAATACAGATATGCACATATAATGAATGTTTTTGTGTGAATGTTACATAAAGAAATGTATTATTATTTATATATTAATAAGAATAATTATATTTTTCCATTAATATGAATGAACATTTATTATATTATATAGACTGGTAACCTTTATTTAATTCCTTCCTTGCAACTTTTGATTGTTTGCGTAACGACGCGTTTCAGGAACACAGTCCCATCATCAGGTTATAAAAATGAAATCATGAACTAATCACTCGTCGTTAAGTTTAAAATAAAACCACTGCACAACACTCGAATTCACGCAAACACATAGCTATGTGCATTCATACACGTGCGCGTCGTCGTAAAGTTAAAAGTCGACTGACTTTGTTATCGCAAACTTACACAGGCAGTCGTCTGCTATCTTCTTCTTTGCTTGCTTTGTAAATTATAAATTCTTCCATTGCATCCATGAAGCGTCCTTTCTTACAGTAATGTAGAGGTTTTAAATGTTGTGTAAAACTGGTATAATTATGGTTGTATTCTATTAAGTGCTGCGCGTAACTGGACTTTATATTATTGATATTCTTCTTGGGTAGATGTTCTATATATATGTATCTTTAAAACCTCTTCCTGTTTGTCCAATATAGAATTTATTGCAGTCATCACATACAATTTTATATATGCCGGAACATGTTTCAGGATTTTTGTTCGTAATACGTTTTGAATATTATTGTATGTTCATTGTATATTGTATATTTTTAACGGTTCATGAAGACAATTTGAAAACATGAGAAAATACATGAACAGTATAAACACCCAAATCAAACCGACTAATTGTTCCTGTAGAAACCGAAGATAATAATTGTTTAAATTTCATAGTTTTAACTTTAATTAAACAGAAAGATTGCTTTAAGTTTAATATCTATAGAAAGCCTACAACAACCAATATTACCATCCATGCAGACTCATACCATCCATGGTCACAAAAAATGGCTGCTTATAACGCGTTCGTCCACAGACTCCTTAATGTACCCCTAGAGAAGGAGGATTTTATCAAAGAAGTAGACACCTTAAAAAGCATAGCAATCACCAACGGATATAGCAGCACGATTGTCGACAAGTTGATCGATAAACACAGACGCAAAAAGAATCCAGGAACAAACAAACCGAGACATGACAATAAATTTGTATCCATTGAGTACACTAACTTGACACCACAAATCATTAAAAATCAATTAAAAAAATATAACATTACAGTAACTTTTAAAACAAACAATAATATTCAAAACGTATTACGAACAAAAAGAAACAAAAATCCTGAAACATGTTCCGGCATATATAAAATTGTATGTGATGACTGCGTTAAATTCTATATTGGACAAACAGGAAGAGGTTTTAAAGATACATATATATAGAACATCTACCCAAGAAGAATATCAATAATATAAAGTCCAGTTACGCGCAGCACTTAATAGAATACAACCATAATTATACCAGTTTTACACAAAATTTAAAACCTCTACATTACTGTAAGAAAGGACGCTTCATGGATGCAATGGAAGAATTTATAATTTACAAAGCAAGCAAAGAAGAAGAAAGCAGACGACTGCCTGTGTAAGTTTGCGATAACAAAGTCAGTCGACTTTTAACTTTACGACGACGCGCACGTGTATGAATGCACATAGCTATGTGTTTGCATGAATTCGAGTGTTGTGCAGTGGTTTTATTTTAAACTTAACGACGAGTGATTAGTTCATGATTTCATTTTTATAACCTGATGATGGGACTGTGTTCCTGAAACGCGTCGTTACGCAAACAATCAAAAGTTGCAAGGAAGGAATTAGATAAAGGTAATTACCAGTCTATATAATTTATTAAACGCAACTTGGAGACCAAACCAAAAATGAAATTTATTATATATGTATTAACTATTTTTGGACTGGCCATATACACATCCTGATGTCAGTAAATTTTGAAAACTGACAAAAAAAGTTTTAAAATGTTTTAAAAAGTGTCTGGGTAGTGACAGAACATTACAAAACCTCTCGTCACCAGAAGTTAAAAAAATACATTTTTGTCTAGCAACTTGTAACCCACTCTGTATTTTTTATTTCATTTTTTTTAATTGGTGTACATGTGGCATTTGAGTCGAATGTTACAACAGACATCATAATCCATAAATCTTTTTTGTATTTCACACATTGATATACTTGCCACTGAGCCTTTTTCTTTTGTACTTATATAATTTTTATGTACAGCATTTTTTTATATGCATTAGTGGTAGATGTGTATGAGTGTAGTTTTAAGCACTGGCAAGTAGCAGTAATCGAAACATAGTGTTTCTTTTAACAGTAATGAACATATTAGACTGTTCAATAATGCCATACAAAATTTATGAGGATAACAGCATCACAACAGATGAATAAAGTTGGATTAGCAGAAATCTATAGTTGGTTTATTTTAGTAAAAATTATAGAAATTCTAGGAAGATAAGAATAGAATGTGGGAAGGAATCCATGATGCTGTTGTACCAACAGCTGTGAATGTGAAAGGTCGAAAGAATAGGAAAGCCTGTGAACCAATTTGTGTTAAAACATAAATAATTTTTTTTATAATTCTGTGCATGTATATGTATTTTGTGCATCAGGTTTTACCCCTAATAAATTGCTGCTATGAATTTAACATATCCTAAGTGTATCATTGATAGTATTAGTTTTACAAGAGGACAAGAGTCAGTTAAAAAGAAGAATCAAATTATAAAATTCACTTTGCAAGAGCTGTTCATAATAACAAAAAAATGGAATCCAGTTGTACTCTTTTTCCCACATTTTTCTTTTCTCCTAGTCATCTAAGTGCCTCCCACTGTTTTTATAGCATTAATTACATAAGCCAGAAAGTGTGGTAATATATACATGACATTCTGTAAAAACTGTGTTCACATATCCCATGGATTCAAAACTCAATACGTCATGTATAATATAGCATTGCAATGGGGAAAATTCACATTTCGTAACAGGAAGTTCTGTGTAAACACTTCGGGTATATTAAAGAATTAATTTTTTCCTTATAGTGAAGGACGATTACAAGTAAGATTTGTGAACATGTATAAAAATTAAAATTTAATTCAAAGAGAAAGCATAAATAAAAATAAAATGATTTATATTTTACACTATGAGAGTTTTTAGTAAAGCTGTTTTTTGTCCATGTATGTGTTCAAACACAGCTTAATTTTATAATTGTAATTATTTGGGTAATTTTTTCCAACATTTATATATGAATTAATTTTGTGTGTCTGAATAACTTTTTTCTGCATAAATATTAGGTATATAATTATGAAATCTTTTAAAATATGTTTCTGTTAGTTAAAACCTTGTGTTACAAGGTGCAAGACAGAAGAAGGTAATCGAGTCTGGAAACAGGAAGTGCAGCACACTCAAATAGCAGATTAGGAGTAGCATTTGTGTTAGTAGAGATTTTTTTCATCTTCCCTTGTTTTAATTATGTTATTAAACACATTTTATCGTATCGGTAGTTTACGCTAAGAGTCATCGTTTCCTGAAAAAATAAATATTATGTAAAGAAAACATTATGTCTATAAACAAAACTGTGAAATGTACACTTGTGTTATTTTAATTGTTAGAAATATAAAATAGTTACAATACAATGGAAATAATAAAAATAGTAATAATAATTATAATAATTTTTTTTATTATATTACCAGCATCTGCTCTTTTCTACTTTAAATTAGAGTGTTTAAAGTTTTTTGAAATTTAAAAAAACTGTAATTGTACTCTTGTCTCAGTTTTATGTTGGCTGTTTCAAATGTGACATATTTTATGTGTTCAAAGTATGCGTATTTTCAATTTTTTTTTTTTTTAGTAGCAAAAGAGATTAATGAAAATTTTTTTAGACTACACTATTCAACAAAGCAGTAGGTATATTTTTGTGTGATGATTGTCATTTCTTACAAGACTTATGTACTAAAATAAAAATGAAAGGTATATCTGGAAACACAATGGTAAGGGTGATGATGAATTTTTAACTTTATATATAAATTGTAATTTTACCATGACATTTCATATCACCGTATTTTAAAAACTCTACTAATTTCATTCATTACAGACTTTAAGAAATGTAAAATTATTTTTTTATCTAATAAAATAATAATGTAAAATAATATAAGCAAATAAGTAGTATTTTATATATATATTAAAAAAACAACTTTGTAAGCACTATTAAGTATGTTAACTGACTTTGTGTTTTGTATGTTATTATGCTATATTACGTGTAATACCATATTATATATGTTTCTGGCACCAATTGCCCAGGGTAATATGTGTTTAATTGGCAGTAAACATTGCTATATATGTAATGTATGTTCCAGACATTTTGTGTTAAGTAGACAGTTCTTACTGAAAACCAGTGAACCAAAGTTTATATTGTGAACTTATGTGTATTATGGTTTTGATTAAAACAAAGCTGTGTTACCAAAAGAAACGCAATGTCAACTTTTGTTGATATCCATTGTGAGTCACTATCTTTGTTTTTTGAGAACCTTTAAAAAATTATCCTGTATGTCTTTTGTACTGTTTTATTTTTTTATATTGTTTGTGTAACTATTTAAAATAAAATTTTGTTCCAATTAGTAGATTCAGTGAGTTTATTCTGGTGATCTGTATTATCTTACATTGCCCAGATTTTTTTCAAGTAAATTGCATTGTTGTACATTCTAAAGTCTCTACATGGTCACAGAAAAAGAGACAGGCAAATGCCCTAAACTATATAGTGTCTCAGTCACTATTACTTGCTTGCAAAATATAGACTAACCAACAGGGCTCAACTGATTAGTTATGAGGATATTCTTGAGATGATGAATCTTTTCAGATGGTCAGATTCTAAAGAAAGGCCTCATTGATTGAAGGACCTTGAATAACCTCGCATAGGTTAAAGGATACCTGTAGCATTAATGTGTGGAGTCTCAAAATGTGCAGTCAAAGGATGATTTGAAGAATGACGAATGAATTGTATTATGATTATTATAAAAAAAAATTTACAAGAATCAGCTCTTTATTACTGATCCATCCTCACGCTTGTTGCTACTGTGGAGTTGGCAGTAGTGAATAATTGTCAGTGCACAAAAACATGGGGCCAGGTTTTTTTGTTGTGGACATAAATAGTAATTTATTTTCTGTATATTTTTATTCTTGTAAACACAGAATTATGTATAAATATGACTTTTTAGCCCATTCTTGCAAGTAAGTAAAATTAACTTAGATAATTTACCAAAATAATATACCTCCAGCATCGCTTTGTAAAACTGTATTAGTTTGATGTTATCAACAAAAGTTTTATATAGTAAAAATCAGTTGAAAGGATGGCTTCTTAGCAGTCAAGGATAGCTGGAATATTTAGCCAAATGAATCTGACACTAGAAAGAGCTACTATACTTTCAATAAAGAGTATATCCATTAGATGTCCTTTGCCAGTTTTGCAAACAGAGGATTTCAAGATTTTGCCATGTAATCAGTGGCGGCGCTATGGGTGGGCCCGGGTCCACCCAAAATTTTCTTGGCCCACCCAGATAAGACGGAGAAATTTCAGAGGGCAAAGTCAAACTATCTTTTATAAAATTCAACAAGAAATATGTTTTCCACGTGTTTAGAATGAAACTAAAAGATCTTTAGAATAGAAACATGAAACAAACAACCGTCAGAGTATACACAAACTGTCGGTCGGTCAGTCTTAGTTTCTCTGTCTGCGGTCGTACTTTCGTTTTCGTTAAGTCAATGATTTTATTTTTGTGTCTGTGGTGTGCATAAGCAGAGTTAACATGTTTAACTGCCAATTTTATAATACGGACAGCAATTTTTCTCATGGTCGATTCATTCTTTTGGTTTTTGTTATATACTTTTTAATACGTTTGAGGTTAGTTTGCATATAAACAATAAAAGGTCTCATGACAGTGGTCTGTGTTTCTTTGACTGTTTGCGTAGAATATTGTGCGTCTTATTGAACGTGAATGTGGAAAAGTGACAATAAAAATGGCAAAATGTCTGAGCACTTTGGACTACTTCGTTTAGAACGAAACTAAAAGATCTTGGAAAGTGTGGGCGGAAACATGAAACACAACCAGTCAGAGTGTACACAAACTGTCAGTCAGTCAGTCTTGGTTTCTCGGTCTGCGGTCGTACTTTCGTTTTCGTTAAGTCAACAATTTTATTTTTGTGTCTGTGGTTTGCATAAGCAGAGTTAACGTGTTTAACTGCCAATTTTATTTAAATATGGACAGCAGTTTGTCTCATGTTTGATTCATTCTTTCGGTTTTTATGTTATGTACGTTTCAATACGTTTGAGGTTAATTTGCATATAAACAATAAAAGGTCTCATGACAGTAATCTGTGTTTCGTGTTTGACCATTTGTGTAGAATATTGTGCGTGTTATTGAAAGTGAACGTGGAAAAGTGACAATAAAAATGGCAAAACGTCCTAGCATTTCGGACTACTTCATTCTGCAACAAAAAATTGTTAAACCAAATGAAGAGGACATTACAACGTCTACACCTGTAACTGCTGAGGTTAGTTTTCAGGATCCCGAAACTGCACCTGAAAAAATTGTGTTCGATGATGATGATGATATGGAAGTAGGGAAAGAAGGAAAACAGTCAGAAAATGAAGAAGAACTCTGTGAAAATAAAGGTACTGATTTATTTTCTATTCCTAGCAGTAGCACCAGCAGCACTAATCCATCTCATCTGGTTCAATTAGTGATATAGCTACGGAACCTACTGATGAACCAAAACAACCACTATTACGACATTTTCCTTTTCGCCAGTTTGGAGATAGAAAAAGGAATTTCCAGCCAGGTTGGTACAAAATCCACCCATGGCTTGAATACAGTATTATAAATGATGCTGCATTTTGTTTTGCCTGTCGATTTTTGTTGTCCCCAAACTCAAGGCACAAAAAGTGAATTGCTTAGTTGTGTAAGTGAAGGTTACACTAACTGGAAAAGAGCAACAGAATCTAATTCCGGTTTTAAGCAGCATGAGAACAGCTCATCCCACAAACATTCTTTAGTTGCTTGGGAGTCTTTAAAAAATTTTAAAAGTAAGTTTGGGGAGGAAGCATCAATTGCTGCTCTGCTAGATGAAACATATGCTCTTGAAGTTCAAGAAAATAGAGGATACATTGAAACAATTGCTGATGTACTTCGATTCACAGCCCTACAAGGAATAGCTCAAAGAGGTCATGATGAATCGAAACAGAGTGAAAACAAGGGAAATTTTGTAGAATTAATGGAATTTATAGGGAAAAAAGATCCAACTGTTAAAAAAAAAGCTTGAATATAAAAGAGAAAAATACACTCATCATGGTATTCAAAATGAAACTCTTAACACCATGAGCAATATTGTGCTAGAACATATAACAGATGAAGTAAAAAAAGCTCAGTATTTTGCTCTAATGGTTGACGAGTCAAAAGATTGTTCAAAAACTGAGCAGTTATCAATAATGATTCATTATTATTTAGATGGGAATATATATATAAGATTTCTAGGCTTTTAACCTGCAAAACAATTGGATGCTTCTTTATTAATTTGTATAAACAAAAACTAGCAAACTGTGGAGTTGATTTAAACTACTATGTTGCACAAACAGTCATGAGTGGCTCTTGTACAGGTGTTCAAGCTCTTTTAAGCAGGGAATTTCCACAAGCCATCTACACACACTGTATGAACCATAAATTGAATCTCGTTATAGTGGCAACATGTAGAGGGATCAAGTCAGCTACAGATTTTTTTATGACACTGCAGGGACTGTATGTTTTCGTGAGTGGGTCGGCAGTCCATCAAATGTTTATAGATACACAAATGAAAATGAAGATAGGAAAAGTGGAATTGAAAAAGTTAAGTGACACCCGATGGGCCTGTCAGTACCGTACGCTACATGTTTGGCTGTGAAGAAGACAATTGAAGCTATTATTGTAACACTAGTAAATATCCAGAGTGAAAATTCAGAACGAGCTGCAGAAGCGTCAGGATTCAGTGCCAAGTTGAACTTTTATTTTATTTTTCATTTATGCCTATTCACACGTTTGTTGAAAGAATGCAAGTCACTGTCTGATTTCCTCCAGGACAAAGATTGTGATGTTGTTGCTGCGATCAATTTGGTCGAAACTACTACAAGGGATCTTTTCAACCAATGCGTGAATCTGATACAGGTTTCACTTCTGTGTGGAAAGAAAGTGTAGATGTAGCAACAAAAATAGGTGCTGATATTCCCACAGATTCCTCTACTCTTGGCAGAATTCGAAAGTTACCAAAACGTCTTGTGGAATATGTTTGTGATATGCCAAATAAAGACAGCTTGAAACCTGTACGCCCAACTGATTTCAAGTCTCTAGTATTTTATGAAATTCTACATATCATAGATAGCAAACTTGAGAGACGTTTTATTTCAAACTCTGCAATAATTAAAGGAATCACTTGTCTGAATCTCAAAAGTAAAATGTTCCTGAATAAAGAAATGTTAATGCAGTTGGCACAAAATAATTCATGCAACACTGATTCGTTGGAGGCAGAAATAAAAATATTAAAAAATCTCATCCTAAGGCATGAACAACAAACTGGAGTGGAGACTGTGAATCTACTTGCATTGCTCAAGTTGTTAGAGCAATACAAACTAGCGTTCAATGACTTGTACAAATTGCCTCAAATAGCAGTGATTATTCCAGCTTCTTCTGCATGTGAGAGAACATTTTTGTGTATGCAACGCGTTAAGAGTTATTTACAAAATTCTATGTCTGATGAACGTCTTAGCTATTTGTCTGTGCTTGCAATAGAAAGGACTTTGACCAAGAACATTGACTTGTTTGCCGTTAATCAAAACAATCGAAGAATTAATCTGTTTTAAAAGTAAGTAAAAGCCTGTTTACTATTTTGGATTCATTGTATTTTATTTTGCTTAATATTTCAGCTATTCAGTTTTGGCCTATCAATTATCATCTTTATTTGTCAGCGCTGATTTAAACATTGTGCAGTTAAGATATTGTCATTTTGTACAAATAAAATACACATATACAGTACATAAATATATACAGTAACTACATTCACACAACACAAACATATAAATTCAATCGGAATTACAGTCAAAATTTGGCTCTCTGTCATTGATAAAACTATTTTAAACTCCAAATTTATACCAGCGAACTCAAGGTTAGGCCCATCCATGTGACCTACGCTAGAGCCGCCAATGCATGTAAAGCCACTCAGATATCGACTTGGAAAGTAGTTTACAGAAGAGGACTGCTTAAAAAAAGAAAAAGTTTAAATATAACTTTAAGTTGGTCTTGCAAGTAAAATAGCTGTCAGTGATTGATAATCATGTAACAAATGTCATTTAAAGAAGGAATCTTATAGAACAAACTGTAGGAGGAGATACATAATTTCTGGAATTTTGAATTAAACTTACCACTGTCACTCTCATTGTGAGTTGCAATATCTTTCCCCTGTAGATAACCATTTACCAGTAGGTACTGAGTAGTTACCAAGTAGACAGTTTACAAATTTTATATACTGCCTTACAAATGTGGTGTTTTTAAGATCAAATGAACATGATGTTACACAATGTAAGGAATAAACCATGAATTAAAAAAACTCCATTCATAGTAATTAATTAGCATTTATTTTGAATTAATCTTGTCTAATTTAATCTTAAGGAAGATTTCAAGCATATGGTTATGAGCAAAGAGCAGGTAATCAGATTATAAATATTGTAAAATTCTTTTTTTTTCATAGTGCCAGTAAGCATTGGTGTATGTAGTTTTTGTTGTCTTGACATTCATATACAGATATCTAGTTTCAGAAGTCAGTATACATTTGGTATTTGGTGTAATCAGGTATTTTTCTACAAGGGGGGAACTCAACTATTCAAACTGTTTCTTAAACTATACATTTTCATAAAAGATGGTAAGTTGTAATGGATGACTGACAAAAAGAGTAACATAATTTTGAAGTTCAAAATATGTTAGGATAAGAAAAAATTAATTTGTACCCGAAAAAGTACCAAATGATAGGAAAAAAATAGTTATGGCATTGATAATCCAAATAATATAGTATTATAATTATGGGTTAGTACTATATTGATGTAGTTATGGTAGTATGTTGATCCTAATGACAATTATCTAACCGTCTATTACACAAGTTACCTAGGATATTTTTCTGCTGTGTAACATTTTGTTTCATAATACTATTGAGGAGTCTTCTTCTTCCATCTCTTGAGTAATCAATCTGTAGATTGGTTTGCAGCAGTTGGTAGCACTGGTTTCCATGATTTATTGGACATATTGTAAAGAGAGTCTCCTTCTGTACCTGTTTCTTTCTTGCAATCCCGCCTAATTTGAATAATAACCGGAAGTTGTTTTCTCCATGATGTTTAAGCTGCATTTACAAACTGAATTCTATAATTCAACTTGTTAGTGTTCGATCTCTTTAACGATCACAGTCAAAATGGTGTTGTCTGTACTACACTATTGTTTAATGTTTGTTTCCACTTAGGTGTATTACACCAAAAGTAAGCACAATGCTTTGTCAGTTGACATATGGCATATTTTCCCTTTTGCAATTGTTAGTACTGTATATCAAAATAATCATGGAAATAGTTCAAATATTTGTTTTATTCTTATGTATAAAGGTATGTTTGTACAAGGTATATATGGTAAGATACTTGCAACATTTGTTGCTTCGTGGATTTCAACTGCCAATACTCAGTTTTTCAAAGTACTCTTTTGAAATTCACAGTCAAATATTAAACACTATTTGTGCTACTCATGTCTCCCTGTGACAACCTGCTGGAACAGATATTCTCAATTTTATTGGTTCTCCTCGGAGAGGACTATGTGCCTGTCAGCTAGTCTGAATGTGCTATTATATGTATGCTAAGATTAGGTAGTCTGTCACAAGTAAAAATTTTGTTTGCTCCTTATGAGTAATAGTGCTGTGGTTACTAAGCACACATAATTATTCTTGTTAATGAAAGAAATGTAGTGAATTGTAAAATATTTCAGTTTGCAATTATAAAATATGGAAAGGGGCTTGCTTGAGTAAACTGGTTCCTTACAGTGAAGCTTTAGTTTAAACCAGTCTTTAATTAGTAAATTTGTTTTCGTGGTTATAATCACAAACAGAAATAACCCTGTTACACACCACTATAGAAAGAATTCCCAATTAGCACTTTCAAGCTTTACAGTCATCATCAGATCGGGAAATATTTATTACACTGATGTGGTGTCAGTGCCACATTCTCAGCTGATTGTCCACTGTATCATTTTGAGGCCTCAGTTTTGAAGAAAAGCAACAAATAAAGCAAAATATAATCCACAGTTTGTAAAAGCTGCAAAAATCAATGACACTTCAGTGATGCCCTCATTTAGAAATTCCTTCAGAAAGGTGATAAGAGGGTTGCACATACAAATAAAAATATGCTTTTTTTATTTACTTGTTTGTTTATTTATCTTTATTTAATTATTCTTATTTTCTTGCTATTTGTTTCAATTATCAATTTATTTATTGATACCTTTATTTATGTATATATTTATTCCATTTCAAAAAATTGTTTTCCCTAAAGAAAGGTGTCTTTGAACCTAGTTCCTTTGATAAAAGTCATCGTACACCACTGGACCACATGTTACCATTTATCTGCATTACATATCCATTCCATATTAATCGTGCTGCTCATTTTTTTTTTTTGTTACTACTTTCCTTGACATTCTTTCATTCTTGTATAGCTTCATTTATTATAAAATCCAGCTGGGATACTCTATGAGATCTCAAATAATTCATTTTGTACTGCTGAAATATTCTCTTTATTCATTTTCGTCGTTTGCCAACACTCTGATGAATATATTGTGACTGGTTGCATAGTTGTTTCATACAATTTGATTGATTGTAACACTCATTCTTATTTTCAAAGACTGTAGCAACAATTTCAGTAGCTCTTCATCCTTAAGTAAGCCAAAAGTGAATATCCTTACCAAAGTTCCCTCTTTGGTAATTATACTCCAAAGGTATTTATATTCATGGCATTTCACCAACTTGATGGCATTTGCTTTTTCTCTGAAACATATGTATTTTATATTTTTGTTTAATTTAAAACTAAGACAGACTGTGCCATTAAAATATGTTACAGAGCTGTGTATCTTTCTGCTTAGCCGTCTGTTGCCACAAAATATAAATACAGTAGTGATATAATAATACTCTTCTTCAAATGTGAAAGTAACAGATTTGAGCGACATACCTCAGCTTAGCCATTGAATAGCAAATGACAGTCAAAGCAATATTACTGTTGGCAGCAGGAAAATAGTTATTGAATACTAAAAACTGAACAGGAAAATAAATTAATGAGTTTAAAGTTCTATGACATCAAAACGATAGCATTTTGTGTAATGTGTGCAGTATTTCTTTATCGCACACAACATTTGAGTGATGCACTAACACAGATGATATAAAAGTTGCTGCAATTTTAAATCAACAATACAACCAATTGTTTTCTTAAATTATTTGGTCCAAAAGTGAAGGATAGAGTTAATGTACAGTTGCTAAAAACGCTATATCATCGAAATCAATATCTTTTGAACTTAACATATTGAACTTTCTCCACTTTAATGTCACACTGTCTAGAAAATATGTTGTGACCATGACATAAATAACACTGAAGCTTTTAATTTTTTCCAGCCCTGATAATATTAAATCATGTGTGTAATAAATAGATAAACAATATATGTCAAGTTTTAAACTCTGTTAGATAATGTGTAAGTGTTTTTGTAGTACATTCTGAATGAATTTGTTTTCTAATAATTTTTTTTTATTATAAAAAATACATTATAATAATTTTAAAAAGACATACTAACATTCAGCATTAATACAAAATTTATAAAACGTGTAATTTAAAAATTGCAATTACAAAAATGGCACTTTAGTTTAAATATTGTATAATGGATGTGTGTTAAAATGTAAATTAACAAAAAGTAATAATTAAACATTCAATTGTGTAATTTTCAAGTGTGTATCCATTGGGATTTCATTTCAAGTGACCGTATGCAGTAACTTTTTTTAGAAGTAGCCTTGTATTTGTAAAGCACTAAAGTTTGCACAGTCCTCAAATTCCAAACTGATAATAATTCAGTAAATTGATAAGTAACAAAAAGTTTATAGAAAGTATAGCGTCATTATTTAATAATAATAATAATGGTAATAATATCTTTATTGATAAAACACAAAATACACCACAAATTCAAGAAAGGAACAGTATTTGCAAGACTGACATAAATAAATAGTCACAACATCCTTCCGCCCATGCAGCATGGTGTGGCTGAATACAGACTAATAATTTCTGGCAGTGGTATAATATAAGCCATCCCACAACTGAAGGGTACAACAGGCTGTAGGCTGACTTAAGATTATTTTTAGGTTAGGCAGGGGTATTTTTAAGCACACGTTTTTCAATCCTATTTGCACAATTACAAACTTTTTAAAAGTAAGTGGTTCCACTCTGTTAGAAGACTAATTCACAATAAAATAGATTTGTATTTATTTTTCCAAAGAAACTGTAAAAAAACAAAACAAAACAGAAATTTATCATGTAGTATGAATTAATGAGAGTCAAATTATTACCAGATATCTGTACTTTTACAGAAAGTAAAAAATAAAACGACATACTTTCACCAAGTATGAAAAACTACAGATTACTCATTAATTTTTATTATTAGCAGAATTTCTAATACAAACATTCCTGATTGATGTCCTGGTTGACAGTATAACCTAAATCAATGTCAGTAGCAGGTTTTATATCTATGTCATGGTATAATTTTTCCTTCATTTTGGCTACAGAAAAGCAGGTACTCCTGTAAGATGTACATGGAGTAACTATGGAGAGTAGTTATGCAATAAACTAGACTGCCATTTCAAAAACGTCTAGGTCGTTGCTTTCCCTAAACAAATCCAGAAAGGTTAAAGTAAAATATTAGGCTTTGTGTGTGTGTGTGTGTGTGTGTGTGTGTACACATGCGCGTATGCACATGGGTGTATGTGTGTTATGAACTTTGAGTGTTACCAATTCCTAATTGCTTGTAACATCAAAACAAGGTTCCTGAAATGAATGACCTGTACTTTCATACTAACTTTTCTTATCAGAATATACTTCAGAGGTCAGGAAGTGAAAGTATGTTATCAAACTGTTTGTTCAGTCAGGTTTAAAACAGTGTCAGCTTTTCTCATCAAGTACAAGTGGTTTGTGGTCTGGTGCATAAAATAAGTAATTATGTAACAAGCCATGTCAGCGTTACTTTCAAAATGTAATCTGTAATTTACACGACTAGCTAATTCTGCTAAACACTCAATGCCATACACTCATGCACACATGTATACAAATGAAATATACATTAAATAGAAGTGATGCCTTATAATAAAACCCAAATTTCACAAAATAAAAAGTATCACAATTTCAGACCATATAGAGGTTATCATGTATTATTGAATAATGTAGAGTTACTAAGTATAATTCTCATCTTCCCTTAACCCTGTGTCACACTATGCTACTTCACTACCCGCTACTAGATAGCTGCTACTGCATTTTCTGGCTATTTCTATGTCACACTGTTTTTAGGTAGCTGCTATTTAGTAGCGGCTAGGACAGCACAGTACATGGTTGTGTAGATGTTAAAAGTATTGTGCAAAATGTCATCTGTGGGTGTGTGACATGAGCCTTTGAGATACCTGTTGCTGATTGATGTTAGAGTAGGGTGACCAGATTTTTTATGACGTAAAACAGGACATTTCTGAAATATGGAAATAAAAAAACAGGACACGAGTTACAAAGAAAATGTGCTTCATATATGAATGCACTGCTTCACTAAGACAAATAAAAACTACTTTTTACACATAAAAAGACATATATTTTAATAACCAACTTAAAAACATACTTATCATGGCACTGGATCATATTATAATTGATCAAGTTTTTTCAAGAATTATAAAATTATAATTATTCAAATATAAATATTCAAATTCTTAGCAACTATAAAATTACATGGATGTGATTCATAGATATCAACAACCTGCTGAACATGAACTTGTGGCTTCTGAATCAGGAACATCACTATTAACTTTGTACTTATCACAAGACCTGATATCTCGCAAGAGCTTTGAATTACTTAATAGCAGGTTGTAGAATTCCTTACAGCTAAGGTCTTGAAAATGAGTTTTTAAAATTACAATTGCTTGAATAGTTTTGGTAGTAAAACGGTTTCTTTCATCAATCCAAAAGTAGTTCACAATTGAAAAGACTTTTTCCACAACAGCATTTGTGCCTGGTACAGCCAGAGCAAAACTCACAACCACCTCTTATGTTTTTACATGGAATGCTTATACTTTTAAGTATGTGGAAGACATCACACCATTTCTTATCAATCTCCACATTAACTTTTTCCCATTCCTCAAATTTTCTGGATAAAACTTTGTTCACATGTCCTATCTCATCAAATAATTCATCTTCATGTACCTGAATTGTTGAACATGAATCTACTGTCTTAAGAATTTTCAGACTTTTTAAAACCTCATCCCAAGATACAGAATTTTTCAATGTTATCCAATGAAATGATTTCAGAGGCTGATATGGAGAGACCCACTTGTTTAAATAACTTAAAAAAGTGTCATAAAATAAATTGGTAATCGTTTCATATTTCGATTGGGTGAAAAGACCTTCATTTTCTAAGTTAATTAAAATTGAAGAAACAACTGAAGTTTGAAACTTACTACATTTCCTGTTATTGACTTTTTCTGTAAGCAATTCTAATTCTTCAGCTACTTCAGTGGCTGAAATGTTGGTTCTTTCCAACTTTTGGATTGAATTTGAAAACATTTTCAGTTGGCTTTGTATGAAATGAAGCCAAAGAAGTGACTGTGGGTTCTCAAAAAATTGTTTTAGCAATGTAGGACACCTATCCTGAGACATGAAATAAGACTTTCGATGTTCATAAATATCAATAACCCTTGTAACTCCTGGCAACAATGACAACCATCTAGTTTTAACACTACCCAGAACCTGCTTATATTCAGTAGCAACAAAATCACAAAATAATTTCAATTCCTCCACACGCACAGTATAAATGTGAAAATATTGAAATATTTTATTCACTACTGTTTCTATGTCGATAGGAAGAATGTCTGCACTTGTTTGTACACCATTGTGTACCACATGAGCTGCACAACCAATGCCTTGAATATTCATTTTGAGCACACTGTTCAATTTAGAAAAAACGTTGTTTGTTCCGGCCCTCTTGTACCCACCAAAGTTAGTGTTACAGTTATCTGCACAAAACGCGATGATCTTGTCAACTAAATGATGTTTCTTTAAGATGTCCAGAACATGATTAGCTAATAATTCTGCTGTTTCTCCACCAACGTTCTGAAAACAGATTACTTTGCACTGAACACCTTTGGTAGGAATGAAATACCTAACTAGAATCGGCACTAATTTTAAGCTTTTGTGATTTGATGCATCAACCATCATAGACACATGCTTAGCATCTTCAAGTTCTGATTGCACTTCATGCATTGCATACGGCGATAAAACGTTCACTAAAATCGACTCGCACTTTGTCCTGGAACATGTGAATTTCTTCTCAAATAGTTCTCTGATGATAAGAGATGTGCAGTCCATTGAACGGAAAGAATGGTTGTGTTTTGCCGTATGAAATGCAAACAGCCCTTCTTCAGCAGTGATACGTTTATCTTCCTCAGTTTGTAGTCCATTCCTACTTACAAAGGAAGTTATACTACTGGAAGTTCTCGCAGAAACTGCCAACATGTGTTTCTTTTTCTTAATGTGCTGTGTAATATCGGCACGTCCTCCATGTTCAATGGAAAAAACTGAACGACATAAAGTACATTCTACCTTTGTAGATGTGGTGTCGTCCTTCAAGAAAGGAAACTCTTCTTTCAGGGTTTTGGAGAAAGTACACTTTCTTTTCCCCATATTAATATGCACGTGTATCTCAAACCAAGCGAACAACAGACAATGGAGCAAGCTCGCCACGCCAAGCGTTGAAACTAACCAAACAAAAAAAGTTTACCTTGATTGCCTCACTCTCCCTTGACGCACTCTGGCGGAAACCAGAGATCATCATTTCTTTTCGCGATTGCGTTCCCTTAACCACTCGAGACCCGTCTTGACCTCAGTAAGAAAGTTTAAACGAACGAGACCAAAATGACACAAAACAAATAAAAACTCAAAACGAAGCGAAGATAAAAGATTAGGTTATCCGTTATTGCAAGTACGGAAAAACGGGACATTTGATGTCCCGTTAATAATTTGCCGGGACAACGGGACACATAATGAAAAAAAGGGACAATCCCGTTAAAAACGGGACGTCTGGTCACCCTATGTTAGAGAGCTTTGTAAGGAGTTTTTGAGTAGCATACGGAACAAAAAGAAACACATGTGGGTTCATAAAATGGATAGGTAGAAGCGATAAAGTGGGTTCTTCAGCAACATTATTAAGAGAGCTGGCAATTGAGGACCCTCAATCGTACCAAAACATCTTGAGGTTAGCCATATCAAAGTTTCAGGAGTTGTTACATTTAGTATCACCAAACTAAATTTGATTTGTATACATCTTCCATTCCAGCACTACTCTTTTTAGATTTTTTTTATTTTATTCAGTTCATTATGATAAGCATCAAGGAGTGTTTTAATTTTTTTTCTTAAAGCATTTTCCTCTGCTGGTAATCAGGCAAGTTCCAGCTCATCTACCAACCAAGTAAAAGCAGTTTTTCGCACAGCGTTTCAAATACTCTATGGATGTAACATCCCACACATTCTCATTTATTCTATGTATGTTATGGAATGTAATTATTTCATCACCCGACCAATTTAATAAATCATTCATTGTAAATGTAGAAATAGAACACTCAAAAGCCACAATACAGCAACAAAAAAACCAAAGCAGACGCAGAGACAAGCATGCGGTGACAAGGAAGGCGCTACTTTACTGCTACTGCATTATCACACTGGGCGACTAGAGTGCTACTTGGTAGCGGCTAGTGAGTCACGTGCTGTCAAGGTTGGCTACTAGCTACTTAGTAGCGCAAAAAACTGAACACATCCAACTTCTCTAGCTACTGATTTTTCACTCGCCGGTAAGTGCTAGTAACTGCTACTAACTGTGGCACACTGGGCTACTTATTAGCTGCTATACGAGTAGCGATTAGTGGAGTAGCCTAGTGTGACACAGGCTTTAGGGCCATGACCTGTTGTGACAACCAGCTCACACCACACCACCAGTCGAGAGAAATAAGTCTGCAATTAACCATCTGTAGTGACAAACAGCGAGGGGTGTTTGTGTTTACATGTTAGGCCCGCCTATCTCAGTCAGACTGTTACATTACTCCAACAGTAGGTAAATAGAGTTGGACTGACTTGACCTTGAGCTGAACTTACAGTGCAACAAGTTGAATGAATGTCGTACAAAGTGAGCTCGCTACTACTGAAACACCTGCTCTCAAAAATCAGTGGCATAAAAATTGAAACATTTACTTCTAAAGTAAAAATCATGGATTCAAATCCATCCCTGGGTGGATCGTTTAATTATGAATTCCTGCGCTGGGGTCAGTAGGCGAACTTAACTTTTATCACTTCTGACCTTATCAGCAGGGAAATTAATACTTATCAGCAAGTGTTAACTGGGGAAGTATGACCCATTGGGGGCCACACAAAAATGTATAGTTAACTTTTTAGTAATTCAAATTCTGCATTCTAAGTAGACACCACAGTGACAAGGCGATATGAATTTTTTTATGAGCAAATTAACCACTGTTTTTAATGATTTTTAATTATTAATATGTTAGTACAAACTATAGGCCCTCAAAAAATATTTTACCAGGTTTAGGAGGCCATAACTGTTAAAACGGTATGTGGTGTTTAAAGACTGATTACAGAAGGGAAGAAAGCCCACCAAGCTCTGGGTTGAAGAGAAGAACTGTTAAAAGGCTAAGAACTAATGGTCTTGGCATTGTTCTAATTGTGTCCAATGTGGGTAAAATAATGTAGCTCGGCTTCAATTAACTCTAAACTATGGTAAAGGTATAACAAAGAAAACCTCAAATTAACAGGAACTCAGTGTGACAATCAGAAGTCAGTAAAAGCATTTTTTTCAGATCTTCTTAACATATTAAAACCTCTATAAAACTTATATTTTTTATTCATTAGGTATGGTTTCCTTAATAAATGGCATGAGGTAATTATTTGTCTCTTTCAATTATTCTTCTTACAATTTACAAATGACACATTTCTTTCTATATCAACTAAAACAGGATATGTTGAAATATATAACAGAAAACAGGTGTTATTGAATTTTTTTGTAAGTCATATAATATATTAAAATGTTATGATGCATTCATAATACAGAGTCGTAAGATCAATATCTCCGCAAAAACACTTGTGTAGAGAAGTAGGTGTTTTGAAATGCTGCTACAGTTTATGGCAGCTGTTGTTAAACAGTTCAAATGTAGATTCTAAAGCATGCTGTTTAGCAGTTAACTTCATTAATTTAATAAGAAAATTTATCAAGAAATTTTGGAAGAAAGTGAAACAATGTTTTTCTGTTTCTTTTTTTAAATATATTTTTCAGTATGTATTTTATTGAAAGTATGAGTTATATAGAGGGGTCAGCTTCTTAACACGTCTAACAAAGGCTGTTGGCTATAATGGTAAAGAAAGGGATCCTACAACACCTTGCTGGAGCTATACAAAGTCTTTACGTGTAAAACAAAATCTTAATTGAGACAGGAAGACCAAGCACAACTTCTAGTGTGGCAGTGATCAATAGTGGACTACACAACGGTGCCCATTATCACCTCTTTTTAATTTATATGTATAAATGATGTCATACACATTTTGCAGATGAACTTTCCTCTGCAGCTGACATGTTGTTTACTGATGACCAGGTTATCCTGTCGAATTCGGAAAATGGCTTGCAGATGGCTGTACACTCGGATCAAATCTGTAAAGATTTCAGATTACAGATCTCCACATATAAGACCAAGGTGATTTCTTTTCATGGAGCTGATCCCATACAAGCAAAAATTGTAATATACAGTACTGTTATGGAGCTGGTCAGTAATTTTGAATATCTGGCCTTTAATGCGTACTACACTACAAACAATACTCTGGTGAACAAGCTACTTAAGTTCAACCATATGTATGGGACCATCAAGAGAACTCTAAAATCAATGATTAAAGATAAATGCCTGGAGTTCTACAAGGTGATTGCCTTCTCCACCACACATCTCTATGAGTCTGGGAAGTGAACTTTCACAAAGTCCCAGGTCAGTCATATTTAAGTAGCCAAAATGAGATTTGGCAGACACAGAGCATGATATACTTTTCCAAGACCACAGAAAAATGCAGATATATGCTAGGAACTGAATATTATAAGTGTAGGACTGTCCAATATCGGCTAAAATGGTTGGAACACCTAAACTGAATCCCCAAACCAAAAGGGTGGGGCTTAATTGAATTATAAGTCAAAAGGATGGAAAGGTGTTGGACATCCAAAGAAGCATTAGAGTGACCAGCTCTATCTATCTGCTGTGGGCTGGAACAAATCATTTTTGGTTTAATCCTTGTTGAAGATGACAATAAAGCATAAGTTATCAACAGACTAGGCTGAGCAATTTAATTATTTTTTTCAGAATCATGTTACAAAGGATGAAAAGTTCTTACAGAATTTTTATTGACTTGAACAGACTTGATTTTTATTGAATGAGTGAAGCAAGTTCTCAGTTTTAACTCAACAGTTTGGCATTTGTCTCCCTTCCTATTTGTCTCTCTTCTCATAACTTTTGAATGCATCAACAACATTTTTGAAAACTTGACCTACATGTCCATATTTTTACACCACAGATTCTTCCTGTTTCTAAGATTGGTCCCTTCAAAAATAGGGGATGGGAGGGAAAAATGTGAAAGGCCAACATTTTGAAAAAGTTAAAAATCCATGCGGGGTATCAAATTAAAAAAAAAATTAATCAAAATCTGAATATGGTATTCAGTTCTGGAAATTTCAAAATTTTAGGATACCAAGACCTAGATGAGATATTCTAGTACATCTAGTCACTGCGCATATTATGGAGCTTACGTATAATTTCACTTCCATGTTGTGTAAGGAAATGGAAGTATGGTGATCACGAAAAAAATCGAGTTTGAGATAAGGGCTGACTCTGATTGTACTACCCTCAAAACATGAAGAAAAGTCATTTTCCGAAAAGTGTCTGTGTGTGTGAATGTAGAATTTTTTCTATGGCGAATGATAACTGCCACAAATTCAAACGGAATCAAAATAATTTTTTGTGTATGTGCCCAAGTTGTAGAGAACTCGAGGCCTATTGATTCTGGTGAAGATGGGTAAGGGGGAGGGGTAATTTACCTGCAACATTTTACGTTTTAACAAGGGCACAGTACTTAATTTTGATGAAAAAAAGTATCCTGAAAAGAGGATCATAATAATCCATTGTAAAAAAATAGATGAAAATGATAGTTGAAGGGAGAGGGGGTAATTTTTTGAAAATTACCTTTCTGCTGTTGAATAAACTACTTCATTTTGAAGGATAAGATATCTTAGTAATTACATATAATGAAACTATTACTCGATAAAAGTGTAAATATCAAAAATAGGGTTGTTCAGTTAGGTAGAGGGGTAGTTTACCGGGATTGTTTTGTATTTTAACAAGAGTAAAGTCATTAATTTTGATAAATAAGTGCCCCGAAAATAAAGTCACATTAATCCACTGTAAAATGGTAAATGAGATATCTATAAATGGAGAGGGTAGTTGAAGGGAGAGGGGTGATTTTTTGAAAATTACTTTGCTGATATCAAGTAAAGTGTGAGTCTTTAATTTTGAAGGATAAGATACCTAAGCAATTACATATGGTAAAACTATTACTCTATGAAAGTGTAAATATCATTAATGGTGGGGATCAGTTGAGGAGGAGGGATGATTATCTGCATAGTTCATTTCCTTTATAAGAATAAAGTACCTAATTTTTATAGATAAAGTGACTCGAAAATAACATTATATTAAATAATCACGACTCGGAACACAAAGCGATTCTTTGTGTTCCGAGTCGGTAGTGATTTAATTATATTTAATAATATATATAATACTTTCACTTATGAACTTACTATTGTTACTTCCCAAACGTTTCAAGATGTTGTTTCTCTTCTTCAGTGGGTTGAGTACTAACTGTCGATTACAGAATAACCGTTACGGAATGGAGTGTGTGGTGGGGGTTGATGGTAGGAAGGGATTGGCGCTGAGGTTCGAATTATGTGTGTGGATCAGTGTGTCAAATAGTACACTGATCCACACACATAATTCGAACCTCAGCGCCAATCCCTTCCTACCATCAACCCCCACCACACACTCCATTCCGTAACGGTTATTCTGTAATCGACAGTTAGTACTCAACCCACTGAAGAAGAGAAACAACATCTTGAAACGTTTGGGAAGTAACAATAGTAAGTTCATAAGTGAAAGTATTATATATATTATTAAATTAATAAGTGAACGAAGAGGATGCAACAACAAGATAATTATATTTAGTTAAGTAACGAACACGTCATGGACAACGAAATCCAAGAACATTATATTAAACGACTACACCATAATAACAAAAATATCTATAAATAGTGAAAATAGTTGAGGGTAAGGGATATTTTTTAGAACTTATCGAATTGAATTCAAGTAAATGATTTTAAATATACATCTTAGAACATGGAAGTCATCTATGATTCTCCATACCGATATTTTAGTTTCTATTGAATTGATAGCACAGTACATTGTTATTGCACACTAGTGGCTTTACAGAACAAACTTATAGTGTATTAAAATACTTACACCATAAAAAACTTGACCAGAAAAATTAAATCAAATGAAATATGAGCTTAAAAATCAAGTTTCCATACAAGGTCTAAAAAACTAATTGACAGTGGGGAGCAAAGACTAGATGAGATTGTTTTGAAAAGTCAATTCTTATCTATCAGAGCACCGACCTGTAGTAACTGGTCTAACAATAGTTCGGTATACCTTTTATTTCAAATTTTTTCTTACAGTTTAAAATTACTTGCAGTTATTCTTGCCCTCACTTCTTCTTCTTTCACATTCCAAATATTCTTCTTCTTTTTATCAGCAAGATGAAATATTTAGAGTTTGAGCTCTCACATAAGTGACACCATTAATTCTTATGTTTCCTTTCTAACCAGAGGGGCCAAGCAAACAATACAGCAGTCTAACTTTCCTGACCAACGCAAATTAAGAAAAAGATGTTTCTACATAACACACACATATACTACAATCTGTTTTTACAAGGACTAACCTATCTAAGTCACTTGGGAAACAATGAATGTCCAGATCAATATGTCACATTATTGATAGTTGTATGCAAACTGTCACAGGACAAATGGTGCCAATCACAGGACAAGACAGTGGCCTGCTGCTGTCCCAATCTATAGACATCACTTCATCTTCTTTCTCTTTCATTTTACTCCTCTTCTTAACTGCTGCCTTCTTCATGTCATCCAATGAAATGAATTTTGCAGCTTAGCTGCTCTGTTTTTATCTATCAAATTTGGCATCACATTGGGCCTATGAGAGGCCTACTGGCTCCTGACTGGATTGTTGTGAGCAATCCTGGTTCCCACCAGGTGTTTGCATTAATCTAATTAGTGGCTCCTGGCTTTGGATAGCTTCGCTGCAATTACTGCACGCTGGCACAGGGAGTCATGTCTGTCACTGCTGTCACAAAACATAAGTAATAAAAAAAGAAGTATCGGCTTCGTTTATGAAACAAATGTGAAATAAAAAAAGTGAAACAAATACATATACATTTATCTTCTGGTTCTTCTATTCTTCCACAATTATACACCATCTTATCCTCCAACTCCAACCTTCTTTTTCCTAATAACTTCACATTATAGCATTGCTTGATGTTTTCTGAATACATGTATATAACATGCTCTCTTCACCTTTCTTCCGATTATGTGCTAATTCTGTTGTAATCTAATTATACTCGTAATTCATGTGTTTATCATAATTTTTTATATATTCAGTCTTGTACACTTTCCACTTCTCCAAGAAATTTTATTTTAATGATTCAGATTGTGAAAAATTCCTTTCCTTGGTGTCAAAGATTCAGTTCTGTAAAAGTGGGAACAGCATCACTTTCCAAATTTTTTAGAGCATCCCTCGTGGTTTTCCATATAAACCAAATTCAACTAAAATTATGTCATATATTCTATCATAGCTGATGATAATCATCATCATCATCTGTAAGGATTAAACCAAGGATGGTTTGTTCCGGTCTCAAACAAGCAAAGTCTAGATCTGGTCACTCCAGCACTTCCTCAGATGTCCCTTCGACTTATAGTTCTGTAGTTGTTTAGAGATATGGCAGTCATCCATTCGGCAAAGATGTTCCCACCAATTCAGCCAATACTGGGTAATCCTGTTGAGTATATTCATAATATTTGGTCAAGGCCTCATAATATACAGCAGGTCAGTTCCTGCTGTATATCTGTGCTTCTTCTATGATCATGGAGAGTATATCCTGCCACGTGTCTGAGAATACGACAATTGTGGAAAAGCAACAATGCCTGCCATGTGTCAATTGCGGAGTACTACAAGGGTGTCCATTATCACCTTCTCTTTTTAATTTATGTATTGATGATGTCATACAAAACTAGCAGATGTGTCTTCCAGAGTATTTTATGCTTGGCCATTCTCCAATTGACACTTTGTTGTTTGAGGATGATCATGCTATTCTGTCGGACTTCGAAAACAGGTTGAGGATAGGTATACATTTGTTAAATAGAATTTTCAAGCACTCTGGATGACAAATAACCATACTTAAGACCAAGGTGATGGTCTGATCACCTTTCATGGAACTGATCCTGTACAGTCGAAAATTGTTATAGATGGTACTATCCTGGAACAAGTCAGCAATTTTGAATACCCGGGCTACAGTGTGTCTTATAATACATGCAACGACATTCTGAATAAGATCCATAAGTTCAATATTATGTGCGGGACCATTAGGCAAACTCTTAAGTTAGCAAGTAAAAAAACACGCCTAAAATTCTACAAGGTGTTGGCCCTTCCCACACTTCTTTATGGGTCTGAGAATTTGACTTTAATGAAAGGCCAGGCTAATCGTATCTAAGCAGCTGAAATGAGATTTCTCTGGCTAGTGATAATAATGCTTATATTATTGAGAAAATCTCTGTACTTTTCATAACTTATATCTTAGATATTTAAGTGTGCTACCTGTTTTATAATTTGATTGTCACTGACAATTCTTATTCATACTGGATTTTTTCCACAGGTTCTTGACTTTTGCTCTGAAATTTTTAAATTGTAAGTCACTTTGTGCTGGCATGTACATTTGTATTAATAAAAATTTCTGGATTATGATAATTTTCAGGAATAGAGATTTTTCATATGACCAGGAAACCTGAAACATACAAACCATTTGAAACTATACAAAATTATGACTGCACCAGTATAGAACATCTTGCTGAGTCATGGGTACTACCATGTCACAAAACACTTAAGTACAAAGATATAAAAATAAAGGTTGCAACAGAATGTATTAGATCTGTCAAGAGATACTTCTTGTATAAAAGATTTAAAAAAAAATATATTTTTTTTTAATCACTCACTCAGCTGTGGCTCTACAATCCTTGGTTTGTCTTGGCCTGCTCCAAGAGTCAACTCCATTATTCCCTAGTGCGTTCCCTGGCTTACCAGTTTCTTATGTTCGACTTTATGAGGTCCTCCTCTATCTGATCTTTGACTCTACTTTGGGGTCTTCCCTTTGCTCTACTACCCATTGGTTTCTGGTAGAAGTTATGTTTCGTAGGCTGTCCTTCCTCCGTTCTCTCTGTGTCGCAACCCCACCTTAGCCTGTATATTTTGATTATCCTGACAATGTCCGGGTCTTTGTAAAGGTGCTATAGTTCATAATTATCTGTCTTTCAATTTTGTTAATACTTGATAAAATTAAAGAGAATAAGGGAAACTGTGACATGTATTTATGGAGAATGTCTTAGAGGAAACATTTTATAAAGTCATGAGGAATAAATAATTAAAATAGATTTGTGATTTTGAGGAAGATTTTAGATTTTGAAATGACTAATTACAAATCATCTTCCAAATTTAAACTGAAGAACTTCAGTAGACAGTAACTGACATATCAATATGACAAACACAAAAACATAATGTATACAATATTTATTAATGCATTGTATTGTATAGTGTACTATCTACACTATTAACATATAGTTCTAATTACCTTTCAAAATATGCTTTTCATGAAAGTCATTTTAATAATTACTTTAACAGAAAGTATCAAGAATATATTTTCCCTTAACACTTCAATATTTTCCAGTTTCTATTAGCGGATACTCAGATATAAAGTACAATAATAGTAAAGTCAAAAACATTTTTTGAAAGATAGTGTTCATGCAGAAATGTGTGTCATCAGTTTCTAGTTGTTGTTTTTTTGACCCACAGGGTTGTTGACAGTGGAAAATCCCGGCAGGCAACATTAGGTCAGCATTTCACACTTTCTGTAGCCCTGTGAGAACTTTGTACTCTATTGTGTAAAACACTGGCTATATACTTTGTGTGTTTACAAATCCTTGTTTGTCCAGAATTATTTTATATTGATTAACTACAGTAATTCTATAAATCAAATTCCAACTCTTTCTACAGGGTCAGTTTTATTTAACAAAGATATTTAAATATATAAAATCAACTTACAACTTACACATTGCTTATTACTTCCATGTTCCATAATAAATCGTGCAAAAAAAATTGTTTTCGAAATAACGGCTGATTCTGATTGTACTACCCTCAAAACATGAAGAAAAGTCATTTTTCGAAAAGTGTATGTGTGTGTCTGTATATAGAATTTTTTCTATGGCAAACGATAACAGCTGCAAATTCAAACAGAATCAAATAATTTGTTGCATACATGCCTGAATTGTAGAGGACTCAAGTCCTATTGTTTTTGGTGAAGATCGGTTAGGAGAAAGGGGTAGTTTACTTGCAACATTTTATGTTTTAACAAGAGTAAAGTACTTAATTTTAATAAATAAAGTATCCTGATAAGAAGATCATAATAATCCACTGTAGAAACGTAGATGAAATATCTATAAATGAAGAGGCTAGTTGAACGGGTGGGGGTAATTTTCTATAAATGAAAATTATGGTTGAAGGGGGAAGGGATATTTTTTTATGTGTACTATGTTATCGGCAACAAAGAAGTAGTTTGTTGTTAAAATTCCTTCCCGGGCTGTTTGACCTTAGTCCAATGTCTTCTGCAAACCCAGACGTTTCAGCAGTGCCATCGACTGCCATCATCAATGAAAATAGAGTGTGATAAAGTGAGGTGGTATACGTTAGTGACCACAGGACTGTGGTTAAGGCTAAAGCAATAAGTAGAAAGAAGTAGTTTCTATGGAAATATTTCATTTCAAAAATTATTTTAAATATAAATCTTAGAACATGGAAGTCATGTAAGGTTCTCCATAACGATATTTGTAAGTGTGTGACTCACATTATCCTTCATAACCCCTACTTTTTATATTAGAGAGGTGTTACACATAATATTACACATATTTGTAGGATGAATAAAAAAATATCGGTTTGGAGAACCATACATGACTTCCATGTTCTAAGATTTATATTTAAAATAATTTACGAAATGAAATGTTTCCATAGAAACTACTTCTTTCCACTTATTGCTTCAGCCTTAACCACAGTACTGTGGTCACTAACATATACCACCACACGTTATCGCACTTGATTTTCACTGATGATGGCAGTCGACGGCACTGCCGAAACGTCTGGTTTTGCAGAAAACATTGGACTACGGCCAAATAGCCCGGAAGAAGGAATTTTAACAACAAACTACTACTTTGTTGCCGATAACGTAGTACGCATATAAACATTATCCCCTCCCCCTTCAACTATAATTTTCATTTATAGAAAATTACCCCCACCCCTTTCAATTAGCCTCTTCATTTATAGATATTTCATCTACGTTTCTACAGTGGATTATTAAGATCTTCTTATCAGGATACTTTATTAATCAAAATTAAGTACTTTACTCTTGTTACAACAAAAAATGTTTCAGGTAAACTGCCCTTTCTCCATAACCGATCTTCACAAAAATCAATAGGCCTTGAGTATTCTACAACTCAGACATATATACAAAATTTTATATAGGCACACATGTAAAAAATTATTTGATTCTGTTTGAATTTACGGCAGTTATCGTTCGTCATGAAAAAATTTCTCTTGTTACAACATAAAATGTTGCAGGTAAACTACCCCTTTTCCTTAACCAATCTTCACCAAAATCAACAGGCCTTGAGTACTCTACAATGTAGGGATGTATGCAAAAACTTATTTGATTATGTTTGAATTTACGGCAGTTATCGTTCGTCAGAGAAAAAATTACCCTTGTTATCACATAAAACGTTGCAGGTAAACTACCCCTTTCCCTTAACCTTCACCAAAAACAATAGGTCTTGAGAACTCTACAATTCAGTGCTGTATGCGAAACATTATTTGTTCTGTTTGAATGTGCGGCAGTTATCGTTTGCCATAGAAACAATTACTCTTGTTAAAACATTAAAAGTGGCAGGTAAACTACCTCTTTCCCTTAACCGATCTTCACCAAAATCAATAGGCCATGAGTCCTGTACAACTCGCGCACATATGTAAAATATCATTTGATTCTGTTTGAATTTACGGCAGTTATCGTTCTTCATGAAAAACGTTCTCTTGTTACAACATAAAATGTGGCAGGTAAACTACCCCTTTCTCTTAACCGATCTTCACCAAAATCAACAGGCTTTCAGTCTTTTACAATTAATGACGTATGCAAAAAAATATTTGATTTTGTTTGAATGTGCGGCTGTTATCGTTCGTCATAGAAAAAATTACTGTTGTTAAAACATTATATGTTGCAGGTAAACTACCTCTTTCCCTTAACCAATCTTCACCAAAAACAATAGGTCTTGAGTACTCTACAAATCAGGGCTTTATGCAAAAAATTATTTATGATTCTGTTTGAATTTGCGGCTGTAAAGAAAAAAATCTATAGACAGACAGACACACAGACACTTTTCGAAAAATTACTTTTTTTCATGTTTTGAGTGTAGTACAATCAGAATCTGCAATAATCTCGACCACGATTTTTTTTGCCATCACCATACTTCCATTTCCTTATGGAACATGGAAGTAATATGACACTCACATGTACACAGATATGCATACACGTGTGTGTGTGTGTGTGTGTGAGAGAGAGAGAGAGAGAGAGAGAGAGAGAGAGAGAGCATGTAAAATTAAAACTCTGAACATAAAGTCTACAGCATTTTACCATCCACTGAATATTCTGATGACTAACTAAACATTTGGATCTGAATCTCTTTGGAGACCTTACATTTTTTTCTAGAAGATAATCATATGTGCTACATACCAATTAATTTGTTCTAAATTATATATATCTTGAACCTCTATACAACTTGCTGCATTCCAGTCATTTTTAGTTTCCAACTTTCAAACCATCTATGGTTACCATCACATATTCATTACCTTTCTTCTAAAATTGTCACAAACACATCTGAAACACAGATGTTGCTCTACCACCAAACCACTCTTCTTTTCCTTGGTGCAACAAATGTTCACTGAAACTGTCCAAAACTAACAAATTTGGCTTCTTTATGGGAGTACCCAGTCTTCAGTTCTAAAATGTTTCAATCACTCTAAAACAAGCTTTTGTTTTATCCACCCTGTGGAAATTTTTCTGTAGGTAAAGTTTTCTCTTGAGAACCACATGTGGGTGTAAATTGAGTCCTGTAAGTAACATTAATATTTTATATAAGCAGGTTACTGCAGTGGCATAGCTAGGCTTTTTGGCGCCCGGGGCAAGGAGGTTGTCGGCCGCCTCGCCTTCATAACTAAAAGGGGACAAAAGAGCAAAAATGAAGGCCCATCCAGAGAAAAAAGTACTTAATAAATGCAAATGTGTAGATTTTTGTATGAAAGCACGCCCAGCTTAAATATCAGTATGGAGAACCATACATGACTTCCATGTTCTAAGATTTATATTTAAAATCATTTACGAAATGAAATGTTTCCATAGAAACTACTTCTTTCCACTTATTGCTTCAGCCTTAACCACAGTACCGTGGTCACTAACGTTGTAATAGTTCTAGATCCTATGGGTTATTAACATTAAAGTTGTATGTAGCATTCTTTATGATTTGTTATTATTGGATTGTTGGTTGTTTGGGACCCTGGTGGTCGTGATCTTATGTAACATTACATAATGCCTCATTCCAAAAAATGATTATTTCTGATAATACCTTCATGGTATGGAAGAAATTATCATTACTTATGGCTCTTATTACTCATAGTATTTCTTCAACGATGCTTGGTTGAAGGTACCCTTGGGTTTCTTATCCACTGGATCTGAAATTTCATATGTGTTGTTCTGGTTGTTCTTGGTGATGGTATATGGACCTGTATACAGTAATAGTAGTTTCTTAGTGATACCCTCCATTGTACTGGGTAATTGCCGATTTTTTATTAACACTCTATCACCTACTTGGTACCATATCATTTTCTGTGGTGTTTTGTTCTGGTACTTTCTTCTTCTTTCTTCTGCCTTCTCTATAATCTTATTATGAGATTGAACTTTGTTGAACTGGTATTCCTGGCTTTGGGGAAATTTAATAATGTCCGTGATTTCTCGGGGTGGTGGTTTCTCAAACATGGCATTATATGGTGTGGTTTCGATGGATTGGTGATGAGCTAGATTTATGAAGTCCTCTGCTGCCGATATGTACTCATTCCATTTCCGCTGTTGGTTGGAACAGTATGTCCTGAGGATTCTCCCCACTTCTCTCAGCATTCTTTCCGCAGGCTTGCTGCTGGGATGGTACACTGAAGTTTTATAAGTCTTCACACCATGATCTAGCAGTGTGTCCTTCCACTTCCTCCCCTTGAATTGGGTTCCATGATCCGTTATTATAGTCCTCGGACTTCCCACTTCAGGTATATAGTTTTGTATTATGATATTGAGTATCTTCTGTGTGGTGGCACGATTTATCGGGTATAATTTTATGAATTTCATGTAATGGTCAAATATTATTATGATCCTTGGATTTCGTTGTCCATGACGTGTCTGTTACTTAACTAAATACCACTATTATATTAACGATTCGGAACACAAAATTTTTTATAAGTAAAAACATAAAGTTTTACCTTACAGCTTGAACCAGTTTTCGCCTTTAAAAGGCTTCTTCAGAGGCTGCTGCTGGTAGCGCTGTCCGTCCTGTTGTGGGCGACGGAATTGAATTTCGAAAGATCGATGCTGTGTGTATGGGGTGAGATATGTTCGAATAATGCGTGCATTATTATCACAACAGGACGGACAGCGCTACCAGCGGCAGCCTCTGAAGAAGCCTTTTAAAGGTGAAAACCAGTTCAGGCTGTAAGGTAAAACTTTATGTTTTTACTTATAAAAAACTTTGTGTTCCGAGTCATTAATATAATAGTGGTATTTATTATTATGATGTATTTATACTGATGTCATCCTCTACTGCGAGGGAAAGGACCGCAGATGTCTACGAAAACCTTTTCTAATTTGTTAGATGAAGTTATGGGTATCATTATCCCCTCCTTCTTCTCGTTGTTGAATTTTACTAATTGACATATGTGACAATTTCTAATATAATCATGCACCCTTCTGTTTATGTCCTTGATGTACAGGTGTTCTTCCAGTGCCCTTATCACTTTCAACACTCCCATGTGTCCATAACGTATGTGATAATCGATGATGATGTCCTTCTCTAGCGTTCTGGGTATTACCAATTTCCAGATTATTGTGGTATCTTGTCTTGATGAATAAAAGATTGTGATGTATACAATAGTAAAGTATTATCCTATTGTCCTGTGCACCCAATCTCTGTTGAATTTGCAGTAACTTGGAGTCTTGCTTCTGGTGTTGTTCAATTCCTGTAAGTATTTCTTCTAAGTCCGATCAACCCTTAATGATGTGATAGATTTTTGCAATTGTTTCCTTCTCTCCTTCATAGGTTTGATTGGTTATATTGATATGTGACAATACGTCTGCCGCTATATTCTTCTTGCCTAGAATGTACTCCCAACTGATGTTATATTCCTGCAAGGCTAGGGTCCATCTTGTTAACCTACCGTGGCTTAATTTACAGTTCTTTAGGAATGATATGGACTTGTGGTCAGTCCGCACGGTTATTGAATATCCCAAAATATAGGTCTTGAATTTGCCGCATGCAAACACTATGCTTAACAATTCTTTTTTGTCACATTGTAATTTCGCTCGCATTTGTTCAGTGTTCTACTGGCGAAGCTTATAACCAGGTGGTTCCCTTCCTCATCCTCTTGGTACAATGCGGTTCCTAAACTGATGTCGCTTGCGTCACAATTCATGTAGAATGGCTTGTTGAAATCTGGGTGATGCAGCATTACAGTTTCCAGAAACTTGTTCTTAATTAATTGAAATACAGTGTCTTGGTTTGGTCCCCACGTCCATTTGTCTTTTGAAGATAATTGTGGCGATAATTTTGTTGTTAATTCTGAATAATTACTCTGGAATTTATGATAATAGTTGCACAGACCTAAGAAAGACTGTAACTGTTTTTTGTTTTTCGGGGTGGGGAATTGTTGGATTGATTCTACCTTGTCTCTTGATAGGGTTATACCTTGCTCTGACAAATGGAAACCTAAAAACTGTACTTCTTTAGCTATAAATTTCGACTTCTCTAGTTTTAATGTTATGTTGTTTTCCGACAGCTTTCTTAATACATGTTCTATTCTACAACAATGATCCTCCCAATTGGCAGAAGTTATGAGTAGATCGTCTACGTAGATGGTAGTGAACTGGAGCGCTTCTTGACCTAATACCTGGTCCATACATTTAATAAACACCGCTACAGAGTTCACTAATCCGAAGGGTAATCGCTTAAATTGGTAATTGCATCCTTCAAATATGAACGCCATGTACCTTCGGCTGTTTGGGTGTAGTTCCACCTGCCAGTACCCGCAAACTGTGTCCCAGGAACTAATAAACTGCGTGCCATGGAATTTCTTCAATATATCCTCTATTTCTCCTGGAGAGGTTCTGTCATTAATCAAAGTTTTATTAATCTCTCTAGCATCCAAACAAAGTCTCACTTTTCCGTTCTTCTTCCGGATAGCTACAATAGGGCTGGTGTAAGGTGACTGACTGCACTCAATTATGTCATCCTTCAATAGTTGGTTGATTTCTGTACTGACTGCCTCTTTTAGAGAATATGCAATAGGGTAGGATTTCCTATTAAAATTTACCGGTTCTCTAAACTTTAGTTCACATTGATAATTCTTGACCTTACCCGGGGTGTCTGAGAATACATGTATATATCTGTTATATATGTTTATTAACTTTTCAACTTGATCTTGATTTAGTGGGTTGTCTCTCTTCGTCGACTTAAATTGGCGGATTTCTTCTATCTTCTCGTTCCATAAACTGTTATTGTTTTCTTGATATTTAATTTCCTCCTTGGGTGTCTGATTCCTAGAACTTTGTAATTCCCTAACGTGGAAAATGGTGCGGTCCTGAGGGGCTTCTTTGCTTCCAATTAACTCAGCCGTCCATTCCAAATCTCGTGAGCTCAGTGTTACTCTCGCTCTGCTCATGTCAATAATTGCTGAGTATTTTCTTAGAATATCACAGCCGATTACACTGCAAAAAGTTAAGCCATTGGCTACTAAAAATATCATAGGAATTTTGAACCCATGACTAGTCACTTCTATTTTGACGCCCTGTCGCTCCCACTAGTATTATGTTGTTGATCGGTAAAGTTGGTATTACCGATTTACATTCTCCTTGTATTCTGTTTATCTCAGTGCTATCAATTAAAGAGACATTCGCACCCGTGTCGATCATCAATGTGGTGGTCACCCTGTTTATTTCAGCAGTCACATATGCTATTTGATTATTACAGTGGACATTGCCGATCTTCTCCTCTTCAAGTAGCTCCTGTCTGATATTCTTTAAATAATGACTCCGTATTATAGTTATCATTTTGTCTAAGTTTTGTTTGTCATGTCCGTAATCGTACCCAATAGATTGGTTCAGTGAGGGGTCTTGTTGGTTTCTCACTGCCGCAGTTCGTTTAAAGAGAGTTCATTCTCTTCCTCCCGTCTGTACGGCGTGTTTGCTCGATTCATTTCGTTTATTTCGGGTCGTCCCCCAGGGTGATGGTTTAATTCGTCGGAGTTTCTCCTCCTGCCGTCTTCATTACTTCGGCTCCTTCGTGGTTCGCTCCTCGAATTTCCCCTGTCGTTGTGGTGGTACGTCCTATCATCGTGTCCGTTAAAGCTCCGGCGTCTTTGGTAATATCGCCTCCTCCCATAATAATTATTGGCTTGGACATAATTAACTCTTCTGTATGGTTGATTTTGATTATTCCCGCCTTGGTTGTGTGGTTATAGTTATTATATGGAGGCCGTCTCATGTTATTATTATTACTGTCAGCGTGATTGTTACCCAGATTGTTCGGTCGGTGATTGGTTTCGCTGTTTCTGTTGACATTGTTGTCGTAGTTATTTCGGTTGTTCCGGTAATTTGGGTTGTTATTACCACCTTGGTTATTCCTATCCAGGTAATAATCATTCCTCCTACGACTTCTTCTGTACTAAACTTCATGCTCATGGTTCTCAAGTAGCGCCACCATGGATTGGATGGTTTTAATCTGTCCCCATTGTCGTCCTCGCGCTATTCCCTCTTCGTAGTGATACGATAATTTTGTGACAGGCATTCCTTCACGATCTTAGGTTCGAGGTTCCTCGCCAACCATACTTTATCGAGGAAGTAAGTGGTCGGTGTCGTCCCTCGACTGGCATCGTACTTACCGTTGCATATGTCGTCCCGTACAATATTTTGTGTGGACTCTGACCAATACTTAGCCCTGAAGAGCGTCTTGAACTCCTCGTAATTTCGTGTCGGGTCGCCGTCCACCAGTTGTCGTGTATTTCTTTAAAATACTCATCGATCATACTACGTATCACGGTCCATCTATTCTCTCGAATTCTGGCCAAGTTCTCTTCGACTCTCTCTAGAAATTCGATAGGATACTTTTTATAATTTTTAAAATTGATGTCTCGGTTGTCTGCGTTTTGTACGTACTGACCCGGTGTTGGTCAATTACGAATTGTTTCGAGTTCCTCTCGTATCTGCAGGATCTCCCGTTGTCGCAACTCTTCAATCTTCTTATTATTGATGGTCAGGCTTCGTACATTGTTTACTGTTGCGTCTAATTCCTCGCAGCTCTCCCATACATCCGTTCGTACAAGTTTTATTTGTTCCTGATTCATCCTTTTCAGAGAGTCCATTCTAACTTCGTTATTTTCTTCGAGGTTGTTTATTCGACCGTCTATCTCTTCTCTGGTTTGTTGTCATTCTTGGTTGTATAGTTCACACCTCTCGTGGACTTCCTTGATCTCTCTTCTAACTACTGTTATTTCCCCGTCTATTTTCGTATTGATTTTTTCATTGTTTTCTTCTATTCTCTTACTGATGTCGTCTATTTTCTCCTCCATTTTCTTGCTGTTATCGTCTATTTTCTCCTCCATTTTCTTATTATTCTCGGTCATTTGTTGGCTTAATTTTTGACTGTCTCTTCCTTTAATGACTCCATATTCTTCTGACTATCTTTTTTCAACTACTTACCGTTGTCGTCTATCTTCTTATTTAATGATTCAATATTCTTCTGATTCTCTTCCCTGGCTTTCTTGTTGTCTTCTTTCATTTCCATCATCACTCTCATCATGGTTTCCTGGAAATTGACATTCCCCGTTTGTTTGGGTCTCTCAGGTTGTGCCTCTTGTTGTGCGGGTTGTTTCGGTTCCGCGGGAGGTAATACCGCTTCGATATCTTCGACTGGCGTCGCCTCCTTATCGTCCATATCCAATTCTTTTTCGACTTCCGCCGCGCGTTTCTTTGAGGTGGCTTTCCGGTGCATTTCCATTTGTTCGTATTGCAGCTGCTACTAGAAGTTATGTTGTTTCAAAAATATATTTTTCGTCTATTTTGAATTGGTTCCACCTAATTCTAGCCTCTAACGTTGGTCGCCATTTTGTAATAGTTCTAGATCCTATGGGTTATTAACATTAAAGTTGTATGTAGCATTCTTTATGATTTATTATTGTTGGATTGTTGGTTGTTTGGGACCCTGGTGGTTGTGATCTTATGTAACATTACAACGTATACCACCACACGTTATCGCACTTGATTTTCACTGATGATGGCAGTCGACGGCACTGCCGAAACGTCTGGTTTTACAGAAAACATTGGATTATTAAGATCTTCTTATCAAGATTTATTTATCAAAATTAAGTACTTTACTCTTGTTACAACAAACAATGTTTCAGGTAAACTGCCCTTTTCCCGCAACCGATCTTCACCAAAATCAAAAGGCTTTGAGTATTCTACAACTCAGGCACATATGTCAAAAATTATTTGATTCTGTTTGAATGCACGGCAGTTATCGTTCGTCATGAAAATATTTCTCTTGTTACAACATAAAAAGTTCCAGGTAAACTACCCCTTTCCCTTAACCGATCTTCACCAAAATCAACAGGCCTTGAATTCTCTACAATTTAGGATGTATGCAAAAACTTATTTGATTATGATTGAATTTACGGTAGTTATCATTCGTCATTGAAAAAATAACCTTTTTATCACATAAAAGGTTGCTGGTAAACTACCACTTTCTCTTAAATGATCTTCACCAAAATCAAAAGTCTTGAGTCCTCTACATTTCAGGGATGCATGCAAAACATATTTGATTCTGTTTGAATGTGCGGCAGTTATCGTTCATCATATAAACAATTACTCTTGTTTAAACATTAACAGTGGCAGGTAAACTACCCCTTTCCCTTAACTGATCTTCACCAAAATCAACAGGCCTTGAATTCTTTACAATTTAGGATGTATGCAAAAACTAATTTCATTATGTTTGAATTTACGGTAGTTATCGTTCGTCATAGAAAAAATTAACTTTGTTATCACATAAAACGTTGCTGGTAAACTACCCATTTCTCTTAAATGATCTTCACCAAAATCAAAAGGTCTTGAGTCCTCTACAATTCAGGGATGCATGCAAAACCTATTTGATTCTGTTTGAATGTACGGTAGTTATCGTTCGTCATAGAAAAAATTAACCTTGTTATCACATAAAACGTTGCTGGTAAACTACCCTTTTCTCTTAAATGATCTTCACCAAAATCAAAAGGTCTTGAGTCCTCTACAATTCAGGGATGCATGCAAAACATTATTTGATTCTGTTTGAATATGCGGCAGTTATCGTTCATCATATAAACAATTACTCTTGTTTAAACATTAACAGTGGCAGGTAAACTACCCCTTTCCCTCAACCGATTTTCACTAAAATATATAGGTCTTGAGTCCTCTACAACTCAGGCACATACGTAAATATTGTTTGCATCTGTTTGAATTTACGTCAGTTATCGTTCTCATGAAAAACCTTCTCTTGTTACAACATAAAATCTGGCTGGTAAACTACCCCTTTCCCTTAACCGATCTTCACCAAAATCAAAAAACCTTGAGTATTTAACAATACAGGAACGTATGCAAAAAATTATTAGATTTTCTTTGAATGTGCGGCAGGTATCATTCGTCATAAGAAAAATTACACTTGTTAAAACATAAAACGTTGCAGGTAAACTACCCCTTTCTCTTAACCGATCTTCACCAAAAACAATAAGTCTTGAGAACTCTAAAATTCAGAGCTGTATGCAAAACATTATTTGATTCTGTTTGAATTTGCGGCTGCTATCGTTTGCCATAGAAAATATCGGTATGGAGAACCATACATGACTTCCATGTTCTAAGATTTATATTTAAAATCATATTCGAAATGAAATATTTCCATAGAAACTACTTCTTTCTACTTATTGCTTCAGCCTTAACCACAGTACTGTGGTTACTAACGTATACCACCTCACGATTTCGCATTCGATTTTCACTGATGATGGCAGTTGATGGCACTGCCGAAAAGTCTGGTTTTGCAGAAAACATTGGACTACGACTAAACACCCCGGGAAGGAATTTTAACAAAGAACTACTCCTTTGTTGCCGATAACGTAGTACTCATAAAAATTATCCCCTCCCCCTTCAACTCTAATTTTCATTAATACAAAATTACCCCCACCCCATTCAACTAGCCTCTTCATTTATAGATATTGCATCTACGTTTCTACAGTGGATTATTAAGATCTTCTTATCAGGCTACTTTATTTATCAAAATTAAGTACTTTACTCTTGTTACAACAAAAAATGTTTCAGGTAATCTGCCCTTTCCCCATAACCGATCTTCACTAAAATCAGCAGGCCTTGAGTTCTCTACAATTCAGGGACACATGCAAAAGATTATTTGATTCTGTTTAAATGTGCAGCAGTTATCTTACGTCATAAAAAAACTTGTTAAAATATGAAAAGTAGCAGGTAAACTATCCCTTTTCCTTAACCGATCTTCACTAAAGTCAACAGGCCTTCAGACCTTTACAATTCAGGAATATATACAAAAGATTATTTGATTCTCTTTGAATTTACGGCAGTTATCGTTCATCATAAAAAAAATTACCCTTGTTAAAACATAAAACGTTGCTGGTAAACTACCTCTTTCCCTTAACCGATCTTCAACAAAATCAACAGGCCTTGAGTTGTCTATAATCAAAAAAGGTATACAAAAATGTAGTTTATTCTGTTTGAATTTACGGCAGTTATCGTTCGTCATAGAAAAAATTACCCTTGTTAAAACATAAAATGTTGCAGGTAAACTACCCCTTTCCCTTAATCGATCTTCACCAACACCAACAGGTCTTGAGAACGCTACAATTCAGGGCTGTATGCAAAACATTACTTGATTCTGTTTGAATTTGCGGCTGTTATCGTTTGCCATAGAAAAAAGTAAAAATTACCATTGGTAAAAAAAAACGTTGCTGGTAAACTATCCCTTTCCCTTAACCGATCTTCACCAAAAACAATAGGTCTTGAGTACTCTACAATTTAGGGCTGTATGCAAAAAAATATTTGATTCTGTTTGAATTTGCGACTCTTATCGTTTGCCATAGTAAATACCCTTGTTAAAACATAAAACGTTGCTGGTAAACTACCCCTTTCCCTTAACCGATCTTCACCAAAAACAACAGGTCTTGAGAACTCTATAATTCTTGATTGTATGCATAACATTATTTGATTCTGTTTGAATTTGCGGCTGTTATCGTTTGCCATAGAAAAAAATGTTTCCATAGAAACTACTTTTTCCCACTTATTGCTTCAGCCTTAACCACAGTACTGTGGTCACTAACGTATACCACCACACTTTATTGCACTCGATTTTCACTGATGATGGCAGTCGACGGCACTGCCGAAATGTCTGGTTTTGCAGAAAATATTGGACTACGGCCAAACAGCCCGGGAAGCAATTTTAACAATAAACTACTACTTTGTTGTGGATAACGTAGTACACATATAAAAATTATCCCCTCCCCCTTCAACTATAATTTTCATTTATAGAAAATTACACCCCCCCGTTCAACTAGCCTCTTCATTTATATATATTTCATCTCCGTTTCTACGTTTCATCTTCCTATCACGATACTTTATTTATCAAAATTAAGTACTTTACTCTTGTTACCAACAAATGTTTCTGGTAAACGGTAAACTGCTCTTTCCCCGTAACCAATCTTCACCAAAATCAACAACCTTCAGTATTTTACAATTAATGAATGTATGCAAAAAAATATTTGATTCTGTTTGAGTGTGCAGCAATTATCATTCATCATGAAAAAATTTCTCTTGTTACAACATAAAATGTTGCAGGTAAACTACCCCTTTCCCTTAACCGATCTTTAGCAAAATCAACAGGCCTTGAGTACTCAACAATTTAGGGATGCATGCAAAACATTATTTGATTCTGTTTCAATGTGCAGCAGTTATCGTTCGTCATAGAAACAATTACTCTTGTTAAAACATTAAAAGTGGCAGGTAAACTACCCCTTTTCCCTAACCGATATTCACCAAAATCAACAGCCATTGAGTTATCTACAATTGAGGAATGTATGCACAAAATTATTTGATTCTGTTTAAATGTACGGCAGTTTTCGTTCGTCATAGAAACAATTACTCTTGTTAAAACATAAAATGTGGCAGGTAAACCACCCCTTTCCCTTAACCGATCTTCACCAAAATCAACAGACATTGAACCCTCTATAGTTGAAGAAGGTGTGCAAAACATTATTTGATTCTGATTGCATTTACGGCAGTTATCATTCGTCATAGAAAATACCCTTGTTAAAACATGAAATGTTGCAGGTAAACTACCCCTTTCCCTTAACCGATCTTCACCAAAACCAACAGGTCTTGAGAACTCTACAATTCAGGGCTGTATGCAAAACATTATTTGATTCTGTTTGAATTTGCGGCTCTTATCGTTTGCCATAGAAAAATATTGGTATGGAGAACCACACATGACTTCCATGTTCTAAGATTTATATTTAAAATAATTTTCGAAATGAAATGTCTCCATAGAATCTACTTCTTTCCACTTATTGCTTCAGCCTTACCCACAGTATTGTGGTCACTAACGTATACCACCACACATTATCGCACTCGATTTTCACTGATGATGGCAGTCGACGGCACTGACGAAACGTCTGGTTTTGCAGAAAACATTGGACTACGGCCAAACAGCCCGGGAAGGAATTTTAACAACAAACTACTACTTTGTTGCCGATAACGTAGTACACATAAAAATTATCCCCTCCCCCTTCAACTATAATTTTCATTTATAGAAAATTACCCCCACCCCGTTCAAATAGCCTCTTCATTTATAGATATTTCATCTACGTTTCTACAGTGGATTATTAAGATCCTCTTATCAGGATACTTTATTTATCAAATTTAAATACTTTACTCTTGTTACAACAAACAATGTTTCCGGTAAACTGCACTTTTCCCGTAACCGATCTTCACCAAAATCAAAAGGCTTTGAGTCTTCTACAAATCAGGCACATATGTAAAAAATTATTTGATTCTGTTTGAATGTACGGCAGTTATTGATTCTCATGAAAATATTTCTCTTGTTACAACATAAAATGTTGCAGGTAAACTACCCTTTTCTCTTAAATGATCTTCACCAAAATCAAAAGGTCTTGAGTCCTCTACAATTCAGGGATGCATGCAAAACACTATTTGATTCTGTTTGACTATGCGGCAGTTATCGTTCATCATATAAACAATTACTCTTGTTTAAACATTAACAGTGGCAGGTAAACTACCCCTTTCCCTCAACCGATTTTCACTAAAATATATAGGTCTTGAGTCCTCTACAACTCAGGCACATACGTAAATATTGTTTGCATCTGTTTGAATTTACGTCAGTTATCGTTCTCATGAAAAACCTTCTCTTGTTACAACATAAAATCTGGCTGGTAAACTACCCCTTTCCCTTAACCGATCTTCACCAAAATCAAAAAACCTTGAGTATTTAACAATACAGGAACGTATGCAAAAAATTATTAGATTTTCTTTGAATGTGCGGCAGGTATCATTCGTCATAAGAAAAATTACACTTGTTAAAACATAAAACGTTGCAGGTAAACTACCCCTTTCTCTTAACCGATCTTCACCAAAAACAATAAGTCTTGAGAACTCTAAAATTCAGAGCTGTATGCAAAACATTATTTGATTCTGTTTGAATTTGCGGCTGCTATCGTTTGCCATAGAAAATATCGGTATGGAGAACCATACATGACTTCCATGTTCTAAGATTTATATTTAAAATCATATTCGAAATGAAATATTTCCATAGAAACTACTTCTTTCTACTTATTGCTTCAGCCTTAACCACAGTACTGTGGTTACTAACGTATACCACCTCACGATTTCGCATTCGATTTTCACTGATGATGGCAGTTGATGGCACTGCCGAAAAGTCTGGTTTTGCAGAAAACATTGGACTACGACTAAACACCCCGGGAAGGAATTTTAACAAAGAACTACTCCTTTGTTGCCGATAACGTAGTACTCATAAAAATTATCCCCTCCCCCTTCAACTCTAATTTTCATTAATACAAAATTACCCCCACCCCATTCAACTAGCCTCTTCATTTATAGATATTGCATCTACGTTTCTACAGTGGATTATTAAGATCTTCTTATCAGGCTACTTTATTTATCAAAATTAAGTACTTTACTCTTGTTACAACAAAAAATGTTTCAGGTAATCTGCCCTTTCCCCATAACCGATCTTCACTAAAATCAGCAGGCCTTGAGTTCTCTACAATTCAGGGACACATGCAAAAGATTATTTGATTCTGTTTAAATGTGCAGCAGTTATCTTACGTCATAAAAAAACTTGTTAAAATATGAAAAGTAGCAGGTAAACTATCCCTTTTCCTTAACCGATCTTCACTAAAGTCAACAGGCCTTCAGACCTTTACAATTCAGGAATATATACAAAAGATTATTTGATTCTCTTTGAATTTACGGCAGTTATCGTTCATCATAAAAAAAATTACCCTTGTTAAAACATAAAACGTTGCTGGTAAACTACCTCTTTCCCTTAACCGATCTTCAACAAAATCAACAGGCCTTGAGTTATCTATAATCAAAAAAGGTATACAAAAATGTAGTTTATTCTGTTTGAATTTACGGCAGTTATCGTTCGTCATAGAAAAAATTACCCTTGTTAAAACATAAAATGTTGCAGGTAAACTACCCCTTTCCCTTAATCGATCTTCACCAACACCAACAGGTCTTGAGAACGCTACAATTCAGGGCTGTATGCAAAACATTACTTGATTCTGTTTGAATTTGCGGCTGTTATCGTTTGCCATAGAAAAAAGTAAAAATTACCATTGGTAAAAAAAAACGTTGCTGGTAAACTATCCCTTTCCCTTAACCGATCTTCACCAAAAACAATAGGTCTTGAGTACTCTACAATTTAGGGCTGTATGCAAAAAAATATTTGATTCTGTTTGAATTTGCGACTCTTATCGTTTGCCATAGTAAATACCCTTGTTAAAACATAAAACGTTGCTGGTAAACTACCCCTTTCCCTTAACCGATCTTCACCAAAAACAACAGGTCTTGAGAACTCTATAATTCTTGATTGTATGCATAACATTATTTGATTCTGTTTGAATTTGCGGCTGTTATCGTTTGCCATAGAAAAAAATGTTTCCATAGAAACTACTTTTTCCCACTTATTGCTTCAGCCTTAACCACAGTACTGTGGTCACTAACGTATACCACCACACTTTATTGCACTCGATTTTCACTGATGATGGCAGTCGACGGCACTGCCGAAATGTCTGGTTTTGCAGAAAATATTGGACTACGGCCAAACAGCCCGGGAAGCAATTTTAACAATAAACTACTACTTTGTTGTGGATAACGTAGTACACATATAAAAATTATCCCCTCCCCCTTCAACTATAATTTTCATTTATAGAAAATTACACCCCCCCGTTCAACTAGCCTCTTCATTTATATATATTTCATCTCCGTTTCTACGTTTCATCTTCCTATCACGATACTTTATTTATCAAAATTAAGTACTTTACTCTTGTTACCAACAAATGTTTCTGGTAAACGGTAAACTGCTCTTTCCCCGTAACCAATCTTCACCAAAATCAACAACCTTCAGTATTTTACAATTAATGAATGTATGCAAAAAAATATTTGATTCTGTTTGAGTGTGCAGCAATTATCATTCATCATGAAAAAATTTCTCTTGTTACAACATAAAATGTTGCAGGTAAACTACCCCTTTCCCTTAACCGATCTTTAGCAAAATCAACAGGCCTTGAGTACTCAACAATTTAGGGATGCATGCAAAACATTATTTGATTCTGTTTCAATGTGCAGCAGTTATCGTTCGTCATAGAAACAATTACTCTTGTTAAAACATTAAAAGTGGCAGGTAAACTACCCCTTTTCCCTAACCGATATTCACCAAAATCAACAGCCATTGAGTTATCTACAATTGAGGAATGTATGCACAAAATTATTTGATTCTGTTTAAATGTACGGCAGTTTTCGTTCGTCATAGAAACAATTACTCTTGTTAAAACATAAAATGTGGCAGGTAAACCACCCCTTTCCCTTAACCGATCTTCACCAAAATCAACAGACATTGAACCCTCTATAGTTGAAGAAGGTGTGCAAAACATTATTTGATTCTGATTGCATTTACGGCAGTTATCATTCGTCATAGAAAATACCCTTGTTAAAACATGAAATGTTGCAGGTAAACTACCCCTTTCCCTTAACCGATCTTCACCAAAACCAACAGGTCTTGAGAACTCTACAATTCAGGGCTGTATGCAAAACATTATTTGATTCTGTTTGAATTTGCGGCTCTTATCGTTTGCCATAGAAAAATATTGGTATGGAGAACCACACATGACTTCCATGTTCTAAGATTTATATTTAAAATAATTTTCGAAATGAAATGTCTCCATAGAATCTACTTCTTTCCACTTATTGCTTCAGCCTTACCCACAGTATTGTGGTCACTAACGTATACCACCACACATTATCGCACTCGATTTTCACTGATGATGGCAGTCGACGGCACTGACGAAACGTCTGGTTTTGCAGAAAACATTGGACTACGGCCAAACAGCCCGGGAAGGAATTTTAACAACAAACTACTACTTTGTTGCCGATAACGTAGTACACATAAAAATTATCCCCTCCCCCTTCAACTATAATTTTCATTTATAGAAAATTACCCCCACCCCGTTCAAATAGCCTCTTCATTTATAGATATTTCATCTACGTTTCTACAGTGGATTATTAAGATCCTCTTATCAGGATACTTTATTTATCAAATTTAAATACTTTACTCTTGTTACAACAAACAATGTTTCCGGTAAACTGCACTTTTCCCGTAACCGATCTTCACCAAAATCAAAAGGCTTTGAGTCTTCTACAAATCAGGCACATATGTAAAAAATTATTTGATTCTGTTTGAATGTACGGCAGTTATTGATTCTCATGAAAATATTTCTCTTGTTACAACATAAAATGTTGCAGGTAAACTACCCCTTTCCCTTAACCGATCTTCACCAAAATCAACAGGCCTTGAATTCTCTACCATTTAGGATGTATGCAAAAACTAATTTGATTATGTTTGAATTTACGGTAGTTATCGTTTGTCATAGAAAAAATTAACCTTGTTATCACATAAAACGTTGCTGGTAAACTACCCCTTTCTCTTAAATGATCTTCACCAAAATCAAAAGGTCTTGAGTCCTCTACAATACAGGGATGCATGCAAAACATTATTTGATTCTGTTTGAATATGCGGCAGTTATCGTTCGTCATATAAACAATTACTCTAGTTTAAACATTAACAGTGGCAGGTAAACTACCCCTTTCCCTCAACCGATTTTCACTCAAATATATAGGTCTTGAGTCCTCTACAACTCAGGCACATACGTAAATATTGTTTGATTCTGTTTGAATTTACGGCAGTTATCGTTCTTCATGAAAAACCTTCTCTTGTTACAACATAAAATCTGGCTGGTAAACTATCCCTTTCCCTTAACCGATCTTCACCAAAATCAAAAAACCTTGAGTATTTAACAATACAGGAATGTATGCAAAAAATTATTAGATTTTCTTTGAATGTGCGGCAGGTATCATTCGTCATAAGAAAAATTACACTTGTTAAAACATAAAACGTTGCAGGTAAACTACCCCTTTCTCTTAACCGATCTTCACCAAAAACAATAAGTCTTGAGAACTCTACAATTAAGGGTGTATGCAAAACATTATTTTATTCAGTTTGAATTTGCGGCTGTTACCGTTTGCCATAGAAAATATCGGTATGGAGAACCATACATGACTTCCATGTTCTAAGATTTATATTTAAAATCATATTGGAAATGAAATATTTCCATAGAATCTACTTCTTTCCACTTATTGCTTCAGCCTTAACCACAGTACTGTGGTCACTAACGTATACCACCACACGTTATCGCACTCGATTTTCACTGATGATGGCAGTCGACGGCACTGACGAAACGTCTGGTTTTGCAGAAAATATTGGACTATGGCTAAACAGCCCGGGAAGGAATTTTAACAAAGAACTACTTCTTTGTTGCCGATAACGTAGTACACATACAAAATTCTCCCCTCCCCCTTCATCTAAAATTTTCATTTATAGAAAATTACCCCACCTCGTTCACCTAACCTCTTCATTTATAGATATTTCATCTACGTTTCTACAGCGGATTATTATGATCTTCTTATCAGGATACTTTATTTATCAAAATTAAGTACATTGCTCTTGTTAAAACACAAAACGTTGCCGGTAAACTACCCCTTTCTTTAAAACGAGCTTCACCAAAATCAATAGACCTTCAGTCCTCTACAATGCAGGGATGCATTCAAAAAAATATTCGATTCTGTTTGAATTTACGGCAGTTATCGTTCGTCATGGAAACATTTCTCTTGTTACAACATAAAATGTTGCTGGTAAACTACCCCTTTCCATTGACCGATCTTCAACAAAATCAACAGACTTTGAGAACTCTGCAATTCAGGATGTATCCAAATAATCGTTTGATTCCGTTTGAATTTGCGGCTGTTCTCGTTTGCCATAGAAGCAAATTACCCTTGATTAAAAAAACGTTGCAGGTAAACTACCCCTTTCCCTTAACCGATCTTCACCAAAACCAACAGGTCTTGAGTAGTCTACAAATAAGGGCTGTATGCAAATAATTATTTGATTCTGTTTGAATTTGCGTCTCTTATCGTTTGCCATAGAAAAATATCGGTATGGAGAACCATACACGACTTCCATGTTCTAAGATTTATATTTAAAATCATTTACGAAATGAAATTTTTCCACAGAAACTACTTCTTTCCACTTATTGCTTCAGCCTTAACCACAGTACTTTGGTGACTAACGTATACCACCAAACGTTATCGCACTCGATTTTCACTGATGATGGCAGTCGACGGCACTGACGAAACGTTTGGTTTTGCAGAAAACATTGGACTACGACCAAACAGCCCGGAAAGGAATTTTAACAACAAACTACTACTTTGTTGCCGATAACGTAGTACACATATAAAAATTGTCCCCTCCCCCTTCAACTCTAATTTTCATTAATAGAAAATTACCCCCACCCCGTTCAACTAGCCTCTAAATTTATAGATATTGCATCTACGTTTCTACAGTGGATTATTAAGATCTTCTTATCAGGATACTTTATTTATCAAAATTAAGTACTTTACTCTTGTTACAAAAAAAATGTTTCAGGTAAACTGCCCTTTCCCCGTAACCGATCATCACTAAAATCAGCAGTCTTTGAAGTCTCTACAATTCAGGGAAGCATGCAAAACATTATTTGATTCTCTTTAAATTTACGGCAGTTACCCTTCGTTATAAAAAAAAATTACCCTTGTTAAAACATAAAACGTTGCTGGCAAACTACCTCTTTCCCTTAACCGATCTTCAACAAAATCAACAGGCCTTGAGTTCTCTATAATCAAAAAAGGTATGCAAAAACGTAATTGATTCTGTTTGAATGTACGGCAGTTTTCGTTCGTCATAGAAAAAATTACTCTTGTCAAAACATAAATGTTGCCAGTGAACTACCCCTTTCCCTTAACCGATCTTCACCAACACCAATAGTTCTTGAGAACTCTACAATACAGGGCTGTATGCAAAACATTATTTGATTCTGTTTGAATTTGCGGCTGTTACCGTTTGCCATAGAAAAATATCGGTATGGAGAACCATACATGACTTCCATGTTCTAAGATTTATATTTAAAATCACTTTTGAACTGAAATATTTTATAGAAACTACTTCTTTCTACTTACTGCTTCAGCCTTAACCACAGTACTGTGGTCACTAATGTATACCACCTCACGTTATAGGACTCGATTTTCACTGATGATGGAAGTCGATGGCACTGCCAAAACGTCTGGTTTTGCAGAAAACTTTGGTCTACGGCCAAACAGGGCAGGAAGGAATTTTAACAACATACTACTTGTTTGTTGCCGATAACGTAGTACATATATAAAAAATTATCCCCTCCCTCTTCAACTTTAATTTTTATTTATAAAAAATTACTCCCATCCCGATCAACTAGCCTCCTCATTTATAGATATTTCATCTACTTTTCTACAGTGCATTATTAAGATCTTCTTATCAGGATACTTTATTTATCAAAACTGAGTACTTTACTCTTGTTACAACAAAAAATGTTTCAGGTAAACATTTCCCTTAACCGATCTTCACCAAAAACAATAGGTCTTGAGTACTCCTCAAATCAGTGCTGTATGCAAAAACTAATTTGATTCTGTTTGAATTTGCGGCTCTTATCGTTTGCCATAGAAAATACCCTTTTAAAACATAAAACGTTGCAGGTAAACTACATCATTTCCCTTAACTGATCTTCACCAAAAACAAGAGGTCTTGAGAACTCTACAATTCAGGCCAGTATGCAAATAATCATTTGATTCTGTCTGAAATTGCGGCTCTTATCGTTTGCATTAGAAAATAACCTTTTAAAACAAAAAACGTTGCAGGTAACCTACCCCTTTCCCTTACCCGATCTTCACCAAAAACAAAAGGTCTTGAGAACTCTACAATTCAGACCAGTATGCAAATAATCATTTGATTCTGTTTGACTTTACGGCTGTTATCGTTTGCCATAGGAAAAATATTACCCTTGATAAAAAACGTTGCTGGTAAATTACCCCTTTCCCTTAACCGATCTTCACCAAAAACAACAGGTCTTGAGTACTCTACAATTCAGGGCTGTATGCAAAACATTATCTGATTCTGTTTGAATTTGCGGCTCTTATCGTTTGCCATAATAAATACCCTTGTTAAAATACAAAACGTTGCAGGTAAACTACCCCTTTCCCTTAACCGATCTTCAACAAAATCAACAGACATTGAGTACTGTATAGCTCAAAAAGGTATGCAAAAGAGTAGTTGATTCTGTTTGAATTTACGGCAGTTATCATTCGTCATAGAAAACATTACCCTTGTTGAAACATAAAAGGTTGCTGGCAAACTACCCCATTCACTTAACCAATCTTCAACGAAATCAACACACCTTGAGTTCGGTATAATTAAAAAAGGTATGAAAAAGACTAGTTGATTCTGTTTGAATTTGCGGCTGTTATCGTTTGCCATAGGAAAAAATTACCCTTGATAAAAACAAATGTTGCCGGTAAACTACCCCTTTCCCTTAACCAATCTTCACCAAAAAAATAGGTCTTGTGTACTCTACAAATCAATGCTGTATGCAAAAATTATTTTATTCTGTATGAATTTGCGGCTATCATTTGCCATAGAAAAATATCGGTATGGAGAACCATACATGATCTAAGATTTATATATAAAATCATATTGGAAATGAAATATTTCCATAGAAACTACATCTTTCTACTTATTGCTTCAGCCTTAAACCACAGTACTGTGGTCACTAACGTATACCACCTCACGTTTTCGCACTCGATTTTCACTGAGATGGAAGTCTACGGCACTGCCGAAAAGTCTGGTTTTGCAGAAAACATTGGACTACGGCAAAACAGCCCGGGAAGGAATTTTAACAAAGACCTACTTCTTTGTTGCCGATAACGTAGTACACGTACAAAATTCTCCCCTCCCCTTCATCTAAAATTTTCATTTATAGAAAATTACCCCCACCCTGTTCACCTAACCTCTTCATTTATAGATATTTCATCTACGTTTCTACAGTGGATTATTATGAGCTTCTTATCAAGATAATTTATTTATCAAAATTAAGTACATTACTCTTGTTAAAACATAAAACGTTGCAGGTAAACTACCCGTTTCTCTAAACCGATCTTCACCAAAATCAACAGGCCTTGAGCTCTCTACAATTTAGGAAGGTATGCAAAAAAATATTTGATGGAAGTCGATGGCACTGCCGAAACGTCTGGTTTTGCAGAAAACTTTAGTGTGCGGCCAAACAGGACGGGAAAGAATTTTAACAAACTACTTCTTTGTTGCCGATAACGTAGTACATATATACAAATCAGGGCTGTATGCAAAAAATTGTTTGATTCTGTTTGAATTTGCGGCTCTTATCGTTTGCCATAGAAAATACCCTTTTAAAACATAAAACATTGCAGGTAAACTACCTCTTTCCCTTAACCGATCTTCACCAAAAACAATAGGTCTTGAGATCTCTACAATTCAGCGCTGTATACAAAAAATTATTTGATTCTGTTTACATTTGCGGCTTTTATCGTTTGCCATAAAAAATACCCTTGTTAAAATATAAAATGATGCAGGTAAACTACCCCTTTCCCTTAACCGATCTTCACCAAAACCAATAGGTTTAAGAACTCCATACTTCAGAGCTGTATGCTAAAGAGTAGTTGATTCTGTTTGAATTTGCGGCTGTTATCGTTTGCCATAGAAAAAAATTTACAGACACACAGATAAACAGACACACACATACACAGACAATTTTCAAAAAATTACTTTTTTTTCATGTTTGAGTGTAGTACAATCAGAATCTGCAATAATCTCGAGAACGATTTTTTTTGCCATCACCATACTTCCATTTCCTTAAGGAACGTGGAAGTAAAATATCGGTATGGAGAACCATACATGACTTCCATGTTCTAAGATTTATATTTAAAATCATTTTCGAAATGAAATATTTCTATAGAAACTACCCCTTGAGTTCTCTACACATCAGGAACGTATGCAAAATATTATTTGATTCTCTTTAAATTTACGGCAGTTACCCTTCGTTATAAAAAAATTACCCTTGCTAAACATAAAATGTTGCAGGTCAGTTACCCCTTTCCTGTAACCGATCTTCAACAAAATCAACATACCTTGAGTTCTCTATAATTCAAAAAGGTATGCAAAAACGTAGTTGATTCTGTTTGAATGTACGGCAGTTTTCGTTCGTCATAGAAAAAATTACCCTTGTCAAAACATAAATGTTGCCAGTGAACTACCCCTTTCCCTTAACCGATCTTCACCAACACCAATAGTTCTTGAGAACTCTACAATACAGGGCTGTATGCAAAACATTATTTGATTCTGTTTGAATTTGCGGCTGTTACCGTTCGCCATAGAAAAATATCTGTATGGAGAACCATACATGACTTCCATGTTCTAAGATTTATATTTAAAATCACTTTTGAAATTAAATATTTTATAGAAACTACTTCTTTCTACTTACTGCTTCAGCCTTAACCACAGTACTGTGGTCACGAACGTATACCACCTCACGTTATAGCACTCGATTTTCGTTGATCATGGAAGTCGATGGCACTGCCAAAACGTCTGGTTTTGCAGAAAACTTTGGTCTACGGCCAAACAGGACAGGAAGGAATTTTAACAACAAACTACTTGTTTGTTGCCGATAACGTAGTACATATATAAAAAATTATCCCCTCCCCCTTCAACTTTAATTTTCATTTATAAAAATTACTCCCATCCCGATCAACTAGCCTCTTCATTTATACATATTTCATCTACGTTTCTACAGTGCATTATTAAGATCTTCTTATCAGGATACTTTATTTATCAAAACTGAGTACTTTACTCTTGTTACAACAAAAAATGTTTCAGGTAAACATTTCCCTTAACCGATCTTCACCAAAAACAATAGGTCTTGAGTACTCCACAAATCAGTGCTGTATGCAAAAACTTATTTGATTCTGTTTGAATTTGCGGCTCTTATCATTTACCATAGAAAATACCCTTTTAAAACATAAAACGTTGCAGGTAAACTACCTCATTTCCCTTAACTGATCTTCACCAAAAACAATAGGTCTTGAGAACTCTACAATTCAGGCCAGTATGCAAATAATCATTTGATTCTGTTTGAATTTATGGCTGTTATCGTTTGCCATAGAAAATGCCCCTGTTAAAACAAAAAACGTTGCAGGTAAACTACCCCTTTCCCTTAACCTATCTTCACCAAAAACAACAGGTTTTGAGAACTCTACAACTCAGAGCTGTATGCAAAATATTATTTGATTCTGTTTGAATTTGTGGCTGTTATTGTTTGCCATAGGAAAAATATTACCCTTGATAAAAAACGTTGCTGGTAAACTACCCCGTTCCATTTACCGATCTTCACCAAAATCAACAGGTCTTGAGAACTCGACAATTCAGGACTGTATGCAAAACATTATTTGATTCTGTTTTAATTTGGGGCCCTTATCGTTTGCCATAATAAATACCTTTGTTAAAATAAAAAACGTTGCAGCTAAACTACCCCCTTACCTTAACCGATCTTCAACAAAATCAACAGACATTGAGTACTGTATAACTCAAAAAGGTATGCAAAAGAGTAGTTGATTCTGTTTGAATTTACGGCAGTTATCGTTCGTCATAGAAAACATTACCCTTGTCAAAACATAAAGGGTTGCAGGTAAACTACCCCATTCACTTACCCGATCTTCAACAAAATCAACACACCTTGAGTGCGGTATAATTAAAAAAGGTATGAAAAAGACTAGTTGATTCTGTTTGAATTTGCAGCTGTTATCGTTTGCCATAGGAAAAAATTACCCTTGATAAAACAAATGTTGCCGGTAAACTACCCCTTTCCCTTAACCGATCTTCACCAAAAAAATAGGTCTTGTGTACTCTACAAATCAATGCTGTATGCAAAAAATTATTTGATTCTGTTTGAATTTGCGGCTGTTATCGTTTGCCATAGAAAAAGAATCTACAGACAAACAGACACACACACAGACACTTTTCGAAAAATGACTTTTTTTCATGTTTTGAGTGTAGTACAATCAAAATCTGCAATAATCGCGAGCACGATTTTTTTTGCCATCACCATACTTCCATTTCCTTAAGGAACATGGAAGTAAAATATCGGTATGGAGAACCATACATGACTTCCATGCTCTAAGATTTATATTAAAAAAAATCATTTTCGAAAGAAATATTTCCATAGAAACTACCCCTTGAGTTCTCTACACATCAGGAACGTATGCAAAAGATTATTTGATTCACTTTAACTTTACGGCAGTTACCCTTCGTTATAAAAAAATTACCCTTGCTAAACATAAAATGTTGCTGGTCAGCTACCCCTTTCCTGTAACCGATCTTCAACAAAATCAACATACATAGAGTTCTCTATAATTCAAAAAGTTATGCAAAAACGTAGTTGATTCTGTTTGAACGTACGGCAATTTTCGTTCGTCATAGGATAAATTACCCTTGTCAAAACATAAATGTTGCCAGTGAACTACCCCTTTCCCTTAACCGATCTTCACCAACACCAATAGTTCTTGAGAACTCTACAATACAGGGCTGTATGCAAAACATTATTTGATTATGTTTGAATTTGCGGCTGTTACCGTTCGCCATAGAAAAATATCGGTATGGAGAACCATACATGACTTCCATGTTCTAAGATTTATATTTAAAATCACTGTTGAAATGAAATGTTTTATAGAAACTACTTCTTTCTACTTACTGCTTCAGCCTTAAGCACACTACTGTGGTCACTAACGTATACCACCTCACGTTATAGCACTCGATTTTCACTGATGATGGAAGTCGATGGCACTGCCAAAACGTCTGGTTTTGCAGAAAACTTTGGTCTACGGCCAAACAGGACAGGAAGGAATATTAACAACAAAATACTTCTTTGTTGCCGATAACGTAGTACATATATAACAAATTATCCCCTCCCCCTTCAACTTTAATTTTAATTTATAAAAAATTACTACCATCCCGATCAACTAGCCTCTTCATTTATAGATATTTCATCTACGTTTCTACAGTGCATTATTAAGATCTTCTTATCAGGATACTTTATTTATCAAAACTGAGTACTTTACTCTTGTTACAACAAAATATGTTTCAGGAAAATATTTCCCTTAACCGATCTTCACCAAAATCAACAGACCTTCAGTTCTCTACAATTCAGGGATGCATGCAAAAAAATATTTGATTCTGTTTGAATGTGCGGCTGTTATCGTTTGCCATAGAAAATATCCTTTTAAAACATAAAACGTTGCAGGTAAACTACCCCTTTCCCTTAACCGATCTTCACCAAAAACAATAGGTCTTGAGAACTCTACAATTCAGCGCTGTATGCAAAAGAGTAGTTGATTCTGTTTGAATATGCGGCTGTTATCATTTGCCATAGAAAATACCCTTGTTAAAAAAAAGTGGCAGGTAAACTACCCCTTTCCCTTAACCGATCTTCACCAAAAACAATACGTCTTCAGTACTCCACAAATCAGAGCTGTATGCAAAAACTTATTTGATTCTGTTTGAATTTGTGGCTCTTATCGTTTGCCATAAAAAATACCCTTTTAAAACATAAAATGTTGCAGGTAAACTACCCCTTTCCCTTAACCGATCTTCACCAAAAACAAGAGGTCTTGAGAACTCTACAATTCAGACCAGTATGCAAATAATCATTTGATTCTGTTTGAATTTACGGCTGTTATCGTTTGCCATAGAAAATACCCTTGTTAAAACAAAAAACGTTCCAGGTAAACTACCCCTTTCCCTTAACCGATCTTCACCAAAAACAACAGGTCTTGAGAACTCTACAATTCAGAGCTGTATGCAAAATATTATTTGATTCTGTTTGAATTTGCGGCTGTTATCGTTTGCCATAGGAAAAATATTACCCTTGATAAAAAACGCTGGTAAACTACCCCTTTCCCTTAACCGATCTTCACCAAAAACAATAGGACTTGAGTACTCTACAATTCAGGGCTGTATGCAAAACATTATTTAATTCTGTTTTAATTTGCGGCTCTTATCGTTTGCCATAATAAATACCCTTGTTAAAATAAAAAAACGTTGCAGGTAAACTACCCCTTTCCCTTAACCGATCTTCAACAAAATCAACAGACGTTGAGTACTGTATAACCCAAAAAGGTATGCAAAAGAGTAGTTGATTCTGTTTGAATTTACGGCAGTTATCATTTGCCATAGGAAAAAATTACCCTTGATAAAAATAAATGTTGCCGGTAAACTACCCCTTTCCCTTAACCGATCTTCACCAAAAAAATAGGTCTTGTGTACTCTACAAATCAATGCTGTATGCAAAAAATTATTTGATTCTGTTTGAATTTGTGGCTATCGTTTGCCATAGAAAAATATCGGAATGGAGAACCATACATGACTTCCATGTTCTAAGATTTATATTTAAAATCATATTCGAAATGAAATATTTCCATAGAAACTACTTCTTTCTACTTATTGCTTCAGCCTTAAACCAGAGTACTGTAGTCACTGACGTATACCACCTCACGTTTTCGCACTCGATTTTCACTTAGATGGAAGTAGATGGCAGTGCCAAAAATCTGGTTTTGCAGAAAACATTGGACTACGGCTAAACTGCCCGGGAAGGAATTTTAACAAAGAACTACTTCTTTGTTGCCGATAACGTAGTACATATACAAAAGTCTCCCCTCCCCCTTCATCTATAATTTTCATTTACAGAGAATTACCCCCACCCCTTTCACCTAACCTCTTCATTTATAGATATTTCATCTACGTTTCTATAGTGGATTATTATGAGCTTCTTATCAAGATACTTTATTTATCAAAATTAAGTACATTACTCTTGTTAAAACATAAAACTTTGCAGGTAAACTACCCGTTTCTCTAAACCGATCTTCACCAAAATCAATAGACCTTCAGTCCTCTACAATACAGGGATGCATGCCAAAAAATATTTGATTCTGTTTCAATTTGCGGCAGTTATCGTTCGTCATGAAAACATTTCTCTTCTTACAACATAACATTTTTCAGGTAAACTACCCCTTTCCATTTACCGATCTTCACCAAAATCAACAGGTCTTGAGAACTCTACAATTCAGAGCTGTATGCAAAACATTATTTGATTCTGTTTGAATTTGTGGCTGTTATTGTTTGCCATAGGAAAAATATTACCCTTGATAAAAAACGTTGCTGGTAAACTACCCCTTTCCATTTACCGATCTTCACCAAAATCAACAGGTCTTGAGAACTCTACAATTCAGGGCTGTATGCAAACATTATTTGATTCTGTTTTAATTTGCGGTTCTTATCGTTTGCCATAATAAATACCCTTGTTAAAATAATAAAAGTTGCAGGTAAACTACCCCTTTCCCTTAACCGATCTACAACAAAATCAACAGACCTTGAGTACTGTATAACTCAAAAAGGTATGCAAAAGAGTAGTTGATTCTGTTTGAATTTACGGCAGTTATCGTTCGTCATAGAAAACATTACCCTTGTTACAACATAAAAGGTTGCAGGTAAACTACCCCACTCACTTAACCAATCTTCAACAAAATCAACACACCTTGAGTTCGGTATAAATAAAAAAGGTATGAGAAAGACTAGTTGATTCTGTTTGAATTTGCAGCTGTTATCGTTTGCCATAGGAAAAAATTACTCTTGATAAAAACAAATGTTGCTGGTAAACTACCCCTTTCCCTTAACCGATCTTCACCAAAAAAATAGGTCTTGTGTGATCTACAAATCAATGCTGTATGCAAAAAATTATTTGATTCTGTTTGAATTTGCGGCTATCGTTTGCCATAGAAAAATATCGGTATGGAGAACCATACATGACTTCCATGTTCTAAGATTTATATTTAAAATCATATTCGAAATGAAATATTTCCATAGAAACTACTTCTTTCTACTTATTGCTTCAGCCTTAAACCATAGTACTGTAGTCACTAACGTATACCACCTCACGTTTTCGCACTCGATTTTCACTTAGGTGGAAGTCGATGGCACTTCCGAAAAGTCTGGTTTTGCAGAAAACATTGGACTACGGCTAAACTGCCCAGGAAGGAATTTTAACAAAAACTACTTCTTTGTTGCCGATAACGTTGTACACATATATATAAAAAATATGCATAAAATTAATGGCTTGTATAACTCAAAAAGGTATGCAAAAGCGTAGTTGATTCGGTTTGAATTTACGGTAGTTATCATTCGTCATAGAAAAAATTACCCTTGTTAAAACATAAAATGTTGCAGGTAAACTACCCTATTCCCTTAACCGATCTACAGCAAAACCAGCACATCTTGAGAACTCTACAATTCAGGGCTGTATGTTTAATATTATGATGTCCGTAATTAAAACATCAGAGCAGGTTTAGTGTGTATGAGGGTACACCGTGGACAAAAATTTTCAACATTTCTTATTGAGCATTGCTTAGAGTAAAGCTGCGAATCTACAGTGTACGTTTCACAGAACAAACACACGGAAAAGAAGGAGCGCTCCGAAGTCACTCATGGATCCTCAGCATCTTGCAGAGGGTTCATTCCCTATAGACAAAAATTCTGTCTATGAATCGTTCCTCTGTAAACACGTGCAGTTACACTGCCCAGCGATCCACAGGAAGCAAATCGCTATCCACGCTGGACAATTTTTCGGCTTGCACGTGTTATGTTGGTGTAGGTTTCGGCACGTTCCATTTAAAAAGCGTGCAAATGTAAGAAAATAATAAACATGAGTGAGGCCAGAAATAACGCGAATTTTGTGTGTATGTGTGTGTTCCCTGCCTTTTTATTGCAGTAATCATAATAATAAAATGGAAACGTAAACATTACATAATTGAGATATGCTTGCCTGCCACGAACGATATATTTCTCTCAAACATGATTTTCATTAAAATGAAAAAATTATAATTTTATTGCCTGGCAACAAAATTATTTTATTTTTACAATTACCATTGTTTGAAAAAGTTTAAATGAATTTTCAAGTACTTTACTGTTGTTAAAACGTAAAAGGTTACAGGTAAACTACCCTATTCCCTTAACCGATCTTCACCAAAACAAAAGGTCTTGAGAACACTACAATTCAGGGCTGTGTGCAAAACATTATTGGATTCTGTTTGAATTTGCGGCTGTTATCGTTTGCCAAAAAAAAATTACCCTTGATAAAAAACGCTGCAGGTAAACTGCCCCTTTCCTTTAACCGATCTTCTCCGAAAACAATAGGTCTTGAGTACTCTACAAATCAGGGCTGTATGCAAAAAATTACAGGTGTAATTGTAACATGAGTAAATAAAAATAAATAAATAATAACAGTTCAACGATAAATAAATAAAAGCTTGCATACGGTTCACTAATAATAATAAATTATAAATAAATATTTAAATACAAAATAATTCAACATGACAACTCCAGGAAACTTAGATATGGAGGCCTTTCGAAAAATGATTTGGGCCATGATGGACGAAGTAGTTACAAAACAGACAGAAAATTTGAATGCTAAACTTAAAGAACAAACAGAAAGTTTAGAAAACAAATTAGAACAACAGACTGAAAATTTTAATAATAAATTAGAACAACAGACTGAAAATTTTAAACAGGACACCATAAAAATTACGAAGAGTCTAAAAGAATTAATGGAAAAGGTTGGTGATACCAAGAGACTATTGAGACTATCACAGAAAATGTATGTGAAATAACTGTTAAGCAAACGGAACAAATATGTGAAATGATGGTTTCTGAACAAACAATTGTAATTGAAAGTAAGAGAGAACAGACTTGCATAATTACTGATGACAATTCTAAAACAATAATTAACTCTAAGGAAGAATGTAAAATACATTTAATTAAACAAACGTACTGTGCTAGCGGAAGTATCCAAAGTAGTGGTTACACTCACACACAAATAAAACAAGTTAAAAAGGTAACACGATTGAAACAAATCACATGCGACAAGGGTACGCACAGTAAGTATCGATTGAACGATAATCATAATGATAATCACAGTAAATATAAAAACTACAGAGGTTATCATAAACGGCGAATGAAAAAACAGTCGACAGCTGTTTATATAGGCTTCAAACGGACTGACCTTACACAATGCATTAGTGACGAGAGAATTATGGAACGTACTGAGAGAGGAGAGAGAGGTTATTCGTCGCAGCTAAGAAACAAATTCATGCCGTACAAACAGGTGAGTTATGCAATGACGTCAGATGAGCTCACAGTCGCTATGTTACAATGGGACGTTAACACAATGAGGGTGCGAGACGGAAATAACTGTACATGTCAGCTAATATACGACAACGGCGACTACACGTCAAAATACAATGAATTTCCTGTTGACGGACCCAATGCAATTGTTATAATAGTGAGGGGTGGAAATCAAACGACACCGCACTCAATGCTCTATAGAAATGAATAATTATTTTTAAAAGAAAAATATTACTATTAATTATTATTAATAAGAAAAGGAGTTAATTAATAAGAATAATATGTGTAAAAAGATTAAAGAATTAATAATATAAAGAATGTTATGTTGTAAGAAATGGTAAGGAATGTTATTATTGATGTGTTATTAATATGAAGAAATAATTAGAATGAGAAATCAATGTTAATTGTCAGAATGGCTGATCAAGTGAAATCTTCATACCTTAGCGATAGTGAAAGTCAAGGGCAGAGATTATTTAGAGCTCCAATTACTACGATTAAAACATCAAGTAGAGTTATGCACATAAAGTCTGGATATAGACGTGTTTCTAAGGTAGTCATCTGTAGCCGATAAGGACTCACTACGAAGCTAATGAAAAAGGTGTATTTCAGAAAGTAATGGTAAGGATGAAGAAAATTATTAGCGATCAGAAAGGTAATAGTAAAGAAATGTAATAATAGAAAGTAATGAATGTTAATGTATTGTATAAGTGATGTTCATGTTAAGAAAAGAGTTAAGAAACGAAGGAAAGAATGTATGAGTAAGGAAATGTAAAAGTACAGAGCAAATCTACATACCTATGTAGAAATGCAGAGGACCATAAGGAAAGCTAATTGCAGTTGATTTTCTTGGACCACTTCTGAGATAAAGTTGGGGTGTGAAAAACATACTTGTTTGTATAGATGTATTTTCCAAAGCGTCCATCTGTATACAATTAGGCAATCCACAACTAAAGTTGTAGTAGAAATATAATCCTGCATATGGTAAAATTTCAGATTGAAGAATGGCATAATATGTTAAGATGCAAAATGTTTACCAGTGCAAGAATACAAACTCGTGTAGGAAGTGCTACACGTAAAAAAGAAAAAATAGGTCAGTGGGACCAGATTAAAGGAGAACGATGAAAAAAAAATTTAGCTACGTATGAATAATGAGAAGAGAGAGTAAGGGTGGGACAAGGCTACTGAATCAGTACAAGGTCAACGCACCGATCAGCTGTATAATGGGGGGTGAATATTGCATACCACCACGGTGAACGTTAGACTGACTTACTCATTATTATGTGTTTGTTTTACCGATGTATAAACTTAAGTTAAGTTAATATAACATGATTATATTTGGCTAGAACAAATAGACAAAAATTTAATAAATAAATATTTATTAAATTTTTTTCTTCTCAGGCAGAGGAATAATGCAACGATACAGCCATACGCTGTATTAGGCATTAATTTAAATAAATATAAATTTTGTATAATTTGTATAAGTTACGGGTTATATATATATTGCAAGGTAACAGGTTATAGCCTAGACCAGACTTGCAGAAAAGAATGCTCAATTAGTGAAAATACATACATTTATTGTCCTTTTCTTTTACACACAATTAAATCAAAATATTCTTTCGTTATTTGAAACAAAATTGATTTATTGAAGTTCAAAATCTGCTTTGAAAATATTTTAAATAAATGTTCTCTTTATTTAAATAGTGCTGTAAATTTTCAACTGTTCAAAGTCTCCTTTAAACATAATTATATTTTAAATAAATGTTCTTTTACTTTAAACAATGAAATAAAAATTTTTATAGGTTCAAAAGTTCTTTCTTTTTCACTTTAAAGCTTTATACTTGAATAACACATTTATTTAAATTTGGCTTCCCTGTTCTGTTGTCTTCATTGTCCTCCCAGTCGACGATCTCGATCCGGCCTCCAGTGATCCGTCGTCTTGGTTCCACATTCCAGCAACCGCCTCCAGGAACTGCCTTGCTCTAGGTATCCGTATCCCAGCCGCCATGATCAGCAAAACGAAGCTCAGGAACGGTAGCCGACTATCTCGTACTCCGTATTGGTTCCCTGCCGACACTCACTGCTATCACGACTCCACGGGCCCAAGGACTTCCTGGCATTGATATTGACTGGACGATGCCCACCGCGACTGCTTTCGCTGAGTGCTGTATGCAGACTCTCAGAGAAGAGAGCTCTAAGAGGGTTCTAAGAGAGTTAGATGAAGACTGGCCACTGCTTTTATAATACTGCTCAATGTATGCCGCGGCACTGCCGAATGACGTCACCGCCGATATGCGCGTAGGCATATTTTCCATATATTCTATTATATTCTGGACCGGCCACGTGCTCACTGACTTCCTTATTCTTGAATTTTCTAGAACAATGCTTTATTACATATGAATAAACTTCCATAACCTTCTATTTGCTATCCACACTACACAACACTTCACTCACTCACATATTAAATTATATCTTCATAGTTTTTACACTGTCTTATTACTAATTTATTCTATTAATTTTAATTTTTTAATAATATTATTTTACTTCCAAGCATTCTTCTATCGTTCTGGACACCCATAACAGCTGATAATAATTATGCTCCACATTTACCTATAGTGAGACAGATTGTCAAGTTGCAATATATATCATTTTCTATATAAGTAACTCGACGTTTCTTGCAGTAACTATATAAATTTGTGATGTTATTCAATTTGTTTCTTCTGCAAGTAATATAATTTCGTATATTCTTTTTAACACCTGACGCATGTTTCACTGAAAAATATCAGTCTCATCAGAGGTTTCTAAGTAAATTAATAACAATCGAAATAATTATATTAATATAAAATTAACGAATAATCGAATTTGTATCGATTTTAATGTAAAATAACTGATAATCGATTTAGGTCGATTAGTTAACAATTGTTTTTATGTTTATTTTCTTCAGCAGCTGTTTTCTCGGTTATATTTGAAAATTTGTTGTTTATATTTTATTCATTTTTATTTTTTAGTAGATTTATAATTTTAAATAGATCGTCTTGTTTTGTTTTTATTTAGGTTTGTTCTTTAATTAATAAATTATTGTTATTGTGTTTGTAAAAGTTAAGATTTTCCCAAATATTCATTTGTTGACCTTTTTGTATGTTTTTAATTAATTTTATATTTTCAATGTTTGGAAATTGGTGGTTATTATTTAGACAATGTGTGGCTAAATTAGATTTATAAATATTTGGTTTTAAATATGTATTGCAGTGTTGAAAGAATCTATCTAGTAGTTTTTTCTTTGTCTGGCCCACGTAAAATTTATTGCAATCTGGACATTCTATTTTATACATTCCATTTTTATTGTGAGTATTGGATTTAGTTTTAGGTTTTATTTTATTAAAAATTATATTATCTGTATTATAAGATATTTTTAAATTAGTATCTTTAAATATTTTATTTAGTTTTTGAGTTATATTTCCATAATAAGTGAATGTTGTATATTTTATATTATTATTAATAGGTGAATTTTTAAATGTAGTGTTCTTGGGAATTTTATTAGTGATTTTATGTTTAATTTTATTTTCTAATTTATTAATAGTTTTTATTTTGTATCCATTTTTAACTGCTATTTGTTGGATAATAATTCTTTCTTTGTTATTTAATGGGATCCTAAGCATGGAATTAAATACTGCCATTTTATGTTGGGGAGGATGATTAGAAGTAATTGGTATTACTAAATCAGTTTAAGAAGGTTTCCTGTATATTAAGTATTCAAAATTTGTTTCATTTTTCTTTATTGTTAAGTCTAAATAATTTAATTTATTATTAGATTCTTCTTCTAACGTGAATTTTATTTTGGAATGTAAATTATTTATGGAGTTGAATATTTTATTTATATTTATACTATTGTTTTGGGAAATGTACAGAGTGTCATCAACGTATCTAAAATAACATCCTAATGGGTCGTTTATTTTACCGGGTCCCTGACGTCTTTCACCGGCCTCAGGAACTGATGAATTTTCCTGGTCGGCTTGAAGATTGGCCTAATGCCGCGCCGGCTCAGCAACCTGTCAATATGGTCAGTCACCCCATGGACTCAGGACAACACAGCGAAGCCCCTCTGGCTACAAGCCTGTGTCCTGCCACTCATCATGGTATACAATTAGTGTATATAATGAATACATTTTTTATAAGTATACAATGTGTCACATAAACTGCATTATTTATGTGCACGGCATGTCATTTTTAGAAAAACAAAAATCTGAAGAAGTGAATGCATTACATGCATAAAAATGCTATATACTGGAGATAAGTGAAATAAAGTGAAAAATACGATATTTGTGGATAATTGTAGCCTTGAACAGATAACAAATGAGGATTAATTTTATTCAATCAACTCCGCACTTTCACTGCATTTATGAATTTTAAATTAAATGAATGAAATGTTTGAAAGTACATTAACTACTTACTGGTATTTGCAACTTAGAAATTATTTTTAGAACTTCGAAAATATCTTATTCAGAGATGCAACGCTGAGCCAATAAATTTTATAAGATTAAAAGTCAATAAGAGTGTATCAGTTCGAGATATTAAAACTGTTCTTATCATTTACTTTCAAAAACAAGAAAATCTACAAAGTTCTATCTGATATGACCTTAACCTTCATTGATCTATCACATTTGAATGGCCAGAAACAAAATAATTTTTATTCACACTCTTCTGGATAGTATTTGTAGATTTTTTTGATGTTTCCTAAACTTTTATAACCAATAAACAAGTTCACAGTTCAGTTGTAGGGAATCTGAGAGCGTGATGGAAATTTTTTTCAACTATACGTTTGTTTTAAAACTGTATTTATAGCTTTTGTTGTTCATGAACATGTAGAATTTATTTGATTTTATTTCTGTTTGTGATGAAAATTTAATTGAAAGGGACTCATTAGACAAATTTAGTAGCACAGACAGATGTACTACTGTTAGCTATGAATTTAGAGGTTCCCGCTTCAAACCTCAGCACCACCATAACATCAAGGTCTCCAGGATGACAGGTCTATGAAAATGATTACCTAAGCAACACATGGTGTAATAACAAGAAACTGAAGTGAAGTACTGTCAAAACTACCTTATTTGAATTCCAAACAATTTAAGTTAGACAGATCAGCAGATCGGATCATGCCCCTCCTCTACCATACAAGTCTATTGTTATGTCATAGATCTCCTACATGTAATAAGAAGTCTATTACTGTTTTAAAATTTTTTAATTTTTTACCACAACAGATCTTCTTAATTGTTATCTAGGAAGTTAGTTCCTTTTTAGGTACAGTAAAATCATGTATTACTGTGTAGATACTCTTTGATGAATACAATAAAATCCTGTTTATCAGAAGTGGTTAAGGCAAGGCTCATGTTTATAATGAGTATTAGAACCTATGAAATCTAAAATGTAAAAACCATGTATATTTATTTTTTGTATCCACTGAAAACATAACTTTTAAAATACATAGAATTTAAAAATTTTACAGGTATTGTTTAGAGATTTTTAATGATACATAAATAATATCTGAAATTGCAGAGAGACTCAAATGTCACTATCGAATACTGGTACCAGTAGTGCAGGGAGGGAGTTTGATAGGGTTATTACTTATGACATTCTACAGTAATCCTGTGAGTTCAAAAACACCTTGAAGGAAGGCTAGTCCTGTCGTTGAGGGATGGTTCAAATTTGTATCGTAATTTTAATGTTATGTCCTCTTAACTATTATGTGAGACGTATCAAAATAAGCTTCAAGGTGACTGCGGTATTGCCAGTGTTTGCAACAGAGCTCCCCTCCCCCATTTGCCTACGCATAACCAAGTGTAATGTGCAACAACGCTGGAGGGCGAGGGGCGGGGAAAAGCTGTTACTATTGCGTAACCTCGAAGCTTATTACGCTAAGTCCCATACTGTAGTAGGGAAACCACAGTTTTAGACTCACAATCTTCTAATTTAGCCTGCTGAGTATCCATCTTGGTCACAATTCTTATAGCGCAGTAATTTATTCCATAAAAACTTAAAAAGTACCAGTATGTGTTAATCAGTTTTTTGCTTGTTATTGGAATTTATACAGATGTGCCAGTTCCGATTGTGTTAATTACCATTCACTTTTAATTTATAATTTGTGATGTTATTCAATTTGTTTCTTCTGCAAGTAGTATAATTTTGTATATTCTTTTTAACACCTGACGCACGTTTCACTGAAAAATCACTTTTAATTTAATAACATTTTTGTATTTTTTAGTCGAGTAGTCTACCTCAATACCATTTTGAAGAAAAAAGAATAATTAAAATCTTAAAATGTGTCCATTACTCCATATAGATGACCAGGACTTTTGCAATGCCATTTTCAATCGATTTGATGGCAGCTATAATAAAATTGCGACCAACCACGTAATTGCACACTCCACCACAATTTTTAAATGTTTGTTTCTGAAAGCCTGTAGTGGCCATTTATAAGAATCTCTTATTCGTTTTTGTGACAAAACAAGTATACCAACTCAATTCCATTTGTCCAAAATACAGAGTGGTCTGTAAGTCACTTGACAAAAATCCATTTTGATATTTTGTAATGATGAAATGTTTTATAAGATTTGATCATTAAGTAGATGCAATTTTAAAACATTTTTGTCAACATTTCAACACTTTTTTATCAAAGTTTGTAATTTATTGTTCTCATCAGGACCAGGTAGTACAAAAATAATTAATACATATGTACACAATTGTTAATATTTAGGAAATTATATAATTATTTTTTGTAACACACACACACACACACACACATTCACACAAACATTCTTGATTGTGTATTATGTCTGTGTTTCCTTCATACAGATCCTAATCGTGACAATAAATTGTGTCAAACACTCACAGAAATATTTTAAAATCTTTTGTTGTTTGTTAACTCACAGTCACGAAGCTAAGGACAATTTCTACTGTCAAGAACAACTCATGGCTCACAATGTGTTTACAGACACATACTCACTAGGACAAAGTTTTAAAAAATGCATACAAAATAGATATCACTATCTGCGTTTGCTGAGTATCGGAGAATGTTTGTACCATTTTTTATGACTACTTGGACTGTACTCCAAGATGTTATCTTTATTGTTCCACAGATGTTGTTTTTCATCTTTAATTGTAAAAACAGCTTTACAAAATGGCAAAATACTTGAGAAGGGACAATGAAGAAGACACAACTCCTCCATCACCCAAATACAACACAAACTAGCTGCTTTCAGAACTATGATACACAGACTAAACAACATCCCACTAGATGAAAAAGACTACAAAGACAAACTAAACATGATAAAGTATCTACAAGAATCCAATGGCTACAACAGAACAATAGTCAATAAACTCCTACACATAACAAACAACAGACAAAGACATAAAACAACAAATTTATAACACATCAATAACCACACTGAAAAAATAGCCCACAAATTTAAAGAAGCAGAATACAGAATCACATTAAAAAAAAACACACTAACAAAACACAAGCACAAACAACAAAACAAATTTGATCTACCTTGTGTTTACAAACTAAATTGCTCAGATTCAACAAATTCTACATAGGCCAGACAGGATGTTGCTTGAAACAAGAGATACGTAGCGTGTCCGGAAGTAAAGACACAAAGGTCGTAATTGGTCTAAAAATATTTATTTACAAATCATAACTGACAATTACGTAAATACATATATCTTTATTTCTCTACATAATTACCGCCATTATCCAAGCGCCTATTAAGTCTGGGAACCAGCTTTTGTATCCCCGTGTCATAGAAGTCTGCCGCCAACCCTTTGAACCATGTCATGACCTCTTCTTTTACATCGTCATCGAACTTTTCTCCGGCCAGATATTGTTTCAGGTGAAGGAACAAGTGAAAATCACTGGGCGCGAGGTCCGGGCTATGCGGCGGGTGATCCAAAACATCGCATTTCCAACTGCCGAGCAGCGCAGAGGTCACGCGTGCAGTTGGAAATGCGATGTTTTGGATCACCCGCCGCATAGCCCGGACCTCGCGCCCAGTGATTTTCACTTGTTCCTTCACCTGAAACAATATCTGGCCGGAAAAAAGTTCGATAACGATGACGAGGTAAAAGAAGAGGTCAGTACATGGTTCAAATGGTTGGCGGCAGACTTCTATGACACGGTGATACAAAAGCTGGTTCCCAGACTTAATAGGTGCTTGGATAATGGCGGTAATTATGTAGAGAAATAAAGATATATGTATTTACGTAATTGTCAGTTATGATTTGTAAATAAATATTTTTAGACCAATTACGACCTTTGTATCTTTACTTTCCGGACACGCCTCGTACATTGAACACACGAAAACAAACCACACATACACAAACATAAACGTAACATGGATATTCTACATGTACACACAAAAGGCCGAAAACTAGACACTCTTGAACAACTATAAACATACAAACACACAAAAACAACATCCTAAATGAACAGATACAATTCAAATCACATATATTATTCGAACACCACACACACAATATCGATCTTTCAAAGATGGCGCCATCACCAGTAACAAGATGGACAGCGCTCCCAGAGGCAGCCTCTGATGAAGCTTATAATAAGCGAAAACTGGTTCAGGTTATATGTAAAATTTTTACCAATAAAAAACTTTGAAGAAGACATTGGAATGAAGTTATGTGAGAAAGGAAGAGGAAGAAACTTTATTCCACTAAAATGGTAGATACAATATATAAATGTAGTATAGAAGCAATATTTATAAAAATCTTTATTCATCAACATTATCGTTGGTATATCTTTACCCAATGTTGAGCAGATGCATCCACAAGTATTCTTGGATGATTTCTGCCTAGAGCAAACTGTATCCTGTTTACAGGATCACAGGACTTGGAAGTCATCCATATATCTTGCAAAAGGCCATAAGAACACCATATCTTTAGCAACCTTTCTGACCATTTCTCAACTTCACAAATAGCTGATATCCTCCCCACCACCATTCCAGTTTTTTAACTCAGTAAACAATAATCCAATCTACTCTTGGTGTGAACAAAAAATATCATCCAATTTTTTTCTTGACATTATAACATATTTTTCCAAGCATCTATATGCAAATTATAGTGTCTGTATTATTGTCATGTTGCCTGTTCATAATTCTAATCCACAAATCAATACAGGGAAGGTACACAATAATTAAGAACTTTCCTTTTGAGCACAAAGATAGTTTCTTATTGTCCATAATGTTGCTCCTGAGTCTCTGAGAAAACTTTTTATACACATCTTTCATGTTAGAATTTTGTCTTGCCGGGCTGTAAGGCCGTGGTCTAAAGTAGTTAGTTGCAGACGTTTCAACCGTATCTTTGACAGCCATCCTCATTGCATAGAATAGCAAAAGACTGCAACACTGATCAAGTTATAGCACCCAGTAAAGATTGAACAGTGGTTGTAGGGCACCCATATTTATAAACTTTTGGGGTTCACACGAAGATGTCGTTTGAAATCACTGCCCAATGAGAAGAAGAAAGAACATGCTTTCTTCCTTTGTTGCAACCAACAACTTTAGACCACGGCCATACAGCCCGGCAAGACAAAATTCTAACACTGACAGTGGCCGTGAAATCATAAGACATCAAATCTTTCATGTTTTAACTATCCTTCTCTTGTATTTTATTAGGTACATATTCTTGGTGAATACTTTTCTGAAGGTATTTATCAATAAATATAAGTATATTACTACTGACTAGGAATACAAAGTTTTTTATTGGTAAAATGTAAAAGTTTTACCTTATACCCTGAACCAGTTTTCGGATTTTATAAGCTTCATCAGAGGCTGCCACTGGGAGCGCTGTCCGTCTTGTTCTTAGTGACGGCGCCGTCTTTTGAAGGATTGATGTTGTGTGTGTGGGGTGTGATATGTTCGAATAATATGTGTGATTTGAATTGTGTCTGTTAGTTTAGGATGTTGTTTTTATGTGTTTGTATATTTCCAGTGGAAATATTTAGTTAATCAACGGACACATCATGGACAACAAAATCCAAGTATTTATTACCTTTGTTAGTAAACATTTAAGACATGATCCAAATTATTTATACAACGAAGTGTTGTTAAATTAATACAAATATTGTAATAATACTAATTAGTGCACGGGTGTTTAATAAAACGCAGATGCTTTCGCGATGTATCTTGTATGCCCGGATAACGAATAAAGTTCCCTTTTAAAACGTGTTTGTAATCGTCAATCGATTTGTAAATGTTCTTATATTCGTGACTATTATTTCTTGGATTTCGTTGTCCATGACGTGTCCGTTACTTAACTAAATATAACTATTACATTAACTACTCGGAACACAAAGTTTTTTATAAGTAAAAACATGAAGTTTTACCTTACAACCTGAACCGGTTTTCACCTTTAAAAGGCTTCTTCAGAGGTTGCCGCTGGTAGCGCTGTCCGTCCTGTTGTGGGTGACGGAATCGAATTTTGAAAGATCGATGTTGTGTGTGTGTGGGGTGAGATATGTTCGAATAATGCGTGCGATTTGAATTGTGTCTGTTCGTTTAGGATGTCGTTTTTATTTGTTTTCGTGTGTTTGTATATTTCCAATTGTCCTAGAGTGTCTAGTTTTCGGCCTTTTGTGTGTACGTGTAGAATGTTCATGTTATTGTCGATGTTTTGTATGTGTGGTTTGCTTCAATGAGGTGGTTTGCAAAGGTGGATTCTGTAGTGGAGTGGAGTGCCTTTGTGTGTTCAATGTATCTCTGTTTGAAGCTACGTCCTGTCTGGCCTATGTAGAATTTGTTGCAATTTGAGCAATTTAGTTTGTAAACACCAGGTAGATCGAATTTGTTTTGTGCTTTGTGTGTGAGTTTTGATAGTGTGTGTTTATTTTGTTAGTAGTTTTGTAAGCGATTCTGTATCCTGCTTTTTTGAATTTGTGGGCTATTTTTTCAGTTTGTTTGTTGATGTATGTTAGTGTTATGAATTTGTTGTTTTCTGTCTTTGTCTGTTGTTTGTTTTGTGTTTTGTGTAGGAGTTTACTGACTATTGTTCTGTCATATCCATTAGATTCTGCTAGATATTTTATCGTGTTTAGTTCGTCTTTGTAATCTTTTTCATCTAGGGGGATGTTGTTAAGTCTATGTATCATGGTTCTGAAGGCAGCTAGTTTGTGTTGTATTGGGTGATTAGAGGAGTTGTGTATTAGTGTGTCAGTTGTAGTCAGTTTTCTGTATATACTGAATTTGTGCTTGTGTTCAAGTTTTGTGATGGAGATGTCTAAGAAGTTTATGGTATTGTGTTCGTGTTCGGCAGTAAAGGTTATGTTTTTATGTATTTTGTTTATGTGCATTAGTAACTGTTCACATTGTCTTTTGTTTCCCCTGTATAGTATTAGAATGTCATCAACGTATCTATGCCAATATAGTATTTTATGTGAGTGTCTGTCATTGTTTGTGAGTATTTTTGTTTTTTCTAAGTGTTGGAGGAAGACTTCTGCTAGAATGCTGGATATGGGGGAGCCCATGGGTAGACCATCATTCTGTGTGTAATATTTATTGTTATAAGTAAAGTAGTTTTGTTTTGTGATAATGTTCAGAGTTTCTGTTATTTCGTTAATAAGTTCGTCTGGTGTGTTGTTCTGTTTGAGTTTGTTTTGTAGGATGGTGATTGTTTCAGAGATGGGGATGTTTGTGTACAGATTTTTAATGTCAAAGGAGGCTAATGTGGCATTATAGGGGATGTGTATGTCTTTTATTTTTGTTACTAGGTCTGTGTTGTTTTTTATTGCAATGTTGTTGTCTAGTTGTGTGTGTTGTCTGATAATTTTGTCTAGATGTTTTGCGAGTTTGTGTGCAGGGGCATTACGGTAGTTGATAATGGGGCGAATCGGAATATCTTCTTTATGGATTTTGGGAAGCGCTTGGAGGGTAGGGGCTGATGGTCGGATTTGTTTCATGTAGGGCTTTTGTTTGTGTGTCATTATGTGTTTGGCTTTGTTGTCTAGTTGTTTTACTGTGTTTTGGTATCTGTCGGTGGGGTCGTGTTTTAGTTCTGTGATGTTGTTCTGTTCCATGAAGTTTTGTACTTTTTTGTGTAGGTTGTCTGTGGAGATGATTACAGTCGTGTTGCCTTTGTTTGCTTTTAGAAATGTGATGTTGTGTTTGTGTGCCTTTTCCCTCAGTTTGATGGCTGTGTGTATTTCTGAGTTGTGGTTCTTGTTGTCTGGTGTCTTATGGGCTCCTATTATATTGTTTATATTATGTCTTAGTGTGTCTTGATGTTCTGGTGCTGTGTTTTGTGTATTTGTTTCAGTGTCAACTATGAGTTTTATTCGTGTTTGGTTGTTTTGTTTGTAATGTATGTTATGTTTTAGGCCTTTATCAAGGAGTGTTTGTTCGTTTTTAGTGATTGTTTATATTATGTCTTAGTGTGTCTTGATGTTCTGGTGCTGTGTTTTGTATATTTGTTTCAGTGTCAACTATGAGTTTTATTCGTGTTTGGTTGTTTTGTTTGTAATGTATGTTATGTTTTAGGCCTTTATCAAGGAGTGTTTGTTCGTTTTTAGTGATTGTGACGTTCGTGAGGTTTACTGTACGTGGGTAGAATTTGTGTGAGGGAATTATATGTGTGTTGATTGGTGTCAGGTTTTTTATTTTTCTCTCGTGTTTTGTCTGTATGTTATGTATTTGTTTTTTGTCCATTCATTTGTGTGATGTATGTATGTGTTTGTCTATTCATTTGTTCAGTCATGTAATTGTGTCCGTATATGTTGGCGATCTGTAGGTGTACCATTAGTGCTTTGAGGTTGAGAGCGTCTTTTTTCTTATATAACTGTTTTATGGATTCTTTTATGTATGTCTTTGTGCGATGTTTTGTGTTATTTGAGCGGCCTGATTATTATGTCTATTATTTCTATCAGTTATTTGGTTATCGTTTACTACATGGTATTTCAGTATTCGTTGATTAACAACGATTTTATAGGGATGAGAATGTAGTGTGCCACCGTTCGTTTGAAATCGGCGCGTGAATAATATTTGTTCTGTAATTGTTAAACAGATCTTGTTACGCAGCCCACTGGATCTACTTTCGTGTCTGGCTATATACTTATTTGCTTTGCTGGATGCGTGCTAGATATCCTTGCGCCCACTACAAATTTTCTCTTCTGTCTCCTGTAATTAATGATCTTTATAATCACTTTACTGAAATAAAATAGAACTGATATGATTGACAAATTATATTTTTTATTCGTTATCTCTTTAAAACATTGATCAAATTGCTGTTCTATTAGTCGAACATTTACAGTTGTATAAGTTCATCCGCCATGACAAATAGTCCGCAACAAAAAAAATTTCACAATATATATTTTATATTTCTCAGGTAATGGGTCCTTGGAGCTGCTAGGAAAGATAGGAAATATGCTTTCACTTAAAAATACAATGCATTACAAACATATATCTACCTCTTATCAACTAACAAAGTGTATGTAATAATGTTTGTCAAAATTATTCACTTTCAGAAGTTGCAATAGTGCTTAGAGCGAATGCCGAAAATGAAACATGGCCGACTGCCTGATTTGTATTTCGGCCAAATATATTTTTTTTAATCCAATTAGAGTGCTTTAAATAAAGTTTTAGTTATAATAGTTTATAGTGATAGTTTGTATATAGCCTCCTTTATCTGGAACAGCTATGTTTTTTGGTTGAAATTGTGTTGTGATGTTATGTATTTAGTGGTCTCCTGGGCTTAACCAAAATTTCCTCACCAATTGGTTGTATATTCAGAATGGACACCTTGGGTTGAGTGGGTATTTTCTTAAATTCTCATCAGTGTATTGGTTTTTCTTGGTTCTGGTGCCATGCCATGTTCTGTCGATCTTTTCTGTGTTATGTTTTACTGGAAATGCCCCTCCTGGTGTAAGTTTTCTTTCAGTTTATATTAATTTTTACTGCCAGCAATACGTTGTTGAAGTTTTTGGTTTAACCCCTAACAATCAACTCTTCCTGAAAATACGTTTAAATTCTGTTGGTGACCTGGCTTTTGTGATTGGTCTAAATTTCTGACTCCAAGTCACGTGACTAAAAACTATTTGAAAACTGGCGATTTTAATTCTGTCACCTCAAATTACTTTTTATTTATTTTAACTTTAATTTATGTCTAATTAGTACCATTTTATTGTTTATCAAAATTAAATCGTTTTGATACTGATTACGCCCCATTCTGGCCTCTTATTGGCTGTGTTGACAGGTTTATAGTTTTGTGTTTTGAGGCATTGACCTAATTTTGTTTGACACTTCTACTGTATGTCTTACATATCTAATATTTTCTAACATTGTTATTCTTACTACTAAACATAATTTTGAGTATTCCTACTTTACATACAATATCATTAATTTAAATACCTATAACTATTTTTACTTCCATATTCCTTAAGGAATGGAAGTATGGTGATGGCAAAAAAAATCGTGTTCGAGATTATTGCAGATTCTGATTGTACTACACTCAAAACATGAAAAAAAGTCGTTTTCCGAAAAGTGTCTGTGTGTCTGTCTGTCTGTCTGTGTGTCTGTCTGTCTGTAGATTTTTTTTCTATGGCAAACGATAACTGCCGCAAATTCAAACAGAATCAAATAATTTTTTGCATGCAGCCCTGATTTGCAGAGTACTCGCGACCTATTGTTTTTGGTGAAGATCGGTTGAGGGAAAGGGGTAGTTTACCTGCAACGGTTTTTTTTTAGCAAGGGTAATTTTGTTTGTTTGGCAAACGATAACAGCCGCAAATTCAAACAGAATCAAATAATGTTTCGCATACAGCATTGAATTGTAGAGTTCTCAAGATCTTTTGATTTTGGTGAAGATCGGTTAAGGGAAAGGGGTAGTTTACCTGTAACGTTTTATGTTTTAACAAGGGTATTTCCTATGGCAAACGATAACAGCCGCAAATTCAAACAGAATCAAAAGATTATTTGCATACAGCCCTAAATTGTAGAGTTCTCAAGACCTATTGTTTTTGGTGAAGTTCGGTTGAGGGAAAGGGGTAGTTTACCTGCAACGTTTTTTGAAAAAAAGGGTATTTTTTATGGCAAACGATAACAGCCGCAAATTCAAACAGAATCAAATAATGTTTTGCATACAGCCCTGATTTGTAGAGTACTCAAGACCTATTGTTTTTGGTGAAGATCGGTTAAGGGAAAGGGGTAGTTTACCTGTAACGTTTTATGTTTTAACAAGGGTATTTCCTATGGCAAACGGTAACAGCCGCAAATTCAAACAGAATCAAAAGATTATTTGCATACAGCCCTAAATTGTAGAGTTCTCAAGACCTTTTGTTTTTGGTGAAAATCGGTTGAGGGAAAGGGGTAGTTTACCTGCAACGTTTTTTTAACAAGGGTATTTTCTATGGCAAACGATAACAGCCGCAAATTCAAACAGAATCAAATAATGTTTTGCATACAGCCCTGATTTGTAGAGTAATCAAGACCTATTGTTTTTGGTGAAGATCGGTTAAGGGGAAGGGGTAGTTTACCAGCAACGTTTTTTTATCAAGCGTATTTTCTATGGCAAACGATAACAGCCGCAAATTCAAACAGAATCAAATAATTTTTTGCATACGTCCCTGAATTGTAGAGGTCTCAACGACTTTCGATTTTGGTGAAGATCGGTTAAGGGGAAGGGGTAGTTTACCTGCAACCTTTTACGTTTTAACAAGAGTAAAGTACTTGAAAATTTATTTAAACTTTTTGAAACAATGGTAATTGTTAAAAATAAAATAATTTTGTTGCCAGGCAATAAAATTATAATTTTTTCATTTTAATGTAATATAATATTTTTCATTTAATACAGCAATAAAAAGGCAGGTAAGACACAGCCTGGCTGTTTGGCTGAAAATGATTTTAAATATAAATCTTAGAATATGGAAGTCATGTATGGTTCTCCATACCGATATTTCTGACAATAACAATAACACTGAAACCATGTCAGCTTAGTGGCTTACTAAACACTTTACAATTATGCTTCCTATCCATATTATGACAGTAATGGATGGATTATACATCTTCTTCCATTAACATCTTTCTATTTTATCACAATCAAGCTATTATTTTTGGTTTTATTTAATTTGGTAATGTTTATCTAAATAATTCAATGTTGCTTGAGTCTGGCTCAATTCTTTGGGCCTATATGTCTAGCAGTTAGTTATTTCTGTATAATAGTTTTTTTATATAATTAGATCCTTCCCAATTACCTGATTGACATATTTGAATAATTTATGAACATCCTGTTCTATAAACAATTAAAATTTTTTTTCAACAAACCTATTTATAATATTGAAATTAATGGTGCACACAGGCTCCCCATATTAACTACTTCTAACACAACTAAACATGGGTGTTTATTACCCTAACTCTTTTGTATATCACTATTCCTATTATCTAAATTATATCATAACAAACAATAACTGTTTACTATTTTCAAATTATTATGTGTTTATAACCCTATGAATAAATAATTGGTCATGAAATAGAACACTGTAGTTTATAAAACACTTAAAAAAAACACTTTGCACTATATTTTGGTTCTTACTTCCATATATGTGGTTCATAAGACCATTATCACTTTAATTTCCCCCACTAACTTTCACCTCCCCACTGGTTTATATCATGATCTTTTGATCATCACTCAATTACCTTGGGAGTGCACTCTCACTACCTTTACTTGTTTTAGTTTACTGACTTACAATGGTTTCTTATACTAGTACATATTCTGTTATTATTTATTTTATTGCATTGTATTCTTAACTTTGTTTTATATTTATTGGGTCTTCCTACCAAGGTTATCGTTACTCAAAAGAATGGGACTAGTTTACTTATTAAATTGGGTCTATTTGTTATGTCTCTTGGTCCAAACTTCTGTTTCCAAGTTCTAATCCTAGTTCTTTGCCTCTTCTCATTTCTTGTATTAAATGTTGATTCTTCTTTTGGTATACATTGTCGCACATTTCATTTTTTATTATCAATACATCTGTAGTTCATGTTGGATTTGTTCATGCCCCTCACCTACCAACTATTGGGTTTTTGTCACGTTATTAGAAATTTTTCTTTGTTTTCTTCTGAATTTCTTTTTATAACTACGGTTTCTTACAAAATATTTATTTAATCTTCTTTGATTACTTTTGTTTGATGTTGGAATTGATATTTTAATGTTTATTACATACTTCTTAAGAAGTTTTTTCCACTTCATGGCTTGTGCTAGTACTTGTTATTGATATCTTATTGTTATAATATATTTTATACATATGTGATGAATTGTACCATCACAATATGTGACTTTTTTTATTTATTTCCATATAATACTTGGATGCTTATATACTCATTTAACGTATAGTACATAATTACATTAGTCATTTTCCTCATTATGTGTCATGTATAACCTTCACCCCACACGTGCAAGTCGAACTCTGCCTGGCATCTTCTTGGTATCATGTGTAATTGCTTATTTAATTTGTAACAACATTCTAAAAAACAAGGATTATCATATAGCTAAAAATGATAACAAAACAACAAAGTAACAATATATGCTTTGGTAGTGTCTGCTATAATTGCTGATTTGTTACTATTTGTGCTGCAGCTGTCTTCAGTTTTGTGTAAATTACATACATTTGTCTCCTCGCAAAATAAGAATTAAAATTACTATAACATTGGTACATCATTTATTTATTGTTGAAAGTAATGAATTGTATTTCTTATTACAACTATAATGATTATGTGACTACGATGACTATTCTAATAATAATGATTACGATTATTAAAGTGTCAATTTTGAATTTATGAATGTTTTACATGTTTGACCTTGACTGGAAGTGATGATCATTATTGCTGTAACAGTAGCCTGCTTCATGCAAAAATCAGTAGACATCAGAAAACTATAGAGTAACAAAAATATTACATGTTGGTTATATTAAAATACTCTGGTACAAAAAAAAACTATATTTATTAAATTAACCTTAAAGAATTTGGTGAGTTCAACTGTTCTCCACAAATTCAGGAAATGAATTCATGATGAATACCTCAGATTTGGTTATAAAAAATTCTGTAAATATTGAATAATGAAAAGCATTTCATCTTCACTGCACCTTCAGAACCTCTAGAAGTATGTCTGAACACTCTCAAGTCCTCAGTTCTATAGAACAGTGTCCATCTAATTTTGTTGTCTTGAGTAATATTATGCGTGTTTCCCATCTTATTTTGAAATTTTTTAAAACAGACTGATAGTTTTGCATTTTGTTTTCTCAATCAATATCTGCATCCAGCCACCATGTTTTCCTTCTTTATCTCCTGTCAGGTATCCTCTTGTCTAAATCCTTAACAACTTAACCTTATCTCATCCATTCTGTCTTGCTCCATATCTGCAGCTTTCCTCATTCAGTCTTATCAAGTTCAATCCACATCAACTCATTTTCTCCCTCATGCAAAACTCTTGTGATTCATACCCTCTTACATGTGTATAATTCTTCCCCTTCTGTCTTCCTTAATATGCACAAAGTATTATTTGCCTACTTCACATTGTTCTAATGATTATTGTAGTCAATTCCACTACTTATAAATGTGCAGTGTACTTACTGCAGCCATGTAGTACGATTTATGTATAATTTAGTCTTTACAGATACATTTCTATTCGTGCCAAGGACTATATAAATTGTAAAAGATCCCCTCCTTTTTGCAATCACTTTAAAATTCTGGCTGTTATTTTTCTGTTCCTACAGACATCACTTCCCAACTAGCTATTAACTACTTTTAACAGTTCTCAATCCTTCAACAGCATCCAGTATCTCCCTATATTCTTTATTTTTTCCAAAACCATGACTTCATAATTTCAGGTGGTAACAACCTTGAGTATTGTAATTCTTAAGTACATGCAAAAATATTTACTTCCTTAGTCAGTAATGTAAAATATTACTATTTGCATTAGAAATTTGGAATGATAAATAAATGTTATCATATAACTGGAAAATTATATTAAATATAGGACAATGGGAAATTAAAATGTTACTTGAAGAGACAGACAGAGACCGAGAGAAACACCTTTGGTAAGATCAATCAAGAACTGCTCATTTGGGTAAGTACTTAAAAATGGTGGCACAGGGAGTTGGAGAGGGTTGAATCCCTCCCTCACTAGAATAAAGGAAAAAGGAAATGACTAAAATTAAAAAAAAATAATATGCCAGTAAAAATATAAACATAGAATTTGAATAAAATAATTAGGCAAATTAGTTATGTCAGTAAAAACACTTTTAATTGCGGGAATACTATAAAATATACTGTCTTGCAAGTACAAAATCATTTCGTGTAAACATTTCTAGTTGTCTGGTGGTTGCGTTCAAATTTGTGTCATCGTTTTTAAGACCATGTCTTCTTAGCAGGTAGGTAAGAGAATATTTATTCAACCAATTCCAACTCAATTTACAATATTTATTACACAACAACTTAACAAATTTCTATTATTAAACAGTTTTTTGCTTGCTATTTGAATCTTATACATATATACTTATTGTTTTATATGGTTTTTGATACAGATTTAAACTTTTTTTTTTAATTTAATGCTTTATTGTCACTTTGAAAAAAAATCAACAATTTAAATCTAAAATGTAGCCACTACATGTAAATCTAAGACCGAATGTGGCATTTGGAATGCTGTTCATTAGTCTCTATAAGATCTACCCATGAACTGATTGTTCAACTTCAATAAAGTGCGCAGCCAACTACATATTTACATATGCCTAGACAGATTTTGAAATATTTATTTTATAAGATCTGGTAGTGCCTTTTTTATAAAAATCTTTTATTCGTTTCTGTGACAAAATGAGTAGACCATTTAATTCCATTTGCTGCAAATATTTATAGATATGTATCCAGTATAGGGGAAATTTTTTAAAATGTGTACAAAACATTTAACATCAGCGTCTGCAGTAGGTGGCAGAAAATCTGTGCCAGTTTTCTGGTATTGTTTATTTTATTTGTAGTGTAATATCAGTTGCAGGACTTTGCCTTTTTAGATATTAATTAATGTAACCCTTACGTTTTCATACTTTCTGTTTACAACAAAATAAATCACAAGTAATCAGTTCTTTTTTTATATTTTTAGTCACAAAAATCTAAAGCCTACCCCAGAAGGAAATTCTGGTCCCAGTCCTGCTGAAAATGTTCTATAATAAAATAATGTTGTTAGACAACACTTTTACTAGCCCTTTTGACACCTTCATGAACAAATTAAGATTTTGTAATCTACAAAGATAAGAATATAATCTATACAAAAATTAATTATATTTTTGAATAAAAACAGATTCAATTTTATAAGAACTACATTTATGCTTATTTAATTTTTTTTTCATATCAGAAGACAAGTAGCAATAATTGCAGACATTCACCTTAAATTAATAAAATGCATGTTCGTTTTTTTATTAGAAACATTTACAAGATATAATAAGAGTTACACAATACTTGGAGATAACACTTATAGATTTTCAGATTTTTATTAACACAGATGACTAACATTTTATTATAACTAAAACTACTGTAGTTTTAGTACATTAGTGCATCAGTTTTTAGGTGGGAAGCCTACACACATTCATTATGCAACAATATCTTATGTTTCCCACTGAACCACCTTCAGCTTTGAGAAAAACCTTGTTACCAATTTCCTTATTGTGAAATGTCAAAGTATGTGACAGAGATAAATAGTATGTTTCTACAAAAGATGTTCTGGTTATTAGAGAAAGAGATGTGTGAACTGGTCATTAGACAAAGTTCTGTTATTTCTTATTTTTCACATTTAATCAGTATTTCAGTTTCAACAATTTTGATGACAAAATACACTGCACATTTTGATCTGACAAAATGGTTTTATTTTCTCACAAAGTTCAAGAGTGAAAAACAAGCAACATTACTAGTATTTTTTTTAATTAGGTTAACTGAAAAACAATTAAATTACTTGGATTTCATTGTCCATGGCGTGTCCGTTACTTAACTAAATATAATTAATTCACTACCGACTCGGAACACAAAGTTTTTTATGGGTAAAAACAAAAGTTTTACCATATAGCCTGAACCGGTTTTCGCTTTAAAAAAACTTCTTCAGAGGCTGTCGTTGGGAGCACTGTCCGTCTTGTTGGCGATGGTATCGACTTTTGAAAGATTGATATTGTGTGTGTGGGGTGTGATATGTTCGAATAATGCGTGTGATTTGAATTGTGTCTGTTAGTTTAGGATGTCGTTTTTACGTGTTTTCGTGTGTTTGTATATTTCCAATTGTTCTAGAGTGTCTAGTTTCCGGCCTTCTGTGTGTACGTGTAGAATGTCCATGTTATTGTCGATGTTTCTGTATGTGGGTTTGCTTCAATGAGGTGGTTTGCAACAGAGACAATTCAAATCACACGCATTATTCAAACATATCACACCCCGCACACACAATATTGATCGTTCAAAAGTCGATACCGTCGCCAACAACAAGACAGACAGTGCTCCCAATGACAGCCTCTGAAGAAGCTTTTTAAAAGCAAAAACCGGTTCAGGCTATAAGGTAAAACTTTTACGTTTTTACCTATAAAAAACTTTGTGTTCCGAGTCGGTAGTGAATTAATTATATTTAATTAAATTGCACTAATACAAAGTAAATAGAAAAAATGTTGAAACTGAGTATAATAAATGAATACAGAATGACAGTAAATATTTAGTTCTTGGACTTTGTCTGAGCGTTCCTAAAAACTAATAAACAACATTCCAAGCCAAACATTTTTTAAATTAGGCAACAGAGTAAAACTTTTTTCCAAATTATTTATGTTCTGTTCGGAATAATGCCTATTAGTTCTTAGTAAATATTTCTGCTCACTATACATTAAAAATAGTTTTACAAAAAAATTAATTTATTTTTGTGGTGTAAAACTGCATATTCATTTGTGTAGCAACTGATGATGAGGAAAGACTGGACAATTTTATTAATAAAATTGACTGGTTGACACTGAAACAGTGTTTAGGTGTGAAATACTGTTTATAGTCTACTTTTTTTCTGTTACTTAAGATGACATGTAATCTTGCTAAAAGAATTTCAAACAAAACTAAAAGATAAAATGTCATTGCCCTCTGCAGCAGTTGCTGACCTTTCCAATAAATAAATCTGTTGTAAATGTACTCTGGATTACTTTGTTTTTTTTTTTCTTGTAAATTATATCTTTGTTTTCAGACGTAATTTATCAAGTTCAACAATTTTCAGACAATATGACTCTCCGTAAAAGTGAATTCTGATTTTTAATATATGCAGTAATTTATAAAAAAAAATCTAGGTAAGAAGTTAAAAATTTGTCCAAACATTTTGAAAATTAGGTTATTAAAGTTCTGATGCATGATCTGGCAAAAAATACTACTTTTAGAAAACAGCCCCGGTGTTTATACACAAAGTACTTAAAAATTTGAAATCATCAGTCACAAGTTTCATTAAAATGGCCAAGTTTATTTTCTAGTGACAGTTTTTTACAAAATTTTAAATAAACCCAATAAAGTAACCAAATTTTGTTGCAATTGCTATAATTACTCTATTTTACCCATCCTTTGATATACATGGAATTGATTTTGTTAAATGTTTTTGAAGGTATTGCTTTATTACTTAAATGTTGCAATGTATAATAAGCATCAAATTTATGTGAAGTTTGCACTGGTCATTATAACATATTTGTTCTATAATTTATGTATTATTTACATAAAAATGTTGCCTTACGCAAGCTCCATCAAAGCCAGTCACAATTTTGACTTTAATTTTACTTTTTGAATCTTTACTATCTACTTTATGAGAGAAGAGGTCCCTGGACACCATGCCCCAATGCAGTCATCCATCCAAGTCTTGTTTTCATGAACATTAACACTTCACTTTTGACGGCAGCGACAAACATTTGCTCCTGTGCCAGCAAACGTTGGCAGAGGACTCGTAATCTGGACAATAAGGCAGTTTATAACCAGTTCATTGGATGGCTGCATGGCAGTCTGAAGGTGTTTCGTTGTAGCTGTTGGGAACTCGCCATGGCCCAAACGGGGGATGCAGACTCACAAAGTCACCCATATAGAATACCTAGCAAGGTGATGGGGCAGAGGCGACGATCTCCTCTCCCCGCCATCATTGGACCATTCGGACAACCCTTGGGTCGCCTGGAGGAGAAGGCCGAGGTACTTGGGCTTGTGTTTCAATTGTCAGTTCGCTCCCAACCCACCCATAGACTGGGACTTCGACGAGCAAGTTGAGATGGACATGGAAGACTTTTTATCGCTTCCGAGCACTACGGAGCCCAAACCCATCTCTTTGGAAGAGATCTCAGATCGGCTCGCTGAACTTCAACTAAGAAAAGCTCCAGGCCTGTACGGAGCCTGGAATCCAGTTCTTGGGTGATTTGTTCAATGTGTGTCTTAGACTGGCCTACTTTCCCAAGAAATGCTGAAAGGCGACAGTCATAGTGATCCCAAAGCAGGGAAAGGATGCTTTCCGTGCCGACACCCTCATGCTCATCAGTCTTCTATCCAATACGTCAAAGGTGCTCAAGCGTCTCGTACAGTGTCATGTACAGGAACATCTAATAAACCTTGATGTCCTGGTCCCTGAACAGTTTGGCTTCTATGTTGGGCATTCCACCACTCATTGGCTGATGAGAATGGGGGAATACATCACGGACACTGTCTGTCGGAGAAAACAGACTGTTGGCTGTTTCTTAGATGTAGAGGAAGCCTTTGACAGCATATGGCATGATGGGCTTTTATTCACACTCTGGGAAGTTTAGCTCCCAGGCTACTACCTTCATCTGATTGCTAGCTTTCTGATGGAGAGGACCTTGTGCGTGAGATTAGACGATTCTGTCTCTTCTGAGAGACGAATCACTGCTGGCGTCCCTCAAGGAAGAGTTCTTGGCCCCTTCTGTTCTTAATCTACCTCAACGACGTACCGAGAGAGCCTGGAGTCCAGGTGGCCCTATTTGTGGACGACACGACTGTACAGCTGACCATAAAGTCAGGAATGGGACGTCTTTCGACTGCAGTGCCAGCTCGATTCACTCGGGGACTGGACTGATAGCTGGAGGGTGTCTCTAAACACGACCAAGAGTGTAGCCGTCCTATTCTCTAAGCGCTGGAAGAACTCGCAGAGCAACTTCGCATGGTCCAATGAAGTAAAGTACCTCGGGGTTCACCTAGATCGTCGGCTCACCTGGCATACCCATGCTTAGACAGTTCACAAGGAAGCGTCCGCTAGTCTCAGCCTATCCACTCCTGGTCAGCTCGGCTATGACAAGGAAACTGTGCAAAATGATCGTTAGCGAGTATCTGCTGCTGATCATTACTTAGGCTGCCCCAGTGTGGGCATCGTTGCCGCCATGCATAAAAAGAAGTTGCAAAGCGTCCTCGACAGGGGTCTTCGGCAAGCGGCCAAAGTCCCCCGTCGATTCTCTTTACGCCTTCTGAGGACCTCCTTGGATGACACCATAAGGCGGCTTGCACGCAAATTTTATGCTCATGCGGCAATGTTCCCAGACAATCCTCTTATATAACCTGGCTGAGACAGTACCGTATAAGTCCAGGTGATTCATGGAAACGACCTCGCTGTATACTGCACTAGTGTAGGCTAGCACAAACAGCCGGTGTAAGGCCTGCTAAAGACCAAAATCGCCCTACTTGGGTAGGGCCATGAGGCAGGAGCTCCTGAAGCTAGCTCAAAACTCAGTTTCCTTGAGGTACGTCTCTGCATACATCAACCAGACAGCCCAGTCAGTAAAATTTTCGTTTTGCTCTCGACGGCCTAGTCGTGGTTTCCGCATACAAGCCTCCACAACCGGAGCTCCTGTCTAGCAATCTGGAGGTCGTCTTCGGTGCACACAGGTGGGTAGTCATGGCGAGCGACGTGAACTATAAGCACCCCGATTGCGGGTGGCGACTGACGAACCGAAATGGGGACCGCTAATGCTGACGCGACTTGGGTCAAAGTCATGGACCAGACTGAGTCTACATACTATTCATCCCGGGCTAACTCCCATCCCGATGTACTGGATGTAACAGCGGTCAGGGGCGTTTATTGCCTGGTCCACGTCTCCGTCATTTCGGAACTGTCCTCAGACCACTGCTCCATCAGTATGCATCAGCACCTCACCGTTCGTGACGACCAGCGGATATTCAAGTGGGAACGCACTAGCCGCCTGCCCGAGTAAGTACCGCTCTAGACTGTCCAGCAAATCGACGAGGCTGTAGCCTCGTTCAATACCGGCCGAAGGTGGACATTTCTTGCCAAATGAAGCAGGGGTTTACGCCCGATTAACAGCGTATTCCCGACAAAGTGTCTCAACTCGCTTGCGAGAGGAATTGCATCCGGAGACGCTGGCAGAGGACCAGTGACCTGATCGACCTGTCTGCGTTCAACACAGTGTCTGGCAAGTTGCGTCGTGACAAGCTGGCGTTCCGAAGACGCAGCTGGGAACTGGCTGTAGCGCAGATGGATGGCCCTACCGAGGGCCCTAATGTCTGGCGGATTCCCAGTGCTCTACTGGGAAAGCGCAATGCTCGCTGCTTCCCGCACTGGAAGGTCCTGGTGGTCAACCCGTCAGTCGCCTCAGTGAAAATGCCGGGTTCTTGGCTGACTGTTCACCCCCAACCCATCCAACAACACGGACTTTACTAAGCACACCGGCTGCAAGGTAGAGCGCTTTCTTTTGGAGGGTATTACCGCTGAGCAGGAGCCCATCTCGCCGGAGGAGGTTACTGAGAATATCGTACAGCTCAAGCCCCGAAAGGCGCCAGGCCCAGACGGTGTTACGAATACCGCACTCTAGCACCTTCCGGAGCGTGGAACTCGATTTCTGTCTGAGCTGTTCAACGCTTACCACCAATCAATGGAAAACAGCCACCGGTATCGTAATACCCAAGCCGGGAAAGAATTCTTGTCGCTTGGAGAACCTCAGACCGATTAGCCTCTTGTCCGCGATGTCGAAAGTTTTCAAAATTATCTCCGACATGGTTTTCAGTGTCAGATCCGCGACCACCTAGAAAGACTGGACATATTGATCCCCGTACAGTGCGGCTTCCGTGAGATGCACTCCTCGACTCATCAACTAATGGGACACGTGGAGAGCATTACCAAGGCCGGGTGCCAGGGCAAACAGATGACCGCAATCTTTCTAGAAGTAGAGAAAGCATTTGATCGCGTGTGTCCTCTGGGAAGTTCTTTTCCCAGATTGGTACGTTCGATTGATCCGCAGCTTTCTGCGAGACTGTAACTTCCCTGTGAGGATAGGCCACGCTCTCTTCTTAGAGGTGTATTACCACTGGCATACCTCAGGACACTGTCCTTGGGTCTCCCCTGTTCATCAATGTCACACCCCGGGTGGCTGTCTCTGTTTTCCGACGACATCGCAGCTTTTATACGTAATTAAATATTTTTCATAAATAGATTATCACATATTTTTAACATTTCAGTGCAATGCGTTGATTTTGTACTTTATTGAGTTCAATTTTTGTGTGCACATTCGCAAGCCAAAGCCGGAAGAGCAGAAAAGGTTTTGGGAGGTATATCCTCAATTTACCATACACAGCGTTGCAAAATAATGGTTTAACTTCTATGTGATTCACTTTCGCAAGAGAATGAGTCATTATGATTTAGTTTATTCAGTTATGTGCCTGTCATATATAATTATGTGTCATTCAAACATAAAGCGGACTTTTCCTAGTATTTTTACTTCTGTCCACGTAACTATGGTGTCACATGAAAATATTATACTCGCTGTGGCTCTGACATAGTTTGATGCTTAAGTGGCCCTAAGTCTAAACATAAAAAAAATGTATTTACTTATTACCAGGGAATAGATTAAGTAACACAACTGGCAATTCAATAATAGTCCTGGAAATTTTTGTAAAAAGTACTATAGTTACAATATAGGATGTGAGACGATTGTTCATTTTGTAAGTGCTAAACCAGGTAACTACCTAATTTGCTGTCTTTGTACATCTGTTATCGTATTATAGGATAGTGTTCTTGTTGCATCGCATACAGTGCTCCCCAGAATGCCGAAAGTAAAATATAATAAAAGTGCCCGGTTATAGAAGTGTTTTAAAAGATTTTAAAGGTATATTCAGCTCAGATGGGAAAATACTATTTGCCAGCCTTGTGGAAAATCCATAAAAGCAGACCAACAATCACAAGTTATTCAGTATGTATCCGGCAACAAACGTGTCGCTGTGGCTTCACATTCTAGTATGAAACAAAGTGCTTTTAGGTGAAACAGGACTCTCCTGCTCCTCACATTTGAGACCTACAAATGAATTTTATTCTGATTTTTGCAGAGCTTTCATTTCAGCAGACACTCCTCTACACAAAGTAAAAAATCCAGTCAGCCTACTTAAAATTTTCTCATGAAATACATGAAGTCAGCTCCTTTGAACGAGTCTACTTTAAGAAAATGCTGTCTTCCAACCTGCGTTTAATACATAGGAAGAAATGCTTGTGTCCTATGTCAAATGTTTTAAAACTGTTTTTCATCTTGTGTTGGTTTTGTTGTATATTCCTGATCATCCCTCCATGTGATACTTGTTTAATTAGTCTCCCACTTTATCGATATTTGGAAATTGTTGTTTATTGTTACAACACAAAAAAGCCACCCCAGTACCAGGGATAAAAAAGATAATTCTAAATGTAAAAATACTTCATATCAAATAAAATGTTTAAAAATAAATAAAATATAAAAACTATGACACGACGAACGACGACATTACCCAACCCAAGTGATTGACCCAACAACAGAAAACAAAAGAAGAAGGGAACCACAAAAAATAAACAACGAAAAAGGTGATTGACCAAAGAAGTAATAACTAACAAAAGAAGGTAAGAAACCAGAAATAAGGACAAATAAAGGAAGTGAACAAATTCCTACAACTAAATAGAAATTCAACCAGATGAGAAGAGGAGAACCGAATCAAAATGAAGACAATTGAAGATGAAGAAGAAGAAGAAGAAGAAGAAGAAGGAAGAGGAAACAAAGTGAAACCAAGAAATAACAAACACCACATATGAAAGGGAGAAATGGTATACTCAAAGATAGAATACTGTAAATAAACCCCCAATGATTATCCACTAATGAAAACAAATATTATTGTAAATGAAATAATTTATATACCTGTTTTAAACAAAAAACAGTGAAAAAAATAACTTGGTAAAGAAAGGTACACTAACCCAATTATTAAAGTTAGATTTAGTGATATGTAAATAACCAAATGTCATTAATAATAAGTATCATGTTATAATGAAATAGTGAGAAATAAAAGAGAAATAAGTATAGGGATTACCCACTAAGTAACACTTAATATAAACAGTGAAAAAAGTACAATAGTGAATGTGTAAATACCCCAAAATAGTGAATGTATCAGTGATAAACACCAATTAATTAAAGGTGAAAGTGATATGTGGAAAAAGATATTATCAGTAATAAAAAGTATTAATAGATAAGAAAACACTTAATAAATCATTGATAAACCAATAAATGATTTAAGTGAGCTTATGAAAAATTATATAATTAAGGATAGTTAGAAATAGTATTTAAAATAGAGATAAGTAAAGGATGTAAGATTATTCAGGGAGACAGCCCATGTAAAAACAGTTTGTGTTAACATGGAATGGAGGAAAGTAGTAGTAATGAAATAAGAATTTAAGTATACAATTAAAAAACACCCCATGTTAGAAGGGAAAATAAATTTAACAAGTTTGAAGGAAGTGATGATGTTTCTCACTCAAAGTAATAGCAAAAGATAGAAATGAATGTTAAACCAACAGTAACTAATAACTTATAAAGAATTGTTTGTTTTAATGTTATGAATGGCTGAAAGAGACTTGCAGTCCATAAGCCTAATTGTTATATTTTAAATATGAATAGTGAAAACTATATTGACATGAAATCAGAACACAAACAGAATCAAAACACAACATAAACGATTATAATAACAAAGTGAGGCCCAACAGGCTGAATTAAAATGTAATTTAAAAGAAATAAGTAAAATACCATCATGGCTACTTTTGGCTATGAAAATGTCTGTCAGACACACACAAAGGTCAACTGTAACAAATTCACAAGGAAATTTACAAATCTAAGGCAAGTAAATAGCCAGTAATTATGTATAAATCATTTTAAAAGAGAAATGTTATTATAAAAGTTTAATTTAAAAGAGATATGTAATTTATCAAATGTCAAATAATTAGACTAAAGTTAATGTATAATAGAATATGACCTTATGAGGTATCATTTTAAACTTTGAAAGGAAATAAAGACAATAGTGATATTACTTATTACCCCAAAAGGACGATAAAGGAATAAAATCATACAGAAAATACATAATAAATTTGAATAAAGAAATTCAAATATAATAACAATGCTTTTAATCGAGGCCTTAACCAATCAAAGGGTTTCTGTTACCATAGAAACGGGCCGTTGAATACTAATTTTCCGTTAAATTTATTAGACTTGAAAAAAATGACGCGTGGGTAAGCGGTACGCAAGATTGTGATGACTAAAATTTTACATTAAAAAGTTCAAAAGACGTTCAGAAGTCGACTACAAGAACCAATGACGAGTAGATGCAGAGCTTCTAATATTAAACGATGTCCTGGAACCAAATAAAGGAAATTAAATAGCAGAAAGTCCCAAGACGAGATAGAAGAAGATGCCCGAAGCCTAAAACAGCCCAAAATTGATGAATTTTGTCGTCCATCACCCCCAGACGACAACATATCACCACCGTCTGAACTGATATGTATCAACTAAATTCAATTATCCCAGAAACCAAATTACTTTAAATATTTCTCAAGTCAATCAAAATTTCTCACTATTAAACAAAATTAATTTTCTTTCAAAGGTTTGAATCATAATCAACTTACGTAAAACAATTGTTAATTAAGATATAACCTCGCATTAGAGGGCAAAACTTGTAACAACTAATACGACACTACCGAACAATTTGTAAAAACACTTTATACTATTTAAGTACGTATAAGGTATGGTAGTGTACTTTTTTAATGTAACCAGCTTTTATGTTTTATTTTATAATCCAAAGAACCCCAGATTTTGAACAGATTAATATATTGTATGTAAACAGAAGCCATGACGGCATCATAATAGTCCATTTCAAAATCAATTTCGCCAACCTGAAGATATATGTGTTTCATGTTCTAAGCCGGAGCAATTTGTAATAAAATCATTTATAATCCTTTTGTCATATTAATTAATGACCAAATTTGCATTAAAATTACAGTACAGAGTATTACCATTGTTTTATTTCGTAGGACGTTGTATAATATATGTGTGTTAGCAATTTCTACCGATTAACCAACTAGCGCTCTTCACGAGTGGACAATACGACAAACTGTACAGCGGCGGGAATCATTTGAACGCTTCAGCCGTCAACGCTGACAACACTTATGTAACTTGTAATTTAACAAATTTAATTGTTTTAATAGAACCAATTTGGCGCCACCCGGGATTCGCAACCCCTATGAATAAACAGGTAGGTTGTACTGATAATTTAGACCACGCTACAGACTTCAGTAGTGACAACCATTATTGTAACGACCGGTGTGAGGCGAACACACCACATTAACACTAATACACACATAAAAAACAAGTGTAAACATTTTTTATACAGGTATGCACGAGTCCATTTAATATACGTTACAGATTGGCGACCAACAACGTGAGGCTAGAAAAGACAATTAGCGGCGGTTATGAATAGACATAGTATGGTTACAAGGCTCAAAAGTAAGGAAGCATCAAACCAAGAAGAAATGGAAGAAGTTGAGGAAATGATTGGAGGATTGTTTGAAGAGCATCCACAGGAGGACCAACTGGAACACCCAAATCTACCTTAACCAGAACCGGAAGTGGAAGTAATGGTAGGGGACCAACCTAGCAAACCCACTCAGAAAGAAGACCTGAGCACGCATGAGATGTTCAGGATGATGATGGAACAAATGAACAGGGACAAAGAAGAAGCAAAAGAACAAAGAAAGGAAGACAGGGAATTCTATAATGAAAAAATGGACCAAAACAAGGAAGAATTGAATAAACAATTAGAGTCGGACAAGGAAGAGAGAAGACAGGACAAGGAAGATTTGAATAAAAAATTGGAATCATTACAAATGGGAATGAATGAAAAACTGGACCGAAACAGTGAAGAATTGAAGAAGCAAATCAAGGAGAACATGGAACGTCTGAATAACAAAATGGAGAGCAACCATGAAGCCCTGAAGAGAAGTCAGGAGACATTGGAAAAGAAGAGCGAAAAGCTGAAGAAACAGATCAAGAAGGATCTAGAAATAGTAAACAAAAAGATTGAAAATAGTAATGATACGCTCCTACGACAAATGAAGGAAGATGGTGAGAAGAACAGAGAGGAATTAAGATTCATGCTAGTAGAGTTTCGTGAAGAAGTCAAATGGACAAAAACAGGGATGAATAAGAGATGGGAAGAAACAAGTTACCCAGTAAATCAACTTCAGGAAACTTTAGATAGTGATTTCAAACCATGGAATGAAACACTAGACAGCACTTCTGAAAGTATCAAAGAAACGTTGAATGAGAACAGGGAACCGGGGAATCAGAAAATAACACAGAAGGAGATGGAAATTGTAGAAGAAACAAGTGTATTGTTTTCTGAACATACAGATAACAATGACACCAAGAAAATTAAGCACATAAAAACCAACAGTAGAAGAGTAAAGAAGAATCGAATCATTAAGAAGATTAAGAAAACAGACGAAATGAGAAAGGTATATAAAAGGAAACTCATCAAAACACGAGAAGAAGTGGAGATGATGAAGAACGGACTCATCGATGTGTTTAATTTGCCCCTTACCTACCAAAGCAAATTAATAAAGTATAAAGATTGTAGGAGGACTCTGAGGGAAATTATAAAAGGAATCCACAACCAACCAGTGGATGAAAATTTCAGAAAATCTATACTTAGATGGAAGATGCCAGAAATAGAAATGACTGACAACAAAACAGAGTATAACAAATCAAGAAGGTCAATAAAACACTGGAACACACCAGAAATGGAAATTCCGAATAAAAAAGCAAAAATAACATTAATGAGAGAGGCATAATTTACTTCTCTGATTAATCGACAAAGTAATCAAATGTTTGAGGTAGACATAAATACTACGGAACATATGGCATTAGAGGAATTATGGTACAAGACGGAGGAGACCTATGTTGCAAGGAAGAAAACAGTTCTACACGCCAGAGTTATCCGAACCACAAGTGCAGAGGAACTGATGGACCATGGGTAAACTCAGCGAAGGTACCACAAATCAAGAAAAGGGACTGATCTTCGAATTACTGACCAAGCAACCCAATGGAATAGAAAGAAGTATTAAAGTTAAATTAGACCAATAAAAATCACCAAGACAAGAAATGACAACGACCAAGACGAATTAAATGAGAAAAATTAAACTATAATAAACAAACTTAAAAAATTATCCAGAATAAATGTAGAAGATCAGACATTTGAAGGAGAAAAGGGGAAGATAGCAAAAGTGTATTGTATATTGAAAGATAGGAAAGACCTGGAAAATATTGTAAACCAAATAGTGTTACAACAAGAGCAAGATACCAAAATATCAAACATAAGAAAAAGACTGATGGAATCTGAAGCAATTATTAACAAATTTTACTGTGTATACAAAGATATTTTACTTTTCTTTTATAAAATTGCTAAACTGCTATAATTGTTTTTATTATTTAGACAAAGCTTTTCGTCATTACTGACATCTTCAGGTCTTAAACAACGGTTGTGTAAGACCTGAAGATGTCAGTAATGACGAAAAGCTTTGTCTAAATAATAAAAACAATTATAGCAGTTTAGCAATTTTATAAAAGAAAAGTAAGGATGGCTGCTAATTTAAACAATACGAAGAATAAAGATATTTTATTCATAAAAACAAAAAAGAACCAAGACACATGGAAACTAGTAATTCCTCAATCATTAGAAAATCAAATCATCAAAGATTACCATGTGAGATACGGACACATGGGAACAATCAAAATGGTAAAAGCTTTAGAGGAAGATTTGTTCATAAAAAATATCACAAGAAAGGTAAATAAAAATATAAAAACCTGCACGTTGTGTCAGATGGTCAAAACCAATAATGAAAAGAAGAATGGAATGATGGTACATTACATCAAATGCCAAACTAGAGAAAGTATTCCTCGACATATGTGGACCATTCCCACGTAGCGGAGGAAGACGTGGATACAAGTTCATCGTGATTATACTTGACCATTACACCAAGTACACCAAACTATACGCTATAAACAGAGCCACAACAAATAAAATATTAGATATTATTAAAAATAAATACATGTCAGAGATTGGAAAACCGTACATGATAATAACCGATCATGGAACGCAGTTTAAGGGAAAAAGGTGGCGAGAAGAATTAATAAAACTGAACATTAAAACCTATAAAACTTCAGTATACCACCCGAGTAGTAATCCAGCAGAAAGGATGTTGAGAGAGGTGGGACGCATTTTGAGAACTTATTGTCATAATAACCAGAGAGAATGGTGCAAATATTTAACTTCAACCGAAGTGTTTTTAAATATCAGCTACCACCAATTTACTGAGAATACACCATAACGTAATGATGTTCGAGAGGAAGCCAAACAGAGAGATACAAGAGATAATAGAATTCCCAAAAAACCCAGAAGACCCGTATGATAAAAACAAATGGTACAGCCTAATAATGGAAAAGATAGAGAAACAAAAGGCCAAATATGCTAAAAACCAACCCAAAATAATCAAATATAAAGAGGGAGAAAAAATATTAATCAAAAATCGTGAACTGCCAAGTACAATGGAAGGTATAGCAAAGAAATTGTTATTGCTTTATACCGGACCATATGTCATCACGAAAGATAATGGTAATAACACTTACCAAATAAGCAATGTAAATACAAGGAAAATAAAGGGAGTTTACAACCAAACTTCAATAAAAAAGTTTTATGAAGAAGAATAGAAATGAAATAAACAAATTTCAAAATTCCAAAAGTTTGTAAGAGCAACTTACTACATTATTTAGATAATATATGCGGAATGGAAAAAATAATATAAATGAATAAGAATATAAAAAAAACAAAGGAATCAGTTACACAAATTCCTATCAATTTAAATCAACTTACAGTCTATTAAAAGGTTGATATATGACGTATAAAATAAAAAAGTGAAATAATAAGGAATAAGTTACACAAATTCCTATATATAAAAAAAGTAAGAATCACAAACTTACGATAAGAATTAAACAAAAGGTAACTAAAAAGGAATAAGCTACAAACATTCCTATGAAGTAAGAGAACTAACTTACAAAAAATTATCAAAAATGATATTTAATACAAAATAAAATAAACAAAAATAAAATCAAGCTCAAATTGCTGAGATAAATACCTAACATTATAATGAATTTAAAGTATTCAAAAGAAAAAAAAACTGAACTGGTACAAGGAAAAAGAGAATTTATGTATAAAACAAATATACGAGAAATGGCTAAAGCAGAATATTGCTAAATAACCAAGAAAAGAATAAAAATGTCTACGATAATTAAAATGATCACAAAGAGAATTGAAAACAAAATAATGAAAAGTTAGATATGATGAAATTAACATATGAATAAATAAATAAAAAACAATCAACTGTATGAGCAAATGACAGTATAGAGCAAAGGTATAGCGGAAGGAAGAATGAGTAAAAGGCCAAAGTGATCTAAAAACAAACCACAAGGTGGACAATCCCAAAGTATATTATTATTATTATTATTGTTATTAATTTAAGTCACAAGTTGACAAAAAAGGTATTTAAGATTGACTGTTGAAAAGTCCAGCAATCAAAATAAACTGAGCAGAGATGATGTTCCTCTGGTCTCAGAAAAAATGAGTAGTAATGGGAGAAACCAGCTACTAAAAGGTTAGGGAAAAAATGTGTATAAAGGAGAATGCACCAAGTGAAATATAAATAAAAACGGATCCAAATAAAATGGAATGAATTAAGTAAGAAGAGATATACAGAATGGAGAAACAAACAAGAAAGAAAAGGAAAAAGATTATATATAACTGATAATTTCATAAAAAACTATGCTAGTGTTTTATTAAAATGATCAATTTTGAAGGAGAGGCATTATGTTACAACACAAAAAAGCCACCCCAGTATCAGGGATAAAAAAGATAATTCTAAATGTAAAAATACTTCATATCAAATAAAATGTTTAAAAATAAATAAAATATAAAAACTATGACACGACGAACGACGACATTACCCAACCCAAGTGATTGACCCAACAACAGAAAACAAAAGAAGAAGGGAACCACGAAATTAAACAACGAAAAAGGTGATTGACCAAAGAAGTAATAACTAACAAAAGAAGGTAAGAAACCAGAAATAAGGACAAATAAAGGAAGTTAACAAATTCCTACAACTAAATAGAAATTCAACCAGATGAGAAGAGGAGAACCGAATCAAAATGAAGACAATTGAAGATGAAGAAGAAGAAGAAGAAGAAGAAGAAGGAAGAGGAAACAAAGTGAAACCAAGAAATAACAAACACCACATATGAAAGGGAGAAATGGTATACTCAAAGATAGAATACTGTAAATAAACCCCCAATGATTATCCACTAATGAAAACAAATATTATTGTAAATGAAATAATTTATATACCTGTTTTAAACAAAAAACAGTGAAAAAATAACTTAGTAAAGAAAGGTACACTAACCCAATTATTAAAGTTAGATTTAGTGATATGTAAATAACCAAATGTCATTAATAATAAGTATCATGTTATAATGAAATAGTGAGAAATAAAAGAGAAATAAGTATAGGGATTACCCACTAAGTAACACTTAATATAAACAGTGAAAAAAGTGCAATAGTGAATGTGTAAATACCCCAAAATAGTGAATGTATCAGTGATAAACACCAATTAATTAAAGGTGAAAGTGATATGTGGAAAAAGATATTATCAGTAATAAAAAGTATTAATAGATAAGAAAACACTTAATAAATCATTGATAAACCAATAAATGATTTAAGTGAGCTTATGAAAAATTATATAATTAAGGATAGTTAGAAATAGTATTTAAAATAGAGATAAGTAAAGGATGTAAGATTATTCAGGGAGACAGCCCATGTAAAAACAGTTTGTGTTAACATGGAATGGAGGAAAGTAGTAGTAATGAAATAAGAATTTAAGTATACAATTAAAAAACACCCCATGTTAGAAGGGAAAATAAATTTAACAAGTTTGAAGGAAGTGATGATGTTTCTCACTCAAAGTAATAGCAAAAGAATGAAATGAATGTTAAACCAACAGTAACTAATAACTTATAAAGAATTGTTTGTTTTAATGTTATGAATGGCTGAAAGAGACTTGCAGTCCATAAGCCTAATTGTTATATTTTAAATATGAATAGTGAAAACTATATTGACATGAAATCAGAACACAAACAGAATCAAAACACAACATAAACGATTATAATAACAAAGTGAGGCCCAACAGGCTGAATTAAAATGTAATTTAAAAGAAATAAGTAAAATACCATCATGGCTACTTTTGGCTATGAAAATGTCTAACTGTCAGACACACACAAAGGTCAACTGTAACAAATTCACAAGGAAATTTACAAATCTAAGGCAAGTAAATAGCCAGTAATTATGTATAAATCATTTTAAAAGAGAAATGTTATTATAAAAGTTTAATTTAAAAGAGACATGTAATTTATCAAATGTCAAATAATTAGACTAAAGTTAATGTATAATAGAATATGACCTTATGAGGTATCATTTTAAACTTTGAAAGGAAATAAAGACAATAGTGATATTACTTATTACCCCAAAAGGACGATAAAGGAATAAAATCATACAGAAAATACATAATAAATTTGAATAAAGAAATTCAAATATAATAACAATGCTTTTAATCGAGGCCTTAACCAATCAAAGGGTTTCTGTTACCATAGAATACGTTGAATACTAATTTTCCATTAAATTTATTAGACTTGAAAAAAATGACGCGTGGGTAAGCGGTACGCAAGATTGTGATGACTAAAATTTTACATTAAAAAGTTCAAAAGACGTTCAGAAGTCGACTACAAGAACCAATGACGAGTAGATGCAGAGCTTCTAATATTAAACGATGTCCTGGAACCAAATAAAGGAAATTAAATAGCAGAAAGTCCCAAGACGAGATAGAAGAAGATGCCCGAAGCCTAAAACAGCCCAAAATTGATGAATTTTGTCGTCCATCACCCCCAGACGACAACATATCACCACCGTCTGAACTGATAAGTATCAACTAAATTCAATTATCCCAGAAACCAAATTACTTTAAATATTTCTCAAGTCAATCAACATTTCTCACTATTAAACAAAATTAATTTTCTTTCAAAGGTTTGAATCATAATCAACTTACGTAAAACAATTGTTAATTAAGATATAACCTTGCATTAGAGGGCAAAACTTGTAACAACTAATACGACACTACCGAACAATTTGTAAAAACACTTTATACTATTTAAGTACGTATAAGGTATGGTAGTGTACTTTTTTAATGTAACCAGCTTTTATGTTTTATTTTATAATCCAAAGAACCCCAGATTTTGAACAGATTAATATATTGTATGTAAACAGAAGCCATGACGGCATCATAATAGTCCATTTCAAAATCAATTTCGCCAACCTGAAGATATATGTGTTTCATGTTCTAAGCCGGAGCAATTTGTAATAAAATCATTTATAATCCTTTTGTCATATTAATTAATGACCAAATTTGCATTAAAATTACAGTACAGAGTATTACCATTGTTTTATTTCGTAGGACGTTGTATAATATATGTGTGTTAGCAATTTCTACCGATTAACCAACTAGCGCTCTTCACGAGTGGACAATACGACAAACTGTACAGTGGCGGGAATCATTTGAACGCTTCAGCCGTCAACGCTGACAACACTTATGTAACTTGTAATTTAACAAATTTAATTGTTTTAATAGAAACAATTTGGCGCCACCCGGGATTCGCAACCCCTATGAATAAACAGGTACGTTGTACTGATAATTTAGACCACGCTACAGACTCCAGTAGTGACAACCATTATTGTAACGACCGGTGTGAGTGTGAGGCGAACACACCACATTAACACTAATACACACATAAAAAACAAGTGTAAACATTTTACAGAGACGACCGAGTCTTCTACTTTGTTACAATATTCATGACAAGTATTTTAAAAATGTTTTTATTTTATTGTGCATTGAAATATACAATGTACTATTTTGTTTTTATTTCTATACATCCCTTTATTTATATCTGACCCCTATTACTCGAGTTTCCACTGAGCCCAAATTGTGGTTGAAGACAATACTACCAGTAAAGAAAGAATGGACATGCACTCTAGTAAAAGAAAACCCCCAAATGAAATTTGACCACCAGGATGCCACAGTATATTGCAACAGCATCAACCATCAGCTTAGGTAAATGGCACTAGATTGCTTAAATAATTACCTCACAATTTGTACTACAGATTAAAGAAATTTCATGATAATCACCTTGATGGATCTCAAGGAATTGACTTGGGCGATAATAAAACTAAATTAATTTATATCTTTTATAAACAAAGTGTAAATGTATGTCACTTTAATAAAAATCATATATGGTATTTTTAGCTCTCTACTCAATACACATTCTATTCATTTTAGAAAGAGAATAATTACTTTAAAAGTCATACTCTAAAGAAAGATAATACTCTAATTTGTTCAACAACAAATAATCCAAATGAGGCAACTCACCACTTTCAACCTCATAAAAATTTACTCATGTCCTCACAAAAATAAATTTAACTGATTTACCTCAGCCACTCAATTTGAGTAATATGCCTTTAAAAATTCTTAAAAAGTCCTACATTTTGTTTGCAAAATAAACTAATATCACTAAATTTTATGATAGTCAAGCTACATCACATTTTAATCTTCTTTCAAACTCTTTCATTTGACATATCATATAGCAGGATTTTTTTTTTACTCCAAATTCAAGCAAAATGAATTTTAAAATAATAAATTTTTAAATATAAGACTTTTTTAAGGTACTGATATAAACATATTTTTTACTTCCATGTTCCATAAGGAAATGGAAGTATGGTTCTGGCGAAAAAAATCGTGTTCGAGATAAAGGCTGATTCTGATTGTACTACCCTCAAAACATGAAGAAAAGTCATTTTCCAAAAAGTGTGTGTGTGTGTGTGTGTGTGTGTAGAATTTTTTCTACGACGAACAATAACTGCCGTAAATTCAAACAGAATGAAATAATTTTTTGCATATGTGCCTGAGTTGTAGAGGACTCAAGGCCTATTGATTTTGGTGAAGATCAGTTAAGGGGAAGGGGTAGTTTACCTACAACGTTTATATTTTAACAAGAGGAAAGTACTTAATTTTGATAAATAAAGTATCCTGAAAAGAAGGTTATAATAATCCACTGTGGAAAGGTAGATGAAATATCGATAAATGAAAAGGATAGTTGAAGGGGGAGGAGGTAATTTTCTATAAATGAAAATGTTAGTTGAAGGGGGAGGGAATAATTTTGTATATGTGTACTACGTTATCGGCAACAAAGAAGTAGTTTGTTGTTAAAATTCCTTCCCGAGCTGTTTGGTCGAGGTCCTGTTTTCTGCAAAACCAGACATTTCAGCAGTGCAATCAACTGCCATCATCAGTGAAAATCGAGTGTGCTAACGTGAGGTGGTATACGTTAGTGACCACAAGTACTGTGGTTAAGGCTGAAGCAAGAAGTAGTTTCTATGGAAATATTTCATTTCGAAAATTATTTTAAATATAAATCTTAGAATATGGAAGTCATGTATGGTTCTACATACCGATATTTAATTATGAAAGTTTCATAACTTCATATGGGATAAAAATTAGAATGTAATGAGTAAACAAATCTAGTGTAATGAGGTGGTGAATACTAGTTGTGGAACAACACTTCAAGAACATATGGACTGAATGTGAATAATTTACTTAACAGGACAACCTGATTTGCACAGAACAGTGCTTCGGTTCTACAAGCACATTACTACAGTAAAGCCTTCTTAATGTTATGCTTTCACCCACAACAGTTACACATCAACACAACTATAACCTGATCTTTCCTATTATGTCATTAAGTGTCATGTAAGTGAGAATGTACAACAAAGGTGTTACTTAAATTGTTTAATAGTTCACTGGTATTTGACATGACCTTGAGTACAATGGAAACTTGAACAAATTTTACAGTCCTGACAAATGCAATAGTGTTTTATTTTAAATAAATGAAGAAATATCTGCTTAAGTAATGTATCTACAAAAACTGTTAAGGTAGTGAAGTCACTGCTGAGTGACCAATCAGCAAAAATCACAGACAGCTCTTGTAAATATCTAACATGTGACATCCGTTGTCTAAGCTAGTAGAGTACGACGGATGTCTCTGCATTCTGTACTGTTATTTTAGTAAATAAGTGCCTTTCAATTACATAGCAGAAACAGAAACATAAAGCCTGTGAAAAGTAAATTTTCCCTAAGACATAGTCATGTACTTTGCAAGTCCAAGCTGCAGATCGTGGTTTGATCACGATGTTATACTGATGATCACTGCCATATGTTATTTATCATAATCACTTAATTGATATAGGTAAAACGTTTATGATGGAATGCAAAATTAAATAGTGGTTTCAATTATAATCCAGTTATTAACTATGCGAATGAAACAGATATCGGGTTACCGAGTATGGTTTGCCCTCATTGCAAAGCTTTAAAGTGGAAAAATGAATCACATGGATTATGTTGCTCTGCAGGAAAAATGCGATTAGATCCCATACTTCCTCCTCCAGAACCGTTAAAATCATTATTAAATGGAGAACATCTTTTATCAAAAAATTTTTTGAATGCATTAAGATCGAACAATTCAGCTTTTCAATTTACATCATTCGGAGCCAATGAAATAGTCGAAGGGAGCTTCAGGCCTACTTTCAAAATTCAAAGGCAAGTATATCACCTCATGGGATCATTACTCCCCACATAAAACGAAGTACCAAAATTTCTACAGGTTTATTTCATAGTTGATTATTTACATCAAGCTGGAACAAGAATGGATCATATTCGTAACTTGGATAAGATATTAGTAACAGAACTTCAAAACTTACTTCATGCAATCAACCCATATGTTAGTGAGCTGAAAAGTGCGTTTGAATTTGTAATATTTGTGAATAATAATCAGCACAATATTGTGATTCATGCTGATCGAAAATAAAATAATGAAGAGCACATGGGTCGCTACAATGCACCAACAACTAATGAAGTGGCAGTAGTTTTAGTTAACCACGAATGCGATAAACTCGATATAATAATCAGTGCGAGGGATCATACGCTACATCGAATTGCAGAAACACATCGAGCTTATGATGCTTTACAGTGCCCTTTAATGTTTTGCAGAGGAGAAGATGGTTATCATTTTACATTAAAATTAGTCGTCCTCACACTGGGTTACAAACTACTAACTCGACAGTTACCACAACAATCGTATAGCCTACAAATATTCGCGTGCGAAGCCGCGGGTACCTGCTAGTATAAATATAAATTTTAAATACTTCATATATATATCAAGAAACGAACTGTAGCAGAAAGTGACTGAATATATATAAGCCTATATATATATATATTTTTTTTTTTAATTGTAAATTTATTATTAATAAACAAAACTTTTCTTACAAGAATATATTTTTTGTATTTTTTTAATATTACACTGTTTCAATGTTATAAATCAGAAATCACAAATTAATAAATTTTAAAAATCAATTGACTGTGATTCCAAAATCCATTTTTTCTAAAACAAATAAAACTGTCTCAGTTGCAAGATAGATTTGGTAAACTCAAATATTTATTGTATTAGGTGTATTACATATGTACATATACACATACACAAGTAGTGTGAAAATAAATACATAATAAAATTAATAAAATACCATAATAAACTAAATTTATTATATAAACCTACCAGAATCAACTACAGTCATAAATAAAGTATGCAGACACATTGGCATATAGAGATATTTATTTATACTATAGTTTTATGTGCAGAACTTGAAAAATTGGTACATGTAAGGCAGAAATAGTTAACAGTATTTTTCTGAGTATATAATTCCATTCTTAGATAAAATGGAACAGACAACAGACTTCACTGATTAATTAAATAAGATCAAAACTAAAATTTATTTTTTTAAATTAGAAATATCGGACCATTTTTATTTATTAGCCAATCTAATAGCTATTAAATTTACACTCTGTATCAGTTTTTAGATCAATGCCACAAAGTTTCTTTCCATGTGCATAATTACGTTATGAAAATTACAAATACCAAATCCTTACTGATATACTGAAAGTAATTTTAATATTGTAACATTTTAAAGAAATAATACAATCTAAAAAAAAAAAAAACAGTTACATAAGAACGATACGAGCTACTTAAATAAGCTAATCAGCTTCAATACAAAAAATTAAAGAGTCAGTGGCCTTTTCACTTTCAAACTGATACAAATATGACACCATTCTTGGATAATCATGAGCAAATTTAGTTTTGTTAATTAGGCTAGCCTAAATACATGAATGATAGTTTTCATCCAATTTCACAAATTCTTCTACTGTGATACAGAAGTTTCTGCTGCCTCACTATTTCTGGTAACCAAATGTTAAATTTACAATAAAAATATATTAAGAAAAAAATAATTGTTTTCCTGCAATAAATACTAGGTCATAAACGCAACTTATCTTTATTCACTCCACTGGAAAAAACTTCGTATTTTACATGAAACTGATATAAAGAATTGTTTGTAATTTTAAAAATACCAACATATTATACAAAACATGCATCATTTGTTTAATTTTTTAGTCAATATACGAGCACCAGTTGTTTCTTGTCCTTCTAATAAGTTTTTAATTTCATGTGTGAACTTAGATTTTAACACTTTAATAGCCTCTTTATCATCACCTTCCAATATCCCGACCAAGAGAAAGCAGCCACGATTCAATTCAAGCATGTTCTGTAATCTGCTGTTGTTTAAGTGAGATACAAAAGCCTGTGAAAATGTATTCAATCCCTTTTCTAAATTAAGTTTATCATGCTGTATCAGTTTTTTGAAGACCATGTGTAGACTGCTGTGTTCAACTGCATGGTACATTCGATTATTGTAATTCACTTTACTTTCCTCACTCGATGCGTAGTTGGCTACACTGTTTAATGCTTCTGTCAGTTTATCACCAGACCCATACTTAAGAACAGCTAAGGAAACCATTGATAAATTAGGATCACCTATCCATGTTGCAGGATCACTAGCAATTTTTCCTAAAAGTGGACCACTAATGTAATCGAGGAGTTCCTTTTCTCTTACAGCTGCATCTTTCTTGCATGTGCCAGAAGCAACACATTTATCAACAGTCCCAATATACTTAGGATGAAAAAACAATGGATCTTTAGGAGCGACAATATACAAAAGCACTTTTCGCCCATGCTCATTTCTTGCTATGTCCACAATATCCGACAGTAATTCAGGAAACAATGCCTTGTTTATTAAGACGGTATCATCAACATGAGAGAACATAGCCATCAAAAATAAATGTCCATGCTCAGAAGTTGCAATTTCTTTTACACGGCCCTTGATACTCTTTACAACGCTCTTTTTAACTTTATTTGTGCCAGTCTGTAAAATTAATGTAGCTATACTTACACCGCTTTTAGAATTCTGCAGTTCAGAAAGGTGTGGGTTTAAACTTTCTAACATTTCTTTCCTATCATTTTCATTACAATGCTCTAAAAAGTCAAGCATGACTGTGTGAACAAGTGTTGACTTCATGTGTTGTTTACCAGCAATTTTTTCTAAATTAGCTTTAGTACTTGCAAGAACTGCTGGACACAAATCATTTGGCACACTCTCTAATATACTGTGTGTATTCTGTTCTGGTTTAATATATTTACTACACAGATCACCATATAATTCCAATCTCATCTCTGCTCGTTCAACAGCTGTTGCCCATGTTGAGTACATTAATTCTATTACTGGAAACGCAATGGAATGGCATACAAGTTTAACAACATGCCCCTTAATACATTCTATTATATGCCTCCGAGATTCAGAAGGTGCATATTTCAGAGCACGTCTCACACAATAAACAGCATACTTTGATTCTAATAAGGATAATAAATGTGCACAGAGTTCTTCACATAAACTCATCCGGATATCTTCACATCCAAGTTTGAGTAGCCACTGCACAACACGTGCCATATCATGGTTATGAACTACCATATGTACCTCCCCTTTTAACAAAACAAACATTTCTTCCAGAAGTTTTGATCGTTCTTCTTTTGAACATTTACGCTGTCTCACCTTTTCCCACAACTGCTTACATTTCACAGTCATTTCATAATGTTCATGACCCGTTTTCTCTACTCTTCGTGTGTGTCTTAATTCTTTTGCTTGTGTTTTAATTTTGATCCAGTTAGGTTTTTCTCCAGTTGTTGTCTTTTTGTGTATGCCTATCTCAAATTTCTTCTTCTGCAAGAAAAATTGTTTTCTAGGTTGTGTTTTGGATTTCGTATGTTCGCTTTTAGCGATAGCACTGATTTTGTTGTTTGATATATGTGTATTATGACTGACTTTCGGTTCCTTTTTTAACCGTTCATTATTTTCTTTAGTTTTATGTTTTTTATTCAACTTCTTTGGAGGTGTTTCTGATTTTGAATATTTAAATCCTATTGGAACTACAGAATTCTCTCCAGTGTTAGAATTAGTATTAACGTTGTGTACAGGTATTTTTGTTTTTCTATTGTCTTTAGGTTTCTTTCTTACCTGTCTGTGACTCTCGTCTTGGTTTTTACGCTTCATTGTGCAAACACACACAAATAACAAACTTTGGTACCCAAACTTTAAATATTGAATAACTTTTGCTAGAGTTTACTGTCTAAAAGTTGCACTATTTCACATAGCTTGAGTGTATTTCACTGTATTATAAAGTATATGTTCTTGTTTACCTGTACGAGTTACACCAACAAACGAACCGAGATGGTTATATTTACACAAAAATAGAAGTTTCACTGTCCAGTTTGTTAACACGAAAATACACACTGTCTACAGTATATAGTTTAAAAAATAATTACATAGATTATAAACAAATTGCATTAACTACGACGGTTTGAGGTTAACCTACACTCCGTTAATGAACACCCATAAACTTTGTTAACATGTGACTGGATTTTAGGTTAGAATGCCTATCCCAAATTACGAAAATCAAGCTAGCTTTGGAAATATGGTGTTTCGTTGTACTATATAAAATTATTATAATTAAATTGCGGATTATTACGAACTTCAGAAATATTTTGTACGGGTACCCATTTTGTACTTCGTATTTTCAAATACGATCTGACAAATATGAAAATGTAGCTCATCTTTATTTTAGACACAGAGTACGAATATATGCAAACAAAGTACTACTGACACAATAGTACAGGTCAGGTAAATGCAAACAAAAAGCCGTAGTAAATGGTTTTCATTTGTATTTTCGTTGTTTTCCGAGTAATGCAACAAACCATCTTATTGCATCTTATCACATCATACAAGGAAAGTCGAACATTACAATATTACAGTGGAACAAAATTTGTAATATTCAAATCACTTACTCTATATAAATTTGTATAAGTACAAGTATATGACACGTTTTAATTTGAATTTCAGTTTAATGGATTTTTATGTTTTAAAAATCATTGCATAAAATACTAGTTACGTCAGTTCGCAGGCAGATACTAAATTTGATTTAAAGTGAATTGGCTGTTATACCACCAACAGTTTATAATTTTACCTTTAGTAGAAGCACTTGTAAATTCACAAATACGTTTTTACTGAAACGTTTAAAAACCTTGTAACAAAACTATAGGTTAGGGTAATTCGTAAAAAGAATGCAGCAGTTAGGATGTGAATTGCAAACGAACATACTATAACATATTTATTTAAAAAAATTACATTCATTATGATATTAATCAAGGTGTATGTGATAAGAAAACAGGAAAGCCGCTATTTGGACACTCCCAAGGACTGATTCCATATTTTGTACAGAAAACGTTACAAAAAAGACATTGCATAACTCCAGGTGAAAATATGAGTTTCTCTATTCTTCTACCATTTATAAGTAACATACTTGATTCACCATTCCCAATCTATGTTACAGGTAGGCATAGCTCCATGACAATGCAGCTTGCCTAACGATTTAAGAGCACAAACTGCTAAAAAAAATGTAAGAACAAATTAAAAAAAGATCTGAAAGTTTGGCTGACATGATACCAAGCTCTAAATAACTAAAATAAATGTATTTTATATAATGTTTATTTATTATTTATTGTTATGTCCTAAGGCAGGTCTTCAAACGGTAAGAGCTCTTCAAGCTGTCCCATCGCATGCCAGTCTTTTCGTTTCTTCATAACATCCTCTGATTTTAACGCTATCTATTAACTTCATTATTCTACGCCCTCTTCTCTTTTCTCCTTCAATGACACCCTCCATGGCATGACACCTTCCTATGACAATAAAACCAGTCTCTTCGTAAACAATGGCCTAACCAGTTCCTTTTCCTATTTTCTATTACCTTCAGGATTCTTCTCTCTTCCCCTATTCTTCTTAAAACTTCATCGTTCCTTACTTTATCAACCCACCTCACTTTTTCCATTGCTCCCCAAACCCACATCTCAAATGCTTCTAATCTTGTCTCATCCTCTTTCCTCAGTGTCCATGTCTCTGCACCATATAAAGCAACACATAACATTCGGCCAACCTTTTTCTTAAATTCTTATTAATTTTGTCACACAGGACTTTATATAATGTAATGAACCTTTATTTTTGGATTTTGTTGTCCATGATGTGTCCAGATGTCATTAATATCCAAAATATACTACTATAATACAGAACACAATTATTATATTTAAAAACTGGTTTAGGCAATTAGGTAAAAATTAAAAAAACGTTTTTATACTACAACTGACACACTAATACACAACTCCACTAATCACCCAATACTACACAAACTAGCTGCCTTCAGAATTATGATGCATAGACTTAACGACATCCCACTAGATGAAAAAGACTACAAAGACGAACTAAACACGATATAATATCTAGCAGAATCCAATGGATACTACAGAACAATAGTCAATAAACTCCTACACAAAACAAACAACAGTCAAAGACAGAAAACAACAAATTCATAACACTAACATACATCAACAACCAAACTGAAAAAATAGCCCACAAATTCAGAAAAGCAGGATTCAGAATCGCATACAAAACTACTAACAAAACAGAACACACACTATCAAAACACACACACAAAGCACAAAACAAATTCGATCTACCTGGTGTTTACAAACTAAATTGCTCAGACTGCAACAAATTCTACATAGGCCAGACAGGACGTAACTTCGAACAAAGATACATTGAACACACAAAGGCACTACACTCCACTACAGAATCCACCTTTGCAAACCACCTCATTGAAGCAAACCACACATACAAAAACATTGACAACAACATGGACATTCTACACATACACACAAAAGGCCGAAAACTAGACACTTTAGAACAATTGGAAATATACAAACACACGAAAACACATAAAAACAACATCCTAAATGAACAGACACAATTCAAATCACATGCATTATTCGACATATCACACCCCACACACACACAATATCGATCTTTCAAAAGTCGATACCGTCGCCAACAACAAGACGGATAGTGCTCCCAACAGCAGCCTCTGAAGAAGCTTTTTAAAAGCGAAGACCGGTTCAGGCTATAAGGTAAAACTTTTACGTGTTTACCCATAAAAAACCTTGTGTTCGGTAGTGAATTAATTATATTTAGTTAAAATAATTCTGTTCTGTCTTGGAATAGTTATTATGGTTATTGAAACCTTTATTCACCAAAATTCAAGTTACAATAAGGGTTAGCAGCTGAAGAGAAGGAGGGGTAATTTTATGTAGGCAATGCAATATAGGTACAATGGTAAATTCAAGTGAGTGCATAGTAAAATATGATTGTCAACTTGAATTGCAGCAATTTTTGAGTAACACTGAACATATACAACAGCTAATGTTTATTAGTCTGTGCAATACGTTTGCTAGTCACTGTGCAGCCATCAGGTAAATAGAGGTTTTTTAACATGAAAAACTTTCTACTTCACTTTCCAAAAGTTGGCCACAATTACTCACACTGAATATACTATTCATAAAAATTATTTAGGTTTTACTGTGGTCTGTTGACAGAGACTAGTACAATATTATGTGTCACAGTAACAAAATTGAAACCGTGCACAATAGCTTGAAAAGTGAAACTCCAACCTCATGGTTGGCAAGCTATAGAATTACCTTGAAACTTTGTATCTAATATCTGGATGTGCTGAAGCACAGCAGTTATTATCAAGGAACTGCATTGTGTATGGAATGTGGGCATACCAGTATCATGAATAATTCCAAAACACAATCAACTCCTGACCATCTACACCAATGAAGGGGGTTGACATCCCAAATTAATAAAAAACCTCTGATAATAATCATTGATTATTTTTATAAATAACATACGGTTAAAATGAGGTTATAATGTTTGAAAGAACAATAAATGTGTATTAATAAAAATGTAATACTCTGTCTCATTATGATATTATTTGTTGTGGAACATTAATTTTATTTTAAAAAACTTAAACATTAGGAATGATAAAAGATAAAATACTGGCACATAATCAGGTCCATACTTAGGATCGGGCCCGATGATGGCAAATTTTAGGGGCAGCAAAACATGAGCACCATGATTCAATTGGTATGAAGGAATGTTTATTAATCTCATGATATTGGAAGTTTCGTCCTGTGTGCTGACAGCGGATGGTAATAATCAGTCAAACTTTCAATAGAATCTACGACATGCTCTTCCCCTGGCCATTAGGAAATTTATTAAAATAATATATTATACCCATTCTGCTTTCTTAACTTATTGCAGGAAAGAGGGTTTAACATTTTTGAACTTACTGTTCACTGCTGTGTAGAAGCTATTTTCAGTAACACAAATGTTTTCAATTCAGACAGTTTTTTCTTCTAACAAACAAATGTCTCTCTTTGTTCAAAGTTAGTTGGACATTCTTCCAAATACGTGTCATAGCAGTCAACATCAAAAATCCAAAGTCTGGTTTGTTCAAAGAAATGGTGCTACCCTTTTCAAGAATGGGAAATCCCTCTTCTTAGAGGGGTGACCCATTCACTGGATTAAATTGGTGAAGTACCAGGTTGGCTGGCTAAACCAGCACATGAATTTGAATTACTGACACCCTGAAAACTGTAATCATTTAAGCTTAACTTTTCCCAATGCTTATCTGGAACTGGTAAAATAGCCTGGCTGTCCATATTAAAGTAACATTGTATATGTTATGTTTATGTTCAGCAATTCCTTATACAAGTGCCACATAGTTTTTCACTTGGTGGTCTCTATAAGGAACTGCTTGGAGAGACCAAGGTACTGCTAAGGCAGAAAACTGTTGGTGGACTCTCCTGTCAACCACTGACAAACTTAGGCTGGAATAATTTCAAACTGTATGCTCTGGCTCCTATAATTTGTTAGAAATAATTTACTCTGATAGGGCTTCTGGATTCTTACCCTGGTTGGTTTCATGTGTTTCCTGACAACACATCTGTTCATTAAGGCTGGAGAATTTTCCTTCCTGCACCTCTAATAACATGGACAACATCACTCAGTACTTGACAGATCCAGAGCTCTAATTGAAACTCTGCCATCTGGAAACGTCATTTGTATTGTCCACCACTTTCCTAATCTTCCTGTGATCCACTGTCTGCCAAATCCACTAGTAAACATCTTACACTCATGGCTATCCCATGCTTGGTTAGCTCTACGAGACTCTAGATTAAGAAAAGAACAGACGTGCCGCAGTTGCACTACTTTTTAGCCTCGGGGTTCAATGAGGCTTGCAAGCGTCGCCTTGTGGAAGCTGACCATCTTGTCATGGCAGCTTACCACTCCAGCCAGCAACTATGGCAGCCATGCTTATCACCCATTACAGTACAGTTCTAAGCTCCTGTGGATGACCCTTTAAGAAAGCCATGGAGTGGTAACTGTACTTTAGACATGGAGTAAGGCTGGACCCATTTATTCAGAAACAACAGACTTACTCAAGCCAACTGAGCTGTGGTGTTGTCCAGACCTGGTCTTCCATGAAGATGTGCAAGTACATCCTCACAGGAACTGTCTGCTTCAGCGTGGCAGCACACCACGCCATCCAAAGACATTGAGGGACACACCAGTACAACTCTAAATTTCTGTGGATGAGCACTTGAGGAAACCTCAGAGCTGCACCTCAGACGTGGGATCAGTCTTTGCTGCCACAAATACATCAAACAGCCTTCCCTACTTGCAGTGGCGAAGCTAGTAGTTAATGAATGGGTAGGCAAAAGTCTTACCTTAAATTTTTTTGTAGAGTAGTTCAACACGGCAAGTTTTCTTGCTTGCAAAATTGACAACTACACGGTCTTTGAACAACTGGTCACTCATCAATTCCTTCACAAATTTTTTTTCAATAGCAATGGTGCTAGGAGAGTTAAGTCTTTCATTAGTCATCGTATTCCACAAGTAGTTTTTTATTCTTTTCAAAGTACTCATACTCCTTTCTGAAGAAGCCGTGGTAACAGGAAACGTTAAAATCAAGCGAATTAATTTTGAAACTTCCACGTACACTGGTTCTAAGTCATTAAGAATTATAAAATGTAAAAGTCTTTGAGGGAACAAATGTTTTCCAGTATCTGAGTAAATGTTTTTTAATTCATTTTCCAGTCTTTCACTATTGAAAATATCGGTATGGAGAACCATACATGACTTCCATATTCTAAGATTTATAATCTGAAATATGCTTGCCTGCCAAGCACGATATATTTTCTAATATATACATAATTTACATTAAAATTAAAAAATTATAATTTTATTGCCTGGCAACAAAATTATTTTATTTTCAACAATTACCATTGTTTGAAAAAGTTTAAATGAATTTTCAAGTACTTTACTCTTGTTAAAACGTAAAAGGTTGCAGGTAAACTACCCCTTCCCCTTAACCGATCTTCACCAAAATCTAATGGCCTTGAGTCCTCTACAATTCACTGATGTATGCAAAAAATTATTTGATTCTGTTTGAATTTGCGGCAGTTATCGTTTGCCATAGAAAATACGCTTGATAAAAAATGTTGCAGGTAAACTACCCCTTCCCCTCAACCGATCTTCACCAAAAACAATAGGTCTTGAGTACTCTACAAATCAGGGCTGTATGCAGAAAATTATTTGATTCTGTTTGAATTTGCGGCTGTTATCGTTTGCCATAGAAAATACCCTTGTTAAAAAAACGTTGCTGGTAAACTACCCCTTTCCCTTAACCGATCTTCACCAAAAACAATAGGTCTTGAGAACTCTACAATTCAGGGCTGTATGCGAAACATTATTTGATTCTGTTTGAATTTGCGGCTGTTATCGTTTGCCAAAAAAAAAAATTTCCCTTGATAAAAAAACCGTTGCAGGTAAACTACCCCTTTCCCTCAACCGATCTTCACCAAAAACAATAGGTCGTGAGTACTCTACAAATCAGAGCTGTATGCAAAAAATTATTTGATTCTGTTTGAATTTGCGGCAGTTATCGTTTGCCATAGAAAAAAAATCTACAGACACACACACAGACACTTTTCGGAAAACGACTTTTTTTCATGTTTTGAGTGTAGTAGAATCAGAATCTGCAATAATCTCGAACACGATTTTTTTTGCCATCGCCATACTTCCATTCCTTAAGGAATATGGAAGTAAAAAGGGTATTTATTTATAAGGCTGTTCAGTTTAGAAGAAGGAAAACTCTCTTTGTAAGAAATGAAGTGATTTGGATCCAACAACTCAACAAACTGGATACTTTCGAAATCACTGAACCGTACCTCCAGCTGCATAATCAAAGTGTCAAGAACTTCATAAGTTAACGTTTTCAGCAGGTTCCTGTTACTGTCATCTATATTTACCTTGCTGCTTATTTGATGTCATTTTTCAATACAAGACGACACAGTGTTTTCTGATCTCATGTCCTTGAGGATAGCAGTAGTTTTCTTAATTTCAGTGTTGCACAGAATTATATCGGAGATAGTTTTGTGTTGCAGTAGAGAAAAGAGATGATCAGTATAAACGAATATTTCCCTATAAAATTAAAGTAAGTAAATGAAATGGGTCTTTTTGAGTATGTTAAGCAATCCAACAGCAGAATTGTACGAATCACTATCCCATCCTTCATCATTCTCTGTAATGTCCTCAATTTTTGTCTCAAGTCACCATAGTGGGAAAAGATGGTATGAACTGCTCTGGAATGAAAGTTCCAACGGGTAGTGGATGCTTGTGGAAGTTTAAATCCTCTAGATTCTAAAAGCTGTGATCTCTTTGAGGATCTATAAAAAAATGTGTGAAATGCTGTCAGATTGTGAATGAAGATCCTAACCGATTTTATTGTTTTAGTGCAATTAAGAAGTACGAGGTTTAACTTGTGAGCATAGCAATGTAGAAATAATGCTCTTGGGCAAGTCTGTTTTACAAAGTGCTGAACACCTCCATGCTTTCCAGCCATTACAGAGGCTCCATCACATGTTTGACAGACTACCTTCTCAGTTACACCCCACTTTTTTAAAACGTCAACAATTAATTCTGATTTATATTTGTGCAGTCTTATCTACTGAAACATCATAAAACCCAATGAACCTTTATATTGGACCTTCTTTTGAACAAAATCTAAAAATTATGCTGACTTGAGATCTACTTGATACCTAACTTGAGACCTAACTTGCTGACTTGAGATCTAAAGTTTCATCTGCCTGAGTTCAAATAAAATCGCAAGAATCTAACTCCGCCTTAATCTCCTCTTGAATTATATCAGTTACAGATTTAACTAATTCATTCTGAATATCGTTTGATGTATCTTTAAATCCTGACATAGACTGGAGATGATCTCGAATGTACTGCTCCTGCTTAGAAAGAAGATCTAACAATTCTAGATAATTACCCCGGTTGACTGAGTCTTCCCCTTCGAAATTACCTCGAAATCCAAGCTCCTGTTTGCCGAGAAAATACACTATATCAGCAAGTCTTTCAACAACAAGCCTATTTTGTTTCACGACTTCATTATGTTTAACAGCTTGAATTCTAGCCCCTTCAGAAAGAGTATGTTCAATCCTCACGCGTCCCAGCAAACGGTACCGCTCTTCATTTTGAATATGTTTATTTGAATTCTGGTGTTTGTCTGCCTTTCTAAGAAAGTTTTTTGTTACCGTCACTCCATATAAAATCCATTCTTTTTCACCAGAAAACAAGATACATGTATAACAAAAAAGTCTGTTGGTTTCGGAACAGCCTGTCAACCACGAATATCGCTCATACCAAGAAAACTGAAATTTTCTAGATACTTTACCATCAAAATGTTTAATTTCTAAATTAGGCGTAAATCTCTTGTTTTTAACACCACATTTTTCTTTGTACCTCCAAGAAGAAAATGGCTTACTTTTTAATAAGTTTAAAAGACCTGACAAAGTATTAAAAGGACCGCGTTCACTCATTTCGGGCGACACACTTATATTCATACACAATAATATAACTAATTGAACTTCCAAATTTATAACTTGATTAGTTTCTATATATATGTTTAATGTCACAAATAATTTAAATGACAGTGTTGATTGTCTATTAGTTCACCGGAATCACAGGCACACTTTTAATAACCACATAAAATAAACACGATTATAAACAACACAGCGCGCATTAAAACTTGCACAACAGCAGTGAGACATGCCTCAACGCTACAGTGTTTGGAGCGCTGCTCCCCGCACTGCCCAGTCTCGTCCAACACATTGCTTACATACGATGTATACAAAAAACTCTGAGGCAGGTTCACGTTGCCTCATTCGCTTTAAACTAACTATGTCTGCTGTCACTTGTCACCGTCTAGCGGTCGCTGAGTAAAGCTGAGTAAATTAGTAAATTCGACAATTACAGTAACAATGTATAATCTTTACGTTACATACTTCATACGTATTTATAATTTTTATTCTACAGAATTTTTTTAGGGTAGGCTTTGCCTCCATGTAACTTCGCCACTGCCTACTTATGCACCGTTTTGTGCAACAGGAACTACTTGTGCTGGAGACACATGACAAAGCAGTACTGTAAGCACCTGGCATTCATTGAGTTGTAACTCAGACAACACAAACACTTCAAGGTGCTAAGACCCCCTGCACACTTCAGCCTGTCAAACACACCTTTGTTGACAATAAAGATGGATTCTAGAGTTAATGCTTTCTATTTGTTATACAACTTCAGCAGTAAATAAATCTGTCAGGCACTCTTAGTAGGTATTTTTGTCACAGTCATTTCTCTATAAAATTAGGTAATGAAGATGTAGACACATTGACTAAAAGGTAATCCATAAACAATTAACCTGGTAATAGTTATTGTTTTAGTCTTTATTGTTGAGTAAGAAAACATTATTGTCACATGTATATTTGTTTTAAAATTTCAAATGCTTGTGTTCATCTCAAACCTAACAATGCTTGTGCATGCTGTTGAAAATCATATACTGGTATCTGTAAACTAGACTATGTAGATTTTATCAGTTATTTTCTCTATGTTAGCAGTCTTCATAACAACTTTGTCGAATTTTGTTGCTTCTCTGCTATATACACTTTCCCTCGAACGAGGCCTTTCAGTTTCGCAACCATTATCAAGTTCTTCCTACAACAATATTAAAATACCTACTTCCCTTATATATATACTAACCCTCCCACACATCACTGGTTACATTCAACCAATAAGAGGCAGTACTTACCGCCCAGTCCTTGTTAGCCCCGCCCCTTACTCAGTCAACCTGACCTCGTCATATACATTATCCTCTAGAAATCTCCTACAGCTTTCTACCTTCTGAACCTATCCTGTAACCGTATTACACCTTTTATACACTACTCTTTCAAAATATAGTAAAATATATCCTCATTACTAAATTCAGTCTTTATGTTCATCAGCGCATTACTATTCTTTTTCCTTACTTTTAATATTTCTAATTCTTCATACAATTTGCGTTTACTTATGTTATTCTCTAACCTTACTATTTCGACGTTCTCTGTTGGGTCTAAAAACCTATGCCCTGTTTCATTAAAATGTCTCGCGTAGAGCGAATTCGTAGTTCTGTCTCCTTCTCCTCTCGCATGCTCTCTCAATCTAATTTTGAACTTACGTCCTGTTTCACCCAGGTAAACCTTATCACGCTGCTTACAGTTCAACTTATAAACACCGCTTTTCTGTAATTCAGCCGTTATTTCAGTATTACTATTCTTTATATAATCAAAAACTGTCTTTGTCTTTTTTACCGCTACATCTATATTGTGTTTTTCAAAGCACTTGATTATGTTCCTCGTTTGAAATCCCAGATACGTTATTGATCCTATGTATTTCTTTTCTTTTTTCTCTTCTTGTCTACTATTTCCTTCTATTCTCTTTACAATTTTCTCTACTATCCCCGGTTTATAATTATTATTTTTCACTATTTCTTCTATTCTTTTCAACTCTTCTTTTTTACATGAATCATCTTCTAAGTATTTTATTGCCCTATAACAAAATGAGTTTAGTGCAGCCATCTTGTGACTTACGGGATGGTATGATTCCTGAGGTATAATTAAGTCTGTATACGTTTCTTTTCTAAATACATCAAATTTAAAAACACCACACTCTGTCTTTATATTTAGATCTAGGTAATTTATTTGTACTCCACCTATTTCCTCTTTGAACTTAATTTTATTTTCAATTTGATTAATTTCTTTCGTTAGTTCTGCGAATTCTTCATTTGTTCCCTCCCACACCACCAAAATGTCGTCTACGTGCCTTATCCATTCCTTTATTTTATCCTTATATTTTGACTCCATTAGGACACGCCTCTCAAAACAATTCATATATATTTCCGCCATTACTGGTAACAATGGACAACCCATCGGTAGCCCCTCCTTTTGAATGTAATACTTATTATTAAACCTAAAGTAGTTTTGATGTACGCACACTGTCAGAACTTTTATTAAATCATTTTTGTACTGATACTGTCCTAAATTGTTATTTTTAATAATTTCTACAGTATGTTCAACCAATATATTCGTAAACATATCTGACACATCTAACGACATAAGTTTCGTATTTTCACTTATTTTTACTAACTTCAACCGTTCTATTACATTTCTACTGTAAATCATTAGATCAAAAATAACGACCTTAATAGATATAATGTAGAAAAATAAAAATAATGGTTAAAAATAATATTGTTTTCATTGTTTTTGTGTATAACTATCAAATGATCCTCACAGAAAAATCTATTGTCTGTGGTAATTAGGTTACAGGGGTTTCCAACTTTGATAATTTAATCAGGGGTTTGGCAGTACCTTCATGAAAGTTATATTGGAGTGTATGTCATTGAGGTTTTGGCAGAAGTTTCCAAGGAGTTTTGTAGAAAACCAGTAGGAGTTTGGTAGAAGTTTTCTAAACCAATAGTTAAGTTTGAGGTACATACTGTCTTACCGTTTCTTCTTGAAGTTATACAAAAATGTCAGCCACAGCTGGTAAGATTAGTGTCCTCTGGATGGACCTGTTTCTTGAGCATAGTATAGTACTTATATGCAAAATAAAAAGATGTCATGCAGTTTTATGGTAAGATTATAATGCCATTTGGGAAGTTGTTTTTCTGAGGATTTCTTTTGCTTGAGTGAAGGAATGTAACAAAATAACAGGATTATCTGAATTAATTATTGCACTAGCACAATATTATGCAGAGACTGTATCATAAAATGAAGATACAAAGACATTAGCCAGTACCACCAACAGATGAAAACAAAAATTAAATGAAGGCTTGAGAATCACAGAGGCCATCTTTGCTTAAATATGGTACACATAACTAACGTGCTCTCACTGTGCTGTTGAAACCTACGCAAGCTATTCACACACACACACACACACACACACACACACACACACACACACACACACACACACACACACACACACACACACACACACACACACACACACACACACACACACACACACACACACAGAGAGAGAGAGAGAGAGAGAGAGAGAGAGAGAGAGAGAGAGAGAGAGAGAGAGAGAGAGAGAGAGAGAGAGAGAGAGAGAGAGTGTACATTAATAAGACCTGGGGACCTTTTGAAATAAGAACAATAGTGTGAAAAATATTTAAAATATCGGTATGGAGAACCATACATGACTTCCATATTCTAAGATTTATATTTAAAATCATTTTCAGCCAAACAGCCAGGCTGTGTCTTACCTGCCTTTTTATTGCTGTATTAAATGAAAAATATTATATTACATTAAAATGAAAAAATTATAATTTTATTGCCTGGCAACATTATTATTTTATTTTTAACAATTACCATTGTTTCAAAAAGTTTAAATAAATTTTCAAGTACTTTACTCTTGTTAAAACGTAAAAGGTTGCAGGTAAACTACCCCTTCCCCTTAACCGATCTTCACCAAAATCGAAAGGCATTGAGACCTGTACAATTCAGGGACGTATGCTAAAAATTATTTGATTCTGTTTGAATTTGCGGCTGTTATCGTTTGCCATAGAAAATACGCTTGATAAACAAACGTTGCAGGTAAACTACCCCTTCCCCTTAACCGATCTTCACCAAAAACAATAGGTCTTGAGTACTCTACAAATCAGGGCTGTATGCAAAACATTATTTGATTCTGTTTGAAATTGCGGCTGTTATCGTTTGCCATAGAAAATACCCTTGTTAAAAAAACGTTGCAGGTAAACTACCCCTTTCCCTCAACCGATCTTCACCAAAAACAATAGGTCTTGAGAAATCTACAATTCAGGGCTGTATGCGAAACATTATTTGATTCTGTTTGAATTTGCGGCTATCGTTTGCCAAAAAAAAAAAATTTCCCTTGATAAAAAAAACCGTAGCAGGTAAACTACCCCTTCCCCTCAACCGATCTTCACCAAAAACAATAGGTCGCGAGTACTCTACAAACCAGGCCTGTATGCAAAAAATTATTTGATTCTGTTTGAATTTGCGGCAGTTGTCGTTTGCCATAGAAAATACGCATGATAAAAAACGTTGCTGGTAAACTACCCCTTCCTCTCAACCGATCTTCACCAAAAACAATAGGTCTTGAGTACTCTACAAATCAGGGCTGTATGCAGAAAATTATTTGATTCTGTTTGAATTTGCGGCTGTTATCGTTTGCCATAGAAAATACCCTTGTTAAAAAAACGTTGTAGGTAAACTACCCCTTTCCCTTAACCGATCTTCACCAAAAACAAAAGGTATTGAGAACTCTACAATTTAGGGCTGTATGCAAATAATCTTTTCATTCTGTTTGAATTTGCGGCTGTTATCGTTTGCCATAGGAAATACCCTTGTTAAAACATAAAACGTTACAGGTAAACTACCCCTTTCCCTTAACCGATCTTCACCAAAAACAATAGGTCTTGAGAACTCTACAATTCAGGGCTGTATGCGAAACATTATTTGATTCTGTTTGAATTTGCGGCTGTTATCGTTTGCCAAACAAACAAAATTACCCTTGCTAAAAAAAAACCGTTGCAGGTAAACTACCCCTTTCCCTCAACCGATCTTCACCAAAAACAATAGGTCGCGAGAACTCTGCAAAACCGGGCTGTATGCAAAAAATTATTTGATTCTGTTTGAATTTGCGGCAGTTATCGTTTGCCATAGAAAAAAAATCTACAGACAGACAGATAGACACACAGACAGACAGACACACAGACAGACAGACACACAGACAGACACACAGACACTTTTCGGAAAACGACTTTTTTTCATGTTTTGAGTGTAGTAGAATAAGAATCTGCAATAATCTCGAACACGATTTTTTTTGCCATCACCATACTTCCATTCCTTAAGGAATATGGAAGTAAAAAACAGTGTATTTTTTTTATACTAATGAATAAGTAACATAAACAAAGAACTTATAACTACACATATGTTTCAATATGAAAGGAATATTTTAGGAAAAAAAGAAACAATAGAAAACAATTAATCAGATATATAACCAAAATAAAATAGACGATTTCTTTGGTAGCATTAATAAAATTAATATAAGGTGGCCAGATTTTTGTAAGTTGGAAGGTGATAGATGACTGCAAAGGTAGCTTTAGGGACAAAGAACTTGAAAAGACTTCTATGACAGCCCTTTGAAAATTGGAGTGACAACCTGTGTAAGGAATGTGGGGACTTTTACTTTTCCCAAAGTTAAATGAAGGGACATATTTCAATGTGACATACTGTGATAGCAGCTTTGAAGTATATAAAATAATTTTGTTTTCAATAATGACTAATGTCTATTTTTCAAATTTTATCATAGTTAATATTGTAACACATTATTGAGCATGCTACATGCTCAAAGGGAATGTGTTTACCAAACTTTTTGTTGTAATAAATAATTCAAATTCTGTTATGTTTATAATTTCAGGAGACTGACATGGACAGTACACAGACTTACTACGTTTATTCGAATAACGTGGTTTCCCACCAGAAGCAAACTATTTATTTCTCGGTGATTATGTAGGTTGCGGCAAACAGTCTCTTGAAACTATCTGTTTACTTCTTGCATACAAGATTAAGTATCTAGAGAATTTCTTCTTATTTAGAGGCAACCATGAATGTGCTAGCATAAATAGGATATATGGTTTCTACGATGAATGTAAGTGAATTAAGGTTATTTAGAATAACACTGAATATTGGCAAAAATATTGTAAGAACAAAACTGGTTTTATTATTTATGAACAGGAATATAATATTGTTACAACACAAAAAGCCACCCCAATGCCAGGGAAAAAACTACAATGAATCAACTATATTAAATGAATGAAAATAAAATGACTATGACGCGACAAATGACTATGACCCAACCCAAGTGATTGACCCAATAAAAGAAAAGAAAATGAGAAGGTATATCAAAAAGACACAAACAAATAATAAAGAAAAGAAAATGAGAAATATTAAACTCAAATGATGATGAAAAAGGTTCAAACAAATAATAAATGTAAATGATAAATATTAAAATCAAATTAAGTAATATCAATTAAAGTACACTAACCAGAGAAATAGATATTAAATGTTATGAATAACTATATAAAGATAAGTGAATCAGAACATGAAACTTTTTAACAGTATAACTAATATTTGTGAATAAAACAATAAAAAACCCAGAAGTGAGAGATAGGTAGTGAGTGAAGGTGATTAAGTGAGTAAAGAGAAATCAATATTAGGGAATAACCACTAGTAACACTCAAGTACAATAAAAAACTGCAAAGTGCCAGTGTAAACCCAAAATAAATAGAAAACCCAATAGATAGGCATAGACACCTAAAACCAGTGATTAATACTATAGTTTAATGGTGAAAAATACCAAAAAATATGAATGTTATTGTTATTATAATTAAAAGTGATTGTAGATTAGGAATACAGTGGTATTCAGGGTAAAAATCCCATAATGATTAAAAATGTTACTGTTTCAATGGTTAAGTAGTAAAAAATATATAGTAAATGTTAAAAGAAAAATATACTAAATAATATAAGTGCAAAATAAGTAAAACATCCTTGGATCTTAAAATGTTCAAAGGGATAATTAGCAAGATAAAATAAATGGTGTTATAATGTTCTTCACCAAGATAGTTATGTGTTCAATTAAGTTTATAAGAAGGAATATGGCTGAAAAAAGTAAACAGACCATAAACCTAAATTTTTGTGTTATGTTTTATAAGTAATATTAAATGATAGACAAGTTATGAAAAATGGCATTATAGATAAGTAAGGAGATAAATTCTTACAAACATAATAACACAGGAAAAGAAATTAGAGAATAATAGACAGGCCATGATTTTGTAAAGTAATAAGAACATACAATTATTATAAAACAGCCCAAATTAATTCAAAAGGTAACCAAGTCGTAAGTGACACCAAGCAAAACATATGTAAATGTAAAATAATCTTTAATTTGTGTAAAATAAGAAGATATAGCCAATTACTACTTAGGCCTATAAAATGCCTAACTGTATAAATCCAAAATAAACAAATTGTAAGAAATTAACTATTGTATTAGAAAATCCAGGGAAGTAACTAGTTAAGTACAATTAGTGAATCATATTAAGATGTCAAAGTTAAATTAAAAACATAAACTAAGAAAGAAATGTAATTACATAACATTAACATTATTGTCAAAACTTTAATACATAAACAAACCCAGCTTTGTGGGATGTCAAAATGATCTTTGAAAGAAAATATAAACAGTTGTGATAATATCTCATACATAGATAAGAAGACAGAAGAATAATAGTAATCGAAAGATATTTAGTCATTTTGAATTAAAATTTAAATATTATAACAATGGACATAAGATAGGTTCAGCCAATGAGAGTACAGACAGTTGCATAACAACGGAACGTTGTTTATTATTATTCCGTTAAAAATAGTTAGTTCATTATTGACGCTCAAGACCTATAGAAGCCAAACCATAGTCGACTCAATTTTAATTTATAATAGTCAAAATTAAGTCAAAATTTGATAAAAAGAAGACGCAAGAAGTCTGATGAAGAACTAGTCCATTCAACAGAGACCACAGACCAGATTTTCAAATTCTAAATTAATTATTTAATCCACATTATCCGAAAAAGAAGTCAGGCGTACTCCAAATCATAAATGATGGAAGATTGATGATCAAAAGGACCCAACCTAACTAGAACTGAGGAACTCTTCACCCGAATTCAACAGATTTGATAAGTATATCTGAAATACCTGAATTTATGGAATAAATTCTTATTAACTTTTTCTCACAACACAAATAACTCTCACTACGAACTGATAATCAAATTTCTTTCAAGGATTAATTGAAAATAAAAAACTAAACTTGTATGAAACCAGAAAATAACCTGTGTATAAATTACGAACTCTTAACACACACTTTTTAACACTTCAGGAACGAATTGTAATTAAATCTAATAGTATATAAGTACCATCAATGTAAGGTAGTGTACTTTATTATCATCTTATTAATATTTTTTCGTAACCAAAAGAACTCAGATTTAACGAATGATCGAAAATAAACATTGCCGACGCTATGTCGAGGTAGTATCGTTTTAAATCAACTTTAGCCAACCTGAGAATAATTGTCTATTTATTGCCGGAGCAACTTTGTTTAACAACAGAATATAATTTTGTATTGAATTGAATAACTGATAATTTCACGTTAATGAACTAGTACTGAGTTGTAATAACCGTCCTTTATTTCATAGTAAATTGCATTATAAAGTTTGTGTACTTTAGCGATGAGCGAAATTGATGGCCAGCGTTAGACGTCGGCAGCACGGCGAACTACTAGCAAGATTCAAACGCCCGCCTATTGCGAGGGTAATTTGAATCAGCCAACACCGACTAGAACGACCGCTTTATTTCATATTTTTTAATTGTTTTCATAAACAATTTGGCGCCACCCGGGAATGAAATATACTCATTAAAGGACAGGTAAGGTTTACACTCGCAAGATATTGTACTGGTAATTCGTGAGATCGCGACGGACATCGTCAGCATAACATAAAGAAAAAGTAAGTAAGTAAACATAAAGGAACGGCTACAACGTGTGGGGCTAACACACGATAAAAAACACTCATTTTTATAGAGACGACAGAGTCAGATCGTTACAATATGTTGTCAGGTGTGGAAGGTAATGTTTAGGTAGTGATTAGTGACTTATTGAATCAACAGTTGTTTGACATAACCCAGTCTGAATATTGTGAATCTGTTGTTATCCCAAAAATAAAAAATTGAGGGATTTGTTTCCAGTGGAGTGTAAGTGCATAAAAGTTAATATGAGAAGTTGGAGGTTAAAGCTTACAGTTTATATAAAAACTGTGATACCATGTAAATACTACCTTTGATATTCACTTTCTAGGACATGTATATTATACAAAATCAGTTTCAAATCTACTTTGAAAGATAGACTAGAAGTGTAGACTAATTGATGTACCTTTGAAGGGAATCAGAACAGGGACCAGACATTTTATTACAGCAAGTTTGAAAACATTAATGTTAAACCTCACATTAATGTATTTTTGCTAATTTCAGTAATCAAAATTTATTTATATGTTAGCATCTGTTCTACTTATTACATCATAGTATATCCATTTTAAGTAACAAATATTGGTGTAGATCACATAGACACATTCGTAAACATGTGTTGCCAGTGTGATGTTAGACAAAGTCCAACCAGACAGTATAATGGGTATTGTGTATTGTACGCACTCGGGTTTGTTCAATTGATTAAATAGAGAGTCAAATCCACATCCTGTCCTTAAGCAAATTAAAACAAGTGATTAGATAATGCTGCCAGATACTGTAATTATTATCTGCAATGTAATGGTGACATAATAGGACTATCTCGTTATCATATTGAGCTTAACGTTCTGTATTGTGCTTAGCTGTATATGGTACAGCAGGTTTAGGTGACCTACTACTCTGTCGCCGTTAAGCATAATGAATGGCTGACAGCTAATAAAATCTGTTAATCAAAAGAGACCTCTAGTCATTATTGAAAACAGAATGCAGATGGAATATGCTAACGTACACTTTTCTAACAAAAGATTTCAGGACAATTTCGTACAGCTTTGTGTCCTGAAATTGTTTGCTAAATTGTAACCCCCCTGCTTGCATCTGGTATCCTCTCTGTAACATTGCTGACTTGCTACATATGTTGCAATTGAAATGTAAGCTTTTTGTATATGTTTTACGGTTCAATGAGTATCACAAGACAGTGGATTTGAAATATTTCCACTGAAAGATCTTTAAGCAATGATAGGGTTATTTGTATCACTGTATCCAGCACCACAGAAATGTCTTAAAGTGAGAATAAGTTTCAGAATAATAAAAATATTTATAATCTACATTTTTTAAACAATTCTGAAATCTTTTATTTTTGTTTATTGTTATTTATTCTGAAAACTTTCATACGTATATTATTTATTTTATGTACCATATGTTTATCTATTTTTATACATGTATTGTGTATGTTCATTCAAAATGTATGCCATTTAAATACATTTCTAATCTTATAATTCGGGTTAAACTTATTTTTTTGATATTATAAAACAGAAGTTATTATTATTATTTTTCAGTAGCCTATAGTTTTGTTATAAAATTATTTTTATCTTCTTCTCCTCTGAACAGTTTAATCTACCATCCCCATTTTGGAATGTGGTATCTGCTCTTCTTGATGCTGTCAGAGTCTCTATTCTATATATGGTAGATTCTGTAACTGATTGTTTTCCATCAAGTGCAGTAGACTTGCATCTTGCAGTTTATTCCTGCTGGTTCATGTCCATCCACATGTGGTTGATTCTAATACATTTTTTTCCATCTTTAATCATATATTTCAGTACTGTGGAGAGTACTCGTTTATTCTCAGTGTGGGAATTTAGACCTCATTTCCTCAATACTCAGTACACATTATCTTACAAAGACACTATCTTAAGAAATTTTAGTGTGTTACTTAATTATGTCTTTTCCTTTAACATTCTGTTTTACAGATCTGTGTACTGTTTGAAATTTCACTGAAAATTTATATTTCTACACACCCTAAGCAGAGACTACACAAGAATTATGATTGACACATTTTTATAGTAATTTCTTGAGCCAAGTGATATAGTGATATCTTGCCAACATATATCCTCCTCTCAGACTGTTTATTTTGCATGCAATATTTTTAACTTATTAGTAAGTAATTACATAGTCAAAATTCAGACAGTGAAAGACTATATACATCTTTACCTATATACTCATTTTGTATTGAATGTAAGAAGTATAAGTAATAAGTAGCATGAAAAGAGAGTTACTATAAGAAAAGTCAGAACAGTTTTATCATAGAAACAAAAAAGAAAATAAGAAGCAAGAAGGATTTAACTTATTATATATAAGGTAAAAGCATTTGTTATATCATTAATTTATAAATAATTTCATATTTACTCTTTTAACTGATATATGGGTGAAACAAATTCTAGAATTATTAAATTATCATGATACATAATCACTTGTTAATTTTATTAAATGTAATACAAGAGGATTTTGAAATTGCAGCTTTCATTGACCTGTGTAATCAACAATAAACAAAAATGTTTAAACTGGTGTGAAACTTTCACATGATATGCCATGTTTGGTAGTCCAGGTAAAAAACAGATGCAGTATAATGTTATGCTTTGATACTGTGGGCTGTGATCTATTTGTCTCTAGATGAGTAGGCTTCATATTAATAATGAATAATGATACTATAAGAAAATCTGTAGTGCCAGTGGCGGATTTTGGTGTCTGGGGGACCTGGGTGGTGGAACTAAAAATGGTCCTATATTATTTATTTGATAAATTTATCAATACCATTTATAACATCCATAACAATGCACATATATAATGACTACATTTTAAGTTTTAATTCTTTAATTAAGCAAGGCATTTAATTCAAAACAATAATTCTTGGATTTCGTTGTCCATGACGTGTCCGTTATTTAACTAAATATAATTTATCAGACACAATTCAAATCACACGCATTATTCGAACATATCACACCCCACACACACAACATGGATCTTTTGAAAATCGCTGGACAGTGCTACCAGCGGCAACGTCTGAAGAAGCTTTTTAAAAGTGAAAACCGGTTCAGGTTATAAGGTAAAACTTTTACGTTTTTACCTGTAAAAAGTTTTGTGTTCCGAGTCGTAATGAAATAATTATATTTAGCAAAACAATAGTAATAATAAAAATAACAGTAGTTTTGTATTTCAAATATTTTTTTGATCAAGTACAAAAAATTACATGTATAAAAATCTTAGATCATTTTTAATTCTCTTTAAACAAAAAAAATTTGTTCTTCTGAAGCATTCGATATGGGTAATGTTTGAAATATACTTAAAATAATGTATACAATTAAAACATTACTATGCAAATAAAATATAGAATAATATTTTAATATCTTGGCTTGGGGTTCTGTGTAGGCCTCTCCAGGTTCATGGGCCCTGGGCGGCTGCCCAGTCTGCCCACCATTAAATCCGCCACTGTGTAGTAGCATGATGAGTAATCTGCAAATACAGATATCATAATCTGCATAATCAGGATGTACAGAAAAAAATTGCTGATAGTGGTGGTGGTGATAAAGATGTGTAAGAGAGAGAGAGAGAGAGAGAGAGAGAGAGAGAGAGAGAGAGAGAGAGAGAGAGAGAGAGAGAGAGAGATTTAAAATATCAAAAATTTTGTCAATTATATCAGCAAATAAAAAATGTTAACCTCTGTAGGTGCCCCTTTCAAGGGAGGTTTTATTCAAAGGCCCAATGTCAGGGTCTACTGATCTTGGAACAGATAAGATTAATACTTTTTAGGTGCATTTCTCTGTATCTCTTTATTTATCAATTTATTTTTTCTGTATTTTTAAATGTTAAATAATATCATATGCCAAAAAAGTCAACTGAATTATACAGATAAAATTTACAAAATTATTTCTCTTAAAATAAATTGATGGATTGCTGATTTTGGGACAATTGGATTAATTCTTTAACAGGCCAATAATAACAGGTGTGACCCATCTGGGAACATGTTTTTAGTTTTAGATTTATCTTCACAGATAATTATATGTGGCCTGTTATTTCATACCACTTCTCTGTATAAAATTTTTTTGTTAACACCCATGAAATTTACAGTCTGTCTTTACTGAAAATGGTGGTGAAATTTCTGTCATTCATCTTTCATTTAAAAAAGTATTATAACAGTATATAAACATTTTTTAAAAACTATATTTGTTAAATCCAGTGGTGGCTTGTGACCAAACAATCTGGTGGTGCACAAAATAATTAAGCCTCAAGCAAGAACATCTTCAAGTTTTGTTACACTATTGTTAGACCTAATTAATCATAAATATATAGTTCAAATAAATAAACGTTAAGTGACTTTGCATAACAGCACATGCACAGGACACACCCAAATAAACTTTGACTGACCACCACTGACAAACAAAACCATACTGCAATGTTGGCAGCGTGTAGGTAGCTCGCCATATGCTACCTAAACCTGTCTCACTTGTTCTTCTGCTCTCTCACTCACTCTTAAGCTTTACTGCAGCTTACCCCTCAACCCCCACAGATGAGTCACATGCATGAGATAGCATGGAAACTGCTACCCACAGACCCAAGCGACATCACTCTGAATGGAAAACTATGACATTTGTAGTGGGTGGTGGTAGTTTAAACAGGAACTCAGTGTGAACATTTTAGTAACATTAAATATAGGAATATAAATTCAGTATATTTGCAATAATATTACAAAATTACTATATATTTTTTTATATTTCAGAATTTTTGGAGGTAGTGGTAACTAGCTACCTCCTACAGAAACCACCTCTGGTTAAATCCAGATTTAAAAATTTTTTTTAAGTATCATTATAATATGAATTTTTTCATTACACAATACTAATTAATATTATGAACCCACCTACTCCAATCATCTGAACTATTGCTGACAACGCATTAAGTTTGTACTACTCATAACAGACTTTGTATTTTTGATATTTCACCATCTGTTCTGCTTCCATTGTATAAGCTACATTTAATTATTGTATTGGTTTTGTTTCCTTTACACTCACAGTGACAAGATATTTCTGTCTCTCTGTTTGCTTTTTCTGAACAGATTTTTTTAATGATTTATCAATTGATTTATTTGTGCAGTTGAAGTGACAAAATCATTGTCTATTCTGTGTAGCCACTACATTATACTTTAACAAGAATATATAAATTTTGTTGGATATAGGAAAGAGTTTTTTCCTAATATAAATTTATATGTATGTTTGTGAACTATTCGTAGTCTGTAAACTTTTAAGCTTAGCACATATAAAGTCTAGTGTTAAGCAGTCATATGACCAGTGGCGAAGCGTCATGGAAGACAAGGTAGACAGTGTCTCCCCAAATAATATTTATTCATAAAATAATTAATTTTTATTTATGAATCAAGTTGCCTATGTTACTCAGAAAGGGTATAAAACTAATTTAAGAAGTAAAATACCATACAGCATGACGTGAGTGTGAGCCATGGACCTTGCCGTGCGATGCAATTGTACATGGAGTGTCAAGGTAGACATTACTTGAAATGTCTTTTTAACTGGGCTGGAGGTGAGGAGGGCTTTGGTTGACGACAACAGGAAAGGACCTGCATGTGCAGCATCAAAATTTGTACATCACATCAGAAGACATGTCTCCCCCACACTAAAGAGCACAGAATTCTCGCCTGGCCGCCTGTGTTTGTTTAACTGTGCTCATGTAGTGAACTTGTTTTTCTTGAGTTTACAAATTATTTTTAATTTTGTATATAGTAGTGTAGACTAAGAAGTGTGCAATCATTTACGTAATAATTATTTAATAATACATATTTTTAAGTGACTTGCTTTAAGCACTGTTTAATTGGTTTAAATGAGCAAAATGAATAGAGTTAGTACCGCAGAAGTATTTGATATAAACTCTGAGAATTTTTATTCACTAGACTTTTTGTTAAAATACAAAATATGTATGTTACATTTAGAGCAAAAGGTATTGCTACAGTTAAAAATATCTCGTTCATCTTTAGATTGTCGCAGAAGGATGGAAAAGTTGTCAGAACATTTCAGAAAGTTTGATATAGTAAATAGAAGTGGTTTTCTGGTTGTAAGCGAAACAAAACTCTGCACTGCTATTATTGTTTGATGTTTAATGGAGAGGAGCCATGGGCGCAAAGTCGAAGTTGGCACTATAAAATATTTCTAAGCTAAAGCTGCTAAACATGTTGGTAGCAAAGCTCATTAAAAATTCTGAGATGTTTCACATGCTAGGACGTAGAAGAATTGAACATTGTTTGTCAGGAACAACTAGAATTCAAGCAGTACAGCACAATGAAAATGTGGCACGAAATTGAAGGATAGTAGGCTGTTTGGTATTTAGGGAGGCTCATAAAAGTAAAAGAGTTAGCTTTTAGGTGTCATAAGGAAAATGAGCAATCTCTTAATAAGGTGATTTAAGAAACTTTAAGAAACTCGTATTTAGAAACTTTAAATTTACTGGTAACGGAAGAGCCTTTCATGAAAAGATATAGACAGAGCAATTCACAATTTGATGGCAAACTCTCAGGAGGTAATTCTATAGCTAAAAATATGAAAAAATGAGACATGGGCATGTAGAGCTCATTTACAAGACCATATGAAATGTTTGTGTTATGCCTACAGTAATCCGGATTTGTTACCGTTAAAAATGTGAAAAAAATTCATATTTTTCTAGCAATATTTTCTAATTAAGATTCATAAACGACACCAGTAACAACAATACGATAGCTTTTTCTTGATATTTAGGCCAAATTATATAAGGAATGCGTATCTTTTAGACAGTCACTTAGCTATTATCTGATAGAGGTAGCATTAACTCTATTTACCATAGTTTTACTGTTTCATCAAGAACATCAACAATCTTAGTAAGAGTTTGCTTTTGGCTGGTATTTTTATGTCTATCCAAATTATTTTGTCATGCTTTACCACTGCATATGAATTTCTCTTCCTACTTACTTGTGTGCTTAAAATGTATCGTGAATACTAACTTCATTTTTAATTTAACTGTAGGGCAAGTTTATTAAAAGACTAGGATAATATTCTACTCATTTACTGCATGTAATATTTCACATTAGTAAGATACAGTAGTATCTTACATTACATTACATTACATTACATTACACATGTTTATTTTTCCTGCTCATATTATAGGCTTAACATTTTTAGAATATGGTATAATGTAGCATACTCTTGTAAAATTTTCTTTTACACAATATAATTCCTTTCCAGTGTTATATATGTAATGAAGTAAATTGAATTGACCTAAATAAATACTATAAGGAACTTCACTATACCAGTTTAAGAAATGAAGATTATTTGTGTGAAATTGGTGTACTCAACATTTATTTTAACAGTTCAGTCTGGAGTTTTGTACTATGTAAGAACTAACATATAAGCAATGAATACATAACACAAGACTTTAGAAATTTAATATTATATAAGACATCTTAAAATTCTTAAAAACATTTTAAAACTTGCTTCTATAATCAGTTTACAGTGATTATATCACAATCATGATGATACCATATATGCAACCAGCAAGTGATAACTTACTGACAGTTTGATTCCAGATTTAAATATTTGTTAGGAAAAATATTGAAATTAGAATTTTAAACAATTGAATACCTTTATATGTGTAATAAATAACAAACTAAGGTTGTACCTTAAGATTTCAATTGGAACAAAGGCAGATAAAATGTCCAAAGTTATGTATGATCAAAGTTATAGTTTTCCATAAACAAACAACAGTCATAACTTTGAAACCACTTTTCAAGTATGGTAATTGCAAAAAAAAAATCGTGTTCAAGATACGGGCTGATTTTGATTGTCTACCATCAAAACATGAAGAAAAGTCATTTTCAAAAAAGTGTGTGTGTGTGTGTGTGTGTGTGTGTGTAGAATTTTTTCTATGGTGAACAATAACTGCCGCAAATTCAAACAGAATCAAATAATTTTTTTCATATGTGTCTGAGTTGTATAGGACTCAAGGCCTGTTGATTTTTGTGAAGATCGGTTTTATGTTTTAACAAGAGTAAAGTACATAAAAATTCATTTAAACTTTTTCAAACAATGGTAATTGTTAAAAATAAAATAATTTTGTTGCCAGGCAACCAGGTTGTTCAGTTAGGAGAGAGGGGTAGTTTCCCTGTATTGTTTTGTGTTTTAACAAGAGTAAATACTTAATTTTAGTAAAAAAGTGCCCCAAAAATAAAGTCATATTAATCCACTGTAAAGTGGTAAATGAGATAATTATAAATGCAGGGGCTAGTTGAAGGGGGAGGGGGTGATTTTTTGAAAAGTGCTGTGCTGAAATCAAATTAGGTACGAATATTTAATATTGAAGGATCTACCTTATAAATTACATATGATAAAACTACTACTCCATGAAAGTATAAATATCTTTAATGGTGGGGATCGGTTGAAGAGAAGGGATGATTATCTGTGTAGTTCAGTTTCTTTATAAGAATAAAATACCTAATTTTTATAGATAAAGTGTCTTGAAAATAACATTATATTAAACAACTACCTCATAATAACAAAAATATCTATAAATAGTGAAAATAGTTTGAAAGTGGGCGATATTTTTTTACAAATCATCAAACCGAATTCAAGTAAATGATTTTAAATATAAATCTTAGAACATGGAACCGATATTAATTATGTAGTAGATTCACATTATTAACGTACTTATAAAGTAAATGTTCTTCGTAATGCTATGGTTATTCTTTAGTTTATCTTAACAGCTTTGAATCCAGGCCACTGGTTTATTTTGAAGGTTGAGTTTATGAATCTCATTTATATTGTACAAGTCTTATGATTCCTTGTCTCTAAGTTTTTTCTATCTACTTTTGTCTAGGGAATATGTCTTGAGTATACTATACAGTTTACTGACATAAAACAAATCTCAGACATATGCATATCTTTAGAACGTAAAGCACAGGAAAATAGTTTTTAGGATATGTGTGTGTGTGTGTGTGCGCGCGCGCGCGTGTGCGTGTGTGCACACATAAGAGATAATAACTGTCAGTGCAATAATTTTCAAATTTGTATGTTATTCACATACTGATACAACTACTTATAAAATAATTTTTATATTATAAGTTATACCGGTATTTAATTTCTCCTAGCCTTGTCTCACACTAGATGTTGTTTATTTGTGTCATGTAAACACTTTGTGTATTGTATATTTAAACACTTATCATAATTAAACATATTCTGTCCAGTTTGCTATTGTGTGTCTTTGAGATTTGTTAGTTCAAGGGTCGGAAAGTCTAGTCCTTGTACCTGTGACTCATGGCATTTGATTAAAAAATATGAGTTCGATCTTGGGAGCTGCACAGATACTGTTTGCCATTTAATTAACCTCCAAGTTGATACTTTATTAGCTCTGAAATTATGAAATATGAATATACGCACTGAAAAAATGATTAATTATAATTAATAATGTGCTTAACTGACCTCATTTTTTATATAAATTAGTACTTAGTCATTTGTGTACATATTTTAACGAGGATTAGAAACAGGGAAATTATTGTTATTTACTTAATAATAGTCTCGTTATAGAAAGTATGAGAAGTTCTTCAACACAAAGTCACGTTGATAACAGGAAATAGTCTAGCTGCCATTAAGAAAACAAAAAGTTTATTTCTAAAAATTTAAACAATAACAAACTTATTAAATAATAATAACAAATACAATTATTAAATACAAATTTAAACAATAACAATAGCTTACAGCTATTAAAGTGTGGTATGTATTATGTTGTTACACCCTTTCTTTTCAATATGCTTCGTACTTAAGCATGGATTTTTTCCACTCAAACCTAAAGTTTTAAAGAATCATGTACGCAGCCATTAATGTACCTTTTCCGTATAGCGAAATGTGTTTAAAATACAAATGTACACATTCATTGTGCACTGTGAATCCCGTTGCTGTTGGTGGAAAGGGAATCACATACATATGTGTTTTGTCAGAGTTTTTCTTAAACACTGTATAAAATCTATAACGAAATCACAGGTACATGTAATGAAAGCACCAAATGTAACATAACATAATAATAATAATAATGACTCCCGTGTGTACCACTGAAGTAGCTTAAGAGTAGGCAGGATAGGCTGCCTAATGTGAGCCGTATGGCATACAAGGAAGGCAGTGTGGCCAGCACTACGCTTCAGCCACCCATTATTATCCCCAGGATGTTATCCCAGGTACTCATTTTCAACAGACTGAGTCAACCTGGAGGCTGAAAAATGCACCTTGATTTTATGGTGCGGGCCCGGGACCTCTAGATTAGTAGCCAGGTGCCATACCCACTGGTCTACTGAGCAGTCCAAGAGGAAGATCCAGTACCAGACAAAAGAAGTTATCAAATAATGAACAGATGAGACATCTCAGCTGCCGCACAACAGAACAGGACCCAGTATTGGATTTAAACATAAAAATCATAGTCACCAACACATTGAAAAAGTAATTTAGGAAGCTATGGAGATGTAGAAATAACTGAAGTATCTCAAGAAAGAGAAGACAAGATGTGTTTGAAAGCAACTCATACACCAACACAACATAACAGTGCATGCCATAAGATTCTAATGCCAGTAGCTGTCCTCACAGTAAACCAGTCTCAAACCACCATTACAATACATTCCAGCCATATAAGCATGTGTGTCAGAAAACAGTTACACTCTCCTGAGGAAAACATCAAAACAGAAATCAAAATGTGGAAGGAAGTATGAAGATATAACACTAAGAAATCCATATCCATAAAACCAAGGACATAGAAAAGTTTTCAGAAACCTACAAAAACACATATAATAAACATACTTGCAACTTAAGTCATTCCATATGGGGCTGGGATACTACGAGGGCTATTTTTTTTCAACATCCGATGAGTTGGCAAACCTGGTTCTGTTGTCACAGCAACAATCTGATTGTTGATTAATGGTTTTGAGGCTTTGTTCTAACCTATAACCACTAGTTTTATAGTTATTTTGTCTATTACTGTGGTGACGACAGTTTAATTATGGCAACTACAATTGAAATTGTCTCCAAGTGTGAGATTCGGTCCATTATTAGATTTCTTCAAGCTGAAGGTCATAGTGCTGCAGAAATTCATCGAAGGTTGTGTAATGTGTATAGAGAAAATGTGATGAGTGATGGTTCAGTTCAGGAATGGTGTTGGCAATTTAAAGAAGGGCGAATTAATGTTCAAGATGAAGGAGGGCAAGGAATAAAGTCCGTGGCTACTGATGATTTGTTGAAAGGATAGACAGGATGGTTCGAGAGCGCCATCGTTTCACAATTACTGAACTTTCTGCTGATTTTCCTGAAATTTCTAGGTCTGCTCTTTATGATATTCTTGTTCAGAAACTTTGGTATAGAAAACTCTGTGCTCAGTGGGTTCCCAAATAATGCACGACCTCACGCAGCTGCACTCACACAAAACCTGCTTCATGAATTTGGTTGGGAAATCCTTGATCACCCACCTTATACCCCAGACTTGGCACCAAGTGACTACCATTTGTTCACTAACTTGAAAAAGTGGTTAGGTGGGCAGCAGTTTGACTCCAATGATGAGTTAAAGTCCATTGTGGCAGATTGGCTGACTAGTCAGGAGCAAACATTCTACAACATGGGCATAGAAAAGTTGGTGCCTCGCTATGATGAGTGCCTCAACAATGGTGGTGACTCTGTAGAAAAGTAGTTTATATATATATATATACAGTAGGACCTCTGTATATCGAATTTGATGGTTCCTAAGAAAAAATTCGATATATAGAAATTTCGATATACAGAAACCGGTTTCTTATTATTATTCGTAGATTAGGAAAAGCACTGGAATTTGTTAAAAAAATCATGTATAGGCCTCCATACTATTAAAACGACATTTTGGTAATAAATAAATGAAAACCATAAGCATTTATTTAATAAAAATTACTGTATTTATTTAATAAAAAATATTTAGTGTACAGTATTTATTTATTTACTTTAAAAAATTGTTTGTATTTAAAAAAGTAGGAACTTACGTGTTAAATGAGTAATACTGTATTTTATTAATTGGTCGTAAAATAATTTCGAATGTCTTTCTGAACCAAATTTGATGCAGATTCCTCATAAAAGTGTTCACATTTGTTGAGCGACTGGAAAATATCATCAGGCACATATTCTTCCGATTGAAGACCTCGACGGATTGTTTCAAATGCTGCCATAATTTCTTTCTTAGAAGGTTTAGGAACTTCAATTTCTTCTGCCTCATTGTCTTCACCTAAATCTTCAGTATCTTTTAATGAACTTAAAATGTTATCGTCCGTTGGATATTCTGCAACAATAACGTCTTCGTCGACGCTTAAAAATTCATCGAGTGATATGTCTTGATCTATTGCGCCAGTTGACTGTAACTGGTTCCAACAATCCTCAAGTTGTGGCAGTGCAGTAACTTCTTCCACAACAGTATTTTGAGAGAAGCCAGCTTTTATAAAACAATTCTGTATTGTTGATTCTGCTACATAATTTTGCCACACCTTTGCTACCTCTGATATACACAGTCTGAGATTAATCGCATCATCAATAGGTTTGTTGTTTTCCAATGCAAAAATGAGCCTCTTGAGGATCTGTTTTCGGTAAAGCATTTTGAGATTTTTTATTACTATAGGTCCATAGGTTGTAGTTTAGATGTGGTGTTTGGAGGGAAAAAAACCAGCTTCACATTTGTTAACTTTTTTGCCACAAAAAGAGGGTGTGCCGGACAATTGTCAACAAAAAGAACCACTTTTCTTTTTTGTCTTATCAGTTTTTTGTCAAAGTTTACTATCCATTTCTCAAAAATCTCACTCGTCATCCATGACTTTTTATTGTATTCGTAGTCGGTTTCTAAAGACTTCACTCCTTTAAAACATCTTGGTTGCTTGCTTTTTCCGATCACCAACAGTTTATTTTTTTCTTTTCCGGACATATTGGCACACACGACAACAGTTATTCGTTCTTTACTATGTTTACCTCCGAAGCATTTATCGTCTTTAAAGGTTAGAGTCTTATTTGGTAAACATCTGAAAAAAAGTCCGGTTTCATCCACGTTAAAAACATTATCTGGTTCATACTCTTCTAAAATTAACCTTAAAGTTGTAGTTTTCCACTGGTTACAGTCTGCTTCAGATACGCTTCCACTTTCTCCCGAAATAACTTTTTCTTTAATGATGTGAATGATGTGACGTTTCTTAAATTTGTCCAACCATCCAGAACTTGCTTGAAACTCTTCATGCCCCAACACTTTAGCATACTCTATCGCCTTTTCCTTTATAAGCGGTCCTGAGACAGGCATGTTTTTATCTCGCACCATTGTCACCCATTTAAGAACTGCTTCGTCCACGTCATCATATTTGCATGTTTTAGACCGTTTTCTATCTACTCCTACATTTTCATGAGTTTTTAAAACAGATTCTCGATTCTTTATTATGGTTACCACTGTACTCGGCGGAATCAAAAACTTTATCGCAACGTCTTTTTTTCGCATTCCACTATCCACATCTTTTAATAATGTCACCTTTTCTGCAACACTCAAAGATTTTCTTTTTGACATTACAGCATTTACGTTCTCGTGAACTCAAGAAAAAATAAAAAATAAACTCAAAACAAAAATAAAGACTGACTGAAACTGAGTTAACCTTACTCCTTAATAACGTACAGTACTACCGAATGATGAGATACTGTAATGCGCGGGAACGATTGTTGTCAATGTGGAATCACAGATAATTTTCGCCTCATTTCTGAAGTTACAAAGTTCGATATATATAAATTTGTTTCGATATATGGAAATTATTTTATATTGAAATTTCACGGGACTTAAAAAAATTCGATAAATGGAGATTTTCGATATAAAGAAGTTCGATATACAGAGGTCCTACTGTATATATATGAAAATTATAATAAAATTATTGATATCATTCATGTGTCTGTTTATTAGTCTATCGGAGGTTGAAAAACAAATAGCCCTCACAGTTGTTTTGATGGTTCATCTTCTTCATTCACAGCACTTAATTAACATTGATTGTTAAACTTTCACTTGTGAACTTACTTTGTTTTTTCCCGTACGCGTTTCTGTCTCACACTGCTGAAGAAGGCGCACATCACACAGAAATGCGTATGGGAAAAAACAAAGTAAGTTCACAAGTGAAAGTTTAACAATCAATATTAATTAAATAGCCCTCGTATGAAAAATTTCACCAAATTAATAAATTGTTTTAAATCTACAATAGACATAGCACTGAATGGCTCAAAATATACAATCTCAGCTAAATCTGCATTGTCATACAGCGATGTAATCATGCATTCCAAAATCTTTTTCTTATTTTATTTATTAATTTATTTTTATTTTTATTTATGTCTATAAATTGCCAAGCACTGCGGAAGGAGATACAACCAATGCCCACAAGCACTTTGCAAAATAAATAAAAAGTAAGTTTGGAGAAAGCGTTTCCAATGAACAATATAATTTACTGCAAGAATTTTCCTTGATTACGGTTATTAATTATTAGTTATTATAATTATTACGGTTTGTATCACAGTTGTTTATTAACGTCGTGTCATTTGTATAGCTGTTGTTATTACTATAATGACTACTACTACTACTACTACTACTACTACTACTACTACTACTACTACTACTACTACTACTACTACTACTACTACTACTAGTATTACAAGTTATTCTTTATTTTAACATATTATATAATTATAACACAATAAAGCTTGCTATGTAAGTACATCGTATAATTATATACCGTAATGTTACATAAAGCATGATGTTTTATAATATGCCATAATAATATATATTTTTGTTTGTATTTTTAATCAGGCTGTATATAATATTGAACAATACAGACAAAGGTGGGGAATACATTCAAATAATCCAAGCACACTAGCTAGCTTGAGCAGGTTTGAACCTGCTCTTTATAGATTTGAGTGTCAATAGTCTGTGATGTGAACTACTTGACCAGTTCTGCAGTATAACATAATTAAATTGTTTTCATTTGTATAATCTTCTCCCACAGCTACCTAGATTGCTCCAATCTAAGTGGATGTTATAAAAGAACATCATAAATAGTTTTATAAGAGAAAATTATGTCATCTTATATGAGTAAATTACACAAAAGTCTTTTATAAGGTGCCCTTCATAATGGTGCACAACAAAAATATTATGTACAGTTTTAAGTAATATTAAAGAAGTATGTCTGTGTGTGTTGGGGGGGGGTATGCGTATGTATACATTCCAGTTACAGCACCTTTTTTCTAATACTGTAAATATATAAACTGTAATAGTAATTACTACATGGAGAATTTATTTGTTATAAACTTGAAGAATTATAAAATAATTTTTGTGTTACAGATAGTCTTTATTAATGTTTTGACTCTTAAGATGTAGAACATTTCTGCAAGTGAGAAAATTAATGGATGAAAGGTTGAAGCATTAGTACATGTTTTACGTGGTGACATAACTCCACCAAGAAGTTAATCCCATAAAACTTCTAAATTAAAAAAAAAAAGTTTTACAGAAAAAGTGAAGTTTGCATATATGAGCAAAAACACATGTATATAAGTTATGTTATTCAGGAAATAAATTTTGATTTATACTTAATCTTCAGAAGTGAAACACTTGTCATCTATTCAGTTCATACTAATATTTACTGCATATGTAATTGATTAATTAAAATGTAAATGTATCAATTTTCTAGTACTATACTCTTTCAGAGAATTTTGTGAAAGAATAGAATGAATTCAAATATGAAATTGTATAATTTTAATTACTGCGAGGTAAAAGAAACTTAATGTTTTCTTATTTTTGCTTATAACTGAGGTCGACCAGAATAATGTTACCTGTTTCTATTATGTCTTATAGACACATCTAAGTACTGCGACAGTACAATCATGTGCTGTACTGTGCATGTAATAGACTATATAAATATTTAAATTAAATTAATAAATATGTAATAAATAAGCAGGTCTGAGATTGAAACCTGAGGTGATGTTAAAAATACTGCATGTAGAGATGCAGGAACTGACCTGTACGATCACGCGATTGTCTACAGTACAATCTACAGTACAGTAGTAAATAATGTGTGTGCATGAGGCCGGTTCAAGCCTGAAAGTTTGCAATCTCACCCCAAATAGATGTTAAATTATAGTTTTTATTTACTTATAAGAAAACCATAAATGATAGAAAAATTGCAAAGACTTATAATATGTATAAAATTAAGACACATGTGCAGTGTGAATTCGGCGTGAAAAGGACGTGCAGTGCGAATTCAGTGCGATTTTAAGAGCACAGTAATTACACGAATTATGCGATTATGATGGTAATTACATTGAACATGTGTAATTAAATCGGCCACTGTTAGAGCACCTTGTAATCCACATTAGACATTGCAATTGGCAGAAATGTGCGAAAGTATGAAATTAGATGATAGTGGGGGAAGTGACACCACCAAGCAATTCCTGACATGCTGAATTCTGTCCCAACAGGTGCGGTAAGATGCTCGAATATAAATAAGGGCACGGAAGAAGCCAAATTATTCTCAATCAGTCTTCAGAAGCGGCGGGATGCTATGTCCGCTATCGACGTGATTTTTAAATTTTGTTAATTGAACTGTAAAGTTGGATGGACGATAAATCCAAGTATCAAACAGTAACTCTTAGTTTGATTACGAATACAATTATAGAACATACTCTACGATGTCTACACCCACAAATGTCCGTCACTGAAGACAAACAACAAGGTTACATCAGGCAGAGGAACGCTATGCAGAAGAATAGAGGCATCTACTAGAACAACAGTAGCAGGTGCAGAGCAACATATCACTCTACACTACAGCACCCAGATGGGACCATAAGGAACGAATAACTGGAGGATGACAAGTGGAACCGAGGAACGGGCAGGGAACTCCATCAGAAGAGGACCTACGGATCAACAGAAGACATGGGTATGAGCTACAGAACCAAGGTGACAAATAATCAATTTATAAATTTTATGTGAAAGACTAGAGACATTTAAAAGACACTTTGAAATTTAGAAAAATAAATAAGAGATGTAAAATGTAGATATAGAGATTCAGAGAATCTAATTTAAATTTAATAAATATTTTCTTTGAGGATTAACAATTAATTTAGTAAATTTAAATTTTATTGAAAGTTTGTAAAGTAATCAATGAGTAATATGTATGCAATGCATAAAGTAACGTAGTAAAAGTTATATAAAGAAAATAAAACAAAGCTGCAGTAAAGCACACAAATCAGACTGAGCAGTCGAAATTTTAAGATTAACAAATAAAAACTTAGAATATAATTTAGTTACTGTAGGTTATAAGATTTATTTATGATAAATGTACTGCAACAATTAAACGTTAAGCAAACAATAATGAAGGTTTATGACGAAGTAAATGAGATTTTTAAAAACGCTTTTGTTTTTCTTTTTTTGAATAAATTGATGAAAACTTGTTAAAATACAATCAATGACTACTTTTATTACTATTACACCCAAACCCCAGTAATTGGTACATATTAACAGTAATGTTAGATACATGTTGGCACAGCACAAATTAATTTACATTTGTTTTGTATTTTGTTGTGTTATACATTTTGGTGCTCCAAGAACTACATTTTGGCTACCTAAATTGCATTATACCCAAATTAAATTTAAAAAATGTAATTTGTTGTGTTATAGTATATTAAACAATTTGCTTGGATTAAACATTTAGAATTGCTTTTAATTACTTTATATATATACACTCATACACTCTTTGTGAAAAACATATGTTCTAAGACACTGTAATTTTAGACATTGCATAAAGTGTAGTAATTTGTACAAATTAAAATCACTGTAGGAAAAAATAACACTATTAAAAAGCCTGATACTCTCTATGTCAGTCACCTTTCACTCTGGAGTGTGTGTGCTGTCACAACATGTGTATTTTCTAATGCCATGAGTAATGTAACAATTAATAATTATATATTTTTTTTTAAGACGGCGGAACAAACAAAGTGGGAACATTACGCATTTATGAAGCATCTATGTTTACAACCTTGAATCTTTGTCACACCCTGTGTTGGAAGTCAGCAATTTACAAAGGGGAGAAACAATTGACTAATTGACGTTATAAACCATGGTGCTTGTGATCTATTAACTGCTCTACAGGATTTTCTCTCTATCTATCTCAACTCATTCATTTGGAGTTTTTATTCCTTATCCGTGTGCTAGTCTATTCAGCATTATCTTGAGTTGGGTTGTTCACTTTAGCAATAATACACAGCATGCATGACCTTTTACCATTGTATACGTTTTTTGCAAAGAATACGTTACTTCAGCGTATGATACGGGTTTGTCATTTTTTTTAAATATTTTAAATTATAAATAAACTAATTGAAATGAGATTGTTAAAATAAAAAAATGTAATAACATGAACACACACACAAGTCACAGCATTTCACTTGCATGGCTTATTATTAAATAACTGATGATATAATTAAATTAAATTTAGGTTCATTTACTTTCTTGCTGTACGAGACACGTTTTTATAATGTACTTAAGCAATGTAAAACAGGAGTGAGAGTTAAACTTGAAATGTAATTAAATGGAATTGTAAACAATGGCATCACTAACTAAATGGCATAAATTCAAAGCAGGACAGTATACAATTTGTGTGTGTGTGTATGTGTGTGTGTGTGTCTGTGTTTTGTGGTGTTCCTCCTTGTTTTTAATGTTTTAGGTTAGCTGTGACTGTATACCTCTTCATTCTTTCCTCAAGAGTGCCATCTGCAAGAGGGAGAGGAAGATACCAATGCATAAAGGAAAGAATGAAGATTAAAAGCAGTCAAAGCTAGAAAACCTATAACACAAAAAATACAACAGGCTATGTAATCTACAAAACACACACACACACACACACACACACACACACACACACACACACACACACACACACACACACACACACACACACACACACACACACACACACACACACACACACACATTTTATACTGTTCTGCTTTGAATTGTATAGCTTTGCTTTGTGATGCCATTGTTTCCCTGTCTCCAAAGGGAATTGGTCTCCCCTTCATGATGTTGGTCTCATGAAGTTTAGTTCATGATGCTTGTGATGGTGATATGATATGTTTTAGTATACAAACATGTGTGTGTGTGTGTGTGTGTGTGTGTGTGTGTGTGGGTGGGTGTGAACTGGTATGTAAATACAACACTACAGCCAACACATACTACTCAACTCCAGTGTTCCTAGCTGACAGTAAATTTTAGCTCATAATTTACACAATGAAAAGTAAACACAGTTGCAATGAATGCACAAATTAACAAACAAAACATTATTTATAAGGGAGTTAAAATAAATATTGACTCATAAATCATTAATTAAAAGTGTCTTCATCACTGTGGTATCCTTATCCCCACTAGATCACTGGATGTATACCAGTCAACAACATTTCAATGGACATCCCCACACTATGATGTTCATCAGGCTTATAATGATGAACCAGTTTCAAGTATGCAGGTCATGCTCAATTGTGGACAGCTGTTCTTCCTACTTTGAGTGTCCACTGAGACCAATAGATCGATACTACAAATACTAAGAAGCAACTGGGATCATAACAAAAAAGGAAACAAGGAAAATGGTTAACAAGGCTAGGAAACTGAGAAGAGGAAAGGAGAAGCATGCATGCCTCATTATCGTCACTTTGTTAAAGAGTTAGGATATTGTGGAAGAGTGAAAACTATTCAATAGCAATGAAGTGTAAAGCCTTAATGGTGAAGGTGATAAATTGAGTAGAGTAGAACTATAGAGATAGAATTTTACTGTCCTGAACTGTGTGCGTACACAGTGCATATGCACGCATGTGCCATCCCCCCCCACACAATTATATTTTACCACGTCTTGTAATGTTTCTCATAATAAATGTACTATTGAAACATTCTATTTAATTGTACAATGAATCATAGTGGTTGTGCTGTACAATAGTTCTTATTTGAATACTTCTTGTAGCTGTCAGATCTCATGGTTTTCACAATAACACCAGGTAGTAGAGGTTCAATGTTTGAAACATATGTAAGGCAAAAAAATACACTGTTAAGCATATAGTGGTTTATATTTCACAAGCCACCACTCTATTATATGTCTGCTAGACACAGAGAACTCTCTAGGTAGATACCTAGAACAGAAAACTGCTCTCCTGAGGATTAGAGCAAATTCTGAAACATAGAAAAAGGGATAGAGAGGGAAAATTAAATCAGGAACATAAAAAATATATAATGGGTTGCAGAAATCCACAAGATAAGAAATGCCTCTACTCCCCCTACATGCACACACGTACACATGGACATTAGGGTGGAACGAAAATGGCCTTTTTTTAATTTTTTTTTTGTTTAGTTTTGTAACAGTGGGGAAAAGTTGCCTTTTAGGTTCAAAAAGAAGAAAAAAAATTTGGTTGCTATACTACAACATCTTGAGGTGCCACAAAGAGCTTAAAGTTTGTAAGAAAATTAAAAAAATTGAAAAATTATAAAGTTTGATAAATAATTTTTTATGGTTTTCTCGTACATATAATGTTACAAAAGATAGTTGTAAATACATATATAATCATTAGAATTGGAAAAAATTATTAATTACAAAATATAATAATATTAAAAAAATATTTTTTAATGTCAAAAAGTTTGTATTTTTGCTAATTTTGAAACTTTTGCAAACATTTTGGTTGTTACAAATAGTAGTAAATAAGGTTGAAATAAAAGCTCGTCAAATCAATTATATATTTTTTTTATTAGAGCACACGTAAAAAAATATCATAATACACTTTTAAAGACATTGAAAGTTCATTTTTTATGATTTAAAAAACCCTTAATAATTACAAATGTTACAGCTGCAAAATGTTTGTTTCTACTTCATTGACACATTAAACTGTTTTTTTGTATCAAATTTTGGCATGTTCTCACGTGAGTCAATTTTTGCTCTTATATATCCTTCTCTTGCGATTGAACCACAGACATTTTGAGCCGATTCGGTCACCAGTTTCACAGCTCTTTCCACTGCTTGCGTGTGACAAGGAAGCTGGGGAAAGTCGATAAGCGGGTCCACTTTACTATTTGGTTGAGCTTCAGATGTCTTCCGTATAAAGTCTTTGAGAGAGTCAATGGACACATGTTTTACCAAGGGGGGTTCAGTTACGTCATTTTCAGCCCATGAGATCATGTCGATGTAATCCTTTGCGTCAAAGTTTATCTTTGGATCTTTAAAATTCCTGACTCCGCCTCTACTTTCTGTTCGTGCTTTTAAAACTCGTCGTAAACCAAGTTCTCTTACATTTTTGTGCTGATCACATAGCATGGACAAAAGAAGATTTTCTGCAGCAGCAAAGTACCCATTTCTTTGAATAACCGGGTCTAGAACGTTCTTGAAATCATCAGAGAGATAGCGTGAATATGAGATAAGCTTAAACAGATGTTTGGAACCATAAGTACATGAAGGTTTTAACTTAATGTTAAACCACACAGGTGCATACACTTTCACAATGTACTCAGCCAGAGTCTTAAGGTTTTCAGTTGGATTTTCAGTTGCCACATACAATCTAAGTATATGGTTTGCTAATGTAAGCCACCTGGAGTGAGCAAGTTTTCCAGGGTTTCTTAAAGATAAATCTAGTGAGCAATTTCCACTTGATACAGCGATACACATATCCAATAAATACTTCTGATCTGTACTTAAATCATTTATGTTCTCCAAAAGAGGAAGGCTATTTTCAATTGGCAAGAAAGTAACCACAGGAAGATTAGCACAGTTTTCCAGCTGCTGACCTATTTCGCCTTTAAACTCATTGGGTCCCTTCGTTTACCATCTAAATGACAAAAAAGATGTCGCAAAGGTAGCTCATTTCCATGAAACAAACAAACTAACCATTGTAAAGGTCTTCCTATTTCATTTTCCATCAAAGAAATCACACCATTATTATGTCCAGTGTTTACAACGGTTCCATCACACCCAATAGCAGTAAAGTTCAAAAGTTGTTCGTTGTGTTCTCTATCTTCAAGAAACTCCTGTATACTGTCTGTTATGCCTTTCCAGTGCCAGATTTAGGTGTTACGTGGCCTAAAAACTTCGAGTTTGGTTCCTCTATTAGTGAAACATGCTCTTCTGAAATAACTTTTTTGTACAACTTAATTCCTTTCTTTTCTTGAACAATTGTTTTGTCTCTTCTTCCATAAAAAAACAATGCAATAGTTAAACTGTTTTTATCTTTCTATTCATATTAAAACGCCTATTTGAAACTTTTATTGCATAATCGAGACACATAAAATTCTTTGAAAAAGTTACAAAAAGTGTGTTTTTATAAAACTTTACCGCTCTTGCGGCACCTCAAGACATAATCCAAAAAGTTAAAAAAAAACTGTATGTCTTTTTTTATATAAAAACTGCTTTTTTGACAGTATTTGAAATTTAAAAAAAATGTTTGACAACTTCTTAAAAAAACTTAAAAATGTAGCGAAAATTGCAATTTTATGAAAATTTATCGTCCTTGCGGCACCTCAAGACGTGCTCCAATATTTTTCATATCTTTTTTTTATCTTATTTACACCAAAAGGCAACTTTTCCGCGCTATTACAAATTAAAAATCCAAACTTGATTTTTTCGTTCCACCCTAATGGACATGCATAGAAGGTTATAGTATAAAAGTATTAAAAAACATGACTACTTGAATTTCTTCAACATGTGTTTGAGTGCATTTGATAAAAGGACAAAAGAAATTGTGTTTACAATATTAGAACCATTTTTTTGTGAATCATGGTCAGAAATGAACTTTGTAGTACCTTCATCATGTGCCATTGTTCGTCATAAGATGTTTACATCAATTTATTTATTTGCTATTTCCTGTTAATTAATGTTTGATTTCTTGTACTGTGTGAACACAGTAACCCCTTTCAATAACACGAATGACTTGAGTGAACATTACACTATTCTATGTTGCCGTCCTGATCCAACTATGAGCTTACAATGAATAATTAACACCACAGACTTCACCTTTGGCAAACACTTTGGAATAACATATATGATGTGATTAGCTAAAAATAAAATTGTTGCAAATGAACTTTGGCTCTCCAAATTTGTATTTTAGTTTTTGCTTTTATTTATGTTTTGACTGTAACTTTGCAGAGAACTGTACTGTTTAAAAATTGTAATATTTCCTTTATTTTCATTAAGCACATAGAATATTCATTTATTATCATTATTATTATTATTATTATATTCATTCATTTGTTATTATTTTTATAATTGTAAAAAATATTCTAAATTTAAAATTTGTTTAAATTCTAAAACAACATTATAAGAATCAATTTTAGATTTATAACTAATTAAGTAACAGATGTTTTGATTTATTACATGACTTTTTAATATTTTATAATGCAAGATTGAAGAACTTGCATTAAATTTCTATATAGAATGAGATAAACTGCTCTAATATGGCAAAAGTATCACAGAAGGCTTTTGAATAGGCTGGTATATTTGGATGAGAAATGTTTAAATGTTACAAAAACTTAAAAGACCTAAAAGATGTGAATGAGTTGAAGAAGACTATGAAAGTAAAATGAAGACTGCGGTAGTGTGTTGCGGGTGTGTGTGTGTAACACTACGTGCTACAGTTGATATAAAGTACTGTTTGAGAATTTTGTGCCACTTACCTCATGCTATTATAGAAAATGGACAGATTTATGGAAGGGTAATTAATTTCTTGGATTTCGTTGTCCATGACATGTCCTGCCATGACGTGTCTGTTACTTAACTAAATATAATTATTTCACTACGACTAGGAACACAAAACTTTTTATGGGTAAAAACGTAAAAGTTTACCATATAACCTGAACCAGTTTTCACTTTTAAAAAGTTTCTTCAGAGGTTGCCGCTGGTAGCACTGTCCGTCTTGTTGTTGGCGACAGAATCGATTTTCGAAAGATCGATGTTGTGTGTGTGGGGTGTGATATGTTCAAATAATGCATGTGATTTGAATAGTGTCTGTTCGTTTAGGATGTCGTTTTTATTTGTATTCATGTGTTTGTATATTTCCAATTGTCCTAGACACGACATAGCTTCAAACAAAGATACATTGAACACACAAAGGCACTCCACTCCACTACAGAATCCAGCTTTGCAAACCACCTCATTGAAGCAAACCACACATACAAAAACATAGACAATAACATGAACATTCTAGTACACACAAAAGGCCAAAAACTAGACACTCTAGAACAATTGGAAATATACAAACACACGAAAACAAATAAAAACGACATCCTAAATGAACAGACACAATTCAAATCACACGCATTATTCAAACATATCACACCCCACACACACACACAACATCGATCTTTCGAAAATCGATTCCGTCGCCAACAACAAGACGGACAGTGCTACCAGCGGCAACCTCTGAAGAAGCTTTTTAAAAGTGAAAATCAGTTCAGGTTATAAGGTAAAACTTTTACGTTTTTACTCATAAAAAGTTTTGTGTTCCAAGTCGTAGTGAAATAATTATATTTAGGTAATTAATTGCATCATGCTAATTCACTAGTACACACATCATTGCTCGCTGAAAAATTTTAGGAAAAGAAAAATACTGTAATGATCCTTAGTTGACATATTTGCTTCTTTTATTTTTCCCAATAACAAAAACCAACATGGAAAGATAATATTTTGCAATCATTGAAGGTATAAAGGAAAAAATACTGAGCAAACTCGAGGCTATAAACAAAGAGTTCTAGGAACATTCTGAAGGCTAAAAAAATGTTGGCATGAATGTTGGGGATTAGTTTCAAGGAGACAATCTAAATGTAGTGAATGAGGACATAAATTTTTAAATAAACAAATATTTCTTAAACTTTTTGGTCACATCGTGTGTATTGTTGCCTGTTATAATCTTGTTATCTGTACACAGCATAATGCAAACATATGGTGTAATTTATTTAGAATTCTTTTCTGATGAAGTGTGAGCTTTTTAATTAATCAATATTTATTATTTTCTTCTTAGTCATCCTCTTCTACCTGTCAGGTGTTGAGTTTTCAAGAGAGCTCTCCATCTCGTCCTGTCCAGTGCAAAAACCCTGGCACGGGCTTAAACTGCTCTTCTGCCTTCTACACTGTTCTTGATGTTATCCTTTCATTTCATTCTGGGTGTCCTCTTCCTCTCCTGCCTTCTGGTTTTGCCTCCCATGCTCGTCTCGAGTACCTTTCCTCATTCAACTTACAGACATGGCCAAACCAATGCAGCTGTGAGCTTTAAATTTTATAATTTAAAGAGAATATCTTCAAATTCTTCCAGATGTTAACGTTTCTCACTGTATCTCTAAGAGTTTTCTTCTCAATTCTCCTCAGGAATAATATTTATTATAAAAGCCTTAATTCTTTTATCATCATAAGGTTGAATGCTTTAATTGCTTTATTAGTAATTAAAATAATTGTTACTGCAGTAAGACAAAAGGTAGCATATGATAGAAAAAAGATTTTGGAATCATTCATTACAAGAATTTCTGTATCTGTGACTACTAAATGAATGCACGAATATAGAAAACAAAAAATGTGCATTGCATATTAAAATATCGGTATAAAGGTTCTTTATACATGACTTCCATGTTCTAAGATTTATGTTTAAAATCATTTTTGAAATGAAATATTTCCATAGAAATTACTTCTTTCTACTTACCGCTTCAGCCTTAACCACAGTACTATGGTCACTAACGTATACCACCTCATGTTATCGCACTCGATTTTCACTGATGATGGAAGTCGATGGCACTGCCGAAAAGTCTGGTTTTGCAGAAAACTTTGGTATACGGCCAAACAGGACGGGAAGGAATTTTAACAACAAACTACTTCTTTGTTGCCGATAACGTAGTACATATATACAAAATTATCCCCTCCCCCTTCAACTATAATTTTCATTTATAGAAAATTAACCCTACCCCGTTCAACTAGACTCTTCATTTATAGATATTTCATCTACGTTTCTACAGTGGATTATTAAGATCTTCTTATCAGGATACTTTATTTATCAAAATTAAGTGCTTTACTCTTGTTACAACAAAAAATGTTTCAGGTAAACTACCCCTTTCCCCTTAACCGATCTTCACCAAAATCAACAGGCCTTGAGTTCTCTACAATGTAGGGAAGTATGCAAAACATTATTTGATTCTGTTTGAATTTACGGTAGTTATAGTTCTTCATGGAAAATGTTCTCTTGTTACAACATAAAATATTGCAGGTAAACTACCCCTTTCCCTTAATTGATCTTCAACAAAATCAATAGACCTTGAGTTAATTGAGGAAGGTATGCACAAAATTATTTGATTCTGTTTAAATGTGCGGCATTTATCGTTCGTCATAGAAACAATATTACTCTTGTTAAAAGATAAAATGTGGCAGGTAAACTACCCCTTTCCCTTAACCAATCTTCACCAAAATCAACAGGCCTTCAGTGTTTTACAATTGATGGAAGTATGCAAAAAATATTTGATTTTGTTTGAATGTACGGCAGTTATCGTTCGTCATAGAAAAAAATTACCATTGTTAAAACATAAAATGTTGCTGGTAAACCATTCTTCACCAAAATCAACAGACATTGAGTTCTCTATAGCTCAGGAAGGTATGCAAAACATTATTTGATTCTGTTTGAATTTGCGGCTGTTATCGTTTGCCATAGAAAAAAATTACCTTGATTAAAAAACAAACACTGCAGGTAAACTACCCCTTTCCCTTAACCGATCTTCTCCAAAAACAATAGGTCTTGAGTACTCTACAAATCAGGGCTGTATGCAAAAAATTATTTGATTCTGTTTGAATTTGCGGCTGTTATCGTTTGCCATAAAAAAATATATAGACAGATAGACAGATTGACACACAGACACTTTTCGAAAAAAGACTTTTTTTCATGTTTTGAGGGCAGTACAATCAGAATCTGCAATAATCTCGACCACAATTTTTTTTGCCATCACCATACTTCCATTTCCTTATGGAACATGGTAGTAAAAGTATTAAGAATGTTTGTGTCTATTTTAAGAAAATCAAATATGTGGCCTTGAAATGACTGACTTCAAGAAAATTAAATGAATGTAATGGAAAAAATGGATATACTTTGATATCTGTAACTGTCTGGTTGTGGCAATTGAGAAATGGAGCAGTGTATAAGAGACATGATATACATTTATTTATAAGGAGTTGTGAGTTAGTAAAATCTGGGAACTAGTTATTACTTCAGTATTCTGAACTTTTGCATTTAATACATACATTTTTTATATAATTGTAAATATTTTAAAATACCCTGCTTAAAAAAACAACAACAAAAAACAGCATAGACACTAATTTTAAATAATATAAGATATACTGCAGTCAAAGATTTGGTTCCTTTTGTATATCATTAATAATATGTCATATTCTTTATAATATCATAAATTATTAAGGATGTATATGAATATGAAAAAACAATATTCCTAACGTGGTAAAATAACTGATTCATTGTTGTCCCTCCAAAAAAATGTTGCCTTAAACCTTTCATCTTATTTATTTTGCCTGTGTTTGCAAAGTGTATATAAGGACACACACACACACACACACACACACACACACACACACACACACACACACACACACACACACACACACACACACACACACACACACACACACACACACACACACACACACACACACACACACACACACACACACACACAATCCCTTTTAATCATACAAATTGTTCAATTAAGTGTAGGAAACTGCTCCTCAAAGTATTGTTTGATATACTAATATTTAATTAAGCACATTGTTTACAGAATCCTCAAGTTTTATGTAGCCTACAATTTGCCATTTTGCATGCAACTGATTTTTCTTCGTAGGCTTTCATTGTTAATAACAACACTTTTATGATTTAACACGTATCATTTTATTTTTCTGTAAAGCAAATGTTTTGTCTGTACTAGAATGAGGCATCCTTCCACCACTGATATTTGTTAAGCTGAAAAAAGTGTTGTGGTATGCAATTGTTTAAAATTGTTAATGTAATGAATCGTTTTATACATTTTAGAAATTACTTTTATAGATGACATGTTCGATTACAAGCTGATTTTGTGATGACTGATTATTTATTTTGTAGTGTTAAACGAGACAATATTATATGTTGTTTATCACAATGTATTCTTCAGAAACAAATAGAACAGTAAACAAAAACTATTTACACTGATAAAATGAAATTCATTTGTTTTGTTGTTTTTGAAAGTTTTGGGGAACACAAAAGGTCAAATGTTATCTGTTTTAACTTGACCTGAACAGTTTAATAAAATGATTCACTAAGGTACCTAATGGCTTTCTTGAATGTGTTATAAATGTGTGTAAATTTATCCTTTCATCTGATTATTTGTAAATAGACAAATTCTAGTAAAACATTTCAATTAGTTAGCAGTTGTTATATGCCACATCGAGGGTGACATTATGTATACATACTTATGGGGTTTTCTTTGAAGTACATATTGAATACACATATAAAATGTCTTGCTTAAAAAAATCAAAATAACTGTAAATAATTAAAAATACTGTGCAGCTAAAATGATTTGCATTAGTTCTACAATGTAATTGCAAAAATGTACTTCAAACAAATATCATTTGTAATAATTATTAAAATAATAGTAAAAGTGCATATGTATATATAAGTTTTTAAAAATTAGTATTGTTAACTATTTCTACAAGTAAAATTATATCATTTTATCACCTTATGCACGTTTCACTGATTAAATCAGCATTATCAGAGGTTTATATGAATGATGAATAAAATTAATAATTTTATTATTAATTTTAATGGTTTCTTCTTTTGTCAGCGGTTATCAGATGTATAATGGGAGTGTCTCCATTTTGATGCACCAGTGTTTTTTCGAATAGGGGATGGCTGGTACTTTTTTTCCTAAAAAAACGATGTAAACATGTTCCTACCTTACCTGAGCCGTGTCGTCAAACAGGTGTGATCTGTTTGTATCAGTGAGTATCGAAGTCCGACAGTGATGCCCAAGTTTGAGAAATTTCCCTTGTTGATGGGAGGTTTCAGGATCAAATTTTGTGTGAGAGATAAGTGAATGTGATTTTGGTTGTTTTGGTGGAAACTTTGAGATTTGGTTATTATAAAGAAAAAATAGATCCATAAGTGTTAATGGATCATTGAGTTTAGCTCTTGGCTAGAATAGTTGATTCATATTCATATTCATAAATACTCATCATCATCATTCATATAAACATCTGATGATGCTGACTTAATCAGTGAAACGTGGGTAAGGTGATAATACGAAATAATTTTACTTGGAGAAATAGTTAATATTTGAGGAACTGTTCACAATATAAAACCTGCAAGAAATACTTAACAGTTACTTACAAAATATTATATATATGTAGACAGTTTTAAGTTGTGGATGTAGTAAAGTGTTTTTCACACACACATACAATTGTACAGTGAAAATGTAATAAGAACTACAATCACACAGTCATGTAGAATAAGAAAAATCATTTACTAAATATTATACACAACAGTATTTGGAATGTTACTTGTAACAATAAACAAAGCTTGAGATAAATTATTATTAATCCACAGTCACAAAACATTCTGTCGGCGACAGAACAATAGTCAGTAAACTCCTACACAAAACACAAAACAAACAACAGACAAAGACAGAAAACAACAAATTCATAACACTAACATTCATCAACAAACAAACAGAAAAAATTGCCCACAAATTCAAAAAAGCAGGATACAGAATCGCTTACAAAACTACTAACAAAACAGAACACACACTATCAAAACGCATGCCCAAAGCACAAAACAAATTCGATCTACCTGGTGTATACAAGCTAAATTGCTCAAATTGCAATAAATTCTACATAGGCCAGACAGGACGTAGCTTCAAACAGAGATACATTGAACACACAAAAGCACTCCACACCACTACAGAATCTACCTTTGCAAACCACCTCATTGAAGCAAACCACACATATAAAAACATCGACAATAACATGAACATTCTACACGTACACACAAAAGGCCGAAAACTAGACAGTCTAGAACAATTAGAAATATACAAACACACAAAAACAAATAAAAACGACATCCTAAACGAACAGACACAATTCAAATCGCACGCATTATTCGAACACATCTCACCACACACACACAGCTTCAATCTTTTGAATAACTATCCCGTCGCCAACAACAAGACGGACAACGCTACCTATGGCAGCCTCTGATGAAGCCTTCTAAAGGTGAAAGCCGGTTTAGGCTGTAAGGTAAAACTTTACGTTTTTACTTATAAAAAACTTAGTGTTCCGAGTCGTCAATACTATAGTGATATTTAGTTAAGTAACGGACAATTCATGGACAACGAAATCCAAAAATAATTTCTCCATTACCAATCCTTCACTAAACTTCATCATGAAGTAAAACTGTTTATCTAAGCAACTTGAATGAAGATTCATCTGACTCAAGTGAGAATCCAGGTCAGAAACAATCTGATAATAGCAGACCAGAAAGAGTAATATTCTAAGGAGGTTATCTTTATCTTCAGCTGGAGGCTGTTTAAACAGTTCTTCTTGCTGACTCACCACCATGTCTTGTATTATGCATTCAGATAGTTACTGTTCGCAATCATATTTTTAGACAGTTATGCTACTACAAACCATTCTTGATGTGCAAAATCAGCGTACGAGTCATAGCCACAACACCCAGTCGTGCATAGATAAATACACCCAATAAAGGAAATTATTGAAGAATGACTGGGAAGGGAACTGGCAGACAAGATATCTTGATGAAATTTATGCGATTACATTCATTTGCATTACTGATGCAGTTTATTATATTTTTGACAATGATTCAAATGTTTGATATAAATATTCAAAAGCCAGAAATATTTGAGGAATTATACTCAACAATTACACTCAACAATTATACTCAGCATTATACAAGAAATTTCTGAGGAATTATAAATTAGGGATAATTTAATTAAATAATCATAATACTTGTAAAGCTTATGAAAGGGCCTTTTTTAAGTATACTTGTGGGCAGGTATTAATTTCATAACATTGTTTTTTTTTATTTTTACAAGATCATCATCGTCATTGTCATTGTCACCATTGTTGCCATCTTCATCATCAATTTTAGTATAATTATTGGTAATATTTATCAAACATAATTTTCAACAAAATCAGTATAATTTTTCACGCTAAGTTATATTTTACTAAACTAAATATCTGTGTCCTTTTTTTTATTCACAGTCCGTGACTAATGTAAGAAAAAAGTACACACACAAAGTTGCAGAATCACTAGAAATGTATTACAATTTTAATGAGTTTCTAGTATTTTTATACTAGAATTATTTAAAACACCTCATATACAACATTTTGTATTCATTAAACACCATGGTGTTTTAAATAGTATTTTTATGGTTTTAAATATTGATCATATTTTTTTACAGATCTCTTGTATTTTTGTAATAGAAATATATGTGCTAACACTGTCGAATATGCCTGTCACAATTATGGAGATATTTTTCTACATGATGTTAATTATGACAAGAAGTGCAGTCATCATTATTGAAATAAAATTAATTCAATTATTTCAGTAAATTAATTAATGTGGTAACCGAATAATGACACAGTGAACTTTGACATTTCAAACATAACAGAATACATGCACTTTGACATTACCTGCAATATTTACATCAGATGCAACAAGTGACCACTTAACAAACATAATCTAGTAACAAAGTATTTCATTGATAATTGACCAGGAAGACAGAGGATGTATAAACATTGCAGACACGGGGGGAGGGGTGGGGAAAGATGCACATTAGTGATTAGTGGGGTATCTCACGGTAGGCTATATAAGACCCCTGCACAATGCTACTGGAGTCTTTCCTGAACTACTTCACCATGGCTACACGGTGGAGGTGGGGGGCTTTATACCTCGGAATATTGTTTTTATCAACGACAACTGCAGGTCAGTAACTGTGTTGTGAACAAATCACATAATAAGTGTGTAAAATTTTTTGTAATTATTTTTCTTTTAATATGAGTTGTACCAAAAATTTGTGCAAAAAAGTGAATAAAAAGTGCGTGGTTTAGTTGTACAAAATATCTGTAAATTAAATAAGTAAAAAAGTAAGTAATAAAAATAGATAATAATAAAATGAAAACAAGACAGTGTATTTCTCTGCCTACAAAATGTGTAGCTAGAATAAGAAAATAAAATAAATTTTAAATATAATTAGAAGATGTATTTCTTGCAGGTTGTAAATATTTTATATAATTTATCTATATTTTTAAGAAAATAAGTAAATAAATAATTGAAGTGTGACATTTTAAAATAAGCATTAAAAATGTCACATCTCTTCTTATTTTAGTAAGCACAAGAAATTTTATATTTAAAAGAACATTTGTAAAGTGGTAAACCTGCATGCAAACTGAATAAAAACAAAATATAATGTCATTTGATATTTTAAATAACTGAAAAATATATAAAATTTAAAGAATGTTACTTGAAATAAAAATAGAATAAAATATTAAAAAATCAGAAAACCACTTGATATATTAAATTGAGACAATATTTTATAAGAATTTCATTCTCAGTCATCCCCCCTGAATAAGTAATAATATTCTGAAGATTTTATGAGCATAAATTATATTACTGTACTTATTTATTACCTGCAAATTATTAATTTTTATTTTTTGCTTTTTATTTTAATTGAATGCACTTCATAGTATCTCAATTTCATTCCATAAGTGAAGAAACTGTTAAGTATAATTTTACTCTTGTAAGATACTTAAACTTTATAGTTATGGGGAAAATCGAATTATGTTATAAAAGTATGTTTGATATTATATGCTTGATATATATGTTGCAAAACATAGATATTATGGATAATACTAAAAAAAAACTTCATTCTAGCAGTTAATATATAATTAAATACCCACATAGGGTTTTCACTAAAATCGAGCACAGATATTTCTAACTCCCTTCTCTTCCTTCAAGTACGCTTTCTTTCCCATGTGTGTGTGTGTGTGTGTGTACGTGTACATCTATGCAACAATAGCAGATATTGTTGTATTATTAAAAAAATACATATTTTGTTAATGCAATATACTAGCTAAATACCGGTATTATATATTTGCATTAATGACAAAGTTATGCATACGTTTTGTTTTTATGTTTTATTTTTCTGAGTTTTAACATACTAAAAAATTACATGACAGAGTAACATGCCTATCAAAGATACTAAAGAATTAAACATTAATCAAACTATTGTTCGTTTGCTGATCAGAATGTTATAATATCATAAAGTCTCTGTTACTGTTATGCAACCTGCATCTTGAGTATAATGTATAATTTATGTCAATTTTATTGTGCCTATAAACAGATAATACAGATTGTTTTTCTATGAACACATATTTTAGTGATGTTATTTGTATGCTCTGACATACTTCTATTATAAAATAAATTCTTCAAACAAAATTTTTGTTGCACAGACCATCTGACCTAATGGTTAATGACATATTTAAAACTTGTTTTTAAGTCATGTAAACATGAACTTACTTCCCCGGCTAAATATACCATTACTGTATGCACAAACAATGTTAAAAAGAGGTAAAAAATTTAAACTGAATTAAATTTTTGAATAGCTACTTATTGATGTGTTGTTCCCATTTTGTATCAAATATTCCATGTTTTAGCTTATTTTTCACCTCTTTGAAATAGCTGAAAATGCTTCTAAACTGTTTGTTGGCTTCATAGTACATCAGAACATTCAAATTTCATAATACAGACCCTATTGTTCAAAACACTAATTACTTTTACCACAGAATAACTAATTTTATTAAGGTATAGTAAATGTTATTTATTATTTAATATTTATTGCTGCATATTACTTAATGATGAAAGGTTTGGTGAGGATTGATCAATAAGTATAACACTAGTTTTACATTATTTGTGTTGACGTTTTGACAATATGTATTATCGTCGACAGGACAAATGTTGTTGAGTTGTTACAATATCAACACACAATACCATAGTGTGTGTTGACATCGAACAACTCAACAATTGTCCTGAAGATAGCAACAAATATTGTTGAAACGTCAGTGTCATACTTATTGATTGATTCCTTGATAAACCTTTCATTGTATAACATTTATTGATCCATGGTCATTACTAATTTAAGGATGTTATTTATTATATGCTGTAGTTGGAAGTTATGCTATATTCATTTAAACAATATCCTTTAAAAAAATGTAATTAAATTTTTACATAAATAAAAATTTGACATAAACTAAATAAAAGTCACAGTAAAAATATAGTGAAAGAATAAGGAAGGATGGAATTAGGGACTGTCTAACATAATAGGCTTGACTAATTATGTTGAATATTATTTTTTACCGCAGAACTAAAAACATGCAATATCTCAATGTGTTATTGCCAGTAGTTCGCAGTACTAAATTTATTTCAGGAAGTAAATTTAGATATTTGTAGATACATAATACGTATTTATATCAAGTTTATACAAATCCTATATGCACTTATTATAAAAGTGTGTGTGTGTGTGTGTATGTGTGTGTGTGTGTGTGTGTGTGTGTGTGTGTGTGTGTGTGTGTGTGTGTGTGTGTGTGTGTGTGTGTGTGTGTGTGTGTGTGTGTGTGTGTGTGTGTGTGTGTGTGTGTGTGTGTGTGTGTGTGTGTGTGTGTGTGTGTGTGTGTGTGTGACTAACATGGTTATCATTTATTTTTTAAACAACAAATTATATAATATAGGAAATCTCCTGCTGGTTAATACTGTGAATACAATAAAATTGTGGTGTTTAATACTACAATTTATTCTATTTCAAATTCAGCAATATATGAAATATCTAAATACCTCTATTACATTAACGACTCGGAACACTAGGTTTTTTATAAGTAAAAGCATAAAGTTGTACCTTACAGCCTGAACCGGGTTTCTCCTTTAAAAGGCTTCTTCAGAAGCTGCCGCTGGTAGCGCTGTCCGTCTTGTTGTGGGCGACGGAATCGAATTTTGAAAGATCGATGCTGTGTGTGTGAGGTGAGATATGTTCGAATAATGCGTCCGATTTGAATTGTGTCTGTTCGTTTAGGATGTCGTTTTTATTTGTTTTTGTGTGTTTGTGTATTTCCAATTGTTCTAGAGTGTCTAGTTTTCGGCCTTTTGTGTGTACGTGTAGAATGTTCATGTTATTGTCGATGTTTTTATATGTGTGGTTTGCCTCAATGAGGTGGTTTGCAAAGGTGGATTCTGTAGTGGAGTAGAGTGCCTTTGTGTGTTCAATGTATCTCTGTTTGAAGCTACGTCCTGTCTGGCCTATGTAGAATTTATTGCAATTTGAGCAATTTAGCTTGTAAACACCGGGTAGATCAAATTTGTTTTGTGCTTTGTGTGTGTGTTTTGATAGTGTGTGTTCTGTTTTGTTAGTAGTTTTGTAAGCGATTCTGTATCCTGCTTTTTTGAATTTGTGGGCTATTTTTTCAGTTTGTTTGTTGATGTATGTTAGTGTTATGAATTTGTTGTTTTCTGTCTTTGTCTGTTGTTTGTTTTGTGTTGTGTAGGAGTTTACTGACTATTGTTCTGTCATATCCGTTAGATTCTGCTAGATATTTTATCGTGTTTAGTTCGTCTCTGTAGTCTTTTTCATCTAAGGGGATGTTGTTAAGTCTATGTATCATGGTTCTGAAGGCAGCTAGTTTGTGTTGTATTGGGTGATTGGAGGAGTTGTGTATTAGTGTGTCAGTTGTAGTTGGTTTTCTGTATATACTGAATTTGTGCCTGTGTTCTAGTTTTTTTGTTGATAAGTTCGTCTGGTGTGTTGTTCTATTTGAGTTTGTTTTGTAGGATAGTGAGTGTTTCAGAGATGGGGATGTTTGTGTATAGGTTTTTAATGTCAAAGGAGGCTAATGTGGCATTATGGGGGATGTGTATGTCTTTTATTTTTAATAATAACAGAAACTCTGAACATTATCACAAAACAAAACTACTTTACTTATAACAATAAATACTACACACAGAACGATGGCTTACCCATGGGCTCTCCCATATCTGGCATTCTAGCAGAAGTCTTCCTCCAACACTTAGAAAAAACAAAAATACTCACAAACAATGACAGACACTCACATAAAATACTATATTGGCACAGATACGTTGATGACAGTCTAATACTAATTAGGGGAAACAAAAGACAATGTGAACAGTTACTAACGCACATAAACAAAATACATAAAAACATAACCTTTACTGCCGAATACGAACACAACAATACCATAAACTTCTTAGACCTCTCCATCACAAAACTAGAACACAGGCACAAATTCAGTATATACAGAAAACCAACTACAACTGACACACTAATACACAACTCCTCCAATGACCCAATACAACACAAACTAACTGCCTTCAGAACCATGATACATAGACTTAACAACATCCCCTTAGATGAAAAAGACTACAAAGACGAACTAAACACGATAAAATATCTAGCGGAATCTAACGGATATGACAGAACAATAGTCAGTAAACTCCTACACAACACAAAACAAACAACAGACAAAGACAGAAAACAACAAATTCATAACACTAACATACATCAACAAACAAACTGAAAAAATAGCCCACAAATTCAAAAAAGCAGGATACAGAATCACTTACAAAACTACTAACAAAACAGAACACACACTATCAAAACACACACACAAAGCACAAAACAAATTTGATCTACCCGGTGTTTACAAGCTAAATTGCTCAAATTGCAATAAATTCTACATAGGCCAGACAGGACGTAGCTTCAAACAGAGATACATTGAACACACAAAGGCACTCTACTCCACTACAGAATCCACCTTTGCAAACCACCTCATTGAAGCAAACCACACATATAAAAACATCGACAATAACATGAACATTCTACACATACACACAAAAGGCCGAAAACAGACACTCTAGAACAATTGGAAATATACAAACACACAAAAACAAATAAAAACGACATCCTAAACGAACAGACACAATTCAAATCGGACGCATTATTCGAACATATCTCACCCCACACACACAGCATCGATCTTTCAAAATTCGATTCCGTCGCCCACAACAAGACACACAGTGCTACCAGCGGCAGCCTCTGAAGAAGCCTTTTAAAGGAGAAAACTGGTTCAGGCTGTAAGGTAAAACTTTATGCTTTTACTTATAAAAAGCCTAGTGTTCGAAGTCGTTAATGTAATAGTGGTATTTAGTTAAGTAACGGACACGTCATGGACAACGAAATCCAAGAATGAAATATCTATTCAGAAACAGAAGCTCTCAGTGAAAGCACTGATTATGTATAGTCACTAACTCTACATTGTTCTAAGAAATTGAAGGAAACAAAATTATTGCTTAACTGGAAAAAGAAGAGAAAGAGATTATCAATTTATCAAAGTAATTCTATTGACTTTTCTATTAAATCATCATTTATCGCTCACACATATTACTCATGGTGAAAAAGATCTGTGATAGCCTCTGACTTAAGGATGTTATTCTTAGAAGTTTTAATTAAGAACTTGTGTATGCAGAGTTTTTAAAAATCTTTGCTGTGTTGATTACTTATGTGTGGTCATATCTGTCTTTGACTGCCCTTGACTTCGAACTTTGGCTGGACCCTAATTCTCATAGAGATAAACAGTATTAAACAAAAAAAGTTATGGCCTTTGGCTGGAATTTCTCCAATTTGTAAAAATAGATGGTTGTGAGAATTTGCAAAATTTTATTGTTATATTTTTACATTTCTTATTTTAAATAACAATAATAAATAAAAAGTGGCACATCTTCATTTTTATGACTGGTATATTCTTAGAATAATTAATACGAAAATATTAAATTATGTATGAATAATTCCAATATTATATAGTTTAACAGGAATCAGTTTTTATTAGTGCACAACTACTGGAAAAAAATTCATTTATGCACTTACCAAAGTTAACAAAATCTCCTTCCTCTGATTTTGCCTAATTTGTGAGTTGTTATTATAGTTTACTATAAAATTAGAATGAGAATTATTCCATTCAAAAAATCTATATAATTATGTACATCAAAGGCAATTTAGGTGAACTTTGCTTACCATGTATGCCTTTCTGTTGAGTGAGTTAGGGTAGTTTTTCAGTACTGTTTTGATAAATATTTGATTAACGTACAACATATCTGCTGATTAGCCACTGCATTTACTGCTGTCACCTTTCTTTCTAAATAGACAATCTGAGAACTTTGTGTTGTTGTTATTCAAACTTGTATAAAGTTTTATTTGGTGAACTATTAAAAATACTATGTGACTTCAATTCTGTGAAAGTTGTAGGAAAATGTTCAATAGATTCAGTTTTTTCAGTAATGTTGAACCTTATTTCAGTTCTGTTATCATCTGGTTTAAATGTTGAACTTAAAAGTTCAAACATCTGGTTCGGATGTAATATTTTTTTTTTATTTTGCTGTTTTATTCAGATTAGATAGGTGGACAATGACTTCTGAGGTCAGACCAGTTCAAACGTGTAATTCTGAAGTTAATTGATTGAATGCAAACATTCCCATGGTTTTATCTGTGTTCATATCTGCAAATAATGTTATAACATTTTTTTAAATTCATTTGAAATAATTAGTGCTAATTCATTAAAATGCGTTTATTTAAAATATCTTTAAAACTTTGAAAATTGGAAATTAAGTCCACTTCTTATTTCAATAGTTTTGTATTTCAATACTTTTTTTATTATATATACTTTATAATGACTTTACCTCAAGATGTTTTCTCCCTTTTTTGGAACATGTTTCGGGAAGCGTTGTGTTTCCATCTTCAGCCTTCCGAATTTTATTATTACAAAAAAATTCTTCCTTTCAAAGTTTCAAAGACATTCATGAATCTTGTCATCTTCTAGTTAAGCATCTAAATACTTTCTATTACTTATTTCATACTTTACCATTTCTTACTACTACTGACCACATTACAGACTACAACTCAGTAGTTAATATCCATTTAAATTATTTTACTCCCTATGTTTCTTAATGTTGTACTGCTATTTGAACATAATTCTACTTTAATCTTCAATAATAAACATAATGGTAATTATTTTCCACTGGTTAGTTAAAGTCTGTTTACTATAACTATTCTGTTCTTTTATTTTTTATATAGTTACAACAACTCCATATTATTAGTCCTAAATACTTGAATTACTCTTTCTTTCTGTAATATTCAAATGCTTCACCCAGTTTGTCAGCATTCTCATTCACTGGTTTTGTAGTGTTTGTTTTCTACCCAAAGGAAATTATTGTAGGAAATTTGTTTCATACTAAATAGCAATCACTTATCCAAATTAATGTTAAACAACTATAATAAATTGAAACATAATTATGATGAGTACCAGTACTATAAAACAATTATATAACATTTTATGGCAAATTGGAAGAAGGAAGCAATTAAATTATAATGTGTTTTAACAGAAAATCTGCAGGAAGGGCAAGAATGATATTTAGGAATCTAGTTACATACCATAGAGTTCTGCATAGTCTCTATTTATTCACAAGTTAATAGGCATGTGGAGTATAGTGTTTTCAATTTAGAAATCTTAAAGCTAAACCCTTTGGATTGAAATTTGTAGTGGAAATTAATAATCAAATTTAGGGTCACATCTACTTGCCTCTGTTTCCGACTGTTTGCCTGTATCTCTGTCTAGCCCCTCTACTCTTTTCTGAAATTTATGTAGGAAAAGAGGAAACAAGAATCTTTCTTTAGAAAACTATATCTTTATAGTTTTTTTCAAGTCTTATTGTAAAGTTTATGTAAGTTTGTAAATTGTGTGTGTGTGTGTGTGTGTGTGTGTGTGTGTGTGTGTGTGTGTGTGTGTGTGTGTGTGTGTGTGTGTGTGTGTGTGTGTGTGTGTGTGTGTGTGTGTGTGTGTGTGTGTGTGTGTGTGTGTGTGTGTGTGTGTGTGTGTGTGTGTGTGTGTGTGTGTGTGTGTGTGAAGAGATATGAGTCCTAATAATTCAAGGTTCTGTGTAATTATTTTTTCCTTTCAAAGGTTCTGTGTTCTCTGATCCTTTCAAATACAAATTTTTATTTTATGTTGATTTAATTAATTTTCTATTTAAAAATATATGGACCAGAGTTTTCAGAATGTTTTTAAAAAATATACCTAAAAATACTTTAAAAAATATGAACATCTATTATATACGTCTCTCTTAAAATCAGTCAAGATGAAAGATGAAAGAAAGCATTATACAGAATTTTGAAAAAAAAACTTAAAGAGTGAAGAAGGTACAGTGTTGGATGCTAGGATGTGGAATAAAATAACAACAGAAACACTAGCCAAGTCAGGGAAAAGATTGTATACATTACTGAGTGCAAACCTTGAATGATGAGGAAAATTTAGCAAACCTTGCCACCTAAATACCAGGCTGTGAAAATGCTGTTGAAACTCTTGTTGAAGAATGGATTAACAGTGATGAAGATTTTAAAGTTTCTGTAATTTTGAAATTATAGGAAAAAGCATGATCAATAAACAGTAAGGATCAGGAGCGAGAAACAAAACCCATACAGGTAGACAAGAATAGTGATAACAATGGAACAGAAACAGTGGAAACTGTACTGAGCTATACAGAAGAACAGTCAGGTACTACAACAGCTGATGTTCTTGCATTAAAAAAGATTATGTAATGTTCTAAAGTAAACTAGCAAAAGACTATTAAAAGTTTTATAAATTGTAATTTTATAGTGTAAATTCATTTTAATGTTTGTTAAAATTCACTTGATGTTCATTTTTTACTTTAATGTTTGCATTGTTTGTTTTCTATATTAATTACAACACAAAAATTCTGTATTATCCAAGTTTTCAATAAGTCAAGGTGTTTTTTGGGCTCACTCAACTTGAATTATCAGGACTCTACCGTATGGTTGATAGAGACAAGTTTAGATGCTATGAAATTTGTTTCATAGAATATAGACAATAGTTTCTCTGTAATATTTTAATTTAAAATAAATTCTGATATATTTTGTTTCAGATAACAGATGTTCAGCAGGCTGTACAGGATGTGAGTATAATTCTCCTTTTATTGTTGTCATAATTAAAAAGTTATTAACATTGGGCATTTATTTAGGTCCATTATAAAATTAATCATTCATATTTGGTTCATTATCAAATTTCAGTTTTTAATTTAAATCTCAATATTAATTTGTATTGTAGTAACCATAAACGTATTGCCCAGTAAACATATAATTGAAAATAAAAACAAAAAACACACATTAACTACTATGCAGTTAATAACCTTTATTCTTTTTTGCTCAGCAGACACATTTTTTCTACTATAATGTGTGTTTGTGTGTGTGTGTCCATCCATTTATGGTTCTTAAAAGGTTAATATAACTTTTAATTAAACATACATTTACACTTATATTATACTTAACTTTAAAATAAATGAAGAATTCTAACTTCATACATAGCACATGCTACTAATCTTGTTTAATGGGCGAACTTAGAACTCAAATTAAATTTTACTGGGATTATCAAGATACTGAAACAAAGAATTAACTTACGTCCAAAATAGGCAATGTATCAATATGCAAAATTCAATGACACACACTATCGTTCTGACCACAATCAGCTGTGTACTGCTTTTCTTTGGCAAATTTTCATTTTGACAGCCCCCTGCGTCATCTGTTCTGCACCAGCCTTTTCACGTCTTTTTACCATTTTCCAGTCTTATTTGAATCTGCCCTCTTATACTTCCTCCATTTCTATGTGTGTGTTACACCATTCACACCATTCCATCAAGTTCCACCCTCAGCAGATAGTCTTGCTTCTTCTTGTTCCCCAGTCAATTCACCTTCCTTCTCCATACACTTGACCATCTGTCTTCTTACCAACGCTTTAAATCGTTCCTCCTTTATTTCATCCTCCCACCTCACTCCCTTCATTCCTTACAATACCCAATCTACACATGCCTCCAATCTTCTTACATCGTCCCTTCTCAGTGTTCAGATTCCAGTACCATATAATGCTATTATTTCATATAAAGCATTTTAGCACCATAATAAGGGTTTAAATACGTTGACAAATGTTGACAAAATGGTCCAAGGATAAAAGAATACTGAAGTAAATACTGAAGTATTTATTAAAATTTTATTTTATTATATGGTTGGAAAAAATTTATTTTAAGTAAATGACTAAGTCTTATTACATAATTACATAATTAATGGAATTTAATGTTTCATTGCAAAATGTTGAAAAGAGGATTGGCTGTTTAAATATGTGATATGTCATCTGGAATAAATAAATGTTTATCTTCATGTAGTGAAGTGTAGCAGTTTCCCTGACAACGTGTAACACATACCAGTATTCTGTTAGAGTCGATTATAAATCTAGTGGATGAGATATTTGCCAAGATTCATAGAACACAATGAAAATAAGTAGACGTGTATGTGTGCTGTATAGAGGCATGAAGTAACAAAGCTTCACCAAAAGTGGGAAATCATAATAATAATTATAATATTTTATATTAAAAAAAATAATATACAGCAAAAAAAAGTGACAGGCTGCCTGATAATCTGCAAAATGTTTGTAAATCAACAGGAGAGATACTGACAGAACGGTGAGAGTGAGAAATAAGTGAATGAAACATTATCTCTGTGACTTTAATAACACAGGCCACACTTAGCCATTTGAAGGACAAGGAACAATATCCATTCCAGCATAACAGTATTGGTCTAAAGATACAGTACAGAGGTACTGAAGAGGACAATTAAAATTCAGTTAATTGATAAAGGATAACCCATCTATGAAACACAGCTTTCTGCCTGAAAGGTTTAAAAAAATGCCACTATTAAATTTTGGCAATGAAAGATGGACTTCTTGGGTATTTGTTTATAAAACAGTTGAAATGATGTTTATAAATTCACAAAGATTATCCTTGAGATTATACGGATTGTGTAACCAGGTTAACCTTAATTGTATGGAACGACTGAAACTGTATGGAATTATACAACCTTAATTGTATAATAATAATGAAATTATTAACTTTAATTGTATACTGAATGTGTAACCAGGCTATCCCTATTGGACAGAAATCATAGGATAGTCATTTATGAAGTTTTGTTGCCATTCAGTGTTATAAAAGCAAGAAATCCGTTTATGCATATTACCATCTCAAATTTTTGTCATGGAATTCTATCTCAAACATTCACAATAAAAATTTAACAAATAATTTTCTGGAAATTTTATCTAATTTATATAGAATTTACTTAGTTCATAAGTGATTTTAAAATCTATCCTTTGTTTAGTAGTAACTATGGATTAATGAACTATTTGAGGTTAGATCATTAATTAGGCTTCATTTTAAAGCACTTGTAACTTAATGGTTTCATAAAAATTTATTATCATCATCAGAAGCAGTGAACAGGGAATATGGGCAATGCATAAATAATTAATAAGTCTGCTCTTAAAAAAAGAGTTTATGAATATGTGTATGTTTATGCAAAGAATAATAATATCTATTAAACATATATTACAATTCTTATGATTTAATTAATATATTCTATACATATTAATACTTTTGTAACACTCAAACATGCATGTTAATATTAATATTTCTGTATTGCCCATATACAACAAATTGATTATAACAACAAATTTTGTCAAAATGTAGACTCACATGTTTTAAAATTATATATATTTATTATGACCAATATCACAAAACCTTTGACTACTAGAAATTGTAAAGAAATGCAGTTTTGTCAAGCAACTTACAGCCTACCGTGTACTTAATTATTTTTATTCAGTAACATTAAATTCTGTTGTTATTTCTCTGTTATATTTATTAATAACTCATCAATTTGTTTTCCATGTTGCCTAAATTTGATTCTAAATACCATCTATATTTAAAAATCTTAACTTTAACTTTATTAATAATTCCCTATAAATCCAACTGAGTCAGTTATGTCCGATCCTATTAATTGTATTATAATTAAAAATCAACAAAATTTTCTTTCTTTAGCAAGAGGATCGTTATACAATTTTCAAGATGGCACAGTATATAAATATCAGTTTGAAGGAAGTACAGTAACAACATTACCTGGAGTCCAAAATGATGTTACCAAATTGAGTGTTACTGGCACGGCAGAAGTAAGCGCACAAGGCCAGTGTGCGTTCGTACTCAAGTTGTCAAATGTTAACATACAGGGACCTGATGGCAAGGTAACCAGATAACATACACTTATTATTTATTCAAACACTTTTTGCTACAGTCTGTTTCTTGATGTATATAATATATTTAATATTTATAATCACTTTACCTCAAGATGTTTTCTCCTTTTTGGAACATGTTTCGAGAAGCCTTGTGTTCCCATCTTCAGCCTTCCTGATTTTGAGTCTTGTGAAGTACTTGTATGTTGGTTGGTTCTTGTTGTGGTTTCCTGTTGGCCTCTGGTACTTTAAATTGGTATTATTGTGTGTGATTGTGGTGTATATATATTAGTATTTTGTGTATTTTCTATGTTGAGTGCTTTGAAAGTTGTGTCATGTTTTGTATTGAACTAATACCTGAACAAATACAAATCAATAGAAAATATGACACAACTTTCAAATCACTCAACATAGAAAATACACAAACACCACAATCACACACAATAATACCAATTTAAAGTACCAGAGGTCAACAGTAAACCACGACAAGAACCAACCAACACACAAGACTCAAAATCAGGAAGACTGAAGATGGGAACACAAGGCTTCCCAAAACATGTACCAAAAAGGAGAAAACATCTTGAGGTAACGTGACTATAAATAATATTAAATATATTTATTATTTACAATTTATTAAATACTTATACACTTATGCTCACACACACACACACACACACACACACACACACACACACACACACACACACACACACACACACACACACACACACACACACACACACACACACACACACACACACACACACACACACACACACACACACACACACACACACACACACACACACACGTGTGCACAATATTTGTGTGTATGTGAAATCTTGAAGATGATGATAATATCATTCAAATATTTATCAAATTTTATTCAAATATTTTTACTATATTAACAACAGTAAAAAGTATGATTTCATATTATATGGAAATGTCCAAAGATTAGGATTCAAAGGCCATAAATGTCAGACTATTTTTATTTTGTCAAACTACCTTGTACCTATATATTGTAACTTTTGCCTAAAATTGTTTTACTATTTCATTGTTATTCTTAACTACTAGAAATTATATTAAATTAAATAAAAACAAGTTAATTAAGTAAGTTATTAAATTTTATATTGCAGAAGTATGACAGTTTGAGTGCGGACTGTGCAAAACCCGTACGCTTCACTCTGTCAAATGGAGTCCTTGAAAACAACCTTTGCACTGAAGATGATGACACAGGCATTGCTCTCAACATCAAACGAGCAGTCATTTCCCTTTTCCAGAGTGCTGAGCTTCAGGAAGATGGTTCTGCTTCAAATTATGAGGTAAGGTATAATGAGGAGGAAATTGATCTGGTTTTGCTAATAAGTTAACAAGATAAATTACTTAACTGAAACTTAAAGATATAATTCTGCTTCTAAGATCTTTAAAGATGTAAATACATTTGAAGACGTATATATTCGAGATGTAGATATCAAGTTTTATATTTTATTTACTATGTGATGATTAATAGAAGTCTAATTCCTTTTAAAACTGTTTCAAAATTATTAAATGTGACTCATAGTAATGTATTAGTGAGCCAGAAGTCATTTCATGTATCTTATTTTTGTTATTACAAAAATATTAAATTTTACAAACATCAGTGCCCAGTGGTGCATAAGCCCTTTAGACTAAAGGTAGAACAAATATCTGATAAGAAGTAAACTTGTCATAGTAAGGACATACTATGGTTTATGAGTTTTTAATTTTTTAATTTATTTGCAGTGTACCAAAATATGTAGCATTATAATACTAATATTACTATGTACATTCTGTAGACTTATTTAGTACTTTATTTATGATTTGCCAAGATTACAAGTCGTGTAGTAAAAGACTATGTAAGAGCTATATCCACAATATATTTCACCATTATTTCACCATCTTGTCCATTGCATTATCCAAAGCTTGAACAGAGTATAAACCCAATTAAATAATGTCACAGGGTTGAGTAGCTTATAAAAATTTGTTTATACGAATTTCTTATTGCAAATATTCTTATATGTCACTATTTATATCGCAAAATTAATAATGCTGTGTAATTATATATATGTTTGTATTTGATTGCAGTCAGATGTATTTGGAACATGTCCGACAGATTATAAATTTTCAAAAGAAGGTAACGTCTTGTCAGTAAGGAAGTTACGCAACCTAAACCGATGTGGTCACAGAGAAGAATTTGCTTTCCCATTCCTGTCAACAGAGTATACATCAAAGTCTGTAAGTATGGTTATTTTATTGTCAATTATTTTAAACACTTTAGGTATAGGTTGTTGAATTCAGTATGAGAATATACCTTTAATCGTATGAGTGCATATGAACCATCAATTATTTTTTAAGTTAATGCACCCAGAAACCAAGGTAAATATATCTTCACACACACACACACACACACACACACACACACACACACACACACACACACACACACACACACACACACACACACACACACACACACACACACACACACACATTTTCACCTGAGAATGATCAGTGATTCAGTGTGGTTGAAATGTTGAAGTTTAATTATTATTGTTTTATATTGGTTGTAGGACCAGGATATTACAGCCAGCACACAATATTACACTATATTACATATAATACAGATATTACATAACATTAATGTATAGGAAAATCTCAGTATATACAAAACGATAATAATAATTTGCTAATTAAAGAACAAATTTAAAAAAACAAGGCAAATTTAAATTTATTAAACTAATTTAACAATTTTATTAAACTAAATATAAAATATAAACATTAAAGTTTATTTCAATTTTTACATAATCAAAACAGCTGATTATATAAACAAATATTACAATGATTAAAAAAATATTTTGATAAAATACAAATTGATGAAGAATTTATACACACTTCTCTGACATGAAACACTGGTATTTTAGATAAAGTTTTTATCAAAATACTAGTGTTCAGTGTCAGTATAGTGTATAGTGTATAGGTTCTTAGTGATACTCAGACACGTCATGGACAACAAAGACTAACAAATATTTCATGTGATATGTATGCAAGGTACATGTATAGTGATACAAAAATACTTTCAGAAAAATTTAATATTTTCTAACACAATACACGTACGCACGCTTGCGGATGAGCACGCGTGCACACACGCGCGCGCGCACGCACACACACACACACACACACACACACACACACACACACACACACACACATATGAACTTTGTTTCATTCTGCAATCTATAAAACAGTAAATAGTAAAACCTATTTCTCTACACAAGTATTCTACAGATATCTTGTAACTTGTATTCATACAGTTCATACAGTCTACACCATTACTGGAGGCACAGTATGATGTACATCAAGATATAGAAGGTGGAGTTCTGAAGAGTGCAAAAGGAGAAGAAGTGTATGATTACCGTCCACTACTTAATCCTGAATCAGGAGCCAAAGTAACAGTTTCCACAAAACTTACTTTACTAGGAAGCAGAAAAGGAAGTGTACCAGGTAAATATTATTTTAAAAAGAAATTAAGATAAGACAGTTGCATTGGTTTTAGTCTTCTTGCTTTTTCTGACCATGTAGGCAATGAAAATACAGTCAAAGACTGGTGAAATCAGTTACCCAAGAGCTTAAGGCCTGGCTAAGAACTTTATCCAGACTTAGAACTAGATATAAGTATCAGATGCAAGAAATATCTTTAAATTTCTATTGTACCTGAAAATATTTATATATTAAAAAACATGGATAAAAATATAGTGCAAAATATATTTTATGTATTGAGCAAATGAGAACAGTAATCATTTACTATACAATTTTATAGTGGTATCATTGTCAAGTATTTAATAACAATAAATTATCATGTCACCTGTAAAATTATTGTCCACTAATTACAGTTATATTACAATAAAAAGTAGAATAGTCTATTCAAATTGGTTACAAAATGTGAAAGTCATTCCCAGTAAATTTTCTTTTAAAATTACTAGTCCTCCAGAAAATAAATGTGTGTAGGTTCAACATCTGTAGTACTAACCACATTTCACCAAGTTAATTAAGTTTTAATTGTTTCAAATTACTATGTGTATTAATATTGTGTCTAGTTTTTATTTCCATCAGGACTAACATTTTAATGAGCTACTGTTTTGTTCCAGCTAATGGCAACAAAGGACAAACACTTTTCTTCCAAGTACCACACGAGGAGGACAGTGCTGCCAATGCTAATGCTCTTTTGAAAGCACTACAGGATACTGTTAGTGAATTTGAACCATCTGTTGGACACACAGCTGCCAAGAACTTCTTGAACCTTGTTGATGTGCTGGAACACGCAACCAAAGCTGATATTTTGGCTGTATACTCTCAAGTCAAAAACAAAGATACTGCAAAGTACGTCTATTTAATTCAGCATAATTACTAATACAGCAAATAATGAAATCGTAGGATTGTCATAAAAATTTGAATTAAAAATGATTTCATTATAAGAATTTTATTCTAATACTATATTTTCTGAACTTCATAAAAATTGGTTTAATATTGTTTAAAGATTTAAAAATAAGAATTAATGTTTTCTGCTTTAAATGCAATTTAAAAATTATTTTAAATATAGCCAGTCATGTAATGAGTTAGGCAGGTGATAGAAAAATCTCATGAGTTTCACATTCTACCATACATGTGTTCCATTGACTAAAGGAAACAATTCTATGGTATAGAGGTGACAGACGTTATACATATTTTACAAATGAAAGGCTTATGGCATATTACTGTAAGACTTATAGTAGATATTCATTTAGATTATAAATTGAGGCACAGGGTATGTGTTCAAGAGAAACAGTTATAAAGAGTATGCTATAGAAGAGCTCATAGCTATTTAATGTAGTTATGAACAGCATAGTAAGTTATATTAATGGCATGAAAGTAATTATGTCAGTTACTAATGGGGAAGTATAAAATAAAAATATTGTGTTATGTTGATAATATATGTGAAGGCCAATAGAAAAGACTTTTCTTTTAATTCACTAAATTGGGTAAAGAATAGAACCTTGCAGTATTACTGGAAAACAAAATATATGACAATATTGCCCTATCTAGTTAGATATAATGTAAGTTAGTTGTAAATAAAGAACCATTTGAAAAAATAACGGAAATAAAATACTTTGGAGTGCTTATTACAAATTGCGGCAGGTCAGACGAGAAGTTCAAGAAAACTAATAGAGTAGCTGGGTGCTAAATCGTTATACAGTTTAGCATAACAAACATTTCAGAAGAACATAGAGATGAGAATATGTAAATCAGTAATAGCATAGTAGTTAATCAACAATTCTGGAGATACAGTAGAACCTCGCTAATTTGTCACCTGTGGGACTGGGGGTATGGTCGGAATGAAAAAAAGGTCGGATTATCAGAAGAATACAAAATGTTTGTTATTTAATTAAATGAGACAGTCTAAAATAAAATAAAACTTATACAGTAGGCTACCAGGCTATATGATTGGTTATGTACAATAAACGTGCAACGGGACAGATCAGGGAAGTAAATAATTTTTAACAATTGAAAGAAATGTTAACTCAACCAGTGTTCACCCTTTGGGGAACCTCTTTTAACCCACATGCTTACAATTTTATTATGAAACATCAGTTTGTGTTTGTGTCTGGCGTCAGTTAGTCTAGATGAGTTACATAATCCCCTACAACTCAGAACATCTGTGAATTACAGAGAATGCAAATGTATTCGTCATTCAAACCCAAATAATCATTTCTGCAACAGTTTCGTCTATAGAACCCTGGAGGAGAACGTAAGGTAAGAAAAGAAGTAAATTGTAATATTTGTGCAATAATAATAAAGTAAACAAAAGTGAATTGTTACAATGGCGTCCGAACTGGGACAAATTTATTTGCTTAGAAAATTGAATTGTTACAAATGATAATATGTACAGTCCAGCAGTAGTGTAATAAAAAACAAGAAACACATTTTATTGGTGAAAAAAAATCGGTAATGTTCTTTTGTTTGGCAGACGACTGTCTAGACTTATTTGCAATGTTTCTCCATTTTTTGATCCACAAGATATCCATAGGTGTAGAGGACGAGTTCTGTTCGATGTACTGAAGAGCAACATCAAAAGCTTTCTTGGCTTCCGTATGCGATACACAGGCAGGCGGTTAGTCATCATCATCAGGGTCTTCATTTACGGTTCTTCATCAACTTGCGAAATAGCGGCAATGATCTGATCGTCATTTAGTTCTTCATTTGTTTCACAATCTTCATCACATTTAGCAATCCACTCATCAATGTCATTTGCTTGGATATCATGTAGCAAAGTTTGTAAGTTGTTGGTAATTTCCGGCATGTCTGTGTCTTGCTCATTCCCAGTTTGTTCACTCTCGATCATCACTTCTGGCCAAAGTTTACACCAAGATTTTTGCAGTGTGTCAGGTTTCATTTCATCCAATGACTCGGCTATTGTGTAAATTACATCTTTGATACCAAGGGATTTCATAGCTTCAAAAAGGTTACAGCCTTCTCCTGTCTTTTCCAAAATTGAGCTGATGTACTTTCGGCGATAACGCTTTTTCAGCAACTCGATCACTCCTTGATCCATTGGTTGGATAAGGGAAGTTACATTGGGTGGAAGGAATGCAGCTTTTATTTCTCCTTTTATCAATTCTTCTTCAGAAGGGTGTGATGGTGCGTTATCTAACAACAACAGAGCGCGAACAGGAAGTTTTTGGGCCTTTAAGTTTTTTTCAACAGCAGGCACAAATTTGTCAAAAAACCATGACTTAAAAAGTGTACAGTCCATCCAAGCTAATTTTTGGTTGCGGTAATAAACTGGTAACGATGATAAATTAATGTTCTTGAATGCTCTTGGCGTTTTGGACTTGCCAATGACAAAAAGCGGAAGCTTGTGTGTACCGTTAGCACTGCTTCAAGTAGCAACGGTTAACCTGTCTTTGGCAAGTTTTGATCCTAGTATCTCGGTCTCATTTGATGCAGCAAGTTTTTTTGTCGGTAACATTCTATAGTTTAGGCCAGTTTCATCTATATTATAGACTTGGTCAGGTGCTAATTCATTTTCTTCAACAATTTTTTTAAATTTTAAAGAAAACTCTTTTGCTGCCTCGTCATCAGCTGATAGTTTTTCACCTGATATTGCGACATATCTAACGCCATGACGGGTTTTCCACCAATCTAACCAACCTTCACTAGCTGTGAACTCACCTTCAACTTCCAATTTTTTGTGCAGAATTAGTGCCTTTTCTTTGACAATAGGCCCAGATAGCGGGGTTCCTTTCCTCCTTCCTTGGCAAAACCATATCCATAACGCCAGTGGCGGCGATAAGGCCCCCGCAGACCCCGCGGCACTGGGGGGCCCCGACCCTCATGGAGGGCCCCAGTTGGCCCAGTCATGGGACATAACTTGTAACATGAAAAATAAGCGTAAACGAGTTGTAAAACGCTTCTTTGTTGAATTATCAGTTGACCATAGAATTGACGACCCAGTGAAATCATTTGAAGTAAAAGTTTTCAATGCAACACTAGATATTGTAATAGCTCAGCTACAAATGAGATTCGAAGGATTGCGTTGCATTGATGATAGGTTTTCATTCCTGACGCCTCAGAATTTAGTAAACTTCTCACAAGAGACAATAGTGGAGAAAAGTAAGGCTCTGGTAAATGTGTATCCTGGTGACCTTACCACATCACTGCCTGACCAAGTAATATCCTTCAAAGCTCTGATGGCCAAAAAATTGTACACAAGAAAAGAATTCGAGAAATGATGAATTTACTGGTTGAAGAAAACAGCTGCCTTATGAGTTGCCTCCCAGACTTAACTACAGCTTTGCAGCTTTATTTAACCATACCTGTCACAACAGCTACAGCGGAAAGAAGCTTTTCAAAACTTAAATTAATTAAGTCATACTTAAGAAGTACCATGGCCCAAACTCGGTTGAGTGACTTGGCACTGTTAAGCATTGAGCATGAAGAGACACAGAAAACTAATATCAATGAAGTTGTTGAAAAGTTCTTAGCTATTAAAAAAAGAAGACTAGGCTTAGGAAAACAGTGAACTTTGGTTGATCCTCATTTGTAAATACTGTACATTACTTGAGTTCGAGTGTTATTGAATTGGATTAGACTTAAGGAGAACTTGTATAGAGTATATTCAAGAATTTTACAAATTCAGTTACAAACTAATTTGAATGTTTGAAAAAAGCTAGAATGTTACTTTGATATTCGTTTTTAAATAATAAATTTTTAACACTCTGTGTGCGGTACTGTTTCATAGTCTGAATTAAGATCTTTGGCATAAAAATAAATCATTCTTTTTATTTTGGTTTTTTTTATAGTTTATATAGAACTTTGTCTATTTAGCAACAATGAATTTTAAGAGTTTGTACACGTGTAAAACGTCCTTTGCAAATTGCAAACGCTTTGTGATAGACGAGAAAGTATTCGCAAACCATTGTTGTGAAACACACGTAAATAGAAACTCATTTGAGTGTTTCCCCTATTACGTATACAAAATTTAACCATTTTTATAGGGCCCCCTAATTAGTTTTGCAGGGGGCCCCCGTTTCGTTAGCGCCGCCACTGCATAACGCGTTGTCTAGCAGTTCCAAGCAGTTGTCAAGCAGTTGGCTTTTTTAGTGTTTTGTGACTTTTTAGTGCTTTCTCGCCCTCTACTGTCACCATACAAGATTCAATATCCTTTCTATATTTCCTCCAGTCCTTTATTGTAGTAACTCCCACATTGAGTTCCTTAGCAATTTTTTGGAGTGATTCCCCCTTGTCCAGTCTCTGTAGCACTTTTAATTTTTCACTTAAAGGAAGAGTAACGTGTTTACGTTTTGCTCCTGACATAATGCAAAAACTACAACAGTATGCACACACAGTATTAAAAGTGTAAAAAATATTTGTAAACACTAAAACTGTCACCAATTACTACATACACCAATTCACACAGGACGAGTAATTAGCACACACTAGACACTAGATGCCGGCTCACTGAGGCAGCAGAACAACTGACAAGTATGTAAACAAGCTGGTGAGTCATCAACAAGTCGGTGCCTGAGCCGCGGTCGGACCAACCGGAGCGTCGGACCAGCCGGGGGTCGGACTAGAGAGGTTTTACTGTACAAAAGAGAGACAGTGAAAGGAAGACAACAAATTCAAGCATCAGAAATAAAAAACGAGAATGTTAAGGGGAATAATGAGGAAGATGAGAAGCAATAGAGAGGGGAGAGAGGAGAAAGACTATTAAAAGGACTTGGTGAGTGGACAGCATAAGATACTGGACAAAAAGAAGTATAGAGTGGAAGCACATATCAAGAGAATGAGTAGTGATAGAGTTTGCTGAGATAATAAACCAACAGGAAGATTGGATGACTGAGGGAAAGGCAAGAAATTCTTTGAGGCTGGTAAATGGAACAGGCTGTTACCTTAAATTAGAAAAAAGGTGCCATTGAAATTACAAATATTGAAATATTGAAGAAACTGTAGAGTTAAAATAATGTTAATGTAGTGCCCAGAGTTATTTCAAGTAACAAAATTACAAAGGAGAAAAATAAAATTCCGAACATAATTTGCTTTATTCCAGTCAGTGAAAATAACATGAGCCAGAATACCTATTTTGTGTGTACATGTATTGTCCTTTATATACATGAGTTTTTTTAATTGTAATTACTAAATAAAATTTGTTTAACAATTTTATCAGACATCTGCTGTTGGATGGCTTGCTGTATGCTGGAAGTGGTGATTCAGTAGAAGCAGCTGCGGAATTGTTAGTGAACAGAGAAATTCCTGAAGCCAATGCTTTACGGTGGTACTTAGATCTACACTTTGTCAAGCATGCTTCTCGAGGGGCACTCAAAGCTGTTATGGTAATTACATTAATTATGTACAACTTGTAGAACAAATTAAATAATCTTCATTTTCAAAATTTTTGGTGGATAAAATAACAAAATGAAGTAATAATTTTATTAATGTATTTTAAACATAAGTAAAGATGGATTCATTGTTATTACATGTTTCCTTATTAATTTTGTGTGTGTTTATTTATAAAAAATTTCATTATACTTTGTATGTATAAATTAAAAGTTATGGAATGTGAAATTAAATTAATAATACAAATAATAATGAACTCAGATAAAAATAATTGGTTTGTATGAGGAACAAAGGGTAAGGCAAAGGAATTTATATTTCAGAAACAATAATCTCAATAATAAATTGTTTTCTTTTCAGCCTCTGCTAAATGGTGACAAAGTACCATACCAAGCTTATCTTGGAGTTGGCGCATTGGCTGGAAAGTTCTGCAGGGAACATGACTGTGAAAATGTTCAAGAATTCAAGGATCTCCTTAACTTACTGTCTGCACCACTCTCTAGGGGATGCAAAGTTTCATCAGTGGAACAAGAAAATAATGTGAGTTATAATTGGTTCCTATAAGACTAATGTGCCAAATAACTACAATGCAATGTTGCATAAATATTTAAACAGTTTTGCTTTCATTTATTTTGTAAAGCTTGACGGTATGACATAAAATAAATTTGATTGAAATATTTCCATTATTTTTCAATATTTGTTCACAAGACAACATACTTAATTATGTACTGCTTAATTATGATATTATTTGACCACTAAGTCATTGTACGTACTATACAGGGATTGGCCAATAATCTAACAGTCTCACAATATAAAGGCCAGTTTTCAATTCAAAATGAATTTTATTTTTCAATTATAATCTCCTCTAACATCAATACATTTAGTCCAGCAATACTGCAATGTTATTATCTAAATCCCCAAGTGGAATTCCAAAATACCCCTTAACAGCTGCTACCACTTCTTCATTTGATTGGAAATGCTTTCTAGTTATGAATTTTTTGATATTTAGAACAGATGAAAGCCTGAGAGGACCAAATATGGTGAATAGATTGGATGTTCTACCAGTTCATACTTTAAATCGCTGATTTTCCTCATCACAAAGGAGTTTATATGCTGATGCATTGTTGTGATGAAACAAGATTTTTTGAAAATAAATTTCTTCAGCAACTTATCCAGAAGGCATGCATAATATTCACCAGCTGTCTTGCCTTTTTTGAGAAAAAGTGATGCCATAACCTTGCCTGAGCATGGAACAGTCTTTGCTTTTGCTTTTTTTGGTGCACAACAGCCAGTCTCTGTCCATTGTTTTGACTGTGCTCTTGTTTCAGATATATTATGCTGAGCCCAAGTTTCATCACAAATTGGCTGAGAAAGTCAGTTTCGTTTCTCTTAAAATGATGCAAATTCTCTTGACAAACTCTCACTTGCACATATTTTTGATCATGCATCAGCAAATTGGCACCCACTTTGACATAGCTTCCTTATACCTAAGACTTCAGTTAATACATCATGATGTACCAACTCTTTTGAGGTGCTTATAGCCTCCATTCTTTGACACTATTTTATTCATCGATCATCCAAAACCATGTCATTCACCATTTCAACAATTTCTTCAGAGGATGAACTTTCCCTGAAAGTTCCCTGAGAGGACCAAATTTTGTACGTGTCCCTACAAACTTTAACTAACTTGGGACAAATTTCTGTCAATGATAAACCATCTCTTACAAAAATCTTTATCACTGCTCTATGTTCAAATCTTTCCATTTTCAAAAGTACACAAAACTCTCCTACTTTAAACAATATATCATAAAGAAAACTCTTTAACAGAATAACTTGATATTTCTCATGTTTACTCATAACCTTTGTTAAACAAAACACAAAGCATTGTTGATCCCAGCAACACCCTCTAGAGGCTTGGCTGAGAACTTATTGGGCAACCCTTGTAATACAATTACAGTTACACAATTACATTTCCTTTTCTAATTATAACTTAAACTGTCACTAGGGGCAGAAAAATTCATGTATGTTCATAGAGCATTGTAGATAGTAGATACAATTCATTCTATATACAATGACTAGTAGATACAATTATAATTTGTAGCGTAATATTACACAAGTGATTTATAAATTAAATTTTGTTTTCTCATTGTCAATTTTGATCCAATCAATATGTATTAAAATAATCATGTTCTATATTGGTTTCCATCTCACTGATTGACAAATAAATCACTTTTTTTAAAGACCATTGCCAATAATTTTGTATCTTAATATTTTTTTTTATTTTGTATAGCTTTTATACTTTATGCAAATTGAAAGCTGTTATTTTTGTCGTAAGCAACTTGATGGAAACATTTTAGTTTTGGTTAGTGTTTTCTTGACTATGTGATTTCTGTTTCAATTCCTAACAGATTTTGGAATACCTTTTTAAGAGTATATCACCAACAATATTTTTTGCGTTCATTTTATTGATATTCTGGGTTCTTTTTTACTGGAAGATTTCATCCACAATGAAAAATATAAATGCTTCACATTCATATAGATATTAAATGTATTATGCCACATGTTTTTTTAATATAAATGTTGGGTCAAATGGAAACAAACAATAATGTTTATTACATTGTAACTTACCAGATTTCCTGTAACAAAGCTCATCTGTACAAGTAATAATTATTAGTTTTATTTTCAAGTCACAATAAATTTAATATTTTTATACAGCTTATTGCCAGCCTCAAAGGTCTGAGCAATGTCCATGCGTATACTGATGCAGTAGCTGAAAAACTTGCCCAATGTGCAGCTGACAAGAACGTGAAAACTAGAGTCAGGGTTGCAGCACTTGATGCCTTCCACAGTGATGCTGCAAAGGATAAGGTAAGTGTTCAGTACAGCATACTCGTTACATGCATATTGTACACAAAAATAAATAAGGTAACTGGATAATTTCATATTCAACATAACTTAATTCTCTTATCAATCATTGGTAGAAAAAAACTTTTGCCAATGTAAAACAGAACCAAACACTATAGTATCGTAACTAAAAGAAGGTTATCTTGCACATATGAAGGTTATATGTTTTTAAGATATAAGAATGGTTTTGTAACGGTGTTTTCATTTAAAATTTTAAAGCTATGAAAAATATTTGTAAATAGTTGAATTGTATCATAGGCATATTTTATGCATATCATATGCATGTTTAACACAAATTTGTGGACAACAACTTTACTAAAATAATCATATCTTACTCAGTTTACGTGCAGCTTGTTATAACAGATGTAGCAATACTTAAAATTACAAAACCATGTATTTGTTGCTGCCAGTGGCTGTTTGTTTAGGGTGGTAGATTGTTAATACGGGGTCTGTCCAAGAAGTATCCATCTAAGAAAAATAGCTTACTTTGCACAATCATCATCATCTTCTTCAAGGATTAAACCAAGAATGGCAACTAGGCAAAGATTAGAGCTGGTCATTCCAGCGCTTCTTTGGACGTCCCACACCTCTCCGTCCCCCCCTCGGCTTATAGTTCCATAGTATGTGGGGATGTGGGAGTCATCAATTCGGCAAAGATGTTCCCACCAATTCAGCCGATACTGGGCGATCCTGTTGAATATACTCATAATATTCAGTTCCTGCCGTATATATGTGTTTCTTCTATGATCATGGAGAGTATACCTTGCCACGTACCTGAGAAATCTCATTTCAGCCACTTGGATGCAACTAGGCTGGTCTTACTTTGCACAATGAGACCTTAGCTTCGTTTAAAGTACTCTCCTTGGGATTTTACATGCTTATCCCAGTGTCCCTTCTACATCTTGAAACAGTTCGCAACACACTCTTTTGTAATTATCAACAGCTGCCTCATTTCATTCTCTTGAATTTCATCCACGATCTAAATTCTTGTTCTTATTAGCAGTGATTTTTGTTTTGGGAAAGGCCAGAAGTCAGAAGGCAACAAATCAGGACTGTAGGATGGCTAAGCAACCTGTGTCATGCAATGTTTTGTCAACAAATCTGTACCAGGCACAAAGAATGTGCAGGTGAATTGTCATGGTAAAGGTGCAGTCCCTACTTGGCCACAGTTTCTTTTGTATTCTCCGCAATGAAGTCATCAGAGTGTGAAAAATGTTTGTGTAGTACTCCTTATTTATTGTCTGACTTAGAAGAACTAAGTCATGATGCTCATGATAGGTTACATCTTCATGGTAAAAAAATAAAAAAACAGCATGGAGTTGATGTTGCTTCTAGAACATAGATCACTGTCTATTGATTTCCAGCTATTTTGAAAAACCAGGACCATATTTTAATATGAGCTGCACTAATTGAACTTTCCTTGAAGGGCCTGCACACTTGGATAAATGCGCAAGTTGATGCAAAACACAATCTGTTTAATGGTGCATCACTCTCAAACAAGAAATGTGACAGAAGCCTGACTGTTCATATATAGACAGTCAAATCTCCTCCGATTGGCTAATAGTATTGTGAAGGTCATTTAATGTGTTATTGAGATATTCAAAATGGTTGGACATTTTCAGGACAGAGCTTGTATAAATATAACACATCATACCTAGAGACTTGATTGCTAAAGAATCTGATCTATTTTGAATCACCTAATCAGTTATTCATGTAACCTAATGAGTGTAATAATTTTTAATGTATATATAACTGATAGCGTATATTATAATATAGTTCAGAAAGCATAATCTAATAAAATTACTTTTCTGTGTAGTTGAAGGCAACAGCAATTAAATTGTTCAAAGATGTAGAAGAAGACTCTGAAGTTCGTATAAAAGCCTATTTGGCATTAGTAGAAGTGCCGTGTAAAGAAGTTGCGGATGTAATAAAAGAGACAATTGATGATGAACCTGTAAATCAAGGTAAATCAATACCAGTTACATTAATGTCTTGTGTGATATACAGATAAATAATTTTCACTGTGTGTGTTGCATATTTAATATACAACTGTTAACATGCTACAATTTAGTGAAATTTATCATGAACTACTATAAGATGTTTTCTCCGTCTTTGTTACTATATTTTTTCTTAGTTTTTGTATTAACAATTTTAAAAATCTGACAGAATTTAAAATTTTGTTTAGTTGGAAGTTTTGTGGTCTCACATTTGCGCAACCTAAGGGCATCAACAAATCCAGATAAGGCAAAAGCAAAAGCTTTCTTTGGTTACATCATCAGTAAGAAGAGATTCCCAATTGATGCTCGCAAGTTCTCACAAAACTACGAACTCTCATACAGTCTTGATGCTCTGAATCTAGGTGCATCTGTTGAATCAAACAGAATTTTCTCTCAGAAGTCATACCTTCCACGCTCTGTCTCATTAAATTTAACAACACAACTGTTTGGACATTCTTTCAATTTTCTAGAGGTAAAGATTTTCTTTTTAAATTTATATGGAATGTAGAAATTATAGAAATATGGTATAATACACTGTACAGAAACAACAGAATTACATATCTAATCTTAGTATGTAAGAATATGGCAAGCATATGTGGTTTTTGTGCTTAACTTACCTATGAAGTTAACATTAAATTGTAGGTGCTTCCTTATATCACAGAGAGAGAGAGAGAGAGAGAGAGAGAGAGAGAGAGAGAGAGAGAGAGAGAGAGAGAGAGAGAGAGAGAGAGAGAGAGAGAGAATATACATTAATACATAATGTATATGTAGGCAGACCTGAAAAGCACTAGAGAAGAAGATATAAATATAATCAGATGTGTGTGTGAGAAAATTGCATTACTTTGTAACTTGCGGAGTAGAATTTTGGCAATAAACTCATAGTCTATTGTTTAGTACTAGTGGTCGCCCAGTGGTCGAAATTCGACCGTAAGTCATTAAATTTTTAAGTTTGAACGTTATTGAGGTTCTTTTGTCAAAGAGTATACCTCTATAATCATTGCATCTAATTTTTTTGAATTTTGTTCTATTACGTCAGCTGCGAGCGTGTACAAATACGTCATTAGCGCGTGTTGTTTGCCTTAATTCCCTGCAATACCTATGAAATTTAAAATTTAATGTTAGTAACAGTTGAAAAAAAAACACAATTACAGCTTGTATTCATATTTATTTTTTGATATAATTCATTGTCAGTTTTAATTTTTTCATGTTATTATTGAATCAAATAAACGCTAATAAAAATGAGACTTGACATTCATAGAAGTATAAGATACATTGTTTTCAATTCCAGTGGATTACATTTCATTTTTGGTAAGGTACAAAATTCGAAAACAGTTTGAAGATTATCTGCTACAAAGCTTATATAATTTTTTTAATTTTTTTTATGCTTTAATTTTCGAGTTATTTGAAAAATATGAAAGATAGGAAAAATGAGGTTTAGCTTGGCTAAGCCATATTTAAAAAGCAATAACGCGTTTTTTGACATTTCCTTGGGTTTTTTTTATTGCCATACTGACCAGGTTTCGCCAAGGCTACACAGTTATTTTGCCTATCTTTTTCGAATTATATAAAATTTAAACAAAAAATTAATACAAAATAAAAAATGAAATAAAAAATACGTGCCTCTATTTTTTCATATATTTTTCATTAAATCAAAAAAACCGGGCGGTTAAAAAAATAAATGTTGTCCGTTGAACTTAAAATAGTTTGAAAGTGGATTTAATGATTCAGAATTTCTGTGTAAACGATGTTTTTTGTAAAAACTCTTTCGTCATTTGCTAAATGCCCTTGGCCATTATATTCGGAAATATAAAATCTCAAACCATCGAATGATCGAACTCTACTTGCTGTGACGTACAATTGACCATGTGTAAAAACTGGCTGCCTCAATAAAATTCCAATTTTTTCAAATGTTTGTCCTTGAGACTTATTTATTGTCATCACAAATGCAGGTATAATTGGAAATTGAGTTCTTTGAAAGTTAAATGGTAAAACAGTACCGGAATATGTTAAATTTATACGTGGAATCAAAATTCTCTTATTGTGTGAGGTTCCAGTTAAAACTTCACAATCAATAGTATTACGATGCATACACTTGATGCGCATTCTTGTTCCATTGACTAATGCTTCCTTTGTATTTAAGTTTTTGATCAGTAAAACGATGCAATTAACTTTCAATACTAACTTATGTGGTGGCAAACCACTAATAGTCAAAGAATTCAAAAACTCTACTGGATAGTTATTGATTTCATTGTCATCATCACAAATTATTTTATCGTAGCTATGATATGTTTTCTGTTCACCTGGTATTCGATTAAGTATATCAATATTAATAAAAGTACAATCATCATTTTTAGGTGCTAAAATAACTGACTTCAATATGTTATCTGAGACTATGTTTTCGGAAATATTTCCATACACCTCATTAATAATATTATTTTCATCTCCTATTAATTGCTGAGGTATTTCAATAATATTTTCACCAAACTGAGGGAATTGTGGGGCTTCATCATTACCAATTTTTTTCAAGAATTCAACAAATTCTATTTCACTTGGTAAGGCTCTCATATTTTGAGTAAACGTTACTTTATGAAAATAAACAAATTTATGCCAACTCGTGACACAATTTTCAATTAAAGTTGCACGTGATCCATGTGGGACAACTGGTAAGATTTGCTGAAAATCACCGCACAGAAGTATCGTTTTCACTCCAAATGGTTTATGTTTATCATTTTCATCGCATAGATCCTGCAATAATCTATCTATGATTTTCAACACTTGCAGTGGGCACATAGAAATTTCATCAATAATTACCAATGATGATGAATTTATGTAACGTCCATAGCTACTATTTGCGGTAATATTCGCTACAGAATTTTCCAAAATGGATATAAGCAATTTAAATACATTGTGTAAAGTTCTACCTCCAAGTAATAGAGTTGAAGCTATGCCACTGAACGCTGTTGCAATGCAACTAAGATTAAGCGAATTTAATTTGTGAATGATTGCTGTTTGTGTGAATGTTTTTCCACAACCTGCATGAGCGGTTAAACAAAAAACATTAGATCCAGTATCATGGTGCAAAACTTCACGAATCACACGATCAATTAGATTACGCTGTTCAATATTTGCAGTTTCATAATGCTCACAAAACAGAAACTCTTGTTCTATTGGATCAATAGCATTTGCTTCGTCTGTTCTCTGCGAATACGTGGGAACTGGTAAACCAAATTCTTGACATGACAAATTATGAACATTCAAAATCTTCAATTTCTAATAGAGCTGTGTTAAAGGATACTTCTTCGTTGTAATCTCTCAAAAAATCTTCACTAAGATATACTTTAAATTCATTCCATAACGCCAATGCATTGGCTGGCACATTTAATGCACAAATGTAACCAAATAAATTTCGTATTTGTTTTGGTGAATGTAATTATTTTGCTTCATTTAAACATTCGCGCCATTCATTATCATTTGAAGCAATGCCGCGAGCATGGCACGCTTCAACAAAAGAAGTGTGTATAATTCCATTGTATTTTCTAACATCCTCAAATGATTTTGGACCACAGACATGTAATAAAAGCAATCGTAAATGGAAAAGTTCGATGTCTTTTGGTGATACTACATATATGCGTGTAATGATTTTATCACCTCCACGCCTTCTCTTCTTCCATTTTTTCGGGAATCTTCCCACACATAATGCAAAGGAATTTCAATATACTTATATTCATGCGCTGATGGATCTGATCGATTCAATTCAAAAAATGCTAATAATTTTGTTTGTCTCGCATTTTCAATTGCTTGACGTTCTTGCCCTTCTCAAAAGTAAACATTCTGTCTACGCGGTAAATGAATGTCAAGTCTAACGATGACATGTGATTGAAAATGCATTGGTAATTCATAGATACGCCATACAGCTTCAGTTGATCCAACATAACGGCCATTTAAAAAATTTTTGACTTCATAAATTTGTATTTCTTGACCTGGTTCATTTCTTTCTGAACCTAATTCAACAGATGCACTGTCATAGCCTTTATACACGTATTTATAAATGTATTTAACATTTTTAACTCTAGTGCATACTTCAACATTTATATGGCAATTAAATTTGGCAAGTAAATATGGATTGTATGGTACAACATAACGATTGTCGAGGCAACTACCGCGAACTTCAGCATTAATACCATTATCACGCCTTCTGTATAATGGATATCCATTTAATGATTCACATGTAAATTCATTAAATCGTTTTGGATAATCTTTTGTTCATTTTCCATCTCTCATACATACAGAATTTGGATTAAGTACACCGCATGGACCATGCATCTTGTGTTTTACAACATATTCATGTAATGTAGGATGTGTTTGAATGTTAGGAATCTCCGCAGATACAACTTTATCAATATCGGTAGCGTTAACAATTTTATCTTGCTCATTTAAAGAGAGTAAAATGTGAACATGAGGCAATCCTCTCTTTTGAAACTTAATTGTATAAATGAGTGCTTCAACTTTATCGAAGATTTTTTTTAGTGTAAGGCCCTCAATTAATGCTTTCAGTTTGGACTTGAATACACGCACAACAATATCAGGTCAAAAATTAGCTGACTCACCTACACCAATATTGCTAACTATTTCAGGCCAACTTGGATTGCAAGTCATTGTAATAAACAAAGAAGGCTTTCCGAAATGTTGTACAATTGACATTGCATCTAAATAATTCTGATACATATTTCTTGGAGATCCATTGAATGAAGATGGTAAAATTACTCTACGGCCAACATTATTGGCATTGGGGTTCAATTCTAAATAATCTGTTAAATTGTTGTAAACTTCAGACCTAAGACTTGTTTGATTTTGTCGAATGAAATGTAACCTTGTGCCCTCTATTCTCACATACATATCAACTATCCACTGCAGAAATAATTTTTGTGAATGGTGCAACATGCTAAAATCTTCTCTAATTGCAAGTCGATAGGCTGCATACTGAAGCATGGTTAATTTATTTCTGGGCGCTCTTGAATTAGATGTAGTTGGTACATTATGAGAAATATTGATATGCCACCCAGTATCACCATTTGGAAAAAGTAATGGATACGCTAAAGGGTCAATGATGAATCCAAAACAGAGATATTTTTAATGGTACCATTAACTTTTGAAAACGAAACCATATTTCGTTCAAAGGGTGGCTCACCATCAACTGTACTAAATATTACTGCTACATCAGTTTGAACTGCATCATTATAACGGTGTAGATCTAAATCACGATTTACTTTAATGAGCATACAAATTTCTTTATTTTGATTTTCAACTCTCTGACAATGATCTTTCATTGCAATGAATGACCGAACGAAAGGATTAATGCGTTCCAATTCAAGAGAGATTTCGCGCATTATATTGTTATTGCATGTTTGATTATAGTGTTCACGTAATCTATAATTGACAGCAGTGTCAACATCATAAAAATATAATTGCGCATAACATGGTGAGCGACCATATCCAGCAGTCATTGGACCTGATCTGTGATAAAAAACATCATGTGTTTTAAAATGATACACTCCACACGTAACTGTATCTGAAATTTTAGCTTCTGAGCTAACCATAGCAAATGATGAATTGTATTTACGAATGTTTTCAAAATAATTTTTTGACTTTCTTTTTATTGAAGGTTCATTTGAAGTAAGTCCATCATACAATGATTTAAAGTATTCATTTTGACTTAAGGCCGGTAATATTGCTTTACCCTTATGACAACATGAAGTGAATGCAGTCCTTTCACCTAAAGTGACCTCAGATTCTAAATGTTTTGCATTGCAAAACCTGCATTGTAAATGCATTAATCCACAATCAAAAGTATTAAAATTTCTTGGAATGACATTCAGTGCGCATTTAAATGTATCCCTCAAAATAATTTCATCATTTTGTAAACTATTTACACTATTTAAATTTGCATTTGGTCTATTATCATTTTGACTTTCACGCGAATATATATTCCTTTTTCTTTGTCTCTCACTCTGACCCGTCAATGTTATACTATTTACACTATTTAAATTTGCATTTGGTCTATTATCATTCTGACTTTCACGCGAATATATATTCCTTCTTCTTTGTCTCTCACTCCGACCCATCAATGTTCTATGTCGAGGCATAATGGAAGTAGGTGCGAATAGCTGAATGTAAAAAAAACATGTAATGAAATTATTGAAACTAAGATTAGACAGGGTTTAATTTAAAAATAATAAAATGTACTCACTTTTTTGAAACCACCAATAATAATTAGGCGAGAGTAAGTCAATTCAAATTGCTGCTACAAAATTTTCCTTTTGCAACAGGTGTATATTAAGCAAGCTGTATTTCACTTTCAACTGCACATTAATATATAAAACACAGATATCTAATATACAAAATATAAAATAAACGCTTTTTTGCCTTGACATACACTCCACAGACTATTGAAAAAGGAACATTTGAAATCACACAAAATTCACAGCTCATTCAGTCAATCTGTCAGTAATTATTTGTTGGCAACATTTTAAAATTCTTTGGCGACAATCTCTACACTGTGCGACTGTTTAACCACAGACTATTATGTGTTTGACATTGGCAGTATGAACGTAAACAAATGACAGACTATTATGTGCTTGACATTGGCAGTATGAATGTACACTAAAATGAAAAAATTATAATTTTATTGCCTGGCAACAAAATTATTTTATTTTTAACAATTACCATTGTTTGAAAACGTTTAAATGAATTTTCAAGTGCAAATGAATGTTTTATTTAATTTAATTTAATGTATTTGTAACATAAGTTATATTATATATAAATTTTAGCTTTCTGCACTCCTTCTCCATATAAACTTTAACTATGCCAAATCTCACACTCCTCCGTGCGCACAATATGCTTAAAAAGGGGTACAAAGTTTTCTCTTCACGTATTAATATATAGATCCCTATCACCATATGAAGAAGATTAAACATTCTAGGATACATTATAATATGTATATATAAATATGTGTGTGTGTGTGTGTGTGTGTGTGTGTGTTATTATAAGTAATTATCTGTTCCTTGTGCTTCTGAATTTGACTTCCAGTTGTTGTTTTCCTTTTCAATTTTAGACATAATTCTTTGTCAGTGTAAATGTCTGTTCTTTGTCATTTTTTTTCTCGTAGTATGATATTTGATAGGGAAAAACTAAGGAAACATTTATTCCTAGGGACAGTAAAACTCCACATCAGTCAGATGCTAGATCACACACACACACACACACTACAACTACTTTATGAGTAAATAAAAATCGGTATAATTCTTAATAATAATTAAGTTATTTATTTACGTACTTTTAGGTCGATGCTCGTGCAGAAAACTTTGATTATGTGTTGGAGAAATATTTTGGTCCCCAAGGCTTCTTCCAATCAAAGGAGACAAACGAAGTAATAAAGGAAAGTGACAGTTACAGAAAGCACCTGTCAGAAAAAGTTAAACAACGCTACCAGCAGTCAGTAAGAGGAAAGAGATCAGTCGCTAAACAGGATATTGATGGCTTTGCTGATAAGGTTTGCATCATACACTGTCTGTTTTTCCTATTCACAGCACAGAAATCTTATTTACAAAGTTTACAAGAAAACTATATGTGATAAAGAAAAATAAAGATCATATTTGAAATTAGCAACTAAAGCAATACAAAAATCAGTTGAAATACTGCATACATAACTTGATTTTTGCATTCCTGTGATTGTAAATTTCTCACATACGACTGCAAACAATTTAAGCACTACAGAATTCATAAACATTATAAAATAATTTATGTGTTTTCTATGTGGATATTTATTTAATAATTACAGTAAATATTTTAATAATTATTGCAAGAATTACAATTTCGATTATTCAAAATTTTGAATGGTGTTTGATGTATGTGTATTGTATGTACATGTGCCAAGTTTACATAGAACATTGTTTTGTGTGTATAGGTTAAATTGGGAGTTGACTATGAAGACAATAATCTTGACCTTGATCTTTCACTGAAACTGTTTGGTGCTGAAATTGGTTGGTTCACATACAATGATAAAAAACAGGATTTTTCAGTGGACAAATTGATCGACAAATTCTTTGACAGATTTGACAACTCTGTTGATGATGCTAAAAACATAAATGTAAGTGTCCAATAATTACTGTGTTAAATATAATTTTGTGTTAATAAAACAATATTCTTTTTTCAATTTTGCATTTATTGGCGACACCATTTGTAGACTTTCGATTCACAAATATATTATACTGTGTTTTCCAAGTTCCTTTTCTCTCTATTCGTAAGTAAGAGTAATTATGTTTTCATCCCTAATTTTGTATGTAAGGAGTATTAACTTTCTCTTGTTAATATTCTGTAACAAATGTTTATCAGTTTTACTTCATCATGTGCTTTCAAGCATTATCTAACATATTTATATGTATAATTAATTTTTTTAATTTGTCTGTGCCAATCTTCTACTTAAAGTTCTATAAAATTTACACAAAGAATTAGAATCTTCTATGATTACAGAGACTGATAAAAATTTCAAGGAGGCTGTTCTATTTATTTGTAACTATTACATTTATGGAAATAAGTTTTTATGTATCATTCAGCATGTTATACAGGATAATTACAGAAGTTAATTTATTGAACAAACTGAACTACATATCTGTTGATTAATACTATAAGAATTAAATAAAATTTGATTAATATATTGTAATCTTAAAAGATGGAAAGTTTAATTAATCTAGACAATTTGTCTGGAACTCAGCAAGCAATCTAGTGATGATAAGCATGGTAGCAAGTAGCTCAGTAGAACTACATCAAAGCGTATTCTTTTTACGTACTAGGTCAACTCAGTTAAAAAAAATATATATGCGGCAATGCATGGAAAAATAATTAGTAGCTGAAGTGTTGTGTTACATCTACTCTCCTTTTCTCTCTTGCTGCGTGTATTATATGGCACAAGATGGTATCCAACTCTCTTGCAAAAGTGGCTTAAGTGGTTCTCTTGTACAAAGGAATTTATATTTTATTATTACTGTTATTATGTTATGTTAGGTTAAAATTGCATTAGATCAAAGTAATATTGTATTCTCAATCATTTTGTCATCAACTTTCAAGCACTAAATCATCAAGGTCATACAGGTTAGTGGCTAATATATAACCAACACCATGTATAATTTTTGGTGGTTGAGAAATATTACCCTTGTTCTGATTGGCTTAATTATTTATATCAGTACTTACTTTTATTACATTACTATAGATGATATCAAACCAGGCAGCATTGTAATTTGTATTTGCATAGAGATATTTAAGTTTCAATATTGTAAAATGTACAAAATTTCTGCAGTTTTCTTTAATATCAAACTTGGTGACTATGCATAATGCACTGTGAAAGTTTGTAAATGCAGAATATTAATTCAGTAAAAACGTTTTATTCAGGTGGATTTTAAAAAGGCTAGAACATTTTTGGATGCAACGATAAACTACCCAACAGGTCTTGGATTTGCACTTAAGGTGAAAACTCTTGGCAGCAGTGCCGTCAGTGTGAAAGTCGATGGAAAGTTTGACCTCGCAGCCTTGTTTAATGATCCTCGTAGTTCAGACATCCACTTCCAAGTTCTACCTAGGTAACGTAGATGTCTTTTACTTTCTTTTTTTTTGCATACAACTTTTGCATATACCTTGTATGTAAAAACATGATGACTTATAATAGTCTTTGTCAGTTTTTAACAACTTACAAAACTACAAAACTATTTGCAGTGGCTCCTTGGAACTGAACACGTTGTTGGCAGTAGATGCCCACTGTGTTGAATCAGGTGTGAGAGTATCTGCAAACCTGTATACAAATACTGGCTCTGATGTAAGTGTACGTGTACTTGAAGGCTATGGAATTGACGTAAAAGTTGGACTACCAATCAACAAACAAGAACTGGTCTCATTTTCATCTGACATTGTGCATGTAGTCAGAGAACAAGGCCAACCTCAGACTGAAACACCTCTGAAGTTTAATGTTAAAAGGTAATCTAACTAAAATTTTCTCTGCCTTAAGTAATAAGTAATCTTTCATTTTTTTTATACAAATTTCGTAAACAAATTGAGAATTGGAAGGTATTATCCTTTCAGATCATGGAGCAGCTTTTGTATTTATGAAACCACAGATATTTTGTCAAATGTATGCGTTGATTCTAGTTCATAATGTACTTTGTTATTCATTTACCTGTCTGTATAATAAGCACCAACTACTGTAACAAGAAAAAGTACATTTCATTTAAAATACATATGTCATTCATTCACTTAGGAGTTATTTATTGGTTACAAAATAAACATCTATTTATTTTATTTATTTATTTTATTAGGAAAAAATTCAAAATACAGAAGAATAGCCAGGTTGACATAGTTATATATACAAAAACTGTCTCATGATTATGTTTATAACTGTCTCTGTTAAATTATCTAAAGATAATTTAATTATGTGTCATTGTGGTTGATTCAGCATATGAGAACTGATATCTTACATAACAAGATGCGAGGTGTTACATAAAAATTTGTAGGTGAAGCATAATACTGGAACCACTAGCTTCCTTGTTTAGCTATGGGTCATACCTGATTCACTCATGCTATTATTCATAAGCTAGTTTAGAACCTGTTATTATTATTATTTAGTTATTTTAAATCTGATGTGGCGTCTTGTATGTTTTGTTTAGGCATGCACGACATCATGCTTAAATAATGTGCTCTTCCTCTATGTGTGTGTGTGTGCACGCACGCATGCACATGTGCACACATGTACACACACGTGTGTGTAACATTATTTATATAAAAACTCCTATTGTCTCTAGACAAGAACATGGTGGCTGCTTTGATCAGCTAAGTCCACAGATTGGTTTAACTTTCTGTGGTGAACTGAGCTACCCACAAGAAGGATTTAAAGCATTTAGCCCAGCTTATGGACCCAGCAAAGCATCTCTAAGAATTGAAAAAGATGAAGATCTCACTGTTTACCATTTCAAGACATTCTTACAAACCAAAGGTATGCAAATAAAAGTAAAATATTTCATTTTTGTCATACTCACAAGTTTGTTTATAATTTATAACTTTAAATTTATAATATTAGTAAACAATTACTGTAAAACAAATTACACTAATTAGTTTTCAAAATATATTTTTTTAATCGAGATCAGTCTTTTGTTTACAGAGAAATGTTATTTTCAACACAGTATATTGAACTGTATGGTATATTTTCAATCTCATTCCTCTGTAATTATTTGCATCTATTTCTGTCTCCTTTTTTATATAACAAAATCACTTTTGCCCGTCTCCATTCTTTTGGAATTTTGTTTTCCATCCATATGTTATTTAAAAAATGGAGAATTCTAATATCCAATAATGTGTCACCATATTTTATTAACTCAGTATTTATTCTGTCAAGTTTTGCTGCCTTTCTACTTTTCATGTCATGCATTTGCTTGTTGGAGTTCTTCTGTTGTTAACATACCTAGACCTTTTCCACTGGGCTTATTTATATATTCCTTATCATTTTCTATTGCATTGATATAACAATGAACAACTGACAATAAATCACTGTGAAATAACAACACACCAATTCACAGCTGACAGCAATAATATATCTCATTGTTTCAATTTGCAATACTCACTCTCACAGTTACAACTGACTGTGACAGCTGCCGTTTCTCTATTTATAGGAAGCAGAAGCAGAGGTGCCATGTAATAACATTTGTTAGCTATGTAGAATAATCAGGGAAATGAAGCTGCGTGACAGCTCCAGAAATAATGTGGATATTCCGCGTTGCGCTGCCTAGCCACTTACGTAACACAGTACCTACACCAATTGTCTGTCTCAATCGATCAGCTTAAGAATATAATTGAGTGTATTTTACTTGTTTAGAATATTAAACAACCTTCTGTATTGTTTTCAGAGAATTTCAAACTGGAAATACTTTTTGATACACCAAATTCAAAACAAAACAGAAAAGTCCAGTTGTATGCTGAAGAAAGCAAAGACCCACGAGCTTATGTATTAAAGCTTACCACGCCATGGAAAGAAGTTTTATTAGAAGGTAATTATTAAGTACTTTATACCAGTTTTACAAGTTCTCATTTGTGCTTGATTTAGACCAGGTTTTTGTGAAATTATATTCAAATACAAAATTATGGGAACAGAAGTCAATCCTGTAGATACTTGTAAAATGAGTCAAACAAATCCTAGTTTGGTGAATGGCTTGAAAAAGAACTGCACTTTGAAGCTTGTTATGAAATTTGTAGAAGAATAATCGTAGTAGAAAATTATTCAGCCTTTTTTAGAATGTTATGTATTTATGAAGTTAGTATTAATTTCTTACAAAAATTCATGCTTATAGAAAAAATAAACATTTTTCAGCAAATTTTGTGGATACTGACAAGGAACAATCAGTAACCGTAAAACTAAATAATGATGAAGAACAGTATTTGGTGAAGGCAGGTGCTTTACTGTCTGGTGACAGCAATCGTAGAAAATATGAACCAGTATTCGAGTACAAAGCTCCTGAATCAAAATCACACGAGAGACTTCTTGGAAGGAAAGGCGGAGCAAAGGGGAAACAACAGCATCAATCATATGGAGTAACAGGTAAGCATAATAAACATATGTAAGTCCACACTAAAATACTGTAATGTCTGTGTGACAGTGGCTTTTATACTTACATTTTTTACTTAAATAATGCAGCAGAATAGTTGTCTTGATTATTCATCTCTTCTTTCACAGCACTTATCTAAAAATGAAACTTTTTCTTGTGAACTTACTGTTTATTCTCTTCTCGTCGAACGCGTTTTGGCGTACGTATTCGCCTTCTTCAGCTTAGAGACAGACTGCCTTCTAAAAATGAAACTTTTTCTTGTGAACTTACTGTTTATTCTCTTCTCGTTGAACGCGTTTTGGCCTACGTATTCGCCTTCTTCAGCTTAGAGACAGACTGCCTTCTAAAAATGAAACTTTTTCTTGTGAACTTACTGTTTATTCTCTTCTCGTCGAACGCGTTTCGGCGAATACGTACGCCGAAACGTGTTCGACGAGAAGAGAATAAACAGTAAGTTCACAAGAAAAAGTTTCATTTTTAGATAAATGCAGCAGAACTTCGTTAACTGAACTAATCGTTAACAGACGTCTGGATATAGAAAAGTTCAGGTGTTCTAACCCATTATAACAAAAATGTAATAAAATATATCACAAATGTAGTAGACTGCACATCGCATTCAAAATATACTAAAAATTGTGTCACTATTGAACTTATGGTTTCCTCGATATGTGTACGTCAAGTATGACCTTTTTTAAATTGAGTACTACACATTATCACTTTAAAACCAGAAAAACCTAATTTTTTAATCAAATCAAGTACTTTCTCATGTATTGAAGACTTTGATATTGGTTTGTCAATTTAAACTGCTGAATGAACCTTCAAGAAAGAGCATTTTTTGGAGGGGGTGTAAATATAAAATAAAAATATTTTCTATTCTATAAGTTTTTCCTTTGTTTGCAACCATCATTACAATTGAGTTTTGATGTGTATTTTAATATGACTTCTTTACTAGCTTTTATGTACATATTGTGTCACTTTGAATGGTATAAAATTCCCCCTTTGAAAACCAGTTCAAAATTTCAGTGTTAATTTCTAAACTTTGTAACGACACCAAAATTCTAAAAGAAATAAGCGCATCTATTTAAATCAAGCATAAATAATATATATAGTAATATAATAATAATAATGGAGCACAATATTAATGACAAAAGCCTAAGAGAAATTTAATAAACTAATTAGAAAATGAACTTGCTGAAGAAGAGTTGCAGTATAAAAACAGATAGAATAATAGAAGGATAATTAAAACTACTATATTACAAGAGGTATTGAATAACACAGGTGAATGACATTGAGGCTAATAAATCATTGAACTCTGAAGTGAAGTTATAGAAAAGAGAAAGAAATCTACTTAAGAAATATACCAACAGTAATATTGAATATAATAAATAAATGGAGTTATTGGGAGGCAAGGTAGAATAAGAAATAATATTCAGAAGATAAAAGATTCCAAGGATGTGTATAATGATAAGATTTTTAATTATTTTTATTTATAGAGTGTAGAAAGCTAAGGCACCACTCTAGAATTATTTTATGGGCAGCAGCCAAAGTGCACTGTACCAATGTACTGTACTGTACAATGTGAATGTTCGGATGAGTAATTGGACGTAAAAGGGCCACTCAACGCCGATATTAATTCATAATACCATATTAATATAGGGGGAATCATTTAACATTAGTATGGGATCAATGTGAATAACAGAATGGAATATATAAATAGAATATACAATGAACCAAGAGAAAACTCAAGAATTACAATTCGTTAAAGCCACCAATACAAATAAATAAACTCCAGAGATAAAGAAGAAAATAATTGGTATCGATAAGAAAGGTAGGTTTCAATTTGCCTATAATAATGAAGAATTTGTTTAATAAATGTCAATCTTATCACCAAGCAATATTAATACCATAATATCATACACTTCAACTGTTGAAGACATCAGCAAGCAATAACAACAAGTTATCTAAACAAATCGAAATCAAAATAATTTGAAGGAAGAAACAATAATAAATAAAAGTGTGAACCTATTTACAAACCAAAAGTCCTACAACAGACATTACTATGACAGATTACTATACTATATAGACAGTACCCAGTTAGATTTGGAGTAGTCCATAAACAAATAAATAATGATAATAAATTTAATGAATAATGAATGAATCAAATAGAAAGTCATATAAAGTACAATACAAATTTAGAAGTAAATGTAAAATGTAATTAAGATGTGCTACAAATGTAATATAAAACAAGTGTAATTAATTGGTAAGAGGATGTGAGATACAGTGGTATTCAATTAAGAAGAACTGTGAGTGGATAGTAATTATAAACAATTATTTAATGAAATGAATTACTCATCCATAGTAGCAGATGATACTGACATTAACATTTAGTTTTTTCTTTATTATTATTATATTAACATTTATTAATATTTATATTATTTATTAACATTTAGTTTATAAGATTTAGTTATATAAGTTTAATAGATATTAATCACACAGACAATGGTTTAAAAGTGTGCATTCAGTTAAGCCCTGAAGGGAATTATAGTAATTAAAATATAATTGTCAATTAATAGTTTGTTTATATTTAAAGAAATTAATTAATATAAAACAAGTGTAAGCAGGATCGATTATGAGTCTTCCAATATAAAAATATAATCAGTCAACATAGGCCTAGATGATTATGTTCAGTAAATAATAAATTATTCAAATATTTGTCAAATTACAAATAACTATAATATTTAATATTAAAATTGTTCATAGTTTTGTCAGATAAAATAATATGCAAATTGTATTAAGTATTATGATGTAATAACTAAAAAGCAACTTGTATGTAGAAGGTAAAATAATGTATTATATAAAAATAATATCCTATGACAACTAAATCTCAATTTGAACAGATATGACCAGAGTATTTATGTGTATCCAGGAAACCAAAAGAGAGAAAAAGAATGTTGTTGATGATTATTAAAAAATAATAAGCCAAGAAGGAGAGTTGAGTGTAAATTCTGAAAACAAGCTAAATACTTATACTAGAAACATATGAATATTATTAAAAAATAATATAATAAAAAGTAAAAAAACCTTATATCAAACTATAACAGAAATAAGATTCAAGTAATTAAAGAAACAGCTTAACAAACCAACCTTTAAAACATTACTGATCCAACAACCAGAAGGAACAACTACACTTGGATTGAATTAATAACAAGACACCGACTTCAATCACAATATCCCAACAGAAGGCTTCGGACCACGAAAGTGACAAGATAAACATTTATTGATCACCAAAAGAAGTGGATTCCTTCATTTGGACAACATAAACAAACTGATATTGGACATTTTTCATCACTGAGACCAGGAGGCTGTGTGAAACCAAACTGAACTGATAAACATTGTGTAACGTATATTTATTATTATAATTAATACTCAATTTATATTATTCATTATTATTATTGTTTGTAATGTAATGTACTTTCTGTACTTGTTTTTCTTTATAATCACTGAACCTTTATATCAGCCAAAAGAACCTAAAAATAATATAAACAAAGAGAAGAGAATCGACCCTGAGATTTCTAAATTATATTAATAGTTACCCTAAATAGACTATAGCAATTTTTTTGAATAAAATTACAATATTAGTATTATTATTACCAGATACCATTCCATGTGTTTTATTTATGTAGAAATAGAATTAACAAGTGTTACAAATTGATGTAAACAAAGAGAGGGATAAATTAATTTAAAACCCGTCTTGTTGTAATTTGACACATCCAAGGTGAGGCATAAAGAACCTGTAATTCCTGAAGGGTAATAGATTGGCGAACCCAGCAGTGGGGAATAATCCCATGTAGTTACAAATTGGCGCTCACAACAGTGGGGCTTAAGAAGATATTGATAAGGAATGAATATGTGTAGTTACAACTTATACCATTACATTTCTATTAAATGATGGATGTGAATAAGACTCCATTACTATTAGAGTAACATATCTGAAGTATCAATAAATGAAAGCCATGAAGTACAGACAACAGAACTTTATAATTTACAAACTATGAATTGTGAAATATGAATTTTGTAAATATAACTTGCACTACTGGTATGCATTCCCACGTAACTGATATTAAATTAAATATTAATGGTACGAGTTCCCTCTGTCTTCTGTTAAATTAAAGATGGGAATGCATATTTCAGTGATGATTCTTTAAAGTATGTATTAGTTTCTTGTCTTTACACTCAAGAATTACTGCTGCATTTCAAACCGGAAAGGTCAATAAGTAGTTTGTTTTCCTACTGGTACTAAGAATTGATAATAATTAAATAGGTTAATTAACATAAAACTGAAGACATCTGATATACATCTTTTATATGATTCTTTTTCAAGGAGTTTTGATATCTGATGATTTGTATGTTCAGATAACTGATGCTCTATTGTATTTCACTGTATTGATGGCTTTGTGTGTTTAATAATACATGCTACATAAGCATATTATATAGCATTCACAAAAAAATCAAAATACGTGCAAGTTATAGCAAACTTTAAAGGCTTGATATTTTAATAGTAAAAATAATAAGCTCTCAATGCATATCGATTTCTGATATTTTCACAGTTACAATATGTGTTGTATATTTCTCAGTATTAGCTCATGTCTTAGTTGGCTGTTAGCCCTGGAAAGGTCTGAACTGCTTCAACATTTTGGCACAGTTGTGTATGCCACTTTCTAGTTGAGCAGTAGGACTCAGCCAGAAGATGTCTCATGTCATAATGTCATAAATTATCAATGCATACATTCAAGTGTGTATGTGTGTGTGTGTGTAATAAAATTGTCTAACAACAGAATACAGTTTGTAAATTGTAATGGTATAAAATACTGTTTTACAGGAGCAGTAATTGTCGACAGGAAACCTGGCTCACCATATCGTAAATATGAGTTGAAATCTGTAACACTCACTACACCACGCAACAAATACACTGTAGACGGAATGGTAACAGTAGACACGGGTCTTATTGCTACTGATTTGGTTGCATCTTTTGACAAAGATAAATATGAACTGAATTCAAAATTACAGAAGCTTGAAGGTAACAATTATAAAGCAAGTGTTGAATTCTCTCCTTCTTCGTATCCAGACTTTGGATTCAGTGTTAAATGGGAATTCTCAGGAGACAAAACCAAGGTAAAGGTTGTGCATAGAATAATGTTTTAGAAATTCAAACAAATAATTAAACAGAAACATGTGTATTACATTTCAAAAAAAAAAAAAAATGGAAAGTTATGAATACAGCTTTAGAATTATGTGATTTCATTTTTCAGACTGTAGTAAACGTCCAGGTTAAATTTTCTTTATATTTGTTATTGATGTTGCATCCAACTTGTGTAGATCTAGAGCAGTTGTTCTCAACCTTTTTTTGTTACCGGCACACTAGCGTGAGTTCCCATGGCACACTAACGTACGAGTTGCTAACAATTTCTCCCCCACATCGCTGACACCAGCTATGACTGCGTGTGTAGTCCTTATGCTGTGTCCCAAGCATTCACCATCAATCTCCCTTTTGAAAAACAACACACAGAACTTTAGTCAGACTGAACATTTTAACTGAAATATGGTGAACTATCACGTCTCAAGTTCTGTATATTAGCAAAGAAAGAGTGCCAGTAATGGCAGTGGAAGCAGTTTTACATTTTTCTACCGCCTTCTTGTACAAGCTGGCACTAAAAAACATAAAAAAAAAAGAAATTCTAAACACTTCTCTTAGTTGAACAGGAATACATGTGTGTAAATCTTTTCCACCATGAATTGAACTCTTGTGTAAGAAAAAATAAGCTCAAGTTTAATTGATAACGCAAATGTTTTATTGTAAGGTGTAAGCCAATATAAGCTCTTGAATGTTTTTCTCATGTTCCTCTCCCAAAATCAATTTTGAGTAAATTTATTGTCATTACTTTCACCAGTAATAACACAAAGTTTCGCGGCACACCTAGCAAATCTCGGATACAGTAGTGTGCCGCGGTACAACCGTTGAGAACCACTGATCTAGAGGCTACATATACCAGAATTATCAAACTTGTGAAGTCAACTACCTGAAACATAAAATAAGTTCTTGGATTTCGTTGTCCATGACGTGTCCGTTACTTAACTAAATATCACTATAGTATTGACGACTCGGAACACTAGGGTTTTTTTTTTTTTTTTTTTTTTGTTTTAATAAGTAAAAACGTAAAGTTTTACCTTACAGCCTAAACCGGCTTTCGCCTATAAACAAAACTAGAACACAGGCACAAATTCAGTATATACAGAAAACCAACTACAACTGACACACTAATACACAACACCTCCAATCACCCAATACAACACAAACTAGCTGCTTTTAGAACCATGATACATAGACTTAACAACATCCCCTTAGATGAAATAGACTACAAAGACGAACTAAACACGATAAAATATCTAGCAGAATCTAACGGTTATGACAGAACAATAGTCAGTAAACTCCTACGCAAAACACAAAACAAACAACAGACAAGACAGAAAACAACAAATTCATAACACTAACATACATCAACAAACAAACAGAAAAAATTGCCCACAAATTCAAAAAAGCAGGATACAGAATCGCTTACAAAACTACTAACAAAACAGATCACACACTATCAAAACGCATGCCCAAAGCACAAAACAAATTCGATCTACCCGGTGTATATAAGCTAAATTGTTCAAATTGCAATAAATTCTACATAGGCCAGACAGGACGTAGCTTCAAACAGAGATACATTGAACACACAAAAGCACTCCACACCACTACAGAATCTACCTTTGCAAACCACCTCATTGAAGCAAACCACACACATAAAAACATCGACAATAACATGAACATACTACACGTACACACAAAAGGCAGAAAACTAGACACTCTAGAACAATTAGAAATATACAAACACACAAAAACAAATAAAAACGACATCCTAAATGAACAGACACAATTCAAATCGCACGCATTATTCGAACACATCTCACCACACACACACAGCTTCGATCTTTCGAAAAACTACCTTCGCCAACAACAAGACGAACAGCGCTACCTACGACAGCCTCTGATGAAGCCTTCTATAGGCGAAAGCTGGTTTAGGCTGTAAGGTGAAACTTTACGTTTTTACTTATAAAAAAACCTAGTGTTCCGAGTCGTCAATACTATAGTGATATTTAATAAAATAAGTATAAATAGTATAAAATGTGTTATATAGATTATGTGTTATGTACGATTGTGTTATGTATTATGTGTTATCTAGATTATGTTATCTCCCATTTGAATACTAAAATAATGCTGTGTGGGAACATTGTTAATTTATTATGGTACCAGTACTGAAAACATATTGAAAGTAAATCACTGACTTTCTTTTGTTTTTTCCAAACAAGTTTTTATTACTTTATTCAATCAATTTTACAGATTGATAAAGCTTACTGATACTTTACATCATCAATTACAACATACTTTATAGATGATAAGTTAAACAATCTTAGTGTATTGTAGTGAACACTGGACCTACTATCTCTTACTGACAAGGAATTCTATTTCTAGGAGATTTGCCCCAAATCATTTCTATACATTTTGCTGAAAAGGTGTATTTTTTAAATCTTTAAATTCTTAAAACGTTTTCTATAAAGTAACCATTTTATGTATATTGTAGCATGACAGATATTCCACCAATAATTAATTCATTTAAGATAATAAAAAATAATTAAATTACATATACTAAAAGAATATCGAATGAAATTCAATAACTTCAAAGGAAAAAACCACAATAAAAGAAAAACAATCATTAAATTATAAAAATACCACTATTAAAAGTCAAAGAAAGAATTAAGGAAAACTCATATTAAACAACCAGGAGATTACCCAGGAGATTAGGAGCAGTAAATAAACTAGATACCCCAAAATCAAGAAAAAAGAATCAGATTAGGAGTGGTGATGAACAAAATACCCGCCACAAGAAGAAAGAAGAATAAGGTTTATTATCAGGAAATAAACAAAATACCCTGAAACCAAGAAAGAAGAGTAAAGTCAGTATCAAAAAATAAAGAAGATACTCCGAACCAACCATCAGTCAAGATAACACTGAGTACCTTGGTTTACCCAAGAGTGAACACAACAAGGAAGACGAGAAGAAAGGAAGAAATAGGATGGAAGAAACACCATAAAAAACCTATTATTAACTACCATTGACCCCAAACCAATAGATACAATTAAAGAAAGTATAACATCACGAAACCCTATAAAATTGCAATTATTAATAAACAAAAGTGTTGTATAGTATGATAAGAGGTGCAACAACTAAAGTTATTATGTGATGAAATATTAACAAATCTTCACCGTCCATGATGACTAAAGGTCTGGTCTGAGATAATAAGACTCAATATAAGTCAGAACCACCAGTTAAAGTGTACTAGTGTAAGTGTTTTTGAAATATAATAAACTTGAAGTTGTAGTGTTACTATAACTTAAACTATATGCTATAAAACAACTTTTATATTTGATAATTAACAAATCATGAAATAATAAAATGGAAGGCATTTCCAATATTTTATTATTTTAGGTCACTTTGTTATCTCAAGACATTTGTAGGAATGACAATAACTAAAGTATGGGTGGAAATGTTTACTATATAAGGGGAAGTTAAATAATAGTGGTAATATCAGAAAGGACTGGTAATAGTTTAAGTGTTAATAGAGTTAAAATGTTTAAATGGCTAATATTGTTCAAAGCCATGAACTCCATATTTTTGAAAGAGTTCTTATACAATAAGATTTATATGTTTAGAATAAGTTATATTAGTTAAATAACAGCATACATACCAATTAAAATGTTTCAGTATGTATGCTGTATTAATTAACAAATATCGGTATGGAGAACCATACATGACTTCCATATTCTAAGATTTATATTTAAAATCATTTTCGAAATGAAATATTACCATAGAAGCTACTTCTTTCTACTTACTGCTTCAGCCTTACCCACAGTACTGTGGTCACTAACGTATACCACCTCACGTTATCGCACTCGATTTTCACTGATGATGGAAGTCGATGGCATTGCCGAAATGTCTGGTTTTGTAGAAAACATTGGACTACGGCCAAATATCCCGGGAAGGAATTTTAACAAAAACTACTTCTTTGTTGCCGATAACGTTGTACACATATATATCAGTGGTGAAGTTACATGGAGGCAATTCAGGCAATGCCTACCCTAAAAAATTCTGTAGAATAAAAATTATAAATACGTATGAACTACATAACGTAAAGATTATACATTGTTACTGCGACTGTCAAATTTATTAAACCAAAACGTGCTTTATTGAGCGACCGCTAGATGGTGACAGGTGAGATTCGGCATAGTTCGTTTAAAGCGAATGAGGCAACCTGAACTTGCCTCAGCGTTTTTTGTATACATCGTATGTAAGCAATGTAGTGGTGTGATAGGGAAGTGTAGGGAGGGGGGATTGTCCCGCGCTGTACACATAGAGCGTTGAGGCATGCCTCACTTCTGTGGTCCAAACAGTTAAGTTAAAGCGCCTGTGTTGTTTCTAAGTGTTTATTTTATGCGGTTATTAAAAGTGTCACTGTTATTCCGCTGAACTAACAGATGATCAAGATTGTTATTTGAATTATTTGTAACAGAAACTAATCAAGTTTAAAAATTTGAAGTTCAATCAGTTGTATTATTGTGTATGACTAATACAAGGATTGTTCAATAGAAACACGTATAGAGCTGTAAAGCATTTTTTATTCAACGATTTTAAAAGAAGTCTCCAATAACATTAAGACATGAGTTCCACTGTTGCGCTAACCTGTAGATTCCCTGCTAGTAAAATTCTTACGACTGTTTGTGGAACCATTCGGTTACAGCAAACTCTACCTCAGCGTCCGATTTGAACCACCGTCCTTTTAGTGATTCCTTAAAAAAAATTTAAGATAAGATTTTTGCCTACCCATTCATTAACTACTAGCTTCGCCAGTAAGCAAATTGATGTCCATTTTTTCGGCTTGCACGCGTTATGTTGGTGTGGGTTTCGGCACTTTCCATTTAGAAAGCGTGCAAATGTAAGAAAATAAACATGAGTGAGGCCAGAAATAACGTGAATTGTGTGTGTGTGTGTGTGTGTGTGTGTGTGTGTGTGTGTCTTACCTGCCTTTTTACTGCTGTATTAAATGAAAAATATTATAATACATTAAAATGAAAAAATTATAATTTTATTGCCTGGCAACAAAATTATTTTATTTTTAACAATTACCATTGTTTCAAAAAGTTTAAATAAATTTTCAAGTACTTTACTCTTGTTAAAACGTAAAAGGTTGCAGGTAAACTACCCCTTCCCCTTAACCGATCTTCACCAAAATCGAAAGTCCTTGAGACCTATACAATTCAGGGACGTATGCAAAAAATTATTTGATTCTGTTTGAATTTGCGGCTGTTATCGTTTGCCATAGAAAATACGCTTGATAAAAAAACGTTGCTGGTAAACTACCCCTTCCCCTTAACCGATCTTCACCAAAAACAATAGGTCTTGAGTACTCTACAATTTAGGGCTGTATGCAAATAATCTTTTGATTCTGTTTGAATTTGCGACTGTTATCGTTTGCCATAGAAAATACCCTTGTTAAAACATAAAACGTTACAGGTAAACTACCCCTTTCCCTTAACCGATCTTCACCAAAAACAATAGGTCTTGAGAACTCTACAATTCAGGGCTCTATACGAAACACTATTTAATTCTGTTTGAATTTGCGGCTGTTATCGTTTGCCAAAAAGAAAAATTTCTCTTGATAAAAAAACACCGTTGCAGGTAAACTACCCCTTTCCCTCAACCGATCTTCACCAAAAACAATAGGTCATGAGTACTCTACAAATCAGGGCTGTATGCAAAAAATTATTTGATTCTATTTGAATTTGCGGCAGTTATCGTTTGCCATAAAAAAAATCTACAGACAGACAGACAGACAGACAGACACACACACAGACACTTTTCGGAAAACGATTTTTTTTCATGTTTTGAGTGTAGTACAATCAGAATCTGCAATAATCTCGAAAACGATTTTTTTTGCCATCACCATACTTCCATTCCTTAAGGAATATGGAAGTAAAATGAGTTAAATGTATGTAAAAAACAATTTCAGCAAACATGTCCAACTTTACAGAATACTGAGTGATGTTAATTATTATTTTTATAACAGTAGCATGAATTAGATGCTACACATCTCAATAAGTTTGTAAACAATTTTATTTTATGTCATGATAACTATTAAGAGTCAGAGGAGGAGTAGAAGTAAATTTATTAGAAAAAACCATACATGGAAAATACTAAACTCTAGGCCAAATAATGAATTCACAGAAACTCAATATAAACCAGTTAATTCACCTATGAATCATGTAAACTGGCAAGATTTAGGTAAGGTAGGTCAATTAACAACTACTGTAAATGAACCTATGATTTAAAAGGGTAATATAGAAAAATACCTTAAATTATTGAAATGTATAAATTAACTATTTTTAAAGAGGAATGTTAAATTCAGAAATTACCATTAAAAACCAGTTCAAATGTTCAATTTATATGTAATTAAGGAAAAGAAAGGATTTATGACCATTTGAAATTTATTATAATTGTATTAATAACACTTAAAATGGCAGTAAAAGTATAGGAAGGCGGAAACCAAGTTTTGGGCCTAGATTTCCAAAAAGACAGAAATTTGGTAATTTTAACAAAAATCTCAACAAATATGGACTATGACATATCAAATTAAACAGAATGAGATAAATAAACCAATTATATGGTTAATAATTCATGAAAGCCAATAATAAACTGAAATTACTCCATATATAATGTAATTTGGAATCATGTACATGGGAAGTAAGAATTATTTTAAGAATACTTTTCAAATATTAACTTGGCAAGATTTTTACTAAAGTGGAGGAAGTTAGTTAGTTCTTTGTTAACGCTCAAACTGAACAGTCTATGTGAAATTGCGTTCTTTAAAACCGTATAATGAAGTGCTAAGGTTACAGAGAAAAATTCTGTGAGAAACGAGAGTTACTTAAATAAACACTTTTACAGTCAAAACATAAAAACTTCAATGACAACAGTGAAAACGAACACCACACTACATAATACCAGTGAATTAAAACATTAAAACTACATATTAGTAATAATTCACGCTACCACAGAAATAACCATTTTTTTTGTGTACGAACAGACATAAGTGAACACCTCTAATATCAAACAATTAACACCAGTGGACACTGAACGCTCATCCAGACTACCCCAAACAACATACTAGACAGTTTACACAAGTTCGGGGATCTTTAAAACAATTATAAAGTTGATTTTGTTGTGAGATTTTCTCGCGACGAATATTGCAATTAACCTATTCATTTCTGGGAGCGGCCATGATGGAAATACGATGCACGGCCACCGACTTTGACTGACTGCATAGCCTACAACTGGTCTGATACTCAACTATATTAAACATTTTATATAGATTATTCACATTTGTTAGATACTAATTATTTAAAATAATTTATTGTAAATGTTATACTTTCTCGTCCTGCCCTTCTCTGACTATTATTAAATAATCGCTCCAAGAACCTTTTATAATAATTATAAGAATTTTTAACCTGTATTAACATATCGATTTATCCCTGAGACGGAGTCGACAATTGCTCGAAATCGATTTAATATCGATTATTATTTATAAAGGTTAATAAATCAATTCATTTCAATTGTATGGATTAGTAAATTATTTCACATTGTAATTTAAGGTTTTTAATTAAGCATGAGACTTCCTGAAAGAAGAAAATATTAACGAAAGGTGAGATACTGGAGCAACACGGAAAGTCGTTAATCGATTGCTGACAGGAGTTAATCTGTTTAACTCCGGATTTTGTTAATATCTTCCAGAAGTGCGAATTAAACAAAATTACCTTTCAGAATTTTAGAAATTTGTTTTAAAACAATAAAACAGAATTAATTACAAATTATATACACCATAAACAAACATAAAATTTTTTTTTCAGAAAATTTTTTTTTTAATAAAAATTTTTTCTTTTTTTCTCTTTATTTGTAACTACAGTTAACAGGTCTGGTTACAATATACCTTCAATTATCTCAGGCTGGAGCAGAAGGTACGCAGAATTTTTTTGTTTCAATCCGCTTGAGATCATGTCTTTATCTTCATTTTCCATATGGACTGATATGTAATATTATTATCAGTACCGGTATGTAATATTATTATCAGTACTGGTATGTAATATTATTGTCAGTACCGGTATGTAATATTATTTGTAACTTCCATATAAGCCTATATTAACTTTTTGTAAGCACTTGTGCACTTACAGTACTTTACTAGTAAACAAGCAGGAGTCGTATAAAGTCATATGTTTGATAAGAAAATGTTTGTTTGGAACGACATAGTAAAGTTTGTTCTTATTTTACAGGTTGAGAATAAACTAGTAGTCACACATGGACCTGACCTCAACAGTGAAACTTCTAGGCTCTCACTGTCTCAATTATTCAAGTACAAGTATGCAAGTGCACAGGATTTTGATTTTGTCTCCAAGAATACAGGTACTGAAATAATTCCATGCTTATTTCTGAAGGAACTAAAATGTATATAAAATATACAACATGCATGAAAAGTAAATTTTCATTGCTATTACTAAATCTGTACAGAGTAGTATTTAGTTAATAATTTCTTTGTTAAACTATTTACTTATTAGATCACATATTAAGCAAAATTTTCACAAATGCATGTTATAATAATGTTTAAGTTAAAATACAAGTTGAAATAGATTTCTATAAACAAAATAAATTTCTGTTTCTATTATTTCAATTCACTTATTGAAAACTTTATCAGAAGCAACCATACCTAGCTAATAGAAGGCTACTACAAAAAAATGAAACAAATTTATTAAAATTTTTACTTAAAAATTAGTGTCCTGTAGTCAGAAACGGTACAGAACATATTTATAATACCTGGACATCCATATCACAAACACAATAATCCAAGAAAATAAAGGATCTGACACCAACTAAATTTGCTTGCACAAGTACTGTTTGTTACTCTAGAGAGTAACTGTTCTTCGTGAATTAACTACTGTCTTATTGTCTGTTCATAAATGTTTTCATTACCACATTATCAGCAATTGTACAGTTTACTATGTGTTCTGATCTTCTCCGCAGTCTTCTGTATTGTGTCAGTGCATTGTATAGTTCACTTTTGGTGTTATATAGTCCTTTGCCGGTGCTTTCTGTCAGTGTTTTTTGACAATTAATTTCGTACAATTGGCAGGTGAAATTGATACAAAAGATCATATTATTTTGTTTCTGCAATGGAAATGTATTTTACACAAATTGTGCATATGTAATGATAGCCATGAAATTAAACTCTACCTGACTTCTTGAGACAGGTGGGTACCCGAGAAGACTATACGAAGTTGGTATTGCTTTACCAAGAAGACTTTTCAAGTGGATATATTTCTCCCAGGATCAAAATTAGATTAGTGTACAACAATATTGTTTGTTTATGTATGGTCCAAACAGTACACAACAGTGAAATTCTGTGAACTTAATAACCACAACACTGCGGTTGAATGGGATTTGTGGTTACATGAAGTTTGTGAGCACATCATAATGAATAATAGTCCACAAGTAACTGGCGGTCCCAATATGCATGTTGAGATTGACGAATCTTGTTTTTCAAGACATAAGTATAATAGGTACTACTTATAGGTGTACATATGTACACACTTACTACCAAACCAGTGGGTACATGCAGAGAAAGAAAGGATTGCTTTCCAATTTCCTTTAAAGATAGGTTGCTTACTATACTGATGCCCTCTATAATGCTTCGTGTTGCTTCTGGTAGCATTGTTATAAGCAATGAGTGGAGAGGTTACTGGAACATAGTAAGACATTTCTTGTACAAAACAATTAATCATAGCGTGAACTTTGTTGACTCTTACACTCACCTTCACTCACACACACAATCCACTGAAAGCATGTGGATGAAGGTAAAGAACAAAAGCAAGAAGCTGTGGGGAACATACCACATTATGGTCAAATCATATTTTCATGAATATATAAGGCACATGAAACATCATTGCACAAATGTGTTTGAGCAAATGTTACAAGATATTGCTTTGTTCATGCCACCACAGTAATTTATAGACTTTCCATTTATAGATTTATTGTATATATTTATTGGTTTATTTCATTTTTTCGATAAAAAAATTAATTGTGAAACGTTTTGATTATCTGATGACTGAGCTTTCACGTTTCACCAAAATAACATTTGCTGGGAGATAATAGAAAGGATTCAAAACTAATATCATATCTTACATAAAGAACACAGTAATCAAGTAACCAAGTAAACAAGTAATCATTTCATAGTAATCAAGAAAATTATTTTTAATGAATATACCTTTTTTATCTGACTTTTTTTTAGCAGAATGTATTTTGGTTTAAATTAATTATTTTAAACTGGCAGCGCTTACTAAGGATCTATGGAATGTGTTATGACTATTCAAGGGACACAAAATGAATTTACTAGAAAGCAGAAGTATATTAACATATGTCTTACAAAAGTTATGTCTATTCATTCAATAACATTATTAACAAACAAACAGATCTGATGGACATGACTATTCAAGGTGTCTCACATATATTTAATAAACTCTGTGAGTTGAAAATAGTTAATTAAACTGTAATGCATTATGCTGTGAAATAAGTCGGTTAAAAACGTTTGAACTTATGAAAAAGTGTAAAAAACCAATAACACGATAACATGCTCAAAGTAATACAGAATAAATATGAAAATAGTAATTAGAAAAATTTTCAGTTTAATTTGGATATTAAGTGTAAGTACGCTAAAATATATGTGTCATTTTATTTATTATTGTTCTTATTTTGTTTGGTTATTCATGTTTTATGTACAGTCTCCTACCCACTCCTGGGAATATCTGGAAAGCTTGAAGTAGATGCTAAACCAAAGAGCATAGACATTGAACTTGATGGTACTTATGACAAGAATACATTTGAAGTAGGCCTTGAAGCTAAAGTGGGAACCAAACACAAACTGGACTATGATGTTGATTTTGAGGTGTGTAATTATATCTGTTATATCTGTAGAGAATGTACACATTTGCTGTATAAAACATATCTGGTAGAAACATTAATTCACATAAAATATTACTGTAATTGCAAAACATTTCTTTTTGATTAGTATATTTTGTTTAGTTTATTCAGCCAATTATTCAACAGTCAGTGCATCTATATAATATAATATATTCATGTATTTCAGTTGAAAGCTCTTGGAAACAGTGTTGATTTGTCCGTGAAACATGAAGTTTTGAGCGAAGGAAAGTACAAATTTACCAACTCTCTGGAACTGAAACCAGGTGGTAAATACCAACTGAATGCAATTGTTGAATACAGCTTGGATAAACTGGATTTGAACAATCACATTGAAGCAGAGCTGAAACTTCCGACTGATCCTAAAATCGTAAAGTAAGTAATCTTCATATGCATACATGCACAAATTTTATAAATTCTGTAGACATTTTGAGCTCAGTTTTTTTTTTAGATATAGACATTTTGCTGTTGCTTAATGTTTTTCTTAAAATTAAAAATTAGAAACTTTTAAAATCCAAGTATTGTATACCACTTTGAGTACACATTTGCATTATAAGTTTGAAAGAATTGAGTTTTTGTAAGAATTGGAAATTATAATAATTTTTTATAATCATAATTGTTAATTATAAAATAAATAATAGATAACAGGCATTATCTCATTTAAGCAAACTTAAAGGCTTACTTGTTGTAAATTAAAATAATTTAATCCTTACATTTGTAGTGACTGTCAATCAATGAATTTTTCTGGTGAAGGGTTTGTGAGGATCGGTCAAAAATATAACACAAATCTTAACTTATTTGTGTCGATGTTTTGATAGTGTTAATTGTCATCATCAGGACCTGTGTATGAATACAAAAGAAATGTCAAACACAACAGAACTATTATTTGAGTGAATGTGTTTGTGCATGTGAGTGCGTGTGTGTGTGTGTGTGTGTGTGTGTGTGCGCGCTCATGCGTGTGCGTGCGTATGTGTGTATCCTTGTGTATGTGAAGGAGTTGAGATAGTTTGTTTTACATCATCAAATGTTTTCTTTAAAGACAACAAGAAAATTATAGTATCACAGAACTTAATTTATACAATATTATAATTTAAATTATTCGTAATGTAATGCTATTTGTAATTAATTATAAAAGCAGTAATCAACAATTAAATATTAGAATTGGTACAGAAAACATTTATACATATACCTGTCAACATATAGCATAGTAAAATATATTTTAGCTAAATCCAGATTATAGGGATGTTCAATTATGTAATTATTAAAAGTTATTTTTATCATGTTTCACTCACTACTGGTATTAAAAACACCGTCATTAATTTAGAGAATTCTAAATTACACAATAACTGTAGAAATTTACGAACTTACATAAGAGAATTTACATAATATTACAAACACAAGTTTATGGTAAACCTATCTATCAAGTGAAATTGGATAATACTTATAATCATATTGTTTTAAATTATTATTTACCAAGAACTAAGTATATATAGGAGTAGTATAGAATATTGTAAAATTATGTATATGAACAATCACACCCTCTCTCTCACCCATTCTCCCTCTCACTCTCACTTGCACTTGCTCCCCCCTCTCTCTCCCTCCCTCCCTCCCTCTCTCTCACTTTTTATCTTTCTCTCTTTCTGCAATGGCACTCTAAAACTCTCACCATCTCTACTTACACTATCCTCCTCACATACATTAGAGAATTATGTACCAGATAACAGTATAAATTTAGTTACTTACATTAAAGAGTTACAAAATATATTCCGCATTCAGCATTATAGAAAACTGATAGAACTTAGTCTATACAGAGTACCATAGTCTCATGTACATTTATGTATATGTTGGTAGTCATAATCTCTCTCACTCATACTCTCTCACTCTCTGTCCCTCTCTAACTAATCTCTAACTAATAGGCTGTTTATATTTTGAGTGTCACTTAGCTTTTTTGAAAACAATTAATTATTCCACAGCCCAAAATTATGAGGCTGTAAAATTAACCTGATGAATAAATAAATATATTTGTTTGTTTGAGGTAACTTTACTTTGAGGCTTTTATATTAATTATAAAATTACTACCGACTCAGAACACAAAATTGTTTATTTGTAAAAACAAAAAATTTTTACCTTATAGCCTGAACTAGTTTTCGCTTATTATATTTTGTTTACTTATTTATATATTTACTTTACAGACTGTCTGCTGGCGTTAAGAATAATAAGAATGAAGCTTCAGCTGAGTTTGTCTTGACTGCGGGTAATAAACAACTGGTTGAAGTGAAAGGTGAAGTAGAGAAATCGTCTAGACCAAATGGAAATTTCAAAGTGTTCCTACCAAACTATATTGACAGTTCTGGTAATTTCAAATACGATGGTCAAAAATTTACCAGTGAATTAGATGCAGAATTCCCTAAAACTGGTCGCAAAGTAAGTAAATTCCATTCCATCACTAACTTTCTTTACATTTACCTAATATATAGTTGGAAAGTATTCCAATATTGCAATCCATTGGGGTGCCAACAGGAATCCATAAAAAAAACTCAATATAGGAATAAACACTGATTACTCTACAAATTTAGTTGAACATAAGTATGCAAGTGATTAAAAATACTGTTTACATAAATTATTGTGACTTAACAGTTAACATATTTCTACCAGCACTTAAAATATTCTATAACTGATTTATTTAAATCAGCAGAGTAGTCTAAACTATGTAGATTATCATTTGTATATAAATCTGCATACATGTCTGCACTCAAGAGTAAAATGTATTTATAGGTGTTTGTGTATGCCCAACATGTGATGTAAGTAAATGTTCAGAATATTGCTTAGAGAGCATTTCAATTTCATACATAAATGTTTGTTTCAAACACTTTTTGCTACAGTCTATTTCTTGATGTATATATTTAAAATTTATATTTACTTTACCTCAAGATGTTATCCATTAATTTTCCCTTATTTGAAACATGTTTTGGGACCCAGACATGTTTAAATGTTTAAAAACACAAACATCAAAATAGCATACAAAACTATATAAAAATAATTTACAAAAACTAAATAACCCACACAACAAAGTAATACAACAACCAATGGTATATACAAAATTGAATGCCAAGATTGCAATAAATTTTACATAGGACAAACAAAAAACAACTGAAAAAACGTTATTTTGAACATCTAAACACATACAAAAAACCTGAAATATATAAATCTAATTTGGCCACACATGCAATAAACACTGGACATGAATTCCCAGACATAACCAACATGACACTAATAAAACACATACCACACAAAGGCACCATAATAAACATTTGGGAAAATTTACAAATATACAAAGACAAAACAAACTAATACCTGAATAAATACAAATCAATACAAAACATGATACAATTTTCAAAGCACTCAACATCGAAAAGACACAAAATACTAATACAGTATATACACCACAATCACACACAATAATAACAATTTAAAAAACCAAAACACAACAGCCAACCAACACACAGGTACTCCACAAGATTCAAAATTAGGAAGGCTGATGATGGGAACACTAAGGGTCCCAAAACATGTTCCAAATAAGGGAAAAATAACATCTTGAGGTAAAGTAAATATAAATTTTAAATAAATGTTTGTGTATCTATATTCTCTGCATTTCTACAATTACTGAGCAAATGAGTCTGTCACTCATTAACTTTCATGTCATGTACATTTTCTCCAAATTTAAACCTACTACATAGGCCTACATAAAAATTTTGATTATAATATCTACATAAAAACTCATATAGAAATAGTACTTAATCAGACTTTAAACCTTCTATCTTACGGGTTGTCTCTATTTTCTGTTGCTAATAAAATAATTGATCATTAGAGAATTCATTCATAATTTTCAATCGTATTCTGTTTTTTACATAATAGCTGGTTCTTTCCATTTGCTATTTTACTGAGAGCAAAAACAACTCAATTTTTATTTAATTCTTCTTGTACATAATTAATTGTATATGACAAAATATTTGTATCAAACTTGAAAGTTTTACCACAGTACTATTAACATTATTTGTATTTTACAGAACATTATACTGAAACATTAATATTTTTTTCTTTTAAAATAGATTCTGGGCAAAGCTGATGGCATTGTTACTAACAGCGTATACAAAGGATATGTAGAGCTCCAATGGGATGCAAACAGGAATCCGTCAAAGAAACTCAAGTTAGAAACAGACACCGACTACGTTACAAATTCAATTGATTCTAAGTATGTAAATGATTAGAAATAATGTCCACGACTGTATTATGAACTAACAAAATTTGGAACGTACTAAAACATTCTGCAACGTATTATTATAAACTGAAGTCATTGATCTGAAGTTAATAATCAACCTGAAATTACTGTTACCTAAGGAAGCCTGACATTGTTCTTCATTACTGATAAAATGTTTAATCGTATACCAAAATCAGGTTATAGATTTGTGATCCAAATCACAGTCAACATTGACTCTGTTTTTACAGTTGTCTATTCGCCAGTCCGATGATGTTGTAAGCAGCTGATAAATTGGAATTTCAACTACCAATCTGAAGTCAGATAATTGTTCACCTTGACAGTTAGGGTCCAGTATAAGGAAAACATCAGCAGAATTTACACACTAGTCACTGTAATATCCACCATGCATCAAAGAATTGCAAATACCATAAATGGTTTTTGAATGTTCTTCCATCATAGATTTGTAGTCAAGTCACTTTATTTATGTTGGACGAAAGTGCCAAAAGAACACAGCTTTTTTTTTTTTAATTACACAACACAAATAAAAGTTTAATTAAAACCTATTTGACAGAAAATTATATTCATTTTGATTTTGATAAACTGCTGATTACACTTCTTTTTACTTTTGTGTTTTTACATTTTTTTTTTTGTATTTGCCATCTAAAGACCACATGCCAATTTAAATTCTTTATTCTTTTCTTTTTCTCCAATATTCTTTCATCTTTTCACTCTGTCTCTTCTTCCTGTCTTCAGTCCACTTTGAACATGCATTTTTCTCTCTCCTACCCTGGACTCCTTCCATTTTTAACACTTTTGCCTGAAAAAATTCTCTTTCAATTCCTTCTTCTGCGTGTATATTGTTTTTTTTTTCTAAATCTTTTTGGACTTCTTTAATCCAACTTGATGTTGACTTCTTTCCCCACAGATATCTGAAGATCTGCTTTGTTAACCTATTGTCGTCCATTCTATATAAATGTCCAAAAAATAATAGTTTTCTTTTTCTCATTGTTTCTGTTATATTTTTTATACTTTGATATATTTCATCATTACTTCTTAATTTCCAACCTTCTCAAGTTTTACCTTTTTTATTTTTTAGAACTTTTTTTGACAGAAGTATGTAAAGTTGCAACAGGCCCTACCTTTAGGTTTCATGTTACTATAGTGTGTAGACCTGCTTTAGTTTCACATTCTTATGTCTTTCGTGGACAACACAAATGAAGATCAACATATCTTCTAGCTTGTAGGTAAAATGTAGAGATTCAACAGTATTGTTTCTTTCGTGTAGAGATGATTTTTCTTGCCTATTCTTGTGCTGATTTTTGTTTTTTTCTGGAAAGTAGTTCTTATTTCCGCATTCTCTCCTGCTGTCCTTATTTGTGAGTCATGGCGTATGGTCCAGCCTTTTACTGATTTGAAATATGTCTTCTCTGTCATTATTGTTGAGTGACAGTTTCTTCTGCAGTAGTTGAATCCAGGACTCAACTGCATATGGTAAACAAGGTACAATTATAAATGTATAACACTTCAGCTGTGTTTGTTTACTGATTTTATTTTGTAGTTCTCACTTCAGGAGGAATATTGTGTGATATGTGGACTGACAATGTGTTTGAAGTTACAAGGTTTTTAAAATGATTATTATCATAAATATGATAAAATACAATTTAGTCATATACCGGTATATGAACACTTTGTGTCACACAGTAAATAATTTATTTACTTTAGATCAATGACTGTTCAGTTTTGTTATACATTACACGTGTCGTCTGTAACATCATCACGTCGTCACATTAGTTTGTAACATCAGTTTTGTTACATCACGACGTTTAGTACATTATACTCTAATGTTCTAATAACTCTAAGACACATAACATTGTCTGATTTCTATGAGATGATGAAGTTAGAGAGATTATAAATAATACATTACATTGCTATGTATAATCGGTTATAGAAGCTGTAAACAAATATGGCGAAAAATTAGGGTAATTTCATAAATTTTGTTATTGTTTTTAGGAATTGTCTAACATTAAATGATCGTAAGACTCTACTGAATGTGAAAGGACAACTTGATGGAAAATTGACTGACGGAACACTGGATGGAAATATAGAATTAGAGCTTCCATCTGGAAGGTTTATCACACTCAAAGGGCACAGAGTTGCTCACTTTGCACCTGGTAGTAATCAACTGGAAGGTAACTGGGAGGTTGCAGATCATGAAAATAAAGGCGCTAACCCACGTAAATTGGCATTTAAACTGGCATCAAAGAATGTTGATCCTGTAAAACTGACATTTGACGGGCAAGCTGATTTGACTTACACGACACCTGCAAACAAAGACATCACAATCCATATTGTCGCCAAAAAAGCACAGCCTGCAGACGACAAATGGAACGTCGCTGGAGAGGTAACTTTTTGTCTTTTTATTAGCAATGGCTTTTTAACAGTTCACATACTGCATTTTCTTTTTTTTATATTAAAAAAGCTTCACACATAAATCGTATAGCCAAACATGTATAAAACTTATATTATATAAGATGTGAGCAAAGATATTTTTGTATAAAATTGCTGTAAATTTTTGTAAACTTATTGCTATAAAAAAGGGTAGTATGAATTTGTACTACATCAGATTGTATGTTTATGTGAATTGTTATTATTAATATTATTATTATTGTTGTTGTTGTAAATACTGTTGCCTTCAAAATACAGTATAAAAAAATAAAACTGTTTGCCATTTAAACTAGATTGAAATTTGTGTACAGTAGTGGAATAAAAATTACAGTATTAGTATGGACTTAATGGTCAGGGCTGGATTAAGGTATCTTGGCGCCCTAGGCTAATTATATTTTATCACCCCCTCACCTCCCATAGGTTACTCTTACGTTTATTTCCAAGGGGGCTGAATGAAGCTTTAAACACCCTACAATATATTTCTTAGTTAGGAATATTTCAAATATCTTACTGTTTTTTAAAATAGTCTTAAAAATTGAAAACTGAGGCTATTTTTCAGAGATTGTTTTATAGTGACACCTTCAACCATTTATAGTTTGCATGACTTTTATAAGGAAAAAATTAACTAAGTAGTTACAGAATTATAACAGTTTTATTAAGAGTGCATTTAACATTATTTACACAAAGAAGACAATCAATTAAATATCTTGTGGATTTGTTAAGACTCATGTAAAGTTCAAGATAGATTCTTTTTTCACGCTTTAGATTGAGCAAACGTTTTAATCACCTCACTGAAATCAAGTCCTTGCAGAAAGTCACTTTCAATGAAGAAGAGGGCTACACCGAAGACTCCTAACCGGAGAAAACAGTTTGGAAGCACTTCTATTATTTATGTACAGTTTTACCAAAATTTCTCACAAACAGGCGCCTGTGTTCAAAATGAACTCAAATTTTTATCCTTGTAACTTATTACCAATTTTACATTTAGCTGTAAAATTGTATTATTTTTTAGCTAATATTTTGCACCCCCCCCCAATGTGCTGTGCCCTAGGCTACAGCTTAGTCAGCCTAATGGTTAACTACCCCTGCTTATGGTGCAAGAAAAATAGTGGTAAAGTAACTATTGTGAGATGGAAAAATTTCCTATTTCAAAATTTTGAGACTGTCATCATTGTTATCAATTACAAGGGTTAAGACTTTGTTACCTTTCACTTCATGTCTTATCGTTCCTGTATTCCTATGAGTACTACGTATAAGACACCTTTGTTCATTTAGTTTGTATTTAGTTAGTAGTTTTGATATCCTCATTCTTTATAGTCATTGTGTATTTCTAAATCTCTTTTATGTTACTCATTAAATGTGTTTTGTTCTTGTCCAATCACTTCTTTCCCTTCCCTTTGTGTCTTGTTGATATTAACTTAACTGGTCTATTCTATGCTTTATTTTTCTCATATAGTCTTCTAATTTTTGCATCCATTATGTAGCCTAAAAGCTGACAAAATGTTATGTAACTTTAGTAAATTTCAGTAAATGTTTTTATTGTGGATACTAAAATATTTAAGTCAGTGACACGCATATGAAATTTTAATGTGGAAAGAAGTATGGTGATGAATAGGTAATGAAAATTAGTGAGCTCCATACCACATTGTTTATAACAGATGATGGTGTTTAAATTTATTGGTCTATTCTACTTTTCGTTAACGTATAATTATTATTGGTAGTATAGGTTCATGTCCTCTAAAAGCCATTATATTTTCTAGGCAGCCAAAATTGTTTAGTTATGTCTTATATATATATTAGGAAGTGTAAACAGCCCTCACTACAGACAATCCTGTCTTCACCAACAAAATTTGTAGAGCATGGTTTTTAAAACAATTCTATCTATTCTATAGACTAACATTTATAACATTTATCAGAATCTACTTCTGGTTTAAATACTGCAGTCTCTCTTTGTTCTGCAACTTCTATAATGCTGACCATTATAATTGTCCAAAGTGTTGATGAATAACATGATAGCCATGAATACAAAAAAAATTAATAATTATAAAAATAGTACAAATAGCAAGTAGCAAATACAAAGCCAAAGTGGTGCAGTACCAAATATATTTATATATGGCAGTACCAAGTAATGCACTACAGTAATATGTTGATGATAAATGACAGCTTCTATTTGCTGGATATTATTAATACTATATTAATACATGCAGAAATAGTATGCTAAAAACTCCATTTTATAGTGGCAGAATATTTTAAATTACCATCTTAAATTATTTTATTCTGAAATTGTTTCATCATGCTTTTTCAAACTGTTTCAGGCTTCAGTAACTGGTTCATTAATAAACCGGCCAGTGAACATCAAACTAGACGCTGAAGGTTCCGATCAGGCTTTGAAAGCATTATTTGCACCTGACCGTCCATTTGCCCCACTTCAATATCATTTACAAGTCAGTGCAGGTGATGACATATCATTGAATGCTAATGGCAAAATTAACGAGCATAATATCAATGAAGTATTTGAACTGAAACTGCCTTCTGACTTGCCTATTAATCATGTTAAACTTACATCAAATGATGAACTGGATCTGTTCCCTGAGAAGGGAAAACCTGAATATGTAAGTAAAAAAGCAATGTAGCATAGACCTATATAAAAAAAACATACGTGCCTTAAGGCAGTATTTAAAGTGTAACGATTATTAATTTATAATGGCACTTGTATTATTGTTATTTAACTATTAGCATAAAAAGTTTCTATCGTCTGCTTTTAATAGTCACATTTCTATTTAATAAAAATACAAGGGCTGTTTTAAACAATTTAATATCAAGTACTGATGAAAAATAAATTATAAATAATTTTTGGCAACTTTAAAAGAAAGCTGTTAATATATGGTAGCTTTATATTATTAATTATAAGTATAACACTACTGACACGGAACACAAATTTTATATTTTTACCAATTAAAAACTTTGTGTTCCGAGTCAGTAGTGTTATACTTATAATTAATTAATCAATGGACGACAAAATCCAAGAATTCAAATTATTCATAAATAATAGGTTTATTATTAAGATAATCAGCAGTAAAATGAATAGAACTAACAATGTTTACATACAACATGTATTAAACTGTTTTATGTAGACAAATTCTCATTTTGTGAACAGTATTAACCAAGCAACCTCTTTTGTTTAGTTGAAATCAAACAATCTTTTGCAATGGAATGGAGACAAATTCATAAAGTTCAATGGAGAATATACTGGAATTAACAGGACTGATAACGACGTTGAATTGTCTTGGAAGGTAGAAGTGGAGAGCCATTTGCTTTCTTTACGCACACTGACAGGCAGAGCTTTGATACAAGTATCTCCAGACGAAACATCAGGAAAGTTTGATCTAGACCTTGGACTTCAGTGGGAAGGAAAGACTGCAGAATTTGAATCAAAACTTGAAGCTGATTACGTGAAAAAAATAGGTCACTTCTATGTGAAATCAGTTGTGCCACAGACAGGCCCATTTGAGGCAGAACTTAGTTACAAGGTAATTATGAATATCAACTAGAAAAAAAATTGAAATTAAATTTTCTAGAGTAACGATTCCCAAATATTTTTTCCTGAATCCTTTTACATTTTCCTTTTATTTATTCATTAGTCTGAGAGATGCTGACCATAGAGGGTTAGAAGACCAGTCCATTTCATTCTGCTGCAACCCAGGACAGAGTTTAGTTTCCATTTCAATTTTTCTCTGTATTGCTCCCTCCCATACAAATATCTTCCAATTCCTCATTCCCAAAACTTTCTGTTCATCCTACACATCATCTGTCTACCTTTTCTTTAAGGTTGGTTTCCAATTAAAGATCTTCTTTGTAATGCATGATAAATCCATTCTTTCATTTTGACCCAACCAGACGTGCGTTTGCACTTTTATGAATTATATGAACCTACACATGGTAACCATCATTTTCCAAGAGCTATCTGTCTCTTGGACTTGACTATATAATTTTCTTAGATATTCTTTTTTGAATATGCTCAACAGCTGCTCATCAGCATTTATCTACAGCCAAGCTTCATTACCATAAGTTACCACAGGCCAAGTAAGGCTCCTATATGTTTTAAGTTTAACACTTTTACTTAATAGGTGCAATGCCTTTAAGAATTTGTGAGAATAACAGCACCCATTTCCACAATGAATGTGGGTTTTTGCCATATATTTATTTTATTGAATATACATCCCAAGTAATGTAAGCTGTGTACATGATCAAAAGCATATTTTCTCTTACAAGATTATCATTATCATTGTGTCAGTATTCTTACAATTTCTGTCTACTTGTTTTTTGTTAAATTTATCTTTAGCCCACGTTTCTTTCAAGTCAAGTTTTCATGTCTCTTTTGAGAGCACTTAATTTTTGCAAACTAGAACAAGATCATCAATATACACTCTAATTTGTATTTATTTTATATACCAATGTACCAATTTCTTTCTACTTTCTTAAGGCCTTTCTTAAGGCAGACTCTAGTGTTAAGTTAAATAATGTGAAACAGAGTGCATCATCCTGTCTGACTCCAGTAATTATAATAAACGCTTCTTTCAAGCATCCAGGACTAGGTGATCCTGACAGCTCGATGTCTACTGTATGTTGCTGCTACCAGTCCGTAAAATCTGGGACCTTGGTTTCAGGGCCATCTCTCTACACTTGGAGCTAATCAGTAGAGAAAAATGTGCTCTAAGTTCCCTTTTCTGCTTGGCACACCATGCAGGTTGGGGCATTGACCAAGACAAACGGATGGGGATATTTTCAGTGACAATGTCTGATTGCTCAGAGATATTCCACGATTTGAGCTCTGGCTGCAAAGGTATCCATCTTCCCAGGCACAAACCGATAGATGGAGGGGTCATTTGATTCCTTCTGAAGGGTGAAAAGATTTTTGTCTGTTGTGTCCATTCTTCAGCTGTCTGTCTATTCTGTTCTTATTGCCACCTCAGAATCTTCTGATTCAGTCTGAAAATTGTTTTGGATCCTGCTAGCACAGTCTTTACAATATTTACAAGTTTATTATGGATAGTTAGTAATATATCAAATCTTTCAACCTGACCTTGTGATTTATACTGTCAAATGCCTGACTAAAATCTTAGAAAACCACTGAATGTATGAATTATCTAGAGGTCCTTGTTTGATTCCAAGGCAGTATTATAAAATCAATTTGTGTTTTACAGCTTATGGGCAGGCTCAGCTGTGGAAATGACAGTCTGGGCTATGTCCTATGATAATAGTACTGTAGCTGGGATGGCTGAAATATAGAAGAACTGGTCACACTGTTTTGCTTGTTAAATAGTTCATATAGGCAGTCTTATGAATACCTTCAAACACGTATGAATCGTACACCCTCACATATAGTAGGATTGATTCTAAGCTCGTACAGAATGGTGTCACTCCTATTGTTATTACTATTATTATTTTTATACCTTAAATTCGTAGTGACCATCAATCAATGAATTTTTCAGTGAAGGGTTTCTGAGGATTGGTCAAAAATATAACACAAATTTTAACTTCAACTCCTTCTCATATACAATGATACATACCATGTGATATTATAATTTTTTCGTTTTCTTAAAGAAAACATTTGAAGATGTAAACAAACTATCTCAACTCCTTCACATATACAATCACACACACACACACACACACACACACACACACACACACACACACACACACACACACACACACACACACACACACACACACACACTCGCGCGCGCGAACACGTTCATCCAAATAATTGTTCTGTTGAGTTTGACATTTCTTTTGTATTCATACACAGGTCCTGATGATACATTTATACATTGTCGAAACATCGACACAAATAAGTTAAAATTTGTGTTATATTTTTGACCAATCCTCACAAACCCTTCACTGAAAAATTGTTATTATTATTATTAGATCCATAATCACAAATTGTGAAATTACATTATAGAGTAAAAATAATTAAATTCAGCCTATATGTTATATGTTGAAAAAATATAAGTTACTGCAAACATATTTACTTTCAGTATTTCAATTTTAATATTTTCAAGTTTTGTGACACAAGATTTGAGAACACTCTAAAGCACTGGCATTGAATATTCCCTATGTACGAGTACATAACATCACTAATAAGAGAAAAGTGTGAGTACATGGTCCAAAATTAATGCCATATTCTTCATCATGAGAGTTGCTACTATTAAATTTCCTATGCTACTGTTTTTGCACAGCTGTATTTGCTTTCCTACTGCATCCTATGATGCGTCAAGTATGTATTATACAAATCTGGTGAGAAAAATTTCATGAAGTATTCATTTTAAGTGTATACATTAAATGGCTGATGAAATTTGAAAATATTTGAAAAGTTCATCATAAATAATGTGTTTGCTTGTGTATAATTGTTCAATGGCACATTACATATATTATTTATCGTAATAATTCTGATAGACACTGGCATTCTTGTGTATAGTTTAGCATAGATGTAATCGTTAAGAATTTTCTGATCAAAAATAGTTTAGAAAACAAAAATACTACATGTTTGTCAACTATACACTTTGAAAATAAGCATAAATGATTTGCCAAATTAATTTCCATTAACCAGGAATTACAGATGAGTAATAAAAAATAATTTAATCTTGTTAGCTACAGCTTATAAACACAAACAAATAACACACTCACTTATATTCATCAAATGAACTATTTAATGACAATTGTAAATACCTCTACATTTTCACACACACACGCACGCGCACACACACACATTGAAATATGTGCACTTACATATTGAAATACCTGCTTACATACTTGGATACTATTAAAATCTACTAAAGATACAATTCATTAAAATTCATTACTGATAAAAATTGTATGTTTTAATTTTAGAATTTAGACACATTACTTAAAATTCCTTGTAATTAAATAATGTAAATTAGTGTTAACATTTAAATATTATTTTCAAACGTTTACACTGGGCTATTATTTTTTTAGGCTCTTGAAAACAAAAAAGGAGTAGTCGTAGATTTGTCAATTAAATCTAATGACAAATTTTTGAAAGTAAATCACCAAGTGGAGGTAGATGTGGACTCAGTGACTTCAAAAACAGATATTGACTCAACAAAAGGCAAATCAAATATTTACCTACATGGTGTAAAGACTGGCAATGCTGAGTATGAAGTCGAAGGCAAATTTGAATGTAATGGAGAAAAATCTGAATTTGACTTGAAAGGAAACTTTGTGTCACTAGATGAATTGTTTTTGAAACTTAATGTGGATAGTCCAAAATACAAAATAAATAAATTTCAATTAGAAGTGGCACACAAACCAGCCAAAACAGCTGGAAAAAGGATAGCTTTCTACGCAAAGTCAGCAGATAAAAATTACTATTCTGGAAGGTAGGTACCTAAATGTTTTTCGTACATACCTGATCATTGTTACACATATTTATCTGAAGCCATTCTCCAGTGATTTCTATCTTCAATAATTCTTGTCCAACTCACTGTACCATGTTCTCAACTTATTCATCCTGCCACGTTGCAAAAAATGATCATTCTGTCTTCTTTTGCAACATTTTATAACCTCCAATGCTTTCCTTCCATTTGCCATCTACTCTTCAGGCCAAATGTTTTGCATACCTCCATTTAATATTTTTTTTTTAATCCTGTAAATGTTATCATCATGCCTTAGTACCCATTTAATTGTTTTCCTATCTCTCGTAGTTATAACTATCATAATCATTTCCATTCTTCCGTGTACTTTCCATGAACCATAAATGCATTTCCATTTCCATAATGTACACAAAAAGGTAACTAAAGTAAGCTAATATAATAAAATAAATAAAAAACAAACAAACACACACACATACACACACATTCATAATGACTCACAATTATTTTAGTTATTAATAAATAATTAATAATAAACATTAATTTTTACTTTTTCTACAAGAATATATATTATTTCTTTGTATTCACACTGATTCATACTGCCATCTTCAGAAAATATAAATATACTATATGTGTCTTCTAATCCTGTAGTAACAATTTCAGCTTAATTAAACTCTCACAGTATTATATTTCTTGAATATTGTACATATGCTACTGTCAATTTTAATTTTTATAGCATTACATATAATGAGAAAGAAGATGACGACTCTTCAACGATTGAAGGAAATGGTGCACTGAAAGTAGGTGACAACACTTATCCTTTAAAAATAAAGATCAATGTAGATAAAAAGAGTGATGATAAGCTGCCAGGACTGAGGAAGAAGGTAAGGCTTTTAACGCCTAATTATTTTGTAATCTATCTCTCTTTCACACGCACATGTGCGCGTGTGCATGCGTGCGCGCACACACACACACACACACACACACACACAGCTTGCTAATAACTATATTACTTTAACACAATAGAATTATTTTCTCAATTAAATCGATGGACTAATTTATTCTTTTTTCAGCTATCTGTCGACATAGAAGCAGGAACATACAAGTACAATTATGACCAAAAAATATTTGACTCTGGGTTTGAAGCTAAGCGAAGATTCTGTCTTGACTCTAATAAGTGTTCAGATGCTGAATTCATTGTTGTAAAAGAGTCTAGAGGTATGTATTATCAGATGTTGTATAGTATGTACCAGTGTAGCATGTTCTATGTAGTTATTCTTATCAAATGTTATTTTTAGTACTCATTGTGTATATACGTAATCTTGAAATATGTCAAAATGCCTGTTTGACATACAGACACAGGGGGAATATGCGTTCATGTGCACAGAATCACAACAGAATTGATCAAACCACAATATCATATGATATTTAGCTTCTTATGAATTTGAATTTTAGAAGATTATTAGGAATGATAGTTCTAAATTTTAATTATTATCATACTAAAAATTAATGAAAATAATGGACATTTGATAATTAAGAGTGTACTACATTTGAACTGAACGTATGCTTTATGAATATGGGCCTACAATTACTAATTTCAGTAATCAACAAAATTACTGTGCGTACTTAGGAATAGAGTGTATGTTTTTCACAGAATAGGTTGATCCACAGAAGTTTTAGAGAACTCAATATAACAAGAATTAGTGACATGTTCAGATATCTAAAATTATACCTTTGTGTGTGAAGTTAAAAATTGTTGTTACAATAAAGAATCAAATCAAACAAGTTTCTTTTCACTTTTATAGTCAGCTGAGAACAATACAGGAAATATATGAATAAGAAAACTCTTGTTCTATCTACGAAGATTTATCTGACTTTATTGTATGCAAATTACCTCACAGACCCCAAGCACCTGTGAAACTAAATTTTATTGTCTCAGATATTTCCATGCCACATATGTTACTTAATATTGATACATGCTGTTTTAAAACATTTTGATACAACACACAGACACACACACACACACACACACACTAATTTTTTAAAATGATAGTGCCAAACATTTGTGAATTGGTTTATGTTTGTTGTTGAATTGTGTTTGTTCTATGTATGAATAGTAAACATTATGTTTTAATTTTGTCTGACAGGTCCTGGTGCTTTTACCCAGAAAGTTTCCTTAGTTTTAGACCTTTCAAGCTACTTCCATGGTCTTGAAGATTATGTTTACAAACAAACAGACAAAGTTGATGGTTATTTCTTTGACAGTGAGGTTCTCTCGCAGTATGGTAAAGAAAAGGTACACCGCCATGTGTACTTCCAACATGATGAAGCAGGTAAAGCATATAATACTCCAAACTGATTTTTCCATTCAGATATCACAAAACATAAATTACCAAAGTTACGTATAAAATTTAGTTATGAACAAATAGAAGTGATTATTCCTTTGTAAACACATCTTAAAGAATACAAAATTTCTATTAAATAACTTTTAAAGTGAGAACTATTAAATAACTTTTAATAGTATTAGTAATACTATTAATACTTTTATTAACTTGCAATTAGAAGTGAAAATCATTTATTCCTATAGAATAATTTAAAACTCAGTTGAGGCACATTATACTCTCTATATACTGTGTCCCTGCCTATGCCAGCATAAAAATATTAAAATATTAAATTCTAGGTCGAATTGCATAGCCTAATTCACATAAGTTCTAAACCTTAATGCTTAGTAATAGTGTTCAAAATGATGATGAATTATGTTCATAATCATTAACATTCCTGTATGTGCATTTTGTACAGGTATTGTACTTGAGTTGCCTAGTCGAACCCTGGCAGCAGAGGTAACTTACGCAGCACCAAAAGGAAAGAAAGGAGACGCGTTTAAAGTAGAGGGCTCATTATGGCTGGACAAAGCTAAATCACCTAACGAGAAGGCGTCCCTACTGATAACTACAGATTCAGCTCAGTCACGTGACGGAGGCTCTGTATCAGGAGAAATCAGATTTAGTGCACCAGGTCTTGGCAAGGTACAGCTATAGTCTTCATACCATATTTATTTATTTAACATACATGGTATTTCAAAATATCAGTTTTGCTTGTGTATACTACTATAATATAGTGTATGTGGCAAATATTCCTAAATTTTCTTTAAAAAAAAACTCAAGAAAATTATAAAACATTCTAGAACCTTTTTATTAACATTAGAATTCTACTAGTAATTTTGTACAAACCACTATGTTGTCTTTGGTATTGATGAGCGCTTTTGGCAGTCAAGCCATCTTCAGGTCATTTACCAACAGAGAAATATGAAACTGTTCACTTTTTATATACCGTTCTACCGGATCTTTCTAGCCCCGCCCCCTGACAGAGTAACGTCTTACTTAGCTCCACCCATAGTGGGTTGTCTTACATTACCACTTTTGTAGCCGTTACAATTCACGTTAACTCATCTTCTACTCTTTTTTGTTGTCTAATAAGCTGTTAAATATTTCTTCATTTTCAAATGTGGTTTTAATATTCATTAGTCTTTTTTCATCTTTATTTCTTATTTTTAATATTTCCACTTCTTCCTGTAATTTCCTTTCTTTTTCTTTACTCATCACTTTTATTATCTTATAATTTACAACTGGATCTATGAATTTATGTCCTTCTTCTATAAAATGCCTAGCGTATAATGAATTCATTGTTAACTCTCCTTTACCCCTCTTATGTTCTTTAAATCTCTGGCAAAACTGATGACCCGTTTTGCCCAGATACACTTTGTCACATTCCCCACAACTAAGCATATATACTCCACTTTTCTTCAATATGTCATCTTCTTTAAAATTCATAGTTTTTATTATATCAAACACGGTTTTCGATTTTTTAACTGCTACCTCTATATTATATTTTCTAAAACATTTTTGTATCTTTCTTGTGTTGTAACCTATATATGATATGGATCCCTTATATTCCTTCTTTTCTTTACTATTCTCATTTTTTGTTTCTTCTCTTCGTTTTATATTATTAAATATTTTATCTACTACATTCATATTATACTTGTTGTTTTTTACAATTATTTTTATTCTTTCTTTCTTTCTGTTTTCCTCATCTTCTATACAACTGTTTATTCTATGACAGAAATTATTTATCGCTGCCATTTTATATGGTATGAATCATTTTGTATTATAACATCTGTATATGTGCTTTTCCTATAAATGTCAAATTTTAGTTTATTTTCTCTTGTTATTCTTATGTTTAAATCTAGGAAATTTATTTCCTTGTTTCCTACTTCCATTTTAAATTTTATACTCTCTTCTAATTTGTTAACTTCTTTAAAAAATACCTTTAATTCTTCATCATCGCCCTCCCATATTAACAAGATATCATCTACATACCTCATCCATTTCTTAATTTTGTCTTTATTTTTCACCGCTGACATTATTTTATTTTCAAAGTAGTTCATGTAAATTTCTGCCATTATTGGTGACATTGATGATCCCATTGGAAGTCCCTTCTTCTGAATATAAAACTTATTATTAAACCTAAAGTAATTTTGCTTCAAACACTCTTGTATTACTTTTATTAATTCTTCTTTCTTTTCGTATCCTTTTAATTTGTTCTTTTCAATTAGTTTTAACGTTTTTTTCAACCGGGATGTTTGTAAACATATCTACTACTTCAAGCGATATTAACCTTGAACTTTCCTTTACTTGTACTTCTTCTTTCAGTGCTTCTATCAACTTTTGTTATTTTCTATACTATGTTTCTTCTCAAAATCATAATATACTTTTAGTATCTTATTACATTCTTTTGATAACTTATATGCTGGTGCTCCAATAAACGATATTATTGGCCTAACTGGGAGGTTTTATTTGTGCAGTTTTATCTGACATTTAAATTTAGGCGCTTCCGAATTTGATTCTGTTAGTTTTATTCTATTCTTAAACATAGTGGAAATTTTTATTAATTTCTTCACTCTACTTTGAAATTTATTAGTATAATCATATTTAATCTCTTCATAATTATTACTTTTTATAAATTCATTCCCTTTCTTTATATACTCTTCTTTATCTATTAGGACTACGGAGTTGCCTTTGTCTGCTTTTTTGTTACCATAATATTAGAATGTTGCACTGTATATTGATCTACAGAGTCTTCTGTTTTTATCCATTCAGATAGTTACAATTATTTTTATTCTTTCTTTCTGTTTTCCTCATCTTCTATACAACTGTTTATTCTATGACAGAAATTATTTATCGCTATATTCTTCTTTTATTATGATATAAGTCAGCCACATTATGATTCCATTTCTTTTAAGCTTACCATAAACTGTTTGTTTTACTACTTTTTTATTCTCTCTTCTCTTCAAGTATTTCAACAACTTGTTTAGCATTCACACTAGAGAGAGACATATACCATTGTTTTTCTACTTATATGTACACATAGTATGGTGTTACCAGTACACTTAAGACCTCATTGCAGCGGTGTAACTATCGGGATCGATCCACCCCCAGAGCTATTAAAAATGACGGCTAAATTCCAAAAACACCTAATATAGGCTTATTTCTAATCAATTTGCTTATGTTAAAATAAGACTTATAAATAACTGTATAACTAACTATATGGGAAGAATCCTAAATATCTCATCTGTCCTGAGGAAAATGTGGAGTCAACTCTTCAACTCATCCTCCCCCTGTTTCAGTGTATCAGTGACAAATATCTTCCAGTTGACAAAATATTTTCTTGATTACATTATATTTATATGCTTAGGACTATTTCATGAATCACTGAATTCTATAGTTACTATTCACTAAGTTCAACTTCTATAATTTCAACAGCTTCATTCAATGTGTACATACAGTTTAACATTTCCGTAACTCTGTTATATTGGATACTACTGTACTCTGCCACCTGTTTGGCCTCCATCTACATCCATAAAGAAAAGCTTAATGTATTTATTGTTCATGATAAGAGTTCTCTAACTGGAATCAAAATAATGTTTGTTATCATTAAATATTTTTAGGGCTCACCAAACAAAAAAGCAGGTGATCAAGTAATAGAATATGTAACTGACTTATAAACTTATTTTTGCAAAACTATTATGCAACTATTATGAGAGATAAGTAGTGGTGAAAGATTTGTGCCATCTCTGTAGTTCCTAACATTGTGTAATATCTGCTTTCATGGTTAAGCCGTTTTCTTGTAAAAGTATGCGGATTTTAGTAATATGTAAAATAGTAGCAGGTCTTAATTTTATCTTACAAATTTTGCAACGAATATCATATCTATGCTTAGGATCTGGTTGTAAAAGGACATGGGGAACTTCAACGTGAAAGCAATAAGATAATCGATGCTACCTTTGAGGCAGACGTTTTTGCTAAAAAGAATCAGAAATTGGTTGCCGAATGGAAAGTACATCGCACAAAAGATGATAAAGGTGTAACCATTAAGGATAATTTCCATGCATTTAGTAAGGTAAGAAATGCAGGTGGCGTTTACTTAGTAGAATAGATAAAAATTTAGTGAAAACATATTCAAGTATAGAATTCTGTGTGGTCAAAAACATAATATTTTGTAACTCATATCCGTACTTGACACTTATGTTTTAAAATATATTTAATATAAAACCCACCTATATTTTATAGAAGTGTAACCCACTTCTATTTCACAAAAATTCGAGTTATGATTGTGTACATTAAAATACTTCAAAAATAAATATTTATGTGCAGCTACAAGGAGACAAATTAATGTTGCAGCTGATGATAACATGAGAATAACTAACTGTTATATCAATCTTAGCAGCTGTATATATAAAGATCCTGGTTAGTATTTCAGTGGTCCCTTTCTGTATCTTAATGATTTAAATTTCAATAATGTATTAGTTTAAAAACATGGTCAGTGAGTGCAATTGAATTATTTAAATGTGATTTGATAAAGAAAAATCTGAAATTATAACACTTATATAAGGTTGTTTAAACTCATACCATGCTCTCAGTAATTCTTTAGAATTAACCATTGGAGAACCTGGTGTGTGGAGATTTTACTTAACTTACTTTTTTTGCTTGTTAATTGAATTGAAGTGGTGAAAGAACATGTACAGGTACATTTGGCATTCCAGTTATTTTGATATAACCAGTACATTGCCATTTTTGAACTGAATTGTTATTATAATAGTATCTCCATCACAGTTACCCTCAAAACTGCCCTTTTAAGATGCGGGGCCAGGAGTGAACATAACCACTGGATATCTTTAACTCAGCCCCCCCCATATTTCTCTAAATCAAACAACAGACTCCTTAAACCATGCCTCACATTCTAGATAACACTAATTTAGACTTCTAGAAAAAAAGTATCACTACAAATTTAATTTAAATTTTACCAAGGTAGCTTGAAATTGTAATTCTTAAAGTGCAATTAATCAATTAGGATAATGTTTCTTTAAATTTTTCAATGTTATTTATTACAAGATATGTTGAACAATGACTCAAAAATATCTTCCCGCATTATCTTTTTTTTTTTAAATAACTTATTTGTTTTAAGTGCAGACTTGTATTTTCAAAACTTGTATTGATCTTGAGCATTGCTAATACATACTTGCTCTGTAATCCCACTAATAGTTCATACACAAATTGGACAAAAAAAGAACTTGCTAACACAGACAGGCACAGGTACAGATACACACACACACACACACACACACACACACACACACACACACACACACACACACACACACACACACACACACACACAATGACATGATTTGAATAAGAATGACAAGAATACTAATGGTAGTTTGAATTAACTGTCCATTCAGGCACATAGTGGAGGCAAGGTCCTGTTAGTTTTAATAATTACAGACAATATTCTTTGACAGATGCAGTACCAACAGATTGTATTTAAACTTGGTATGTAATCTGTTCTCAGAAGGAAACCTTACTGCATTGTACCATGACAAATGACTTTTATCATAACTGTTTTAACTGGATAGCGATTTTTTTTATATGATATGTTACTGTAGTATACAATTTACAGAAGGCAATATAGAAAAGAGAATACAAAAGTTAATAAGGGGATAAATATTTTTATAGTTACTTATCCTTTATGTCGCACATTAATTGTTGATGTTTTTCATATCTGTTTTCTATTTAGAACTGTAGCCACCAATATTAGTGGTGTTTACAATGAAATTATCAAGGAAGTTATCCGCAATGTAATCAAAGCCCAACAGTTTAGTTAGTCTTTCAATATAATACTCTTGCACTGTTGGATTAATTGTTTAATCTCATGTAATTTGTTGTAGTTCACATTGAAATATTGTGTTAATTCAATTGATATTTCCTATTTTCAGTTGCTTCATTAGTTATGTTTTGCTAGTGATAACATTATAGATATTTATTGTAAGTCGACGAAGTAGGTCCTCTTTGTGATTAGACGAGGTCGTCGTCTCGTAGAATTTGTTATAAGTTTTATAATTATTATTAAGGTTTGGTTTTTTATTGTTAGTTTTTTGGATTAGTGATTTATTCAATCCAATTCAATCTATTATTGAATCCAATATAAATAAATCTGTTCACTTACTCTTCAAGTTGTTTATTAAATATGTTTAGATTTTTTATAATTTTTGTTCAATGTCTTGAGTTCGTATTTGAATAAGTTGCGTTGACTTTTCTGCCATTAGCTGAGGTGAGTCGATCGGTGCATTCCTGTGCTGAAATTAACATAAGCACAACATTTATATGATACTTACTAACAGTTGTAGTATGCTAATGATATGAAATAATATTGCTGGTGAGAATCATTAGATTTAAATTCTCGCTCTGGCTCCTGGTACCAACCATCTCTTGTTGCTCACCTAAGCTGTAATTCTATTCTGTTCAATAATTGTCAACACTTTAATTTGTTCGTGAAATAATAGTTATTTATTTAACGCAAGTTGAAAGATTGTTGTTACAATTCTATTATTTATTTTCCTTAAAAAAAAGTAATTAAAGTTGAAAATGGACTCTTAAAATTATTAAACTCTCAGGGTGGTAAGATTGCATTTTGAAAATCGATTATTTCTGTTTGTAAATAATTTGGTTATTATGCTTTATAGAATTAGTAGGTTCTTTCAGTCTGCAAGATACACTTCAACAATAAAATGCACTACTATGATAATGAGTAGGCAGAGAATAAAAATATTAATTGTTGCTTTAACATAACACAAAATATGAACGATTGTTCATTATTTACAATTGAGATTAATTATGGTTCATGGTAACCTTACTTATTTGAAATTAATTAATGGATGCTTCTTTGAGGCATTACTTATTTTGTACATCATTATTATGTATTAAAAATTCAGTGTTATTTTCCTGAATGATCTCCAAAATTGGATATAAACAAAACAGGTAATTCAAATTAATTCGCTACTACTAGGGTCCACTCATGTGTGGCATTGAGTTAATGTACTACCATTAAATACAATAATATCTTAAAATTATTAATTGTTAGGGTTCATTGTTCCCTCCTTGATTATTCAACGTCTCTTCTTAAACTATTACAATTAATTTCAATCTAGAAAGTTAAAATTGTCATTAGCAAAATCTTTCATTTGATTATTGTTTATGTTATTTTTCAAAGTCCCCTTCCTTGTGGAAATCGGGTTATTTGTTATTTAATTTAAACAAATTAAATCCGCTTATTAGCGTTCCTTAATTGATTAATGATTTGTTATATAATATAATGATCATTTGCACTGATACTTGTGTATTCTGTTGAGTCGACGAATTAACACTTTTTAATTTTTAATAATTAATTAATATTTTAATTATTTTTTTATTAATTCACATCACACACTGCCTATATGCATGAACTCCGTTATAGAACACTTTGAAAATAGACTTCACTCTCATTTCGGTCCGACCTAACCTCAACTCAAAGTTTCGAGGTTAGCTGTGCATTATCAGCTGTCGGCTGTCAATTCAATGTTATGATGGCCGCTCCGCTAACATGGAGTATCTCTCGAATGCCGGTGATGAACTGATTGATGTTACCTGGTCGGTATTCGGCACTTCGTACTTTTTAATGAGCTCTGATTGGCTAATTGTCTTCATGTCGTGTACTCTCGGCAAGGTTCATCTAAATAGAAGCTTAAACTAGCGTCAGTGGCTGGGTCCAAGGCTATGATTTACTGGTTACACAGCCAAGCGCAAGGGCTTGTCACTTACTAATTTTTTCTTATAAGTCAAATATCTTATCTATAATTACACTGACAATATTTTTATATCCCATCGTTTCTATCTTTTGATTACGAGTAATTTGCATACCCTCATCATATATTCTTCGTATTTTTTAAATTAGCAGCCATCCTTACTATTTCTTTTATGAATTTGCTAACTGCTATATTTTTTTATTGTTCGACTAAGCTTTTCGTCATTACTGACATCTTCAGGTCTTAAACAACGAAGGTCCTTCGTTGTTTAAGACCTGAAGATGTCAGTAATGACGAAAAGCTTAGTCGAACAATAAAAAATTATAGCAGTTAGCAAATTCATAAAAGAAATAGTAACCTCATCATATAGTTCTGATATGGGGTTGATAAAACCGCACTTGGTACAAATGAATAATACTTCTTAAGTTACCTAATACCTTAAATATACTGTTTTTATCCCGTGTGTTCATGGTGATAACATATTATTACAGTATTATGCACTTTTCATGTCTGGTCGTGTACTAATAATTGTAAAATATCCATTTTCCTAGGTTCAAATCCTATTGTCACATACATTGTTTATCAATAATATTACAATAATAGTTGTTGATAATACCATTTTATTATGGCCTATGCATAATGCATTGGTCATTATCACTTCTGATAGTGTCCTTTTTATTTATCACTTGGTTTTATTACCTTAATTATAGTCGTTTAGGTGAGTTTTCAATACTCTTGAAAGTTACATTTTTTCGTGAGTTGTAATTCTTTCACATTAATCTCGTTATTGTTTTATTATCTATTATCAGTGTTCTAATAACACTGTTAGTACTGTGCAGTAGTTAATTCTGCATTTACATTGACAATTACTTTGGTTTGAAGTTACCGGTACCCTGACTACTTGCATCTAGCTGTTACTATGGTTTACTTATTATTTGAGTTATTATTGTAAATTAGGTGGATATAATCCTTGAATTTACTTATTTAAACGTTATTCTGCCTTATTCAATGTTATTGGTTGAGTTACTACTCTTTTATTACAAGTTTACTTGATAGTTTTGCTGTCTCATGCAACCATTCTATGTTATGCATATGGTTATATTAAATTACATCAATTCAGCCTTTATGTTTCCTTAGCACATTATCTGTTGTACATTAAATGTTCCTTATATTATCTATTTATGTTATACTACAACACATTTTAGTTCAACATTGCTTTAGTCTTGTTTTTCTATGGTTTTGTTGAAAACTAGTTGGCCAGATTAGGTTATGTTATAATTTTAGTTATTCAACAATGGTTGATTGTCAGTTTTGAATTTCTACATTACATCTGATTTATTTAACTTTATATAGCACTGGTATATTTATTGTTTATCACTAGATTTCAATTTGTTTATTTTCACAGTCTTTATCATTGGTAATTAGTGGTTATTTACAATTTCAATTCCACTTTACAATCTGTTATTAGTGTTTTGGACATAGTCCTTTTTGTCATGTTTATACATCATTTAGCTATGAAATTATCATACTGTTACTCATTCTCTTTATTAACTTCTGTTTTCAATAATTAACATTTATTGAGTTCTGTTTGTATTATATTGTTAAGGAAGGTATTTGATTAATAAGTTTAGGTCAGTGTCAATTTACAGCTTAGGGATTTAAATCATGTTGTTTGTTTCACTTATACTTTCTTTCTCTATAATAATACTTTTATTTGCATATGTTAATTCATTCTAATTCATATTATCTCCCTTTGGTTGTTGACCTGGATATGTCTTCTTCTTATCTGCACTGATTCCTTCCTCACTCTTAGTAGATTTCTTCTTGATGGTGTTGTCACTAGTTCCTTTCTCACTGTTTGATCTATTGGGTAAATAGGTATGTTGTCTCGTCGTTAGTCTTGTTTTATTTTCTTCAGTTGTACATTTACTGGTAATTCATTATTTGTTTTATTCACCTATTTTGGCTTATGATACTTCCTTTATTCATGATTGTAGGTTCAACTTTGTAGATAATTTTATTTGTAGTGGCTTTTTGTAGATAATTTTATTTGTAGTGGCTTTCAATTCATTTGTGATACATTGGTGTTGGATGTGTTATATGTACCATTACATTATTGATATTTGAATAAATATAAATTTAGCAACTGATACACACGCACACACTTACACTTTTCTTTTCCCCTTTTCTATTACTCAGTAAACGTGTTCTCCAAAAGTGCAGGGGCCTGTGAGAGCACTCCTATTACTCACCCTTAAGGGTGCCTCTGATTACATTTATTAATTTCATCATCATCATCTTAATGGATTAAACCAAGGATGGTTTGTTCCAATCTCAAATAGGCAAAGATTAGAGCTGGTCACTCCAGTGCTTCCTCGGACGTCCCACACCTCTACGTCCCCTCGCCTTATATTTCCAGAGTTGTTTGGGGATGTGGCAGTCATCCATTCAGCAAAGATGTTCCCACCAATTCAGCCATTACTGGGCAACCCTGTCGAGTATACTCATAATATTCAGTTCCTGACGTATATCTGTGTTTCTTTAATGATCATGGAGAGTATACTCTGCCACGTGCCTGAGAAATCTCATTTCAGCAGCTTGGATGCGACTGGCCTGGCCTTTTGTTAAAGTCTAATACTCAGACCCAATTTATTAATCTCAAAACAAAATTTATTGCTGTTGTCTATGTTTCACTAATGTGAATGTGTACTATACAACAGTATATTATTTTGGATTTCGTTGTTCATGACGTGTCCGTTACTTAACTAAATATCACTATTACATTAACATTCTCTCCTATAAAATATAGGAGAAAACTGGTTCAGGCTGTAAGGTAAAACTTTATGGTTTTACTTATAAAAAAATACCTAGTGTTCCGAGTCGTTAATGTAATAGTGATATTTAGTGTATTATTGTATTTCTACACAAGTATTGCTTGTACTTCAAGAGGTAATGCTGTGTGTGTGTGTGTGTGTGTGTGTGTAGTAGTAGTAGTAGTAGTAGTAGTAGTAGTAGTAGTAGTATCAGATGATTCATTAATGTCGCATATCCTTTAATACGTGATATTCACATCTTTTAGGGTCTTGGATGGGATGTTGAGGTGGAAGGAGTGCTGGTAGTTACAAAGACTAGTTTTGGCTGGATAGCTACTGCTAATTATTTGGATTCCAAGAAGGCAAAGAAAGAAGGAATTGTAAAACTTGAACTTTCAGAGTCCAAATTTGTTCATCTTGTAAGTTATTGAAAGATTATTAGTTACAATATCTTTTAAGTTTTACTAGTGTTTGATTCCGTTTTTAAGAGTTTTAAGATTTTTTGGGCTATTGAATGTAAAGTGGCCAATCACGTTATGTAGTACGTGACTGAGTTGTAAAGATACCTGCAGAGAGGTGTCTTTGAAAGATAATACCATAGGGATAATTAGTGGTTAAACACTTGTGTAATCTCTGTAAAACATTCTACAGTAACTGTATGTCATACATATTTAAGAGAAAATAGAAAAATCTTTAATTATTTACTAAAACAAGCAAACAAATTTTACTCAGTATTAATTAGTAATTAATGAATAATGAGTACATGTGAACTATACTGTTATGAAGGGATGAGGGAAACTCTCTTGATAATAAGAAACTATTAATACTGTAGAAATGAGACAAATTTGTGTCATTTTATATGGTGACATTATGCCACACATAATTCATTAAGGTACCTAAAATATGTAAGGCCAGATGGTTCAGGTTATATGTATGATAGGTAGTGATGGTAATTTAATATATTTCTTTTAGTAGTGACTCATGCATTAACTTATGAACAAAATGTACAATTGCACTTTTGGTTTGTTTGTACATAACTATATACATGTACATGTACATAACTATGTACATGTTTCTGTACGGCAACTTCATTTTGGTCAAATTCACTTCTGGTAATCCTCGGGTTGTTGATTCCTCTGTCCTAGACATTCTAGGATGAAATGACAAGGAGTTTTAAAACAGCAACAAGAAAATCAAGAACCTGAAAACACAGACACAATTCAGTGTAAGCTATATACTGTGTGTGTAGGCTACATATGTGTGTGAATATGGGAAAAATTACAATTTATATTATTTTGGTTGTATGGATTTTGTAACTTTCATAATAGGTTTCATAAAAAATACTGAATACTGAGTCTCAATAAAAGTAAGAATAAAATGACTCAAACTAAGCTTAAAATTAGCCTCATCTTGCCTAAAATTCTCTCTACTACATACAATGTAAAACCAACTTAACATGCTGCATGCACTTGTCCTTATCATTATATTTCAGAATAAACTGCAACTGTTTCCATAATTGTACTTATATTTTATTTTAAAGCAACAAATATTGTAACTTAACATTTTATATTAATTTAGAAGTTTTCTTTAACTATGTGTTCTTGGCTTCTGAAAAATAAATTTGATCTTTTTATCTTAAAAAATTTTGGGCTTGTCAGCTGTGGTTGAATGCTAAAGTTTGTGTCTCTGCTGCATTTTTGCATTTGGTGGCTCATGCAGCATAGTATGTACAGTAGAACTCAATTTATCCGAACTCCAGTTATCCAAATCGCCAATTATCCGAATCGTTATAAGAAAATTTAAAAAAATGCAATTTCTAAAAAAAAAGTTTATTCAAATTGCAGTTGCCATACTAACAAAAAAACATAGCAAATGAAATTATAAGATAAGACTGTTTTAGCTATGCATCATAGTTTACGTACTGATCAGTAGGCTACAATGTTTTCTAGCCTACTGTTTGCCTAAAATTGTAATTATGTATGAGTATTATTTTTAATTCTTTTGTAGTAAAAGTGAACATTTTGCAAAACACATGTGACCTGGTTTTTATTAAGATACTGATGTAATAAAATTAAAGAAAAGTGATTTTTGAGCAATTTTTGTGTTTTCTTTCACAACATAATCTCTTTCTTATGTTTGTCCCAATTATCTGAATTTCTGCATATCCGAATTACATATGGGACTTATTAGTTTGGATAAATGGAGTTCTACTGTATTACCATCATCAGAGTAGAGACAAATGGAAAGCGGGAATGAATGTCAAAGACTGGTAACAAAGAACTGAGTGAAGAGCCACTGAAACAATACAATGTAGCAAAGACACCGTTTTTCATGTATTTGATGGCAACTGATAGGCCCAAAAGTTTTAGAAGATAACACAGTTGACTCAGGCAAAGAAAGCCTTTGAAATTATGTAAATTATAAGTTTCTTAATTCACAGTTTAACAGCATTTCTCCCAGTTAAGTTTTTCTATTTTATTTTAATGTTAATTAAATGGAAGCAATTATTGCAAACAATGAATGACATCACAAACCTTAAATGTATTTGTAAATTATAGGTCCAGATTCCAGAAGCCACACTTATTGATTTGGATTACAAGTTAACAGCAAATAGTATTGCTGGTGACATTGAGCTAGTTGGAAACAAATACAAAGAAAAACTGAACCTCAATGGTAGAAAGAAATACACTTTTGAATTTACAAGAGGTACGTAACTAGTATTAGCTAATATGAAAATTTAAATGAATCTGTACAAATTTACAGACTTTTATTTCAAACTAAACTAATAAAAAGTGATTCTACATTATTTAAAATATTATGCTAATAACAAGTAAATACTCACTGCTTTCTGTAACTAGTAATAATTATAAATCATCATCATCATCATCATCATCTATCTGTCCAGGATTATGCAGGTTGCCTGTTCACCATCTCCGTCTCGGTCTGCCAACATTTCTTCTTCCGGTTGGTTTATAATTCAGGATTTTTCTTAGAATTCTTTCTGGAGACATGCGCATAACATGCTCTTTCCATCTTTTGTTTATAGTTTTTTGCTAGTTCCGTTACTGGTTGTACTTTTAATTCCTGTCTTATATCTTCGTTCTTTATGTGATCTAATCTTATACAACCTTTCACAGATCTAAGATATTTCATTTCAGACGTTTCCATCTGTCTATAATCTTTCTTTCTTGGTGCCCATGATTCGGACCCGTATAATAGCATGGGGACTGCCATCACCTTATAGAATTTTATTTGTGTGTCTTTCGTAGTCTTTCCTTTGAGTGTTCTCCGTAATGTCCCACATATTCTTTGGGAGTTGTTATAATTATAAATATCCTACATAATTACTACATCTACTTTTATTTTTGGAATTGAGCAATTATTGTAATAGACGACTTCATAAGTCCATCTAGTTATAAAATTAATTATAATATTGTTTATATGATCTTATAATCATCATTCAATGTTGTGATAGAATGATACTATTATTTTTTCAAAATAAAATGTTTGTTAATCAATTATTTTTAAATAAATATTACCAAATTCCAAAGGAATACATTGTGGCTTTAGTCCTCAAATTGTTTCACAGATATAGCAACAAAAGCCGTAGACTGTTAGGTTTTTACAACACCAAGTTAACTGTAAAATAAACATTGCAGCCTGTTTATGAATAGATTCATTTGCACATAATGAATGAAGTTATTACACTATTTTGTCCATTTCAAAATCCAAAATGAAGATCTTGGGATATGATTGCATGTTTTAAGTCCATGTCCACAGAAAACAAATCTGTAAACAAAATTTTGGGTTAAAAGTAATTTATATAAACAATGTTGTGTATATGGGTTTAATAGTAAATAGAATTTATACTATAGAATCAAGTTACAGTTCTATGTATTTTATAATTTCAGATCAGAAAAAGGAAGTCTTAGATATTGAGCTTGGTTTTGCACCCGGTCAAATTGTTGAGTTGGGTGGATCATACAATCAGAAGCCATTTATAACTTACGCAGTTGCACTGGACGAATTAAACTTTTTGAAAACAAAATACAGTTACGATCTTGACATCTTAAAGGCTCTTACAGTATGTATGCAGATATATTAAAATTTTAGTTCTATTTTTTATAGTGTGTGAGTACATGTACATCTTCAAAAAAAGATACACCAGTAATATAGTGTGTTGTACACACTAAATTTTTTCCACTGTTGTACATTAATCTTAAACCCTGTGGCATTGTTATTAGGGATTATTTCATGTATGATGTCAACTACAACTCTTCCTGCACTGATTTTAGGATTTTTGTATATCCCCTATCATTATCATATTGAGGTTAGGAGAAAGTCTGGACAATACTATCAAAAGTATCAAAGACCAGTTGCATTCAGTTCCTCCACTTACAACAAAATGTGTTTCCTCAGACCTTTGTAGAGTTAGAATCTCTTGGAATACATCTTGATTGTTCTCCATGAGGATCACCAATACCAGAATTCTGAAATAATGCATAATCCATGCCTATAAGTACCCCATGGAATACTCCTGCTTAATACTAAATAAATGTTCTCTGAATCATGCCCAAACAGCAGTCAGGGAATTACTAACCTCTCCTATTAGAAGTTTTACAAATTACAGTTACATTACAGTTTTTGAAATCAATCAATTGGTACATCTGTGTTTAAGATGGGCATCCCTCCCGCTGTTCATATTATTGGCCTAAGGAGTGACCTGAGCTCCTCACTGTAGAATCTCTCGTCTTCACATGCTTTAATTTATAAATACATTGTACATATATTCAGAACTGCACTGTATGACTGTCAGTGGCAATGTATCTTGTTATAGTACATCCTCTCAGGGTAGTGTGGAAAGCATACAACATTCTTACTGGACTCAGTGCTTGAATTTTACTTCACAGTGACTCCACTGTTACCACTTCAGCCCATATCACTGTAGGTAATTCTGAATTCGAGTAGCAATCTTCCCTTTTGCTTTGGTTACCAATGTTAGAGAATGTCTGTAATGTTATAGAATATATGTATCCATGTTAATTGCAAACCTTTCTGAATGTGATGTGGTCTTCAAAGAACATCATGCATCTCACAGTACACTGATGTACACTCAGATGGGAATTGTAAAGATGTGAAGTGTGTGTGTGTGTGTGTGTGTGTGAATTTAGAAAATAGACATTTAACACTTTAACACTGTACACACAGACTGATTTTTAATTGGTGAAAATGTTTCTAATAATAAAAGCATTGATGGCAATGTCCATTTTCTAATTTAAATTCAAATATTCCATCATTGTTAATGTTCAAAGATTGTATGTATGTGAAATTGTCAGTTACATTAACATACATAAATTGTGTGAACTTGTGATCCAAAAGACATTTAAAAAATACTTATGTTTTTATCTATACAGAGCATATTACTTTAACCTAGACTTTACCTACTACTGGGTTCACGTCTTCTTCTTCCTCTAATCTGGCATTACAGCCTTTGGTGGGCTTTAGCCTCCTCAACAATACTCCTCCATGCTTCCCTGTTATCCATGCTTCCTCTCTACCCTCTGATTCCTATGCTAGCAAGATCTTCTATTATGCCATCCAACCATCCCATCCTTGGCCTGCCTCTACGTCTAGTAGTATATAATCTTCCCTTCAGCATCTTTTAGGCATTCTTTCCTCAGACATTCTTTCCACATGTCCCAGGCAATGAAGCCTCTGTGATTTGATAAATTTCACTGTGTCTTTTCCATGAATGAGAGGTTGTAGTTTTTGTTGTTATTGCATATTCTCCAACTGCCTTCTTCTCTTACTGGGCCATAAATTGTATGTAATATTTTGTACTCAAATGATTTTTAAAGCAGTTTTGTCATTCTCTGTCAAAGACCACACCTCAGATCCATAAGTAACAACTGGTCGCACAAGAGAATAATATACTTCAAGTTTTATACTTCTTGTAACAAGATTGTTTTTAAACAACTTCATTCACTACTAATGTAATTATTTAAACTATGCAGTTAGTTTTAAGCAATGTATTAAACAATCGTATTCACTTTTTTGTTTAGCAAAAATATCAAGAAGAAGTTTTGCACGTTGCACGGGACACATCTAATGTAGTTAAAGCTGCTTTTGAGAGAGTCAGTCTTGATGCTGTGGATTTCAGTGAAGATGTACGCAAAGCTATTCCTAATTTTAAACCAGTTGTAGATGTGTATGTCAAAGAACTTAATGAAATAAAGGAGGAAGTCATAAACCATCACCATGTAAAGGATGCTTCTGAATACTTGTGAGTAGACCCACAGCAGCCTTTCAACAAAATATTTTACACACACACTGAATATTAGTGTAACCGAATTAAAATTATAAACTCCTTGAACCATATTATGCTAAAATTAATTCATGATAGCTGTTTCAACTACAGCTATGTTTCAGTGTCACAGCTTTTAAAGAGTCAATCCAGTTTCAATAACTAGACATTTGATTTTAATTCAGATGGCTCACCTGAATTCAGGATAACAAATGTAAATCAAATTTAGAACAGCTTTTGAGCAGTGTAACTGAAATATGAAACTACAGTGGAAATCGTTTAACGTGAAAACGGTTACCACAAAATATCGGTTAACACAAAATACCACTCGGGTACCGATCGCCGTTTGTTATGTACAGTGTATTATTTGTACGGTTAACACGAAAGGTTTACCTGAAAAATATCGGTTAACACGAAAAATTTTTGTTAAAAATAATTTTTTTTTTGGCTGGCTTTTAAGTAACTGCATACAAAATAAAGCCACACAAGTACGCCCAAAAGCTTGTTTCCGATGTAACGGAATCCATTCTTCATCTCTAAAAGAGAAAGAGCAGGTAGTGACCATAGTTTGTTTTGTCTACCTGTTTTGTTTTGTCTTCAGTACCAAGTTCTATTTACAGTACGTACTGTATACAGTGTACCGTTGTTTACGAGAAACCATAGCCTCTCCTTCAGCACCAAATGTGTTGTTCATTGACCGCAAATAAACCGTTATAGCTTACATTAACTACCTACTCTATAGGGTGTGGTGAGCTCAGTTCAGTTGTATTCTGTGCGTGTATTCAGGATTTGCAGTATACGGTACCGATAACATTTTATTGTAAAAAATTTACTCAGTTGTGAGGATTAACTGTTTACTTTTTTACTGTACAAACTTCTTAGTCTTTTACAGCCAGTTAAGTGACGTTAAGCGTGTGACGTGTACGTGTTAAGTGAAGTTACGCTTTCGTAAATTTCGTTTTTGCAGTCCGGAAGTAAAATGGAGAAGAAAGTGCGTAAACAAAGTGCCCTCTCTTTAGAAAAAAAAAGTTGAACTCCTCCAAGCTGTTAATGAGGGTATTCGAACTAAAACAGAAATCTGTAAAACATTCGGTATACCAAACTCGACGTTATCCACGATTATAAAAAATAGAGATAAAACTTTAGAACTGTATGAGTCAGGCAAGTTTGAACCAGGCAGAAAACGTTTCCGTAAGGCAAACCACGAAAACTTAGAGGCTGCTCTTCTTGTTTGGTTTAAGCAAGCAAGATCACAAGATGCTCCTATTTCTGGACCACTACTGATGGAGAAAGCAAACATTTTTGCTGAACAGATGAACTTAAATTTCACTGCAAATCCTGGCTGGCTAGAAAGGTTTAAAAAACGAAATGGCATAACCTTTAAAAACATCTGTAGCGAATCAAGACAGGTGTCACAAGAAATGACATCATCGTGGTTGCAATCTACGCTGCCTGCAATTTTAAAAGACTATCCACGTAAGGATATTTTCAACGCCGATGAAACAGGACTATTTTTCCGTTGTATGCCCGATAAAACACTTTCATTCAAAGGGGAGCAGTGCTCTGGTGGTAAAAAGTCCAAAGAGAGAGTGACAGTGATGGTAGGTTGCAATGCTGATGGGTCAGAAAAACTTCCGTTATTTGTTATAGGAAAAAGTTTAAAGCCGCGCTGTTTTAAAAATGTTAAAAAGTTGCCAGTAGAATATAGAGCTAACAAACGAGCGTGGATGACGTTTAAAATTTTTACTGAATGGCTGGTTTCGTTAGAAAAACATTTCGCTTCTCAGAAGAGGAAAATTGTGTTAATTATTGACAACTGTCCTGCCCACCCATGTGACCTAAAATTGATAGCAATTGAACTTGTTTTTCTACCACCGAACACGACTAGTGTCCTACAACCTTGTGATCAAGGTATTATTCAAAATTTAAAATTTCAGTACAGAAAGTTACTTCTGCGGAAATACTTGGCCACTATTGAGGGGAAAAAAGATTTCTGTGTAAATGTTCTGGATGCTTGTAACTTGTTAAGAACAGCGTGGAACCTCGTGACGCCTACAACAATTCAAAATTGTTTCGCTCATGCTCGATTCATTTTGAATTCAGAAACTGAACAACCCGAAGAAAATGAAATTGATCCTACACTATCTGAAATGTTTAATCGTGTGTCATCTGTATTAAATGTTTCAATTTCTCTAAATGAGTACATGACTGTTGACGAGAACGTAACTACGGCTCCTGTATTAACAGATACCGATATCATGGAAACAGTGCAAGTTGACAACTGTGAAGGTGATGATAGTGACGACGAACTTGACACGGAAAATGATAGTGAAAATGTTCCTACCGCTACCGATATGCTTTCGTTGCTGAGCCGTGTTCGTCGATATTTTGAAGCCAACTCGGAAGGTGAAATGTTTGAACACGTTGATAAATTAGAACAATTTGTTGAAAATAAAATAGTGCAAAATTGTGTGCAAAAGGAAATAACAGATTATTTTAAATAAAGATAAACACGAAAACTACGGTAAAGTTGAAAGACATACAGTAGTCTATAAGAAAACCTAAATCATAGGACTAAATTTAGAACAGCTAATAATAATTTTAAGAAAAATGAACAATAATAAACCATGAGGATAAATAAAAGGTTGTATTTGTTGCATTTTACTAGACAGTACAATAAATAATCTACAGTACACTATTTGTTCACTTCCTCATTTTGTTTCACTTTTTGTTCGCTTAACGCGAAATTCGGTTTACACGAAAAAAAAACTGGTCCCCGTCATTTCGTGTTAACCGATTTCCACTGTAGTTTGATTTCAATATTAGACATTTAGTTTACATTCATACGTATGAATATAGTATACATACTTATATCTATGCATATAGACAGCATCAAATAGCCTTATTACCATAGGACTGTCAAGAATTAGGTGACCAGAATCTTATTAGGACTAGTAGAACCTAAATTCAGATGTAGTTTATTTCAAAAGTAAGGGCCAGTTGGTCATTATAAAAAAATGAACTTGAGAAAAAATATATTACTGGTTCAGTATTTGTCTGTATTTACTTTACTTTTCCAAATAGTCGCCATTATTTTATACACTTTTTTGTATCAAGGAATAAAGCTTCTTTATACCATCTTTAAAAAATTCTACTGCCCAGGATTTTAGCCAGTTCAGTACTGTCATTTTCTACTCTGCTCCCCTTGAACTATTGAGATTGAAACCTCTTCTTGCAGTAAAGAAGCTACTAGATAAGAGATCTTCCTCACCTGAATATCCGGCTATTCTGAATGGTATGTGGTGTAGTGTGGGCACGCATTATTTTGGATGAAACAATTCCTGGAGATATCGTTGGCATCTCACATCTCCAGTTCTGAATGATTCACCTTAATTTTGAAAGAGCGTTACAGTACAAATCCACTGTTACACTATTTGATTGTTATTCCTGGTTGCATAAAATCTACCAAAAGGACACCATTTTGTTCCAGAAAGCAGTAGCCATAATTTTATTAGAAGTTTAATGAAGAAAGTTGTGTAGTGGTTATAATCTCAAACAGAATTATCACTGTTGCACACCACTATAGAAAAATTATTCCGATTAGCGCTTTCAAGCTTCTCAGTTCATCGTCACATCGTCAATTCTGATCTGACGATCAGCTGAGAAGCTTTAAAGCACTAATCAGAATAATTTTTCTATAGTGGTGTGCAACAGTGATAATTCTGTTCATAATTGTATTGTGTCATCAGGGTTTGCTTGAATCTTTTGTTTTTGGTTAAGATGTATGAAAACACAGTGTCGATTGTTGTTATGACTTGTTGTTGAGGTAACAAATCCAGTTGCATCACCAGTCACAATATGGGAAAAATTTCTTCCTTTTCAAAGTGGACCATTAAAGGTGTAGCACAACGAAGTTTTTACCTTGTTCTACAAAATAAGATAATATATGAAAGGAAGGGAAGAAGTCATCTAGAAGGAATAATATCAACTTAAATAAAAATTAGCAGAAAAGTATTTACAATTATAAATAAAAGAACTTAACAGAACTAGAAAAGTCGATTCAAAGGAATTATATGTAGTCAAAATATAGCCATAAAGTGTTGAAAAATAAATAATAAGAGTATCATATCAGTATAATAATTAGTAGACCCAGTAAGATATGGAGTAGTGAAGAATAACAGCCCAGGACAAATAAATTAACATGACAATTTTTAAGATATGGAGTAGTGAAGAGTAACAGCCCAGGACAAATAAATTAACATGACAATTTGTAAAATAGGAAACAGTAAGGAGTAATAGCCCAGGACTAATGAATTAAAGGGAAATAATAATCCAGATACCCAAAAGATCTATTATAAAGACAAAAACTTCTAGAGCAGCAAATAAATAATTCAAATGAAATCCAAATATATTAGATATACCAATTTAAATGAAAAGACTAGCCCAAATAAGAGAATCCAATACATATAATTAAAAATGATGTAAAAACTAATTATAATTAAAAGAAATGTGATTAAGGGGAACACCCCAAACCAGTTTAAAAAAGGACAAACAAAAGACAGTTATTAATATAAGGTCTTAATGTATTTATTTATATAATTATTTACCATTTTATGTTATTATTGTTTGGAAATACCATACAAGATTAAATATCACTATAATATTGACGACTCGGAACACTAAGTTTTTTATAAGTAAAAACGTAAAGTTTCACCTTACAGCCTAAACCGGCTTTCACCTATAGAAGGCTTCATCAGAGGCTGTCGTAGGTAGCGTTGTTCGTCTTGTTGTTGGCGACGAGATAGTTTTTCGAAAGATCGAAGCTGTGTGTGTGTGATGTGTGGAGGAATTCTAATACTATACAGGGGAAACAAAAGACAATGTGAACAGTTACTAACGCACATAAACAAAATACATAAAAACATAACCTTCACTGCCGAATACGAACACAACAATACCATAAACTTCTTAGACCTCTCCATCACAAAACTAGAACACAGGCACAAATTCAGTATATACAGAAAACCAACTACAACTGACACACTAATACACAACACCTCCAATCACCCAATACAACACAAACTAGCTGCTTTTAGAACCATGATACATAGACTTAACAACATCCCCTTAGATGAAATAGACTACAAAGACGAACTAAACACGATAAAATATCTAGCAGAATCTAACGGTTATGACAGAACAATAGTCAGTAAACTCCTACACAAAACACAAAACAAACAACAGACAAAGACAGAAAACAACAAATTCATAACACTAACATACATCAACAAACAAACAGAAAAAATTGCCCACAAATTCAAAAAAGCAGGATACAGAATCGCTTACAAAACTACTAACAAAACAGAACACACACTATCAAAACGCATGCCCAAAGCACAAAACAAATTCGATCTACCCGGTGTATATAAGCTAAATTGTTCAAATTGCAATAAATTCTACATAGGTCAGACAGGACGTAGCTTCAAACAGAGATACATTGAACACACAAAAGCACTCCACACCACTACAGAATCTACCTTCGCAAACCACCTCATTGAAGCAAACCACACATATAAAAACATCGACAATAACATGAACATACTACACGTACACACAAAAGTCCGAAAACTAGACACTCTAGAACAATTAGAAATATACAAACACACAAAAACAAATAAAAACGACATCCTAAATGAACAGACACAATTCAAATCGCACGCATTATTCGAACACATCTCATCACACACACACAGCTTCGATCTTTCGAAAAACTATCTCGTCGCCAACAACAAGACGAACAACGCTACCTACGACAGCCTCTGATGAAGCCTTCTATAGGTGAAAGCCGGTTTAGGCTGTAAGGTAAAACTTTACGTTTTTACTTATAAAAAACTTAGTGTTCCGAGTCGTCAATATTATAGTGATATTTAGTTAAGTAACGGACACGTCATGGATAACGAAATCCAAGAACCATACAAGATGTGTTGATATTAGTAAATGCTAGATGTTAGAATGTAAGAATTTATTGTATTTTAATCATGTTAATTAATGTTATATTTTGTAAAGTAAGGAAAGGCAAAATAATAGTTCAAACGACCCAGAAATAGTGGATCAAAAAATATAAAATAAATAAGATGAATTAATAATAGCTATGCTAGGAAAATTGGAAATTGATGACCAAGACAAATTCAAATTTGACCATATAAATCTAATCAAAGAATACAAGTTAATAGAACCTAGACTAATTTGATGTAAATTACCCTATTCAATATACAAATACATTATCATAATAATAACCATGACCTATAATAGTAATGAGAGGAATCAACATGTAAAATTGACTTAAAATAGGTGTTTGTACCAGATAAGGCCATAATTAGTAAAGTGTAGGCTACTAGTAAAATGCAAATAATTTGTTAAATGACGTTTAATGAAGAAATTTGTGTTAGTGGTTGAAATCACAATCAGAATGATCACAGTTGCACACCACTATATAAAAATTATCCCGATTAGCGCTTTCAAGCCTCACAGCCCATCGTCAGATCGGAATAGGGCTGTGAGGCTTGAAACCCTATTCCGATCTGACGATGGGCTGTGAGGCTTGAAAGCGCTAATCGGGATAATTTTTATATAGTGGTGTGCAACTGTGATCATTCTGAATTTGTTAAATGTTTAAAATAATAGCCAGATGTAAATTAGGTAAATTACAGATATTTAATTAGGAATCTAGTGAAAAATAAATTGTAATGTTATGGGAAAACAAATAATAACAATGAACAAGTTTTAAAATGGCCAATATCTAACTGCTAAACCAGATGATGTATTTTTGTTGCTTACCTACAGCTTGTGCGTGAGACAGTAGTGTTGTGTTATATTTTTGTTTATTGGAAACTTATTCCAGGAATTATCTTACAGAAGAAGTAATGAATGAAATAATATGACTCAATGTTGGCTATCATTCTTATTGGCGACCAGTTCTTAATTTTTATATATACCTAAAGTTTTAAGAACTTCAAATGGAAATATAAGTTTACTCAGATTCTATTAACAATAATGAGAAATTATTAAGGTAATTTGGAACTCAAATTTGTAACATTTGTATACACACATGATAACAAGATCTCATAGGTAAAGTAAAATCTATTTTCACTTATTTATATTATAATACGACTCATGTACCCGTAGTATCTTAATGGTATAATAATTTGCCCGTGTTATTCCTTGTATATGTTAATTTGTAATAAATATTTGTAAATAGTGTATCAGTTGATCGTGGAATATTTATGTTGTGTGTTTACGAATGTGATTTAAATATATAAGTAAAAGAATTGAATTATTCTGCCTTGGTTTCTGAATCAGAATTATAATTATTCCAGTTCAGTAGTTAGAACTCCAAAAATCAATTCAAAAATATCGGTCGAGTCATCCCAAAATTTTCAAGTCACCCTCGATATTAGGCTTTAACCTATTATTTGAGGTTAATCTTGGTTTTGCAGTTTGCGTACTTCCAATGACTCCCAGAATTCTTCTTATCCTTGTTAATTATAAAATAAATGCTGATAATATATTACGTTCCTGAAATAATAACGCATGGATATGATTTAATAACATAATGGTTTAATCTCTGTAATATAAGTTCAAATTATTGGAAAATTCCATTCGATACATACGGTTGTCACAATCGATATTTATCTCAGGATTTACTAATTAAATAATGTTAATATATTTCGTGGGAATTCTTGTGGCTGCTACGCAAAGTTCCTTTACATGATAATTAATAATATAGAGTACCTTTACAAACAATCTATTACTTATAATCTAAAAAATCACAAAAATTATATATTAAGTAACATACAAAGTTTGACGAGATTCAATGCTTCGTAAAAATCATGTAGGTTAGAGTGACGTCAACATCATGACTACCATTGTCCGTCTCAGAAAATACTGAAGTTTATTAATGTGTACAATAAATGTTTTCCTTGTAATCACTGTTCGTTTAGATATTGAATTTGTTTTCACTTTAAAATGTTTACTAGTGATTAGTGTTGGTGTAAATTGGTATATTGTCTAGTGGTTGTTCCTTGTTGGATAAAATTATTGTCAAATTATACTTTACACATCTTGACGATATTGCTGAAGGTTTTCTGGTTTATTCTGGATAAATTCTTGATTGTGTGTTCATTAAATGATTGTAGTGGAGGGATTATTTATCTTCGCTGGTGGTCATTCAGATCTTCCTTCACAAACGGGTTAACAATTTTTATATTTTTATTTTAATTACATCTTGACATGCACTATTAAACTGTTCTCCATCACAATTAACAATTAAGTGTTATTTCTTCTTTTTTAGTCACCGAACTCATACAAACTTCTTAAATTTTGATTGGCCATTTATTTACAGGTTAAATGTTATATGATCGATTCCCATTAATTACTTTACATTTTTATAAATTACCTTTAATAGATAATTTTATTATTATACTCTAATGATACATGCACTGTTTACATGATGATTAATTATATAATTATAAACAATTTGATACTAAACATGCCTCAGTTTATAACTGTAAAACCTTATTAATTTGAATTTCTATCATATGTGGTGGAACAATTTGTTATGGTTGATTGTAATTTCTACTTTGACTCCCTGAGATAAATATATTTAAATAAATTAATTGGTAACATAAACTATTATAACATATACCAAAAACTCTTAATAATAACACTTGTTTTTAACAACTTTAATTATTTCATACTTTCAAACTATTGTCTGTATGATAATAATAAAACACTTTTTATAAATAATAAATAACACTGTTTAACGGTAGTCTGTGTTACTATTTATATTATATCACTCATCACTGTAAAGGTTTGTGTCCCTTTTTCTATCCTTAATTATATGCCTATACAATTTTGTTAATACAATTTTAATTTATGATTAGGTACTCTTTATTGGGTTTAGTTGTGTTTCAGGGTAAGTTGATTATTTAGGCCTACTAGGTTTATTTATTTAACTTTTGTCTGTTTACTGCCCTATTCTACTGGGTTATTTCTGAGTCTCTTGTTGATATTACATAAGTCAAACCAACTAGGTTTCCTTTAATTTGCTATCAATTATTATTTCTTGTTTCCTCTCTGGATCGGATTTCACTATTATTTACTATTCTTTTGTAACATTCTGTTTCGTTACAATATCTATGCACAGCATATATTCTTATACATGTGTGCGTGCGTGCATCTGTGTGTGTGTGTGTGTGTGTGTGTGTGTGTGTGTGTGTGTGTGTGTGTGTGTGTGTGTGTGTGTGTGTGTGTGTGTGTGAAGGAAGAGGGAGAGAGTGAGTAAGAGAGAGAGAGAGAGAGAGAGAGAGAGAGAGAGAGAGAGAGAGAGAGAGAGAGAGAGAGAGAGAGAGAGAGAGAGAGAAATAAGAATATGAAAATAAGAAAATGCTTTATTTCTAAGTGCTTTGTGAAATACAGAAAATGAAACTTCGTATACCACAAAATATGTTCTGACATAATTACATATACTAGTGGTCGCCCAGTGGTCGAAATTCGACTGTAATTCATTAAATTTTTAAGTTTGAACGTTATTGAGGTTCTTTTGTCAAAGAGTATACCTCTATAATCATTGCATATAATTTTTTTGAATTTTGTTCTATTACGTCAGCTGCGAGCGTGTACAAATACGTCATTAGCGTGTGTTGTTTGCCTTAATTCCCTGCAATACCTATGAAATTTAAAATTTAATGTTAGTAACAGTTGAAAAAAAAACACAATTACAGCTTGTGTTCATATTTATTTTTTGATATAATTCATTGTCAGTTTTAATTTTTTCATGTTATTATTGAATCAAATAAACGCTAATAAAAATGAGACTTGACATTCATAGAAGTATAAGATACATTGTTTTCAATTCCAGTGGATTACATTTCATTTTTGGTAAGGTACAAAATTAGAAAACAGTTTGAAGATTATCTGCTATAAAGCTTATATAATTTTTTAATTTTTTTTTCTATGCATTAATTTTCGAGTTATTTGAAAAATATGAAAGATAGGAAAAATGAGGTTTAGCTTGGCTAAGCCATATTTAAAAAGCAATAATGCGTTTTTTGACATTTCCTTGGGTTTTACTTCCATATTCCTTAAGGAATGGAAGTATGGTGATGGCAAAAAAAATCGTGTTCGAGATTATTGCAGATTCTGATTGTACTACACTCAAAACATGAAAAAAGTCGTTTTCCGAAAAGTGTCTGTGTGTGTGTCTGTCTGTCTGTCTGTGTGTGTGTCTGTGTGTAGATTTTTTTTCTATGGCAAACGATAACTGCCACAAATTCAAACAGAATAAAATAATTTTTTGCATACAGCCCTGATTTGTAGAGTACTCACGACCTATTGTTTTTGGTGAAGATCGGTTGAGGGAAAGGGGTAGTTTACCTGCAACGGTTTTTTTTTATCAAGGGAAATTTTTTTTTTTTTTGGCAAACGATAACAGCCACAAATTCAAACAGAATCAAATAATGTTTCGTATACAGCCCTGTATTGTAGAGTTCTCAAGACCTATTGTTTTTGGTGAAGATCGGTTAAGGGAAAGGGGTAGTTTACCTGTAACGTTTTATGTTTTAACAAGGGTATTTCCAATGGCAAACGATAACAGCCGCAAATTCAAACAGAATCAAAAGATTATTTGCATACAGCCCTAAATTGTAGAGTTCTCAAGACCTATTGTTTTTGGTGAAGATCGGTTAAGGGGAAGGGGTAGTTTACCAGCAACGTTTTTTTATCAAGCGTATTTTCTATGGCAAACGATAACAGATGCAAATTCAAACAGAATCAAATAATTTTTTGCATACATCCCTGAATTGTAGAGGACTCTAGGAATTTTGATTTTGGTGAAGATCGGTTAAGGGGAAGGGGTAGTTTACCTGCAACCTTTTACGTTTTAACAAGAGTAAAGTACTTGAAAATTCATTTAAACTTTTTCAAACAATGGTAATTGTTAAAAATAAAATATTTTTGTTGCCAGGCAATAAAATTATAGTTTTTTCATTTATGTATTTTTTTCTCAGTTATGTACTGTTTACGTTTCCATTTTATTATTATGACTACCGCAATGAAAAGGCAGGGAAGACACACACACACACACACACACACACACACACACACACACACACACACACACACACACACACACACACACACACACACACACACACACACACACACACACACACACACACACACACACACACACACACACACACACACACACACACACACACACACACACACAAAATTCGCATTATTTCTGGCCTCATTCATGTTTATTTTCTTACATTTGCACGGTTTTTAAATGGAAAGTGCCGAACCCATACCAACATAACGCATGCAAGCCGAAAAAGTGTCCAGCGTGGATAGCGATTTGCTTCCTGTGTATCGCTGGGCAGTGTAACTGCACGTGTTTACAGAGGAACGATTCATAGACAGACTTTTCGTCTTTAGGGAATGAACCCTCTGCAAGATGCTGAGGGTCCATGAGTGACTTCGGAGCGCTCCTTCTTTTCCACGTGTTTGTTCTGTGAAACGTACACTGTAGATTCACAGCTTTATTCTAAGCAACGCTCAATAGGAAATGTTGAAAATTTTTGTCCACGGTGTACCCTCATACACACTAAACCTGCTCTGATGTTTTAAATACGGACATCATAATATAAAACTTTGGAAACTTGAGCACTACTTAATGGAGATCAATCATTAACTTATACAAGCCATTACTTGTATGCATATTTTTTATATATATGTATACAACGTTATCAGCAACAAAGAAGTAGTTTTTGTTAAAATTCCTTCCCGGGATATTTGGCCGTAGTCCAATGTTTTCTACAAAACCAGACGTTTCGGCAATGCCATTGACTTCCATCATCAGTGAAAATCGAGCGCGATAACGTGAGGTGGTATATATTAGTGACCACAGTACTGTGGTTAAGGCTGAAGCAGTAAGTAGAAAGAAGCAGTTTCTATGGTAATATTTCATTTCGAAAATGATTTTAAATATAAATCTTAGAATATGGAAGTCATGTATGGTTCTCCATACCGATATTTTGTTATTGCCATACTGACCAGGTTTCGCCAAGGCTACACAGTTATTTTGCCTAACTTTTTTGAATTATATAAAATTTAAATAAAAAATTAATACAAAATAAAAAATGAAATAAAAAATACGTGCCTCGTATTTGTTCATATATTTTTCATTAAATCAAAAAACCCGGCGGGTTAAAAAAATAAATGTTGTCCATTGAACTTAAAATAGTTTGAAAGTGAATTTAATGATTCAGAACTTCTGTGTAAACGATGTTTTTTGTAAAAACTCTTTCATCATTTGCTAAATGCCCTTGGCCATTATATTCAGAAATATAAAATCTCAAACCATCGAATGATTGAACTCTACTTGCTGCGACGTACAATTGACCATGTGTAAAAACTGGCTGCCTCAATAAAATTCAAATTTTTTCGAATGTTTGTCCTTGAAACTTATTTATTATCATCGCAAATGCAGGTATAATTGGAAATTGAGTTCTTTGAAAGTTAAATGGTAAAACAGTACCGGAATATGTTAAATTTATACGTGGAATCAAAATTCTCTTATTGTGTGCGGTTCCAGTTAAAACTTCGCAATCAATAGCATTACGATGCATACACATGATGCGCATTCTTGTTCCATTAACTAATGCTTCCTTTGTATTTAAGTTTCTGATCAGTAAAATGATGCAATTAACTTTCAATACTAACTTATGTGGTGGCAAACCACTAATAGTCAAAGAATTCAAAAACTACTGGATAGTTATTGATTTCATTGTCATCATCACAAATTATTTTATCGTAGCTATGATATGTTTTCTTGGATTTCGTTGTCCATGACGTGTCCGTTACTTAACTAAATATCACTATAATATTGACGACTCGGAACACTAAGTTTTTTATAAGTAAAAACGTAAAGTTTTACCTTACAGCCTAAACCGGCTTTCACCTATAGAAGGCTTCATCACAGCCTCTGATGAAGCCTTCTATAGGTGAAAGCCAGTTTAGGCTGTAAGGTAAAACTTTACGTTTTTACTTATAAAAAACTTAGTGTTCCGAGTCGTCAATATTATAGTGATATTTATGTTTTCTGTTCACCTGGTATTCGATTAAGTATATCAGTATTAATAAAAGTACAATCATCATTTTTAGGTGCTAAAATAACCGACTTCAATATGTTATCTGAGAGTATGTTTTCGGAAATATTTCCATACACCTCATTAATAATATTATTTTCATCTCCTATTAATTGCTGAGGTATTTCAATAATATTTTCACCAAACTGAGGGAATTGTGGGGCTTCATCATTACCAATTTTTTTCAAGAATTCGACAAATTCTATTTCACTTGGTAAGGCTCTCATATTTTGAGTAAACGTTACTTTATGAAAATAAACAAATTTATGCCAACTCGTGACACAATTTTCAATTAAAGTTGCACGTGATTCATGTGGGACAACTGGTAAGATTTGCCGAAAATCACCGCACAGAAGTATCGTTTTCACTCCAAATGGTTTATGTTTATCATTTTCATTGCATAGATCCTGCAATAATCTATCTATGATTTTCAACACTTGCAGTGGGCACATAGAAATTTCATCAATAATTATCACTGATGATGAATTTATGTAACGTCCATAGCTACTATTTGCGGTAATATTCGCTACAGAATTTTCCAAAATGGGTATAGGCAATTTAAACACATTGTGTAAAGTTCTACCTCCAAGTAATAGAGTTGAAGCTATGCCACTGAACGCTATTGCAATGTAACTAAGATTAAGCGAATTTAATTTGTGAATGATTGCTGTTTGTGTGAATGTTTTTCCACAACCTGCATGAGCGGTTAAACAAAAAACATTAGATCCAGTATCATGGTGCAAAACTTCACGAATCTCACGATCAATTAGATTACGCTGTTCAATATTTGCAGTTTCATAATGCTCACAAAACAGAAACTCTTGTTCTATTGGATCAATAGCATTTGCTTCATCTGTTCTCTGCGAATACGTGGGAACTGGTAAACCAAGTTCTTGACATGACAAATTATGAACATTCAAAATCTTCAATTTCTAATAGAGCTGTGTTAAAGGATACTTCTTCGTTGTAATCTCTCAAAAAATCTTCACTAAGATATACTTTAAATTCATTCCATAACGCCAATGCATTGGCTGGCACATTTAATGCACAAATGTAACCAAATAAATTTCGCATTTGTTTTGGTGAATGTAATTCTTTTGCTTCATTTAAACATTCGCGCCATTCATTATCATTTGAAGCAATGCCGCGAGCATGGCACGCTTCAACAAAAGAAGTGTGTATAATTCCATTGTATGTTCTAACATCCTCAAATGATTTTGGACCACAGACATGTAATAAAAGCAATCGTAAATGGAAAAGTTCGATGTCTTTTGGTGATACTACATACATGCGTGTAATGATTTTATCACCTCCACGCCTTCTCTTCTTCCATTTTTTCGGGAATCTTCCCACACATAATGCAAAGGAATTTCAATATACTTATATTCATGCGCTGATGGATCTGATCGATTCAATTCAAAAATGCTAATAATTTTGTTTGTCTTGCATTTTCAATTGCTTGACGTTCTTGCCCTTCTCGAAAGTAAACATTCTGTCTATGCGGTAAATGAATGTCAAGTCTAACAATGACATGTGATTGAAAATGCATTGGTAATTCATAGATACACCATACAGCTTCAGTTGATCCGACATAACGGCCATTTAAAAAATTTTTAACTTCATCAATTTGTATTTCTTGACCTGGTTCATTTCTCTCTGAACCTAATTCAACAGATGCACTGTCATAGCCTTTATACACGTATTTATAAATGTATTTAACACTTTTAACTGTAGTGCATACTTCAACAGATGCACTGTCATAGCCTTTATACACGTATTTATAAATGTATTTAACACTTTTAACTGTAGTGCATACTTCAACATTTATATGGCAATTAAATTTGGCAAGTAAATACGGATTGTATGGTACAACATAACGATTGTCGAGGCAACTACCGCGAACTTCAGCATTAATACCATTATCACGCCTTCTGTATAATGGATATCCATTTAATGATTCACATGTAAATTAATTAAATCGTTTTGGATAACCTTTTGTGCATTTTCCATCTCTCATACATACAGAATTTGGATTAAGTACACCGCATGGACCATGCATCATGTGTTTTACAACATATTCATGTAATGTAGGATGTGTTTGAATGTTAGGAATCTCTGCAGATACAACTTTATCAATATCGGTAGCGTTAACAATTTTATCTTGCTCATTTAAAGAGAGTAAAATGTGAGCATGAGGCAATCCTCTCTTTTGAAACTCAATTGTATAAATGAGTGCTTCAACTTTACCGAAGATTTTTTTTAGTGTAAGGCCCTCAATTAATGCTTTCAGTTTGGACTTGAATACACGCACAACAATATCAGGTCGAAAATTAGCTGACTCACCTACACCAATATTGCTAACTATTTCAGGCCAACTTGGATTGCAAGTCATTGTAATAAACAAAGAAGGCTTTCCGAAATGTTGTACAATTGACATTGCATCTAAATAATCCTGATACATATTTCTTGGAGATCCATTGAATGAAGATGGTAAAATTACTCTACGGCCAACATTATTGGCATTGGGGTTCAATTCTAAATAATCTGTTAAATTGTTGTAAACTTCAGACCTAAGACTTGTTTGATTTTGTCGAATGAAATGTAACCTTGTGCCCTCTATTCTCACATACATGTCAACTATCCACTGCAGAAATAATTTTTATGAATGGTGCAACATGCTAAAATCTTCTCTAATTGCAAGTCGATAGGCTGCATACTGAAGCATGGTTAATTTATTTCTGGGCACTCTTGAATTAGATGTAGTTGGTACATTATGAGAAATATTTATATGCCACCCAGTATCACCATTTGGAAGAAGTAATGGATATGCTAAAGGGTCCAATGATGAATCCAAAACAGAGATATTTTTAATGGTACCATTAACTTTTGAAAACGAAACCATATTTCGTTCAAAGGGTGGCTCACCATCAACTGTACTAAATATTACTGCTACATCAGTTTGAACTGCATCATTATAACGGCGTAGATCTAAATCACGATTTACTTTAATGAGCATACAAATTTCTTTATTTTGATTTTCAACTCTCTGACAATGATCTTTCATTGCAATGAATGACCGAACGAAAGGATTAATGCGTTCCAATTCAAGAGAGATTTCGCGCATTATATTGTTATTGCATGTTTGATTATAGTGTTCACGTAATCTATAATTGACAGCAGTGTCAACATCATAAAAATATAATTGCGCACAACATGGTGAGCAGTCATTGGACCTGATCTGTGATAAAAAACATGTATTTTAAAATGATACACTCCACGCGTAACTGTATCCGAAATTTTAGCTTCTGAGCTAACCATAGCAAATGATGAATTGTATTTACGAATGTTTTCAAAATAATTTTTTGACTTTCTTTTTATTGAAGGTTCATTTGAAGTAAGTCCATCATACAATGATTTAAAGTATTCATTTTGACTTAAGGCCGGTAATATTGCTTTATCCTTATGACAACATGAAGTGAATGCAGTCCTTTCACCTAAAGTGACCTCAGATTCGAAATGTTTTGCGTTGCAAAACCTGCATTGTAAATGCATTAATCCACAATCAAACGTATTAAAATTTCTTGGAATGACATTCAGTGCGCATTTAAATGTATCCCTCAAAATAATTTCATCATTTTGTATACTATTTACACTATTTAAATTTGCATTTGGTCTATTATCATTTTGACTTTCACGCGAATATATATTCCTTCTTCTTTGTCTCTCACTCCGACCCGTCAATGTTCTATGTCGAGGCATAATGGGAGTAGGTGCGAATATCTGAATGTAAAAAAAAACATGTAATGAAATTACTGAAACTAAGATTAGACAGGGTTTAATTTAAAAATAATAAAATGTACTCACTTTTTTGAAACCACCAATAATAATTAGGCGAGAGTAAGTCAATTCAAATTGCTGCTACAAAATTTTCCTTTTGCAACAGGTGTATATTAAGCAAGCTGTATTTCACTTTCAACTGCACATTAATATATAAAACACAGATATCTAATATACAAAATATAAAATAAACGCTTTCTTGCCTTGACATACACTCCACAGACTATTGAAAACGGAACATTTGAAATCACACAAAATTCACAGCTGATTTAGTCAATCTGTCAGAAATTATTTGTTGGCAACATTTTAAAATTCTTTGGTGACAATCTCTACTCTGTGCGACTGTTTGACCACAGACTATTATGTGTTTGGCATTGGCAGTATGAACGTAAACAAACGACAGACTATTATGTGTTTGACATTGGCAGTATGAACGTACACTAAAATGAAAAAATTATAATTTTATTGCCTGGCAACAAAATTATTTTATTTTTAACAATTACCATTGTTTGAAAAAGTTTAAATGAATTTTCAAGTGCAAATGAATGTTTTATTTTATTTGATTTAATGTATTTGTAAACATAATATATATAAATTTTAGCTTTCTGCACTCCTTCTCCATATAAACTTTAACTATGCCAAATCTCACACTCCTCCGCGCACGCAGTATGCTTAAAAAGGGATACAAAATTTTCTCTTCACGTATTAATATACAGATATAAAAATCAAAAATTTATATTAATATTTTTGCTTAAAATTAATTATTTGAAGACAGCTTAATGAATATGCACAATATTATAAAGTGAAAATATATTTTATTTTTGGTTGTCTTGTTTGTTCATCATCTTCTTGCACAGCACTACACTTTATATAATATTGAAACTTTCTCATGTGAAAACTTACTTGTCTTTTTCGACGAAAAAGACAAGTAAGTTTTCACATGAGAAAGTTTCAATATTATATAAAATTTTATTTTTGTTTTAATTTAAAATATACATTATGGTAATATCAATAATAACCATATCTTCCAAATAATATGTGTATAAAACATCATGATATTGATTAGCAACTAATAGATTAAGAAGTATTTTAACTAACAGAGACAATTTTCTTGCTTTGTTCAATAAAAGGAGGAATTTACTGGCAGTACCTCTGCAACAGCTGGCAGCTATTATCGAGGAAGCCTCTAAAGCAGTCAAAGCTGCTCTTGATTTACTCAATGACACTTGGCAAAAGATAAATGAATCCTTGAAGAAATTGATCCCCAAGTTAAAAGAAAGTTGGGAGAAAATTCTGGCACAAGTTATAGATGTATCTGAAGATGTTATGAAATTTGTTCTCAAGGCGTTTGAAGATGTTCTTGACAAAGTCAAGGAGCATGAAGAAGAAATCAAAGAACTTATAACAACAGTTACAGATTTTGTACATGGTAAGTTTGTAAAACCCTTAGTCTGTAATAAATTTGATCAGCATTGTCTCACTTAATTTAAAACCATTGTTATAGAAATTGTGAAAATAATATTTACAAAATTACTCAGTAAGCGTGTGTGTGTGTGTGTGTGGAATTTATATAAACATGTATGTACACATCTTAGTATGAAATACATTTAAACACTGAACAGATTGCTAAGGACAATAACACTCTTATGAAAATTTAATTTTAAATCTGAGTTCATCTGTGTTAAATGTTATGCATATTACTGAAACTACTTAAGCAGTAATAATTATTTAATCAAATGCTAAACCCTAGATTAATAGTAATTCAACATTAGTTGTTAATACAGCAGTTTTTTATCCTATAGTACTACCAGCACTGGTAGGTTTTTTTATATTATTACTAAATTATTTAACAGTTTATAATTAATTACAGTAGAGTCTCGCTAATCCGGACCCCGCTAGTCTGGACATCCGGTTAATCCGGACAGACCTCAAAAAAAAAAAATCGTCAAAAAGTGTGCATAAATTTTAAAACCTACTTTACTTTAAACTGTATTTATGTTCCGTTTTAACAACTCGTAAACAAACTAGGGCTACTACTACTGTATACAGTACGCCTACATTAACGTTGTGAAATGTGCGGCGCCTATGTCGGCCCGCAGCCTGTTTTCCGGGAAGGGACTCACTCTACCTGCACAGTTGATTGTCGTTTTGTTTTGTTTCCTTCAGTTGATACTCGTACTGGTGTGCCGAGTTTTGGAATACTCGGCCCTTTCCCAGTTAATTATGTGACGGTCATTGCGGGGGTTTGTGAATTAATTATTTGAGCGCAGTATACGCTGTTATCTGCATGCTTTGTTGCCGATCCGTGCGCGCTCTATGCGGCGTGATACGCAGAGTTTTACATGTCAGTGCTCTGGGCAGTACTCACCAGGCAGCCGAACGTGACGCAGCAACCAATTTCTCCCGGCGGCCACCAGTTTGATTTTTGTTGTCTGCTAATATCTATCATGACTAGATAATCGACTACGCGACTCTTCGGGTTCCCGACCTAAGACGAATCTCGATCCACTTCAGCGGGTGGCCGAACATCTGCCACCAATGGTATTACATGAGTGATTCTCCGTCTGTGCCGTCGGGAGGAAGAAATGGACAATACATCAGGGTTTGTGCCGGATTTTACCAGGTGACATTTAACCCATTTATATATATTTTGGCCTCTACAATGTAGAACATCTTATTCTCTTCCTGGAACATCTCCAGTTAAAGTTGTTGGGACACAAGTCCAGCGAGACAATTAGTGCTTGTAAATTTTGTCAGTGTATTTTACTAAGGCTCAAGTCCCCTGAGTAAGTGTGAGCCCGGACGGGGTCATGCGCTACCGAATTTTGCTGAGAAATTTTCTTTAAGGGTAAAAGTGTGTGTGACTTAAGTTTACTGATTTATAGGGGGTGAATTATGCTTACATTGATTAAGGGTATTCATAGCTATATGGGTTTCGTTTTTTTTTGTAGATTTAAAGGTTTGGGGAGGTGCTGTAACCTGTGGACGTCACCCGTAGGTGCCGTTAGTAACAGGTCTATAGCATGTTTTAGGTTGCAGGATCTGGTGGTGCGCATGGCCTCGCCTGTGGCCAAGCCAATTCTGTAGGAACATCTCAAATGTGTTTTATTAGGGGCTGATGTTATAAAGTTTTTTTAATTAAAATTGTCATTATATATATTTTATAAAAATTATCTTAACTCAGTAATAATTCAATATAAGTGAAATTTCATTCAGTTCTTTTACTGCCATAGCCAGTGTACTACTAGTTCAGTTGTTAATATGAGCACACTATTGGTTCAATCATAAACCATATTACATAGATTTTATAAAAATTATCTTAACTCAGTAATAATTCAATATAAGTGAAATTTCATTCAGTTCTTTTACTGCCATAGCCAGTGTACTACTAGTTCAGTTGTTAATATGAGTACACTATTGATTCTTACTTCCAATCATAAATTCTGTTATACATTCGTACGGCCGTGCAGCCATGTTGACCTGGCCATGGCGCAGTCCTATCTGGGGGGGAACCTTTCTAAAATTTCGAATTCTTGTGATAATTTCATTGGTTGCAAGCAGTCATAACCGGACTGGTTAATGGATTGGTTTATGAAAGTTTTTTATGGAGGCTGGGCACTTTACCCTTTTACAGTAGTTTGGGATGGGGGATCTAGGTCACTGATACTGAAGATGGTATTCTTCGGCGGCATGGTTAAATGTCTATGAGCTGCCTGCCAGGTGAACATGTGTGTAGTATATATTTGTGTGTATATCGATATGTGTGCGCTATGTGTATTTATGTAACTATTTATTTATGTGTATTTATGTATTTATATTGATCGATGTTATATATTATTTATATTTGGGAGATACTATTATGCTGATGTTTCACATGCATTATATTTTGATGAGATGATACGTGCATATTTTCAGAGGAGTGTAATGACAGGGAGTGATACTTGCATGTTATTTGAAATAGTGAATAAAATTGTTATTGTTGCTAAACAACGAGTTTAATTGCCAGTCCCGTCATACCGGACCCAGCGCAGTTTTGGCTTCCCTAGGCTCTGGCCTAGTTTTAAATAACTAGTGGCCCCTCTTTAAAAAAAAATAAATAAATAAATAAAAATAAATACGGTAAAAAAAAAAAAAAAAAAAGTTTTTTTTTTAATAAAGTCTGAAAGTTGAAAGAGGGGTTACACTGGTACCGTGCAGTCCGTTTTAAGGCCGTATTTTTATTCAGAGCGTGTGTTTTATTGTGTGCGCTTATTAAGAACAACGTAAAATGGCAACTAAACGTAAGAAAGTGACTGTAACAATGGAACAAAAACTCCAAGCTTTGTTTCGTATTGATGCTGGTTAACTAAAATCGCGCAAGAGTTAGGACTGGGAAAACAAACTGTTTCTGACTGGAAAAAAATTGGAAAGAAATTGAAAATTTTTGTGCGAAAATGGTGAGCAAGGACAGTTTGGGTAACAGAAGCACGTTTAAAAAAAAAAAAAAATGAAACTTTGGACGAGACTTTGTACGTTTGGTTTTACCAACAACGTGAACAGGGCGTTCCGCTGTCGGGCATAACATTACAAGCGATCGCGCTCAAACTCAATGAAAAATTAAAAGGTGACCCTGCTTTTACTGCCAGTGTGGGATGGTTGTCTCGGTGGAAAGATCGACATGGCGTTCGTGAACTTGGTGTAAGTGGTGAAATTTTGTCAGGTGACAATGTTGCAAGTGAAGACTTTAAAGTAAAATTTGAAAAGTTTGTTAGCGATGAAAACTTAGAGCCTTGTCAAGTGTTTAATGCTAACGAAACTGGGTTAAATTACAAAATGGTTCCAAAAAAAACATTAGCCTCAAAGCTGGATTCTGTAGCCAAAGATCATAAGGTAAAGAAAGAACAAGTGACTTTGTTTCCTTCCCGTAACGCTTCTGGCAATTTAAAACTTCCACTTTTGGTGATCGTGAAATTGGCTAAGCCTAGGGCCCGATAAAAAATGTTAATGTAAATGCTCTTTCAGCCCAGTACACCTCACACAAATCTGCACATGGATGAATAGAAAAATTTTTAAAGATCGGTTTTTTGAAAAATTTGTGCCTACAACAAAGAAGTTCTTTAGAGAGAAAAACTCCCAGAAAAAGCTGTGTTATTCATAGACAATGCACCGTGTCACCCTAGTGAAGAGGGATTACGAGATGGTGAAATTTTTTTGAAATTTCTGCCACCGAACGTGACCGCTTTGATACAACCAATGGATCAAGGTGTGATTGAAGCAACAACACGGCGATATAGGAAAAAGTCTCTTTTAGAGCAACAAGAAGCAGACCTGTCGGCTAACTTCATGTATCTTCTTAAAAAAGTGACAATAAAGACTGTCATTTATTTAGCCGCAGAAGCATGGGAAGAGATTAAGCCGTCAACTCTTCAAAAAAGCTGGAAAAACTGGCCTAGCATCCCACAAGAAAACCAGGAACAAGATGAAAATCAACCAACTGCAAATGATAACACTGATTTCGTTCAAGTTTTTCAACAGTTGGAGAGTTGTGCCGACGTGGAAGAAAGTGACATTTCAGAGTGGATGAACAGTGACAATGATATTGGTCATCAGGTGTTAAGTGAAGACGAAATCGTGGAGGCGTGCACTGCAAACACGGCAACAGAAATTGATAATTCGGAAGATGATGATGACGGTACAGAGGAATCAGCTAGCCCAACTCATGCTGAAGCGACTACAATGCTGGAGGGGTTGATGACCTACTTTGAGAAACAAAACGACACATCGTCTGCTGAGCTACTGACCTTGAGGCGCCTACGAGATCACACGGCGAAACGACGTCAGTCTTTATTAAAACAAAAGAACATTACGGACTTTTTCAAGTGAGTTCAAAGACTTAATTCTTGTTTTCAGTTGTACAGTACATACATATGTACATATAGTTTCATTTTATCTTACAGTCCTGTACAGAATTTAAACTTTATTTCGTTTTTACACTTTTTAATTATGTAACAGTAATGTACTGTAGTTTTCTTTAGTAACGTACAATCAATAAACTTTGAATTCCAATCAATAAGATGTTTTGTTTTTTTATCCTAAATCAATTCGTACGTTAAAAAAGTTGGCCTACGTTGTAGTATTGAGACTTAAAAAGTCATTTTTATGATAAAAACATTGATTTTAATAGTTTTACCCATCTAAAACTTGTTTTACAGACATTTTAAAGCTGATTCCGTTTAATCCGGACTTTCGGTGATCCGGACGGGGTCCGGTCCCATCAAGTCCGGATTAGCGAGACTCTACTGTATGTAAAAACGTAAAATTTTACCTTATAGCCTGAATCGGTTTTTGCTTTTAAAAAGCTTCTTCAGAGAAAAAGCTTCTCCATACCCGTAAAAAACTTTGTGTTCCGAGTCGGTAGTGAAATAATTATATTTAGTTAAGTAACGGACATGTCATGGACAACGAAATCCAAGAGTTTATAATTGCTTGACTAAACATTTTAACACTTGACTAAATTATTTGTCATAAAAGCTATTGCTGACTGTTAAATTAATTATTGTGTAATCACTTGTTAACAGACATTGGTAAATTATTTGCAAACACTTTAAGCCAAGCCCAAAGAGAAGTTCAAGAATTTCTCAGAGTGTTGTACGAACAGGTGAAAGCACTCCCACAATTTGAAATGCTGAAGGAGAAACTGGAAGAGGTAAATATCATGTTCTAGAAATTATTTATATTTAGTATTACAAGCTGTGGTAAATACAGATTTTGATTAAGTGAGATGTGATATTTTCAAAACTGTATCACAGAAAAGACTCATTAGGTCATAGCAAAGTTTTTGATATTTCATTATTTTGAAATTGTCACTTTTTTATTCAACAAGAACAATTTTCTTTTATTAAGCTTTAGATTTACATTATTTTTCAGTAATAATAAATTTCTTGTGAAGTGCAGACTTATAACTGTTCTGGAGATCTGCCACTGATTTATAAGATTGTATACGTGTTGAGATGTTACTGTACTATATTTGTATCATCTGTTTTAATTTATGGACTATTAAGACTTTTTAATTAAAATTGTATGATATATAAACACATTAAATTCCGATTTTGAAATGAAGCATTTAGAAAAACTATTGAAAGATGACATTAGCGATGACTTTAGGTAAACAATAAGAATCTAGGGTCATTACAGGATTTTTCATCATAGCTTTACTTAATGTAGAGAGTCATTGGTGTTACATAAGGAAAATAAATGGTTTTTTATATTAATTAATCATGTAAGTAATCCTAATACATGTTTTCCGTCAGCTTAAACAATACAAAGTACCAGAGAATGTATGGGGTGTTTACGCAGAAATTGTTCAAGGCTTGGAACAGAGCATGCCAACAGAAGAACTACGAAGCTTCATCAAGGAAGTTGCAGAATACATTGAAAAGGTTAGTAAAAGCAGTGATTTTTTGTCTTTGTAATAAATTGTGTTATGCATTTTAATACTACAGATCAATGTTGTGCACACGCACACAACCATGAAAGTATTTAATTCTTAGTACTGGTATGTAGCCCAAATTCAAGTGTTCACCTGTGAATAGAATGTAAAATATATTTATTATATACACAGTACACAGAAACCATAGAACTGAGAACTGTTAATGTGAATTTATTCTATAAATTGACAGTGCATCTAGTTTGATTCACATTGTACTTGCAGAATCTTAGCAATGCAATTTTTTGTGTTCACAACTACAGTATTGTCTGTTTACTGGATGCAGAAATTGTATGTCAATGGAAATATTAATGATATATTTATACCCATACTTAAACATTTAATGATTTATTTTTAACTTACATAATAAACAATAATATTTAAACAGCAATAATAAATAATAATAATTAAATATGCTGTTTAATTAAATTACAGCTTTTTAAATTAAAAATCTTAAATTTAAAATGTGAATTTTCAGCTTCTCAAGGACCAGCCTGTGGACAACATAAAAGAACTAGAAGATTTGTACAATAGCTTGAAAGCTGCAATTAGTTCAGTTGTGACTCTTGTTTCTTCCGCTGTTGGAGACGAACAGTACTTCAAACCAAGTGGACCTGTAAGTATTTTTATTTATGTATACAGTTTATACATTGGAATACAAATCTATATTCCCTTAGATTTATTATACTCCCATGTATAGTGATATATTTGTGATATGTATACCTCCTATGATAACTGTCTTGAGACTACATATGTTAGACAAGGGAAGGAGAAACAGGTGGCTTGCTCCCCAATATCACTTCAAACTGTTTCTGTCCATAATTCCTGTGGATAATCTATTTTATTTAATTAATTAATTATTATTATTATATAATTGTATTTGTATTAAAATTCAATTTTTACATTGCCTTTATTATAATTTTTGTCTCAAATTCTATAAAACAAAATTTAGGAGTTTTAATATATATATCATGTAGAGTAAAATAGTTTTTTATTAAATAAAAACTATTAACCTCAAGGACTTGAGAGAACAATTTTCAAATCTGCTACACAGAGAGGTCATAAATTGTTATACTCTCTGTCTGCCCTCACTCACTTCCTGATCAACCGTCTCCTGACTCTTGCAAATGAACCCCCGCCCAGGCTTCCACGTCGAAGACCACAAATCAGAAGGGTTCCTTGACCCAACTAGAGATCTCCTTTGGCCTTGCAGAATTGAAAAAATATAAAAATTGAATAAAATAAATAAATGATTATAACACCAGTCCCAACTCCTGCGCATCGTCCTACTACAAGATCTACCTCAAACTAGAATGCAGAGAATAAATAAAAATAAAAATAACCTCTCCCGTTAATGCATTCACCAATCTTAAAACCTAAAAACCTGTCCCCCGCCACTTTCCTGACGCCACTACGACGCTTCATTCCATCTTTAGCATCACTAGCTGCACGACCCTGGCTAATTAGTTTATACATTTGGCACTAACCCCCCCCCCCACACCCTCTCTTAGAGGCTGCTCACACACTTACTTTAATACCCTCTCTATGCTGGTACCACCACCTTCCTCATCGGTCAGTCATTGCTGGCGTGTGACCCATACCCACTCAACTATACCCACACGGCTGAAGGGAGCTTGTTCCAGAACAGCCCGAGAGGTCCTAATTGGGCCTCTCAAACACCACGAAAAAAAGTCTGCCCTGATGAGTATCATCTTGAGTTGACAATGAACAGACCTCTTGCAAGACACAAATTTGTGCTCTCTTTGCCAAGACAAGATTGGATTAAATGTGTGAACTGTTTAAATAATATGCAAAAATAAATGCGAAGCATAAATGTACAGGTACCCCTTCCGGCATTCACCTTCTTGGAAGCACCAGTTGGAGCAGTCAGATTCAGTCTTCTCACGTGGTTACAGTCAACAGATCTGCCTTCGTGGTCTGACCTCTACTATGCATACAGGCCTACATTGAACCCGTTGGACTATGTCCCACCATACAAAGGTAATACATTTATTTAAAATTATATATATATCACACGTGCACACACACACACACACACACACACACACACACACACACACACACACACACACACACACACACACACACACACACACACACACACACACACACACACACACACACACACACACACACACACACACACACACACACACACACACACACACACACACACACACACACACACACACACACACACACACACACGCATGCATGCATTGTGATTTTGTGTGGGTAAAAATACCATGACTATTCAAAAAGGTTAAACATATATTAGATATTCTGTAAATAAAAATTTATCACTATCTGTTTCACAGCATAATTTCTAATATCACTAAATTCTTACCATTTTCAAACAAACAAATTATTCTTCCATTCATAAAAAACATTTTGTGAGTAAATACTTGTTTTAGTAATGGTTTCTTTTACAGTGAGTAACATAACCAAAGAATTGTCAGTGTGGTTCTGAGACAAAATACACTACTAGTTTATTGGTTTTAAGAAATTTTTTCTGAGCTGAACCACACCAGGGTATACTTATTTTTTATTTGTACAGATTGATATGGACACATAGTGAACTAGAATTCATGAGAATAAATATTAAAACTGTATTTTTCATATTATGAGAAACCATAACTATCAGATTGCATTAAATAACACATCACATTGTGGCAGGTCTGTATGATCTGATGGTTGTAACTATGATCATGAAGTGTTTAGCTGTCCATACAAAATTATTCAAAGGACCATTTGTGGACAGATAGCTGTAGATTAAAGACAACTGCTGTAGCTAAAGCATATGATCAGTTTCTTTACTGGAATATGCTTCGATTAACATCATATAGTAAAATGCATAATATAATTTAAAACATGTTTTTGGAAATGTAATTGTTGAAGGGAATGTACATAATTCAAATTGAAAGAATTTATACTTTTGAGTTCACACTGCACTGTGTTACTGTGAGGAAAATAAAATGATGAGGAAATACGTAAAAATAATTTTCATTATCCGTAAAGATAATTTTCATTATCCCCTTTACAATATGTTTTTTATGTCATCCAAATTCACAGATATTACCTCTTATGAATAGGTTATCTACAAAGGAGGCAAAGATAACAAAGCCCTCCTCTTTCATAATTGAAGTTTATTTTAAATATTACAGCATTCTTCAAAACCAAAATATTGAATGTTGAACCAAAATTCAAGAATTTTTCACAATAAACAGTGTATTCATTGTAGAAAGAATATGACTAAATACTGAAAAAGTTGTCTTACGACCATCTTCAAAATTTTTTGAAGTTAGCAAATCAAGTTCTTAGTCGAAATCAGCAGATACTGTCATCTCCTTTTTCAAAGAGATATAACCTGTGATTTCACATTCATTTAAGAGGTACTTTCAAGAAGTATGTAAAAAACGAAGTAAGTAAGACAGACTTGCATACAGCTGGGTGAAGGACCCTCAACTCACCTTCCAAGAATGGTGTGATCAAATCTTGTAGCTGTGACTGCAGCCACCATCAGTGGGGGTGAGACAGCAGGAGTTTTTATCAAGTGGGCCAGGAAAATCTGCGAATCAATGAAATGTTTCAAATATGTGAGAGACCAAGAGGATTTATTTGTGTGTATGTGTGTGTGTTTTCTTAAAACAATTCTGTACACCAGATGATAGATTTGATGAACTTTGAACTTTTTGCTTCCTGTATAGCTTTAAAGTATAAACACCTTTGATAGTGCTCTCTAATTTAATCAGTTACTCCATTCTATACAGGTACATTATTTCATTTTGTTTTCGGTATTTTATAGTATTATCTTCATGATTTTTTTTACTAACATTGTGCTATTTTGATTTCAGTATCTGGTCTTTTAGTCCACAACACAGAATTCTTCACATTTGACCATAGACATTATTCATTGAAAGGAACATGTGGTTATTTACTGGCCCAGGACTTTGTAGATGGAAACTTCTCAGTGGCTGTTAACTTGGAAGGAGGAAAGGTCAAATCACTTTATGTCAGCGACAGAGACAATTTTATTGAAGTTAAATCAGACGGAATGGTAAGTTATCAAAACATTTTGTTATCCAATAGTATAATACAAGTACATTTCAAATCATAAATCTGAGGTGCTTTTAATTATATCCGCCCCTTCAATATTTGAGTTTTTAGTTTTAAAGCCACACATGCTTGACTGTTCATTATTATGTTGTAAGGTCACATGTTAATTTATATGATGAAACATATACCAATAACGGAAATTGACGAACTGAAAGTTTGGATTATTGTCCACTTAAATCTAATGAGGGATCAACTTTCACAATTTCCTTTATTCCAGTTATCCCCAATTCTAAATGCTAGAACAGTGAATGAAAACAAAAGTTAAAGGTAAGATATGGACGTATACCAAACTTTAACTCAAATTCAGAACTCTTATATTTATTTAGTAGAAATAGGGTTAGTTAAAATGGGGTTAAGGAACAGATAAAGGGTAAGTAAGTAAGTAAATGTAAGAGATAAAGGTTTCTGTGTAACTTGGGGTAGTTAAAAGTGTGCCTGAAAAATTCTGTAACTACTTAACTAGTCACATGTGATAACCGTGTATTCTCTCTTCTCTGTACAAAATTACCACTCATTTCCTTAAAGTTAACATTCTTGAATTCACATAATTTAGGTAACACTAATTGTCTGTTTAGAAGAATAAGAAACATATATTTATTTCACGTTCATTCAGAATACAACACATGTACATACTTATGCATGATAAACACTATCAAATATAAAACATCACCATTTAAAAATAAACAGAAGAAAGAACAATTAGAGCCCCCCCCCACCTGTTGGACTAACAGTTGACTGACATTATAATTGGCATTCTATGGCATCTAATTCCAATACACTTTAAATGTTGACAAGACTTTCTACATCATTGTTTCATTTTAGCTAATAGTGTATAAATTTTATGCAGTTTTAACAACTAAGTTGATTTTTAGTAATAACATCTCGTATTTTTATTTTTCTTAACTTCCTCAATCTGCCTGTACTCTTTGTTTTTGTCTGCTTTTCTCTCTAGCTCTACCACAATCCTCTTTTTATTCTTGGAACGTGCTTGTCTTAATCATATTTCCAATCACTGATTTAATCTCTTATTATTATTATTGTATCCATTATTTCTTTATAAGTGATGCCACGAGATTAATATTGTTAAATATATTTCTTCTGGAAATTATTATCATTTTAATATTATTAAAGTCGAATCATTTCAATTATTGTTAATCATTTATAACCTCTGAAGATAATGAATCTATCAGTGAAACGTGCGTCAGGATAATTAAAATAATATCAATAACTTGCAAAAGAAATATAATTTGATAATATTATTATTTTGTACTTCTGAACTATTTATACATTTCTTATGGGATACATTCAACTCTTGATTACATTTTCATTACATTTTCAATTTAGATGTTTCCAGAAAATGTTTTGTTTTACTTATGTTTCACTATTTTTTATCATAATATTACTAACATATTTCCTTACTTTACTTTTCCCTGTTGATTCTTTCCTATTTAAGCTACTATTTTGTTGGCCTTAAATATTTATTCCGATCTCCTTCATGAAATTCCATAACTAGCAAATTGTAACTCTTATTTTACTTTCATTACTTACCCAGTAAGTTTTTTTGTATTTATAACTTTCACCATTTTGGTTGTTTCATATTATCATTTTCATTTTCTTCAGTAGTTGTGTATACTGAGATGTACTCATGACAGTTGAGATGTCCCCATTATGTCAGTTGATTCACCAATTCAATGAAATCTGAATTATAATGAAAATATCAAGATTTTAAGAATTATCTGATATTACGTATTATTAGTGCTAATGCTTTGGAAATTAAAAATAAAATTTTATGCAACAATTAACTAATAATTTGTAGTTATGACAAATTAATATTATTGAATAGTATTACATAATTGATAATACAATTAAATACTACAAACTTAATTATATTGTAACGCCAAAACGCAAAAAAAAAAGGAAAGATGAAGCAGGTGGCAGTTGTTGGAATGACATATGTGGGAAGCTATAAAAGGAGTTAATACAAAGGAGTGTAACAGCCTTCAACGTCGACGTGCACATGTTTGTAGGTATCATAAATCTAACAAGAGCAGAGGTTCGGCAGAGATAAAATTTACCAGGAAATACAGCAGAGGCGTGTGAACCAGGTTAACAAGTACAGCTGAAAGCGTGGAGAAATTAAGGGATTGTTCTGGCTGATAGGCAGAACAATCGCCAGAACAAAGTACAATGAGAAAATACTAACAAGGAATACGATGGAGGCGAATGCACTAATCAACGGGGCAGCTGGACCTTTAGCGAAACCAAAGATTGTTCTAGCTGAATGTCATAGGAAGACACCCTAGCGAGGAGTACAATTAGAATACAAAGAGAGCCACACAGGAGGTTATTAAACTAATGTAAAGAGTACATCTGGACGCTTAAAGAAAAGGGTGGTTCTGAGTAAGGGATAGCAAAAACACCAGAGAGAAATTTACTAAGAAAGGCCACACCAAGTGTATGAACTCTAACACAGGATGCAGCTGGACGTTGGAAGACAATGAAGGAATTGGTCTCTCTTGGGTATAGAAAAAGTCAGCGGGGGCCAGACAAGGAAATACTAAGAAGTCTAGAGCAAAGTGGAGTACGCTCATTAACCAGCTGCAGCTGTGCATTAGAAGGCAATTAAGAGAATTTTTCTGAAAGGGACATAAGAAAAAATGACAGGATGATTGACGCGTGTGAAATCGAACTGTTGTCACAGACTGAGGGTGGAACCAAAAGCAAGGAGAATAGAGTAGGGAAGTAAGATATCCTATCAGAAACCAGAGTTGAACGTAGGCGGGTTTCCAGGAGTCTAGTTCTTAGAAAAACTAGAACAAAAAAACAATGGAAACGTAGCGTGGTAACGTGTAAAAGAAAGGAGGGAATTTCGTAGAAAAGAAGAATGATAACCAATGGTAACGAAGGTTGTGGACTAAGAGAGTCTTAAGGGGGAATTAGGTGTAATCAGTATATAAAATAAGCTGAGAGCGCGATCGAGGAGTCTAATAATAATCTTTCGGGGGAGTCGGTCGTAAGTGTTGACGAGAGTATGTTATAAGTTTTGTGGAGTCTTAACGTAACAGTTCAGAGTCTTTACGGAAATTCTGAATTAGTCGGTAGTGAAAGTCCCACGAACTGACTTAAAACGTATGAACATTTAACATGTGTAAATAATTGTGAAGATTTGTAACTTATATTATATTGCGTAGAACCAAAGTTAACAAACAATGTGTATAATACAATTAATATTGAAGAGTGCAAACTAAGGTTGTAGTAATATATAACTTGTAAAACAATTAGGATCGCAACAGGTGTTCTAAAACAGTAGTGTGAAAACTATAACTCATGTAACAAGAATAAACGTTATAACTAGTAACCGGTAATTATTTTATTGGAACGTCGGAAGATGCTGGAGTGTCTTAGTCAAAGTGTAGTGATCAAAAAGTGTTCAACTATCATGCAATATGAGAATAAACCACGATATGATTAGCGCATCTACACTTTCAAGGCAGATCTAAGGAGTGGGAGATGATAATCAGCGCAGCTCTACACGCCACAGAGTGGATAATGTACCAACAGTAATTGTTATGCATTAATTAATATTTTTATTTTGCTAAACATTATGCCACTGATTTTTTATAATATTATTATATACATACCACCAAAATCAGTAAAATTTCAATTTTGTTAAATTATTGAATAAGACCTTTTTGAAATTATTATAATTTTATTATTAGTTCACACTAAAATGTTCTTGTTGTGATGTCTTCTTTTATATGTATAAATGTTGTTATTACATGTCCATTACATCTTACTGCACTTCATATTGAACTTTCCACTGCCATTATTATTTGGTGAAACCAAGCAAGTCATGTATTGAAATAATTAATCATTTTCGAATATTGTCTGCTGATTCATCAATTTGTTATATTTTTTTATGAAGGTATATATATATATATATATATATATATATATATATATATATATATAATTTTTCTAACTGTATAATGTCATTTTTATTATTATTTACTTCTACTATTTCCATATTGTTGGTTATATCTGTTATACTATGATTCATACCAATAAGGTGATCTGCTATATTGGAGATTCCCATTTTATTATTATTAAAAGCTCTGATATGTTCCATAAATATCTGTTTGAAATTTCTATATGTTCTACCGATGTATATGTAGTCACAATCATTACACTTTATTCTGTATATTCCACTTAATTTGTATATATCACAGTCTTTTCTATTTATTATTATATTGTATATACTTTTATTTGGTTTGTATGCATATTTATATTTATGTTTATCCAATTTTGTATTCTTTATAATGTATTGGAGTCTCGATATGTGTATTTGTAAGTTAGGTATGTTATATTTTCTTTTTTTCTGCATGTATTTATACTGCTTAATGTTGTTCTGTTGTTTAATATTGTTTTTTCTTTATATTTTTTATTTAATTTGTTTATAAATTTACTGTCATATCCATTTTCTATTGCTATTTCTTTTATGATGTTCAGTTCCTGATAAATTTCTCTTCGTTATTTATGTATTTGTATGCTCTATTAATCATATTGTTGTATGTATTAACCTTGTGTATCCAAGGATGTGATGAATCCTTGTGTATTGTTGTATTATTATTTGTTTCCTTTCTATATACATTAGTAATTATTTTGTTATCTTTTCCAATTTGAATATCAATGTCCAAAAAATTGATTTTTCTATTAACTTCTTCTTCAAATGTAAACTTCACATTATCATAAAGACTGTGATCTATACAAATTAAGTGGAATATACAGAATAAAGTGTAATGATTGTGACTACATATACATCGGTAGAACATATAGAAATTTCAAACAGAGATTTATGGAACATATCAGAGCTTTTAATAATAAAAAACGGGAATCTCCAATATAGCAGATCACCTTATTGGTATGAATCATAGTATAACAGATATAACCAACAATATGGAAATAGTAGAATTAAATAATAATAAAAATGACATTATACAGTTAGAAAAATTATATATATACCTTCATAAAAAATATAACAAATTGATGAATCAGCAGACAATATTCGAAAATGATCAATTATTTCAATACATGACTTGCTTGGTTTCACCAAATAATGATGGCAGTGGAAAGTTCAATATGAAGTGCAGTAAGATGTAATGGACACAGATAACAACATTTATACATATAAAAGAAGACATCACAAGAACATTTTAGTGTGAATTGATGATGAAATTATAATAATTTCGAAAAGGCCTTATTCAATAATTTAACAAAATTGAAATTTTACTGATTTTGGTGGTATGTATATAATAATATAAAATTAATATTTTGTTAAAACACCTCTGTCCTACTCAAAGAACCTACGTATAAAATATGGAATACTTAAAAAACTCACGTATGTCTTATTAAAGATAAACTTCATATATTAAACATGAATCCATTTCTAAATAAAATATGTGTAATATGATATTTAATAGAGATAAGTGTTAAAATTTAAATCAAACCTTGAGATAGAGATCTTAAAATGAATGTCTATTGAGATAGATCATATTTTAAATTAACGAATGATCAGAAAATGTTAAAATCATATGGAATTAATATAAATGACAAGTAACGTAATAAATAATAAATGCAACAATTATACTGATAAATGTGTATGCGTTTCATTATTTAATACTTACCTGAGGGATGATACAACAATTAGTATGCTTGAACATAAAAGATTATTTGTACTCATCACACATAAGTAAACTTAATACCATTACAACTAACATCAGTAGACTTCATTGTAACTTTAATTACCGTTGCTAGATTGAAAGAATATAATCTATTAATTAACACAATATAATTACTGGTAACGAGTAATTGAAACGTTATATTTGATGATCCAATCGCGGGGCATAACAAATTAAAGTTATAATATACTCTAAATAACAATTGTAAAGGTAAAAATGAAATCAAATTGTGATTTCATTTTGACTTAATATTTAAATTTTTAGGTGTATCTGAATGGAGCTCAAACTGAATATCCTTTGCACAAAGGAGATCTTTATGGTTGGCGTAAATATCACACAGTCAATTTCGCAAGTTCAGCTGGGCTCTTGGTTCACTGTCACCCAAGCCTTGAAGTATGTGGCTTCCAGCTATCAGGATTTTACTTTGGAAAAACTCGAGGACTTCTTGGAACAATTAATAATGAACAATATGATGACTTTACACTACCTTCTGGACATGTGAGTATCCTTAGGTTATCAGTTTCCAGTCTAACTAAAGAACAATTCCTCAGTAAATATCTGTGTGTTTGTGTTGATTGAATTAAATTTTACAATTGAAAATGAAGAGATTTCACTTTCTAATTGGAACATTTGTTTACTTATATTACTGTATATATTACAATAAGAAAGGGAAAGTAAAATACAAATTAATATAGCTATTAAATTAATAATTTTAATTTGTAAATTGAAATGTAATAACTTACAACCCCACTTATTTATTAAATAATATAAAAACAATTGATTCTTCTATATTTCAATTTTGTTTAAAAATGTATGCTTTTTAAATATTTCTTTCCTACTTTTGAATGTTGATTGTCTGCAGTAAATGTTTAATTTCACTTAACTACAAATGTTTAACAATTAATATTTAAGGCACTTTCACTTGTGAAAAACTTACTTTTTGTTATTTCCTCAAACGTCGTTTCGGAGTGGTTTTCTCCTTCCTCAGAACAAAAAGTAAGTTTTTCACAAGTGAAAGTGCCTTAAATATTAATTGTGATACATTATTAAACAAACTGATATTTGATAAACCTAAGGGATTTGGTTATTTAATTCAATTATTTACTAAATAGCTCCTTCGAGCGCCATCTTGTTACCAACTGTAATAAGAAAATTACCAAGGTTCATTTCAGCGAACTAGGAGAACAGAATGTGGTTGCTGAAATAATAACAATCATTTATGTTCATCAATAATTAAATGTTATTAATACTTTATTACTATTCATATTTCATATTAATAAAATCGTACAGACAAAATTTGTTCGTGAATAATAGTTGTTAATTACTTTGAATCTCTTTTAATTTACTTACTCGCAATACAATAACAGATTCTTAAAATACATTTATTAAGAATGATAACGGGAACGCAAACCAGCCTTCTTATTATGATAAACTATAATAATACCATATTCTCACATACACACACAACACACACAAAGCTACTTTAGAGATCTCATTTTTAAATATTTTATACTTTCTTCAACATTTATTTCCCCATTTTATTTAATTTTTTAAAAAAAAGAAAAACCAGCATTTTTAATTATTATTTTGAATGTCTACTTTCCTGTTTACGAGTAGAAGTTCGACTCCTGGGGTGTCTCCTCATGGCGTGCACTGTTTTACTGTTTTATAATTCGCACTATCACATTTTACTGCCGAACTGTTAATTTTGGATGTGTATTGGCCGGAAAACTGTTTGTATTTTAGATGTACATATAAAGATTCACATTTTTTATTGTATGCGGGCCCGCACTTACGTTTCGAAACTTTGTATCGGTGTTGCTCGCGCGAGCATGGAATTTTGACTGGGGAGATTTACAGGCGCTATTTTTTGAAGCGGCTGTTGTAGTATGTTCAAATGTCTTTGTTTTCCAGTTTGTATCCTTGCGCCAGTGGACTGTTTTTGGCTTGTTGACAGAACTGGTGACACACATCGTTATATAATTTGCTGACGCAACACATCGCCTGATGTCTGGTTGTGTAACGTGTTTACCGTTACATAACGGGTTTACGTTTTTTGTGTTCGTCATTGTCCTTGAACTGAGTTTGGTACAGTTGCCGGTTATTAAAACTGTTTATATGAATATTATTAAACAAGTCTGTATTCATAAGGTTAACAGCAGTGCAGCCACGTTGCGATCGTTTCAAAATAACAAATTTACCCAAGTCTATAATTTCTGTCCCTATCACTCAACAAGGGATAAAGTTATTATTATTTTATTATATAAAAAAAAAATACAAATTATGTTATTTATCATCAATAAAATATAAACTTCTTTACATTGTCTCAGGTAGGCCCCAAAAATGCCCCGCTACAATACCCCCTCAATGATATATTTTATGCCGAAGCATAAAAAATCTCATTGACACATTCATACTTGCTAAAGGGATCAGCCAGGATATGTCGCCACAACCCCCTGTATGGTTTACAAAAAAAAAGAATAATCAACTCACCCTTGGTCCGGTGACTGTGACCGCATCTGCATGACAATACTGGACTTCTCTCTCGAGATCCCAACACCGTAGAGTCAGACAGATACTCAACGCCCCTGCTCTGACGCGCAGGCCAGCTCAGGTCCGCCGACACAGCACCACCAAACACTGAAACAACAAATCAAAATATTAAATAGTGGCCTTATACAACACCATATCCCCAACTGATCTGTTCCCCCCTAGCGGTGCTGGTTTGCGCTAAGAAGCACTGGTTTTGTTTTTACTCACTTATTACTAACATGTATATATCAGAATACCTATCATAACTTAACATAAGAAAACACAGTACATTAATAATTCATTACAAAATAAACAACTTACAATTAAAATGTTACACACTTTATATCATTAAATTGGCATATAAAATCAAAAAATTACTTTCAAACTTGATTTACTCTTATTAATGCGTTTCTCAAAATTACAAAATTTTTTTTTTTTTTTTTTTTTTTTTTTATTTATTTTCTTCAATTCTGGCCATCATTATTCCATTTCATTACTTTGGGTGATTCTACTTTATTCCTTATAATTTACTTTATCCATTTGGCATTTACTCATCAACTTCCCCTTTCATTACTCTAATGCTCCCTTACAAAATCTTTAACTAGTATGACACCCCACTATCAAAATTTTACTAACCCTTCTCTACCTCTAACTACTTACTACTTTAACTCCAATCGCCACCCTCTACTCTTATATAAAAAAAAATACTCTCTAACCCTTTGTACATAGGATACGTGTTTCCTTCCCAAAACTCATTCCCTTATGTTGGTCCCTGGACTCACCCTAGGTAACCCTTTCCGGCGCCAATCGGTCCCTATCCCGTCCCAACCCTTGTTGCGGACTCCCCAAATACACTACCACTACTACAAAATTGCCATCCCCAAAAAATCTCAATCTCATAACCTCACTACAATTACAACAAATTAACATCAACAAATAAACAATATATCGCTCCAAACTCTACATAAAATCTCCATAACTACTGTGTCTCCACTTATTTCTCAAAATTCTATAACATACATTAACTCAAAACAACATTGCATTATTTTCATTTCCACTATTACTTTAACTTTTACTTCGATTTGGACAAATCTATGTCCCACAAAATTCAACTTGAATTGACTCAAACATTTTATTCAAACAATTACTATCACCCACTTCTATCTTTTACAACCTATTGAAAATTTTACTTATTACAACTATTTTTCATTTTATTTTAAAATCTGTAAACACATTGAAAACATATTATTATATTTTTATAATACTTATTCCTAACATACTAAATGCAAACAACACAATAAGACACAATAACACAATATAAGAAGTATTTAGTGCATCTAATTTTTAAATTCAAACAAAATTATTGAGTAGCAAATCATCATTATTAATTAAAATATATCAAATTTTTAATACGTTATCCCCTTGGATAACCTCCCAGCTACACACACTTGTACAATACATTACATAACATAATACACAAATATACATTGAACCAACAATTCTCTTTTAAATAATTTATATAAAATTTATAAACATTATTATTTAAAATTTTTCATTAACTCTTTTATTTATCAGAATTTATCACAAAATTCCACAAAATAAACCATTCAACATTTATTTATTTATTAATTATTATTAAATTAAAATCTCATCACACAATTTAATTACCTTATAAAATTAGAACACATAACATTCAATCACACTATCTAAACATCTCAACTTATTTAATTCAATTGATTATTAAAAGTGAATATTCATTTGATTATTAAAATAACATATTTCAATTATTATCAACATTCTACCAATCATTAACTATTGTCTTTATAATTATTTTATTATTTAATTAGAATGCAAAAATATTAATAATATTATTATTATTAATACAACATTTTCTAAAACATATACACATTACTTTTCTAACATTTCACAATACACACATGAATTCAATATTATTTACAAAATATGCGTCAAAACTGTTCAAGTGTATCTCACTTCAGATGTCCAAATCAGCAAGGTCATTACCAATAATTCACAATATTTAAAAATGTCCCAACACTGATCTTTATTTCACCCACCATCGTCATATATATATCTAGTGTATTTGTAACATTCATCATTTTTATCAACACACAAATTATGATAATCATTACTATCATAATAATCCATCAACTCTATTTCATCCATTGTACCACTATAAATCTTGTCACCATAAGTTAGGATTGTCCAGTCTATATCAGTGTTATTTGTTAACGTCAGGTAAATTGTTTTATCATTTTTGTATTCCTCAACTACTACGTCAGGTAAATCATTATAGTCAGGTAAGATATTATCAAAATTATTCTCTGCCTCTCTTTCAACAGGTACGTATTTCACATGATTCATCATCACCCCTTTTATTAATTTTCTCAATTCATCATACTTTCTTTCTAACTTATATATTTCTATTTCATTCTCAACATATAACTCTCTTTCTTCATAGCACCACATCACACTCTCACAATTATTACGGACAGAGGGTACAACATTATACAACACTACTTCATTTAACAATAAGGGTCTCTTGCCCTGAAAAAACAACATTAAATCATCATCATCATTATAAACAATAAAGGGAAAATTTGCCCTCTGTCCCCATTCAACTACTACATTATTTTTCCACTCTCTTTCTATTTCATAAACACTCATTACCATTTCATTATCGCATTCTAAAACTTCATCAGCACTATTGGTTATTATATTTTCATCATTATTCTTCACCCCCGCTATCATCTCAAAATTGTCTACTATTTCGTCATTTTTACATTTTGTCTTACTTAAAACATTGTTACCTAATTTCTCGAACTTCTGTTCTAACTTATTTAAACTGTTTCTTATTATTTCGTTAGTGCTTTCTAACTGTTTATTCATTTCTTGTATTTCATGTTTCAACTCCTCAAAACTATTCTTTTGAATATCGAACTTCTCATTGATTTCGTTTTTTTGTCCATTAAACAGCAATTTCATCATCTTGATTAAATCATTATCTTCAGCCGTTTTGTTCATGACTGGTGTTGAGTGAACACCTTCATGCATGATTTGAGATTCAGTTATGCTTATCTGGCTTTCATCTACACTGTCAGTGACGCTGACAGTTTCCTGATTGTCTGCCATTTTTCAAAAAAAAAATTTTTTATATATATATCTTCATATAATCTTATTATACGTAACATATACTTATTGAAAAATATTCTACTCACCAATATCAAACATAACCTTTAACGTCCATCTTACGTATATACGTAAATACAAACTCCAAACAACCATTCTGTTCTCCCCGTAGGCTTAAATTTATATAATTATATTATATAAATCGTCCCAGTTCGGGCGCCACTGATACATTATTAAACAAACTGATATTTGATAAACCTAAGGGATTTGGTTATTTAATTCAATTATTTACTAAATAGCTCCTTCGAGCGCCATCTTGTTACCAACTGTAATAAGAAAATTACCAAGGTTCATTTCAGCGAACTAGGAGAACAGAATGTGGTTGCTGAAATAATAACAATCATTTATGTTCATCAATAATTAAATGTTATTAATACTTTATTACTATTCATATTTCATATTAATAAAATCGTACAGACAAAATTTGTTCGTGAATAATAGTTGTTAATTACTTTGAATCTCTTTTAATTTACTTACTCGCAATACAATAACAGATTCTTAAAATACATTTATTAAGAATGATAACGGGAACGCAAACCAGCCTTCTTATTATGATAAACTATAATAATACCATATTCTCACATACACACACAACACACACAAAGCTACTTTAGAGATCTCATTTTTAAATATTTTATACTTTCTTCAACATTTATTTCCCCATTTTATTTAATTTTTAAAAAAAAAGAAAAACCAGCATTTTTAATTATTATTTTGAATGTCTACTTTCCTGTTTACGAGTAGAAGTTCGACTCCTGGGGTGTCTCCTCATGGCGTGCACTGTTTTACTGTTTTATAATTCGCACTATCACATTTTACTGCCGAACTGTTAATTTTGGATGTGTATTGGCCGGAAAACTGTTTGTATTTTAGATGTACATATAAAGATTCACATTTTTTATTGTATGCGGGCCCGCACTTACGTTTCGAAACTTTGTATCGGTGTTGCTCGCGCGAGCATGGAATTTTGACTGGGGAGATTTACAGGCGCTATTTTTTGAAGCGGCTGTTGTAGTATGTTCAAATGTCTTTGTTTTCCAGTTTGTATCCTTGCGCCAGTGGACTGTTTTTGGCTTGTTGACAGAACTGGTGACACACATCGTTATATAATTTGCTGACGCAACACATCGCCTGATGTCTGGTTGTGTAACGTGTTTACCGTTACATAACGGGTTTACGTTTTTTGTGTTCGTCATTGTCCTTGAACTGAGTTTGGTACAGTTGCCGGTTATTAAAACTGTTTATATGAATATTATTAAACAAGTCTGTATTCATAAGGTTAACAGCAGTGCAGCCACGTTGCGATCGTTTCAAAATAACAAATTTACCCAAGTCTATAATTTCTGTCCCTATCACTCAACAAGGGATAAAGTTATTATTATTTTATTATATAAAAAAAAAATACAAATTATGTTATTTATCATCAATAAAATATAAACTTCTTTACATTGTCTCAGGTAGGCCCCAAAAATGCCCCGCTACAATTGTTAAAGTGCTGTGAAAGAAGTGATGAACATTCAAATAACACAAATGTTTCATTAAATAAATGTTCATCAATTTGCTGTGAATTTGTAAATTTCAAAAACATTTAAGTGGAACAGCTGCAACTAGTCAGTGTTTAAAAAAGAAAGGAAAGAATTTACCATGTACTGTATATTTTTTAAATATTTTACTTATATTCTCCCAGAAACAACAGATTTGAATTACAGCAATTTGTTTGAAACTTTCCATTGTGTAAGTTTGTTTATGTAAAAATAACTGTCAAAGTATCAGTTATGATTATCATTATTATGCTCCCCTTAATTGATTTATATTAGTTTTATCTAAAAATTTGTTAATCTTATGCCATGCAGGTTGCTAAATCAACTGGTGAATTTGCCAATGCATGGAAAACTAGTTCATCATGTGGAAATGTACCTGACTCGGGTTCGCATTCACACAGTCACACAGAACAATGTACCAAACTCTTCACCTCTGATTCTCCATTCAGGTCCGTTACAGATACTTAACAGCCATTAAATGTGTAGTCTTAGTGTGAATGAGGGCTTCATCACTTAGTATTTATTAGTCTGAGGAGGCACTAAGGGCAATTAGTAATTTATAATTTTTATAAAAGTACTTATACAATCAGTTTCTTGTGGAAGGTACTGCTCACACAGAAAGAACAAACAAAGAATATTATATAATGTGTCATTACCTATATTTATAATATGTAGAAGCAATAGGAAGAACAGTATGTGTAGTCTGGTGTGAAGTGTATTTCCATGATTGCTGGCTGTGAGGACTGTATTATGAATCAGTAATACATTTCAAATGTCTTGAGACCAAGAGGTATTACTTTATATATGTGTATATGAGTGTATGTGTGCCTGTGTATGTTTTCTTAAAACAATTCTGTACACAAGATGACAGATTCGATAAGCTTCTTTGCTTTCTGTGTAGCTTTAAAGTCTTGGATTTCGTTGTCCATGACGTGTCCGTTGATTAACTAAATATAATTACCTTTGGTATAGCTCTCTAATTTAATCAACCTGACACTTGTGTGGTAATATTTCATAATAACAAACAATTCCAACAGTAAAAGAGCCAAGTGTTTGTTGGAACATCCTAAAATTTTCTGTACACAATTTACTGTTTATATTTTATTAATGGTTATTAATATTTATTGTACTATATATTAATTCTACACTTTCTTCAGTCTCTGAAGCTGTGAGGCTGTTATGTTTTCCTTATATGCCTCAAGTATATGACTCAAGTTAGATAAACTGCTCAAAGTTAATTATAAACTGCTTTGCCTTGATGATACAAAAAAAGCGTATGATACTTAAAAACATTTAATCATGTTTTATATTTCATAGTGCACTATTTAATCTCTTTACAGGACTTGCTTTTCATATGTGAATCCTACAATATTCCGTGAAGCCTGCGACAGTGTAGTCAGTGAAGCCCAGACTCCAGAAGCAAAACTAGAGGCTGCTTGTCAAGTTGGTGCTAGTTACGTTGGCACCGCCAGGTACTATGGCTGCCATCTTTCACTTCCAAGTGAATGTGGTAAGTAATTATCCCACAAGTGACATTAATAAGTTATTGTATTATGTCTGTAAGCAATATTTTTTGTACATAACGAAAGAGACTAAAATATGAAAGGTAACGGATTGTAACATTCTGATCCTATTTGTTGGGAACACTTTTGCAAACATATTTGTTTCCTGCAAACATGATACTTTTTCACTCCATGTACTCTCAGATTGTGATCAGTTAGCAGTCTGAATGAGAATTAACGTCTTTTCTTATGTATGTATAATTAAATCCTTAACTTTGTAGTGACAGTCAATCAATGAATTTTTCAGTGAAGGGTTAGTGAGGATCGGTCAAAAATAATATAAATTTTAACTTATTTGTGTCGAATGTCGATGTTTCGACAATGTTTATTGCCATCATCAGGGCCTGTTAGGAATACAAAAGAAATGTCAGACACAACAGAACAATTATTTGGGTGAACGTGTTCATGTATGTGAGTGTGTGTGCGTATGAATGTATCATTGTATATGTGAAGGAGTTGAGATAACTTATTTACATCTTCAAATGCTTTCTTTAAGCAAACGAGATGTTTTCTTTAAGCAAACGAGAAAATTATAATATCACAGAAATTAATTTATCAATTTAAATTGTTATATGTAATGATATTTTTAATTAATTATAAAAGCAATAATTAACAGTTAGATATTAGATTGATACAGAAACGTTTATACATATAGCAGTCAGCATATAGCTTAGTAAAATATTATAACTAAAAACAGATTGAGGGATGTTCAACTATGTAATTATTAAAAGTTATTTTTAACATGTTTCACTCACTACTGGTATTAAAGAGAATCATAATTTATAAACATATAAATTACACAATAACTGTAGAACTTTACAACCTTACATCAGATTGTATAATGCAATATATTTTGTGTTGCGCAACATTTCTAAAACTGATGAGAAATAAACATTGAATGTACACTAAGTTAAAATTAGATATGTACTCGCAATAGTCACAGCTTTAATGTGAGTTGATCATACGAACATTGGTTAAGTTTTTACTCTCCATAATTTGGCTTGTCCCATAAACAGTACATAACTGGAAGATCAGATAATTTACTGTGTGTATTTTCTTTTCTTCTGGTCTCCTCCTCATATCGTTTTCTCTTACATCAATAACATATAAATGTAAATAGTACTTTGGTTTCATTGTTATTCAATGCACACACTGAAAATGTAACTATCTGCAAAGAAGTGATTGGAATAAAATTGAATAGAGAGAGAATGAAAATTTTGAGACTTGGAACTGATGTAGCAAATTTAACTGAATCTGAGAAGAGTTTATAAGATGCCTTAAGATATAAATGAATATTGCACAGATATTGATGACTTTTAATATAAAATTAAAATATTGAAATTAAAACTAAGAACCTACTGCATAGCAGTAAAGTACTAACAAAAGCACATATAAAACAAATAAGAAGAAATTTAAATAAACAACCAGATTTAGTGGTATATTATAGTACATGGTATTGACTGATATATGATATGGTATATGTAGCAAAGTAGCCGAGAGTGGTTATATTTGTCAAATGATAAATGCAGAACTTCACATGAGAAAAATAGTGTCCAGTAAAAGGGAAAAACATTTAAACATTACTAGTACACAGTATTAGTTATAAAGTAAAGAACAAAATATAAAATGTATTGTTTTGAACGTTGTTCTTATGGCTTTGACTTGAATTATGAGAGAACCAGAGAAGAAATTAAAGCTTATAAAAGATCTATAAAACATGCTAGGAGGTGCTGGTATTGTAGCTACACATTTATCTTTATAATGCTGGGAGGTTGTGATTGTTGGCATCAGAGAATGTAGAATTGTTACTGTATAGTATACATTTACTATATTTTTTGTTTGTAATGTTGAGTTGAATAATGTGATGTTAATTTTTCTCTCCTTATGGGTTTCGTACAGTATCTCACCATCCCCAACCACCAGCTACATCTGCTCAGGGCACTGTCCACTCTCAATCCGTATGCTTACACGTTACTTTGCACACAATATTCCCATGATATCCATGGTCTTCCTCCCTTTCAGCCTTTCAGTTGGTGTTCACTTGAATATCTGCTTTGGCTATCATTCTCATTATGTCAGGCTACCGTGGTCCCCCATAAACAATCCGAATTTGTGAATGCATTTATTTATGTAGTTTATAAAATCACTATCTTTATTTATTGTGTGTAACTTCAATTTTAAATTACTTAGTAGGGTAATAGTTGAATAATTATGCCATGTTTGTTTAACTATATATGGCTTTTCTATACTTTGATTGTTTCATTTTTGTAATTGAAGTTTATGTCACATAAACTAATTGCAAAATGTGCGTTTTCTTTTTACTTACTGCCTATTCATTGTTGGTTACAGGATCATGTCCAATTGGATCAAATGATGTAAAAGTAGGAGAATCTGTGTCCGTTAAGACTCCATCAAAATCTGCAGATGTTGTCTTCGTCATTGAACAACTTAAAGAGAATGAAGAAGTGTTCTCATCTTTGATTGTTCCTCTGGTATCAACAATTACTGCTGATTTTAAGGAAAAAGGAATCACGTATGTATTAATAAAAAAGAAAAAATTTTAGTTTTTTTTTACATGCAGTTTTAGATTAGTACATTCAAGTAGTTAATCACATGCACGTAAAGAAAATGGCAGAGAGAAATTGTGTATATTCCCGAATACAATAAATAAAAATAATTTTTGTATTTACATAAAAAATGAATAATACTTTATATTTTTAAAAACAACAATATATTTTTTATTGTAAAATAAAAAAGTTATAAAGAAGTCAACTTAACATAGGTGTCAAAAACTATATTCTGATGGCAGTCAAGACAAGAAGATCTTTTAGAATGTATAATGATATGTCATTATAAAATGCAGTTTATTTATGGTTAATTCAGAAAGTAAATTATATAAACCATTAGCAGGGCCTTCAGTATGTGATAAAGCTTTTGATTTGAATAAAAAACTAGGCAGTCCATATGATTTAAAAGTTTTTAATTTCATGTTTCTGGTCTCAGTTTTCATAATTATTACTAGATGATTTTTTTTTTAGTTAAGTTTTTTTTTGGTTTTTGAATTTATAATCACATGCATAATACTAGAGCGGGTAAACAAAATTTAAACAATTTCCCAACTATGTTTTACTTCCATGTTCCTTAAAAAAAAGTCATTTTTCGGAATGTGTGTGTGTGTGTGTGTGTAGATTTTTTTCTATGGCAAACGATAACAGCCGCAAATTCAAACAGAATTAAAAAATTTTTTGCATACAGTCCTTATTTATAGTGTACTCAAGACCTATTGTTTTTGGTGAAGATCGGTTAAGGGAAAAGGGTAGTTTACCTGCAACATTTTTTTTTAAATCAAGGGTAATGTTTTTCTATGGCAAACAATAACAGCCACAAATTCAAACAGAATCAAATAATGTTTTGCATACAGCCCTGAATTGTAGAGTTCTCAAGACCTATTGTTTTTGGTGAAGATCGGTTAAGGGAAAGAGGTAGTTTACCAGCAACGTTTTATGTTGTAATAAGTGTATTTTCTATGGCAAACGATAACAGCCGCAAATGCAAACAGAATCAAATAATGTTTTGCATGCAGCCCTGAATTCTAGAGTTCTCAAGACTTATTGTTTTTGGTGAAGATCGGTTAAGGGAAAGGGGTAGTTTACCTGCAACATTTTTTTTATCAAGGGCAATATTTTTATATGGCAAACGATAACAGCCGCAAATTCAAACAGAATCAAATACTTTTTTGCATACAGCCCTGAATTATAGAGTTCTCAAGACCTATTGTTTTTGGTGAAGATCGGTTAACGGAAAGGGGTAGTTTACCTGCAACATTTTATGTTTTAACAAGGGTAATTTTTTATATGATGAACGATACCTGCCGTAAATTCAAGCAGAATCATATACTATTTTGCACAACTTCCTGAATTATTAAGTACTCAAGGTCTGTTCATTTTGGTGAAGATCGTGTAAGAGAAAAGGGTAGTTTACCAGCAACATTTTATGTTTTAAAAGGGTAATTTTATTTATATGACGAATCATAACTGCCGCATATTCAAAGAGAATCAAATAAGTTTCTGCATACATTCCTGAAGTTGTAAGTACTCAAGGTCTGTTGATCTTTGTGAAGATCGATTGACGGAAAGGGGTAGGTTACCTGCAACATTTTATGTTTTAACAAGGGTAATTTTTTCTATGACGAACAATAACTGCCGTAAATTCAAAGGGAATCAAATAATTTTTTGCATACGTTCCTGATTTGTTGAGGACTCAAGACTTGTTGATTTTGGTGATGCTCAGTTAAGGAAAAGGGGTAGTTTACCTGCATCATTTTATGTGATAACAAGGTCAATTTTTCTATGACGAACGATAACTGGCATAAATTCAAACATAATCAAATAAGTTTTTACATACATCCATAAATTGTAGAGAACTCAAGGCCTGTTGATTTTGGTGAAGGGAAAGGGGTAGTTTACCTGCAACATTTTATGTAGTAACAAGAGAAATTTTCCATGACGAACGATAGCCTAACTGCCGTAAATAAAAACAGAATCAAATAATTTTTTACATATGTGCCTGCGTTGTAGAAGACTCAAGGCCTATTGATTTTGGTAAAGATCGGTTAAAGGGAAAGGGCAGTTTACCTGAAACATTTTTTATTGTAACAAGAGTAAAGTACTTAATTTTGATAAATAAAGTATGCTGATAAGAAGATCTTAATAATCCACTGTAGAAACGTAGATGAAAATTCTATAAATGAAGAGGTAAGTTGAACGGGGTGGGGGCAATTTTCTATACATGAAAATTATAGTTGAAGGGGGAGGGGATAATTTTACTTTTTATATGTGTACTACATTATCGGCAACAAAGTTGTAGTTTGTTGTTAAAATTCCTCCTGGGCTGTTTGGCCATAGTCCAATGTTTTCTGCAGAACCAGACGTTTCGGCAGTGCCGTCGACTGACATCATAAGTGAAAATCGAGTGCGATAACGTGTGGTGGTATACGTTAGTGACCACAGTACTGTGGTTAAGGCTGAAGCAATAAGTGGAAAGATGTAGTTTCTATGGAAACATTTCATTTTGTAAATGATTTTAAATATAAATCTTAGAACATGGAAGTCATGTATGGTTCTCCATACCAATATTTTTATAAAGTAGGCCTAAATAAATAAATAAATAAATTCTTTCTAAATAACTGTTAACATGTTGACAATAAATTTATTGCAATATAACACAAATCATAAACATTTAATAACAATAAATTAATAGTTTATTAGTCTATATTGTTTAGAAAGGTTATTGCAGATTGCACAAAATAAATTACTTAATGACTTAGCTTAATTTCCATGATTTACTAACAGTGCATTAATTGTGTGTGTAGGGATGTAAAGTTTGCCTTGATTGGTTTCGGAGGTCCCAACCAGAAATGGGTGCACCATTATACAACTGACGGGAAAATCGAATTCACCGGCAAAATAAAGAATATTGACTTTGAAAAGGAACCTGAAACAAAAGGAAAAGAGGGTTACGAAGCCAAACTTGAAGCATTTGTGGACCAATTCAATGTTGAAATTGGTAAAAATAGCATTTTTGGCATACAAATATTGTTATTATTAACAATAACATTAATTAATAAATATTATTATTAATAAATTAATTACCTTAATTATCCGCCGTGTGATTTCCTATGCTTCGTCTATGACGCATTTCGGAGCATATACTCCATCATCAGACATTAAAAGTTAAAACAGTCACTCATACGAGATCGTTAAAAAGTTAAAATATCAAAATATGCATATGAACCGTACGCGGATTTGGGTGCGCACCCGTTCAAGTTCATTCTGCTACTGAGCGGTTGCTACCTTATCGTAGCCCCAGCGAGCAGATTCAAGGCAGTATCGTACAATCGGTTGGATACAAAGTTCAGGTGGTCATTTAGCACGATATCACGACTCATTGGGTTTGCATATGCACTGTAAATTTCAAACTCCTCCAAGGCATTCATGAAACGGCCCTTATTACACACATGTAACGGTATTAAATTGGAATTAAAATCTGTGTAATTATGATTGTGTGAAGTCAGGTGTCGGGCGTAATTTGATTTGATGTTGTCAATATTTCTTATTTTCTTAGGTAAATGTTCTCGAAATCGTTTAAGGAAACCTCTCCCAGTCTGTCCAATGTAGAAGCGCTCGCAATCGTTACATGTTAACTTATATATGCCAGTTTTTTCTTCTGGAGGCGTGTGTTTTTTCGGTTTGAGAATATCCAGTAACTTATTATTAGTCCTGAATGAAATAGTGAAACTATTATTATTCAATATAGAACACAAAACCTTAGGCATAAAGCTAGTGTAATTAGTAGATATAAAAATTTTTTGCGTGTTGCTGTTTATTCGGGGTTTAAGCATTCTTTTTTCATGTTTTCTCAACAATTTGTCAATGGTTAAACTACTGTAACCATTGGCAACCGCGATATATTTTATGACATTTAGCTCATCACGGAAGTCATTATCATCCAAAGGAATCGTTAATAATCTATGAATGAAACTATTGTACGCTGCCATTTTATGTGAAAGAGGATGATGAGAGTCTGCGTGTATTGTGGTGTCAGTGGTAGTCGGTTTCCTATAAATGTTGAACTTTAGTTTATTCATCTGTCGAGTGATGGTTAAATCTAGAAAGTTTATCTTGTTATCAACCTCTGTTTCAAGAGTAAACTGGATGTTTCTATTTATTTTATTTAGACAGTTTTTAAATAATTCGATTTGTCTTATCAAAGATTAAAAACGTATCGTCTACATAACGTGCATAAAATATTATTTTATTTGCATATATATTATTGTTCAACAAGTGAGTATTCTCATAATAATTTAAATAAATATCGGCCAGTAGGCCGGAAAGGGGTGAGCCCATTGCTAGGCCATCATTTTGAATGTAAAAAGAACCATTAAAAGTGAAATAGTTTTGTTTCAAAATAACATCGAGTAAATTAATTAACTCATTTATTGTCTGTGTGTTCATGCAACTATTGTCAGATAAATTGTTTCTCAAAATCTGTAATGTATCTATGATTGCGATGTTCGTGTATAAATTAGTTATGTCGAACGACGCCAATTTGTGGTTAGGTTGCAGTTCAACAGATTTAATATCATTAATAAAATCATTGTTGTTCTTAATACCATGATTATTACGTAATTGTAAATTATCTTTTATCAACCGAACTAGTGCTTTTGCAGTTTTGAAGCCAGGAGCAGTGGTAAAGTTCACGAGCGGTCTGATAGGTATGTTTTGTTTATGAATTTTAGGTAGTCCTGTGAATATCGGGGCTTTAGCATTGATGGGCTTTAAGTAACGTCGTGTGCTTTCATTGAATAAATTGGTACATTTATTAATACAATTGTTAAGTTCCCTGACGTACAAATCAGTGGGGTCAGAGTTTAATATATTAATGTTATTGTTAGAAATAAAATCATGAACTTTATGACTGTATGAATCAGTGTCCATGATGACTAGCGTATTCCCTTTATCTGCCTTAACGATAAGGGCATTGTTATCGATTAATTTTGTTTTCATGCGTTTTAAGGTTTTATATTCACTAGAGTACCTAGACAGACCACGTGAAACAAGAGGTAGACTATTATTTAATTTAATGGCTCTATTGAATTTATTATTTATAAGTACGCGTGCTTCATTTTGTAAGTGTGGGTCTGGAATAGATTTGACGGCTGCCTCCGCTTCAACGACTTCATAAATAAGTTTGTTTTTACCGATAGGTGGGAGATTATAATTTATCCCTTTATTTAAAAGCTTCATTTCGTTATCATCAAAGACTGTTGTAGTTAAGTTCATGACTCTAGGGTAAAATGTGTGTTTACAAACAATGGCAGACTCTTGGCGATGTTTTTGTTCTAGCATATGAAGTTTGCGTGATTGACAAAAACGTGTACGTTTCGTATTGTACGTCGTACACGTTTTTGTCAATCACGCAAACTTCATATGCTAGAACAAAAACATCGCCAAGAGTCTGCCATTGTTTGTAAACACACATTTTACCCTAGAGTCATGAACTTAACTACAACAGTCTTTGATGATAACGAAATGAAGCTTTTAAATAAAGGGATAAATTATAATCTCCCACCTATCGGTAAAAACAAACTTATTTATGAAGTCGTTGAAGCGGAGGCAGCCGTCAAATCTATTCCAGACCCACACTTACAAAATGAAGCACGCGTACTTATAAATAATAAATTCAATAGAGCCATTAAATTAAATAATAGTCTACCTCTTGTTTCACGTGGTCTGTCTAGGCACTCTAGTGAATATAAAACCTTAAAACGCATGAAAACAAAATTAATCGATAACAATGCCCTTATCGTTAAGGCAGATAAAGGGAATACGCTAGTCATCATGGACACTGATTCATACAGTCATAAAGTTCATGATTTTATTTCTAACAATAACATTAATATATTAAACTCTGACCCCACTGATTTGTACGTCAGGGAACTTAACAATTGTATTAATAAATGTACCAATTTATTCAATGAAAGCACACGACGTTACTTAAAGCCCATCAATGCTAAAGCCCCGATATTCACAGGACTACCTAAAATTCATAAACAAAACATACCTATCAGACCGCTCGTGAACTTTACCACTGCTCCTGGCTTCAAAACTGCAAAAGCACTAGTTCGGTTGATAAAAGATAATTTACAATTACGTAATAATCATGGTATTAAGAACAACAATGATTTTATTAATGATATTAAATCTGTTGAACTGCAACCTAACCACAAATTGGCGTCGTTCGACATAACTAATTTATACACGAACATCGCAATCATAGATACATTACAGATTTTGAGAAACAATTTATCTGACAATAGTTGCATGAACACACAGACAATAAATGAGTTAATTAATTTACTCGATGTTATTTTGAAACAAAACTATTTCACTTTTAATGGTTCTTTTTACATTCAAAATGATGGCCTAGCAATGGGCTCACCCCTTTCCGCCTACTGGCCGATATTTATTTAAATTATTATGAGAATACTCACTTGTTGAACAATAATATATATGCAAATAAAATAATATTTTATGCACGTTATGTAGACGATACGTTTTTAATCTTTGATAAGACAAATCGAATTATTTAAAAACTGTCTAAATAAAATAAATAGAAACATCCAGTTTACTCTTGAAACAGAGGTTGATAACAAGATAAACTTTCTAGATTTAACCATCACTCGACAGATGAATAAACTAAAGTTCAACATTTATAGGAAACCGACTACCACTGACACCACAATACACGCAGACTCTCATCATCCTCTTTCACATAAAATGGCAGCGTACAATAGTTTCATTCATAGATTATTAACGATTCCTTTGGATGATAATGACTTCCGTGATGAGCTAAATGTCATAAAATATATCGCGGTTGCCAATGGTTACAGTAGTTTAACCATTGACAAATTGTTGAGAAAACATGAAAAAAGAATGCTTAAACCCCGAATAAACAGCAACACGCAAAAAATTTTTATATCTACTAATTACACTAGCTTTATGCCTAAGGTTTTGTGTTCTATATTGAATAATAATAGTTTCACTATTTCATTCAGGACTAATAATAAGTTACTGGATATTCTCAAACCGAAAAAACACACGCCTCCAGAAGAAAAAACTGGCATATATAAGTTAACATGCAACGATTGCGAGCGCTTCTACATTGGACAGACTGGGAGAGGTTTCCTTAAACGATTTCGAGAACATTTACCTAAGAAAATAAGAAATATTGACAACATCAAATCAAATTACGCCCGACACCTGACTTCACACAATCATAATTACACAGATTTTAATTCCAATTTAATACCGTTACATGTGTGTAATAAGGGCCGTTTCATGAATGCCTTGGAGGAGTTTGAAATTTACAGTGCATATGCAAACCCAATGAGTCGTGATATCGTGCTAAATGACCACCTGAACTTTGTATCCAACCGATTGTACGATACTGCCTTGAATCTGCTCGCTGGGGCTACGATAAGGTAGCAACCGCTCAGTAGCAGAATGAACTTGAACGGGTGCGCACCCAAATCCGCGTACGGTTCATATGCATATTTTGATATTTTAACTTTTTAACGATCTCGTATGCGTGACTGTTTTAACTTTTAATGTCTGATGATGGAGTATATGCTCCGAAACGCGTCATAGACGAAGCATAGGAAATCACACGGCGGATAATTAAGGTAATTAATTTATTAATTCGTACAAGTGATTTGGTTACCATATTAAACATGATTATTATTAAATTAATAGTTACAATCACAACTTAAAATTCAATATACAGACAGTTATATGCATACAACAAACATACACAGATTTCCACATGGACACACTATCATTTTAAGGGGCACTCTAAGTCAAGTTGCACAATCCAGAACAATTCCATAAGAATCCAGAACAATCCATAAACAATCCAACAGGTAGAACATTACTGTCAAAAGTGACACATATAATCACATGAGTACTCAGACATAGATACAATGTATGAATTAATATCTTCACCATGACAGTTTATGTTTATTCTAAATTCTGGTAATTTTCTTTGTTTCCCCTCAGTATCATTAGGTAAATTTTAGTAATTTATCAAATATATTACCAATATTCACATTATTTTGTCTTGTTTAGTATCCAGAATATAGTGTAAATAAATTTTTGATAATAAATTTTATAAACTTTGATGATTTATTTATTTGCAGGCAACACACAAATGGTAGAAGCTGTAAGAGAAGCTTTTAGCTATCCATTCCGTCCAGATGCTGTAAAGTCAGTTATTGCAGTTTTGGCAAATCCATGTGACAAGAGTGTACTCCCAGTCTCCGTAAGTATTGCATATGATTATATCAGTAGTGGCTGGTGTTATAGTTGCAGCGTTGCACAACCACCAATGTAGAATGACTAAACTATAAAATAATATACAAAAACATTAAGCAGCTAAAAACAGAGAGCGTATCAGATTCTACGCAACAATGTTTGCGTACAATTCAAATGTGGCATGCAGGTTGGTGGTTGTAGGCCGCTTGCATCTTCAACAGTAAATGGCAGAGCTTACTACACAAACATATGGGAGGATGTGTGGTACTCTTCACAATTGTCCTATGTTCCCAGTGTTAGCTTGGTGGTTGCAAAGTTTCTGCAACGCTCCACTATTAGTGCTGTAGCGCAACTTTGTGTCACGAAATCAGCACAACCTTTTTGATTTATACGTTTGTGTCAGGTTTAGTGTTTATGTTGGTTCAAGGTAGACGTTACCTGTTCTTTGAGGTTATAAAGTTATAGTAATATCTGATGATGGTAGTTGGATTACTATAGGTAGATATCTTGTAATTGAAATACATTATTAATTAACAGTTTGGAACATTCAATTCTGATAAATATATGGGATTTTTTAGTATAGACCATAAACAATACACAAATCTAGAACACCGTATATCCATTACTGTACATTATGTGTAGTATAGTGTTAACTCACTTCTTATTCTGCTTGACTTAGACACATTTTTTATATTAGGCAGAGAATTACAACATTCACACCATTATAGTGGATTTTATTACCATTTTTTAACATTACATTAATTACTGTACTAAAAAGTATATGACTGTTTTTTTAGAGAAGCAAACGCTTCTCCAGGCAATAGCTTGTGAGCTAATAATGGTTCATTCTTCAGACTTTGTTTCCAAAATGATGGAGCATGGAGCAAAGCCTTTGGCTAATTAAATGATGCAAGAACTTAATCTTAAAACAAGACACAATACATCATACCTACAAAAATCAGACTTTTACATTTTGTTAACAAAAGTACCAGTTTAGCTACCAAAACTCACAATTTTGTTATCCGTTCACTTAAGGTATATTTGCAGACATTGAATATAAAATAATAAGCATTTTTTAATAGAAGTTTTTTTTTCTTAAGTTGACAATTTTTGTATAACATGTATTGCATGAAACATGTAAAACATGGCAATCATGAGAGAAAAAAGAAAAAACATCAGTTCAGTGATACAGAACTAAGTTTTAAAATTCAAAACAAATACATCTTAAGCTTGTGTAAAGAAGTTACATGTGTGTGTGTGTGTGTGTGTGTGTGTGTGTGTGTGTGTGTGGGTGGGTGGGTGGGTGGGTGGGTGTTTGTGTATGGGTGTGTGTGTGAAAAATGTCATATTAAAATTTTATATGTATTACTAATAAAACGTCATTTGTTTTAGTTGCAACAATTCAGAATGATGTTGAATCGTATCCACCAAATCAGAAGTGGTGTCCACTTCCACTTAGTAACTCAAATTAAGGACTTGTCTCTGGAAGGCAAAGATTCTAAACTTACTGCAAATGTTGTTGGTTAGTATTAGTTTTAATTATAATATTAATAATATTACTCTCCCACCTCCCTCCCCCCCACACACACAATGATATTCTTAATACCTTGTCTGTTCATTATCTATTTTTTCTGTTCATTATAAGTCTTCCAAAGATTTAACCTGCAGATTTTTACAGCTAATGTTTTGATAATGCCATAACAAAGATGATAATTCAGATGATATTTAAATTTGAAAATTTAGCTTTCTCGTACTTTCTCTTCCCCCACGATCTAAAACCATAATCTCAAGCATGCATTATATATTTTTATAATTTTTAATTTTCTGAAGCTTCATTCACGTACAATACCAATTTAAAGAAGAGTAGGGGATATCTTTTATGCCACTGTCAAGTTAGTGTATCCTTCTTCAAGTCCATTTTATGTACGGTAACCGAAATTCAAGGGGATGACTGAAGAGACAGACTACATTAGCTTTGTCATAATTGACTCAGTACCGTATGTGAAAAAAATTTCTGCCAAACGTCCAGCACCCAAGGCACATGTTTTCCTTGCCATCTGTTAGTTATGTCACTGTGCATATGTACACTTTCATGTAAAATAAATGTATACCAAATCTTATCAATCAGTTTTTTTCTGGAAGCAAGAACTTGTTGAAGAAACTAGGATCTAACCACTACTTCTAATACTCATACTTATCTCTCAATTATGTTATTACTTGCAGCTTGGAATCACATGTTCTAAGAAGCATATAGATACCTGTATATTGTAATATACATACATGGATTCTAATGAGACAGGTTTTCAAGTTGTCTTTATATGTACCAACTCTTGGAATTACAACCATTTGTATCTCCTTCTTTGTATTCCTCGTCTAACATTGTCTCCTAACATTTTCATTATCTAATTTGATCACTATATCTTTCATATATATTAGTGAAAAAGTGAATTAGTGAATTGTTCTATAGTAGTGCATTTTCATCAGCATTATCAAAATTAATAATGTTGAAATATTAAAACATAAAATATATTGGTACAAAATAAATATTACACATTACATTCCGCTGTTATCTCAAATCTTACTTCTAAAATATTTTGTTATAAAAGAACCAATGTTTAAAATTTGATCTAGAATTGTATCTTTCCTTTTTTAATTGTCATTATTAACTGTGATTTCAATACTTCCTTATTTGATCTCCTTTCACCCCACAATAGTCTAATTTCTGCTAGGTCTACACTAGCTTTCTCTTGTGGTTGAGTGCTCTGCATTTACTTCCACAGAGAAATATACTCTGTAACAATTATTTTTATAAGTACCTTTGTAGTTTTTACTTGTTTAACATCTGTACTAATATTTTATATAGCAGCAGTAAGTTAATAACAATAACAATACTCTTGCATTAAAGTCACAGAAATTGAATTTTAAAAATGGTTAATACCTACAAAAAAGCAGAATAAGAAACAGAAATTTTAAGAAGAGGAATGAGAATATTTTTTATAAACAGGCAGAATGGAAATAAAATTAATTTATATAACAAATATCTACATATAAAGTCATATATAAGTTTGATAAGTCATACGCAGAGTAAACTGAGGAACTGGTAGGAGTAATGTAAAGCCATAATTCATCAGATAGCCTGTATTCTTGAAAGGGCAGAAGATGAAAAATCATATCTGCATGTTAATAGAATTTTCATATTTTAAAAGTTTGTTTCATTAAAACTTGTGACAGCTGACACCAAGCAAAGTTCAGACTTAAACAGATATTTTCTTTTTTTTTAAATAGGTTTTGATGATGAAGCAGTATATAATCAGGGTGAAGCCAAGAGGAAAGTCCTGCGTGGAGATGAGGAACAATTCAAGAGTCTGAAATACTCTCCAGATATTTGCATTGACTACATCCAGTCTGTAAGTACATATTACATGGTACTTTCTTCTGTTTCATTGCTCAGTCATAGTATACATATGGTATTTTAAAATTACACAACTTTTCTCTGTTAATGTAATAGGTTGGTGGAGCTGTATTCAATTCAGACAACTTTTTGAGTGGAAAACCTGGATACCGCAAGAATTTCCTTAATGTCCTTTCAAGCAAGGTGGTGGAAGATGTGACTGCTGAAGAACTACAGAAGGAGTGTACATGTGAATATAAAATGGGCCTTGCTACCATTTCAAGGTGCAAGGTTGTCGGCAGGAAAGAGAAAGAACAACTTGTAAGTAACACTTACCAACTTTAATAAAACCAGTCCAAGCAATATTGGCATATTTTTAAATGATAGTTGCATTTGTTTTAATTCTGATTTGTGAAGATCAAATTTTAACATAAAATTATAATCAAACAAAGAAGGCGTCTACCTAAAAATGATTGTTTTTGAGAAAGACAACCAGCAGACCATTTTACACAAAAATGTCACTTCTTCATCACTTTAACAACTAGGCTTTATTAAATTACTATAGGCTGAACTAAAGTCTCCTTTTTTCTATTGTTGTGACAGCTCACATGTCTGGGAGGCAGTTATATACAAAATTAGCATAATATAGACACGATTTTAAGTAAAATTTTAATGATAGCCTTATCATTTCAAGTTTACTTTGTTAATTTTTCCATTACAGTTGAATTATATATAATTTTTAATTCTTCTAAAGAATTATTCAAAAAGAAACTATTACTTATAGAGGAAAAGGAAAAGGAAAAGGGAAAGGAAAAGGGAATTATTTGGTAGATATTGCAGTTGGTTATGCAAGTTTTATGTGCGTTCACAGATCTCACAAATATCTAGGAAATTTTGAATGCTAGGGTTTTCTACTTCTGAAATTGAAAAACTAACTATCAAATGTGTTTATTCAGTCAACATAAATGAATGAATCTTAATTTAACAAAACAACAGTTGCAGCTAGTTAATATGGGCATTCTTCTCTTCTTAATTCAAAAATTTGAAATAATCTGAACCATCAAATTTCAGCATGCCTTTGATGATTTCCATAACTTAATTTATTGTCACCAGACAATTCTCTTGCACATGAATGATGACACTAGTTCATATTAAATTCTTACATTTATCTAAATTATTAATAAATTTTTGTTTAAATTATAAATTAACACTGTTTTATGAGACTTGTTCTAATTAGTGTAATGTAGTTTAAGCTTAATTTAAATGGTCTTTGAATTTATTGTCAAAGAAGCAAGTGTACACGTACTCTTTCTGTATCCTTATACTGCGTTCTTTATGTATTACAGAGACAAACTAAAGGCGGTGTAAAGGGATAAATAGGAACTTTAAAATATTATGAAGAAGAAGTCTGAGTATTTTTATTTTTAAAAAAACCAATTCAGTTAAATGTATTGTTAGTCATTTTTTATTAAATGATTACACTATATAATTATTTAAATAAATACAATTTTTTATTTATAATAAAAACAATTGTATATGTAAATTAGAAGTATTTCTAGCTTTGAATTACCTGTGTTTTTTTAACATGTCAGTCAAAAAATTTTTAGAGATTTTTAGCTAATGATTTATGTAACAAAATGTCAAAAAATTATTTTTAAAAATGTAGTCTTAGTTTGATATGTATGTGTTTGTATAGAAAAATGTATAGACTTTCATAAGAATAATATGAATTTCTGTTTCTGAGTTTTTGATTATCCTGAGTCACTAACGAACATTAATTAAGTATTAAGTATGTACTAATAAGTATGTTGTAAGTACAGTTATGTTGTTATATAAGACACATGGAGTAAAAAATAATTTAATAAATTCTATGATTTTTTTTCTGGTGAAGATATCGATCAAGGTTTCTAGAGAGTTTGTGCTAGAAACATGCATGCTATTGAGCATTTATCATCAAACATACAGAAATTTAACATGGTAAATATTTTGAATATTACAACATTGTGTAGATTAGGCAGTCAAGAGAATATAATCAAGTACAGACTATCGTACTTTATAAAATAACCAAAATTTTCATGTGTTTATCCACAAAGAGTTTTCAATAAAACATTTAATAAAAACAGGAGTGGATTCTTAGGAAGGCAATAAGAAAATTTCTCCATAATTGAGATACGTTTTCCACAACCCTAATAGCTTGAAAGAAAATTATTTTTGTAGTAAATTTAGCTTTATTTTCAAATAATTTCTGAAAAACTATTTTATAGTAGTCAAAAACTGTTTCAGATGTTTGAAAAGAAAGAATCTGATGCCTGTTTGTAATACTTCCCCTGAAATTTTTTCCCCAAAATTCTTCTCTGGTTCTGCCACTGAATCAAATTGAAATTTCTTACTTCAAGAATACTACATATACATAGAATATTATATGCATTAATCTATTACCACTACACATCTGGATAATAATTGTTCATTATTATGTGATGTGTAAAAATGAACAATACAAGCAATAAAGTCTTTTACATGTTAATTCATGTGTTCAGGTAATTCATAAATATTAATTTTGTTTTATGTTGTTTATCCTCTTTCTTGTGTTAATAAAGCGTCAAAGCCTCGTGTCCTAGTAATTACCAGTAACTTAGTTTTTATGCTCTTTTGTAGGTCTGAGTATCTGTGTGCATATTGTAATGCAACAGAAATGCTGTCATCCATGTTACATAAATATTATATTAACAAAATAATAAGCAAGTCAATATCTAACCCCATGATAAAACAAAAGTCTAATAATTACATTTATGATTATAGATAAAGATAAATAAGGATGCAAGGTAGAAATAACGAGAATAAACAAACCTGTAAATTAGACAATAGTTAATGATCTATGTTCAGTGAAAAGTAAATCAATATGATACTTATGAGAAGTGTAAGAAGTAGAATAGTACAGAAATTGTCAAAGTAAATGACCATAAAAGTAAACAAAAATGAAACAATAATTTACCTTATAGCAATAGCAAGTAAGGATATTGAATTAAATGATATTATTTTGTGACAACGAATGTTATGATAAAGTTTATGTTATGTTATACCAATTACTTGTTGAGTTAATGAAAGGTAATGAAACAAGAGGTATTATTCAATTACTGTTATAGAATGATGTGGGAAGCAGCTAGTTAGCGTTAATAGATTTCAATTTTCTTATATGTGATCCATAGATCAAGATAAAATTGTCATTAGATATGAAAAGAATAATTGTTTATGTAAATGTTAATAGTTAAGATTTGATTATATGTATGAATTTATGTAAAAGGACTATAGTTGTTCACCAGTTATAAACAAAGGTAGGTCCGTATACAATAAAAGGCCTAACAGCCAATAACACTATATAACTACTCATAACATAAAGGTTAGGTACGTAAGTTAATAACAATTAATGAATACGGTTCGAAGAGCTAGGAAAAAAACATTAAATTAGTAATGATATATAATAAACCATCTCAATTTATACAAATTATGATAATGCCACAATACCATGATATCGATTGATAACGTTTGATATCGAAAAAAGTAATAAATATAAAAGAAACAGGCTCATATCAAAAAACCAGCAGAATATATGTAGAAAATAATAAACCAACTATCGGTAAAGTTATATTCCGATATGATAGCAAATTAATAAGGAATAGACAAAAAATATATGAAATAAACACTATATACAAAACATGGAGAAGGAAGAAAAATAATGGGTTGCTATGGACTACAGGAAATGAAGAAGTTGTTGTTGATTTTCAATTATTGCCTTTTATGATCTGAATGTGATGAGATTAAAAAATCTAAGAAATGTCTAATATAATCGGAATATTCTAAATTATTTGATCCTCTTATAAACACAAAATTTTAATGATAATATTCTTGACTCTTGCCAGTACAGTTTAACCAAACGAGGCTATAGCATGATATCACAATAAAAAATAAATAACTGGGTTCTACAAGGAAGGACTTGAATTGTCCCATATCCGAAAGGAGTTGACGATATATATTAAACCCAATATAAAGAGTTAACTGTATCACAACCAATAATATACACTACACTGGAACTCATAACCTTATAAATACACGGAACATCACCAATTACTTCAGACGAGAGAAGAACGTATTTGGATCCAGAAATTACAGAAGGAACCAGTCTGGCAGTAAATCAACCTAGGGAACTGTATTTCCGAGGTGAACAGGACAAGAATTCCATTTTATTAACATCCGAAGAAAGAAAATCGTACAACATAGTCATCCAGAACAGTGAAGTTATCAACCAACAGCCCACACGATTCGCTTCGTTCTAGTCTGGTAAATTATTATTGTATAAATCATATTAACTACACAACACTTCAAATTTGTAAATCTTGCTTTCTTATCTATGTATTTTTAATCTTCCCCACAGTTACAAGAACCTTCACACCCTGAATTAAGTTAATTACAAACTAAAACACATTATATAACCGAATCTAAATAAAGTATCGGACTGATCAATAATCGATTCACGCAATCTATAGCCTTTGGGTATGCCAGTTGGAACATATCTCATTCAATGTTGAAGAAGTAAACAAATAAAGAACCTTTGTATAGTTGCAAAATCTTGTCATTTGGAGTATTATTTAATGAGTTGGGAATAAAAAAGTAACTGACTAAGTATAGAATAATTGGTTAACCTAAACAGTGAATTAACCTCTAAGTTTCGTTGCCCCGGTACTACAGCGCTTATAGCGGATTTCTCCGACACCAAAGAGAGAGCGTTAAAATACAAAATTATACATAATTCTCTCAAGGTATAATAGGGTTGAACGAAATTACAGAATAACACATTAATTATTTAAGTTTCAAGTACACTAACACTGATATTTTTTAGAGAGATAAGTTAATATTAGTTAATTAAATCACTATATACCACAACTCCAAATATCTCAAATATTTAAATAATTGAAGTAAATTAAAACGACCTAAGAGAGTAAAGACAGGGGAACATACCCGTTCATAGCAACGAATAGGCTTACATTGTGTGAAAATAACGAGACGCACGTACTCGTTCAATTACAAATTGACGAACCCAACAGTGGGGCTTAACCCAGTAATACCCGTTACATTACAAATTGGCGTTTAACAACGTGAGGCGTTAGGAAAAAATAAATTCAGATAGATTATTAAAATAAGCCACAACACACTAGCATTGGTTTAATAACAAATTGACGCCGGCAACGTTGGGGCGGAAAGAACGAGAATCCCGTAAACGTAAGAGCCGAGGGTCTAATTACAATATGCACATTGTGTCTAAAAACAACAATTTTGGTATGTTGAACAAGATTTTAAAGTGAAATTTTGCATACCAATAAAGCTACAGAAATACTTTTTACACATATCTTCAAGTAACTTGTTAATGTGAAGGCACATGGCATGATACCAGGATACTCCACAGTTCAGATATAAATATTATTACTGGATGTCCACATGTTGAAGTGACTGATGTATTTTTAGGCAGTTTACAAAATGCATACATCTGCAGTAGACAATTCTTTAAAATTTTGTCAACATTTTGATTAATTATATTTATCTGTATAGTAATATCTTCAGATAAATACACTATAAGTAGGTTTATTTTCATCTGACACATGTTTCACAGAAATTATTCTATGAAATTAAACAAAGATCCTACAAATAAATATCAAACATATAAATATTAAACATTCCGAAAAACAGTAACAAAATTATAAATTCTAAAGAATCATATAAATATAAAATGGACAATCCTACTGCACCAAAACTAAAATCACTAATAAAATTACACAAAATTGATAAACCCATTAGGCCCTTAAAAAACACTAAAAAAGGACCAAATTATAAAATATCTAAATTGCTATCACAAATATTAAAACATAAAATAAAACTTCAACACAAATATAATATAAATAAAGTATCAAAATCACGGAACAACTAAAAACCATACAAGTAAATAAAAATATAAAACTATTCTTTCGACACTTCAAACATGTACACAAATATTCCCATTGACGATACCATAAATATTATAACAAATACACTGAAAACAAATAATGACAATGACAAATACATTGTAAGAGAAACATTCAATTACAATTCAAACAAACCTCTGAAGATACAGAACAACTTCTGTGAAACGTGCGTCAGGTGAAAATAAACCTACTTGCAGTATATTTATCTGAAGTTATTACATGGGAGACCTGCAGGAAACTCGACGAGTTACTTACAAAGGAATTATGTGTATAGTGTATCCTCATTGAAAGTGTTCACCATAAATAGATTACTACAGGCATTTACAATTTATAATAGATCAGGTGATAATCTTAATAACATTTGAAACTTCAGTCCAACTTGGATGTTATAAAGTGTGATTTTAATAAAAAATATAAAAATCTGAAATTTTTTGATATTCTATTGTATGATTTATACTTTTACCCTGTCTCTCATTGGCTTTACAACAGTGATTTTAAAATATACAAAAAGCAGACAGAATAAAAAAAATACGTAAATATAATAGACATTGCTATTAGTTTTAGTACCTGTTTTGGAAACTATTCTAATTAGTGTGACAGACATTCTAGTGTCTTCACTAATAACATGCTAATAGTAACTTTTTTATAGACATTCTCTCAGTTGGTTTTCAATTCAACAAAATCCTTATAGCTGTTCTTGAAGACAACTGATATTAAGTAACTTATCAAATTTATATTTTGTTACCAGAAGGCTGCAACAATAAATGTGAGAAACTATATTGCAAATATAACAGTTAAACGTCCGCAGCCTGTCAGTGTTACTGTATAATGGGCTCAAAAAAAACCATCATCATCCGGTGCAAACATCTGTTGTCATTCTATGACAAACACAACTAAGCCCAAGCTCTCCCCCTTCTCTCTCACACTCTCTCTCTCTCTCTGTAAGCTGTTTGTTCATGTTGTAACATTACATAATCAGTGGCTAATACTGAGTAAACTAAAGGTACGATATTCTTTAATAAGTATTTAGACCCGAAGATTCCAGAGGAGTGTCTTGTAACCAAAATAGCTTATCATTTTGATGAGAAGATTATCAGTGCTTGATTGAGTGGACAAATTAAAACTATCGGAGGTATGGAAGCTCTATTGGAGAATTATGAGCAAGAATCTTATTACAGAAGAAGTAGATGGATATCAGGAAATACAGATGATCGTAGGAATGAACAACCAAGAGACACTTGACAAAGAGTAAATTATGTAAGGGCAAATAATAATTATAACAATAATTATAATAATATTCGATACCAAGGAAGACAGCGAAATTTCAATCATAGAAGCTATCATAGCAATTCATACCAGAGAGAGGAAGTTCTGCAAAAAAGTAGAAGCGAAGAACATCAAAGATCCAGAAATAGTGAGGAAGAGAGAAGGCATTCACCTGAGCATCAACCCAGGGAGAATGTTGAACAATCCCATAATAATGATGGAAGTCGGGGAAACGGGTACCAGCAGTGAGAAGAAGTGACAGTCCGTCACTGCTAGAGACCACCGGGGCACAGAATTTACCAAGGTCCTCAAAACAAATTAAAGGAACCTATTACAATTATCAGAAGCAATTATCTAAAAAATTTACAGGCGGAATTACTTGAAGAAAGAGCAATTGAAGAGGCACCATTAAATAATGATATAGTATATGTACAAGTAAAATTAAATGGAGTATTAGCAGAAGCTATGATTGACACGGGAGCAAATGTTTCAATTATTGACCAATTAGAGCTTGACAGAATTACAGAGTTAACCACCGAAAGATTACCTACATTACCAATTAACAACATGACAATTATTGGCGCCACTGGGAAACAAAATAAGACAATTAGAAAACAAGTATCTCTGAATGTTACCAACAGCGGAATAGGAATACCTATGGAATTTTTAGTAGCCAAAGGGTTACCTTTTAGAATATTAATAGGGTGTGATATGCTACGGCGACACACTGAAATTATAAATCTGGTTAGTGGTAAGGTTACACTGAGTACAGAAGAAGGTGAGTTATCGGCTGAGATAATTGGTTGCCAAAGTGCCCCTCAGTGTCTGAACTCATATTATGTTAGGGAAAATAATAAGTTAACCATAGGTAAGAATAATAAAGTAACGGAGTCAGAGATGTGGCAGAGGAAGATAGAAGAGGTAATGGAGTTTCAAGGTAGGCAGGCCCAGGAAACAATAAGTGTAGAAGAGAAACATCAACTTATAGAAATCTATAGTAGATACAGTATGGTATTTTCGGAATCACCAGGAAAAGCAAAAAACTTCCTGTGTGAGTTAAAGTTCAAGGACAATGTAAATTTTAATAAAAGGTCTTATCCTATCGATCAAGCTTTAAAGGAAGCAGCACGAAAAGAAATTCAAAGAATGGTCATGGAAGACATAATTGAAAGAAGCAACTCCCCATATACGAGTCCACTGGTAGCTATACCAAAGAAAGATGGTCAAGTTAGATTATGCCTCGACGCTCGAGAGTTAAATAAGATGCTCATTAATGACCGCACATCTCCAGGTGAGATTGATGAGATAATGAAGAAATTTTATGGATGTAAGTACATGAGTACTTGGGACGCCGTCTGCGGCTATTGGCAGATAGAATTGCACCCTAACAGTAGACAATATGTCGCTTTTATATTTGAAGGACGAAATTATCATTTCAAACGCTTGCCTTTTGGCTTGGTAAATTCTGTGGCTGTGTTCATACAATGCATGGACCAAATTCTTGGTAAAGATGTTTTAGATTTTACAACAGTATATGTCGACGACATATTGATTACTTCATGTACTTGGAAGGAGCACTGTAATAGAGTGGAAACAGTATTAAATAAGTTACTACAAAACAATATAACTTTAAAATTAGACAAATCAAAATTTATCACTCACGAATTACCATTTTTAAGATTTATTTTGTCTGCTACTGGGATAACACCATCACCAGAAAAAGTAAAAGCTATCACCAGAAAGATAATAAAAGACTATCATGAAAGATATGGGCATATGGGACCACTCAAAGTAATCAAAGCATTATCAGAACATTGGTACATAAAAGCAATCAATAAACGAATGAGACTAGTCATAAGAAATTGCAAAATATGCAAATTAGTGAAAGTAAATAATGAGAAAAGAACAGGAGCTATGATTACTATAACATCTAACTGCAGACTTGAGAAAACATTCCTCGACATATGTGGCCCCTTTCCCAGAAGTGGAGGAAGACATAGGTTTAAATACATAGTAATTATTTTTGATCATTATACAAAGTACACAAAACTCTACCCCATCAATAGAGCCACCACCAAAAAGATCTTAGAAGTTATTATTCATAAGTACATGGCAGAAGTGGGAAAACCAAAAACTATTGTAACCGATCATGGGACCCAGTTTCGAGGAAAGAAGTGGAAGATGGAATTGTTGAAATGTGATATAAGAACATATAAGACATCGGTATATCATCCTAATAGTAATCCTGCAGAACGTGTCTTGAGGGAAGTTGGGAGAATTTTACGGACCTATTGCCACTATGAACATAGTGAATGGAGCCAGTATCTTGAACCAGCTGAAACCTTCCTTAACTGGGCATACCACGAAACTATTGGGACCAGACCTCATCAAGTGATGTTCAAAAAACCACCACCACAAGAAATAATATCATTAGTTAATTTTCCTCCAGGAGAGAGAGTTGGGTATACTAAAATTGAAATGCATAATAGGCTGCTTCATAAGGCTGAACTTCTGTATAAAAAAGAAACAGGAAAGAAGAAAAGAATTATCCAATATAAAGTAGGGGATAAAGTATTAATTAAAAATAGACAACTACATAGTTCTATAGAGGGTATAGCAAGGAAGTTACTATTACTTTATACTGGGCCATACCTAATAACCCAGGTAAAGGGTAACAATACCTATCAAATAAAGTCAATTCCAAATAATAAACTAAAAGGGGTATATAACCAGACAGAGATGAAACTGTATTATGAAGAATAATAGAAGAAGGTGAATGATTATGAATCAAACAGTTAATTTTTAATGCTGAAATAAAAAATAAACATGTTCTAGTGGGGGAGCTTTATGTAACATTACATAATCAGTGCCTAATACTGAGAAAACTAAAGGTACGATATTCTTTAATAAAAGATATAAAGAAATACCTATTATTATTATTTTAAAAAAAACTAATAATAAAAGTCAGTAGGTATACCATTCCCCAAGTCAGAAATGAATGACAGTTAAGTATCATACTATAAAACATTTGTATAATCTTTACATTAAACAATAAACACTTTAGCAGTGAAAAAACAGTGTAATAAGTGTTACTATAGAAGTGCAGTGTATACAAAGTGCAACATAGTATGATATATAATATTAAAAAGACATCAATCACAAATGGTGATAAAGATGCAGAACTATTGTAATAAACAATAAGTGTAGTAGTAAGTTATTATAGTTTTATTTTGTTAGGCCACAAAGGCAATACCAATGTAAGTAAAATGTTATTTTGTTTATGTTTGAAGGATCCAGGCTTATATAAGAAATTAATCAATGCTAATTAGTATAAATTATAAAGAGATGTGGAAGATAAAATAGGGCCTAGAGCAGTAATACATTTACAGAAATAAAAGTCAGAAATAAACTAATTAAAAACCACTAAATTATAACATACAAGTATCTAAGTTTATGTAATAATATGAAGAAAAACATTATGTAAATTAAATGTAATTAGAGTTAAAATTTATAAAGGAGTATTTTTCATAAAAAATGGAAGAATTAATAATATTTTAATACTAGCCTATTTACTAAAACTGTACCTAGGTTAGCCAATAAAAACTCATCAATTTCTTGGTTAATAAGAGTAACAGCGTTAACAAGATGAGGAATTGTTAAATTTGATTTTCAAGAGGGTAGATGACAGAAATAATGTCCAGCAATTTTCAAAGAATATTAACTACAGTTTGAACCAATCACTATTCAAAAGTAATGAAACGATCCAGCATAAGAAACTACGTATGGGACTTCCATTGAAACATACTAATTGATGCGGGAATATCTAAGAACATTGAAAATTTGTCCGACCACAAGATCGCTTGAACAAAAATGAAACAGTAATACATTGGTGAGAACGCCTACCTTAATAAACTAAAAAACTACACATCACCACCAAGTAACGAACACTAGAAACCAGTACAACATAATTCAGTTTATAAGAAAACTTAGTGTGAACATTTTAAACTTCATTTATTTAATCCAAGACATTAAACACGTGGTTTCATTAGAACTCCACAGCAGCCATATGTCTTTTTTGTAATCGGTATGAATCCGAGTAGTCTGCGCTCTGGCGTCTACAAAACGAACTTATTGATTTCTTGGATTTTGTTGTCCATGACGTGTCCGTTACTTAACTAAATGTCACTATAATATTGACGACTCGGAACACTAAGTTTTTTATAAGTAAAAACGTAAAGTTTTACCTTACAGCCTAAACCGGCTTTCACCTATAGAAGGCTTCATCAGAGGGTGTCGTTAGTAGCGCTGCTCGTCTTGTTGTTGGCGACGAGATAGTGTTTCGAAAGATTGAAGCTGTGTGTGTGTGGTGAGATGTGTTCGAATAATGCGTGCGATTTGAATTGTGTCTGTTCGTTTAGGATGTAGTTTTTATTTGTTTTTGTGTGTTTGTATATTTCTAATTGTTCTAGAGTGTCTAGTTTTCGGCCTTTTCCACCATCAGCACCTACACTCCAAGCGCTTCCCAAAATCCATAAAGAAGACATTCCGATCCGCCCCATTATCAACTACCGTAATGCCCCTGCACACAAACTGGCAAAATATCTAGACAAAATTATTAGACAACACACACAAATAGACAACAACATTGCAGTAAAAAACAACACTGACCTAGTAACAAAAATAAAAGACATACACATCCCCCATAACGCCACATTAGCCTCCTTTGACATTAAAAACCTGTACACAAACATCCCCATCTCTGAAACAATCACCATCCTACAAAACAAACTCAAACAGAACAACACACCAGACGAACTTATCAATGAAATAACAGAAACTCTGAACATTATCACAAAACAAAACTACTTTACTTATAACAATAAATACTACACACAGAACGATGGCCTACCCATGGGCTCCCCCATATCCAGCATTCTAGCAGAAGTCTTCCTCCAACACTTAGAAAAAACAAAAATATTCACAAACAATGACAGACACTCACATAAAATACTATATTGGCACAGATACATTGATGACATTCTAATACTATACAGGGGAAACAAAAGACAATGTGAACAGTTACTAACGCACATAAACAAAATACATAAAAACATAACCTTCACTGCCAAATACGAACACAACAATACCATAAACTTCTTAGACCTCTCCATCACAAAACTAGAACACAGGCACAAATTCAGTATATACAGAAAACCAACTACAACTGACACACTAATACACAACACCTCCAATCACCCAATACAACACAAACTAGCTGCTTTTAGAACCATGATACATAGACTTAACAACATCCCCTTACATGAAATAGACTACAAAGACGAACTAAACACGATAAAATATCTAGCAGAATCTAACGGTTATGACAGAACAATAGTCAGTAAACTCCTACACAAAACACAAAACAAACAACAGACAAAGACAGAAAACAACAAATTCATAACACTAACATACATCAACAAACAAACAGAAAAAATTGCCCACAAATTCAAAAAAGCAGGATACAGAATCGCTTACAAAACTACTAACAAAACAGAACACACACTATCAAAACGCATGCCCAAAGCACAAAACAAATTCGATCTACCCGGTGTATATAAACTAAATTGTTCAAATTGCAGTAAATTCTACACAGGCCAGACAGGACGTAGCTTCAAACAGAGATACATTGAACACACAAAAGCACTCCACACCACTACAGAATCTACCTTCGCAAACCACCTCATTGAAGCAAACCACACATATAAAAACATCGACAATAACATGAACATACTACACGTACACACAAAGGCCGAAAACTAGACACTCTAGAACAATTAGAAATATACAAACACACAAAAACAAATAAAAACGACATCCTAAACGAACAGACACAATTCAAATCGCACGCATTATTCGAACACATCTCACCACACACACACAGCTTCAATCTTTCGAAACACTATCTCGTCGCCAACAACAAGACGAGCAGCGCTACTAACGACAGCCTCTGATGAAGCCTTCTATAGGTGAAAGCCGGTTTAGGCTGTAAGGTAAAACTTTATGTTTTTACTTATAAAAAACTTAGTGTTCCGAGTCGTCAATATTATAGTGATATTTAGAACTTATTGACTCAGACTTTAAGAATAAAAATATTATTTATTGTAAAGTATGATACTCTTATCTAAGCATTTCTGACTTTCTTATAGCTCAAAGAATCCCCAAATAACCCTGAGATAAATAATTTATTAATTTTACTAGTAACTATAATTGAATATATCTGTTGTGTTATAGAAAAACTTATATCGAAAACTGTTGTAATTTCGATAATAGTCGATCTGAAAATCAATGAACTGGATTTAATAGTTTCCAGAAAATAAACCAATTTCAATCAATAAATACATTTCTTTTAAGGAATTGATTTTGTATTATTCTTTGTAGATAGCAGATTTGTTACAGGAAACCGGTGAATAGCAGAGAAGAGTGCAAAAGTTAGCTCAGTCATCATAGCCTATGAAGTACAACAGCCAACATAACCTGTAACTGGTTATCACATTGAAAACAGCTGATGCAAAGCGCGTTTAAATAAAACGATAAAACAGTACACCAAGAGAGGAACTCTCTCTCTCTCTCTCTCTCTCTCTCTCTCCCTATCAAATGAACTGCAATACCTGCAAGGAGATAAAAAAAAACGGCGAAGGATCCTGTAGTTTATTTTAACTAAAGAATTACACAATAAATAAAAATAACACAGTCAGAGTATCAAATAGACATAACAACAAATACTAACACGTCGAAAAGGCAAGTAGATGTTACAAATGACGCTCAAACGTGTGGCTTAAGACAAGAGAATGTAGAGAAGCTCGCGAGATGTTACAAATGACGCTCAAACATGTGGCTTAAGACAAGAGAAAGTAGCGAAAGACACGTAGACGTTACAATGTACTTAATTCGTACATTCTTCTTATTTTGTGTCATTGTAGCTGCTAGCATCATGTCACTGTGTGTGTGTGTGTGTGTGTGTAAGTTTAGCTGAAGAAAATGATAAAAGAGAAAGAGAAGGAATCTGCCCTCTTGCTTTTTTATACCACATATTAAAAAACTATATTATAAAATGCTTTTCCTTTCTAGTAAGAAAAAACAATGACACTAAATTTATTTCTCCATCAAAAAAATTATTAAGCTACAAGTGCACAGTGTAAGCATATTTTAAAAATAAACATGATGCACTGAAAATTTATTGTTAAGAAAGGTAGATTCAAATATCATAATACAGTGTAGAGAAAAATTCAATTTTTTCTGCATTCTATTGAAGCTTGTCTGTTCTATGAAGGTAGAGCATGCCAATCAGGTTGGCATCTTGCTTATGCCTAAAGAATAGAATTTAATAAAAAAAATTGCATTTTTTGTTTGATATGTAGCTGCAGAATACTAATTTTTTCCATAAAATAATACATCTTAGTTTCTATATGTGAATGTAATTAATATATTTAATGTAGGTTCTACATTTATTTATATAGTATTTGAATGTAATTAACAATTAATAGGGGGCGGATTTCTATGACCTAAAAATGTAGGAAATATGCATGCATTTATGACCTAAAAACATTAAAACATGACCAATAAAATCCAAAATATGACTTTATTAATGACACGTATGTGTTAAATTTTATTTTATTTATTAAATATAGAGCTAATCCTGTTAATTATTATTTTTATTTATCTACTTCAAATGAATGTCTTTAAGATAGTCACACAATGCAACATTCACGAACTCATTTTACTGCATTCTGCAAAACAGCACCAACCTTGTAAAGGAGCGAAAAGTAATTAAATAATTTTATTTGCACAAATCCCATTCCTTGCAACTACCCGTATTAAAAATATTCATACCTGATCTCAGTCTTCATTATCAACTGAATAGTTGCAGTTGATGACGACATGCATTTTTAGGTTGTGAAATGAAAATTCTTTCCTGTTGCCGCTGAGAATGGTCTTGTATCGAGAGAAACGTCTCTCCACATCACACGAAGTAACGGGGGCATACTTAAATAAACTTAGGTCAAAGGGTGAAAATTAATTTTTGAAGTCTGAACCTGGTTCATTTCCGCACAAAATCTCACTTATGGCACACAATTGCAAAAATCCAGGATTCTTCTCCAGTACACTCACTAATTTTGCTCGAACTTTGGCTGGTACTATTCCTTTTGCACATTTTAACTCTTGTTCTGTGTATTTTACAATATTCAGAGCATCACTTACTTCAGAACCTGAAGCTTCTAGCTGGGTGATTTTGCTCGGTAAGAAACCAAAGTTGGATTTCAAGTAAGTCAAGTCAGTTTTTATAGTGGAACATGAAAACAAATCTTGCATTATTTTCACTGACTAAGAATCTGTAGGGTCCAAGGAGTTCATGATCTTTTTCATGGTGTTATAATTGTTGCAGTAATATACTGCAGCTTCAATCCAGGTACATCAGTGTGTTAGGACAGGCTGGGGAGGAAGGGGCAATGAAGGAGCTGCATCTTTAAATGCATGCAGGCAGATTTCTTAAAGGCTTTCTTTCCATTTGATATTAATTTATCCACTTCTGGGTAGTTACTGCGAATTTATTTGGCCACTCTATGTAAAGCATGTGCAAGTCATGTTACATGTATCATCTTCGGACATAACATCTTTAGTCCCTTGGGTGCTTTCATCATGTAAGGAACCACGTCAGTAATAAAGAGAAGAACATTCTCTCTTGTTGCTCCACTTGGCCACAGTATATTCAAAGAATCGTCGAATAAGACAGCAATACTTGAATGATTTGTCCTCTCTAGCACTTCACATGTTAGGAGGAATATTTCTCCATGTCTGTCTTCTTTCAGTGTGCCAACAATCATGTTTGCAACATACTTTCCATCAACATCTGTTGTTTCACCAATTTAAACCCATATTTTACAGTCCCCCACACTACATCTTATTTTATCTAACACCTCTTCATAACACCCAGTCAGATAGTTCTTCCTCAGCATGGATTCATTTGGAACCAGATGTTTCGTATATTTCTCCAAAAACTGTTTCAAGCTTTGATTGTTAAGCTTTTTCAATGGGATGTTGGATGAAACCATCGCCCTGCAGAGATCCTTCGTAAACTCTGGAGTGTTGGAAGATGAACTTGAAGTACTAGCAGATTTTTCGAATAATAGAAGTTGTCTATTGTCTTTGTAAGCAATTTTTATGTTTTGCCATATTTGCACAATGAAACATTTCTTAGCGGTGACTTTAACTTCACACAACTTACAAAATAAAATAGTGCCATCTCTACTAAATATTTTATCGCCAAATTCTCGAATAAAACCGCACAACTTTTCATTCACCAAACTCTTTATTCTAGGCATGATGTAAACAAACTGTGGACACAGGGAATGAGTGAATGACCATTACAGGGGAAGGTGAGAGTTAAAAGCACTTTACAAAATGTAAGAAAAACCCTCCCCCTCCCATCACTTCTGCTCATTGGCATTATCGCTCACGGAGGCAAACAATAGAGGCCTAACGGTACTTGAAAATCAGCATTCCAAAGACATTTCACACCATATTCACCATTTCTCCGAACATATATATGCCTAGGTATTTTAATGATATCCTGAAAGAAGTTTTTACTACTTTACACACCACAATTTGTTACAGAATGAATAAATGCATTTTCGTGTGAAAAATACACGAAAATACCAATTATAATCCATTTTCACTGTAAATATGCTGTAAAACTTCATAAATGTCTAAATATGCATATAAAAAGTCAAAAAATATAACTTAAATAAGCATTTTAGTGCTAAATATGCTACAAAACTTAAAAATTACCGAAATATGCAATTATATGCACAATAAAACCCTATCAATCTTCATCAGAATACTTGAAATCAAGTTTAAATCAAGCTGAAACCTGAAATAATGCCAAGGAAAAAATATGACATATCATAGAAATCCGCCCCCTAATAATTAATATTCCTAATTTGTTAATGAAACTTAATATTTGTAGAAATAAGGCACTTGCTACATTCTTATCAATTTTCAAGTTATATTATTTGAGTCTAAATAATCAGATGTTAGTCTACCTCTTTATTATCTACACAATGATCAGAAAGAGTGTAGTGATCAAAATGAAAATACAAAGAAGTGATTAATCCAACAAATGATGTTAACTACTAAATTGCAACTACTGACAACTAAAATATGGCAATTCACATAAAACGATTAAAATACTGAAATCTATTGTAGTAATTAATAACTATTAATAGCTGAAGTTTTACCTCAATGTACAAAATAAAATTGGTTCTTGACTATTTTTACAACTTGGTGGAAATTTGTGATCCTATGAAAGTTACAAAAACTTTATTTATTTTGCAAAATTAAAACTAAGCCAATAATCTGCTTTAATAATATAAAACAAAGATGCTTTAAACTTAAAAGAAAAGGTTATTGATATGAATGAATCACACAGATTTTTAGGAGTCTCTAAAACACTCAGGACAAAAAAGAATTCTATAGTGTCACATCATAGAGTTAATAAACATTTCTGTTTGCATTTTTTCCGTCAAATTCAAAATCTTATCCTATAGATAATTAGTTGAGTTGTACTTTGAACATAATGTTGATATATTCTTAAATACAATATATAATTAATATTCATACTAATTAATTATATTAGTTATTACTCAATTGATAAATAAATAATCAAATAAGTTGTTTAACAGAAAATGTCACAATATATTTACAAAGTTTGTATGTTAATGCATGTAAGAATAACTGAGAAACATATATATTTAAACTTAGGTTTCCTTCTTCTTCTCTATATGACCCTTAAGCCTCTCAGTGTCGGGTTGTAGGAAGCCTCCATCCACTCCATCCATGGTGGCATCTATTCCTGTCCATGCACACAGCCTTCATTTCCTGTAAACTCTTCCTATGGCTCTGTCCTAGTCTATCAATGTGTGGCTGATATGTTGTCCTTGGCCTACCTCTTGGTTTTTGACTCTCCGGCTTTACTTCAAGATACTGTTTTATTGTTTCTTTGTTTTTTTTTGCTATCTGACCTACTTGCCATTTGCTATCCAACTACTTGCATGTCCCAACCACTTCAATTGCCTAATCTCCAGTAGATCCATCAGGGACTCTACTCTTAAATTCTCTTATCATTTCATTTCTAATGCAATATCTCCTTGTTTTCCCATTATTTGCCTGAGAAACCTCATCTCTACTATTATTCTACTTACGTGTTTGTCAAAGATAGTCCAACTTTCTGCTATGTACATTATCATTGGTAATTATACAGTTTTAAATATCTGTAGTTTTGCTTTCTTACCTATAGCCCTTTTTTCATATAAGTGCGTCCAGCACCCAGATCTGTCTCTTCAGATTGTTGGCATTCTGAATGGCTAGATTCCGAGCTAGCCATGCCGACCACAGGTTCACAAAAGAGCAATGACTGGCACCCCCCAGAATCCGTGGGGCCTGCCTCCGAAGAGGGTGGATTTTCCAGCATAGCTGGAGTGCCACCTGGGGTATTGCATCCGTTCGTTTCACTCATTGCCTATGTTGTACCGATTTTTAAGAAAGAGAGTAGTGAGGAAAGTAAACATCCCTAGTCCTCGAATGCTCTAATAGCGTCAGGACTGGAAAAACAAGAGATGGTCAAGGGAGACTGGCAGACAGCTTAAAGAATAGGGACCTCATCCAAGACAAGTTGAAGCAAAGTGAGAATCCAGCTAGGTACCTGGGCTTGCCACGCCCATACCCACAAGTTGTGAGCCCCTGGGCGAATAATAATAATAATAATAATACATACATACATACATACTTAAATTGTGTCAAAGTATTTTTTTAAACAATTAATATAAGAAAATTACATAATAAATAGCAATAATAATCAAATAATAATAATAATAATTATAATTTTTTTGTAAAGGACAAAAATATGTTATGTACCCATCAGGGGCCAGGTCCTCACTTCTCACCCCCCCCCCAAAGTGTCCAACTCTCATGGCTACAAAATTCCTCCTCTTCAGGTGCTGCACAAATTAAATAATGTTAATATTACAAATTGAATTATACAGTGATCTTCCTTATAATAAGACAAACATTTTGGTACCGGTATCTCATTTGATATGTGTGTGTTTCCTAATAGATGGTTTAGCATCTTTACAAAATTTGGTTTTTCATGTCTTTACACAGTTTGACATTCACAAAAACATTTTCTAATTCATTTATGTATTCTAAAAATTGATTACCATTATAGAAATACTGTCTATTTTGTTAGTTTTACTATTCCTTATTAATTTATGTTGGTTTGTTACTTTACTGGCTATTCTGACAATAGTTTATTTATTTTAACATTAGCCTATGTCATGGTGATCCTTTCAGTACCACGTTCCATTTTGGTATTTATTATTTGGCCTTTTGGTTTGAACCCTTCTTAGTAATTACAAATGTTCTCTAGTATCTTATTACATTGGATTAACATACTCTTCATATTCTTATAATATTATTACATCAACAAAAATACAAACATGTTAACTCACTGTCATGTCTTCATGACTGAGACTCTGATAAACACTAAACAGATAAACTAACTTCCAAAAAACACAAAAACTGTTTAACATATAATAAAAAATAACTAATTCTTAATAAATCTAACAACACTGTTCAACTTATATTACTATTATTTTTCCTAGTTTATTTTATTCTGTTAATCAATGATTACATCAAACCAATTTAATTTAATTCTTCTTAATTGAATAGGTAATGTTCATTATTGGTATTGATGTCCCTTTGAATAAACATTAAACATGTTAAAAAGACATAGAGAGCTATTATAATTAATTACAAAATTGGTAATCCTTCTTTTTAATTTAAAAGCATAATTGGGAACAACTATCATCATTAACAAAATATTGTTCTATACCCTTTTTTGTTTTGTTGTTCACACTTTTGTTCTTTTGGGCAGTTTGTGTTTACAATCATTTTGTTACCGACAGAATTCATTAACTTACATAGTCCTGTCTGCTCGATTAATTACTATTCTTTTCCACTTCTCACTTCACTTCTACTAATAAACATTGTTTACTATTTTTCTTATAAATTATAATACATCAATTTTTATTAGATACTGTATTGTACTTCTGGGTTACTATAGGGGTTTTGTTTCTTTTATTTTATGGGTTTTAGTATTTTTTTAGTTTAATTAAGTTTTATCTTATTTATCTGGGCCTATCTACTTCTGTTACATTACAGATACCTCCCCATCAAAACATGATTATTTTGCTCAAACAGGGTATGGGAAAATAATCTGTTGAGAGTCTTCATCTTTTTTGGTTTATTCATAAAATTTTTTGATCTCAGTTTGGTTTTATGTGCCCTTGATCCAGTTAGTATTTGGGTGCCCAATTACATAGGTGTTGTTGCTATTATTTATTCTTATTATAAAAGGTTCTATATAAAGTAGAAGTACATTTTTTGCTATCCCTTCAGTACTGCTCGGTTGTTGTCTATTTTTAATCAGTATCTTTTCACTGACTTCATATGTAATAGCGGGAATACCCTTCTTGTTCTGTCTTTTTCTTCTTAACTCCGCTTGGTGATGTACCCTGTTGTATATTCTTGTTAAATTTATTCCTTCCTGTTGTTCTTCAGGGAAATTTATGATTTCTGTTATTTCTCGAGGTGGTGGTCTTGAAAACATTAGTTGGTACAGACAGGTTTCGGGAGGTTAACTTTGCTGTGGGTTATTGTTTCTTGTTAACGTTCACGGGGGTGTAAATTGATAATTCATAATTAAAATTCTTTGCTTGATAAATTCATACTTATTCTTGTAATACACTTCTTGATAGGCCTTTATAAAAGAGTTCAATTATTTATTTGCAAATTATGTTGGCTTACGAGCATGTGAGAAATAAGGTTTACAAACTACCTTGATCACTAATAATATTAATAATTTATTTAATAGTCTATAACACTTATTCCAGTGTACCGACTCTTGATTGTACCTCAGGGCGCCAGTAATAATAAACACAAATTAAAATATATAAATCAACTTTTAATGAACCATTTGCATTTATATATTACAAAATTTGTTACTATGACTTGGATCGTTTTATCTTACAATTTGAATATTATTAATTAGCAATGAGTTCTTTCTGACAAATTGAGTCACTATATTTGAATACAAACATATATATTATCAACAATATAGAATCAACTGTTCATTTATTTGTTACTTGCGTGGAGAATCCTTCCGATGTGTGTAGTCCTGAAGATGTTGCAGATCAGTGAGTCGTCAGCAGCTGTTGTTGCGAGTTAATCCTGGTTATAAATGTACTAATTCACTTTATCACAGATGTACACTACACTTGACATATTGGTTATACATACAATTATGTCGTATAATTATACACTCTGGACACAAAGATTATTGAATTGACCTTAAGTGCATCTAACACAGTTCGCGTCGCGTGCGTTCCGATTATCTCACACCGTCGTAACTTTAATCTGAACTAATCCGCCTTCTTCCGTGATTTCACCACAATGTATTGAATTGATGGAAATTTATACGTAATATTACTTCGTGTTATTTGTTATTACTCCAATCATTCACTCATTTACTTATTACTGTTTAAGAAACTTTATAACTTAAGTGTTAGTAATTATCGCATTCCCGTACTTCTGTTACTTCTGCGAATTTACTTTATTCTTACATTACTATTAAAATATACAGTGATTGCAAAACAGCGTACGCGAGTCTCTTCCGTGTAGTTCCGCCGATATAAAGAAGACTAACTTATTTCTCTACAAGTTCATATTTTATACTTGCTTTGAATTTCCCTTACCTACTATCGATAGCAAAATGTTCCTATATGTTTAAACTACTGCTACATACAAAATCACCCAATCTGCTTAGCGAAAACCTCCCGTGCAACACATGACGCTTTTTCTAATTTGCCCAACATTTCTCCGCGTTCCACGTGCTTAAAAAACTAGCGTCTATATTCATCTCGCTCACACCTCACTCTCTCTCATCTAACGGTATCTATTGTTACATGCACTTAAAGTTTACAACATTGGAAAACACCCTTAATATCCTAGCGAATAATACATTTTATGACAGTTATGTCCCAAAACGTGACTTAGCCTAAAATTACCTTCCTTATAGTCGTCAGCCCGAAGGCTGTCGTTGTGTTCCTACCGCTATACTCTACAGCTTTTTTACAAGTTAATTTCTATCAAGTAATGCCGCCTAACGGTTCAGGCGTCTCGTTACCTCCCCGCTTTCTAAAGCACACCCATTTCTTTGCGTTCAGCATAGTTGATTGAGTAAAATAGCAATTGCTCAAATTTTGCATTACGTAAGTCCCCCCATAGAAGTAGCATTACAATTTTATCAAAATTGGAAACTAGTTCTATTGATGCGTCCCTAAAGTTATTATAATTATAAGTACCTTGTTCATATATTCTAAATAAATTGACATAATTATAAATTCATCCCTTACATTTAAAATTGACAATGTATTCAAATTAATTACTTGCTTTATATTACTTATTTAACTTGGTAAGTACATTATTACAATACTACTCGGTTACTACAAAATGCTATACACCAGGGTTGTTAGCCTGTCATGGTTTGTTTACCAACAAATACTATCCATCCCCTCCACCTGACTCATCAAACTACTTCTAAATGTGGCTGGTCCACTTTCCCTTTCAATAACAACTGTTTACATAAAGCAATTTCCCTTTTAACATTTTTGTTACCATTCTCATTTACTTATTTAGGGTATTATATTATTTTATACTCATGTTTAACATATTATTACTCTTTCTCTTATTTTCTAAACATTTGTGACTTCTTACATGACTAAACTCATTATACTTTACTAGCTGAAGTACCCGTTCTACGCCCGGGTGGCGAGCATTTTTATTAGCACATATTTAATTATTTATTGGCATATATTAAATACATTTAATTACATATACATTTAATATACATTTAATTACATATTGGCTATGAAATTTAATTATTGGGCGAAAACTTCTTTGTAGACCACATTTTTGGTATAAACTCTGTGGTCTTTCTTTAAGTTGCCTTGTTGGTCAGTTCCTAAGACTTTTACCTTGACTTGCTGAAAGAACTTTGTTCTTGAAAATGCAACATAAAGTTGTCCATGACTGAATACTGGAGATGGTAAATAAATACCAACTGAATCCAGTGTTTGCCCTTGGCTTTTGTTAATGGTCATAGCAAAAGCATGTCTAAATGGAAACTGTTTTCGTCTTAATGTAAAGGGAAGGTCAGGGTCACTGGGTGCAAGAATAACTCTTGGAATAAATACCCTGGTACCTTTAAAAGATCCGGTCAGGATTTCACAGTCAATGACTTTTGACATCATTTGCTTGACGACCATTCTGGTGCCATTGCAAAGACCTCTTGTTGAGTCAAGGTTTCGTAGCAACATTACTACTGTACCAACTTTCAAGTTAAGTCTATGAGGAGGCATACCTCCAGGTGTTAAGCTGTTCAAGAACTCCATTGGATAGTTCACTGCCTCCTTGCCATTTGCACTGTCTTGCTGAATAGAATCTATGCTGGTATAGCATTTCAATTCAGATTGAATTCGTCTAAGGAAATTTTCATTAAGTTCAAGTGACTCGTGGTTTTTTGGAGTCAGGGTTGCATGGTTAGCAATGCTGTCATCTCCTGATTGGATGACCTCAGGAAAGACAGCAGCAACAATACATCCATTTTCAATGCAGACTGGAGGAATTCTGAAGATGCCTTCCTCTAATCCAGGCTCTTGGAGTTTTCGATTCCCAAGTTTTAAAAGCCAATCGGAAAAGCCTTGGTGTTCTGATGGGACATTGTCCTCATTGGCACACATTTTTTGGTCTAACTTTAGGACCTGAATCTTTTTCCAACACTTACTATTCTTCATGCATGAAGAAAGTATTTCGGTTCTGCTGCCATGTGGATCAACAGAGAGAATTTGTCTAAAATCTCCACCGAAAAGAAAGACTGCACCTCCAAATGGTTTTTTAGAAGGAACTTTTGGATCTTCAGCTAAGAGTTCTTTATACAGTGTCAACTGCATTTACTCCATGTGCTGGGGCCATTGAAGCTTCATCCCAGATTATCACTTTGGCCTTTTCCAGTTCATTTGCCGTATTAGTCCCATGTTGAACATTACAGGTTGATGTTTCATTTATTGGAATAGGCAGCTTGAAACGACTGTGGGAAGTTGTGCCTCCCTCAAGCAAAGTTGCTGCTATGCCTGTAAATGCACACGGCAAGACTAATTCATTTTTGCTATGCACATAGTGCATGATTGTGTTGTAAAGGAAGGTTTTACCACTTCCGCCAGGTCCATCAATAAAGAATAGACGTTTGGGTAAGTTAGGGTTTTCAATTGCTTCCCTGATTTTGTCAAAAGCCCTTCTTTGCCCTGGGTTGAGCATTTGAAACTTTTCTTCGAACATGGTTTTTTCGGCAATTGGATCATAATATTTTACAGAATGGATTGGCTTGTCATAGCTGCCGACTGGAAGTTCTAGGCCAAAATCTACCAATGACTTTCCATGTGTTCGAAGGACAGATTCAATTTCTTTAAGCGTCAAATAGAGAGCTTTTTCTCCATCAGGAAAGCGTCTCTTATAGTCTTGCATAAGATTGTCCTTATGTCTGTCGAATAATGCTGCTGCATCTGACAGCTCACACATGATACAAATAAATGCAAACAACTGCCTAAGTTGTACTTGCATTTGATGGGTTGCAGCTTCTGTTAGGCAAGTATCCCATTCTGAGTCATCATCAGTTAATCCCCTTGCAATGCATGCTTTTTGGAAAGTTGCAAAGGGGATAGGATTTCCTTCGACCGTTCTTAGGTCCTCGAAAGATGTTGCTCCTCTAACATTGAGAAGGAGAATTCGGAGGAACCATTTTTCTCTATCCGTGGGACTTACGGCAAACATTCTGCCAATTGTAGTTTCATGACCTCTAAGATGTGGTTTCCATTTAGAATTTTTGTCATCCCAGGTATAGTGTTCGGGAATTTCAATATATAAATACTCTCGGGCATTAGGGTCTTCCTGATTAAGTTTAAACCAAGCCAGAAGTTTGGACTTGGTGGCTTTTTGCTGTACAGCTTCAGCTTCCTTGCCTGGTATAAAACATATTGTATGCTTGTCCTCAAGGTGGACATTTAATCTTTCCACATGATCAGTTTGGTGGTGCATTTTGTATTCCCTGAGCCTCCAGCATGCTTCAGGTGCACTTACATATAAGTAATTTTATGACAGGTGCAGGTCTCCAAGTAATTTTTTTATTTTACTTCGTCCCATTCAATAGTAGCTTCCTGTTCTGTGGGAACAGTAACGAATTGAATATTTGCACAGTCATGCCCCTTGTAAACGTATTTGAATAGGTATTTAACGCTTTGAATTGAGCTACAAATCTCCACGTTAATGTGGGCGTTGTATTTCAGAGACAGGTATGGGTTGTATGGCACCACCCATCTGTTATCTACTTTGTTTCCCCCAAGTTCAACAAAGTTACCATCATCTCGGCGTTGATATTTTGGGTAACCATTGACATTGCTGTTGGTCTCGGCACAGAAATCTTTTGGGAATTCTTTTGTGCATTTGCCGTTTTCCATACACGGTGCGTTTGGATTTAATGGACCACATGGGCCATATATCATACAGGATTTTACAATTTCATGTAGCCTCAGGTGGGCATCTTTATCAGGGAGTTCTGCACAGACAATTTTGTCAATTCTTTCATTCTCCCAGACTTTGTCTTCCGGGGCCATGAGTAGCAATATGTGCCCATGTGGTAGACCACATTTTTGGAACTCGATCACGTGGAACATAGCCCTAACACATCCAAATCTATGGTGTTTGGTTAAGTCTTCAAGTAGCAATTTCAGTTTCAACTCAAACATTCTTGCTACTAAATGAGGCCGGTCGCATGGTTGCTGACCGGGAAGTAAGTATTCCCTGATTTCCCTCCATTTAGGATTGCACGTGAATGTTACAAATAAGTCAGGTTTGCCATATTTCCTGACCATGGCCATAGCATCTTGGTAATTTTGAGCCATATTTCTTGGACTCCCTTGGAAGGTTGAAGGCAATATAACTTTCTTTCCAGGCAATATGTTAACGTCCTCAAAATTGTGGTTGTTTACAAATCGGTGAAGAACATCATAGTCTTCAGCTCTTACTGTGTTTTGATTTTTTTGAAACCAATTCAAACGGTTTGCCTCGGTCTTGCAATAGGCATCAACCATGAATTGGTGAGTCAGCTTTCCTGCGTTGAGTAACTCGTTAAAGTTTCCATCACGAATGGCAAAATGGTATGAATACCATTGAAGCTGGGACACATTTCCTTGACCAACGGCTTTCTTCAGATCTGTGGTCCACCCTGAATTCCCATATGGGAAAAGCAAAGGGTAGCACATTGGGTCACAGAGTCTACTCAGGATGGATATATTTTGTAAAATTCCGCTTTTCGGATAAATTGTAATATCCCGATTTTCTGGGGGTGCACCATCTGCACTGTGAAAAACGGCAGCTCCTCTGGCAGTTGGTTCTGCCGGGGAGCACATTATTTACTCTTTCTCTCAAGAAAGTCATGCTATATTCAATTGGCGTTCGGTTTTCCTGATTTGCCTTTAGCATTTCGTCTTGTTCAAATTTGAGCATATTCTTGTATTCTCTAGAGAACGGATTGATATCTCCAAGAAGTTTTTGCAGGTTCTCCATTACGACACGAATGCATCCATTGTTTGCTTGATTGTTCATTCTTTCTGTCAAGGCTTGGGCCGAATCCAAAATGTACAGTTGGGCATACTTTGGTAATTCACCTTGATTTGGGTGTAATGCAGATGTAGCGTGATAAATTTGCCCATGGATTCTGTAACAAAAAGGACCTGAACGCCTGGTCACTGATTGGTCAACTTGTGCTCCCATTGAGGCAAAGGCCATTGCACTGTTTTAGGATCTTATGTTTTCCATGAAATTTTTGTGGATCAGATCCATTCATGTAATTTGTAATGAAGGGATGCATTCGTATTTCATCTAATGCAATGGTCCCTTTATGGCAGCAATTTGACATTAATTCATTTTTGAAATGCGTGGCATTCCAAAATGGACATTTAGCGTCCATTGGGCCAAGATAACTTTCTTCAATTTCGTCTTCATTGAAGTTTTCGGGAAGCAAAGCGGTATTGCGGGATCGGACATATCTACTCAGACGTCCTCTTTGATGTTGGCGTGCAACCCTTTGTCTTTCAGCGTTTGCCTCGTGCTCTTGTTGAAGTTGCTTTTGTCGCATGTTTTCTCTGTGTTGCTGGTGACTTACAGCATTAGCTTCACATTCTGCTTGAAGCTGCTCTTCTGACATGGCCGCTCTACGGAGACTTTGAGCTTCAGCATTACGTGCTTTTTTTGCTGCAATTTCTTCAGCAGTTGGTGGTTGCTGGCGTTTAGGAGGCATATTTGATCGTATTTCATTACTTATTTATTGGATCATCAGAAATACGTATAAAAATAAATATCACAATTAAAACAGTAACAAATTCAATAGATTTGTTATAAATGTTTGTTTGTAAATTTTTTTTTTTTTTTTTTTTTTTTTTTTTTTTTTTTTTTTTTTTTTAAATCTTTTGTGGTGTTCCGAACTTCTTGTTATTTGTTTTAATTGAATGATGTCCTTTTTAGTATTTAAAATTCCTTCACCAGTTAATAAGATCGTCTCCAAAAACAATCGATTAGTGAACTTTCCTTATTAGGAGGTTATCTTCCTTCGTGGTTGTGAAATTCTGGTAGTTATCGCTCAATTAAAATTATGTATTATGCTAATTATTAAGTAGGAATAAACAATATTCAATTTTATAATAAATAAGGAATTTTATTAACAAATGGTTATTTGATCGATTTTCTATCGATTGATTAATCAACTCTCAGGGTATATCAATAGTGTTTACAATTATTTTGCCAAACATTATGCCACTGACCTGTTATAATATTATTATATACTGTAACGGTACATATAACACCACGTCCACCAACGTACCGAAAATTAATTTAAAAGCCACCACTAGTAAAAATACATTAAAAGGTCTAGAATACCACCATGGATACAGAAGAAGAAAGTACCATAAGTTTAAATAAGTGAAGCATCATTGAAAAGAAATCACTAGTAAATGCACCAATAAAGAAGAAAAGAAGAATAAAGACGAGACGACTGACATACCTTACCCAATAGATCAGTGAGAAGGACAAAAGAAAACAAAAGAAGATTGAAGAATCAATGAGAAGGACAAAAGAAAACAAAAGAAGAATGAAGAATCAGTGAGAAGGACAAAAGAAAACAAAAGAAGAATGAAGAATCAGTGAGAAGAACATGAGAACAAAAGAAGAAAGAAGAATCAGGGAGAAGAACACAACAATAACGACCTCAAGAAAGAAGAAGGAAGAAACAATGTGAAGAAGACAAGTGAAAACCACATCATGTATAAAATGAATAAGAGTGAGAAAGAGATCAGTGAAGAAGGAAGAAAGAAGATATCCAGACCAAACACAAGAACAAGGGAAGGAAATTGAATTATAACAAACTAACATAAACCTTTAAAAGAATAATTGTATTAAGAAGAAAGAAGAAATGTTAATTAATTACATGATATAAATCCCTAAGCTGTATGGTAAAGTCAACACTGACAACAACTCATTTAATGAATACGTTCATTGTCTATGTAAAACACATTATTATCAATAAGGACTAAATATTGTAAATAAAGAGTCACAAGTAAACTGAATAAGAATAAGATAAGTTTATTGTAGCTAATGATGTGTAGTTATAAAATAAACAGAAGACTAGGTTCCAAAATATGAATGACCAATTGTACAGTGGGAGTGATGTTAGTACAAACCCACTAATTAACAATAAATAAGACAATACAAGAGTAGACTAAAGGTGAAATAATAATAACCAATGTACAAACATTGAATGAAAACCAGTCAACAAGATCAATGTAGAAATACACAGCCAGCAGCAACACATTACTGCTTACTGAACATATAACATAACCTAATCTGGGCATCCAGTTTTCAATAAAACTTAATGAAAACAAAATTGAAACAATATTAAACCAAAATGTAATGAGCTAGGAAGTAACTAGATAATATAAGGAATGTTTTGTACACAGTAGATAATAGAATAACTGAATATAAAATCTATATTTATGTAATCCAAATATGACAATATGCTTGTAATAGCAAAAATACATTATGCAACCAAAATTATGTTATAAACGCATTATACAAAGATAGTAACTCAACTAACAACCTGAAGTAAGACAGAATACTGTTCAGATGAACAAATGCAACCAAAATAACTATCTAAATAATCCATATAAATGTAATTACAACAAAACTATTGTAACAACTAGCTGCAAGTAAAGTGACAGCTACTAACCCAAGATGATAACAGAATCAAATGCAGAATGAACTGCATCACGATAATAACAATACCATTGTGACTATTTTAACTATCATTTGGAGAATAATCCGAATAATATATGAAGAGTACCAAACATACAGCAAGGTAACTCCATAAAAGTATGACAAGCCTAATTAATAAACTATAATTAAGGCACTAAACTAATAATGTAGAGAAAAAGAACACTGCCAGTAGTGACTTAACCCATCAAGGTATAAATATACCATGTTAGAACTTAATTAAATGTTGTTATTAATAGAATATAAGAAAAACAAAAATGTATAATCATAAGCTTAAGTTCGAATCTATGAAAACGGACATAGTGTTAGTATTAAGGCGTAGTTTTAAGTGAAAATTGTACAGTAGATTAAGAACAAGTTATTACGATGGAAAATGGAATAAAAACAACATATTATTAATAATTAATGGCTTAATGGACACTAAGTATAAATACCAAGTGCGAATTCAGCAACCCCGAATCCGAAATATATGATGAGGGGATTCAAATTAATCGTCATAAAAAATCATAAACAATGAGGGTAATCACAATGTCATCAGTACAATTATAAGGAAGATATTGGACTTATAAAAATAATTGTATAATGCTGGACCCTTCCGCGTGGGTATGTCGACCAGAAATTTTTAATCTTGTTCCCAAAAATTGACGCGCTTGAAGGCGTCTGTTTTGACGAAGCCCACCGGAGATAGACGAATTAAAATAAATTGACCAATCAGAGCCTATAAAAAATCCGAGATTCATCATTCCGACAAAGGAAGCGAGGCCAGTCTTTCACCACCCACGAAGCGAACTGCATGCTCGTCGTATCTCCAGAAAAACGAGCTTTTGACAGCAACCAGATGTAAACACACGTTAACCTCAAACCGGGAATGTAGGTTATGTCCACTGAAGAAATAGTGCAGTATATTTTTAAGTGAAACTAATTCGGAGTACATGCGCATAGGAGTGAGTGCAGTGCAGTGATAAAATTTAATTAATTAATTAAATAAAAAAAATTTTAATTAATTAAAAAGTTTAAAAAGAAAAAAGTGTAAACACTACGAACGACCAGTTATGCAAGTATCAAATAACCACAGCTTATATATTATGATTGTATGATAAGAAATATAACAGAACGCTAATAGCGACTTGAATTAACATACGATAAGCAATTAAATATCCTATTCCTAAAGGAAGGGATATCTAAATACAAATAAACAATGTGAAAGTTGAACGATATAATTAACGACAATTTTAACGATTTGTATAACATGAATGTTTAGTATAAGTAAAGACATTGTACTGTATCATCAATGAAGGGAGTATGTGCCCTAATTCTATTAGCCAGATAAGAGTGTTGGATATTTTGTTTCTAAAATTAAATAAGAGTTACACCAGAGAGTGATATAAATATAATCAATGAATTACCATTACCTGGAATAGGTACATCCAGTTTTGGAGATGATCATAATCCTTGACACTGAATTATAATGATTATTATCACTTATTAACAATTAATTAATAACTTTTAACCAAACAAGGTTGCACTAAACTATATTTAAAGCCTATGTCTAACCATGAACAATCGTTCAGATTTTATATTTTTAATTAATAATCCATGAATTCATATCTTATATGCTTGTTATAGCCGTAGCAATTTTATCAAATATGTGTATTTTGCAGACGCAAAGAACCTACTACTACTACTACTACTACTACTACAATTATTAATGACATTACAAGTTTAATAACACTACATAACCTATTCGTTTGTCAACACATTTTTGTGACTAACCAAAGGCAGTCATGCCAACTTGAGCTTTTTAAATGTTTTAGAGTCCATGTTCGAATTTAAATATTAATTGTTAACCAGAAAGAAGAGCAAACCATATTATTGTACTAAATTTCATTGTTTTAGAATTGAATAAATCACCATTGTTATTTTTACCATTAAAAGAGTTGACTTTTATTGTAATCAGTAAATACAGCTTAGTGAGAAGAACGAGACGGTTGGTACCATACTTACAGTGTGAATCATTCAAATGGAATGATTTTTTTTACAACCGTACTGACCTACATATATTATTACAAAGAATAAGTTATCATAAATATCATGTTTGTGTATGTTTATGTTAGAGTATAGGCAGAACACTACTGATTTTCTCACCACCGCTGATCAACGGAGAGTCAACGGAACTTCGAGTGGAACAATTCTAAGCAGTGAATAAAAACATTTATTTAAACCAATTAAGCTGACAATTAAAACGTTGAAAAAGAGTGTAAGTAACTGACTTATTCATTACTGGATTCAACAATAGGTTGAATTGAGTGGAATAAGTCACTAAACAACCATATAATAATAAAATACGAGCTTGAATAATAATAATCAACAGATTGCAAGACCCAATATTAAACAAAAACAACCCTGAGATTACTATTTAATAATACTTGAAAAATAATTAAACTATAGACGGATCTCGTCTTCTTATAAATTGGCGCACAACTTTCGAGCGAAATTAGGTGAAAAATATTCAACCTAATTTATAAAATAATCATCAACCTAATTTTCGAGGCAGCTGCAGTACACAGAACCAAAAATGCAACGGAGAGCAACCTCTAAGAAACGTGCGGCGGAGGTAGATAAAGAAATAAACATGGATGATAAGGAGGCGACGCCAGTCGAGGATCTAGAAGAAATATTACCTCCTATAGAACCCATCCGACCTACACAACAAGAGGAACAACCTAACTGACCTGCACAAACCGAGGAGGAAAGATTCCAGGAGATAATGAGGGCAATCATGGAAAATAACAAAAGGATGGAAGATAGCCAGAAGAAGACGGAAGAATCGCTGAATAAAAATATTGAGTCATTAAAGGAAAATTTTAATGTGAAATTAAATAAGAATAACGAGTCTATGGAATCGATGAATAAGAAGATGGAAGATAGCCAGAAGAAGACGGAAGAATCGCTGAATAAAAATATTGAGTCATTAAAGGAAAATTTTAATGAGAAATTAAATAAAAATAACGAGTCCTTAACCAAAAATATGGAAGCGTTAAACAATAAGATGGATGACAGTCAGAAAAATAATGAGTTATTGAAGAAAATTATTGACTTGTTAAGGGAAGATTTCAAAGGGAAATTAAACAAGAAGACGGAAGAGACAAATAAAATCATAGCTTCATTGAAGGAAGACACCCAAGAATTGAGCAAGAAGATTGATGACAACATCGAAGATAGTAACAAGAAGATTGAAATTATCAGCCAGAGAATCGAAGACAGTCATGAAAAATTAAATACGAAAATAGAAGAGGAAATAACCGAAGTCAGACGGGAAGTTTCTGAAATTAGCGAGAGGTGTGAAGAAAACCAACAAGAAATACAGAGAACGAAAGATACACTTCAGACCCGAGTAAATAACATCGAAGAATCCCATTTAAGTAAATTCGAAGTCATGACAAACAAACAAGAAGACTTGGGGACGAGATGTGAGGAAATCACCGCCACCGTGAATGATGTTCAGGAGCAAGTACACACCGACAAAGAGAAAATGGCAGAGCTTCAACGGCGAGAACTCAATAATTTTAGGGAAGAAATTAATTTATTCCGAAGTCAACCAATACAAGTGACCGGAATAACGAACGTGGAGAATCGTGAATTAATAAATTTCAAAAATTATAAGAAGAATCCCATGGAGTTCATCGAAAGAGTGGAAGAAAATATCGCACGTACACGCGAAACTAGATGGTCTACTATCAGAAACATGTTAGACGAATATTTTAAAGACGTGCACGATAATTGGTGGATGGCTACCCGACATGAAATACAGAATTATGCGGATTTCAAGACGCTGTTTAAAATGAAGTACTGGTCCGAATCGACACAGAACATAGTGCGGGACGACATCTGCAACGGGATGTATGACCGTAGTAAAGGGGCAACACTCACCGCGTATTTCCTGGGCAAAGTGTGTATGGCTAGAAATCTCGAACCGAAGATACCTGAAGAATGCCTCGTTACTAAACTGGCATATCATTTCGAAGAGGGCGTGGCTAGAGGGAGGCTGAACGGACAAATAAGAACAATCCAAACTATGTCCGCATTATTAGAAAACTATGAGCAGGAGAAGTATTATAGGTGGAGTCGGCGGGGACCAGACCCATACTTTGATAGAAACGGTCAGGCCGGGTACTGGAATAATTATTGAGGTAATTACAATAACACAAACCGAGATAATGCTGACCAGAATCTGAGACCAAATATAAATGGGAACAATTATCCGCCAGATAGGAATAACACGAATTATAGGCCAAATTATTATAATAATAATTATAATCAGAACCCTCCTAATAACAACCACCGTCCTAATTATAACAGTGGAAATCAGTATCGGCCAAATAATGGTAACAACCCCTACCGTCCAAATAATACAATCGCCAGTACCGACCGAACAACGGGAACAACCAAAACCCAAGCAATTTCAGGAGAGCTAATTACGTTTGAGCTGACGACAGAAACGGAGGGAGATACTTCTATCAGGGACAGCAAAGCTTTAATGAAGATAATAATCCGTACAGCCAGGACGTAAGGAATAGAGAATCTGGGTACGACACACGAAGGAGCCGCAGTAGCGAGGATTTACACAGGAATAATAATAGCGGACATCAGTACAACAATACAAATAGACCAGAAGAAAGGGAGAATCGAACCCCCAGCACTAGTGAAAGGAGCGGAGAAGAGAACGCTACCTCTTTAAACGGACAACGGCAGTGAAAACTTACTTAAAACCCTCACCGATCTATTGGGTACGACGAACTATGACAACGGACGAAAAATCAAGAGACATTTACTATTATATGCAATCACTCACTACCTGAAGGACATCAGAGGAGATCTGATGGAAGAAGATGTCACAGAAAATAATAATAATAACAACAGCGAAATCGCTTATATTTCTGCCGAAGTGAATGGAGTGTTTACCAAAATCATGATAGATACAGGAGCCAATGTATCGCTCATCGATCAATTGGAATTGAACAAAATACAGAGTAGGAGTAAGGAGACAATATCGACCTTACCGATAAATAATATCATTTTGATCGGAGCGACCGGACGAAAAAATAAAACCATCCAGAAAAAGTGTTAAAAAATCCAACACTTGAAGGAGTAGAGGAGAAGAACACCAAAGAGAAAAATGCGAGAAGGCTATTATTATTATGGAAAGAAGAGAGAGAAAAATGCTTATTATATGAATATTGTATATAACAAGATTTTTTTATTGTCAAATATTGTATACCCCACAAAAAAACAAGAACTAAAATCATCCAGAATAAGTGTTAAACAATCCAACACTTGAAGGAGTAGAGGGGAAGAACACCAAAGTGAGTAATAAAAGAGAAGGCTATTATTATGGAAAGAAGAGAAAAAGAAGAATTTTTATCAATCAAATATTGTACTAAATATTGAACGAAAGATGTTTATTAAATGAATATGGTAACCCCAAACATGGTTATCAAATCAAATATTGTCTACTCCACAAAAAGAAAAAATTAAAATATTCCAAAATTAGTGTAAATTATCCAACACTTGAAGGAGTAGAGGAGAAGAACACCAAAGAGAGTAATAAAAGAGAAGGCTATTATTATTATGGAAAGAAGAGAGAGAAAAATGTTTATTAAATGAATATTGTATATAACAAGATTTTTTAATTGTCAAATATTGTATACCAAAAAAAAAAACAAGAACTAAAATCGTCCAGAATAAGTGTTAAAAAATCCAACGCTTGAAGGAGTAGAGGGGAAGAACACTAAAGTGAGTAATCTGAGAGATGGCTATTATAAAGGAAAGAAGAAAGAGAAAAATGTTTATTAAATGATTATTGTATGTAACACGAGAAAAAGAAAAAACTATTATCTAATAAATAAACCATAACCAAAACAAGCAACTAGTGAACGCACTTAAGATATTTTAAACAATGTTTACTATCACTTTGAGAAAAAAATTTGTACTATCCAAAATAAAATGTTAAAAAATATGACATTTGCTAGAAGAGAGAAGAAGACCACTAATGAGAATATTATGTAGAGGAGATAGTGAGAAGGAGAATTGACCGAGAAGAAGAAGAAAGAACCAATCAATATGAAGAACAATTTTGTCACAATAAGGAGAGAAGAAAAAAAATGAAGAATATTTACACATGCTATTTGTCAACAACATAAACTAATGAAGATCTGCAGAAGAGAAGAAGGAATCCAGAAGAGAGTGTATAATAAAATATAAAAGGCAAAAGAGTGAATAACCCCAAGAGTGTTTATTATTATTAGTCGAAAGAGACTGTTTATAAGTATTATTAATTAATGAATTGACTGTAGAAAAGTTCCAGCAATCATTTAACTGGGCAGGGATGATGTTCCCCTGATCTCAGAAAGAGTGTAGTTATGAACGACGGAGTTAGGTAAGCCAATAGAGCCCACCCGAATCGATTTCAGCTACTAAGTTAGGGAAAAAATGTTAGGGAAATTAAATATTTAAGGGAAAAAACACAACAGCCAAGAATATAATTAAATAAGATTCCAGAATTATGAAGAAGGAGGAAGTGTAGAAAATATAATGAACTGAAGACAAGTGTAAGAGTAAATACAAAATATGAAAACATCATGTGTGACTTAAGAATGAAATGAAAAAAATTGATAATTTCTTCAACCATAAAACAAAGATATCAGAAATAACCAATTCTAATAAGGAGGCAATATGTAATGATACATATACCACCACGTCCACCAACGTACCGAAAATTAAATTAAAAGCCATCACTAGTAAAAATACATTAAATGGTCTAGAATACCACTATGGATACAGAAGAAGAAAGTACCATAAGTTTAAATAAGTGAAGCATCATTGAAAAGAAACACTAGTAAATGCACCAATAAAGAGGAAAAGAAGAATAAAGACGAGACGGCCGACATACCTTACCCAATAGATCAGTGAGAAGGACAAAAGAAAACAAAAGAAGAATGAAGAATCAGTGAGAAGGACAAAAGAAAACAAAAGAAGAATGAAGAATCAGTGAGAAGGACAAAAGAAAACAAAAGAAGAATGAAGAATCAGTGAGAAGAACATGAGAACAAAAGAAGAAAGAAGAATCAGGGAGAAGAACACAACAATAACGACCTCAAGAAAGAAGAAGGAAGAAACAATGTGAAGAAGACAAGTGAAAACCACATCATGTATAAAATGAATAAGAGTGAGAAAGAGATCAGTGAAGAAGGAAGAAGGAAGATATCCAGACCAAACACAAGAACAAGGGACGGAAATTTAATTATAACAAACTAACATAAACCTTTAAAAGAATAATTGTATTAAGAAGAAACAAGAAATGTTAATTAATTACATGATATAAATCCCTAAGCTGTATGGTAAAGTCAACACTGACCACAACTCATTTAATGAATACATTCATTGACTATGTAAAACACATTATTATCAATAAGGACTAAATATTGTAAATGAAGAGTCACAAGTAAACTGAATAAGAATAAGATAAGTTTATTGTAGCTAAATGGTGTGTAGTTATAAAATAAACAGAAGACTAGGTTCCAAAATATGAATGACCAATTGTACAGTGGGAGTGATGTTAGTACAAACCCACTAATTAACAATAAATAAGACAATACAAGAGTAGACTAAAGGTGAAATAATAATAACCAATGTACAAACATTGAATGAAAACCAGTCAACAAGATCAACGTAGAAATACACAGCCAGCAGCAACACATTACTGCTTACTGAACATATAACATAATTCTTGGATTTCGTTGTCCATGACGTGTCCGTTACTTAACTAAATATCACTATAATATTGACGACTCGGAACACAAAGTTTTTTATAAGTAAAAACGTAAAGTTTTACCTTACAGCCTAAACCGGCTTTCACCTATAGAAGGCTTCATCAGAGGCTGTCGTTAGTAGCGCTGCTCGTCTTGTTGTTGGCGACGAGAAAGTGTTTCGAAAGATTGAAGCTGTGTGTGTGTGGTGAGATGTGTTCGAATAATGCGTGCGATTTGAATTGTGTCTGTTCGTTTAGGATGTCATTTTTATTTGTTTTTGTGTGTTTGTATATTTCTAATTGTTCTAGAGTGTCTAGTTTTCGGCCTTTTGTGTGTACGTGTAGTATGTTCATGTTATTGTCGATGTTTTTATATGTGTGGTTTGCTTCAATGAGGTGGTTTGCGAAGGTAGATTCTGTAGTGGTGTGGAGTGCTTTTGTGTGTTCAATGTATCTCTGTTTGAAGCTACGTCCTGTCTGGCCTATGTAGAATTTACTGCAATTTGAACAATTTAGTTTATATACACCGGGTAGATCGAATTTGTTTTGTGCTTTGGGCATGCGTTTTGATAGTGTGTGTTCTGTTTTGTTAGTAGTTTTGTAAGCGATTCTGTATCCTGCTTTTTTGAATTTGTGGGCAATTTTTTCTGTTTGTTTGTTGATGTATGTTAGTGTTATGAATTTGTTGTTTTCTGTCTTTGTCTGTTGTTTGTTTTGTGTTTTGTGTAGGAGTTTACTGACTATTGTTCTGTCATAACCGTTAGATTCTGCTAGATATTTTATCGTGTTTAGTTCGTCTTTGTAGTCTATTTCATCTAAGGGGATGTTGTTAAGTCTATGTATCATGGTTCTAGAAGCAGCTAGTTTGTGTTGTATTGGGTGATTGGAGGTGTTGTGTATTAGTGTGTCAGTTGTAGTTGGTTTTCTGTATATACTGAATTTGTGCCTGTGTTCTAGTTTTGTGATGGAGAGGTCTAAGAAGTTTATGGTATTGTTGTGTTCGTATTCGGCAGTGAAGGTTATGTTTTTATGTATTTTGTTTATGTGCGTTAGTAACTGTTCACATTGTCTTTTGTTTCCCCTGTATAGTATTAGAATGTCATCAACGTATCTGTGCCAATATAGTATTTTATGTGAGTGTCTGTCATTGTTTGTGAGTATTTTTGTTTTTTCTAAGTGTTGGAGGAAGACTTCTGCTAGAATGCTGGATATGGGGGAGCCCATGGGTAGGCCATCGTTCTGTGTGTAGTATTTATTGTTATAAGTAAAGTAGTTTTGTTTTGTGATAATGTTCAGAGTTTCTGTTATTTCATTGATAAGTTCGTCTGGTGTGTTGTTCTGTTTGAGTTTGTTTTGTAGGATGGTGATTGTTTCAGAGATGGGGATGTTTGTGTACAGGTTTTTAATGTCAAAGGAGGCTAATGTGGCGTTATGGGGGATGTGTATGTCTTTTATTTTTGTTACTAGGTCAGTGTTGTTTTTTACTGCAATGTTGTTGTCTATTTGTGTGTGTTGTCTAATAATTTTGTCTAGATATTTTGCCAGTTTGTGTGCAGGGGCATTACGGTAGTTGATAATGGGGCGGATCGGAATGTCTTCTTTATGGATTTTGGGAAGCGCTTGGAGTGTAGGTGCTGATGGTCGGATTTGTTTCATGTAGGGCTTTTGTTTATGTGTCATAATGTGTTTGGCTTTGTTGACTATTTGTTTTACTGAGTTTTGGTATCTGTCGGTGGGGTCGTGTTTTAGTTCTGTGATGTTGTTCTGTTCTATGAAGTCTTGTACTTTTTTGTGTAGGTTGTCTGTGGGGATAATTACAGTCGTGTTGCCTTTGTCAGCTTTTACAAATGTGATGTTGTGTTTGTGTGCCTTTTCCCTCAGTTTGATGGCTGTGTGTATTTCTGAGTTGTGGTTGTTGTTGTCTGGTGTCTTATGTACTCCTATTGTGTTGTTTATATTATGTCTTAATGTGTCTTGATGTTCTGGTGCTGTGTTTTGTATATTTGTTTCTGTGTCAATTATGAGCTTTGTTAGTGTTTGGTTGTTATGTTTGTACCGTAATGCCCCTGCACACAAACTGGCAAAATATCTAGACAAAATTATTAGACAACACACACAAATAGACAACAACATTGCAGTAAAAAACAACACTGACCTAGTAACAAAAATAAAAGACATACACATCCCCCATAACGCCACATTAGCCTCCTTTGACATTAAAAACCTGTACACAAACATCCCCATCTCTGAAACAATCACCATCCTACAAAACAAACTCAAACAGAACAACACACCAGACGAACTTATCAATGAAATAACAGAAACTCTGAACATTATCACAAAACAAAACTACTTTACTTATAACAATAAATACTACACACAGAACGATGGCCTACCCATGGGCTCCCCCATATCCAGCATTCTAGCAGAAGTCTTCCTCCAACACTTAGAAAAAACAAAAATATTCACAAACAATGACAGACACTCACATAAAATACTATATTGGCACAGATACATTGATGACATTCTAATACTATACAGGGGAAACAAAAGACAATGTGAACAGTTACTAACGCACATAAACAAAATACATAAAAACATAACCTTCACTGCCAAATACGAACACAACAATACCATAAACTTCTTAGACCTCTCCATCACAAAACTAGAACACAGGCACAAATTCAGTATATACAGAAAACCAACTACAACTGACACACTAATACACAACACCTCCAATCACCCAATACAACACAAACTAGCTGCTTTTAGAACCATGATACATAGACTTAACAACATCCCCTTACATGAAATAGACTACAAAGACGAACTAAACACGATAAAATATCTAGCAGAATCTAACGGTTATGACAGAACAATAGTCAGTAAACTCCTACACAAAACACAAAACAAACAACAGACAAAGACAGAAAACAACAAATTCATAACACTAACATACATCAACAAACAAACAGAAAAAATTGCCCACAAATTCAAAAAAGCAGGATACAGAATCGCTTACAAAACTACTAACAAAACAGAACACACACTATCAAAACGCATGCCCAAAGCACAAAACAAATTCGATCTACCCGGTGTATATAAACTAAATTGTTCAAATTGCAGTAAATTCTACATAGGCCAGACAGGACGTAGCTTCAAACAGAGATACATTGAACACACAAAAGCACTCCACACCACTACAGAATCTACCTTCGCAAACCACCTCATTGAAGCAAACCACACATATAAAAACATCGACAATAACATGAACATACTACACGTACACACAAAAGGCCGAAAACTAGACACTCTAGAACAATTAGAAATATACAAACACACAAAAACAAATAAAAATGACATCCTAAACGAACAGACACAATTCAAATCGCACGCATTATTCGAACACATCTCACCACACACACACAGCTTCAATCTTTCGAAACACTTTCTCGTCGCCAACAACAAGACGAGCAGCGCTACTAACGACAGACTCTGATGAAGCCTTCTATAGGTGAAAGCCGGTTTAGGCTGTAAGGTAAAACTTTACGTTTTTACTTATAAAAAACTTTGTGTTCCGAGTCGTCAATATTATAGTGATATTTATATAACATAACCTAATCTGGGCATCCAGTTTTCAATAAAACTTAATGAAAACAAAATTAAAACAATATTAAACCAAAATGTATTGAGCTAGGAGGTAACTAGATAATATAAGGAATGTTTTGTACACAGTAGATAATAGAATAACTGAATATAAAAGCTATATTTATGTAACCCAAATATGACAATATGCTTGTAATAGCAAAAATACATTATGCAACCAAAATTATGTTATAAACGCATTATACAAAGATAGTAACTCAACTAACAACCTGAAGTAAGACAGAATACTGTTCAGATGAACAAATGCAACCAAAATAACAATCTAAATAATCCATATAAATGTAATTACAACAAAACTATTGTAACACTAGCTGCAAGTAAAGTGACAGCTACTAACCCAAGATGATAACAGAATCAAATGCAGAATGAACTGCATCACGATAATAACAATACCATTGTGACTATTTTAACTATCATTTGGAGAATAATCCGAATAGTATATGAAGAGTACCAAACATACAGCAAGGTAACTCCATAAAAGTATGACAAGCCTAATTAATAAACTATAATTAAGGCACTAAACTAATAATGTAGAGAAAAAGAACACTGCCAGTAGTGACTTAACCCATCAAGGTATAAATATACCATGTTAGAACTTAATTAAATGTTGTTATTAATAGAATATAAGAAAAACAAAAATGTATAATCATAAGCTTAAGTTCGAATCTATGAAAACGGACATAGTGTTAGTATTAAGGCGTAGTTTTAAGTGAAAATTGTACAGTAGATTAAGAACAAGTTATTACCATGGAAAATGGAATAAAAACAATATATTATTAATAATTAATGGCATAATGGACACTAAGTATAAATACCAAGTGCGAATTCAGCAACCCCGAATCCGAAATATATGATGAGGGGATTCAAATTAATCGTCATAAAAAATCATAAACAATGAGGGTAATCACAATGTCATCAGTACAATTATAAGGAAGATATTGGACTTATAAAAAGAATTGTATAATGCTGGACCCTTCCGCGTGGGTATGTCGACCAGAAATTTTTAATCTTGTTCCCAAAAATTGACGCGCTTGAAGGCGTCTGTTTTGACGAAGCCCACCGGAGATAGACGAATTAAAATAAATTGACCAATCAGAGCCTATAAAAAATCCGAGATTCATCATTCCGACAAAGGAAGCGAGGCCAGTCTTTCACCACCCACGAAGCGAACTGCATGCTCGTCGTATCTCCAGAAAAACGAGCTTTTGACAGCAACCAGATGTAAACACACGTTAACCTCAAACCGGGAATGTAGGTTATGTCCACTGAAGAAATAGTGCAGTATATTTTTAAGTGAAACTAATTCGGAGTACATGCGCATAGGAGTGAGTGCAGTGCAGTGATAAAATTTAATTAATTAATTAAATAAAAAAAATTTTAATTAATTAAAAAGTTTAAAAAGAAAAAAGTGTAAACACTACGAAAAACACTACGAACGACCAGTTACGCAAGTATCAAATACCCACAGCTATTATATTATGATTGTATGATAAGAAATATAACAGAACGCTAATAGCGACTTGAATTAACATACGATAAGCAATTAAATATCCTATTCCTAAAGGAAGGGATCTCTAAATACAAATAAACAATGTGAAAGTTGAACGATATAATTAACGACAATTTTAACGATTTGTATAACATGAATGTTTAGAATAAGTAAAGACATTGTACTGTATCATCAATGAAGGGAGTATGTCCCCTAATTCTATTAGCCAGATAAGAGTGTTGGATATTTTGTTTCTAAAATTAAATAAGAGTTACACCAGAGAGTGATATAAATATAATCAATGAATTACCATTACCTGGAATAGGTACATCCAGTTTTGGAGATGATCATAATCCTTGACACTGAATTATAATGATTATTATCACTTATTAACAATTAATTAATAACTTTTAACCAAACAAGGTTGCACTAAACTATATTTAAAGCCTATGTCTAACCATGAACAATCGTTCAGATTTTATATTTTTAATTAATAATCCATGAATTCATATCTTATATGCTTGTTATAGCCGTAGCAATTTTATCAAATATGTGTATTTTGCAGACTCAAAGAACCTACTACTACTACTACTACAATTATTAATGACATTACAAGTTTAATAACACTACATAACCTATTCGTTTGTCAACACATTTTTGTGACTAACCAAAGGCAGTCATGCCAACTTGAGCTTTTTAAATGTTTTAGAGTCCATGTTCGAATTTAAATATTAATTGTTAACCAGAAAGAAGAGCAAACCATATTATTGTACTAAATTTCATTGTTTTAGAATTGAATAAATCACCATTGTTATTTTTACCATTAAAAGAGTTGACTTTTATTGTAATCAGTAAATACAGCTTAGTGAGAAGAACGAGACGGTTGGTACCATACTTACAGTGTGAATCATTCGAATGGAATGATTTTTTTTACAACCGTACTGACCTACATATATTATTACAAAGAATAAGTTATCATAAATATCATGTTTGTGTATGTTTATGTTAGAGTATAGGCAGAACACTACTGATTTTCTCACCACCGCTGATCAACGGAGAGTCAACGGAACTTCGAGTGGAACAATTCTAAGCAGTGAATAAAAACATTTATTTAAACCAATTAAACTGACAATTAAAACGTTGAAAAAGAGTGTAAGTAACTGACTTATTCGTTACTGGATTCAACAATAGGTTGAATTGAGTGGAATAAGTCACTAAACAACCATATAATAATAAAATACGAGCTTGAATAATAATAATCAACAGATTGCAAGACCCAATATTAAACAAAAACAACCCTGAGATTACTATTTAATAATACTTGAAAAATAATTAAACTATAGACGGATCTCGTCTTCTTATAAATTGGCGCACAACGTTCAAGCGAAATTAGGTGAAAAATATTCAACCTAATTTATAAAATAATCATCAACCTAATTTTCGAGGCAGCTGCAGTACACAGAACCAAAAATGCAACGGAGAGCAACCTCTAAGAAACGTGCGGCGGAGGTGGATAAAGAAATAAACATGGATGATAAGGAGGCGACGCCAGTCGAGGATCTAGAAGAAATATTACCTCCTATAGAACCCAACCGACCTACACCACAAGAGGAACAACCTAACTGACCTGCACAAACCGAGGAGGAAAGATTCCAGGAGATAATGAGGGCAATCATGGAAAATAACAAAAGGATGGAAGATAGCCAGAAGAAGACGGAAGAATCGCTGAATAAAAATATTGAGTCATTAAAGGAAAATTTTAATGTGAAATTAAATAAGAATAACGAGTCTTTGGAATCGATGAATAAGAAGATGGAAGATAGCCAGAAGAAGACGGAAGAATCGCTGAATAAAAATATTGAGTCATTAAAGGAAAATTTTAATGAGAAATTAAATAAAAATAACGAGTCCTTAACCAAAAATATGGAAGCGTTAAACAATAAGATAGATGACAGTCAGAAAAATAATGAGTTATTGAAGAAAATTATTGACTTGTTAAGGGAAGATTTCAAAGGGGAATTAAACAAGAAGACGGAAGAGACAAATAAAATCATAGCTTCATTGAAGGAAGACACCCAAGAATTGAGCAAGAAGATTGATGACAACATCGAAGATAGTAACAAGAAGATTGAAATTATCAGCCAGAGAATCGAAGACAGTCATGAAAAATTAAATACGAAAATAGAAGAGGAAATACCCGAAGTCAGACGGTAAGTTTCTGAAATTAGCGAGAGGTGTGAAGAAAACCAACAAGAAATACAGAGAATGAAAGATACACTTCAGACCCGAGTAAATAACATCGAAGAATCCCATTTAAGTAAATTCGAAGTCATGACAAACAAACAAGAAGACTTGGGGACGAGATGTGAGGAAACCACCGCCACCGTGAATGATGTTCAGGAGCAAGTACACACCGACAAAGAGAAAATGGCTGAGCTTCAACGGCGAGAACTCAATAATTTTAGGGAAGAAATTAATTTATTCCGAAGTCAACCAATACAAGTAACCGGAATAACGAACGTGGAGAATCGTGAATTAATAAATTTCAAAAATTATAAGAAGAATCCCATGGAGTTCATCGAAAGAGTGGAAGAAAATATCGCACGTACACGCGAAACTAGATGGTCTACTATCAGAAACATGTTAGACGAATATTTTAAAGACGTGCACGATAATTGGTGGACGGCTACCCGACATGAAATACAGAATTATGCGGATTTCAAGACGCTGTTTAAAATGAAGTACTGGTCCGAATCGACACAGAACATAGTGCGGGACGACATCTGCAACGGGAAGTATGACCGTAGTAAAGGGGCAACACTCACCGCGTATTTCCTGGGCAAAGTGTGTATGGCTAGAAATCTCGAACCGAAGATACCTGAAGAATGCCTCGTTACTAAATTGGCATATCATTTCAAAGAGGGCGTGGCTAGAGCGAGGCTGAACGGACAAATAAGAACAATCCAAACTATGTCCGCGTTATTAGAAAACTATGAGCAGGAGAAGTATTATCGGTGGAGTCGGCGGGGACCAGACCCATACTTTGATAGAAACGGTCAGGCCGGGTACCGGAATAATTATTGAGGTAATTACAATAACACAAACCGAGATAATGCTGACCAGAATCCGAGACCAAATATAAATGGGAACAATTATCCGCCAGATAGGAATAACACGAATTATAGGCCAAATTATAATAATAATTATAATCAGAACCCTCCTAATAACAACCACCGTCCTAATTATAACAGTGGAAATCAGTATCGGCCAAATAATGGTAACAACCCCTACCGTCCAAATAATACAATCGCCAGTACCGACCGAACAACGGGAACAACCAAAACCCAAGCAATTTCAGGAGAGCTAATTACGTTTGTGCTGACGACAGAAACGGAGGGAGATACTTCTATCAGGGACAGCGAAGCTTTTATGAATATAATAATCCGTACAGCCAGGACGTAGGGAATAGAGAATCTGGGTACGACACACGAAGGAGCCGCAGTAGCGAGGATTTACACAGGAATAATAATAGCGGACATCAGTACAACAATACAAATAGACCAGAAGAAAGGGAGAATCGAACCCCCAGCACTAGTGAAAGGAGCGGAGAAGAGAACGCTACCTCTTTAAACGGACAACGGCAGTGAAAACTTACTTAAAACCCTCACCGATCTATTGGGTACGACGAACTACGACAACGGACGAAAAATCAAGAGACATTTACTATTATACGCAATCACTACCTGAAGGACATCAGAGGAGATCTGATGGAAGAAGATGTCACAGAAAATAATAATAATAACAACAGCGAAATCGCTTATATTTCTGCCGAAGTGAATGGAGTGTTTACCAAAATCATGATAGATACAGGAGCCAATGTATCGCTCATCGATCAATTGGAATTGAACAAAATACAGAGTAGGAGTAAGGAGACAATATCGACCTTACCGATAAATAATATCATTTTGATCGGGGCGACCGGACGAAAAAATAAAACCATCCAGAATAAGTGTTAAAAAATCCAACACTTGAAGGAGTAGAGGAGAAGAACACCAAAGAGAAAAATGCGAGAAGGCTATTATTATTATGGAAAGAAGAGAGAGAAAAATGCTTATTAAATGAATATTGTATATAACAAGATTTTTTTATTGTCAAATATTGTATACCCCACAAAAAAACAAGAACTAAAATCATCCAGAATAAGTGTTAAACAATCCAACACTTGAAGGAGTAGAGGGGAAGAACACCAAAGTGAGTAATAAAAGAGAAGGCTATTATTATGGAAAGAAGAGAAAAAGAAGAATTTAATCAATCAAATATTGTACTAAATATTGAACGAAAGATGTTTATTAAATGAATATGGTAACCCCAAAAATGTTTATCAAATCAAATATTGTCTACTCCACAAAAAGAAAAAATTAAAATATTCCAAAATTAGTGTAAATTATCCAACACTTGAAGGAGTAGAGGAGAAGAACACCAAAGAGAGTAATAAAAGAGAAGGCTTTTATTATTATGGAAAGAAGAGAGAAAAATGTTTATTAAATGAATATTGTATATAACAAGATTTTTTAATTGTCAAATATTGTATACCAAAAAAAAAACAAGAACTAAAATCGTCCAGAATAAGTGTTAAAAAATCCAACGCTTGAAGGAGTAGAGGGGAAGAACACCAAAGTGAGTAATCTGAGAGATGGCTATTATAAAGGAAAGAAGAAAGAGAAAAATGTTTATTAAATGATTATTGTATGTAACACGAGAAAAAGAAAAAACTATTATCTAATAAATAAACCATAACCAAAACAAGCAACTAGTGAACGCACTTAAGATATTTTAAACAATGTTTACTATCACTTTGAGAAAAAAATTTGTACTATCCAAAATAAAATGTTAAAAAATATGACATTTGCTAGAAGAGAGAAGAAGACCACTAATGAGAATATTATGTAGAGGAGATAGTGAGAAGGAGAATTGACCGAGAAGAAGAAGAAAGAACCAATCAATATGAAGAACAATTTTGTCACAATAAGGAGAGAAGAAAAAAAATGAAGAATATTTACACATGCTATTTGTCAACAACATTAACTAATGAAGATCTGCATAAGAGAAGAAGGAATCCAGAAGAGAGTGTATAATAAAATATAAAAGGCAAAAGAGTGAATAACCCCAAGAGTGTTTATTATTATTAGTCGAAAGAGACTGTTTATAAGTATTATTAATTAATGAATTGACTGTAGAAAAGTTCCAGCAATCATTTAACTGGGCAGGGATGATGTTCCCCTGATCTCAGAAAGAGTGTAGTTATGAACGACGGAGTTAGGTAAGCCAATAGAGCCCACCCGAATCGATTTCAGCTACTAAGTTAGGGAAAAAATGTTAGGGAAATTAAATATTTAAGGGAAAAAACACAACAGCCAAGAATATAATTAAATAAGATTCCAGAATTATGAAGAAGGAGGAAGTGTAGAAAATATAATGAACTGAAGACAAGTGTAAGAGTAAATACAAAATATGAAAACATCATGTGTGACTTAAGAATGAAATGAAAAAAATTGATAATTTCTTCAATCATAAAACAAAGATATCAGAAATAACCAATTCTAATAAGGAGGCAATATGTAACGGTACATATAACACCACGTCCACCAATGTACCGAAAATTAAATTAAAAGCCATCACTAGTAAAAATACATTAAAAGGTCTAGAATACCACCATGGATACAGAAGAAGAAAGTACCATAAGTTTAAATAAGTGAAGCATCATTGAAAAGAAACACTAGAAAATGCACCAATAAAGAAGAAAAGAAGAATAAAGATGAGACGACCGACATACCTTACCCAATAGATCAGTGAGAAGGACAAAAGAAAACAAAAGAAGAATGAGGAATCAGTGAGAAGGACAAAAGAAAACAAAAGAAGAATGAAGAATCAGTGAGAAGGACAAAAGAAAACAAAAGAAGAATGAAGAATCAGTGAGAAGAACATGAGAACAAAAGAAGAAAGAAGAATCAGGGAGAAGAACACAACAATAACGACCTCAAGAAAGAAGAAGGAAGAAACAATGTGAAGAAGACAAGTGAAAACCACATCATGTATAAAATGAATAAGAGTGAGAAAGAGATCAGTGAAGAAGGAAGAAGGAAGATATCCAGACCAAACACAAGAACAAGGGAAGGAAATTTAATTATAACAAACTAACATAAACATTTAAAAGAATAATTGTATTAAGAAGAAAGAAGAAATGTTAATTAATTACATGATATAAATCCCTAAGCTGTATGGTAAAGTCAACACTGACCACAACTCATTTAATGAATACATTCATTGTCTATGTAAAACACATTATTATCAATAAGGACTAAATATTGTAAATAAAGAGTCACAAGTAAACTGAATAAGAATAAGATAAGTTTATTGTAGCTAAATGGTGTGTAGTTATAAAATAAACAGAAGACTAGGTTCCAAAATATGAATGACCAATTGTACAGTGGGAGTGATGTTAGTACAAACCCACTAATTAACAATAAATAAGACAATACAAGAGTAGACTAAAGGTGAAATAATAATAACCAATGTACAAACATTGAATGAAAACCAGTCAACAAGATCAACGTAGAAATACACAGCCAGCAGCAACACATTACTGCTTACTGAACATATAACATAACCTAATCTGGGCATCCAGTTTTCAATAAAACTTCATGAAAACAAAATAAAAACAATATTAAACCAAAATGTATTGAGCTAGGAGGTAACTAGATAATATAAGGAATGTTTTGTACTCAGTAGATAATAGAATAACTGAATATAAAAGCTATATTTATGTAATCCAAATATGACAATATGCTTGTAATAGCAAAAATACATTATGCAACCAAAATTATGTTATAAACGCATTATACAAAGATAGTAACTCAACTAACAACCTGAAGTAAGACAGAATACTGTTCAGATGAACAAATGCAACCAAAATAACAATCTAAATAATCCATATAAATGTAATTACAACAAAACTATTGTAACACTAGCTGCAAGTAAAGAGACAGCTACTAACCCAAGATGATAACAGAATCAAATGCAGAATGAACTGCATCACGATAATAACAATACCATTGTGACTATTTTAACTATCATTTGGAGAATAATCCGAATAATATATGAAGAGTACCAAACATACAGCAAGGTAACTCCATAAAAGTATGACAAGCCTAATTAATAAACTATAATTAAGGCACTAAACTAATAATGTAGAGAAAAAGAACACTGCCAGTAGTGACTTAACTCATCAAGGTATAAATATACCATGTTAGAACTTAATTAAATGTTGTTATTAATAGAATATAAGAAAAACAAAAATGTATAATCATAAGCTTAAGTTCGAATCTATGAAAACGGACATAGTGTTAGTATTAAGGCGTAGTTTTAAGTGAAAATTGTACAGTAGATTAAGAACAAGTTATTACCATGGAAAATGGAATAAAAACAATATATTATTAATAATTAATGGCTTAATGGACACTAAGTATAAATACCAAGTGTGAATTCAGCAACCCCGAATCCGAAATATATGATGAGGGGATTCAAATTAATCGTCATAAAAAATCATAAACAATGAGGGTAATCACAATGTCATCAGTACAATTATAAGGAAGATATTGGACTTATAAAAATAATTGTATAATGCTGGACCCTTCCGCGTGGGTATGTCGACCAGAAATTTTTAATCTTGTTCCCAAAAATTGACGCGCTTGAAGGCGTCTGTTTTGACGAAGCCCACCGGAGATAGACGAATTAAAATAAATTGACCAATCAGAGCCTATAAAAAATCCGAGATTCATCATTCCGACAAAGGAAGCGAGGCCAGTCTTTCACCACCCACGAAGCGTACTGCATGCTTGTCGTAACTCCAGAAAAACAAGCTTTTGACAGCAACCAGATGTAAACACACGTTAACCTCAAACCGGGAACGTAGGTTATGTCCACTGAAGAAATAGTGCAGTATATTTTTAAGTGAAACTAATTCGGAGTACATGCGCATAGGAGTGAGTGCAGTGCAGTGATAAAATTTAATTAATTAATTTAATTAAAAAAATTTTAATTAATTAAAAAGTTTAAAAAGAAAAAAGTGTAAACACTACAAACGACCAGTTACGCAAGTATCAAATACCCACAGCTATTATATTATGATTGTATGATAAGAAATATAACAGAACGCTAATAGCGACTTGAATTAACATACGATAAGCAATTAAATATCCTATTCCTAAAGGAAGGGATCTCTAAATACAAATAAACAATGTGAAAGTTGAACGATATAATTAACGACAATTTTAACGATTTGTATAACATGAATGTTTAGAATAAGTAAAGACATTGTACTGTATCATCAATGAAGGGAGTATGTCCCCTAATTCTATTAGCCAGATAAGAGTGTTGGATATTTTGTTTCTAAAATTAAATAAGAGTTACACCAGAGAGTGATATAAATATAATCAATGAATTACCATTACCTGGAATAGGTACATCCAGTTTTGGAGATGATCATAATCCTTGACACTGAATTATAATGATTATTATCACTTATTAACAATTAATTAATAACTTTTAACCAAACAAGGTTGCACTAAACTATATTTAAAGCCTATGTCTAACCATGAACAATCGTTCAGATTTTATATTTTTAATTAATAATCCATGAATTCATATCTTATATGCTTGTTATAGCCGTAGCAATTTTATCAAATATGTGTATTTTGCAGACTCAAAGAACCTACTAATACTACTACTACTACAATTATTAATGACATTACAAGTTTAATAACACTACATAACCTATTCGTTTGTCAACACATTTTTGTGACTAACCAAAGGCAGTCATGCCAACTTGAGCTTTTTAAATGTTTTAGAGTCCATGTTCGAATTTAAATATTAATTGTTAACCAGAAAGAAGAGCAAACCATATTATTGTACTAAATTTCATTGTTTTAGAATTGAATAAATCACTATTGTTATTTTTACCATTAAAAGAGTTGACTTTTATTGTAATCAGTAAATACAGCTTAGTGAGAAGAACGAGACGGTTGGTACCATACTTACAGTGTGAATCATTCAAATGGAATGATTTTTTTTACAACCGTACTGACCTACATATATTATTACAAAGAATAAGTTATCATAAATATCATGTTTGTGTATGTTTATGTTAGAGTATAGGCAGAACACTACTGATTTTCTCACCACCGCTGATCAATGGAGAGTCAACGGAACTTTGAGTGGAACAATTCTAAGCAGTGAATAAAAACATTTATTTAAACCAATTAAACTGACAATTAAAACGTTGAAAAAGAGTGTAAGTAACTGACTTATTCGTTACTGGATTCAACAATAGGTTGAATTGAGTGGAATAAGTCACTAAACAACCATATAATAATAAAATACAAGCTTGAATAATAATAATCAACAGATTGCAAGACCCAATATTAAACAAAAACAACCCTGAGATTACTATTTAATAATACTTGAAAAATAATTAAACTATAGACGGATCTCGTCTTCTTATAAATTGGCGCACAACGTTCGAGCGAAATTAGGTGAAAAATATTCAACCTAATTTATAAAATAATCATCAACCTAATTTTCGAGGCAATTGCAGTACCCAGAACCAAAAATGCAACGGAGAGCAACCTCTAAGAAACGTGCGGCGGAGGTAGATAAAGAAATAAACATGGATGATAAGGAGGCGACGCCAGTCGAGGATCTAGAAGAAATATTACCTCCTATAGAACCCAACCGACCTACACAACAAGAGGAACAACCTAACTGACCTGCACAAACCGAGGAGGAAAGATTCCAGGAGATAATGAGGGCAATCATGGAAAATAACAAAAGGATGGAAGATAGCCAGAAGAAGACGGAAGAATCGCTGAATAAAAATATTGAGTCATTAAAGGAAAATTTTAATGTGAAATTAAATAAGAATAACGAGTCTTTGGAATCGATGAATAAGAAGATGGAAGATAGCCAGAAGAAGACGGAAGAATCGCTGAATAAAAATATTGAGTCATTAAAGGAAAATTTTAATGAGAAATTAAATAAAAATAACGAGTCCTTAACCAAAAATATGGAAGCGTTAAACAATAAGATGGATGACAGTCAGAAAAATAATGAGTTATTGAAGAAAATTATTGACTTGTTAAGGGAAGATTTCAAAGGGGAATTAAACAAGAAGACGGAAGAGACAAATAAAATCATAGCTTCATTGAAGGAAGACACCCAAGAATTGAGCAAGAAGATTGATGACAACATCGAAGATAGTAACAAGAAGATTGAAATTATCAGCCAGAGAATCGAAGACAGTCATGAAAAATTAAATACGAAAATAGAAGAGGAAATAACCGAAGTCAGACGGGAAGTTTCTGAAATTAGCGAGAGGTGTGAAGAAAACCAACAAGAAATACAGAGAACGAAAGAGACACTTCAGACCCGAGTAAATAACATCGAAGAATCCCATTTAAATAAATTTGAAGTCATGACAAACAAACAAGAAGACTTGGGGACGAGATGTGAGGAAATCACCGCCACCGTGAATGATGGTCGGGAGCAAGTACACACCGACAAAGAGAAAATGGCTGAGCTTCAACGGCGAGAACTCAATAATTTTAGGGAAGAAATTAATTTATTCCGAAGTCAACCAATACAAGTGACCGGAATAACGAACGTGGAGAATCGTGAATTAATAAATTTCAAAAATTATAAGAAGAATCCCATGGAGTTCATCGAAAGAGTGGAAGAAAATATCGCACGTACACGCGAAACTAGATGGTCTACTATCAGAAACATGTTAGACGAATATTTTAAAGACGTGCACGATAATTGGTGGACGGCTACCCGACATGAAATACAGAATTATGCGGATTTCAAGACGCTGTTTAAAATGAAGTACTGGTCCGAATCGACACAGAACATAGTGCGGGACGACATCTGCAACGGGAAGTATGACCATAGTAAAGGGGCAACACTCACCGCGTATTTCCTGGGCAAAGTGTGTATGGCTAGAAATCTCGAACAGAAGATACCTGAAGAATGCCTCGTTACTAAATTGGCATATCATTTCGAAGAGGGCGTGGCTAGAGCGAGGCTGAACGGACAAATAAGAACAATCCAAACTATGTCCGCGTTATTAGAAAACTATGAGCAGGAGAAGTATTATCGGTGGAGTCGGCGGGGACCAGACCCATACTTTGATAGAAACGGTCAGGCCGGGTACCGGAATAATTATTGAGGTAATTACAATAACACAAACCGAGATAATGCTGACCAGAATCCGAGACCAAATATAAATGGGAACAATTATCCGCCAGATAGGAATAACACGAATTATAGGCCAAATTATAATAATAATTATAATCAGAACCCTCCTAATAACAACCACCGTCCTAATTATAACAGTGGAAATCAGTATCGGCCAAATAATGGTAACAACCCCTACCGTCCAAATAATAACAATCGCCAGTACCGACCGAACAACGGGAACAACCAAAACCCAAGCAATTTCAGGAGAGCTAATTACGTTTGTGCTGACGACAGAAACGGAGGGAGATACTTCTATCAGGGACAGCGAAGCTTTTATGAATATAATAATCCGTACAGCCAGGACGTAAGGAATAGAGAATCTGGGTACGACACACGAAGGAGCCGCAGTAGCGAGGATTTACACAGGAATAATAATAGCGGACATCAGTACAACAATACAAATAGACCAGAAGAAAGGGAGAATCGAACCCCCAGCACTAGTGAAAGGAGCGGAGAAGAGAACGCTACCTCTTTAAACGGACAACGGCAGTGAAAACTTACTTAAAACCCTCACCGATCTATTGGGTACGACGAACTACGACAACGGACGAAAAATCAAGAGACATTTACTATTATACGCAATCACTACCTGAAGGACATCAGAGGAGATCTGATGGAAGAAGATGTCACAGAAAATAATAATAATAACAACAGCGAAATCGCTTATATTTCTGCCGAAGTGAATGGAGTGTTTACCAAAATCATGATAGATACAGGAGCCAATGTATCGCTCATCGATCAATTGGAATTGAACAAAATACAGAGTAGGAGTAAGGAGACAATATCGACCTTACCGATAAATAATATCATTTTGATCGGGGCGACCGGACGAAAAAATAAAACCATCCAGAATAAGTGTTAAAAAATCCAACACTTGAAGGAGTAGAGGAGAAGAACACCAAAGAGAAAAATGCGAGAAGGCTATTATTATTATGGAAAGAAGAGAGAGAAAAATGCTTATTAAATGAATATTGTATATAACAAGATTTTTTTATTGTCAAATATTGTATACCCCACAAAAAAACAAGAACTAAAATCATCCAGAATAAGTGTTAAACAATCCAACACTTGAAGGAGTAGAGGGGAAGAACACCAAAGTGAGTAATAAAAGAGAAGGCTATTATTATGGAATGAAGAGAAAAAGAAGAATTTTTATCAATCAAATATTGTACTAAATATTGAACGAAAGATGTTTATTAAATGAATATGGTAACCCCAAAAATGTTTATCAAATCAAATATTGTCTACTCCACAAAAAGAAAAAATTAAAATATTCCAAAATTAGTGTAAATTATCCAACACTTGAAGGAGTAGAGGAGAAGAACACCAAAGAGAGTAATAAAAGAGAAGGCTATTATTATTATGGAAAGAAGAGAGAGAAAAATGATTATTAAATGATTATTGTATATAACAAGATTTTTTAATTGTCAAATATTGTATACCAAAAAAAAACAAGAACTAAAATCGTCCAGAATAAGTGTTAAAAAATCCAACGCTTGAAGGAGTAGAGGGGAAGAACACCAAAGTGAGTAATCTGAGAGATGGCTATTATAAAGGAAAGAAGAAAGAGAAAAATGTTTATTAAATGATTATTGTATGTAACACGAGAAAAAGAAATAACTATTATCTAATAAATAAACCATAACCAAAACAAGCAACTAGTGAACGCACTTAAGATATTTTAAACAATGTTTACTATCACTTTGAGAAAAAAATTTGTACTATCCAAAATAAAATGTTAAAAAATATGACATTTGCTAGAAGAGAGAAGAAGACCACTAATGAGAATATTATGTAGAGGAGATAGTGAGAAGGAGAATTGACCGAGAAAAGAAGAAAGAACCAATCAATATGAAGAACAATTTTGTCACAATAAGGAGAGAAGAAAAAAAATGAAGAATATTTACACATGCTATTTGTCAACAACATTAACTAATGAAGATCTGCAGAAGAGAAGAAGGAATCCAGAAGAGAGTGTATAATAAAATATAAAAGGCAAAAGAGTGAATAACCCCAAGAGTGTTTATTATTATTAGTCGAAAGAGACTGTTTATAAGTATTATTAATTAATGAATTGACTGTAGAAAAGTTCCAGCAATCATTTAACTGGGCAGGGATGATGTTCCCCTGATCTCAGAAAGAGTGTAGTTATGAACGACGGAGTTAGGTAAGCCAATAGAGCCCACCCGAATCGATTTCAGCTACTAAGTTAGGGAAAAAATGTTAGGGAAATTAAATATTTAAGGGAAAAAACACAACAGCCAAGAATATAATTAAATAAGATTCCAGAATTATGAAGAAGGAGGAAGTGTAGAAAATATAATGAAATGAAGACAAGTGTTAGAGTAAATACAAAATATGAAAACATCATGTGTGACTTAAGAATGAAATGAAAAAAATTGATAATTTCTTCAATCATAAAACAAAGATATCAGAAATAACCAATTCTAATAAGGAGGCAATATGTAACGGTACATATAACACCACGTCCACCAACGTACCGAAAATTAAATTAAAAGCCATCACTAGTAAAAATACATTAAAAGGTCTAGAATACCACCATGGATACAGAAGAAGAAAGTACCATAAGTTTAAATAAGTGAAGCATCATTGAAAAGAAATCACTAGTAAATGCACCAATAAAGAAGAAAAGAAGAATAAAGATGAGACGACCGACATACCTTACCCAATAGATCAGTGAGAAGGACAAAAGAAAACAAAAGAAGAATGAAGAATCATTGAGAAGGACAAAAGAAAACAAAAGAAGAATGAAGAATCAGTGAGAAGAACGTGAGAACAAAAGAAGAAAAAAGATGAATCAGGGAGAAGAACACAACAATAACGACCTCAAGAAAGAAGAAGGAAGAAACAATGTGAAGAAGACAAGTGAAAACCACATCATGTATAAAATGAATAAGAGTGAGAAAGAGATCAGTGAAGAAGGAAGAAGGAAGATATCCAGACAAAACACAAGAACAAGGGAAGGAAATTTATTAATTATAACAAACTAACATAAACCTTTAAAAGAATAATTGTATTAAGAAGAAAGAAGAAATGTTAATTAATTACATGATATAAATCCCTAAGCTGTATGGTAAAGTCAACACTGACCACAACTCATTTAATGAATACATTCATTGTCTATGTAAAACACATTATTATCAATAAGGACTAAATATTGTAAATAAAGAGTCACAAGTAAACTGGATAAGAATAAGATAAGGTTATTGTAGCTAAATGGTGTGTAGTTATAAAGTAAACAGAAGACTAGGTTCCAAAATATGAATGACCAATTGTAGAGTGGGAGTGATGTTAGTACAAACCCACTAATTAACAATAAATAATACAATACAAGAGTAGACTAAAGTGAAATAATAATAACCAATGTACAAACATTGAATGAAAACCAGTCAACAAGATCAATGTAGAAATACACAGCCAGCAGCAACACATTTCTGCTTACTGAACATATAACATAACCTAATCTGGGCATCCAGTTTTCAATAAAACTTAATGTAAACAAAATTGAAACAATATTAAACCAAAATGTATTGAGCTAGGAAGTAACTAGATAATATAAGGAATGTTTTGTACACAGTAGATAATAGAATAACTGAATATAAAAGCTATATTTATGTAATCCAAATATGACAATATGCTTGTAATAGCAAAAATACATTATGCAACCAAAATTGTGTTATAAACGCATTATACAAAGATAGTAACTCAACTAACAACCTGAAGTAAGACAGAATACTGTTCAGATGAACAAATGCAACCAAAATAACTATCTAAATAATCCATATAAATGTAATTACAACAAAACTATTGTAACACTAGCTGCAAGTAAAGTGACAGCTACTAACCCAAGATGATAACAGAATCAAATGCAGAATGAACTGCATCACGATAATAACAATACCATTGTGACTATTTTAACTATCATTTGGAGAATAATCCGAATAGTATATGAAGAGTACCAAACATACAGCAAGGTAACTCCATAAAAGTATGACAAGCCTAATTAATAAACTATAATTAAGGCACTAAACTAATAATGTAGAGAAAAAGAACACTGCCAGTAGTGACTTAACCCATCAAGGTATAAATATACCATGTTAGAACTTAATTAAATGTTGTTATTAATAGAATATAAGAAAAACAAAAATGTATAATCATAAGCTTAAGTTCGAATCTATGAAAACGGACATAGTGTTAGTATTAAGGCGTAGTTTTAAGTGAAAATTGTACAGTAGATTAAGAGCAAGTTATTACCATGGAAAATGGAATAAAAACAATATATTATTAATAATTAATGGCTTAATGGACACTAAGTATAAATACCAAGTGTGAATTCAGCAACCCCGAATCCGAAATATACGATGAGGGGATTCAAATTAATCGTCATAAAAAATCATAAACAATGAGGGTAATCACAATGTCATCAGTACAATTATAAGGAAGATATTGGACTTATAAAAATAATTGTATAATGCTGGACCCTTCCGCGTGGGTATGTCGACCAGAAATTTTTAATCTTGTTCCCAAAAATTGACGCGCTTGAAGGCGTCTGTTTTGACGAAGCCCACCGGAGATAGACGAATTAATATAAATTGACCAATCAGAGCCTATAAAAAATCCGAGATTCATCATTCCGACAAAGGAAGCGAGGCCAGTCTTTCACCACCCACGAAGCGAACTGGATGCTCGTCGTATCTCCAGGAAAACGAGCTTTTGACAGCAACCAGATGTAAACACACGTTAACCTCAAACCGGGAATGTAGGTTATGTCCACTGAAGAAATAGTGCAGTATATTTTTAAGTGAAACTAATTCGGAGTACATGCACATAGGAGTGAGTGCAGTGCAGTGATAAAATTTAATTAATTAATTAAATAAAAAATTTTTTAATTAATTAAAAAGTTTAAAAAGAAAAAAGTGTAAACACTACGAACGACCAGTTACGCAAGTATCAAATACCCACAGCTATTATATTATGATTGTATGATAAGAAATATAACAGAACGCTAATAGCGACTTGAATTAACATACGATAAGCAATTAAATATCCTATTCCTAAAGGAAGGGATCTCTAAATACAAATAAACAATGTGAAAGTTGAACGATATAATTAACGACAATTTTAACGATTTGTATAACATGAATGTTTAGAATAAGTAAAGACATTGTACTGTATCATCAATGAAGGGAGTATGTGCCCTAATTCTATTAGCCAGATAAGAGTGTTGGATATTTTGTTTCTAAAATTAAATAAGAGTTACACCAGAGAGTGATATAAATATAATCAATGAATTACCATTACCTGGAATAGGTACATTCAGTTTTGGAGATGATCATAATCCTTGACACTGAATTATAATGATTATTATCACTTATTAACAATTAATTAATAACTTTTAACCAAACAAGTTTGCACTAAACTATATTTAAAGCCTATGTCTAACCATGAACAATCGTTCAGATTTTATATTTTTAATTAATAATCCATGAATTCATATCTTATATGCTTGTTATAGCCGTAGCAATTTTATCAAATATGTGTATTTTGCAGACTCAAAGAACCTACTAATACTACTACAATTATTAATGACATTACAAGTTTAATAACACTACATAACCTATTCGTTTGTCAACACATTTTTGTGACTAACCAAAGGCAGTCATGCCAACTTGAGCTTTTTAAATGTTTTAGAGTCCATGTTCGAATTTAAATATTAATTGTTAACCAGATAGAAGAGCAAACCATATTATTGTACTAAATTTCATTGTTTTAGAATTGAATAAATCACCATTGTTATTTTTACCTTTAAAAGAGTTGACTTTTATTGTAATCAGTAAATACAGCTTAATGAGAAGAACGAGACGGTTGGTACCATACTTACAGTGTGAATCATTCAAATGGAATGATTTTTTTTACAACTGTACTGACCTACATATATTATTACAAAGAATAAGTTATCATAAATATCATGTTTGTGTATGTTTATGTTAGAGTATAGGCAGAACACTACTGATTTTCTCACCACCGCTGATCAACGGAACTTCGAGTGGAACAATTCTAAGCAGTGAATAAAAACATTTATTTAAACCAATTAAACTGACAATTAAAACGTCGAAAAAGAGTGTAAGTAACTGACTTATTCATTACTGGATTCAACAATAGGTTGAATTGAGTGGAATAAGTCACTAAACAACCATATAATAATAAAATACGAGCTTGAATAATAATAATCAACAGATTGCAAGAACCAATATTAAACAAAAACAACCCTGAGATTACTATTTAATAATACTTGAAAAATAATTAAACTATAGATGGATCTCGTCTTCTTACAATACACACCACCAAAATCAGTAAAATTCCATTTTTAAAATAATGAATAAGGCCTTTTCGAAATATTAAAATTTCATCATCAGTTCATACACTGTATGTTCCTGTTATGATGTTTTTCTTTAAATGTATAATTGTTGTTAACTGTGTCTACTACCTCTTACTGTACTTCATTTTGAACTTTCCACTGCCATCATTATTGGGTGAAACCAAGCCAGATATGTATTGAAATAATTTATCATTTTCAAATATTGTCTGTTGATTCATCAATTTGTCATATTTTTTATGAAGGTATATATATAATTTTTCTAACTGTATAATGTTATTTTTATTATTGTTTATTTCCACTATTTCCATATTGTTGGTTATATTTGTTATACTATGATTCATACTAATAAGGTGATCTGCTATGTTGGAGATTCCCGTTTTTTTACTATTAAAAGCTCTGAAATGTTCCATAAATCTCTGTTTGAAATTTCTATGTGTTCTTCCGATGTATATGTAGTCACAGTTATTACATTTTATTCTGTATATTCCACTTAATTTGTATATATTGTAACGGGGCGAAAGGGAAGGGTTTTCATTGTATTAAAAAATTATAATATTATATTTTCCCTCTGCACGGTCAGTCCCTATGTGAAGTTAAATTGTCGCCAAAGGAACAATGAAGTGAGATTGGGAACGGCGAGTTGGCAATGGAATGCGATGCCTAGTCTAAACACACGGCGGTAATTAGGCATTGAGGCACGTACAAAGACGCGCAACATGACCATGCGCGCGTGGACGACGCAAATCAGACTCCAAAGGGACGCCACAAAAAATGGCTAGAGACGAAAACTTTGTTCCATGCGGTTCGTTGCTGACGGATACTCTTAGAGGCCACGCCTTCCACAGCCTCACTATTTTCACCAGTCAGCATCGTCAACGCCAGTGCCCAATGCCAAACCATGCTACCTAAACTGTGACGAAAAGCTTAGTAATCGCAGTGGCCGTGTATGTGCCCGGAAACAGTCAAATAAGGTGGGGATTTAATTACCCGCCGTTTCATCAGTCGGCGAAAAAAGAACTAAGTGCAGCGGACGCCGGTCGTGGTGTGCGTCGCCGGCCGGGCAGAGTTTTATCTATTATTAAAAATGGGAAAATAGTTAAAAGTGAGTCGACTAAGAAACCTTTCCCCGGCCGGGTGAACACATAGGCGTGAGCCTAAACTTTAGTGTAATATCTTCAAAATTTTATAATGTGAACGAATAACAAAACACGGAGTTATACCAAGAGTATGAGTTCAGTTAACAGTGACCAAAACGAATTAAAGTACTCAAAATTAACAGTGGGAAACATTCGGACAAAAGTGAACAAAATTTCTCGAGGTCAACAAGTGACTTGCAGGGACGCCGATACCATGTAACCGTATATTACACAATTTAATTATGAGAATTTAAATTAAAAAAAGCGCTAAATTAAATATGGTATGGGTGTGAATGAGAGAATGTGCAGATACTGGGCTGTCTTATCTATAGATATAAGAAAGAAATATTTAAGCTAACTAGAGTAGGAAAGTTATATTAAATATCCGATGTAACATTAGCATCAGTATTTGTTTAAAGAAAAGATAAAGAGTAGAAATTTGAAAAGAGAGAATATAAAGAAATGTATTAAAAAGAATAAATCCATTACATTATTTCACTTGATATATGTGTGTTAGAATAATCATTTCAAGTACCTAATTTCATTTTCTGTGCTGGTAAATTCGCTGTACGAAATAGGGTTACACCACTAGACGATCTGGCCAGAGAGTGACAAATAGAAGGTAAGTGGGAGTTTAAGATCATTTGTAATTAATTAAAATTATATAAAACATTACAATATCACAGTCTTTTCTATTTATTATTATATTATATATACTTTTATTTGGTTTGTATGCATATTTATATTTATGTTTATCCAATTTTGTATTCTTTATAATGTATTGGAGATCTTGATATGTGTATTTGTAAGTTAGGTATGTTACATTTTCTTCTTTTTTGCATGCATTTATCCTGTCTAATTTTGTTCTATTATTTAATATTCTTTTTTCTTTATATTTTTTATTTAATTTGTTTATAAACTTTCTGTCATATCCATTTTCTATTGCTATTTGTTTTATGATGTTCAGTTCCTGATGTAATTTCTCTTCGTTATTTATGTATTTGTATGCTCTTTTAATCATATTGTAATATGTATTAACCTTGTGTATCCAAGGATGTGATGAATCTTTGTGTATTGTTGTATTATTATTTGTTTCCTTTCTGTATACATTAGTAGTTATTTCGTTATCTTTTCCATTTGAATATCAATGTCTAATGGAATATTTTCAAATTTGAATATTATTGTGCATATAATAATAGTGTTTACAATTATTTATTATCGGGTTCTTTTAACAGTTATTTTATAGATAGTCAGAGAAAAAGGGCAAAGTATGGAAAGTATAACATTAAAAAAGTATAATCTTATTAATTAAAATACATTTATAACATTCAATATATAAGTAATATTAAAGAAAATTTCGAACTGTTCAGTTGAATAGGCAGTGTCGCGTTCGATTGTGGGAAGAAAAAGATGGCCGGTTCGAGTTCAGATGTCAGACGAAATGCACCTCGCTAATTCTGCTTCCAATAAAGGCTGCTTTTCCTGTGATTTCTTGTTCCTGCTGTTGCGATTATTCCTTCTTGTGTTGGTGGAGTGTTCCTGGTTAAGTTTTAGTGGTCCACTTCGATAAAACGTGTTGTTAAAGTTATTTTTCACTTTCGGCTATTAGGCCGATAATTGCTGTTTGTTTCGTGATGTGGAATTAATGTTTTATAATCGTTTAAATAGTGTATTCACTGTGTTCTGTTCTTGTCTGAAGTTAATTTAATGTTTGTAGGTGTTTGTTTCACTGAATTTACTGTTTAGAAGTATTTTTACAAAACTTGCGTTTTGGATATTGGCTTATTGGATATGCGCCATTTATGTCTCAGCTATTAGGTTAAAAATTGCTTAAGAGCTCGTGTCAAGTGTACTTCACAATATCTAATAATGAACTAACTAACTTCCTTCGTCTTGTCCAAAAGTCTTAGCCAAATTAATATTAGCAATCCATTGTTTCAAAATTATTTTACTTCCTGTGCATGTGAGAATTCTACATTATATAACTGAATATATTTTTGCTATTATTCAAATTTATTAACTACTAAATACATAATCTTCTTCTTCAGTTCATTCTGCTTGATTTGATACCAAATAAGATAGTTTTACTAAGTTTTTGATCTAAAATGCTATATTTATTTCATTTTGAAAATTGTAAGTTTTAAAATTCACTTCCTGTCCTTTTCAAAAATGTTGCCATTTTACATGTTATATTAATGATTGTATTAAATCTCAGATTGATATAAAAGGTTTATCTTCCATTAATTTCTTGTAATTAGATTAATTGGTTCTCTTTTTAAATATTATACATTAATATGTGACTCCCTTCTTAGAATTTTCAGTTTTTACATTTGCATTTTTAACAATAATTCTTACTATCTTTTTACAAAATCTTTCTTACTTATATTTCCAGTTACATGACTCTATGACTGATTTACCTTATATAAATCCCATCAGTTTAATTGTTTTTCTGTACTCATTTCATCAATTTGATGCTGTTTAGTTTTAACATTTGGCCTAGTATTCTAACAGTTTTTACATACAAAGTTTTTAAATAATACATTTTGTTTATACCTTCTCTGACTTTCTATTGTAATATGACATTAATTAACATTTTCTTATTTTAACAAAAGAACATTTAGTATATAATTTATACTATTAAATTATAACACATAATTGAAATTAACAATGGTCTTTCAAACTCAGACATTTTATACTTAATTATTATTAGTAATACACAATAAATATTTTATAAATAAAGAATGTTATTTAATTCTGACATTTCAGTCTTGATTATCACTAGTAACTTATTCTAAATAAACAAAACATATTGGTCCTTCCATCGTTTACTCTATTTCTTACACCTAGATGTATTTTCAGTTTTAATCTGTTTTTTGTTTGATTTTGGGGTAATAATTCTTTGTCACTTCACTTTTATTATGGCCTGCTCTTGTTTTATCTACTGTCATTCTAATGAATATTGTATATAAAGAGTGGCAGTTATTATTCAGAAACACCTGTATTATCTATCATGATAATACTTTATTTAATATTATTCATGGACACAATATAAACACTTCAAAGTTGTACTATTTCACAATTTACTCAGTTTATGAACTGCAATATTGACACATAAGGTTTATTTATTATAACACAAAAACTTGCACTGATCCCCTTTTTATTCTTGGATTTTATTTATAAATAGTTTTATAGTTTTATTAAAATAAAGAAATCTATTTATAGAGGGTAATGAAGGTTTGTTTTTTGCATTATATAATTATTTCACATTGGTTCACTTTCAATTCTACTTTATACACTTTTGGCTTATATTTATTTTACATGGTTTCTAAATTTGGGTATTTGTTATACTTTCATTTGTTATTATTTTTATCACTTTCTTTTGGGGTTTGGGTTTTTTATAAGAGCACTCTTCCTTCTTGTGGATGCTGTCTTGTTCTGGATTCTTCATTAATTTCTACTATTCTCCTTGTTCCTTATAAAAGTATTTCCTTTTCCTATTGTGGATGTTGTTTTGTTTGGGTTTCTTCCTTACTTACTCCTATCCTACCTGGGTATTATCCTTTTTTATATTTTTAGTTTTGCAGTTTATTTTGATTACTCATCACTCATTGTAATATTGGTTTTAATGAAACTCGTTCTTTAATCTATGATTGTGCTTTATGGTGGTTCTTAATTAATTTTTTTTTTTTTTTTTTTGCTTTCTCGGATTTAAAAATGTTTTTATTTTGGTTTTATGATCATTCTACCATTCAGAATTATGGGCATTATCTGTCATGCTACAGATTGCTCTCCTCCAGAAGTGATTATTTCAGACTTGATTATGGATGAAATAATTGCTTATGGTAACTTTATATTTATTTATTATTCTTCGTTTTCCTCCTCATTTCTATATTGGCTTCTTCATACTTGAGCTTAATAAACTGTATAGTTTTTTATCTGCCTTTGATTCTTCTTGGATAGTTAGTGTTTTCTGAGATATATTATTATTATTATATTTATATTCTTTCTTTTCTTAACTTTGTGTTTTATCCCTGGGATATTAATTCCCTAACATTCCCTAACATGTGAGCTGGGGCAGTTCAGAGAGGCACTTGTGGCTACATATACTCTGCTGGCCATACTTCACTTCTAATTGAGTCCAGAGGCAATTCATTTCTGCTCAAAAACATAATGCTGCTGGAATTATCTACAGACAGTCATCAAATAAAAATTACATATAGAATAGTCTCATTTTTTACTAATAAAATATCTTTGGATACTTCACTTCGTTGTTTCTCAGATTATCTCACATTTTCTATCTCACTTATTTTTCTTAATATTTATTATTCTCATTATATATTCTTCTAATTTTTTAGCTCGTCTGATATATTCATTTTTATTATGGTTGGAAACTTTTGTTAATATGTTTGTTACTAGTTATGGTGTAACTTTTCCTTCTTCATCTGAATTCTCATTATATCTTCTTCTGATTATTTACATTGATAGCATACTTTTTTATATATATTATTTTCTCTTTGGTTCTTATTAATTATTTGAATGGTATTATTTTGTCAGTTAGTTTTTTCAATTGGTTTCTTTATAATTGACATCCAAGTTGTTATTATGATCATATTATATAAACATATTTTTCTTTCTTTTCTCTTTCTTAGAAAGTTATTAATCCGCTTTTATATTCATTAAAATTAATTTATTAATATTATATTTTTCATGTGGTCTTTATTTCTCTTTGCCTTTCATTAATTTTATTATTTTCTTGTCAAAACCATTTTCTTCATATGTTTGGTATGAGTTGTTCTTTGTTTTTTCAGAACTGAGTAATATCATAATCATCCTTCTTGATTATCTGTTTCCATAATCGTTTCATAAATAGTTAGTCATCGGTTGTTCTTATTATATTAATTTTTTTTCTTTTTTAGTTTTTGATAATTTTATTATAATAATGAATTCTTCTCTTTATTTCCAAATTATTGCCTTCTCTTGTATATCACACTCTTTTTTGTTTTTCATCTCTACTCCTTCAAATGTTTGATATTCACATTTATTCTGGATTCTTTCTTATTTTCCTTCTTAATTAATCACATTATTTTCTTCAAATCTATTTGTGTAAGTTGGTCTTATTATTATTTTAGAATTTTGGCGGTTTTTATTATAGTCACAAATTCTTCTCTTTTTAATTAATTAACTCCGACTTGTTTTCTTCTAAATTTATTTATAAGTTGATCTTATGTATTTTTGGATTTTGATGATTTATTATATTCTAAATTCAATCTTCGTAATATTTTTTTATGGAGGCTTGGTTGTATACTCCTTTGACTTTTCCGGAAACTATTTCTTTCAGTACGTATGTGTTGTTGTTATTATTTTTGGCAACGAGATATGGTCCAGTATAGAGTAACAATAGTTTCTTCATTATCCCTTCTAGGGTGCTGGGTAGTTCTTGGTTTTTTAACAGTACTTTTTCTCCCTCTTTATAAGTTATTACTTGTCCAATCGCCTTTTGATATTTGGCTTGCCGTTTCTCTTGGTCTTCGGCCACCTTGTTATAAAATTTCACCTTGTCAAACTTACGACCATCATTCATCGGGAATTTAGGAATTTCTCCGTGGCTGCTAAGTACTCTTGCCACTTTTTCTGTTGGTGGTGACAGTACGCAGTACGTTCTCAAGATTCTCCCCACTTCTCTCAATACCCTCTCTGCCGGATTACTACTTGGGTGGTAGACTGAGGTCTTGTATGTTTTAATCCCAAGTGATAATAATGTGTCCCGCCATCTTCTCCCTTTAAACTGTGTACCATGGTCAGTAATGATTGAAGATGGTTTACCTATTTCTGGCACATATAACTCCGTTATGACTCCAAGAACTTTTATTGTGGTTGCCCGATTAACCGGGTATATTGTCACCGGACAAAAAGGCTTGCCGCTTGACAAATGGCGCCAATCGTACACTCTAGTGTTTTTGGTGGCCCTAAAAGGGACCGAGTTGCGAGAACGGCGATGTTGGTAGTGCCGCGCTGAGATGTTCGGCGGCTGCGCCCGCTGTTCGTGGCGTACTGCAGTCCTCCTCTTCTTCCGGCACTGGTTGTAGAGTCGGCTACCGGCCCAGCGAAATCCATCGCTGGCGCGGAACTGGAGGGCGAAGACGCAAGAACGCCGGTTCTATTCTTCGGCCGTTCCTTCCGGCTGACTCCGCGCCGATGTCGTCCGAGAGAGGAGAGGAGATGAAGTGCGTCCGATGGCATGGCGATGAAGAGTGCTCAAAATTTTCAAAATTTTCTGCTGGCTCGGGTTTTATTAACCAACCGGGATTGCTGATTCGCTAGCTCCGAACACGTAGTTGGTCACGTCTCGGCGGCTGCTGATGCGGATTGGCTCGCTGTGTCCACCGCTGGTACCGGAGGGCAGATGTTCGCATACCGCTGCTGTCACAATATCTTTACGTACTTTGTAAAATGGTCCATAATTGTGATGAGGTATTTGTATCTGTGTCGACTGCCACTACGGGGAAATGGTCCGCAGATGTCTATAAACACTTTTTCTAGTTTCGCTTTAGATGTTATTGGTATCATTATACCTTCCTTCTTTTCGTTATTAACCTTAACACACTGGCAAATATTACATGATTTTAGGTAATTTCTCAACTTTCGGTTAATGTTTTTTATTTGACAATTCTCCTCTAAGGCCTGTATCACTTTCAGCGCTCCCATATGGACATACCTTATATGGTAATCGATTATGATTTCTTTTTCGATGTGGTTCGGAATAATCACTTTCCACGTTTCTTTATTTAAGGCTGTTTTAACAAATAATATACCTTTGTTAAAATGGTAATATTTAGAAACTGTGTCATCGTCTGCTTCCAATCGATTAATAATATTTTTTAGCTTAGTGTCAGATTGTTGGTGGAAGCGGATGTTTACCAATAAATTTTCTAAATTAGATCTTGTTTTAATAAGGTTGTAGATTTTGACTAAGCTCTCCTTCTCTCCCTCAAAGGTCTGGTCTTCCAAATTAATGCGTGATAACACATCGGCTACAACATTCTTTTTCCCCGGATGTACTCCCATTGTAGGTTGTACTCTTGCAGGGCGAGTACCCATCTAGCCAGTCGGCCGTGACTCAACTTGCACCTACGTAGAAATGAGATGGATTTATGATCAGTGCGGATGGTAACTGGATACCCTAAAATATATGTCCGGAATTTGCTACATGCGAATACTACACTAAGCAATTCTTTCTCGGTCACATTGTAGTTCTTCTCGCATTGATTCAGGGTACGACTAGCGAAGCTAATCACCAGATGGTGACCCTCCTCATCTTCCTGATATAAAGTCGTTCCTAAACTGATGTCGTTAGCATCACAATTCAAGAAGAAAGGTTTTTTAAAATCCGGGTGACGAAGTATAACAATCTCTAAGAACTTGTTTGATGAGTTGGAAAGTAACATCCTGTTCTTGATCCCAGGTCCATTTGCTCTTCGCAGACAATTGCGGTTATAACTTGGCTGTCAGCTCGAAATATTGATGCTGAAACTTTCTGTAATAGTTACAGAGTCCGAGAAAAGACTGTAACTGTTTCATGTTCTTCGGTTTAGGGAACTTCTGAATCGCCTCCACTTTTTCTGATGATGGGGTTATACCTTGATCATCTAGGTTAAAACCTAAAACATGTACTTCTCGAGCAATGAAATTGGATTTCTCCAATTTAAGAGTTATATTATTCTTTGCTAACTTCTCGAGTACATGTTCTACTCTATAACAGTGTTCCTCCCAGGTTTCCGAAGTAATCAGCAGATCGTCTACATATACTGTGGTAAATTGGAGTGCTTCCTGTCCAAGCATCTGGTCAATACAGGGCACAAAGATGGCTACTGAATTTACAAGTCCGAAGGGCAATCTCTTGAAATGGTAATTGCGCCCTTCGAATATGAACGCCACATACTGACGACTCTGTGGGTGCAACTCCACTTGCCAATAACCACACACAGTGTCCCATGTACTAATAAACTTGGTGCCGTGAAATCGTTTCAAGATCTCCTCTATCTCACCGGGTGATGTTCGGTCATTAACGATTGTTTTATTTAATTCGCGCGCATCCAAACAAAGCCGGACTTGTCCGTTTTTCTTGGGAATAGCTATGATTGGACTAGTGAATGGAGATTGACTAATCTCAATTATGTCACTGCTGATCATCTTATTAATTTCCGCTCTCACGGCCTCTTTCAGTGAATGCGCGATGGGATATGACCTCCGGTTAAAATCCACGTTTTCCTTAAATTCAAGTTTACACTGATAATTCTTTACCTTACCAGGTTCATCGGAAAATACTGATCTATATTTTTCATATACACTTATCAGACGATTTGCTTGGTGTATGGGTATTTTTTCGTTGGTGGTTCCGCACTGGAAGTCCCGTATTTCTTGTATCTTCACTGACCATAAATCCTCTTCCACGTTATTATATATTATCTGTTTATTCAGGGAGTTGTTCTCTACAAAGTTTATTTTCCAAATTTGTTGGTGTATACTACTGGGAAGTATATTCTCGCCTCCTACTAAATCTGCTGTCCACATTATTCCGTCTGAAAACAGTGATACCTTTTCTTGGTTCAGATCTATAATAGCGGAGTTCCTCCTTAATACATCGCAACCTACCAATATATTAAATGGCAGTCCGGTGGCGACTAAAAATACCATATTTAAAGCTATACCACGGCTAACGACATTTATAGAAACTTGTTTTCTAATAGTTTTGTTCTGGCGGCCAGTTGCACCTACTGAGACAATATTATTTACTGGCAACATTGGTAAAGTTTTACCACATTCTTTCTGGATCCTTTCCAGTTCAATTGCATTTATTATTGATATATTAGCACCGGTATCAATCATGATTTTTGCGGGGATTCCTTCTACTTCCGCTTTTATATATAATATTTCATTATTCTGACTATCGAGGCTAGTTTCGTTTTCCTCCAATAGTTCAGTTCTTATGTTCTTCAAATAGTTGTTGCTAATGATGGTAATGTTTTTTGATTCGGTTGACTCTTGCAACTCTTGTTTATACCCAGGAGATAGGAGAAGTAAAGGGTCGTGATAGTTCATCACTGCCTCCTCCCGTTTAAATTATCGTGTTCGTCGTTGTTATTCGGATTGGCCGAGGCGTCGTTTTGGAAACCTTGCGTCGGTTCCTGCCGCTCTGTACTCTGTTCAAACGTTTGTTCACGGATTTGTTGTAGGCCAGGATCATCTAGACTGGTACTCCTTCTATGTTGTTCGTACCTCGGACCATCACGTTCTTTGCTTCTTCGCCGACGATCTCCATCATGGAAACTGTTCCTTCGCTGACGGTTATATCTTCTTGGCCCACAATCTTCAGCTCTTATAAAATTTATTCGTGGTTGGGAAACTCTTGTTATTGTTATAGTTATTGGCATTGTAATTTCTATTATTTTGGTAATGCCGTTCAGTATTACCGGGGTTGGGGTTTCTCTGACTATAGGAATTATTAGGGGGTTGATAATAATTATTACGGTTATTTGGGTAGTGGTTGTTGTTCCTATTATTATTTTGATTACTACTAAAGTTATTATTATTGTTCGGCGGGTTATTATTGCCGTTGTAATTATTCTGATGGTTACGGTTTCCTTGGTAGTTGTTCCCGTTCTGGTTGTTGCTGTTACTGGGATACTGGTTATTTCTTATTTCTGGCCTATCATTTCTCCTTCTACTCTGACGGTAGTATTCCTCATTTTCATAACTTTCTAGTAACTCGGTCATGGCTTGCACTGTCTTAATCTGGCTACCCCTTCTTGCCCTGATTATATCTTCGTCGTAGTGATAGGATAACTTGTTCACCAGGCATTCCTCGGGTATTGCCGGTTCTAAATATTTTGCCAGACACACCTTCCCTAAGAAATAGGCCGTCATGGTGTTACCTAGTTGGGCCCTGTATCGTCCATGGCAAATATTGTCTCGTATCAGGTTCTGAGTGGTTTCTGACCAGTACTTAGCTTTGAACAGGTTCCTGAACTGTTGGTAGTCCGCAATCTCGCTTCGATTCGCCATCCACCAATTGTCGGTCATTTCCCTGAACGACTCGTCCAATATCTCCCGGTTATTATTCCACCTACTCCTTCTATGTTTGGCAAAATATTCTTCTATCCGGGCCAGGAATTCCATCGGTTTTCTCTTGTACTGCCGGAACTTCAGCCATTCCCGGTTTTCATTGATTGGTATCCCAGTAAAGTTAGTGGGTTGATTTCTCATGACTTCCATTTCTACTTGCCTCTGCCATACCTGACCCATGATATTTGTCATAGCCTCTTCCATTCCGTCACACCTTTCCGCGACTTGGTTTCGTACCTTCCCTAACTCTTCCTGGGTTTCTCTTCGGTTTTCTTCCATCTTCCTTCTACTGTGTTCTTCGATATTAGTAAACTTGGTGTTTACCACTTCCTTGAATTCCTGTACTTCCCTCTCGGTCTGGTTACATTTTCCGTCAATGTCCATGATCTGTTGTTTTATTACCATGGTTTCTTCTTCTATTTTCTTGTCTGTATATTCCTTATTATCGTTGAGTTCCTTGCTCATCTCTTCCTTTAATAACTCTATCCTCTCATCTAATTTGTCCAGATTTTCTTGGTTAACCCCCCTTAACTCTTCTCTCAATAGTTGGTTATCCTCCCTCAATTCTTCCAACTTCTCCTCCATTTTCTCTTCCATCTTCTTGTTATCTTCCTTCAACTCTGTCTTCAACTGTTGGTTGTCGCTCTCCATCTTCTTGCTGGTTTCCTCCATCTTCTGATTCGTTTCATCAATTTTCTGACTCAAGGATCGGTTGTCCTCTTTCAATTCATCTAATTTTTCTCCCATCCTCTCTTCCATCTTCTCACTGTTTTCTTCAATTTTATTACTCAATTCTTCCTTTAAAAACTGGTTGTCTTCCTTCCTTTCTTTACTCGATTCCTCTTTTGTAGAATCTATTTTCTTGCTTAATTCTTCCTTTGTTGATTGGTTGTCCTTCTCCATCTTCTTGCTATTTTCTTCCATTTGCTTACTCATTTGTAGGAACATTTCCATTATCTTATCCATTTTACTATCTTCCATTGTTTTGGACTTCTCCATCTCCTTCTCTGGGATATTGACGTCTCCTGTTTGTGTGGGTACTTCGGGTTGTTCCTCTGGTGGTGCAGGTTGTTTAGGTTCCACTGGGGGTAATAACATTTCCACGTCTTCCACCGGCATCGCCTCTTTGTCTTCCATGTTGATTTCCTTTTCGGCCTCCGCCGCCCTTTTCTTTGACATTGCTCGACGTTGCATTTTCCCTTTCCTCTAACTTTATAACTGCTGCCAAGCTCCAATTAGAGATTGAGCAAATTATAGTGGCCTGTCAATCACTAATTAAAGCCCCTCAGTTGGTCGCCAATTTGTAACAAATTCAATAGATTTGTTATAAATGTTTGTTTGTAAAATTTTTTTTTTTTTTTTTTTTTTATAAAATGTTTTGTGGTGTTCCGAACTTCTTGTTATTTGTTTTAATTGAATGATGTCCTTTTTAGTATTTAAAATTCCTTCACCAGTTAATAAGATTGTCTCCAAAAACAATCGATTAGTGAACTTTCCTTTTTTGGAGGTTATCTTCCTTCGTGGTTGTGAAATTCTGGTAGTTATCGCTCATTTAAAATTATGTATTATGCTAATTATTAAGTAGGAATAAACAATATTCAATTTTATAATAAATAAGGAATTTTATTAACAAATGGTTATTTGATCGATTTTCTATTGATTGATTAATCGACTCTCAGGGTATATCAATAGTGTTTACAATTATTTATTATCGGGTTCTTTTAACAGTTATTTTATAGATAGTCAGAGAAAAATGGCAAAGTATGGAAAGTATAACATTACAAAAGTATAATCTTATTAATTAAAATACATTTATAACATTCAATATATAAGTAATATTAAAGAAATTTTCGAACCGTTCAGTTGAATAGGCAGTGTCGCGTTGGATTGTGGGAAGAAGAAGATGGCCACTTCGAGTTCAGATGTCAGACGAAATGCACCTCGCTAATTCTGCTTCCAATAAAGGCTGCTTTTCCTGTGATTTCTTGTTCCTGCTGTTGCGATTATTCCTTCTTGTGTTGGTGGAGTGTTCCTGGTTAAGTTTTAGTGGTCCACTTCGATAAAACGTGTTGTTAAAGTTATTTTTCACTTTCGGCTATTAGGCCGATAATTGCTGTTTGTTTCGTGATGTGGAATTAATGTTTTATAATCGTTTAAATAGTGTATTCACTGTGTTCTGTTCTTGTTTGAAGTTAATTTAATGTTTGTAGGTGTTCGTTTCACTGAATTTACTGTTTAGAAGTATTTTTACAAAACTTGCGTTTTTCGCATCAGGCTAGGCTTATTGGATATGCGCCATTTATGTCTCAGCTATTAGGTTAAAAATTGCTTAAGAGTTCGTGTCAAGTGTACTTCACAATATCTAATAATGAACTAACTAACTTCCTTCGTCTTGTTATATTAATGATTGTATTAAATCTCAGATTGATATAAAAGGTTTATCTTCCCTTAATTTCTTGTAATTAGATTAATTGGTTCTCTTTTTAAATATTATATATTAATATGTGACTCCCTTCTTAGAATTTTCAGTTTTTACATTTGCATTTTTAACAATAATTCTTACTATCTTTTTACAAAATCTTTCTTACTTATATTTCCAGTTACATGACTCTATGACTGATTTACCTTATATAAATCCCATCAGTTTGTTTTTCTGTACTTATTTCATCAATTTTGATGCTGTTTAGTTTTAACATTTGGCCTAGTTTTCTAACAGTTTTTACATACAAAGTTTTTAAATAATACATTTTGTTTATACCCTCTCTGACTTTCTATTCTAATATGACATTAATTAACATTTTCTTATTTTAACAAAAGAACATTTAGTATATAATTTATACTATTAAATTATAACACATTATAACACATAATTGAAATTAACAATGGTCTTTCAAACTCAGACATTTTATACTTAATTATTATTAGTAATACACAATAAATATTTTATAAATAAAGAATGTTATTTAATTCTAACATTTCAGTCTTGATTATCACTAGTAACTTATTCTAAATAAACAAAACATATTGGTCCTTCCACAGGGCCGCTTTTAAGGTTTATGATGCCCTGGGCAGACTTTGAAATAGCGCCCCCCCCACCCCACTCATTAATGAACGGTAATGTGCCAATTCCAGTTTTGGTTCGGGAGGGATATCTCCCTTAACCCTCAAATGGAGAGCCGTCCCATTATCCACCACCTATGTACCCGCCGTGTCCCGGACTGGAAACTGGCAGCTGATAAAACACATATCAAAAATATTTCAAACCTGTTGAGCTAGTACTAATTAAGTATTGCTCACTTATGTTAGAATTGTGTTTTTCAGCATCACGGACCACCCACCCACCACAGTCCTATAATTCATGACTTTCACAAATGTTTACATATTTACACTAATGTAAAATTTTTTAAATTTCTTCCTTACTTCTCAAAATGTTATGACACAGACAGATAAATAAAAATTGAAGCATAGTAATGAAAAAACACTTCAGGTTAGCAAACCTTTTTCTTCATGAGTTAATTAAAGCAATGCCTTTTTTCTTTGTTTGGATCGGGCAAAGTCGTCAATCAAGTTGTTGAAGTCAATCTTCAAGGTTATGTCACTTGCTGTGCACAAAAGCATTAGGTTGTTGAGCTTTTCCTCACCCAAGGTCGATCTTTTTTCATTTTTTATACGCTTTAAAGCAGAAAACCCCCTCTCTGCGGAGCAGCTTGTGACAGGTATTGTCAAATAAATTCGCAGAGAGATTTCTAAGTTTGGAAATGTGCTTTCCAATCCGTTACTTTTAATGTAAACATAGCACTCTCTAAGCCCTTTAATTTTCTCTAATTTCATATATGCCTGGAAGTGTAAGCACTCGTTCACAAATGCATCTTGGTCAAGACCTTGGTTATATGATTGAGCTAGTTTTTTGGCCTCAACAGTTATATTTCTGGGCTCTTTATCATGGAGATTTCGAAATACTTCAAACCTCGTACCAAGAGATGAGTAGCTTTCTCTTCGTTGGTTGAGTTGGACGGTAAGATTGTCTACAATTTTAAGAAAAACACTGGTTTGGAATTTATTCCTAGGATCTGCATCTGCTTCTGTTTGCATACTCATTTTTTCATCTGCAAACACTGTCCGTTTTCTATTCCGTTGGTAGCTGGCCTCTTGCAAGCTAGTAAGGGTCAATGCCTTCTTTTCATACTCGTCAAACGAATCTCTTTTACTCTCCAAAAACCTTTCTAAAGTTTCCAGCTCTTTTGTGGCATCAAGCAAGTCCAGTTCTTCTTTTTGAAGATTGTTACTAGTTTTGTCAATTCTCTGGAGGATGTCATTCCAAAACAAGGCGAGAAGACCTGTTTCCAACTGCCCGAACTTTTTGTGTAGCCCTTGTGCTGTTAATCGTGTTTCAGGAGTCTGTGAAGTGTCTTGCATTAGAGTTTCAAGAACACCTTCTATTTCCTTGTACCCTGAAACTATACTTCTAAGAGCATCAGCTCTCACAGACCACCTTGTCTCACTTAATGATTTCAGCATGGTGGTTTTTGTCTCACCTCTTTCCTGCTTAATGGAATCTTTTAAAAGACACCATCTGTAAGTAGAGACTGAAAAGAAGGTATAAACTCTTTGAACAAATGAAAAGAAAAATGTTACCTCAGACCAGGATTTTTCTGCTGCATAACAGCCAACTAAATTTAGTGAATGGGCCGAACACGGTACATAGTCTGCAAGGTGGTTTTTTGCCTTTATCATGCTTTGAAGGCCAGTATACTTGCCCGACATATTTGAAGCATTGTCATAGCTTTGTCCTCTGCAGTTTTCAATTTTTAGTTTCAGTTCCTCTAAAAGGTCCATAACAGTCGCTTCCAGATCCTCGGCCTTGTGCGAAACTGCTGGCAATAATGCAATAAGGCGCTCTTTGGGACATGCATCCGAAAGCGAAACATACCTCAATACGAAAGCCAGTTGGTCTATGTTAGATACGTCAGGGGTGGAATCTACGATTATTGAAAAATATCTTGCATCACTTACTTCTTTCAAGATTTGTTTGAACACTAGTCAACCCATAGACTTGATGAACTCGTCGCAGATGTCTGCAGACATATAAGATGTATTTCCTTTGCCCTGGTTTCCATATTTGGAAAAGTGTTGAGCAATAAACGGATCAAATTGGGTTATGAGTTCAAGACAGCCCAAAAATAGACCATTTGATAATGACCCTAATTTTTGGTCACTGCCCCTAAAAGGAAGACCCCTAACAGCTAAAAATCTTATCACAGTAACAACTCTTGTTAAAACGTCCCTGCAGTACTTAAGTCATGTTCATGTTGGAATAAAACTAAACAGTCAACTGTTGTATTCTTTTTTCTTGAAATAACAGTGAAAACATTTTTTCTGTGGTCAGCAGACTGTTCATGCTGTTTAATAAGTTCAAAGGCGTGTTTCCAATCGTTAAATCCTTTTGAGAAAGAGGTATATTTTGATTCAGGTTGGAATAACAGACATGGAACACAAAATAAACATCCTTTGGAACTTGCGTAACAAAGCCAGTCTCTTTTAAACGTGTCTCCATTAGGTAACGTACAGGAAAACAATTTCACTGACAGTGAACGTTTTGCATCTTTATATTGACGCTCAGACATAGAAAAATCAGCTTGTAAGTTCTGTTTAATATCAGACTGAATTACTTTTTGTATTACGCTCTCATCTTTGACATTCCAGGTTGCAGGGTCTTCAATTAAAAATAATGGGTCATTACATTTTGCAGAACAATCACTTGTGTTAAGAAAAACAGGGCCTACATCTACACTATTAGACGTTGACGGTTGAGAAATTACGCATTCATCTTTGTAGTATTGCTCACCCTGAGTCTTTAAAGGACCCTTAACAAACTCATTGGTTTTAGCTAAGGAGGCATTTAAATTTTGACCAAAACGTATGTCATTACTTAGCTCAAGTTCAACAATAGAGGGCACATCACTTCCGGAATAAGAGGACTTTTCATTACTGTCAGTACTAGATTTAACAGAAATGAACGATTCAGGTTCAGGTACAATATTAAAAAAATTCTTAATAGTCGGTACTTTCTTTAAAACAGTTTCTCCTTCAAGTAGTTTTTTACCTGCCCGTTTACGGTTTTCAGCTCCACTAGGTTTCTTATTCATGTTGAAACAAAATATATTCTTACCTTAATTTAATGCATTCAATAATAATAATACTACAATCTTCACAGCACCACGCATGGGTCATACCTTATAAGTTCAAATAATAACATCCGCAAACTAAACATAACCTCACCGCACTAGCACTCACAAAACTGGACATCAACTGAGTTGACTAACATGATGCAAGCATGATGCAAAAAATTAACTATTCTGCATTGCAATGTAAGCGCAGAATCGAACATGAAAATATTTCCATGCCTTTTTTACTTTTTATATATTTTTTATTGATTTGTTCGATTCTGCACTTACATTGCAATGCAGAATAGTTAATTTTTTTCGTGTAGGATATACGCTGTAGCTAACGAGACATTCGCGCCTTGAAATTTGAATTATAGGGATAAGCTTCGACTGTCTGACCGCAAGGTGGCAGTCGTGGACGCTACTTTTTTTCTGTCCCACGTTTTTACCAAGCATTGCTGATCTTGTCGGGTCATCTCTGGTATTACTGTATTTGATCAACAGATTTAATTTAAAATTTCTCCCTTCTTTGCGCCCCCAAACCTCGTGCGCCCCTGGGCATCTGCCCAGTCTGCCCAGTTATAAAAGGTACACTGTCCTTCCATCGTTTACTCTATTTCTTACACCTAGTTTTATTTTCAGTTTTAATCTGTTTTTTTGTTTGATTTTGGGGTAATAATTCTTTGTCACTTCACTTTTATTATGGCCTGCTCTTGTTTTATCTACTGTCATTCTAATGAATATTGTATATAAAGAGTGGCAGTTATTATTCAGAAACACCTGTATTATCTATCATGATAATACTTTATTTAATATTATTCATGGACACAATATAAACACTTCAAAGTTGTACTATTTCACAATTTACTCAGTTTATAAACTTCAATATTGACACATAAGGTTTATTTATTATAACACAAAAACTTGCACTGATCCCCTTTTTATTCTTGGATTTTATTTATAAATAGTTTTATAGTTTTATTAAAATAAAGAAATCTATTTATAGAGGGTAATGAAGGTTTGTTTTTTGCATTATATAATTATTTCACATTGGTTCACTTTCAATTCTACTTTATACACTTTTGGCTTATATTTATTTTACATGGTTTCTAAATTTGGGTATTTGTTATACTTTCATTTGTTATTATTATTTTTATCACTTTCTTTTGGGGTTTGGGTTTTTTATAAGAGCACGCTTCCTTCTTGTGGATGCTGTCTTGTTCTGGTTTCTTCATTAATTTCTCCTATTCTCCTTGTTCCTTATAAAAGTATTTCATTTTCTTATTGTGGATGTTGTCTTGTTTGGGTTTCTTCCTTACTTACTCCTATCCTACCTGGGTATTATCCTTTTTTATATTTTTAGTTTTGCAGTTTATTTTGATTACTCATCACTCATTGTAATATTGGTTTTAATGAAACTCGTTCTTTAATCTATGATTGTGCTTTATGGTGGTTCTTAATTAATTTTTTTTTTTTTTTTTGCTTTCTCGGATTTAAAAATGTTTTTATTTTGGTTTTATGATCATTCTACCATTCAGAATTATGGGCATTATCTGTCATGCTACAAAACATATACAGAAATATAGGACAATTACAAAATATATAGACGTACCTGTATACAAAATTACAAAACATATTAACATGATCGCATAGTGAAAACTTTAAAAACTATAGGAACGGATAAATGTATACATTCGTTGCCGGTAAATATCATTTGTTTATTTACTTGTTCCTATGGTAACATACCGATGACTGACACACTACCTACCGCGTTATATTATACAGAAACTAGCACTACTACCCGTCACGGCTTCACCCGCAAAAAGAGTACAGACTGATTAAATAACAACTTCCTCATCAATGCCATACATTATTTGTAGTTTAATACAATAAATTTACGTGATTACTTGCTATCTCTCTGGCATAGTTTGATCTGGCTGTTATTATTATTTTATACATATAACTCTAGATTCCTTTGAACAATAATAAAAATAACATAGAAATTACAATTATATTGCCTTTGTGGCCTAAACAAAACAAAATTACTACAACTTATCATTAATATTATAGTTTTATATAACATATGTGAATTGTATTTGTTTCACAAATTTGTGAAATGCAAAGTTTTTTAACTCTTTCACATAACATACTATGTTCCACTTTGTACACTGCACTTTTATAATTACACTTAGTATTGTTTTCTATGGTTACAGTGTTTTTAGAGTACAAAGGTTCTAATAGTTTGATACATAATCCCAATATAACATAATTTTTGATAACATAATTATAAAAAATCATTCAGTTTTCATGAAAATTATAGACATTAATGAATCTCTCAGTGTACTCGTATACTCTCTGTGTATATTAGCTATAGCTGTTACCCACGACTTCGTCCGTGTTCGAAGAATATTTTTGTCTAAAGTACCTATGTCCTTCCGCGTATTTCAAGAAACTTAAAAAGTAAGTTAGAAGATTTTCAGTTCCTTAATTTTATTGCTATGATTTTCAGTTGCTATCTTTCCAAGACCTCTCTGTAAACAACATTCCTGGTTTTCCTTTCTGGCTTGAGGATGACCAAGCTATCAGATGAACTGATTCTATTCGGTTGCCATAGTAACCAGATCTAATAGTTTTTAAGACCCAAAGGACTCCCCAGAGGATCGTATCAAAAAAACACCTGTCCATGTTGGTTCTCCCGTTGCGTAAAATATTTGTGCCAAGTTTGGTTGAAATCGGTCCAGTGGTTTAGGAGGAGATGTGGAAGACCCCAAAGGACCCCATTGAAGAAAACACCTATCCTATGTTGGTTCTCCCGTTGTGTAAAATATTTGTGCCAAGGTTGGTTGAAATCGGTCCAGTGATTTAGGAGGAGATGTAGAAGACCCCAAAGAACTCCCCAAAGGACCCCGTTGAAAAAAGCACCTCTCCTATGTTGGTTCTCCCGTCGCGTAAAATATTTGTGCCAAGTTTGGTTGAAATCGGTCCAGTGGTTTAGGAGGAGATGTGGAACATACATACATAGATACATACATACAATGGGGGGGGTTGCCCCTTAGGAGTGAAAGTTTTTAAAACCGTTTCTTAGTGAGCACCTAAGACCTATGATGAAGCTATGTTCAAAGTTTCATTGATATCCATTCAGTATTTTTTGCTCTACGTTGATTCTATGTCAGTCAGTCAGGCAAACTTCCCCCCTTTTTCCCTCTTTAAAGGTCGAATTTCCAAAAATCCCTTCTTAGCGGATACCTACATCACATAAGGAACCTACATGCCAAATTTCAAGTTTCTAGGTGTTATAGTTTCGGAGATTTCGTGATGAATCAGTCAGTGAGTCAGTGGTATTTCTCTTATATATATATATATATATATATATATATATATATATATAGATATAGGACAATTACAAAATATATAGACGTACCTGTATACAAAATTACAAAACATATCAACACAATCGCATAGTAAAAACATTAAAAACTATAGGAACGGATTCGATGCCGGTAAATATCATTTGTTTATTTACTTGTTACTATGGTAACATACCGATGACGGACACTCTACCTAGCGTGTTATTATAGATTACATTAAACATCCTTACACTTAGTTTGATAACTTATGACTACTACATCAATATTCGGATGTGTGCTAATACACTTTGTTTCTCAATTTTCATGTGATGTGTGTGTGTGTGTGTGTGTGTGTGTGTGTGTGTGTGTGTGTGTGTGTGTGTGTGTGTGTGTGTGAATTTAGGGTTTCTTTCTCCTTTGCTTCAAAATCTTCTCCCTCATACGCGATTTCTACGAGGAATATCTCTGCCGTGACTTCCTTCTGGTCTCCTTTTCCTGGAATTGTTAATTGTTTGTTGTGTAAGTCGATAACGCAACCATATTCTTCCAGCAACCCCACGCCTATTATACAATCTCTTATTAACTCTGGTACCATGACGAATACGCTGTCAACTTCCACATCTCCGATCCTGGTTGTTAACAATACCTGCTGCATCACCCTTTTTGATTTATTTCCCGTTGCTCCTTTGATGACAGTATTTGATAGCCTTAAGGTTTCTACATTCCCCAATTTCTTCTTCTTATTCTTAAACCATTGCTCAGATACAGCGTTTACTTGGCTTCCGGTTTCAATTAATGCATATAGGGGCACTCCATTTAATGATATCCTGATCTCCGGGCATTTGTTTACATGATAAGTTATATTTACATCATCATTATACAATACATCGTCTTCTACATTTAGAGAAATGGTATTAATATACTTCTTAATGGTGCTTAAATCTACTTCATCTGTACCACCCTGTCCTAGTTTTGTTGACCTTGCAGTGGCGCTTTTGTTATGCTGGGCACCGCTAGTCGAAGGGATCGGCTCTGGTTCATTTCTAAACTTGTTTGGCCGTCGATTATAATGTTGTGTAGCTGGTCGATTTTCAATTTCGTGGGCCCGTCCTTGCTCGCCCCTTCACCCACTCTCCTCTTCATCTCTTACCCATGGCTTATGTTCACGTCGATTGTCATAATGTGTCCGGGTCATTGTCCTTGTTTCACTTCTCAAAGTTTCTATCCATGAATTCTGATAGTACTTGCCCTATAGTTACTCATTAATAGTCGTAACCCCACAAGTAATGATGGCGATCTGTACCACTTGAGAATAATGTTTTGCAATTTTCCTGATCAGGTATTGATTAGTTATCGGTGGAATTAACTGCCTGTTCTCCAACAATTTCCGTTCTAGATACTGTATCATGCTCATACCACTCTCCATCTGATAACGTCCAAACTCGAGCTCGTTTCTTGCCTTCTCTTGAATCATATCATTCCAATATTTGTTCGTGAAGGCTTCCTTAAACTCTGCGAAGTTGGTCACGTTATTCTTGATCAATCTCCACCACACTGCGGCTTCTCCTTCTAGGTGCCTTCTGATCCATGTGACGTTATCGTTATCTTGGTAATGTTCCATATAGATATCTTCCATCTCCTTCATAAACTCCATCGGGAAGTCTCCAGTTTCGTTGTACTTGATATCTTTGACTTTTTTGTTCGTGAGTAATGTTACGGTTGCACGATTGGTTGCTAATTGAGGCTAATTTATTTCTAACTTCTCGTTGTATCTGTCGTATTTGCAGGTCAGTTTCTTCCGACTTACGGTCAATTACATTTATATTTTCGTGCACTTTCTTAATTTCTTCCAGCTTTTCGGCTCGTAACTCCTTGATTGCTGCCGCATTGTCTTTGCATCTTTTGTTATTTATTTCGATTTTTTCACTTACGACTTGAATGTTGTTGCTATGCCGTTCGTCCAGCTCTATAAGCTGCTGTTTAGTATTAATACTAAGCTCAGTAATCTTATCGGTATTGTCTTGGATCATGTTGTTAGTCTCTACTTGGCAGTCTTGGAACAGTTTTTTGTTGTTTGTTCTCTCTTGTTCCATTTGTATGGTGACTTCGTTTCTTATTTCTACGTGTTGTTTATGGATTTGTTTTTTCATTTGTTGTAATGCTTGTTCTAATCTTACTTCATTTTGTTCTATCTGCCAGCTGTTCTGCTTGAAGTGCCAGTTGTTATTCTGTTTTTCTCGATTCTTCTTGTATTCGTTGTGAGAGCTGTTTTGTTGTTTTTCTGATGTTTTAGTATCTGTTCTTCTAATTTTTTCGTTAGTGACAACTGTTGTTCTAGTAATTGTTGTGAGAGCTGTTCTTTTGTATTTCTCGATTCTTCTTGTATTTGTTGTGAGAGCTGTTCTTTTGTATTTCTCGATTCTTCTGGTATTTGTTGTGAGAGCTGTTCTTTTGTTTGTTTTGATTGTTTTAGTAATTTTAGCTTCATGCTTTTTGGTATCCAGGATTCTTATAGTATATAATTAGTAAAATAGTTTTACCTTTTTCTTGTCCGTCTGGTGGCCTTTTCTTAGTAATTGTTTTAGTAATTGTTGTAGTATTGTATATATATCAGTGTTTTTGTCTGTCTCTAGTGGTGTCTGACTTATCGGTCGTTCTCAAATTTCTGTTACTACTGTTGGTGTAAATTGTTGTGTCTCTGCGTTTTCATCGTTCTGTCCGTTTTGTCCCCCCGTCCCTGACGCTTGATTCTCCTCCGAAATGTCTGTGAGCGTGTCTTGATCGCCTAATTGATTATTTATTTCGAATTCCACATCGTTGCTTTGGGTATCTGTATTTGTGCTCATGTTGCTGTATAGGTTGTGATTGTTGTTTTGTATGTCTTTGTCTCTCCTACTCCTACTTCGCGTAATCATAAACTATGTTTTATACTATTTCTATTCTTAACTTCTACTTAGTCTTAATTTATAATTTGTTTAATAATAACTCAATTGTCCCACGTTCCGGGCGACAGAATGTAATACACTTCTTGATAGGCCTTTATGAAAGAGTTCAATTATTTATTTGCAAATTATGTTGGCCTACGAGCATGTGAGAAATAAGGTTTACAAACTACCTTGATCACTAGTAATATTAATAATTTATTTAATAGTCTATAACACTTATTCCAGTGTACCGACTCTTGATTGTACCTCAGGGCGCCAGTAATAATAAACACAAATTAAAATATGTAAATCAACTTTTAATGAACCATTTGCATTTATATATTACAAAATTTGTTAATATGACTTGGATCGTTTTATCTTACAATTTGAATATTATTAATTAGCAATGAGTTCTTTCTGACAAATTGAGTCACTATATTTGAATAAAAACATATATATTATCAAACAATATAGAATCAACTGTTCATTTATTTGTTACTTGCGTGGAGAATCCTTCCGATGTGTGTAGTCCTGAAGATGTTGCAGATCGGTGAGTCGTCAGCAGCTGTTGTTGCGAGTTAATCCTGGTTATAAATGCACTAATTCACTTTATCACAGATGTACACTACACTTGACATATTGGTTATACATACGATTATGTCGTATAATTATACACTCTGGACACAAAGATTATTGGATTGACCTTAAGTGCATCTAACATCGCGTCGCGTGCATTCCGATTATCTCACACCGTCGTAACTTTAATCCGAACTAATCCGTCTTCTTCCGTGATTTCACCACAATGTATCGAATTGATGGAAATTTATACATAATATTACTTCGTGTTATTTGTTATTACTCCGATCATTCACTCATTTACTTATTACTGTTTAAGAAACTTTATAACTTTAGTGTTAGTAATTATCGCATTCCCGTACTTCTGTTACTTCTGCGAATTTACTTTATTGTTACATTACTATTAAAATATACAGTGATTGCAAAACAGCGTACGCGAGTCTCTTCCGTGTAGTTCCGCCGATATAAAGAAGACTAACTTATTTCTCTACAAGTTCATATTTTTATACTTGCTTTGAATTTCCCTTACCTACTATCGATAGCAAAACGTTCCTATAGGTTTAAACTACCGCTACATACAAAATCACCCAATCTGCTTAGCGAAAACCTCCCGCGCAACACATGACGCTTTTTCTAATTCGCCCAAAAAATTTCCACGTTCCACGTGCTTAAAAAACTAGCGTCTATATTCATCTCGCGCACACCTCGCTCTCTTTCATCTAACGGTATCTATTGTTACATGCACTTAAAGTTTACAACATTGGAAAACACCCTTAATATCCTAGCGAATAATACATTTTATGACAGTTATGTCCCAAAACGTGACTTAGCCTAAAATTACCTTCCTTATAGTCGTCAGCCCGAAGGCCGTCGTTGTGTTCCTATCGCTATACTCTACAGCTTTTTTACAAGTTAATTTCTATCAAGTAATGCCGCCTAACGGTTCAGGCGTCTCGTTACCTCCCCGCTTTCTAAAGCACACCCATTTCTTTGTGTTCAGCATAGTTGATTGAGTAAAATTAGCAATTGCTCAAATTTTGCGTTACATTCTTCTATCTCTTGTATTTGTCAAACGACTGCTTTTCTTGTATAGTGGTTAACTCGCTCATGCTGGTGGTTATAGCTGAATGAATTCTTTTATCTTCTTGTTCCATTTGTCATCTTCTGTCTGGGCTGATTCTCCGACTGGTGCTATAAATTCCTCCCTATCATCACGTGGCATGGTGAATGTATGTCGATTGTGAGTGGCACATTTGCGGCCCGTTATCCTCACTCGACCATTTCCCCTGTGCATGGTACAGCATTCTTTAGCCACTGCCCATATTAATGACTGCTGAGTGGAGCCATAGCATCTTACACTCTGTCATTTCTTTAAATGGTAACACTTGGGTCACCACTAACACCGTCAAAATTATGTTACCCTGACTTGACACCTCTAACTATTTTATTTTGCCTACCAGCGGCTCTCAATTTTACCATTTTATTTATTGCAGTGTAGGTATACTTTCTTGCCTAACTCTTTTATTCTGTTGAAATCTATCATACACCTCAGCCCCTGTATTGGTTATTATTTATTCTCTCTTCATTATTTCTGTTATTATTTTTTTCCATCCCTTCTGTTATCAATACTCCTCCTCCTGGTTCTATTCCTGTTATCGTTGTTGTTATTATTACTTGGGTTTGGATTATTCTGATTATTATCTTGAGTGTCACTATTTTTATTATAATTATTATTTTTATTTCTATTACTGTCACTGACATAGTTTCTTCTTCGGTGTTGATCCCTGGATCAAACTGTCTTCGGAATCTGCCCACAGAGTCTGGCCTTTATTTATTTTTTCTTGATTTCTTATTTGGTGTCTCTCTTTAAATCTTCATTTATATTGTTTTTGTCTTAATTAATATTCTTTCTTCTTTTTTCTAAATGTTTTGGTTTAATCGGTGCCCATAAATTCAGTCCCTTTTCTCGATAGTGCTTTCGTACTTAGTTTATCCGTGGTCCATTATCTCGGTTGCCCTCCTGCCTTGTATTCAGAATTATTTCGGTCCTTGTTAATTCTCTCACTACTACTTTGTGTTCTGATTTTCCTACCACAAACTTTTCACCTATTTCAAGGCCTATTTCAATCCTTTTATCATCTAGTTTACTAAACAAATATGTTAATGTTATATCACTCGTTGATGCCAGTGGCGAAGCTAGTAGTTAATGAATGGGTAGGCAAAAATCTTATCTTAAATTTTTTTAAGGAATCTGTAAAAGGACGGTGGTTTAAATCGGACGCTGAGGTAGTGTTTGCTGTAAACGAATGGTTCCACAAACAGCCGTAAGAATTTTACTAGCAGGGAATGTACACGTTAATGCAACAGTGTGAGTCATGTCTTAATGTTAATGGACACTTCTTTTAAAATCGTTGAATAAAAATGCTTTACAGCTCTATACGTCTTTCTATTGAACAATCCTGAAGATGTATATCCAACACACTTATAAACAACACAGGCACTTTAACTTAACTGTTTGGACCACAGAAGTGAGGCATGCCTCAACGCTCTATGTGTACAGCACGGGACAATCCCCCTTCCTTCACTTCCATATCACACCCGCACATTGCTTACATACGATGTATACAAAAAATGCTGAGGCAAGTTCAGGTTGCCTCATTCGCTTTAAACGAGCTATGCCGAATCTCACCTGTCACCATCTAACGGTCGCTCAGTAAAGCACGTTTCGGCTTAATAAATTCAACAGTCACGGTGTGCCATGCCTACATGGCGCTTCGTAAAAACACAGTATTATATTTCTATAAGGGGCTTTATATTAAAATATTTGTCAGCCGTTTTCGTTCTCGCTAACGCGTAAATAGGCGTCGGTAACTTGTACGATTGCGTTCCTATCAGATGTCAACGCACTCTAGTGTCTGATTAGCGTATTCAGCTTTCTCAGCGTAGGACTGGTCAGTCCAGATATAACTGGCAGCGTATAATCAGCTATCTGCCTGGCGGAGAGAGAGTCGTTTTGATTATTGTGAATTGCTATCTTCCATGCATATGTAGGCTCTAAGTGATCTCCCGGGTTCCTGATCTTGGAGACTTGATTCGCTCCGTTTGGAGGCTGTACACCTGCCACCATGACTTAAAGAAAATATGATCAACTGAGCTCTCGTGACTCTGGCTGCCAGGGAGAAACCGCCGTTCATCATTGTCGCAGTAGCCTTAAAATATCTTCAGGATGAAAGCAGGTGACATTTATGCCTTTAATACACTCTAGGCCGTTGAAGTAGACTCCATGTGCTGTGCAATTCACCAGTAAAAGCAAATTCACTCAATTCAGATAACTATTGTGCTCACGTCCGTCGGGACATTAGTGGTTACGAACCTTCTCTATTTAACTCATTATGTAATTACGCCTCAAAAGAATTGTGAACCCGGGGGCAGGCTATGTGTCCGGCCATCATTACTTTTATTACTAATTTTATTAGGTTGCAGTTGCGATACTGGGGGGGGGGGAGTAAGAATTTAAGCAGATTTATGTAGGTATTTTTTTATATATGCGTATTATAATATAAAAAGGGCTTGGGTTTTCTTTGGGGGGATTTAAGGGTTCTGTTGTTCTGTAACCTGAGGCCGATGCCTGTTGATGCAGTTGTCTGCATGCATTGGACATGTCATTATGTGCTGGAACTGTGTGGGCACATGTCTGTGCCTGGGGAGATTCAGCCGTCTGTGAATTCATTTAAATATTGTCATGAAGCTTAAATTATTTATTCTACAATTTTATAACATTATTCCGGCTCTTTAATAATTAAATTCATGATTGATTTTTTTTAAATGCCAAGGTCAGTTCAGGATTTCTCATGCTTTAATATAGAATTATTTTTCTGGTTTCTCACTGTGCCATTTTATAATTGTAAAATTTATAATATCCATTTCAGTTTATAGTTTATTTTCTGGTGATTATACCACACTTGAATTTTCTTGAAAATTCTGTATTCTCATGGAAGCATAATGGGGCGTGAAAGTCTACTATTTTATAGACCATACAGACACGTTAATCTGGTGAGGGTACTTACTATCAGGGGACAAGCCCAATTTTTCAATTATAAATTTGTAATAGGAGAGAGTGTACAGGCTGCTGGGCCAGTTGAAATTGCCGAATTCTAGTCTTTCTAATTAATCCAGTTTTTTTTTACTTCGATCATGTTCTTGTGGGGATCATGGGTTTTTATTATGAGAATTCATATAAGGCTGTCTGCCTGATTGAATTTGTTATTTTGTTTGTAATGTATATATATTTGTGTATCTATGTCAGTTTATATGTTGCATGTCTTGGGTTTTAGAAGAAATTAGATTATTTATATATCCTGTTTATATGATTACTATGATGATTGATGCTATGTGCCTTTCTTAGATTATATGAAGATGCATATTGTTACAACACAAATAAGCCAACCCAATACCAGGGATGAACAAAACAATATTGAATCTAAAATAACACTCCATGTTACATAAAAATGATTAATTTAAATAAAATATAAAAACTATGACTCGACAAACGACGACTTTGACCTAACCCAAGTGATTGACCCAACAAAAGGAAACAAATGAAGAAGGGATCCACGAAGAATAAACAAGAATGTAACCAAACCAAAGGAAGAGGGAAAAACAATCCAAAACCCAAACAAAAATGAAACAAGTTCATGGAATTAAACGACCCAAAGTAACACGTTGAAATGTACCCAAAGGAGAGGATGGAAAAACCAAAGTATTAACCAAATACGATGAAAAGGAAGAAGGAGGGAAATAGATAGAAATGAAAACCAATAATGATACACAAACAAGTAATAAAGCATAGGAGAAGGAGAAATAATGCACTCAAGAATAATATTGGAACCAAACCGATAATTACCCTGTGAGAAAGGAAAAAGTAACTGTTATTACCCATTAATGGACAACAATTATTTAGGGAAGAAACCCTATTAAACAAGGTTAAAAATTAAAATGATAAAAAAGCAAACCAAACCCCAATTTAGAATTAGATGTAAGAATAGTATTGTAAGAACATAAAATTGTTAATAGTATTAAGGATATATTGTAATGAAAGAGAAAAAACGAATAGTGAGATAGTAATTAGAGGGATTACCTATTCAGAAACACTTAAAATACAAAAACCTTAGTGAAGGGCAAAATGAAAGTGTAAAACCCCAAAGTGTAGTGATAAAGAAGGTACACTAAATAAATTATAATTAACTATAAATAATTTAAGAGTGAAGGTAATGTTTGAATGAAAATAGTTTAAAGTATAGAATGGAAATATGGTGAAGAGTAGTGAGTGATAAAATCATTAACAATTAATCAATCCTAAAGAACGCTAAAAGTTTAATAGTGATAAACAATAGTGTGAGTAAGTATGTTGTGAAAAATGGTATTAAGTATAAACTATAAAGAGATATTGAACACTGGAAAGTGATAATAACCATAGTCAACAAAACTAAAAATGTAATTAAGGAGTTTTAAAAGCAAGTAAAGATTGTTTAGAAGGTTAAGGAATTAGATACAAATCAAAAACACCCATGTTAGAAGGGATCAAGATTAGTTCATAAAAGTGATGTTGTTTGTCACACTAAAATAATATAAATTACAATGTATTGTGAACAAAGATTAGCAAATAATAAGTTAGTTAAATAATTATTCAATCAAGTTTATGAATAGAATATGGCTGTCAAAGTTATACAGACCATAGTCTTATATGTTATATTTAAATAAGATCAAAAAAGTAGTAAATAATAGCCAAATTGTTATTATTGGCAAGGGAAATGAACAAAAATGTTAAGAAATGTATGACTAGAAAACATGGAAACCAAAGAGTAAATAATTGTGTATAAAACAACAGTGACATACTAATAACACATAAGCAAACTCAAAACACAACACAACCAATAATAATAGCAAAGTAAAGCCCATTAGGCTGAAACGAAATGTGATTTAAATGAAATAAGTCAAATACCATAATGGCTACTCAGGCCTATGAAGGTGCATAACTGTCAGAACCAAACAACTACAAATTATAACAAATTAACAAAGAAATTAGCAAATCTGAGGTGAAGGATTCACCAAGAATAAATTGTAAATCATTGATTCGGTCTCTTTTAAACACTTCTGAGCTCTGTAACAAAATGAATTGATTGCCGCTATTTTATATCTATTATGGGTGGTAAGACTCTCTTGGTATAATTATATCAGAATACGACTCTTTCCTAAATATCCCAAACTGTAGTTTCTCATTATCTTTAATTTCTATGTTTAAATCTAAGTAATTTATTTTCTTACCTCCTATCACTTCTTTAAATTGTAAGTTTTTATCCTTATTCTTTACCTCATTTATAAACTCATGCACTTCTTCTATGCTTCCTTCCCAAATTACTAATACATCATCAACATATCTAGACCATAATTTTATATTGTCTTTATACTTAGTGGAAGTTATTAATTGCTTTCCAAAATCATTCATGTATATTTCAGCAAGAATAGGGGATAATGAAGACCCCATAGGTAAACCTTTTTTCTGTATATAAAACTTTTTACTAAACCTAAAATAGTTCTGATTTACACATTGTTTAATTACTTTCATCAACTGCTTTTTATACCTGTATTCTCCCATATTATTATCGCTTACTAACTTAATAACTTTATTTACTGTGATATTGGTAAACATGTCCTTAACATCCAGTGATATCAATTTTGTATTTACATTAATCCTAATATTTTCTAATTTTTCTATCAATTTTACATTATTCTCTATGTTGTATTTTGTCCCAAATTCATATTTCTCTTTCAGTACTCTGCCAACTTCCTTTGATAATTTATAAATAGGTGCATTAATAAAAGAAACAATCGGTCTAATTGGTTTTCCTTTTTTATGTATCTTAACCTGACTTTTAAAAAGTTGGTGCTGTTGGATTACTTTCCAATAAATACTTTTTCTTATTTTCTTCTATAAATGTTATCTGTTTCATCATTTGTTTTATCCTTGACTGGTACTTACTTGTATAATCATACTTTATTTCCTCGTATGGTCCTTCCCTTATAAAATCTTCCGTTTTCTTTAGGTATTCGTCCTTTCTCAGTAGTACCATTGTATTTCCTTTGTACGCCTTCGTAACTGTAATATCATTCTTCTTTATTTTATTCTTTAGTTTAGTTACAGTTTATTTGATTTTTTGTTCATTTTTTGAATTATACAAACTTTTCTTAAATATTTTATCTACTACATTCCCTACTTCCCACCTTATTCTTTTTTTAACAAGTTTTATATACAGGAAAAAGGTTTACCTATGGGGTCTTCATTATCCCCTATTCTTGCTGAAATATACATGAATGATTTTGAAAAGCAATTAATAACTTCCACTAAGTATAAAGACAATATAAAATTATGGTCTAGATACGTTGATGATGTATTAGTAATTTGGGAAGGAAGCATAGAAGAAGTGCATGAGTTTATAAATGAGGTAAATAATAAGGATAAAAACTTACAATTTAAAGAAGAGATAGGAGGTAAGAAAATAAATTACTTAGATTTAAACATAGAAATTAAAGATAATGAGAAACTACAGTTTGGGATATTTAGGAAAGAGTCGTATTCTGATATAATTATACCAAGAGAGTCTTACCACCCATATAGATATAAAATGGCGGCAATCAATTCATTTTATTACAGAGCTCAGAAGTGTTTAAAAGAGACCAAATCAAAAGATAGGGAGTTAAAAACGATAAAGGGAATTGTAAGGAATAATAATTATAACACCAACATAGTGGATAAAGTTATGAAAAGGGTTAACATACAAAAAGCTAAAATAGAACCAGAACAAAAGAATTATGCAGGGTCATTGACATACATAGGTTCACATACTAGAAAAATTATAAAATGTTTTAATAAATATGGAGTAGATATAGCTATTAAAAAATGTGAAATGGTATTTGATAAGATAAGGAATAAGAATACAGAAAAAATTCCAGTATTACAGAAAAGCGGAATTTATAAATTAAAATGTAAAGACTGCAACAAAGTGTACCTAGGTGAGACAGGACGAAAATTCATATGCAGGTTGTCTGACCACAAACGTGGAGAAGGTAATAGAACAACCAATTCGTTATATGCAAGACATTTCATAGAAGACAACCATAAGTTTGTTAATCCTTTGGAAGAATACGAAATTGTAAAAGTAGTAAATAACACAGTTGTAAGGAAGCTTAGAGAGGAGTTAGAAATATTGAAAGAAAGAGAAAAAGGGTTAGACAATTTAATTAATATTAAAATTAAATTTGATAATGAAGAAATATTTTATAACATGATTAAGAAGTAAATGATAGAGGACAGATAGATAAGATTAAGAATTATATTGCATAGTACTAATTGGATGTTTAAAATAAGGGTGTGTGACTGACCCACGTGTGTGGAGAGGAAGAGGGTAAGTTTAAAAGGATGCACACACACACACACACACACACCACTGAAACACAAGGAATTTGCTAGAAAAATATGTAACTGTACAGATGGTGTGACAGGTTTTAGGGGGTGGGGAAGGGTAATTTATATTATAGCTTGTTGTGTGTGAGCAGGGTGGGGGAGAGGGTTGAAGGGTTTGTTTTCACATATTTCCTGTCTATTCCGATCTGACAATGGGCTGTGAAGCTTGAAAGCACTAATCGGGATAATTTTTATATAGTGGTGTGCAACAGTGATCATTCTGAAAAAGAAATGTAATTAACAAGTATTAACATAATTGTAAAAACATGAAATCTAAAATTACCCAAACTTGTGGGGTATCAAAATATTCTATGAAAGGAAATAAATACTATAGTGACAATATTTAATAATCAGGAAGGAAGATAGAGGAATAACAGCAATCAGAAGATATACAAAGAATTCGAATTTTGATAACAATACATTATCTCAAAATCAACCAATCAAAATCATGCAGTTGCCATGGGAACGACAGTTGAAGAGAGGATTACCGTTGAATACCGTTAGAGAGAAGTGAAGCGTCAGTAAGAGAATACAGAAGCCAATGATGGGAAGAACGATTTTCTATTAAAATAATGTAAAAAAGTAATTAAATTTCCTAACCATGACAGTATAAGAAGCAGACGACCATTTATAGCAGTCAACTCGAGATCCAAGGCAATTAAACAGAAAATTACCCGAAAAGAACATCCAGATACGTTATGAAAAAGACGCCCAACCCATTGAAGCCCCAAAATTAATGAAAACAGAACTTATTGCAGCCAAATCCTACCTCATCAAACGAACGAAGACACCGAGTCATGCTGAGGTGTTAAGTACAATTAAATTACTTATTTTCCAAAACCCTAATCACTCTAAATTTTACTGAAGGTAAATATATCTCACTATAAACAAATATTTCTCTTTCACAGATTATTTAAGTAAAATAAAACTTGCTAAAAACTTGTTAACGTTAAATATAACCTATTAGTTAAACACGAACTTTCAAAACACATTTAACGACACCACAGAACAGATTGTAACATCACACATTATTATTTATGTACACGTAGAATAAGGTAATATATTTTTATTGTAACCATAGGAATTCTTTAGCTCATAGTCACAAGAATCCACGATTTTGGAAACAAAAAATAATTGTAATACTTTAACGTACACAGCCATGCAAAAGCTGATTGTTTCCTTGATCGATTCGTCAAGCCCAGAGGACAAGAGTTTCATGTAATCAGTCGGTGCAAATTTATCATTATATAATTGTCAATTTGAATATTTTAATTATCACCTATTAAAAATAACTATTACAGAGAGTAACCGTCATTATTATTTCATAGGGAGTGCTTTATATATTACTAGTGTTTAGTTAAGAATAGATTTGACGAGAAGCGAACAAGTTGTCATTTGCGCAGCAGCATCGACAATTCAGACGGCCGTGCGAGCGGGAATTATTTGAACGCCCCGACTGTCACCGCTGATAACTCCTCATACAATAATTTTAGTTGTTTTAATTAACGACTTGGCACCACCCGGGATTAACACACCCCTATAAACTACAGGTAAGGTTACTGCCGTGTTATACAGGTGATTACCGCAACGCTATGGACATCGTTAGCCGCGAACATTAATGTAACGACCCCGGTGCAATACGAACGCACTAATAATTATTACACATACAAAATTAGTATACATTTTACACGTACGCACAGAGCATTACGTTACAGATTGGCGACCAACCGGTGAGGCTTTAAAAGAAGGCCAGTGGCGACTATGAAGAGACATTCCATGGTTACCAGAAAGGACACTCAGAAAGGAATTGAAGGTGAAGGTCAACCAGAAGAGATGGAAGAAATCGAAGAAATGATCGGGGAGCTGTTCGAAGAGGATAATCAAGAAAACCAACCAGAACCGGAAGTGGAAGTAATGGTCGGCGATCAACCAGACAAACTGACCGAAGAGACGAAATGGGATAGCATGATGAAATTCATGATGGAACAATTTGGACAAATTAATAATAATTTCACGAGAACAAAGGAAGAAATAAACGAAAACCTCGGTGAAAAAATAGACCAGCTGAAGGGAGAAACAAGAGAACAAAGAAAGGAAGACAAGGAAGAATTGAATAATAAATTAGAATCATTGCATAAGGGAAGGAAAGAAGACAGGGAATTTTTGAAGGAGAACATAGAGATCCTGAATAATAAATTGGAAAGTAACCAGGAGGCATTGAAGAAAAGCCAAGAGGTGTTAGAAAAGAAGAGTGAGGAACTGAAGAGGCAGATGAAGAAGGATCTGGAATTATTAAATAACAAGATCGAAAATAACAGTGAAACACTCCAAAGACAGTTGAAGGAAGAAGGCGAGAAGACAATGGATGAATGGAGGCAACAGTTGGCGGAATGCAGAGATGAAATCAAACAGACTATAACCGAGACGAATGAAACGGTAATACACATCCAGGAAGAACTGACTGATAAAATAAACCACGTCCAGGAGGAAGGGATTCTCAGGATCCAAGAACTGCAGAAGATCACCACCGAACAGTGCATCAAAAATAAACAGGAGGTGCTTCAGAAGCTGAAGGAGAGGCACCAGGAAATCCAGACTGATGTCAGCAAACGCGTTGAAAGAGTATATACCACTATCAACAAGAATGACAACAAAACTCAAGAAAATAAAGAAAAAATCATAGAAATCAGTCAGAGGGAGAAACAGATGCAGGAGGAACTAGACGCTTTGAGGGAGAAGTCTTGCAGTAGCACTCACATCTTTACAAATGAAAATAGGGAAGTAATAAACTTTAAGAGTTACTGAAGAAACCCCATAGAATTTCTGAAAAGGGTGGAGGAGCTCATAGAGAGAAATAGAGATACCAGATGGACGACGGTGAGAAGTCTTATCAATGAGATGTTTCGAGATACGAATGACAATTGGTGGACAGCCACGCAACCAGAAATCAGCTGTACACAAGAGTTCAAAACATTGTTCCGCGAAAAATACTGGTCAGAATCGACCCAAAATGTGGTGAGAAATGACATAAGTAACGGAAGATATGAGCCACAGGCTGGACATACATTAACCTCGTACTTCTTAGGAAAGGTCTGCCTAGCTCGAAACCTCGAACCAAAGATACCCGAAGAATCCCTAGTCATTCAACTGGGATATCATTATGAAGACGCTATTCAGAGAGCCAGGAGACAGGGACAAATGAAGACCTTACAGGGAATGGCCAGTTTGCTGGAAGACCACGAAAATGACAGCCAGTATAAGAAAAATCGTATGATCAATCAGAAGTACAACCGGTGAAACGAAAATTACAATATACCAAGCTACAATTTGCCCTACACTTATACCCAGAACAATAACCGGAACAATATGAACCGAAATCCAAACAATTACCCAGGGGACCAACCATTCCATCGGAGTCAGCCCAATCAAGGTAACCAACCGAACAACAGAGATCATTCAAATTACAACCAGGGGAACCAACCAAGTAACAGAAATGCGCAAAATCCTAGTACAGCCAATAATAACAACAGGGGAATAGAACAAGTTCGAAATCTAAATGGCCACCTGAATAATCACAACTACTATGGCAACCGGTACGACCCGAATTACCATTATAACAGGGGAACCGGGAGTAACCAGAATAGGGGCGACATGAGGCGCCAAGTCAATTTTATCAGCGGGAGGAGGCAAAACAATCATCGACGATATTGTCCCGTTACAAGAACAAACACTATGTACAATGATAACCAGCAATCTCCAGAAACCAGAGCAATGGAAGCGCCGAGGAATCACATACATGATCAATCAACGTCGACCATGGAAATGGCAGACCATGGAAATAGTCTGGCCAGTGGTTCCCAGCAACCTTTAAACTAAAAAGGTCAGTGAGAAACTGCCAGGACCCTTCACATGACCAATCACTTGGGTTAAATCGACGAACCACGACGAAAACTTATATAAAGAAAATAACAATAATATCAACTAATTATTTAAAAGACATCAGGGAAGAACTTCTGGAGGAAGAGGATAACCAATTATCAACAATGAATAGTGAAATAGTGCATATAAGAGCTAATATTAATGGAGTCACCACTATAATTATGATCGATACTGGATCGAATATATCTCTCATAAACCAACCTGAATTGGAGCGAATCCAAGCCAACTCCAATATACCTATCCCAACTCTACCTATAAACAATATTGTAATAATTGGTGCCACAGGCAGACAAAATAAGACCATCAGAAAACAACTCTCCTTAGAGCTAACCAGTCAAAACACAATAATACCTATTATTTTCCTTGTCGCAAATGGATTACCTTTTAACATGCTGATTGGATGCGACGCACTTAGACAACACTCAGCAATCATTGACCTGCAGAAGGAAATAGTAGTGCTTACTTCTGAGAAAGGAGTGTGGTCGGCCAATATAATCAACAGTAACCCAACACCAATAGCCCTAAATCATAATAAGGAGTTAAAAAGTTATTATTGTCAAACATATAAACCATCAATTACCATGGGAGATGAAGAGGGAGAGGGAGAATTGTGGAAAAGAAAAATCGAAGAAATCAGAAGGTTCCAAAGAGAGAGACCCCAGCAAGAGATAACGGGTGAACAGGCTGAAAAACTAATAGCCATATATCAAGCATACCAGCACGTTTTCTCAAATACTCCAGGAAAGGTCAAAGGGTTTCAATGTAAAATAAACTTTCGAGAACCCATAGACTTTCACAGAAAATCCTACCCAATTGCCTACTCCCTAAAAAACGAAGTGAGGACGGAAATAATAGAATGATGGAGGAGGACATCATTGAATACAGTCAGTCTCCCTACACGAGTCCTATAGTCGCCATACCAAAAAAGAATGGTAAGGTGAGAATATGTTTAGACGCCCGGGAGATCAATAAGACGATCATTAATGACAGAACGTCACTGGGAGAGATTGAAGAGATACTGAAGAAATTTCATGGCACCAAATATATAAGTACCTGGGATACTGTATGTGGGTACTGGCAGGTGGAGCTACACCTACACAGTAGGAAATACATAGCATTCATCTTTGACGGAATGAATTACCAGTTTAAGAGGTTACCTTTCGGCCTCATTAATTCCGTCGCAGTGTTCGTCAAGTGCATGGACAAGTCATAGGTCAGGAAGCATTGCAGTTCACTACAGTGTACGTGGACGACCTTCTAATAACATCATCTGACTGGGATGAGCACTGCAATCAGGTCAAACAAGTATTACAAAAGCTATCTGAAAATAACATAACATTAAAATTAGATAAGTCCAAGTTCATAGCAAACCAAGTCAAATTCTTGGGGTTCAACTTAACAGAACAGGGAATAACACCATCCCAAGAGAAGGTGGAAGCTATTCAGAATTTCCCCACACCAAAGAATAAGAAGCAGCTACAATCCTTCTTAGGTATTTGTAACTACTATAGAAAGTTCCAAACAAATTATTCTTATTTAACAGCAAAGTTCTCTAAACAACTATCAGCTAAGGAAAAGTGGACTTGGGGGAAGGAACAAGAAGAAGTGTTAAAATTAATCAAAATAAAATTTCTTGAAACTATAATGCTACACCACCCTAATTGTGAACAGCCATTCTACTTAAATTGTGACGCCAGTGATGTGAGCCTAGGCGCCGAATTATATCAAGAGGATAAGGATAGACACCACCTGGTTATCAGCTTTGCCAGCAGAGTACTGAACCGCTGCGAACGTAACTACAATGTTACTGAAAAGGAACTACTCAGTATTGTATTCGCATGTGGAAAGTTTAGGACGTACATCCTAGGATATCCAATCACCGTCCGAAGCGACCATAAGTCCATTTCTTTCTTGAAACAGTGTAAGTTAAGTCATGGGAGGCTTACACGATGGATACTCGCATTACAAAAGTACCACATAACGTGGGAGTACATTCCAGGACGTAAGAGTGTTGCCGCAGATGTATTATCCAGAATAAATGTAGTAGACCAAACATTTGAAGGAGAAAAGGAGAAGATCGTCAAAGTGTTTTGTATAATAAAGGATAGAAAGGACCTGGAAGATATTCTAAACGAGATAGTGGTACACCAGAAACAAGATTCAAAATTACTAAACATAAGAAAAAGACTGTTAGAAGATGAAGAAGTTGTGAATACATATTATTGTATCCACCAAGATATACTCTTTGTTAAAAAAAAAAAGAATAATAGCACATGGATACTTGTAGTTCCAAAAACATTAGAAAATAAGATAATTAAGGATTATCATGTTCGATAAGGACATATGGGAACTGTAATAATTGTAAAAGCATTGGAGGAGGAAGTCTTTATAAAAAATATAGTAAGAAAGGTAAACCAAAATATTAAAACATGTATAATATGTCAAATGGTAAAGACCAATAATGAGAAAAAAGAGGGAACCATGATACCCATCATCTCAACGACAAAGTTAGAAAAGGTATTCCTCGATATATGTGGACCATTCCCACGTAGTGGAGGGAGACATAAATACAAGTTTATTGTAATCATGTTAGACCACTATACAAAATACACGAAATTATATGCAATAAACAGAGCTACTACTAAGAAAATATTAGAAATAATAAAAACTAAATATATCACTGAAGTGGGAAAACCATGCATGATAATAACTGACCATGGAACGCAGTTCGAAGGAAAGAAGTGGCGAAACGAGTTACTAAAAGAGAATATAAAAATCTATAAAACATCCAAATACCACCCTAGTAGTAACCCCGCAGAAAGAGTGCTAAGAGAAGTTGGACGAATACTAAGAACTTATTGTCATAATAACCAAAAAGAATGGCAAAAATATTTAGCTTCAACCGAAGTATTTCTAAATATTAGTTACCTCCAATTTACTGAAAACACCCCATACTTGATGATGTTTGGAAGAAAGCCCCATAGAGAGATACAAGAACTAATAAACTCCCAGTCAACCCAGAAGACCCCTATGATGAAAATCAATGTCATAACCATATTAAAGAGAAAATAGAAAAACAAAGAGCAAGGTATTCACAAAACCAAGTTAAAATAATAAAATACAACAAGGGAGAGAGAGCACTAATGAAAAACAGGGAACTACCCAGTACACTTCAAGGAATAGCCAAAAAATTGCTATTATTATATATAGGACCATATGTCATCACGAAGAACAATGGAAACAATACTTATGAAATAAGTAATATAACCACCAAGAAAGTAAAAGGAGTATACAACCAAGCTTCAATAAAGAAATTCTATGAAGAAAATTAAATTACTATACATAAAATAAACAAATGCCAAAATTCAAAAATTATGTGAGCACAAGTTACAACAACATTTCGATGACTTATGAGGCCTAAAATAAAAAATATAAAAACAAAGGAATAAGTTACACAAATTCCTACTAAGTGAAATCAACTTACAGTCTATTAAAAAGTTGATGTATGAAGTATATAAAATAATTAAACAAAAAGTACCAAAAAAGGAATACGCTACAAAAATTCCTATAAAGTAAGAGAATTAACTTACAAAGAATTATCAAAAATGATATTTGATACAAAATAAAATAAACAAAAATAGAATCAAGCTAAAAACTGATAAGATAAATACCTGAAATAATAATGAGTTTAATGTATTCTAAGGAAAAAAAAAAAAATCTGAACTGGTACAAAGAAAAAGAGAAGTTATGTATAAATCAAATATACACACTATGGCTAAAGCAGAATATTGCTAAATAACTGAGAAAAGAATACAAATGTCTAAGATAATTAAAATGATCACCAGAAGAATAGAAAACAAAATAATGAAAAGTTAGATATGATGAAATTAACATATGAATAAATAAATAAAAAACAATCAACTGTATGAGCAAATGACAGTATATAGCAAAGGTACAGCGGAAGGAAAAATGAGTAAAAGGCCAAAGTGATCTAAAAACAAACCACAAGGTGGACAATCCCAAAATATATTATTATTATTAATTTAAGTCACAAGTTGACAAAAAAGGTATTTAAGATTTACTGTTGAAAAGTCCAGCAATCAAAATAAACTGAGCAGAGATGATGTTCCTCTGGTCTCAGAAAAAATGAGTAGTAATGGGAGAAACCAGCTACTAAAAGTTAGGGAAAAATTGTGTATAAGGGAGAATGCACCAAGGAAAATATAAATAAAAACAGATCCAAATAAAATGGAATGAATTAAGTAAGAAGAGATATAAAGAATGGAGAAACAAACCAGAGAGAAAAGGAAAAAGATTATATATAACTGATAATTTCATAAAAAACTATGCTAGTGTTTTATTAAAATGATCAATTTTGAAGGAGAGGCATTATGTTACAACACAAATAAGCCACCCCAGTACCAGGGATAAAAACTATAATTATAAAAGTAAATATACTTCATATCAAATAAAATATTTAAATATAAAGAAAGTATAAAAACTATGACACGACGAACGACGACATTACCCAACCCAAGTGATTGACCCAACAACAACTAACAAAAGAAGAAGGGAACCACGAAAAATACACAAAGAAAAAAGTGAAATGAAATCAACTTACAGTCTATTAAAAAGTTGATATATGAAGTATATAAAATAATTAAACAAAAAGTACCAAAAAAGGAATACGCTACAAAAATTCCTATAAAGTAAGAGAATTAACTTACAAAGAATTATCAAAAATGATATTTGATACAAAAAAATGTAAAGTACCGTTTACCAAATGGTAAAAGCTTAAGAGCATGATAATGTCTTTCAGCCGCCAGCTAAACGCAACATTATTATGGTTACTGACTGACTGATTGGTTACATACCTATCTACAGCTATGCAGTGTTGTTTGCTTGTTAGGTCTTTAATCTGCGACGGACGTTAGCACGTTAGCGGTCGCGGTTTTAGTTAACGATTCCCGGCTGGTAAATGATGACGTCATGCAGCGTGATGCGTTACAGAAATTTTCAAATGACCCCCAGCCATAAGACATTATCATGTCAATAAAATAAACAAAAATAGAATCAAGCTAAAAACTGATAAGATAAATACCTGAAATAATAATGAGTTTAATGTATTCTAAGAAAAAAAAAAAAAATCTGAACTGGTACAAAGAAAAAGAGAAGTTATGTATAAATCAAATATACACACTATGGCTAAAGCAGAATATTGCTAAATAACTGAGAAAAGAATACAGATGTCTAAGATAATTAAAATGATCACCAGAAGAATAGAAAACAAAATAATGAAAAGTTAGATATGATGAAATTAACATATGAATAAATAAATAAAAAACAATCAACTGTATGAGCAAATGACAGTATATAGCAAAGGTACAGCGGAAGGAAAAATGAGTAAAAGGCCAAAGTGATCTAAAAACAAACCACAAGGTGGACAATCCCAAAATATATTATTATTATTAATTTAAGTCACAAGTTGACAAAAAAGGTATTTAAGATTTACTGTTGAAAAGTCCAGCAATCAAAATAAACTGAGCAGAGATGATGTTCCTCTGGTCTCAGAAAAAATGAGTAGTAATGGGAGAAACCAGCTACTAAAAGTTAGGGAAAAATTGTGTATAAGGGAGAATGCACCAAGGAAAATATAAATAAAAACAGATCCAAATAAAATGGAATGAATTAAGTAAGAAGAGATATAAAGAATGGAGAAACAAACCAGAGAGAAAAGGAAAAAGATTATATATAACTGATAATTTCATAAAAAACTATGCCAGTGTTTTATTAAAATGATCAATTTTGAAGGAGAGGCATTATGTTACAACACAAATAAGCCACCCCAGTACCAGGGATAAAAACTATAATTATAAAAGTAAATATACTTCATATCAAATAAAATATTTAAATATAAAGAAAGTATAAAAACTATGACACGACGAACGACGACATTACCCAACCCAAGTGATTGACCCAACAACAACTAACAAAAGAAGAAGGGAACCACGAAAAATACACAAAGAAAAAAGTGAAATGAAATCAACTTACAGTCTATTAAAAAGTTGATAATGAAGTATATAAAATAATTAAACAAAAAGTACCAAAAAAGGAATACGCTACAAAAATTCCTATAAAGTAAGAGAATTAACTTACAAAGAATTATCAAAAATGATATTTGATACAAAATAAAATAAACAAAAATAGAATCAAGCTAAAAACTGATAAGATAAATACCTGAAATAATAATGAGTTTAATGTATTCTAAGAAAAAAAAAAATCTGAACTGGTACAAAGAAAAAGAGAAGTTATGTATAAATCAAATATACACACTATGGCTAAAGCAGAATATTGCTAAATAACTGAGAAAAGAATACAAATGTCTAAGATAATTAAAATGATCACCAGAAGAATAGAAAACAAAATAATGAAAAGTTAGATATGATGAAATTAACATATGAATAAATAAATAAAAAACAATCAACTGTACGAGCAAATGACAGTATATAGCAAAGGTACAGCGGAAGGAAAAATGAGTAAAAGGCCAAAGTGATCTAAAAACAAACCACAAGGTGGACAATCCCAAAATATATTATTATTATTAATTTAAGTCACAAGTTGACAAAAAAGGTATTTAAGATTTACTGTTGAAAAGTCCAGCAATCAAAATAAACTGAGCAGAGATGATGTTCCTCTGGTCTCAGAAAAAATGAGTAGTAATGGGAGAAACCAGCTACTAAAAGTTAGGGAAAAATTGTGTATAAGGGAGAATGCACCAAGGAAAATATAAATAAAAACAGATCCAAATAAAATGGAATGAATTAAGTAAGAAGAGATATAAAGAATGGAGAAACAAACCAGAGAGAAAAGGAAAAAGATTATATATAACTGATAATTTCATAAAAAACTATGCCAGTGTGTAACTTTATTAATTTTGGTATTATTAAATCTATTCAGATTAAAACTCCCACTTACCTTACGACTTTGATCTGGCCGGATCGCATAGTGTGGACTAACCCATTTCGTTCGACGAACTCTGACGATACATATAACGAAATAAGGTTTTGAAAGAATTTAAATCTCAATTTTTTGGAAGAGAAATTATTTTTCTTTTATTGATCAGCAATATTGAATTTATACGTTTTCCATATATAGGTTTTACATGTGTCACATGTTGTGCGCCATTGCACCTTGCTTGTAACTGAACTTACTAACTATGGCTTACCTTATCTTTTCTAGTACACAAACATAAAAGGCAAACACAAATACACACAGAAAGCCGCCCAGCTTTGCCACACACTCTATCATACGGTAAATTATTAAACCCTGAACATTTTTTATAAATTCATTTTGGTATCGGTAACACCTCACTGTCGCGATTCTGGCCAAACACGTGGATTTCGTTCGCCCGATTCGTTGCCCGTTAACTTGTCTATTTATAACTTCGTTTCCTCAGTTAACCAATGTAGTAAGTCTATTATCTATTAATTCCTTGGGTCCCGGTCGGTGTTAAAACGGTATTATACTGATTGTTCACATTTTTTGAAGTTCGTCCGACCGGGCCCGCACAACACGATCAGCGTCTGTAGGTGAACTCTGTACCTCGTGGACTATATGGCGTCTCTCAGTTCCCCACTCCGGGAGCATTTTTGTCAAGACGACGGGCATCAATGCCTTCCAGTTAGTCGTCCCAGTTTCGACTCATACTAGTCATGTAGTTGTTGGAGTGACGATAGCAGACGATTTCAACTAGGCACTGGCTAATGTCATAAAAGTGGGTGGGACTTAAAACAGTGCTTCCGGGGGATCTTGAAGAAAACGACAAATATTATTCTCTCTAGCCATCTTGGTTTTTTGTTAGAGCGTCCTTTGAGCGTGATTGAGCAGTTGCGTATGTGCGCTGCCACACACAGGTACAAAGTTCTCAGAATTTTGTGGAGGTGCAGATGCTCCGCCGCATTCCTCAACAACTGCGCCTTACTGCTTTGTTTCGAACTGTTTCTTAACACTGTTCTGTTGTACGGACAAATACGTTGCACAATACAATTATTTCGCAATGTTTTATAAAGCTCCCGACCGAAAACGAACTGAATAAAAATATATAAATGCCCCAAACGGTTAAAACAAAAACACCCAAAAATTGACCCGCTACAATACCCCCTCGATGAGAATTCTGCTGTTCACGACAGAAGAAATCTCATCGATAACCCCGAAGAGGACCGGAGAGGAACTGGTGCCAACAACCCCCTTGTTCTTAATCTCATGGGTACACGACGCCCCTGGCTCAGCGACTATGTACTCATCTGAACGAGATCACTGGACTTCTCCGTAAGAGATCCCAACACCGAGAAATCGATCAGACTCGCACCACGGTGCACCTCGCCTTCTAACATACTACCCCCAACAATCCTCAATCCCTGGCTAAAATCATTCCAGCTCCTCCGCCGATATGGATCCCCTTTTTTGCAAGCTGGGCTGCCTTTAGCAAATACTGGGCTCACACACTCTAACATTACATATTACCATAACACATAAGAATAAAACTTTCTTTTAAAATTTTTCAAAAATTTAAAAAATTCAAAATTCAAAAAATAATCGTTTATCAAAAAATTCTCTTCCTCTTTTTTCTAATTTTTGTTTCAATGACTTAACCTAAACATTCCTATTAATACAAATACATCCTTACTCTAGCCTGAGAACAATTTATAGCCTACCAATATAAAGCAATACAATAAAAGAAACATCATTAATACATACACAATAAAATAATCATTACTCAACATATTCACTCGCTGGCAGGCGAAAAATCAAATTTTTTTTTTTTTTCACAAAAAAAATTTAAAATTTTCAAAATTTTAAAATTCAAAAAAAATTATTCATTAAATATTTATTAAATTTATTTATTAAATAACATTTATTAAAATTATTCAAATATTGGTTTGAATTAATTAAACAAACAAATCACAATTGGCTTCCTACTATACACAAGCTTAGTAGGTGTATGAACTCATCAGCTGATCATAACTAGGTCAAGTCCCAAACCCTTGACCTACATATGTTATGTATGATTTTTGAAAACACTTTAAATATCTGTAATATCCTACCTTGAAATACAAAACATAATAACATAAAGTATTTAAAACAAACAAAATATTATTATACATAATAAACAGATTGACATTTAAATTATTTTAAACAAACAATTCTTGACTTTACATTATTTTCAAATTTTATCAAAATTCTGTCACTGGTGAAAAAAAATAAACAATTGCATATTCTTTATCATGAATCTCTCTTTCTTTTCAACAATCTTACTTTAATATACTGTGGGTGATGTAAATTATTTATTCTCGTTTTTCTGTATTAGATTTCTATACCTATATAAACTTTCTCCCTCTGACTCTAATATTCATCAACTCAATTATCATGACACCCATCTCTATCAAAAATATCTACTAATCAAAACACTCTAATCCACAACTTACCATTTAACTCAAAACGCCGCCTTCTCTACATATATAAAAAAAAAATACTCTCCAACCCTTTGTACATAGGATACGTGTTTCCTTCCCAAAACTCATTTCCCTTATTTGGCCCCCGGATTTTACCTAAGGCGTCCCCTCCTCACTAAAATCTATTCTAATCCCGTCCCAACCCTTGTTGCGGACTCCCCAAATACACTACCCCCTAATACAAAATTGCCATCCCCAAAAATCTCAATCTCATTACCTCACTACAAATACACAAAATAACCTCATTAACTATAAAAACAACAATATGTCACTCAAAATCTACATAAAATCTCCATTACCACTGTGTCAACCTTAATACTTCACCAACTTCTATAACATACATTAACTCAAAAACAACATTACATCATACTCATCTCTACTATTTCACATTCAACTTTTAATTCAACTTGGACAGGTCTGCATGTCCCATAAAACCCTTATCACCCATGAATTATCTTTTATTAATTTGCATATTCTTTTTATCTTTACTTCAAAATATCTGTAGTACACTAAACATTAATTACTTGTAACATTTACAAACCAATATACCAGTGACATGGTATTGTTGATCAGCTGATATCCTATCATAATAAAAACACAATGAAACTACATCTTAAAATTGAACAAATACATGTAATACATTATCAACACTTACTTCTATTATGTTGATTGCCTGCCAGGCGTCTAATGATTGGCTTAGAAAAAAAATTACACACATAATGAAAATACCTTTTATCAACAACTATATCTAACACGCAACAATAAAATGATTGCACAAATAGCAATAAACCTGGATGTTAGCATACATCAAACAGACAATTCTCTTTTAAATAATTTATATAAAAATTTATAAACATTATTATTTAAAATGTTTCATTAACTCTTTTTATTTATCCTCATTATTTATTTATCCTGTGTTGCAATCAGATTTTCAACAATTCTAAATTTATTATTAATACATATTTTTAATCATTATGTTCCACAAAATAAACCATTTAACATTTATTTACTTATTAATTATTATTAAATCAAAATCTCACCAAACAATTTAATTACCTTATAAAATTCAAACACATAATATTCAATCACACTATCTAAACATCTCCACTTATTTAATTCATTTGATTATTAAAATAACATATCTCAATTATTATCAACATTCTACAAATCATTAACTATTGTCTTCGTAATTATTTTGTTATTTAATTAGAGTGCAAAAATATTAATAATATTATTATTATTAATACAACATTTTCTAAAACATATACACACTACATTTCACAATACACACAAATGAATTCAATATTATTTACAAAATATACGTCAAAATTGTTCAAGTGTATCTCACTTCAGATGTCCAAATCAGCAAGGTCATTACCAAAAATTTATAAAATTCAAACAAGGTCTATACACTGATATTCTAGTTCAGCCACCATCGTCAAAAATTAATCTTGGTTCTAAATAACACTTTTCAATTGTATTGACACACATATTGTTGTCTTGTGTGTCATAACCAAACAATTTCAATTTATCTGTTATACCATAATAATCATTCACCAAGTTTGCGTTAAGTATTTCTGTTAACTCTCCGTCAGTAAATATTTCCAATATCGGGTTAGTTACTTTCGTATTATCAATTACATCATTCGGGTTTAAATATACTTCTAATATTTCTTTCAACTCCTCATAATCTCTCTTTAATTCATATAACTCTATCTCTCTCTCAACAAACAATTCTCTATTTAAATCTCTCTCATCATAGCACCATCTCATACTTATAAAATCATTCCGCACAGAGGGTATAAACTTATACAAATAAAATAAACTCAACTCTTCTACTAACACGGGACTCTTGCCCTTCAAAAACTCTTGTGACCACCTTGAATCATCATAAATAATAAAAGGAAAATTTCCCCTCTGTCCCCACTCTACTACAACATTATTTTTTCTCTCTCTCTCTAACTCACTGACACACATTAACATCTCATAATCACTGCATTCTATACTTTCATTATTTATTTTTACCGTATCACTTTCTGATACCAATTTCTCAAACACATTATTATTCTCATTATTATTATTATCATCATTATTATTTATTAACTCATTGCCTAACACAACACTGTCATTACAGCTTTCGTTTGTATTATTCTTACTCTGTTCTACTTTATTCGAACTAATTTTTGTCATTTCATTGGCATTTCCAAGACATACACTCTTGTCTTGTATGTTATTTATCAACTCGTCAAATTTTATATTTATATTTTGCTGAAGCTGAATATTCTGTTGTTCACATTTTCTTCTCTGTTCATCTAACTTATTATTAAAGTCACTTTTCATTATATTTAAAATTTTATCATTATCATCAAAACGTTTATTTAATTCCTTCTCATTTATGTCAAAACGACTATTCATTATATTGAATTTAGTCTCAAAATTACTATTCATTCTCTCGAATTGACTGAGCATAATACTCATCATATTTGTTTCCTCTGATTGTTTACTTTTATTAATTGAAACGGGGGTCAATTGAATCCCCGAATCAGCATCTGTTTCATTTACTTGTGGTTGAGACGCAATCGGAGTGGAATGAACTATTACATTACTGCCGATCACTGTTTCTGTAACAGCACCCGTCTCCCCCCTCAACATACCACTTTCATCCAGCGATTGCGACTCAAGGCCACTTTCACTCCTAATTGAATTTATTATACTACTTTTTTCTGTCTTCTCGGACATTTTTACTTTATCTATTTTTTCTTACGTAACAACTGTCAATTTGTAATTTTATTTCAAAACTGATATTTTACCAAATCAATTTGCTTTCATAACCCTACTTCGCTATGCATCGTCAGATGTAGGCCGGTGTTAAAATAACCCCTCTTCAGTTATATTAAATCCTGGAAATCACGGCACCAATTGTAACTTTCTTACTTCTGGTATTATTAAATCTATTCAGATTAAAACTCCCACTTACCTTACGACTTTGATCTGGCCGGATCGCATAGTGTGGACTAACCCATTTCGTTCGACGAACTCTGACGATACATATAACGAAATAAGGTTTTGAAAGAATTTAAATCTCAATTTTTTGGAAGAGAAATTATTTTTCTTTTATTGATCAGCAATATTGAATTTATACGTTTTCCATATATAGGTTTTACATGTGTCACATGTTGTGCGCCATTGCACCTTGCTTGTAACTGAACTTACTAACTATGGCTTACCTTATCTTTTCTAGTACACAAACATAAAAGGCAAACACAAATACACACAGAAAGCCGCCCAGCTTTGCCACACACTCTATCATACGGTAAATTATTAAACCCTGAACATTTTTTATAAATTCATTTTGGTATCGGTAACACCTCACTGTCGCGATTCTGGCCAAACACGTGGATTCCGTTCGCCCGATTCGTTGCCCGTTAACTTGTCTATTTATAACTTCGTTTCCTCAGTTAACCAATGTAGTAAGTCTATTATCTATTAATTCCTTGGGTCCCGGTCGGTGTTAAAACGGTATTATACTGATTGTTCACATTTTTTGAAGTTCGTCCGACCGGGCCCGCACAACACGATCAGCGTCTGTAGGTGAACTCTGTACCTCGTGGACTATATGGCGTCTCTCAGTTCCCCACTCCGGGAGCATTTTTGTCAAGACGACGGACATCAATGCCTTCCAGTTAGTCGTCCCAGTTTCGACTCATACTAGTCATGTAGTTGTTGGAGTGACGATAGCAGACGATTTCAACTAGGCACTGGCTAATGTCATAAAAGTGGGTGGGACTTAAAACAGTGCTTCCGGGGGATCTTGAAGAAAACGACAAATATTATTCTCTCTAGCCATCTTGGTTTTTTGTTAGAGCGTCCTTTGAGCGTGATTGAGCAGTTGCGTATGTGCGCTGCCACACACAGGTACAAAGTTCTCAGAATTTTGTGGAGGTGCAGATGCTCCGCCGCATTCCTCAACAACTGCGCCTTACTGCTTTGTTTCGAACTGTTTCTTAACACTGTTCTGTTGTACGGACAAATACGTTGCACAATACAATTATTTCGCAATGTTTTATAAAGCTCCCGACCGAAAACGAACTGAATAAAAATATATAAATGCCCCAAACGGTTAAAACAAAAACACCCAATAATTGACCCGCTACAAGTGTTTTATTAAAATGATCAATTTTGAATGAGAGGCATTATGTTACAACACAAATAAGCCACCCCAGTACCAGGGATAAAAACTATAATTATAAAAGTAAATATACTTCATATCAAATAAAATATTTAAATATAAAGAAAGTATAAAAACTATGACACGACGAACGACGACATTACCCAACCCAAGTGATTGACCCAACAACAACTAACAAAAGAAGAAGGGAACCACGAAAAATACACAAAGAAAAAAGTGAAATGAAATCAACTTACAGTCTATTAAAAAGTTGATAATGAAGTATATAAAATAATTAAACAAAAAGTACCAAAAAAGGAATACGCTACAAAAATTCCTATAAAGTAAGAGAATTAACTTACAAAGAATTATTAAAAATGATATTTGATACAAAATAAAATAAACAAAAATAGAATCAAGCTAAAAACTGATAAGATAAATACCTGAAATAATAATGAGTTTAATGTATTCTAAGAAAAAAAAAAATCTGAACTGGTACAAAGAAAAAGAGAAGTTATGTATAAATCAAATATACACACTATGGCTAAAGCAGAATATTGCTAAATAACTGAGAAAAGAATACAAATGTCTAAGATAATTAAAATGATCACCAGAAGAATAGAAAACAAAATAATGAAAAGTTAGATATGATGAAATTAACATATGAATAAATAAATAAAAAACAATCAACTGTATGAGCAAATGACAGTATATAGCAAAGGTACAGCAGAAGGAAGAATGAGTAAAAGGCCAAAGTGATCTAAAAACAAACCATAAGGTGGACAATCCCAAAATATATTATTATTATTAATTTAAGTCTCAAGTTGACAAAAAAGGTATTTAAGATTGACTGTTGAAAAGTCCAGCAATCAAAATAAACTGAGCAGAGATGATGTTCCTCTGGTCTCAAAAAAATGAGTAGTAATGGAAGAAACCAGCTACTAAAAAGTTAGGGAAAAAATTGTGTATAAGGGAGAACACACCAATGGAAATAAATAAAAACAGATCCAAACAAAATGGAATGAATCAAGTAAGAAGAGAAATAAGAATGGAGAAACAAACAAGGGAGAAAAGGAAAAAGATTATATATAACTGATAATTTCATAAAAAACTATGCTAGTGTTTTATCAAAATGATCAATTTTGAAGGAGAGGCATTATGTTACAACACAAATAAGCCAACCCAATACCAGGGATGAACAAAACAATATTGAATCTAAAATAATACTTCATGTTAAATAAAAATGATTAATTTAAGTAAAATATAAAAACTATGACTCGACAAACGACGACTTTGACCTAACCCAAGTGATTGACCCAACAAAAGGAAACAAATGAAGAAGGGATCCACGAAGAATAAACAAGAATGTAACCAAACCAAAGGAAGAGGGAAAACAATCCAAAACCCAAACAAAAATGAAACAAGTTCATGGAATTAAACGACCCAAAGTAACACGTCGAAATGTACCCAAAGGAGAGGATGGAAAAACCAAAGTATTAACCAAATACGATGAAAAGGAAGAAGGAGGGAAATAGATAGAAATGAAAACCAATAATGATACACAAACAAGTAATAAAGCATAAGAGAAGGAGAAATAATTCACTCAAGAATAATATTGGAACCAAACCAATAATTACCCTGTGAGAAAGGAAAAAGTAACTGTTATTACCCATTAATGGACAACAATTATTTAGGGAAGAAACCCTATTAAACAAGGTTAAAAATTAAAATGATAAAAAAGCAAACCAAACCCCAATTTAGAATTAGATGTAAGAATAGTATTGTAAGAAAATAAAATTGTTAATAGTATTAAGGATATATTGTAATGAAAGAGAAAAAACGAATAGTGAGATAGTAATTAGAGGGATTACCTATTCAGAAACACTTAAAATACAAAAACCGTAGTGAAGTGCAAAATGAAAGTGTAAAACCCCAAAGTGTAGTGATAAAGAAGGTACACTAAATAAATTATAATTAACTATAAATAATTTAAGAGTGAAGGTAATGTTTGAATGAAAATAGTGTAAAGTATAGAATGGAAATATGGTGAAGAGTAGTGAGTGATAAAATCATTAACAATTAATCAATCCTAAAGAACGCTAAAAGTTTAATAGTGATAAACAATAGTGTGAGTAAGTATGTTGTGAAAAATGGTATTAAGTATAAACTATAAAGAGATATTGAACACTGGAAAGTGATAATAACCATAGTCAACAAAACTAAAAATGTAATTAAGGAGTTTTAAAAGCAAGTAAAGATTGTTTAGAAGGTTAAGGAATTAGATACAAATCAAAAACACCCATGTTAGAAGGGATCAAGATTAGTTCATAAAAGTGATGTTGTTTGTCACACTAAAATAATATAAATTACAATGTATTGTGAACAAAGATTAGCAAATAATAAGTTAGTTAAATAATTATTCAATCAAGTTTATGAATAGAATATGGCTGTCAAAGTTATACAGACCATAGTCTTATATGTTATATTTAAATAAGATCAAAAAAGTAGTAAATAATAGCCACATTGTTATTATTGGCAAGGGAAATGAACAAAAATGTTAAGAAATGTATGACTAGAAAACATGGAAACCAAAGAGTAAATAATTGTGTATAAAACAACAGTGACATACTAATAACACATAAGCAAACTCAAAACACAACACAACCAATAATAATAGCAAAGTAAAGCCCATTAGGCTGAAACGAAATGTGATTTAAATGAAATAAGTCAAATACCATAATGGCTACTCAGGCCTATGAAGGTGCATAACTGTCAGAACCAAACAACTACAAATTATAACAAATTAACAAAGAAATTAGCAAATCTGAGGTGAAGGATTCACCAAGAATAAATTGTAAATCATTTGTAACACAAAATATTATAATAAGCATTTGTATACAAAAAGAAATGTAATTAACAAGTATTAACATAATTGTAAAAACATTAAATCTAAAATTACCCAAACTTGTGGGGTATCAAAATAATCTATGAAAGGAAAAAAATACTAGAGTGACAATATTTAATGACCAGGAAGGAAGATAGAGGAATAACAGCAATCAAAAGATATACGAAGAATTCGAATTTTGATAACAATACATTATCTCAAAATCAACCAATCAAAATTATGCAGTTGCCATGGGAACGACAGTTGAAGAGAGGATTACCGTTGAATACCGTTAGAGAGAAGTGAAGCGTCAGTAAGAGAATACAGAAGCCAATGTTGGGAAGAACAATTTTCTATTAAAATAATGTAAAAAAGTAATTAAAGTTCGTAACCATGACAGTATAAGAAGCAGACGACCATTTATAGCAGTCAACTCGAGATCCAAGGCAATTAAACAGAAAATTACCCGAAAAGAACATCCAGATACGTTATGAAAAAGACGCCCAACCCATTGAAGCCCCAAAATTAATGAAAACAGAACTTATTGCAGCCAAATCCTACCTCATCAAACGAACGAAGACACGGAGTCATGCTGAGGTGTTAAGTACAATTAAATTACTTATTTTCCAAAACCCTAATCACTCTAAATTTTACCAAAGGTAAATATATCTCACTATAAACAAATATTTCTCTTTCACAGATTATTTAAGTAAAATAAAACTTGCTAAAAACTTGTTAACGTTAAATATAACCTATTAGTTAAACACGAACTTACAAAACACATTTAACGACACCACAGAACAGATTGTAACATCACACATTATTATTTATGTACACGTAGAATAAGGTAATATATTTTTATTGTAACCATAGGAATTCTTTAGCTCATAGTCACAAGAATCCACGATTTTGGAAACAAAAAATAATTGTAATACTGTAACGTACACAGCTATGCAAAAGCTGATTGTTTCCTTGATCGATTCGTCAAGCCCAGAGGACAAGAGTTTCATGTAATCAGTCGGTGCAAACTTATCATTATATAATTGTCAATTTGAATATTTTAATTATCACCTATTAAAAATAACTATTACAGAGAGTAACCGTCATTATTATTTCATAGGGAGTGCTTTATATATTACTAGTGTTTAGTTAAGAATAGATTTGACGAGAAGCGAACAAGTTGTCATTTGCGCAGCAGCATCGACAATTCAGACGGCCGTGCGAGCGGGAATTATTTGAACGCCCCGACTGTCACCGCTGATAACTCCTCATACAATAATTTTAGTTATTTTAATTAACGACTTGGCGCCACCCGGGATTAACACACCCCTATAAACAACAGGTAAGGTTACTGCCGTGTTATACAGGTGATTACCGCAACGCTATGGACATCGTTAGCCGCGAACATTAATGTAACGACCCCGGTGCGAGACGAACGCACTAATAATTATTACACAAACAAAATTAGTGTACATTTTACAGGTACGCACAGAGCATTACGTTACAATATATACCTTTGAATTATATTAACCAATTCTGAATTATTATGAATATGAAAATACTTGTAAAATTAACTTCAATTATATGTAGATGCATATATACCGTTGAATTATATTAACAAATTCTGAATTATTATGAATATGAAAATATTTGTAAAATTAACTTCAATTATGTGAAGATGCATATATACTGTTGAATTATATTAACAATTTTTCTTGAATTAATATGAATATGAAATGACTTGGGAAAGGCACCACAATTGTATGAAGAAGTATCAGAGGTTGAATTGTATGGGTAAATGTTAAATTGAAATTCATATGCAGATGTGTAGAAAATGAAGTATGCGTATAATAAAAATTGTTATTGTTGTCTTACAGCAGAGTTTCATTGCAAGTCCCGTCTCACTGGACCCAGCGCATTTTGGCTTCTCTAGGCTTTTGGCCTAGTTTTAAATAACTAGTGGCCCCTCTTCAAAAAAAAAAAAACAAAAAAACCTTTTTTTATAAAGCATAAAAATCTAAAGAGGGGTTAAAATGGTAACAATGTATAATCTTTACGTTATGTAGTTCATACGTATTTATAATTTTTATTCTACAGAATTTTTTAGGGTAGGCATTGCCTAAATTGCCTCCATGTAACTTCGCCACTGGTTGATGCTATCACTGACGTTTTATTATACATTTCTTTTTCTGGTGTATTTAATTAGTCATAGATTTTCTTAAGTTTTTACTCCTTGTTTTATTGTGTCCCTTCTAAAATATCTTTTAAGCTTCTCCTACAATTCTTAAAAATTCATTATTTCAGTATTCATCATATAAATGGTCTCCAGATCGCTTATAAGATTCAATTAATATGAAATTATACCTTAATTTGATCCATCAGGCGATCTTGTAATTAAATATTCCACTACATGTTTCGGGAATTAAATTCCTATCATCAGGTAAAACTTCTTCTTCCTAATATATAGGAGTCGTCAGTGAAATTATTAAAATAATAATGAGATGATATGTGACTGTCAGGCAATGCACACTGTCTTCGTTAGCTGTGTGTGTACGGTGTTTTAATTATGTCATTTGTAACAGTTGTGTTTGTTTTATTCGTTAGTGTGTGTATGTATTTTTTAATAATTTCACCGACGACTCCTATATATTAGGAAGAAGAAGTTTTACCTGATGATGGGAATGTAATTTCCGAAACATGTAGTGGAATATTTAACTACAAGATCGCCTGATGGATCAAATTAAGGTATAATTTCAAAATAATTGTATTTCAATATGGTCGGTAATTGGTAAATTAAGTACATTAATTAGTCCATTCTTTATCATCTCCAATTCTTCCCGTGTTTGTATTAGTTCTTTTTTATATATTTTTCCTATTTTCTTCGTCTTCTTTTCCAGGTGCTTACTCTTCTCCTTGTTTCTGTTATTTTTATTCTCAGATAACAATGTACTTTTGTCTTCTTTAATTTAATTTAATTTGATTTAATTGTTCTGTTTTTACTGTTTGGTATTTCTTCTATCTTCGTTCTGTTATTATTTATTATTTCTTCATCTTTTTTATTCAATGTTTCCACATTTTGCTTGTCACTTTATATTGACTGTTTCCTGTTATTGTTTAATCCTTCCTACCACAGTTTGTTATCATTTCTTATTTCTTCATGAACTGTCGGTGATCATTCTTCATTTTCTCCATCCATTGTTGGTGATCATCTTTCATTTTCTCCATCCATTGTCGGTGATCATCTTTCATTTTCTTATTATTTTCATTTATTGTTTGCCTTAAATCTTCTTTAATACATTCATTTGTACTGTCTATTTTTTCTTTTACCGGTATTTGTTTTAAATTTTCTTCATTTATTTGCCCAAATTTTTCCTTCATTTGTTTATTATCTTCCTTAATCTGTTTAAAGTTTTCATTATTTGCTTAAAATTTTTTATTTTGTTGTTTTAAATTTTCTTCATTTATTTGTCTTAACTCTTCTTTAGTACTTTCTTTAATACTGTCTATTTTATTTTCTAACTTTTCATTTGTTTGTTTATTATCTTCTTTCATTTGTTTCAAACTCTCATAATTCCAGTCAAATTTTTCGTTCATTTGCTTTATTAAGTTGTCACTCAAAGTCCTGTTTTGTTTCTTTGAGTTTTCGTTTATTTTTCTTCCATTTGTTTATTATCTTCTTTAATACTATCTTCTCATTAGTTTGTTTATTATTTTCATTTCTTTCTTTCTTTAGATCTTCACTCATTTGTTTTAGCATTTGTTCAATTATTTGAAAATCCATGTCTCCTCTGGCTTCCTCTTTGTCACCCGCCTGCTGTTCCATTTCTCTGTCTTTGACTGTTTCTTCTTCGTGTTCTCGCCTATCTTCTTCTGTCTCTGGGTTCTTTGTTCTCCTTTTTGAAGTAGCTCTTTGTTGCATTTCCGAACTTATAGCAGTCGCCAGCTAAAGTTAGGAAGTTAGTTCAGCTATAATTTTATTTCTATCACCTAATAATTCCCTAAATTCAAGCCTCGCTAGTTGGGCACCATTGTGTATGTTTCTATCTTTGTATTTTATTTGATTATTATTTTACTTTATTTAAAATAGTTGGTATTCTCTGGTTTTCTTTTTGTTAAAAGCTCTTTTTAATTATCTTGTTTTAACTGATGAAATATTTATTAAAAAAAAAAATGAAATAAATATTTTTTTTTCTTTGAATTTTATTTGTTTAATTTTATTTACTTTGCTTTGATTTTGTTGTTAAAAAATTATTAATTAAATATTTTAAATATCATTTAATTTTACTTTCGTTGGTTTGATAAAAAAAAAAATGGAATTTCTAAAGGGAATGTTTTGTTTATGTTCAGTTCGATTGTGATATCAAATTGGTTAACGTAGGTTATCTTTTTAATTTCCTGGTTCCGATGAAGTTTCAATTGCCAATGTGAGTTCACTCTTCTTTAATTACCTAACAATGTTTTAATCTTAATTTATTTATTTTTTTTAAATAAAACTCATTTAAGCCTAATTTATTATTTTCATTAACTTTTATTTAATTTGAAATTCAGTTCGATGATTCTTAGGTCGAAGTTATTTATTTCCCAGATAGTCTCTTTCACTCAGTTCGATTGTGACAAAAATTATTTCTTATTTTATACCGTAATACAGTGGAACTTGGTTATTACGGCCTCGGCTGTTACGTCAACTCGGGTGTAGCGTTATTTTGTCATAAGTCCGGTCAAACTGATATCTTTAACATTATAAAAATTCCCGGTTTTAACGTCGCTAAATATTGTACTACTCTGTTATAGCGTCAAAAATTTCTGAGATATTTTACTCTAAATTTCATATAAACGTATATATGTGCGCGTGCGTACTCGTACATGAAAATTTACCCGATGATGACGAAGACGACGACTTGCCGTTCTCGGAGTGGATTAAGAAATTCGACGTAAATGAATTCGGAAATGAACTTGATTCCTATGGATCAGTGGATGACCAAGTAGAAACATTCCAAGTGTTGAGTGACGCAGAAATTATCGTGGAAGTAAAAAACATAAAAGCAGAAGATAGTGTTGAAGAAGATGCTGAGCAAGAGGAGGATGCCGACATCGTTTGTCCGACAGTACAGGAAGCAATGAGAGCCGCCGAAACTCTTTCACGATTTTACTGCTTTAGAGAGACGTCTGACGACACGTTCAATGCAGCGCAGCATCTCCACAGCACAACAGAAAGAATTTATTTTTTAGAAAGGAACGTTCAAAAAAGAAATACGGATTACTTTCGACAGTAAGCCTAAATGTAAGTTACATGTACTTTCTTTTTGATCTTTTAAAATATTCTTCATGCTGTTTGTATAAATAAAATGCAGTTTGTAAACTTTAGAATAAACATCACGAATAATGTTAATAATGCAAAGATCTTTTTTTTTATTTCTCCTTCCTTACTAGTGATTAAAAAGGGTCTTTTATAACGACTCTTTTATAACGTCACTCGGACATAACGTCATTATTTTTTTGGTCCCTTCAATGACGTTATAACCAAGTTCCACTGTACTACTTCTTGGGTTCTTGGTTAACTGCTATTAAAAAGTTTAGAAATGCATACATGAAGTACAATACCTCACAATTATTTAAAAATGTTAATCGCTAATACAATACAGAGTTAATTTTATTTAAGTATAACAAAATAATAATTTAATTTAAATTATTAAACAAAACTGTCATGGCATCTCCCAGAGTTCAAGTTAATCAAAATGCCAAGGTGGCCGCTTGTTACACACTTCACACAATGTAAAAAATATTTGCAACCAGTTTCTTTCAAATAAATGAATTTGCTAATAATGTTCACTGTGTTTACATTTAAATCTCTTCTCTTTTCACTATTGTTCTGTTTAAAATTGTTCGTGAGGTTAATCTTGGTGTTTGTGTACTTGTAAACTGTATTATTAGAATAAGGTTAATTTCTCACCAGTATCTTGTAGAAATATTTTCACTTTATTTTAATTTATTTATTTATGATATTCTTCTGTTATTTGTTATTCTTCTTCTATTATCTTCATTTTGTTTTCATTTCATTTTATACTTTGGTGTTATAATAATTTTGCTTCTTTTCTCCAACTCAGATTTGATTCTTTACTATACTTTTGTTCTTGGCTACACAGAGCTGACCTGCACACTTTTATGTCTAACAATAGAATAATGTATTTTCCTTTTGCTTTCAACCGGCTTGACCAAAATTAGCTACATGCCCATTGGTCAATACCGTTGAACTTAGGTCTCACATGACCCTCATTATTTAAAATATGTGGTTTTTACATTTTCCACTCCAAATTACTCTCTAATTAATATACTTAATTGTACTTAAATTGAATTATACAGTTATCTTCCTTATAATAGGACAAACATTTTGGTATCTCATTTGATATGTGTGTGTTTCCTAATAGATGGTTTAGCATCTTTACAAAATTTGGTTTTTCATGTCTTTACACAGTTTGACATTCACAAAAATATTTTCTAATTCATTTATGTATTCTAAAAATGGATTACCATTATAGAAATACTGTCTATTTTGTTAATTTTACTATTCCTTATTAATTTATGTTGGATTGTTACTTTACTGGCTATTCTGACAATAGTTTATTTATTTTAACATTAGCCTATTTCATGGTGATCTTTTCAGTACCATGTTCCATTTTGGTATTTATATTTGGCCTTTTGGTTTGAACCATTTTTAGTAATTACAAATGTTCTCTAGTATCTTATTACATTGGATTAACATACTCTTCATATTCCTATAATATTATTACATCAACAAAAAATACAAACATGTTAACTCAATGTCATGTCTTCATGACTGAGACTCTGATAAACACTAAACAGATAAACTATGGTAGCTTCCAAAAAAACACAAAACTGTTTAACATATAATAAAAAGTAACTAAATCATAATAAATCTAACAACACTGTTTAATTCTTGGATTTCGTTGTCCATGACGTGTCCGTTACTTAACTAAATATCACTATAATATTGACGACTCGGAACACAATGTTTTTTATAAGTAAAAACGTAAAGTTTTACCTTACAGCCTAAACCGGCTTTCACCTATAGCTACTAACAAAACAGAACACACATTATCAAAACGCATGTCCAAAGCACAAAACAAATTCGATCTACCCGGTGTATATAAACTAAATTGTTCAAATTGCAGTAAATTCTACATAGGCCAGACAGGACGTAGCTTCAAACAGAGATACATTGAACACACAAAAGCACTCCACACCACTACAGAATCTACCTTCGCAAACCACCTCATTGAAGCAAACCACACATATAAAAACATCGACAATAACATGAACATACTACACGTACACACAAAAGGCCGAAAACTAGACACTCTAGAACAATTAGAAATATACAAACACACAAAAACAAATAAAAACGACATCCTAAACGAACAGACACAATTCAAATCGCACGCATTATTCGAACACATCTCACCACACACACACAGCTTCAATCTTTCGAAACACTTTCTCGTCGCCAACAACAAGACGAGCAGCGCTACTAACGACAGCCTCTGATGAAGCCTTCTATAGGTGAAAGCCGGTTTAGGCTGTAAGGTAAAACTTTACGTTTTTACTTATAAAAAACATTGTGTTCCGAGTCGTCAATATTATAGTGATATTTAACACTGTTTAACTTATATTACTATTATTTTTCCTAGTTTATTTTATTCTGTTAATCAATGATTACATCAAACCAATTTAATTTAATTCTTCCTAATTGAATAGGTAATGTCCATTATTGGTATTGATGTCCCTTTGAATAAACATTAAAAATGTTAAAAAGACATAGGGAGCTATAATAATTAATTACAAAATTGGTAATCCTTCTTTTTAATTTAAAAGCATAATTGGGAACAACTATCATCATTACCCCAATATTGTTTTGTTGTTCACACTTTTGTTCTTTTGGACAGTTTGTGTTTACACTCATTTTGTCACTGACAGAATTCATTAACTTACATAGTCCTGTCAGCTCGATTAATTACTATTCTTTTCCACTTTTCACTTCACTTCTACTAATAAACATTGTTTACTATTTTCTTATAAATTATAATACATCAATTTTTATTAGATACTGTATTGTACTTCTGGGTTACTATAGGGGTTTTGTTTCTTTTATTTTATGGGTTTTAGTATTTTTTTAGTTTAATTAAGTTTTATCTTATTTATCTGGGCCTATCTACTTCTGTTACATTACAGATACCTCCCCACCAAAACATGATTATTTAGCTCAACCAGGGTTTGGGGAAAATAATCTGTTGAGAGTCTTCATCTTTTTTGGTTTAGGCTACTCATAAAATTTTTTGATCTCAGTTTGGTTTTATGTGCCCTTGATCCTGTTAGTATTTGGGTGCCCAATTACATAGGTGTTGCTATTATTTATTCTTATTATAAAAGGTCCTATATAAAGTAGAAGTAAATTTTTTGCTATCCCTTCGGTACTATTTGGTTGTTGTCTATTTTTAATCAGTATATTCACCAACTTCATATGTAATAGCGGGAATACCCTTCTTGTTCTGTCTTTTTCTTCTTAACTCCGCTTGGTGATGTACCCTGTTGTATATTCTTGTTAAATTTATTTCTTCCTGTTGTTCTTCAGGGAAATTTATTATTTCTGTTATTTCTCGAGGTGGCAGTCTTGAAAACATTAGTTGGTACGGACAGGTTTCGGGAGGTTAACTTTGCTATGGGTTATTGTTTCTTGTTAATGTTCACGGGGGTGTAAATAGATAATTCATAATTAAAATTCTTTGCTTGATAAATTCATACTTATTCTTCTATCTCTTGTATTTGTCAAACGACTGCTTTTCTTGTATAGTGGTTAACTCGCTGATGCTGGTGGTTATAGCTGAATGAATTCTTTTATCTTCTTGTTCCATTTGTCATCTTCTGTCTGGGCTGATTCTCCGACTGCTGCTATAAATTCCTACCTATCATCACGTGGCACGGTGAATGTATGTCGATTGTGAGTGGCACATTTGTGGCCTGTTATCCTCACTCAACCATTTCCCCAGTGCATGGTACAGCGTTTTTAGCCATTGCCCATATTAATGACTGCTGAGTGGTGCCATAGCATCTTACACTCTGTCATTTCTTTAAATGGTAACACTTAGGTCACCACTAACACCGTCAAAATTATGTTACCCTGACTTGACACCTCTAACTATTTTATTTTGCCTACCAGCGGCTCTCAATTTTACCATTTTATTTATTGCAGTGTAGGTACACTTTCTTGCCTAACTCTTTTATTCTGTTGAAATCTATCACACACCTCAGCCCCTGTATTGGTTATTATTTATTCTCTCTTCATTATTTCTGTTATTATTTTTTTACATCCCTTCTGTTATCAATACACCTTCTCCTGGTTCTATTCCTATTATCGTTGTTGTTATTATTACTTTGGTTTGGATTATTCTGATTATTATCTTGAGTGTTATTATTTTCGTTATAATTATTATTTTTATTTCTATTACTGTCACTGACATAGTTTCTTCTTCGGTGTTGATCCCTGGATCAAACTGTCTTCGGGATCTTTCCACAGAGTCTGGCCTTTATTTCGTTTTTTTTCTTGATTTCTTATATGGTTTCTCTCTTTAAATCTTCATTTATATTGTTTTTGTCTTAATTAATATTCTTTCTTCTTTTTTCTAAATGGTTTGCTTTAATTGGTGCCCATAAAATCAGTCCCTTTTCTCGATAGTGCTTTCGTACTTAGTTTATCCATGATCCATTATCTCGGTTGCCCTCCTTCCTCGTATTAAGAATTATTTCTGTCCTTGTTAATTCTCTCGCTACTACTTTGTGTTCTGATTTTCCTACCACAAACTTTTCACTTATTTCAAGGCCTATTTCAATCCTTTTATCATCTAGTTTACTAAACAAATATGTCAATGTTATATCACTCGTGGATACTATCACTACCCTTTTATTATACTGTTACGATGGTCTACTCGATCGTCGTAGGTACAGTGGAAACAAAATAAGTACAAGACACCAATTAAGTCACTAATCACACCTTTAATTGTTACAGTAAAAATAGTTTGTAATTAACAACACAGTCTCTACAACAAATCAAATGAAAATTGTACACACGTAATAAAATGTTCACAAATATTAAAACTCAATTGTATTACAATTATACCATCTGATTATAAAACGCAACACTTCAATAATAACTACTTGAACGTACACAGTAATAACTCGAACCGCTCTGGAAATATATCGCACTAATACTCTCGAACCGCACTAACCAATATCTCGCATGGAACTGAAAACTAAGGCCGCTACCCGATGTATTTATAGTCACGCTCACACACCAGAATCTTCCAAACTGCGTCTTATCTCTCGTGAACTACGTAATTACTATGGCCTTGACACAGTCCGAGCGCCGGAGCGAAGCCCGGCACAGTCGAGAAGATTCTCGCAAAATGCGTCTAGTAGCACGTACACCACACGCTTATATCGAGATATTTCTGGCACATTCGATAAACGCGTAGATTGTTCTGTGCTGTCGTAGCACTTCCCCCTCCTTAAGCCTGTTCGTCCCGAACTGGCAAAGCATCTCTAAATTTGTATTTAGCCAGGCGATCTAGGTGGACGACCTTGAACGTTCGCTGTCCTTCCTGTTGAATCCGATAAACAACATCGTTAAGCCTTTTTTTTTACAGTGTAGGGTCCTTCCCAGTTAAACTGAAGCTTAGGTGAGCGACCACAACGGCGCTTTGGATTGAACAACCAGACCTGATCTCCTTCTTGGAAACCCACACTATTGCTGCGAATGTCATACCGAGTTTTCATTTTATCACTGGCAATCTTCAGACATCCTCTTACCAAGCGATTCATTTCTCGCAGTTGGTTTCCTAATTGCGAGGAATAGTTCTTTGGCTCTTGGGACTGAGTCTCAGGTGATCCAAACATCAAGTCCCCAGGAAGACGAATCTCCCGCCCAAACACCAATTTTGCTGGAGTCATGCCGGTTGTGTCATGTACTGATGACCTGTACGCCATAAGGAATAGTGGTATACGTTGGTCCCAGTCTGTTTGGTTCTCGTCAACAACTTTCGAAAGATGCTGCTCAAGTGTCCTGTTGAATCTCTCAACCATCCCGTCTGACTGAGGATGCAGAGGCGTTGTCCTGGTCTTTCGAATTCCGAGTAGATGGCATAATTCTTTAAACACTCCTGATTCGAAATTTCTCCCTTGATCCGTATGGATTTCCATAGGGGCTCCATAACGGCAACAGAAGTTGTGAACTAACTGCTTTGCCACAGTGGTAACCTCCTGATTTGGAATTGCGTAGGCTTCCACCCACTTAGTAAAGTAGTCACCTACAACCATGATGTACCGGTTTCCATCGTCAGTAACTGGGAATGGTCCAGCAATGTCTATGGCAATTCTCTCGAAAGGCTGTCCAATGTTATACTGTCTCATTTTTCCCCTGCTTCTGGTTTGTGGGCCCTTGCTTGCAGCACATATTTCACACGTCCGAACCCATTCCTCTACGTCGTGGCGAAGATGAAGCCAATAGAATCGCTTCCGTATTTTGTCAAGGGTTTTGTTAACGCCAAGATGGCCTCCAGATGTTCCATCATGCATCTCCTTCAAAACAGACTGCACTTTACTTCGGGGAACTGTCAACTGCATGACCACGTCTCGTCCATCTGCACTTTCCCAAGCCCTTTTCAGCAGTCCGTTTTCTAAGGTGAGAGATTCCCATTGTGCCCAGTAGCCCTTCAGCACTTCGGAACCATGGCAGATATCTTGCCAATCCGGGCGGCGACCTTCCTCTTTTGCTGTCAAGATCGGTCCAATGTCTTCATCAGTTATCTGTTCTTGTCGACAGTCTTGTGTTGTCCAGCCATCAGCCAGGAAATCTATAGTGATGGCTTGAACATGTTCGCTTGAGTTTTGTTCTTCCTTTCTGTGGCAATGTCGGCAGTCTTCCGGGCATGGTCTTCGTGATAAGCCATCTGCATTACCGTGCAGGCGCCCCCGCCGATGTTGTACCTTGAAGTTGTACTCTTGCAGACGTTCGAGCCACCTTGCCAACTGTCCTTCCGGATTTTTAAATCTCAAGAGCCATGCAAGTGCAGCATGGTCGGTACGTAGTGAAAACTCTCTCCCATAGAGGTATTTATGGAAGTGCTCCAAAGCTCTGACAATTGCCAACAACTCTCTTCTTGTAACACAATAATTTCTCTTTGGTTTAGAAAGCGTCTTGCTGTAATACGCTATTACTCGTTCTTCACCGTTCTGCACTTGAGACAAAACTGCTCCTAGACCAGTATTGCTTGCGTCTGTGTCTACGATGTACTTCCCTTCGGAAGCTGGAAAAGCGAGAATTGGCTGCGAACATAATGCAATCTTCAACGTTCTAAATGATTGTTCACACTCTCTCGACCATTGGAAGTTTCGTTTATTTTCCGTTAGCTCATGTAGTGGTTTAGCAATAGTAGCGAAGCCTTTCACAAAACGTCTGTAATATGAGCATAACCCCAGGAAACTCCGAACTTCGTGTTTATTCTTCGGAACTGGCCAGTCTCTTATTGTGTATACTTTATTAGGATCCATGCTAACGCTCACTGCCGAAACCAGATGGCCCAAATACTGTACTTCCTTTTGGAATAGAGAACACTTCTTCGGGCTCAGCTTCAGTTGTGCACCGTGAATTCTAGTTAGAACTTCCTTAAGGTTTTCCAAATGATCTTCGAAAGTCTTCCCGATCACTATGACATCGTCTAAGTAAACAAGGCAAGTTTTCCATGTCAGGCCTTGGAGTATCAGGTCCATCAATCTCTCAAATGTTGCCGGTGCATTACAGAGTCCAAATGGCATGACGTTAAATTGGAATAAGCCACTTGGAGTCGAGAAAGCGGTCTTTTCCTTGTCTTCTTGATGAAGACCCACTTGCCAATATCCACTCTTCAGGTCCAATGTGGAAAACCACTGTGCTCCGGACAACGTGTCGAGTGTATCGTCAACGCGAGGTAATGGATAGCAGTCTTTCTTTGTAACGTCATTTAACCTCCGGTAGTCTACGCAGAAACGCAATCCACCATCCTTCTTCTCTACCAGCACTACAGGGGAACACCAAGCACTTGACGAAGGTTCGATTACTCCCTCTGTCAACATGTCCTGTACTAACCGAGACATCTCCTCTTGTTTAGATAATGGAGGCCTTCGAGGAGGTTGGCGTATCGGTGTTGTGTCCCCGGTATTGATGCGATGTTGCACAAGAGAGGTTCTTCCCAGTGACTGTCCCCGAACTGCAAAACAATCTTTGAATTCGTGTAAAATCTCTCCGAGTTCTTTTACCTCACCACTTGAGAGGTCGTTAGAAGATCTGTTCAATAATTCTGCAGTTCCTCTGGTAATTTAGAAGTATCCGAAGAACTGGATCTTCGTTGGGTTATTCCGGCTACCCAGGCCACAGGAGTCAATTTGCCTAGGAGCATATTGCTTTGTAAAGTGATAGCTTGATCCAAAATATTCGCCACTCTAATAGGTACGTTTCCGGTTTTGTCAGGTTTTACTAAACTTCTGGCAATTAGTATGCCCGGTGTGCTGACTACCTGGGATTCGAATATAGAGCACTGATTGCCCCTAGTATCTACCGCAGTTCTAACCATGATGATCTTTTCGGAGTTTGGCGGAACAGTTACGGCCACTTGGTTTATGACGTCCATCGATTTTTCTGCTGTCGTCATTGTTGATAGCATTACCTCTTCGCCTCCGATTCTCAAGACATTGTTTTTGAAGTCGACTATAAATCCGTATGCGTTCAAAACGTCCACACCAAGAATTGCTTCACCACAATGTCTGCAACAAGTACTTGATGAGTAAACTCAAGTCTACCGAGGCGTAGGTGTATCTCCACTTTTCCATACACTTTTACAGGCCGTCCAGTAGCTGTTAGCAAGCTGCAAGAGCACCAGATTGGCTTGAGATCTTTCACCACGTCGGGGCGCACAATAGAAACTGTTGCGCCTGTGTCAACTGTAATCGAGGTTGGCCTTTCTTGAACAAATCCGGTAACTACCAAGCTCCCGCTGTTTTTCTGAAGTGTAGAAATTGCGTATTGTCTAGGGGCTTCGTTCCTCCAGTTAGTCAGCACACGCCCCGTTGTACAGACTACAGCTCGTTTCCCTGCTGCTGAATTCTAACCCGACAATCTCGTTGTAGATGTCCAGGTTTCCCACATCTATAACACTTCTGTCTTCCATCCTTTCTTATTTTATTCTGTGGCGCCGACCGTCAAGTCTCTGTTCCCTGTTCTTCTTCCTCATCGTCTGTGCCGTCGCGATCTTTTAGCGCGCGCGCACTTTATGACTTGTCCAACCAGACGCTGATTTGGCGGCCTCAAATTGCAAAGCATGTACCAGGGCGTCCGCACTGTTCTGGTGTCTTGCCATTCGTAACACTTGCTGTAGTTCGTTATCTCGGACACCGGCAGTAAATGTCTGCATCGCAAAACGCGTTCGAAAATCTTCTGGCGCTTCAGGATAGGCCAGTCTAATTAGTCTGTCGATACTTGCTTCAAACTCTTAAAGACTCTCCCCGGAATGCTGTCGCCTTGCTCTCAACTGGGTGCAGTACACATCTCGCAAATGTTTATCACCATACCGTAATTCTAGAGCTTTTATCAACTCGGCATAGATGTTCTGGCTGTGAGGTGGCATTTTCTGTAGTAATTCTGCCGCGGGTCCTTTTAATGCGAGAACGAGTGAGACTGCCTTGTCTTTCTCTGTCCAATTATTTGCGCATGCAGCAGCTTCAAATTGGCGGAGGTACGTTGCCCAGTGACTGCTTCCGTCCAAGTTTGGAGCTTTGTCATGAACTGTCCCTACTGAAGGCAAAGTTACTTTCTCTATTGACCTATTTTCTGCGTCTTTTTCTGTCTTTATCATTGGTACAGTCTGTTTTCACAAAGTTGTTTTGGTTTTAATTTCAGACACTGCTCGACTTCATTTTTAATCTGCTCTTTTATATTTGTAATCGAGTCTTCTACTGCAGATACTTTTGTTGACATAGTTTCTTCCACAGTCAAGACAGATTTTTCTACTTCAGATATTTTTGTAGACATCGATTCTTCAACACTCGAGACAGATTTTTCTACTTCAGCTATTTTTAATGTCATTGATTCTTGTACCTCCGATATTTTAGTAACTTGTTTATTAAGGTCACCTCGTAGGAGACCCAATTCTGCGGTACTATGTTTTTGCAACTGTTTCTACATAGTTTCAAAGAGAGCTTCCGTTTTATCTTTTTGTCTTTCTTCTGTTTCTAGCATTAGTGCTTTCTGACGTTCCTCAGCCTCTTCTCTTGCCTGTCTTCGTTCTTCCTTTTGTCGTCTTTCTGCTTCTTCCTGTGTCTACCGCAGCAGTGTTTGTAAAGCTTCCATCATCTGACTGGGATCCATGTTTACCGATTAATTACGAGTCACACTCGTCTTGTACAAAGTATCCACTGTTAACCGTTCTATCCCACTTCTGACACCACTGTTACGACGGTCTACTCGATCGTCGTAGGTACAGTGGAAACAAAATAAGACAAGACACCAATTAAGTCACTAATCACACCTTTAATTGTTACAGTAAAAATAGTTCGTAATTAACAACACAGTCTCTACAACAAATCAAATGAAAATTGTACACACGTAATAAAATGTCCACAAATATTAAAACTCAATTGTATTACAATTATACCGTCTGATTATAAAACGCAACACTTCAATAATAACTACTTGCACGTACACAGTAATAACTCGAACCGCTATGGAAATATATCGCACTAATACTCTCGAACCGCACTAACCAATATCTCGCTTGGAACTGAAAACTAAGGCCGCTACCCGATGTATTTATAGTCACGCTCACACACCAGAAGCTTCCAAACTGCGTCTTATCTCTCGTGAACTACGTAATTACTACGGCCTTGACACAGTCCGAGCGCCGGAGCGAAGCCCGGCACAGTCGAGAAGATTCTCGCAAAATGCGTCTAGTAGCACGTGCACCACACGCTTACATCGAGATATTTCTGGCACATTCGATAAACGCGTAGATTGTTCTGTGCTGTCGTAGCAATACATTTCTTTTTCTGGTGTATTTATCATAGATTTTCTTAAGTTTTTACTCCTTGTTTTATTGTGAGTCCCTTCTAAAATTTCTTTTAGGCTTCTCCTACAATTCTTAAAATATCATTATTTCAGTATTCATCATATAAATGGTCTCCAGATCGCTTATAAGATTCAATTAATATGAATTTATACTTTAATTTGATCCGTCAGGCGATCTTGTAATTAAATATTCCACTACATGTTTCGGGAATTAAATTCCTATCATCAGGTAAAACTTCTTCTTCCTAATATATAGGAGTCGTCAGTGAAATTATTAAAATAATAATGAGATGATATGTGACTGTCAGGCAGTGTGCACTGTCTTTGTTAGCTGTGTGTGTACGGTGTTTTAATTATGTCATTTGTAACAGTTGTGTTTGTTTTATTCGTTAGTGTGTGTATGTGTTTTTTAATAATTTCAACGATGACTCCTATATATTAGGAAGAAGAAGTTTTACTGATGATGGGAATTTAATTTCCGAAACACGTAGTGGAATATTTAACTACAAGATCGCTTGAAGGATCAAATTAAGGTATAATTTCAAATTAATTGTATTTCAGTATGGTCGGTAATTGTTAGATTAAGTACAATAATTAGTCCATTCTTAATCATCTCCAATTCTTCCCGCGTTTTTATTAGTTCTTTTTTACATATTTTTCCTATTTTCTTCGCCTTCTTTTCCAGGTGTTTAATCTTCTCCTTTTTTCTGTTATTTTTATTCTCAGATAACAATGTACTTTTGTCTTCTTTATTTTTTATTTTCCACTACTATTTTCTGATTTAATTGTTCTATGTTTTTACTGTTTGGTATTTCTTCTATCTTCGTTTTGTTATTATTTATAATTTCTTCCTCTTTTTTATTCAATGTTTCCACATGTTGTAAATTCTTCCTTCATTTGCTTATTATCTTCCTTAATCTGTTTAAAGTTTTCATTATTTGCTTCAAATTTTTTTGTTGTTGTTTTAAATTTGCTTCATTTATTTGTCTTAACTCTTCTTTAGTACTTCTTTAATACTGTCTATTTTATTTTCTAACTTTTCATTTGTTTGTTTATTATTTTCTTTCATTTGTTTCAAACGCTCATCATTCCAGTCAAATTTTTTTTTCATTTGCTTTATTAAGTTTTCACTCAGGGTCCCGTTTTGTTTCCTCGAGTTTTTGTTTATTTTTCCTCAATTTGTTTATTATCTTCTTTAATACTGTCTATCTTCTAATTAGTTTATTTATTATTTTCATTTCTTTCTTTCTTTAGATCTTCACTCATTTGTTTTAGCATTTGTTTAATTATTTGAAAATCCATGCCTCCTCTGGCTTCCTCTTTGTCACCCGCCTGCTGTTCTATTTCTCTGTCTTTGACTTTTTCTTCTTCCTGTTCTCGCCTATCTTCTTCTGTCTCTGGGTTCTTTGTTCGCCTTTTTGAAGTATCTCTTCGTTGCATTTCCGAACTTATAGCAGTCGCCAGCTAAAGTTAGGAAGTTAGGTCAGCTATAATTTTATTTCTATCGCCTAATAATTCCCTAAATTCAAGCCTCGCTAGTTGGGCGCCATTGTGTATGTGGGTCTTTCACTATAGCCTGCGGCCAAAGAGTACTTCCGTCTCCGCGTTTGTATTTGCCTTTCCGTGTTCGATGTGTACTAGAACTGTTTTCTTCACAAGTAACTAATGCCAGGTTATGGAGGTTATGTACGATAATGTAACTTAAATAACATTTACTTTGTTAGTGTACAATAAAAGGGTGTATTTACTGGAAGTACAGAAATTATTTTCCATTTATCGCACATAATTACGGTACACAGACGATTTTTGGAGGTTGTGTCTACGTTTAACAATGCAACTTAACCTTTTAGATTTTTAAAATTAATTAGATTTAACAAAAATTTCCTTTGTTAGTCTACATTAAATTATTGTATGGATACAAGACTGCTGTACATAACATTAAAGGCTGTATTTATTCGAAGTACCGGAATTAAAACCTAGTTCCAATTTAGAACGTAGACCTATAACCTATTTGCATATTTTATTGGGTTTTATTGGCACATATTTTATTGAAAGGTGTATTTATTGAAAGTACAGAAATTAGTTTCCATTTATCGCACATAATTACGGTACACAGACGATTTTTGGAGGTTGTGTCTACGTTTAACAATGTAACTTAACCTTTTAGATTTTTAAAATTAATTAGATTTAACAAAAATTTCCTTTGTTAGTGTACATTCAAAGGCTGTATATACATTAAAGGCTGTATTTATTCGAATTAAAACCTATCCGTACTTCCAATTTAGAACGTATAACCTAGTAGGCTACGTTATTCGTACATATTTTATTGGAGTTTATTGGTACATATTTTATTAAAAGGGTGTATTTATTGGAAGTACAGAAATTAGTTTCCTTTTATCGCACATAATTACGGTACAGAGACGTTTTTGGGAGGTTGTGTCTACGTTTAATTATCTAACTTAGATAGTAGGCTTCGTTATTGGTGCATATTTTATTGGTGTTTATTGGGCACATATTTTATTAAAAGGGTGTATTTATTGGAAGTACAGAAATTAGTTTCCATTTATCGCACATAATTACGGTACAGAGACGATTTTGGGAGGTTGTGTGTACGTTTAATTATCTAACTTAACCTTTTAGATTTTTAAAATTAATTAGACTTGTAGGGGTGTGCATGGCAGAACTACTTGTAGGGGTGTGCACCCACTTTATAATCATATTTTTGGTAACACTGAGAACTTTAAGCCTTCTTTTATGCTTAAACAAATTATATATACACTTAATCATAGAAAAGCAAAAAGCAAATATGTAATTCAAAAGACTAATTTGCTCTAATAAACACATGCTGAAGTTAAAAACAAAAGAGTTTTTACTTGCCTAACTAATCATTAGTTACTAATGTGACAGTTGGGGCTGCTTTTTCTGCAAAAGCTGGGGTATGTTGAATTCAAGAGTGGTTAAATTAAGTCATAAATCTGAGTGTGCGTCAAGTCTATTTCTGTGCTTGCTTTTCACTTGAGATGAAAATCCCATTTCACTCAAGAATGAGGTGATGAATGGGATGAGTAACTCCGAAAGTTCAGGATATTCATCTCTTAAAGATATCCAGAACTTTGTTAAGTCAGAATCTAAAAGTTTATGGATTTTGTTGTCCATGACATGTCTCATGTTATCACTAACTATACAAAATAATTTACTAAAAATTTAGTTTTAATCCCAGCATCACAGATGGTATCACACAATTGCTCATTTAGTTTTACTGAGAACATGTTAGAACTTTCAAAATACAAGAATGGGTCTTGAATCCAATTGAATTCACTGTATCCCTCTGGGAAGCAACTTTCAATCTGGTTATAGAGAGTTAAACATCAGAGCTGGTAAAAAGCAATGGTAGAGCATGAATAACAAAAATGTACAGTTTAGACTATGTACAAAACAGGTTGAATTTAAATTGTTAAAATGATATATCTTAGTTATTTACATGTAGTAGGTTTTTAAGACACAGTAAATAAATTTCCGAACCTGACTTAGCAACCCTCCAAATGCCCTCTCGGGACCCAGCAATGGCTCATGCCCAATAGGTTAAGAAATGCTGAACTAAAGGCATGGTTGTGGAGTGAAACATAAAAGATAACCCAGACTTCTAAAATGCTCTTAGTGAAATGGATTTTCAGGAGTAACAACACACTATTTGGTTAACAAGCACATTTTACTAATATTGTAATACCAAGTCAACTCTATGTGATGCTGATCACATACTGTTAATCAGCAGCACTGCAGAATATTCTAGAGCCACACTCTTGGCATTCATCTGGAACTTTCTCACATTAGCGTGATAATTAGAATGTTGCCACCAGCTGAGTTTTAGAAAGTTGGTGTAGTAGGTTGTGCATTCATATAGGATGATATTAGACAGCAGTTTTTAATGAAAGTGACAAATGATCAATTGTTTATTTGTGTTGTAAACTATTGTGATTTTTTTATTACTGTTTGTAGGCTATACAGTGTGTCCTGGATAATTATATAAAGAGAACTGTTGCAATATAAGTGTGTTTGGTTTAGCAATTGAGAGTATCTGGTATTCAATAATTCATTCCACTGTTTTAAGTTCATAATTCTTGTCACTGGTTGTAAGAATATTATTTTCATTAATTTTCCAATTCTATGAAGTCTTCAGTAGTTTTACCACGATGAGACTCAACTTTATCACTGAAGATGCCACATCACTGAATGAGCAAAACTTTTCGTTAATAATCTCAACAAAGCATGGTTATCAGCTGAAAAAAAGTTTTAGTATTAAAAGTTTTGATCACGCAAATCTATAAGGGATACTAAAAAGAAATAACATAATAATTGTATTGGACATAAAGTTATGTCCACAAAACAGATTTTGTTTGAAATAAATAAAACACAATTTGACACAAATATTAATTTTATGAATACTTGTTTGGCACATATTACAGAAGGTTACACCATTAAATGAGTTTGCCTAAGTATAAAATTCTTGTCAGATGAAAAACGTGTACAGTCAGAATACTATTTGTTATGTACAATACAAATGATTCACTATGGGTAGCAGTGACACATAAACACTAGACATTGACACTGAATTGTACTTGTTTTGAATGATTCATTGTGTGCTACCTGACCAGAGTACAGGTATTAACCAAGAGATGTTTAGTATACTGCTGTGTAACTGCTACAATGATGAATTATAAGTAGTACTTTTTGTTTCGGTCATCAACCTTGAAAAGGATAATAGAAACTTTGTATACCATACTTCCAGCAGTTTTACTTGATACATTCCTAGCACAAATAAGAAAAGTTTAAATCTGCTGATGATCTAAAGGAGTGATAGTTATTTGCAGACTGACAGGGTTATAAAATAATTCTGAAAGAATTGTTGCTTTTACAATACCATCCTTTATCAACTGACTACTCAAATCTGCCAGTTTTTCACAGAAACTGAAGTTTGATGATTTGATCCATCATGACCTAGTGATGCTCCAAACATTTCAAGGATTCTCCTAGCCTTAAAAAACGACTGGCCTATTTTGATTGACATGATTAAAGTTAAATTTACTTTGGGATACTTCCAAACATAATACAGTTTAAAATAAACAAAAAAAAATTTTATTTCTAATTTTTCCAGAACTGTATACACATAATTTGATCTGGATAGAACGTGTATTAAACAATAATACTATTTGATGCAAATAATGAAAATATCCGTGTGGAGAACTATACATGACTTCCATGTTTTAAGATTTATATTTAAAATCGTTTTAGAAATGAAATATTTCTACAGAAACTACTTCTATCTTCAGCCTCAACCACAGAAAACACACACACACAATTCCTTTTTTCTTTATTTAATTTGAATTCAGAGTATTGGCACATATTTTATTAAAAGGGTGTATTTATTGGAAGTACAGAAATTAGTTTCCATTTATTGCACATAATTACGGTACACAGACGATTTTTGGAGGTTGTGTATACGTTTAACAATGTAACTTAACCTTTTAGATTTTTAGAATTAATTAGATTTAACAAAAATTTCTTTTGTTAGTGTACATTCAAAGGCTGTATTTATTGTATGGATAAAAGGCTGTATATACATTAAAGGCTATATTTATTCGAATTGAAACCTATCCGTACTTCCAATTTAGAACGTATAACCTAGTAGGCTACGTTATTCGTACATATTTTATTGGAGTTTATTGGTACATATTTTATTAAAAGGGTGTATTTATTGGAAGTACAGAAATTAGTTTCCATTTATCGCACATAATTACGGTACAGAGATGATTTTGGGAGGTTGTGTCAACGTTTATTTATCTAACTTAACCTTTTAGATTTTTAAAATTAATTAGACTTAACAAATATTTCCTTACGTAGTGTACATTCAAAGGCTGTATTTATTGTATGGATAAAAGGCTGTATTTATTCGAAGTACCGGAATTAAAACCTACTTCCAATTTAGAACACAGTACAATCTAACGTAGGCCTATAACCAAACAAGTACATTAAAATCCTTTTTTCAACATAATGCAATAAAAAGCAATGTGCAGTTTCTGTTAACACCCAAATGATTAAGTATTAATAATGGGTTAGAGTGGAATTCAATGTTACTATGGTCTAAATTTAAGACAAAAAATATACATAATCTGTGTTTATCAACACATAAGTGATACATAAGTCAGTTGTTACAAAGATAAACAAAAATATGTCTAAGAGTATAACCAATTATAAGTGAGAGACCCGTTTCTAAAACGGCTTAAGTAGTGCAAAGTTTTTTTCTTGCTTTCATTTGAGCAAACTGGTTAATAACATCTGACTGATAAATTAATACTGTTAGCCAATTCATTTTTAATAGCTAAAATTGCCAAATTATTAAGCCTTTCTTGGTAGGTAGTGCTTCTCTGCCAAGTTTTCAGTGAATTCGCTAACCTGCTGAAAGATTTTTCAGGAGACGAAACTGTAACTGGAATAGTACAGAAAAGCCTATATAATGAGTGGCTCATGTAAACAAAAAGGTTTACAAATACAGCTTGAAGGTTTTTGGAGTAGGCTTAGTGGATTCTTTTCTGATTCAAACTCTGTTTTATAAATGTTCAAGTGTAATATTTCTTCAAATAGATCCATTGCCAATTCCTTTTTAAACTTGCTAACGAGAACTTTTACTTTCAATTCTAATTCACAATTTTCCATGTCCGTAAAGTTCAATACTGGTGGAAACAAGTCACGAATTGAAATAATTGCAGTGAATCGTGTTTTTATGTTGCCCATTACAAACTCTAATACTGGGTACATGACTGAGGTTTTAAATTTATTTTCTTGATCTTTGTTTACTGAAAAATCACTATTGGATTGATCTGTACTTTTTTTCCACCTTTTGGGAGATTCGGGAGGAACTTCTATTAGTTCTTTTGCAATTAAGTTTGGTTCTTCAATTATGCTGTCTGGATTATCACGCAACAATTTCAATTCTGTCAGCGAATCTTCCACTAGAGTTATTTCAACATTGAGTGTGATTCCTTTGCTTTGAATAACAACATTTTTTTAGTCAATATATGAAAGCACTTTGAACCAAAAAGATGCCAACATTAAGCTCTTTGTGGAATTGAAATATTTCTTAAGCCCTAATATGATGTTGTAGGCAGAGGGAGTTAGACCAGAAGACATCTCTTCTAAAATATATCCAACAATTTAAGTACTCCTGGGTAGTGCTTAATTATTGGTTTGACAGCTTGGATCCTCTCACTTCATCTTGTTTCAGGGAAGCTCTGCAGTGATAAAGGAATGTGCTTTTTCAAAACTTCCCAACATTTTTCTCTAGGGCTGCTAGAAAAAAATGAGTAAAGACTTGCACCATGCCCGAAAAATGTCATCACATCTGCATTGAGTTTTGCAGCATTAACACCCACATGTTTCAAAGAATGCGTAAAAATATTACGGATTCGTTCTTTTCAAGAATTCTACTTCCAATTTAGAACCCAGTACAATCTAACGTATAACCAAACAAGTACATTAAAATCCTTTTTTCAACATAATGCAATAAAAAGCAATGTGCAGTTTCTGTTAACACGCAAATGATTAAGTATTAATAATGGGTTAGAGTGGAATTTAATAATTAAAAATTTTGTGGACTTGTGAAATTAGTAACACTATGTACTAATGTGTGATTATAATTTAAGATGTGAAGTATATGAAGCCATTACTAGTACCTGTTTTTAGACAACAAATAATAACTATAATTTCCATTAATTTTGTTAATGTTCTTTCTCATTCATTATTTAGTTATATTTTTACTATTAGAAAGGAAAGGTTCTGATGAAATTTCTGTATGTGTTATTTTTGGTCTCTCTCTCTCTCTCTCTCTCTCTCTCACTCACTCCTCTCATTTTTATTTATTGAAAAAAACAAAAACTAACACTCCTCTGTATGTGTCCACATTGCATAAAATTAAAAAAATTAATTCAAGAAATTAAAAAAAAATTGTAAACTCTGAAAACATTTGTTCTAATATAGAATTCAAATTAAATAAAGAAAAAAAGGAAGTGTGTGTGTGTGTGTGTGTGTGTGTGTGTGTGTGTGTGTGTGTGTGTGTGTGTGTGTGTGTTTTCTGTGGTTGAGGCTGAAGATAGAAGTAGTTTCTGTAGAAATATTTCATTTCTAAAACGATTTTAAATATAAATCTTAAAACATGGAAGTCATGTATAGTTCTCCACACGGATATTTTCATTATTTGCATCAAATAGTATTATTGTTTAATACACGTTCTATCCAGATCAAATTATGTGTATACAGTTCTGGAAAAATTAGAAATAAAATTTTTTTTTGTTTATTTTAAACTGTATTATGTTTGGAAGTATCCCAAAGTAAATTTAACTTTAATCATGTCAATCAAAATAGGCCAGTCGTTTTTTAAGGCTAGGAGAATCCTTGAAATGTTTGGAGCATCACTAGGTCATGATGGATCAAATCATCAAACTTCAGTTTCTGTGAAAAACTGGCAGATTTGAGTAGTCAGTTGATAAAGGATGGTATTGTAAAAGCAACAATTCTTTCAGAATTATTTTATAACCCTGTCAGTCTGCAAATAACTATCACTCCTTTAGATCATCAGCAGATTTAAACTTTTTATATTTGTGCTAGGAACGTATCATGTAAAACTGCTGGAAGTATGGTATACAAAGTTTCTATTATCCTTTTCAAGGTTGATGACCAAAACAAAAAGTACTACTTGTAATTCATCATTGTAGCAGTTACACAGCAGTATACTAAACATCTCTTGGTTAATACCTGTACTCTGGTCAGGTAGCACACAATGAATCATTCAAAACAAGTACAATTCAGTGTCAATGTCTAGTGTTTATGTGTCACTGCTACCCATAGTGAATCATTTGTATTGTACATAACAAATAGTATTCTGACTGTACACCTTTTTCATCTGACAAGAATTTTATACTTAGGCAAACTCATTTAATGGTGTAACCTTTTGTAATATGTGCCAAACAAGTATTCATAAAATTAATATTTGTGTCAAATTGTGTTTTATTTATTTCAAACAAAATCTGTTTTGTGGACATAACTTTATGTCCAATACAATTATTATGTTATTTCTTTTTAGTATCCCTTATAGATTTGTGTGATCAAAACTTTTAATACTAAAACTTTTTTTCAGCTGATAACCATGCTTTGTTGAGATTATTAACGAAAAGTTTTGCTCATTCAGTGATGTGGCATCTTCAGTGATAAAGTTGAGTCTCATCGTGGTAAAACTACTGAAGACTTCATAGAATTGGAAAATTAATGAAAATAATATTCTTACAACCAGTGACAAGAATTATGAACTTAAAACAGTGGAATGAATTATTGAATACCAGATACTCTCAATTGCTAAAATAAACACACTTATATTACAACAGTTCTCTTTATATGCTAAAACAAACACACTTATATTACAACAGTTCTCTTTATATAATTATCCAGGACACACTGTATAGCCTACAAACAGTAATAAAAAATCACAATAGTTTACAACACAAAAAAACAATTGATCATTTGTCACTTTCATTAAAAACTGCTGTCTAATATCATCCTATATGAATGCACAACCTACTACACCAACTTTCTAAAACTCAGCTGGTGGCAACATCCTAATTATCACGCTAATGTGGGAAAGTTCCACATGAATGCCAAGAGTGTGGCTCTAGAATATTCTGCAGTGCTGCTGATTAACAGTATGTGATCAGCATCACATAGAGTACTACACATTTAAGCTATCTAATTGACTTGGTATTACAATATTAATAAAATGTGCTTGTTAACCAAATAGTGTGTTGTTACTCCTGAAAATCCCATTTCACTAAGAGCATTTTAGAAGTCTGGGTTATCTTTTATGTTTCACTCCACAAACATGCCTTTAGTTCAGCATTTCTTAACCTATTGGGCATGAGCCACTGCTGGGTCCCGAGAGGGCATTTGGAGGGTTGCTAAGTCAGGTTCGGAAATTTATTTACTGTGTCTTAAAAACCTACTACATGTAAATAACTAAGATATATCATTTTAACAATTTAAATTCAACCTGTTTTGTACATAGTCTAAACTGTACATTTTTGTTATTCATGCTCTACCATTGCTTTTTACCAGCTCTGATGTTTAACTCTCTATAACCAGATTGAAAGTTGCTTCCCAGAGGGATACAGTGAATTCGATTGGATTCAAGACCCATTCTTGTATTTTGAAAGTTCTAACATGTTCTCAGTAAAACTAAATGAGCAATTGTGTGATATCACCTGTGATACTAAATGAAACTAAATTTTTAGTAAATTATTTTGTATAGTTAGTGATAACATGAGACATGTTATGGACAACAAAATCCATAAACTTTTAGATTCTGATTTAACAAAGTTCTGGATATCTTTAAGAAATGAATATCCTGAACTTTCGGAGTTACTCATCCCATTCATCACCTCATTCTTGAGTGAAATGGGATTTTCATCTCAAGTGAAAAGCAAGCACAGAAATAGACTTGACGTACACTCAGATTTATGACTTAATTTAACCACTCTTGAATCCAACATACCCCAGCTTTTGCAGAAAAAGCAGCTTTTGCAGAAAACTGTCACATTAGTAACTAATGATTAGTTAGGCAAGTAAAAACTCTTTTGTTTTTAACTTCAGCATGTGTTTATTAGAGCAAATTAGTCTTTTGAATTACATATTTGCTTTTTGCTTTTCTATAATTAAGTGTATATATAATTTGTTTAAGCATAAAAGAAGGCTTAAAGTTCTCAGTGTTACCAAAAATATGATTATAAAGTGGGTGCACACCCATACAAGTAGTTTTGCCACGCACACACCTACAAGTCTAATTAATTTTAAAAATCTAAAAGGCTAAGTTAGATAATTAAACGTAGACACAACCTCCCAAAATCGTCTCTGTACCGTAATTATGTGCGATAAATGGAAACTAATTTCTGTACTTCCAATAAATACACCCTTTTAATAAAATATGTGCCAATAAAATATGCAAATAGGTTATAGGTCTACGTTCTAAATTGGAACTAGGTTTTAATTCCGGTACTTCGAATAAATACAGCCTTTAATGTTATGTACAGCAGTCTTGTATCCATACAATAATTTAATGTAGACTAACAAAGGAAATTTTTGTTAAATCTAATTAATTTTAAAAATCTAAAAGGTTAAGTTGCATTGTTAAACGTAGACACAACCTCCAAAAATCGTCTGTGTACCGTAATTATGTGCGATAAATGGAAAATAATTTCTGTACTTCCAGTAAATACACCCTTTTATTGTACACTAACAAAGTAAATTTTATTTGTTACATTGTCGTACATAACCTCCACAACCTGACATTAGTTACTTGTGAAGAAAACAGTTCTAGTACACATCGAACACGGAAAAATATACAAACGCGGTGACGGAAGTTTTCTTTGGCCGCAGGCTATAGTTACCCAAATAGCCAGCGGCAAAATGGAACTTCTGTCTCCGCGCGTGTACAATATTTTGGTGTCCGATGTGTACACCAACTGTTTTCTTCACAAGTAACTAATGCCAGCTTATGGAGGTTATGTTCGACAATGTAACGTAAATAAAATTTACTTTGTTAGTGTAAATTAAAAAGGTGTATTTATTGGAAGTACAGAAATTAGTTTACATTTATCGGATATAATTACGGTACAGAGATGATTTTGGGGGGTTGTGTCTACGTTTAACAATATAACCTTTACATTTTTAAAATTAATTAGACTTAACAAACTTTTCCTTAGTTAGTATGCATTCAAAGGCTGTATTTATTGTATGGATAAAAGGTTGTATATAACATTAACGGCTGTATTTATTCGAAGTAAGTAATGCCAGCTTATGTACGACAATGTAACTTAAATAAAATTTACTTTGTTCGTGTACATTAAAAGGGTGTATTTATTGGAAGTACAGAAATTAGTTTACATTTATCGCACATAATTACGGTACAGAGACGATTTTGGGAGGTTGTGGCTACGTTTAACAATATAACTTAACCTTTTAGATTTTTAAAATTAATTAGACTAAACAGACATTTCCTTAGTTAGTGTACATTTAAAGGCTGTAGATATTGTATGGATAAAAGGCTGTATATAACATTAAAGGCTGTATTTATTCGAAGTAAGTAATGCCAGCTTATGGAGGTTATGTACGACAATGTAACTTAAATAAAATTTACTTTGTTCGTGTACATTAAAAGGGTGTATTTATTGGAAGTACAGAAATTAGTTTACATTTATCACACATAATTACGGTACAGAGACGATTTTGGGAGGTTGTGGCTACGTTTAATTATTTAATTTAAACTTTTAGATTTTAAAAATTAATTAGGACTTAACAGACATTTCCTTAGTTAGTGTACATTCAAAGGCTGTAGACAACATTAAAGGCTGTATTTATTCAAAGTACCGCAATTAAAATGTACTTCCAATTTACAACCTAGTACAATCTAATGTATAACCAACATGCAAATGATTAAGTATTAATAATGGGTTACAGTGGAATTTAATGTTACTACGGTCAGAATTAATGCAAATAAAATTGGGAGAATCTCGTAAACATATTAAAGAATGCTTGTATATTACACACAAAATTATTACAGTACGGACCTTTGTTAATGATTAGAAACAAATTTGACTATACTTTAGTATGTACCAATAAAATTCACCTTTTTTCAAATACCAATATCTGTTGTTTTTTTCATACCCTTAAAAAAGGTCATTAACAACATACATTATGAGAAAACGTGTCACTATAATATTGACGACTCGGAACACAAAGTTTTTTATAAGTAAAAACGTAAAGTTTTACCTTACAGCCTAAACCGGCTTTCACCTATAGAAGGCTTCATCTGATGAAGCCTTCTATAGGTGAAAGCCGGTTTAGGCTGTAAGGTAAAACTTGACGTTTTTACTTATAAAAAACTTTGTGTTCCGAGTCGTCAATATTATAGTGATATTTAGTTAAGTAACGGACACATCATGGACAACGAAATCCGAGAGAAAACGTGATTACAAATAACTAGCCATTAGTTACTTGTGAAGAAAATAGATATAACATTTACAAACATCAAATCTTCAATTCTCTCCCTATTTGTTTTATAAAAACTGGAGTTTCTACTGCAGGTTTTAAGTCCACTAACTACTTAATTAAATATACATAATTGTTCCTGTATCTTGTTGGGTAACATATATTAATACATCTGCTTCCTACTCATATGTGCAAACAATGTTTTTAATGTACGGTCCTAAAATCTTTATCAACACTTTATATCTTTAAAATTTAGATAAAGTCTAATGAGCAACTTGGCCTAACCTGAATTTACATGATGTGGCTCAGAACAACATTATTTTGGCAAATACAAAGATGAAGACTGGTTGCAATTTCTTCAGGGCTCACGCCTGCTGCCAGGCTTAGTTCTATAACATAATAAGGAAGAAAGAAATCAGCCCAAACCTGCAACCGCTGTGGGAAGGCTTTTACACCATTACCAGTAAGATTAATGATGTCATCTAAGAATAACTCATTAGCTTTATTTATACATTTAATGCATCTTAATTAGTACACTAACAGCACTGCTCTGTCTTACAGTAACACAACACATTACACTAACTCAAAAGAATTTCTTGTTTTCAGTTTAAGAAAGTTGAAATCGTGTATTTATTTTCTTTTCCATTCACTATTTGTAAAATGTGCTTAAAATTAATATGTGTACGCTTACTATATTGAAATCCAATGTTCACTATCCAATAATTATAAATTTTGTGGAATTGTGAAATTAGTAACACTATGTATTAATGTGTGATTATCAGTTGAATTTCTGAATTCCTTTGATTCATTAATAAATCTTACTAATTTGTTTCTTTATGTCTATAATGAATTCTTATTAGTTTTTAATCTTTGTGTTTTCATTATTCATTTGTAAATTTTGCATTTTGTTGTCCATGACATGTTCATTGATTATCTAATTATCATTAAAACACACAGGGGACTGTCCTCTTTTGCAAGATCATAAGTATGTTTCAAGTATGTTTTTAATTTTTTTAATTATATGCAATGTGGACACATACAGAGGAGTGTCAGTTTTTTTATGTTTTTTCAATAAATAACAATGAGAGAGAGAGAGAGAGAGAGACCAAAAATAACACGTACAGAAATTACATCTGAACTTTTCCTGACAGTAAAAAAATAACTAAATAATGAATGGCAAAGAACATTAACAAAATTAATGGAAATTATAGTTATTATTTGTTGTCTAATGAACAGGTACTAGTAAAGGCAAACTAATTATTGAATTAATAATTTTCTTTATTGAGTATCCAGTTTATTACTACAGTATGAAGTATAGGTTTTATCTTTTTTAACAATTTTTAATGCAGTTTACTGGAGTAAAATCTTATTGATAATGTTCTTATCAGTTTCATTACCCCATTATTCTTATCTCTTTTTATTATCTCAGACAATATTTATAGTATACAATTTAGTTAATGACTTAGTATTTTGTTCTTCATGTATCATGGTCATGAAATGGTTTCAGTTGGGGCCTATTTTATGTAAGGGGAAAACATAACGTTACAATATTGTAATTACTTTTATTTCTATAATTATTTATAAGTATTACTTGTACAAACAAAACTGGCTTAGAAATGGGTCTACTTATAAAATTATGGAATTCTGCTGAAATTTCAAATAGTTCTGGAGGAGAATTGATCCCCTGATAACCCCCCTCCGCAAGTTACTCCACTGATCCCACTCTACACAGTTCCAAGAAATCCTGTATTTAGAAGTTCAAAAGAAAGTGATACAGTCTCTAAAGATCTCATTGTAGCATTCACTACTGGGACAGTTCATGGTTTAGAGCTTCCCTTATGTGCCTGGTAAGTGAAGGAGAAGGGATCTATTTAATGTGCAAGTTGAAGAATATATTTAATTATTGCACTTAACTGATATAAGTACTGATTACATATCAGGATTATTGTTTTCAGAAATAATGTATGTAAACCAGTTTTCCCCATATAAAGTTAATTAAAATTCTTTAATGCATAGCATTCCAGGCATTTACAGTAGTAGATTTGTATTACTAAATTTGAATTTACACAAATAATTCTCTTTGATTAACCAGAGTTACACACACAAACTAAATGCTGAGTGTCCTCCTAGTGTATAAATTCAGCTAAAACAGTATTCCAAAAACTTACCTTGTTACTAGAATATGTGACATGATGAACTTTTCATCATGTGCTCAACTTTGTGTTGGGAGTTAAGCATTTTAATAATAATTTTTATTTATGCAGACGTATAGCAAAATCTGATCATCTTGGAAAAGGAATAAGGCATTTTGTAATAGCAATTAACTGATTAGTTCCTGCTGTATTACCGAATCATATTACAAGACCAATTTTTGTTTAATTGAAAAGATATATTTTAACTGTTTCTTTTGGTGCAATCTGTAAATTCCATGACACATGTCCATAAAGGTTTGAAAATATGCTTACTCCAGTTTGATAGGAATACATTCTCAAAAAACTAATACAAATTTGTTATGTCTGATCACACCAGCTATCCTTTCTATTGGAAATGAGCCTTTTATCCAAATTTATCATATAGTGTTGTGCCAAGATATAACACTACATTTGTATACTGTAATACAGTATATTATTTGCAGACTGACAGTGTTATAAAAAATTCTGAAAGAATTGTTGCTTTTACACCATCCTTTATCAAGTGACTACTCAAATCTGCCAGTTTTTTACAGAAACTGAATTTTGATGATTAGATCCCATAGTGATGCTCCAAACATTTCAAGGATTCTCGTGGCCTTAAAAAACTGGACTGGCCTCATTGATTGACATGACTAATGTTAAATTTACTTTGGGATACTTCCAAACATAATACAGTTTACAATAAACAAATAAAATATTATGCCTGTCTAATTTTTCCAGAACTGTATACACATAATTTGATCTGGATAGAACATTTATTAAACAATAATACTATTTGATGCAAATAATTAAAATATCGGTATGGAGAACCATACATGTATTAAGATTTATATTTGAAATCATTTTAGAAATGAAATATTTCCACAGAAACTACTTCTATCTTCAGCCTCAACCACAGAATTGTGATCACTAATGTATACCACCTCATGTTAGCGCACTTGATTTTCACTGATGATGGCAGTCGATGGCACTTCTGAAATGTCTGGTTTTGCAGAAAACATTGGACCACGGCCAAACAGCCTGGGAAGGAATTTTATCAACAAACTACTTCAATGTTGCTGATAACGTGGTACACATATAAAAAATTATCCCCTCCCCTTCACCTATCATTTTCATTTATAGAAAATTATCCCCTCCCCCTACCCCTTTTCATTTATAGATATTTCATCTACCTTTCTACAGTGGATTATTATGACCTTTTCAGGATAATTTATTTATCAAAATTAAGTACTTTACTCTTGTTAAAACAAAACGTTGCAGGTAAAGTACCCCTTCTCCTTAACCGATCTTCACCAAAATCAACAGACCTTGAGTCCTCTACAATATGCAAAAAATTATTTGAATTTGCGGGAGTTATCATTCGCCATAGACAAAATTCTACACACAGACATCTTTCTAAAAATGACTTTTCTTAATGTTTTGAGGGTAGTACAATCAGAATCAGCCCTCACGGGACACTAATTATTAGATACAATTTTTACCTTCATTTAAGCCAGCTTCCACTCACTGTGTACTTTCTCAGAGGCCATAACATGTTCGTTTTAACGTTGCCGAACATAAATTGATGTTAAATTAAAAATAAAGTAAAGGCTTAGCACCTTAAGTTTGCAACGTGCAAGTTGTAGAATCTATTTAATTATTACACTTAACTTGATATAAGTACTAATTACATTTCAGGATTATTATTTTCAGAAATAATGTATGTAAACCAGTTTTCCCCATATAAAGTTAATTAAAATTCTTTAATGCATAGCATTCCAGGCATTTATGGTAGTATATTTGTATTACTAAATTTGAATTTACACAAATAATTCTGTTTGATTAACCAGAGTTACACACACAAACTAAATGCTGAGTGTCCTCCTAGTGTATAAATTCAGCTAAAACAGTATTCCAAACACTTACCTTGTTACTATGGTGTCTTCGACGAGTACATTGGTGTATAAATTCGTTATGTCAAATGATGCTAATGTTAAGTTGTGTGGTATATGGACGTGTTCTAGTTTTTTGACAAGTTCTATGTTGTTTTTAATAGAAGTGTTGTTGGTTAGATTTATATGTTTTCTGATTAGTTTATCTAGGCGTCCGGCGATTTTGTGGGAGGGTGGTTGTGTGTTATTTATCAAAGGTCAAATGGGTATATTGGGTTTGTGTATTTTCAGTAATGTGTTTAGTTTTGGGGGGCTAGGTTTAATTTGTTTTAGGTATTTTATGTTTTCTGTTTGGATTATGTATTTTGCATTATTTATGAATTTATTTTCGGTATTTTATTGTGGGATCTTTGGTTATTTGTGTTATATTGTTTTCGGAGAAGAATTTCTCAGTTTTATTGTTTATTTCTTGTTTGTTCATTATGACTGTTGTAATTTCTATAGACACTTTTGGTGTGTTTGTTGTAATTTTGTGTTTTACATAATCTTTTGTGATCAAATCATTTGGTGTAAAATGTTCCAGATTATAAAATACACCTAACAGTTTTAACATACAATATATATAGTAACACCTCTATACATAGTAACAGGTATATATCAATATGCCTGTAATCACAGGTATGGGAAAGTAATGGCAAATCATGCATACTCTTGTTATCAGTTATTGTTATTATTCGGCTAGTACTATTAAATTCATATTGGCCCAAAGTGATCACAAAAGGAATTTATTATATTTGTTTACAGTCATCAGTGTAGATTCCAAGTGATGATTTGAAATTTATATAAATTAATTTTCACTCACATGAATGAAGTTGCAACCGTAAAGAAATACAGAATATATTTTCTATGACAGCAGACAAGACAGGACACTTGTATTTTGCCTTTTATGTGTGTACATACATTCAGACATCATTTATTTGGATTGACTTCTGCAAGCTTGAAATCAGATACTAATAATGTTTTATGAATATTAATTACTACACTTTCACATGTGAAACTTACTTTGTTTATTTTCCTCGTACGACGTTTCAGTGTGGTGTTCGCCTTCCTTAGCGAGTATGATACAGAATGTCCGGAACTTGTAACGGTTTGTCTAGCTGGTAGGTTGTGTGGGTGTAATGGTACATAGGACCGTGTAGGAATTTGTTGGTACAGACAAAATTAATTTTATTGAATTTAATGTATCAAAAGTGGTGGGGTTAGAATTTCCCTATATATATCATGCTACGCAGTTTACCAGAGCAACTTGACTTCAAGGTCATGGGCGTACGTGACAGACAACACATATTTGGACACAGCAATAGTCGAACAATACGAAAACGTCATAATACATATGACAAACGTAACCACGGTGACGTAAAACAATGCCATCATCAGCGCTGAACAAAAGGGGTGATGACGATTAATCCCTTCCAACTGCCGAATTTACAACATAATATCCGTCTCAGTCTTCAACATACACTCAGAGCGTTAGCACGCTAAAAATTCGCTGGTTCCCTTTTGCCAGCCAAAGTGTTTTGAACAATACCAAAAATGTAATTAACAAGTAGCCAGTACTTTTGAATGTAACAAGCAACGTAAAATGTAGATTCAGTGCAGTGAAAGGACAGACAAAACCGTAAAGTACGCCGACCACCTGCTTGAGATGGAGAACTTCTGAGGAGAGACTGCGACACTCATTATCAGGAAAGTTCAAAATTTATAACCATATTCATTTGATCAAATTGAGCTCAAAATTCTAATTAAAAAATGTACCGCTGATTAATGTATGGGGAAAGATAGAGAGTGTGTGAGTGAGAGAGAGAATGCCGGCATTTATAAGAAAATGAGGCATTGGTTTATGTTGTAAGAATATAATCTGAAACTTAGTAAATAAAATAAACAATACTGCAGATTAATAAAAATGCGCTTGTTAAGAATTAAATACAAGAGATGAATAATTAAAATTGATGAATAATTAGTTGAGCGGAAGTGCATAGCCGCCATTTTGTTTTGTGTGTATAAGACTCCATTTTGATTTTGTAAACGTTAATAATGGCATTTCTGAAATATTAAAACAAAAGTTTTATTTCACATACATGGTGTTAGACTCATTATTTCGAAAAAATCCCAAACTGTTTCTGTTCTCACTTAGTAAAGAACCCTGGACCCAAATAAGAAAGTAATGGTGGTCATAACGCCACGTGTACAGACCGGATGTGTGTTGTGAATTATACGGTAAGTACAATAATAAAATTATTATTATAAAAGTAAAGTAAAAAGGTAATTAAAGTTACAATGGCGACCGAACTTGGGACTTTATATAAAGTTTTACTTATATAAATAAGCCAGAAAAGGAAGCAGATTAGGTATCGAATTAATATATAACATAACACGTGAGTAAGAGGTTATATTGTGATTATTAGGTTATGTTGTTGGTAGATTAGAGATATATAAAGCAACAATTTGAAACAAAAGATATTTCAACAAAATTTTTTCCTTAAAATGGCAGACAATAATGAAAGTGTCAGGTTGAATGACACAGAAACAGAATCTATGATAATGAGTGGAGTTAATGCAATATCATTGACACCGACAATTAGTAAGGTGTCATTAGACGATTTATTCCAATTGATGAAAGTTCAAAGTAATGAGTTAAATGCCAAATTTGATGCACAGAACGTAAAGTTCGATAATTTTGATGAGAAATTTAATAAACTTGATGAGAAATTTAATGAAATAAAAAACGAAATCAAGAAACGAAATGTTAACTTTGATAAACAAATGGATGAAGTGAATGCACGTTTCGATAAAACAAATGAGAAAATAGTAGCACTAGTTAATGAGAAGTTTGACAGACAAAAGAAAAAATTAGACGAAAATTACGAGAGTAGAATGGGGGTAGAGAATAATAGAGAAACAAATAAATTAAATGAAAATAAAGACGACAAGGTAAGTAGGGGTGAGAATTATGATAATAGAAGTAAAAATAGGGTGTTTGAAAATAATTGTGTGAATATTGAGAGTGGTGATAAAATTATAATGGGAGTAGAATTTGATAATGAAGTGATAAAAAGTGTTGATGAATTAGAGAGAAAGTATAGAAAGAATATACAGGTAGAGGGGTTGCAGGGGGTAAGTTTTTCCCGTAATATTGTAGTCGGGGGTGAAGAAAAGGCTTCACGTGCGTATTTGGAAGACACATGGTCTACAAATAGCTGTCCCTGGACTTTTTGTGCACCTGATAGGTGGTGCGATAATAAAGTTGTAGTGTCCCCTTTCGTGTATCATGAGTTCATTGGAAAAGCCCAGATGAGTCATGATAACGTTGTGTTACCCTTTGCGTGGTATGAAATAGGTCAGTGGGGTTGTGAGAGGTATTGTGATGAGAGAGAGAGAAAGAGAGAGATAGAGATTTTTAAAGTAAATAGAAATTATGAAGAATTTGTAGAGAGGTTAAGTGGAGAGAGATGTGATAATAATAGCAAGTACTTACTTTATATTGAAACTGAGGGAGTAGGAGATGATGTTGATAACAATGAATTATTAATTTACCTGATTATGACAAATTATACTAAGGGCGACAGAACCATACGCTATGATGACATGTTACATGATGAAATAATATGTGATAAGCCTATTAATTCAAACGACATTGTGGAAAGATATAAAAATTTAAAGAAGTATTATATTGATAATAATAATATCATATACTCAATAATAAATAATGTATGTAGACCTAAGATTCGACTATTGTTTGATGATGGAGGATAAATTGTTTTATTGTGTTATGAACATTTAATTATGTGAATAGTGTGGTTTGGAAATGGATTGGCTTATGAAACGAGTTGTGGTCAATGATAAAATAATAAGTTGGATTGTATATTTTTGTGTGTCAATGTTAAATGTATTTGTGTACTATATTATGTTGTGTATCATATGTATTTTTGTGTAAACCATGTATGTAATAGGAACAATAGCAAATGGTTAAACATAAATATGGTCGTAGAGTGCGTGTGGCTAGGAGGTTGCTACAGGGGTAGCAATGGTAACAAATATTAAGCATTAAGTATGTGATGTCGATAATGGTGTTGAATAAAAATATAATTATGATTCTGGTTTAAAGAAGTATTAAAATCAGGAAAACTTAACTAGTTAGATTAACTTAAAATTTAACTAGTTAGATTGTTTGCCATAATAAAGTTGTGTTTTGAATTATATATGATAGAGATATGGATAAGTTGTTGTTGCTTTTTGAAAACTTAAGGAATTATTTTACGTGTTATTATCTGAGTATAAGAATATATTTTTTCTTGTGGTGAAAAGAATGAAGTAGTATTGACTGGAGTCAGAAAGTTGGTAAATGTAGGAATGCCTAAGGAGAAAGACGTTCTGTCATAAATCTTGTTTGTTTGTTATTTGAACTTAGGAATTAAGAAAACCAATGCCTCTTAACGTAAACCAATGCAGCTAAGGGGAGACATATCAGTTGTGGATATGGGATTATATGAGGCCACTAGTTAAATTTTTGTATTCGATGTTTCAGAGTTTAGTGATGCTGTGATGGCGGCCCTGAGCTGGTCTGCACATCAGAACAGGAGCGTCAAGTGCCTGAATGGCCTTGCGGTGTTGGGATCTTACATGAGAAGTCCAGTAAGGTCAGGCAGGTACTATCATCATCATTGGACCAAGGGTAAGTGATTTGTATTTCTTTTATATAAACAGTACAGGGGGTTGTGGCTACACATCCGGGCTGATCCCTTTAGAAAGTATGAATGAGTCAATGAGAGTTTTTATGTTTCGACATAAAACCTCTCATTGAGGGGGTTTTGACGGTACATAGGACCATGTAGGAATTTGTTGGTACAGACAAAATTAATTTTATTGAATTTAATGTATCAAAAGTGGTGGGGTTAGAATTTCCCTATATATATCGTGCTACGCCGTTTACCAGAGCAACTCGACTTCAACTTCATGGGTGTACGTGACAGATGACACATATTTGCATATTTGGACACAGCAATAGTCGAAGAATACGAAAACGTCATAATACATACGACAAACATAACCACGGTGACGTAAAACAATGCCATCATCAGCGCTGAACAAAAGGGGTGATGACGATTAATCCCTTCCAACTGCCGAATTTACAACATAATATCCGTCTCAGTCTTCAACATACACTCAGAGCGTTAGCACGCTAAAAATTCGCTGGTTCCCTTTTGCCAGCCAAAGTGTTTTGAACAATACCAAAAATGTAATTAACAAGTAGCCAGTACTTTTGAATGTAACAAGCAACGTAAAATGTAGATTCAGTGCAGTGAAAGGACAGACAAAACCGTAAAGTACGCCGACCACCTGCTTGAGATGGAGAACTTCTGAGGAGAGACTGCGACACTCATTATCAGGAAAGTTCGAAATTTATAACCATATTCATTTGATCAAATTGAGCTCAAAATTCTAATTAAAAAATGTACCGCTGATTAATGTATGGGGAAAGATAGAGAGTGTGTGAGTGAGAGAGAGAATGCCGGCATTTATAAGAAAATGAGGCATTGGTTTATGTTGTAAGAATATAATCTGAAACTTAGTAAATAAAATAAACAATACTGCAGATTAATAAAAATGCGCTTGTTAAGAATTAAATACAAGAGATGAATAATTAAAATTGATGAATAATTAGTTGAGCGGAAGTGCATAGCCGCCATTTTGTTTTGTGTGTATAAGACTCCATTTTGATTTTGTAAACGTTAATAATGGCATTTCTGAAATATTAAAACAAAAGTTTTATTTCACATACATGGTGTTAGACTCATTATTTCGAAAAAATCCCAAACTGTTTCTGTTCTCACTTAGTAAAGAACCCTGGACCCAAATAAGAAAGTAATGGTGGTCATAACGCCACGTGTACAGACCGGATGTGTGTTGTGAATTATACGGTAAGTACAATAATAAAATTATTATTATAAAAGTAAAGTAAAAAGGTAATTAAAGTTACATGGGGGAGTGTGGAGGTGGAAGGGGGTTATGTAAAATTATAATCCTCAAAGCATAATATTGAATTAATTGGGATGTTTTGTTAAATTGTTACGACGGTTTCACCGATCGTCACATAGTACAGTGGAAACCAAAATAAAACACACTTATGAATTTGCAAATTACATTTATTATATATTTCATTGGTGTTGTTACATGCTTGTTCACTTCTTTTGTTACATTCAAATCACTGTTGTGTTGTGATTAGCTACGATGGTAGTGTTATTACTACAGACGAGGATGCTGCAGTTTCTTTTCTTAAAGAAAAAGATTTGGTTCACAATCCTCGTCAATGTGGTATGGACATGATATGATTTTAGCGCTTGGGCAGCAACAGCATTGGTGTTGCAATAAGAAGACTTGCAGTGAGTATAAGGTAGTTTGCAAGGACACATTTTTAGAGGGGTCCAAATTACCGCTGAGAACAATAATAAAATTTATTTTTGACTGGTGTGAAGGGTGTAGTAGTGTGAAAAACAGTAAAAATCAACTGAAAATCGACGCCAAAACACACGCACATGGGACGGCTTACTTAAGACATATCTGTGCCGTAGACATCATGAGCAACCCACAGAAAATTGGAAGACCGAATTTAACAGTTGAAATTGACAAGAGTCTCTTTGCCAAGAGAAAAAATAATGTTGGCTGGGTGTATCCACAACAGTGGGTTTTCGGAGGATTCTGTTGAGAAACAAAGGAATGTTTCTTGTGTCGTATCGAAGATCGGTCAGCAACTACCCTCCTACCTCACCCTCTCATAGTGGCAAATATTGAACCAGGGTCCATTATAATGTCAGATGAGTGGCGTTCATACCGTCAAATTGTTAATTTGCCACAACAGTACACTCATTTGACTGTAACTCATAGTTATAACTTTGTGGGTCCTCAAACGGGAGCGCATACAGAAGGCGTTGAAAGCATGTGGCGGTCCTGTAAACGCCGAAACGTGATTGAATGTGGTATGAGAAGGGAACACTTAGATTCCTATTTAAGTGAGTTCATGTGGCGAACAAGAAATGCAAACCAGGATTTGTTCGAGTTCATGTGGAGTTCCGCAGAGGTCCAGAATATCTTTCCAGGTGATGGATCGACAATAATTGTGTAGTTACTGGAACAATCTGGGGATTCACAGACACTTAACTCGCTGTATTAATGTAGAAGCGTGTAGAGTCACCTCCTTACCACTCACGACTACCTGTAATAATATTGTAAATAATTATAAGCTGAACACTGTGGAAAAAAGTGCTAAGTGAAGGAAGAAAAAGTGTAATATAATGAGTGATCAGTAATAACAGAAAAGACTGTTAAAATTATGATTCACCCCAAATGTATGAAACAAAAGAAACATAGACTATAAGTAAGATTAAGGGAGACATGATTTATATTATTCTGAATGTTCAGCAACATTGTATTAATTAGGATTTAAAGCCAAGTCCCATATTTGTTTCAAGGGAAAAGACTACAATTAGAAGGTTCAATTTGTTTAATTAATTGTATTAAGAGTTAGTTATGTATAAATATGTTTTGTGAGTAATAATGTTAGTAATATTGCTATTAAGAATATTATGCTATTATGGCTATTATGAATTGTCAAAGAAGAAAAAGGTTGTAAGAAAATAGACACACTGTTATGTATAAAATACCATAGATACCTAAATTAGGCTCAAGACACACTAAATAGAATTAATCAGTCAACAAAATTTGCAAACTAAGGAAAAAATTACTACTATGGAATGTAAACCAGTTTGTAATAAGTAATAATCCCATCAATCAATGTAATCCCAGCCATAAAGACACAACTCTAAAGTAGCATGTCTATAATTCCTGTTTTAAGGTAATATTAGTGTTGGAAGGTAATAGAAGCATTAATTTCAGATAATCAAACCACTATAAACTACTCCTTTCCCTTAACCGATCTTCACATAGAACAATACGTCTTGAGTACTTTACAAATCAGGGCTGTACGCAGAAAATTATTTTATTCAGTTTGAATTTGCGGCTCTTATCGTTTGCCACAGAAAATACCCTTGTTAAAACGTTGCAGGTAAACTACCCCTTTCCGTTAACCGATCTTCACCATAACCAATAGGTCTTGAGTACTATACAAATCAGGGCTGTATGTAAAAAATTATTTGATTATAAATATAATTATTACACTACTATTGTGTTCCGAGTCGTAGTGTAATAATTATATTTAGATAATTAATGGACACGTCATGGACAACAAAATCCAAGTATTTGATTCTGTTTGAATTTGTGGCTGTTATCATTTACCATAGAAAAAAATCTACACACACACACACACACACACACACACACACACACACACACACACACACACACACACACACACATACACACACACACACACACACACACACTTTTCAAAAAATGACTTTTCATGTTTTGAGGGTAGTACAATCAGAATCTGCAAATATCTCGAACACGATTTTTTTTGCCATCACCATACTTCCATTTCCTTAAGGACATGGAAGTAAAAGGTAAGGGGCTTAACAATATCTACCACTTTTTAGATAAAGAAGGAGTATGCACTACGATTAATAGCTTATGCTACAAGATACATAAGTGTTTATTTTAAAAATTAGTACAGTAACATACAAGACAGGTTACATGAACAATTGCTGGAAGAAACGGAGAATAAACAGTTACAGTGAGGTCAAAAGACGTAGAATTGAGCACTACAGAGTCAATTGGGTTTGTAAAGAAACATCAAACCCAATGTACTATCATTACACACAACAATGTACTATCATTACCTAACCAACCAAACACTCATGTAGAGTAGATGTATTATTTAGGAAGTATCTATGCCTCAACCCAGTACTAAAATCCAGTATACTATAACAGGATCTACTGTTCCACACTGTAATAATTAATAGTAATATTATTTTTCTCATTTAAAAATAATTATTTATTTACGGGTATTGAGTTCTGAGTTGCCGTGTCGTTAGATCTGACACCCGTCTTATTGTAACAATTGGTTGTTGTACACAGGAAATTCATTGTGCTCACCGTGTAGACAACGTCTCCATTCCATTGTATCGCTGCCTCGTTATTTTGCGTACTTACCGTGTGAATGTTTGTTTTGATCGTATAAGTCACCTGTTTGTCGCTGCATTGAATTGTTGCTGCCTTTATCGTGTGATCCACTTGTCTATAGGGTGAAAACTTTATTCTCCCTCTCTTTCTCTCATAACGGTCGCATTCCATCGCAACAGTTGCTCGTGGCCCATATAAACAGTTGAACCTATTTTCGTGCATCTTTTATGATAATATTCATCATAATTACTATAATTATAGTTATAATTATCGTTCACTTTATATTTCTCGTGCTTATACCTACCGTCATATTTACCACAATTTTGTGTAGTGTTTCATCAAGATAATTTACTACGTTTCTTGTTAGGCCTACAGTGATATTTATCTCTGTAAGTGTGGTGTCTTAAGTGTTTCACATGTGTCATCTTGTGTGACTTATTATTGTGTGTGTGTCTCACACTTGGGATATCGCTATTAATAAGGTACGTTTTATTAACCTTAATTTGCTTCTCTTCCTTAATATTAATTACTTTATAATTATCGTTAGTAATTACACACGTATTTTCAACTACTATGAATTCTTCACATATTATCTTTTCACATATTAGCTCCATTTGTTTATTAATTATTCCACAGACATTTTCTGCGATCGTGTCAATACGTAAATTTGTATTAACAATTTTTTCGGTTAACTGTGCAGTACCGTTTATTATACTTTGTTTTATTTCTATGTTGTCTTGTTTCAACTCTTCTAGACTTTCCGAGATTGTTATGGTGTCCTGTCTAAAATTTTCGGACTGTAGCTCTAATTTATTTTCTAAACTTTCTGTTTGTTTTGTATTTATTTCTTTTAGTTCATCTATTCTAGCATTTAAATTTTCTGTCTGTTTTGTGCTTAATTCATCGACCCAGGCACGCATCATCGTCTGGAATGCCTCTACGTCTAAATTTCCTGGAGTCGTCATGTTGAAGTATTATTAAAATATTTATTTAGTAGTAATTCTTTAACAATTATTATTGATAACCGTTCCCTACTTCTTTATTTATTTCTTTATTTTTATTAATAGTTATTATTAGTACTCATTACAGTTACACCTGTTACATAGACAAACAATATTATTTGTGGGCGCCAGATGTGTGATTACACAACAATTAACATTACATTCAGTTACTGTTTAATATAAATAATTATTACTTATAATACATTTTTCATTTAACACACTCTTATATTTTAGAGCAACCATTTAGCTACATACAAAATTTTAATAGTTAAATGGTGGGGATTGGGCCATACGTTCATGGGCGACAAATATATGTCACGCTATAACTGCAAATATAAATTTATTTGTTTTTGCGGAGCCCCACAATCTTGGAGCGACAAATAAATGTTACGAATCTTTGTACATAAATTTAGGCATGTCATGCCCCAAGTCCAGGGTGACAAAATTATGTATCAATACATCATTGCAAATATAATATAATTTAAATTTGTGATGCTCCACGTTGGAAGCGACAATTTATGTAACAATAAATATAATTTAATTTGGGTTTCAGGTGTATCTGTAATAAGAACTCTATGTAACTTGTAACGGTATTTCAAATTTATTTGATATTAATAAAATTCTTCACATGGCACTTACTTCGACTTAAAACATTCGTTATTATTTTGTTATTATGCCATAAGGCTTATGCTATATACCTCCTTACTGACTAAATATTCTATTCTACTAATTATTGTATATTAAAAAAATCTCATTTCCAGACTACTCAGTCAATTAGTGTGTTTCAAAATATCAATGTTTCAATATCTTCTTATATATTGCAATGTAACTCAAAAAAATATCAACAGTTGCTGAATTTATCTTTTGTTTCGCAGTACTGATTTATATCAAACGCTAATTTTTACTTAAATGCTTTGTATTCTTTTCATTTCAATACTAATTTGAGCTCTTGTTTACGTTAATCTAATTTCAATAACATCTATGATTTTAATTCTAATTTTACAATAAACATTGGCTCTTACTTTTAAATAGAACAAGAATGTCCTTAATTGTCTTTACGTTAATTGTTCGATTAAGAGATAAATAAGTTGTTTATCACCTTATCGTCGTCAATCATACTCAATCATTGAATCCCTCTGTAATCGTCCTCGTCTCGAACTTCAGCATCACTTCCTCTTGTCCAGCGTCGTCTCTCTCTTGTCCAGCGTCGCTTCTCTCTTGTCCAGCGTCGCCTTGCTCTTCTCCTCTTGTCCAGCATCGATTCTCTCTCTGTCCAGTGTCGTATCGCTCTCTGGAACTTCTCCTCGTGTTGTTTTGGACGTCAGTTGATCTTCTTATATGGATCTTCTTATGTAATTTTGTTACTACTTAAAAATTGTTTGTTTACAATCCAGTTACATAACTGTATGTAACTGGAAGGATGAAACTATTACAAAAATTTAAATATTCTGTGCGGACGGGCAGAAGCTCCTGCTGCACTGTGGGTGATTTAAGAAAGAGAACCACTGTAGCATGTGTGTCCTATTTATACCCTGTGATCTTACTCACTTTTATCATATTTTTATATTTTTATATTTTATGGTAATAACATACAATAAAACACATCTACTTACCATAAATTTCTCAGTTTTAGTACATGGTTTATATTCCAATTGAATTTCTTCTCTAGGGTCCAGGGTTTCGTCTCAGCGAGATTTAGAAACAATAGAGGTATACGAAACAATGATTTGAACAACTTTAGTGTGGACATCTGATGGATTTAATATCATATCTTTTCTTCATTACAAATTACAATACAACAAAGATGGCGTCTTACCATCACTAGCTACATGATTTCTAATCCTCTATTAATACTGAGTACACTAATTTCATTATTTGATTGTGTGCATGGTTTATTACCATACCTCTCCAAGAGACTGCAGTTCTCTCGTTATTATTTCTCTTTTATAAAATGACAGAAACCAATGCCTCAATTTGCTGATTAATAATATATAAGTACAGACATATTCTTACGCACACACACACACACACTCTTTACCCCCATGTTATATGATCGGTACCTTTTGTAAATTTTGGATTTATAATTTAGAGCTCATTTTCACCAAAGAATAACAGCTAATTAATTTGCATTTTCCTGATTAGTAGTTGCGGTCGCCCTTCCGATGTTCTCCGTTTTGGCCAGGTGTTCGGCGTCTCTCATAATCTCGTTTTCTTCCATTGTTACACAGAATTTAATTAAACATCTTAGGTATCAGTTAACTATGCTACATTACTTGTACTGTTAATTACATTTTACTTTAGTTAATAAACATTTTTTACTGGCAAAACTGTGCCAGCCACAAATTTAACGTGTAGACATCTTGATGAGTTGTAAAGGACTGGGAAGATGCAAAGCACATATTTTGTGTATGTGTTATTGGCTCACGCCCTGTTGTCATGTCATTGTTTGTTAGGTCATCACTGATTTTAATGACGTCCCATCTTCTGGACCAATGAGAGTGCCTATTTTCAATCTGTTTCCACTTGGATGGCCATTTTGTACGTTTGTCTCTGCACATCTGCTCCTGACCTTGGAATCGTTGTGATCTATTTGAATATGCGTAGTTGTCTCTTCACAAAGGAAATTGTTCTCTCCATGTATGTGTGTGGGTGATACAATAAAATCCGATAATTTGTTACCACTCATACCATAATTCTGACATCGAGATTATTGTACTGTCACAAAACCCCCTCAATGAAAGATTTTATGTCGAAACATAAAAACTTTCATTGACTCATTCACAGTTTTCTAAAAGGATCAGTTCAGATATGTTGCCACAACCCCCTTAACATTGATATAAAAGAAATACAATCACTTACCCTTGGTCTGATGATGATGATTGCACCCTCTGACCTTACTGGACTTCTCCGGAGAGATCCCTACACCATAAGGCCATGAGGCACTTAACGCTCCTGTTCTGACGCTCTGGCCAGCTCAGGACCGCGGTCACAACACCACAAAACTCTGAAACATTGAATACAAAATTTTAATATAGTGGTCTATCTATTTCCATATCTACAACCTATATGTTTCCTTTTAGGTGCATTGGTTTGTTCCTGAGGCATTGGTTTGTTCTGTTAATTTCTCCACAACAACAGCAAGAATTCAAAACTGATTTTTAATCCACACTAAAATCAATCTACTCCCTAAGAGAAAATATATATCCCTACAAATAACACAATATATAAACAATTCTTTAATATTCCCCAAAACACCATCACCTATTTATTTCTATAAGATTTAACCTACAACTACTATGGCAGACAAGATCATTATTCAAATTTTATTACTCAATTTTATAATCAATTTATATCTTTTGCAAATGACATCATACTATATTTTCTTTAACACCATTTCTAGCTTTATACTTTTAACATCCAAAATCTATTATCTTTTAACATTTGTTACCGTCGTTACCCCTGTAGTGACCTCCTGACCACACACACTATTGTACCATCAACATAATAAAAACATCATAGAACATTGAACCTTACACATTAACATTGTTACATTTACATTAAACAATTTACATTTACATGACTTGTACCAAAACTATATCACATCATTACTATCAACAATTATCTATTAACTTTTAGTTATTTAACATTTGTTTATATCAGATTCTATACAACAATTTCAAACTTATCATTTACCTTTCAGTTACATTTACCTTCCTACCATGAATTTTCCTTTTCTAACCCTTCCTCAATCCTTGTCTAGTTTGGGTGACTCTCTATTATTCATTATTTTCTATCTTATTTTGGCATTTGTCAACCTAACCTTACTACCCCTTTTTCTCTACTAACAACCGCTTCTAACCATTAACATATTATGACACCAATATCTCTATAATAACCCCCTTCACTAATCCCATTTAAAACCTCTGGCACCGCTCATTTTTTTGTACTAGTATGTGTGTACCCGAACTCTAACCAACTCATTCCCTTATCGGTGGTTCCTGACCCTTTCAGGTAACCCTTTCCGGCACACAACAGTCCCTTCCTGTCCCAACACCTTTCGTTGCGGACTCCCTACACCAGTACCCTTACTACAAAATATCATCATCAACAAATATAATTACCATTCACATTACTCACCTCTACATATAATCACTAACTACTGTGTCCCTAAAATATCTAACACCTCTTTATATATTATCAGTATCTCAACACTTTATTTTCACTAACTCCCATTAACTCTATTTAACTATCTCCAACGCCCTTATTTATCATTATTCCCCAAACTCTTTTACAACTTTTCACCTTAATATACCACTAGAAAATTCATCACTTACCTAGTAACAACAACACCTCTCAATATTGTAGCGCAACAAAAATGATAGCATTTATGTTACATAAAAGAAGATTCACAGATTGATAAATAAATTGATACTTAATCCCATAATAGAACAGAGACCCAATTATGACAATTATAGTCATAGACAAAATTAAATAAGAATGCAAGGTAGTGTTGAATAGAATAAACGAACCTGTAAAATAAATAATAGCTAATGATATATGTTTAATAAAAAACAAAACAGAAAAATGAAACAATGACTTAATTTATGGTAATAACAGATAAGAATTTTGTGTTAAAAAAGTATTATATTATGACAAAAATGTTATGATAAAGTTTATGTGATGTTATATCAAATATGTGTTAAGTTCATGAAAAATAATGAAACAAATAGTGTTATTCAATGACTGTCATAGAGTGAAGTGTGAGGCAGTTAACCAATGTTCATAAGTTAGAATTTTGTTGTATGTGATCGAGAGATCAAGATAAATTTGTTATTAGATGTAGAAAAATAATTGTTTATACAAATGTTAATAATTAAGTTTTGATTGTATGTACGAATTTATATAAAAGGGACTATAGATGCCTAACAGACATAACCACAGGTAGATCAATTTACAATAAAAGGCCTAACAGCAAAAAATACTAAATAAACACTTATAACTTAAAGGTTAGATGCATCAATTAATAATAATTAATAAATGCACTATGAAGAGCTAGAAAGAAGAAAAAACATTAAGTTAATAATAATATTTAATAAAATTTATACAAATTATAATAATACCATAATGCCATAATATCGATTGGTAAAAAATAATATCGAAGGTGGATTAAATATAATAAAAAAGGAAAAAACGGAATTATATCAAAAAACCAGTAGAAGATGTGTATAAAATAATAAACCAGCTATCGGTAAAATTACATTCCGATAGGACAGCAAATTAACAAAGAATAGACAAAAAGATATATGAAAGAAACACTATATAGTCAAAACATGTGGAAGCGGAAATTAATATAGGTTGCTAGGGAAAAAATTAAGAAGAAGGTTGTTGATTTTAAAAATAACAAGGATTGCTTTGGTATAAAACTGAACGTGATGATTTAAAAGAACCCAAGAATAATATATTGAATCGTAATATTCGAAATCAACAGATACGATTGTAAAAAAGACAAAATTCTAATGATAATACTTACATCTATCACTAACACAGATTAATAAAATAACGATACATTATGAAATAATAATCGAGAACAAATAACCGAATTCTACAAGAAGAAACTTGGACTGTCCCATGTCCGAAGGGAATTGATGAAATAGTAATCAAATATAAAGAGTTAACAATAACACAACTCATAATTTTCACAACACCAGAAATTATAACCTTGCAAATACACGCAACAACACTAACTGCTTCAACCGAAGGAAGAACCTATTTGGATCCTGGCGGTGTAGAAGAAACATCCATCGGGCTGTAAAACAATTCAGAAGCTGTATTCCGAAGTGGACAGGATAAGAATTACTTTTATTAAACTGAAGAAAGAAAACTGTACTTCATAATTGACCAGAACAACGAATTCAGCGATCAACCGCTTACGTGATTTGCTTCGTTAGAGACTGGTAAAGTTATATTATATTAATCATACTAAATACACAACACATAACTTTTGTAAATCTTGCATTCTTATTATGTATTTTTAGTCTTCCCCACAGTTACAAGAACCTTCACACCCTGAAATAAATAAAATACGAATCAAATATAATATATAACCAAATATAAACAAAGGATTAAATAATCAACAATCGATACCTGAATCTATAGTCCCAACATATATTAAGTAGAATATATCTTAGTTAATGTGAATTGAATACACAAATAAAGAACCTTTATATATTTGTCACACCTTGTTATTTGGAGTATGGTTTAGTGAACTGGAACAAAAGTAACTGAATAAGTAGAGAATAAATGGTTAATATAAACATCGAATAACCTATAAGTTTCGTTGAGCCGATACTACAGCGCTTATAGCGGAATTATCTGACACCAAAGAGGGAGCGTAAAATTATAAAATTAGACAGAACTCTCTTTAAGGCATAATAGGGTTGGATGAAATTGTAGAATAAATCTTAAGTTATTTAAGTTCTAGGCACACTAACACTGATAATTATTAAGGAATTAAGTTAACATTAATTGAGTACATCCATATATTCCACAACTCCAAATATTTCCGAGAATTTATACAAATTAAATTAATATAACACAATTGACAAATACAACAGTGGGAATTTAGACCGTATCGGTTTACTTACAAATTGGCTTCCATCGCGGGACTTGAACAGTAGCGGACACACCGAGGTTACTTACAAATTGGCGCTCAACTTGTGTAGGGCTTAAGTTAAGTAACTGTAACCATATTAATATTACTTAACCAGAGCAGGCAACTGTGGGAGAGTAAACATGCATACCAGAGGTAGATCACGGATTAGGGCAGGAGAAACGGAGAAGGAAATAGATGAACAAGAACAGGAAATAGAACTAATAACAGACAGTGAAATGGAACAACAGACAGATGAAATAGCGGAAACTGAAATTATTATGGACAAGGAAAAGGGAGTAATGGAAGAAGATGCCCAAGGGGACCAAATAGATAAAACTGGAGCCAGAGAAGTACCAAGTTGGCAGGAGATGATGAAATTTATGACAGAACAATTTAGGAAAACAAATGAGGAAAATAAGGAAAACTCCAGGAAAACAAATGAGGAAAATAAGGAAAACTCAAGGAGACTGGAGGAAAAATTAGATAAAATAAATGAGGAAAATAAGGAAACCTCAAAACAAATGAATGAAAGATTAAACCAAATTCACGAAAGGTTAGATAGGAATGATGAGGGTGTAAAACAAATGAAGGAGGACATCTTACAAATACATGAAGAGAATTTAAGGCAGATTAATGAAAAAATTGAGAATATTCATGTAACAATCAACCAGAAGGTGGACCAAAATAATGAGGAAAGAAAGTTAGAAATAGCTAAAACAAATGAAGGGTTAGAAAAAACTAACGAAACAATAGTACAGGTTCGTGAAGAATTACAGAATAAAATTAATGACACAAAAATTGAGAATAAAACCTTGGTCGAAGAAATCCAACAGGAAACTGTCGAAAAATGTGAGCAAATTAAAAACGAAGTACATCAGGTACGGGAAGAGAATAAGGAAGGTATCAAGCAAATACAGACAGACATGGGCGAACGACTCGAAAGGGTCTATGGCAATTTAAATAATATGGAAGGTCAAATCAATACCAATAAAAATAAAATAGAAGAGATTAGTAGGCATGAATTACAATTACAGGAGGAAGTAGATTCATGGCGGGATAGGACATGCCAAAATAGTCATACAAATAACGATGAGAACAGAGAATCGATTAATTTTCGTAATTATAAGCGCAATCCTATGGAATTTTTAAAGAGATTGGAAGAAGTGATCATAAGAAATAGAGAGAGTCGCTGGAGTATTATACGAAGCATGATTGATGAAACGTTTAAAGATACTTATGATAATTGGTGGACAGCGGTGCGCCCGGATATACTGGACATGACTGAGTTCAAAAAACAATTTAAGGAGAAGTATTGGTCGGAATCGACCCAGAACATGATTAGGAATAATTTGAGTAACGGTCAATACGAAACAAATGTAGGCCAGTCCCCTACTTCATACTTTTTAGGAAAAGTATGTATGGCGTGGAACTTAGAGCCCCGAATTCCCGAAGAATGTTTGGTAATACAACTATCCTATCATTACGAGGAAGGAATAAAAAATGCGCGTATGTGTAGTCAAATCAAAACGATTCCAGCCATGGCCAAATTCTTGGAGAATTATGAACACGAGAACCAATACCAGAGAAATAGAATGCTAAATCATAAATATCAGAGGTATGATAATAACGCGCCACCAGCCAATTATCATAATAACGATCGCAATCGACCTGCGCAGAACGTTAATACTAATAGAACACAAAATGAAAACGCGAATAATAATTCCAGAAACTATAATTATCGCGGCAATAACAATTATAATTATCGTGATAGTCGCAATAATAGAGGAGATGGGGACAGACGACCCAATAATTATAGACATAACGTCAATTATATTTACTCCAGACCTCAAGGTAATCAGCGACGATACTACCCAAGGAGTCACCGATATGACAACCATTATGACCAATCTCGGCATGAAGACAACTACCCACATGATGTAAATTATAGGATCGCAGAACATAATACGGAGGATCGCACGGAACCAGTACAAAACCAACACAGTAATCAGAATGAAAATAGAGAAGAGGGAGTAAGCCCTCATTTAAACTAATAGAGGCAGTGAAAATTAATGAATACCCGTCACTGAACCGTAATCTTGGGGAACAACAATTAATAAATAAAATTAAGTGTAATCATAAAATAACCATAATTAATAACCACTATTTAAAGAATATCAGGGAAGATTTGTTAGAAGAAGATCAGAAACATGTAAACAGTAATAGTAATAACGAAATCATATATATATCAGCAAATTTAAATGGGGTAAAATCTACCATAATGATAGACACTGGATCTAACATATCATTGATAGACAATATTGAACTTGAAAGAATCCAGCGAGAAGTCCAGTTACCCATACCGACTTTACCTGTCAATAATGTGATAATTATCGGAGCCACTGGGAGACAAAAAGTCAAAAAACAAGTATCACTCGATCTTACCAATAACAATATGACCTTACCAATAGGATTCTTAGTCGCAACAGGACTACCATTTAATGTATTGATTGGATGCGATGTGTTGCGCCAGCATTCCACAGTAATTGACTTGCATAAAGGTACAATATCTTTAACATCTGAAGGAGGATTATGGACAGCCGAATTAATCAACACTAATCAAACCGGTCCAGTTAACACCAAATGTGGAGCCATAAAAAGCTATTTCTGTAAGAAGAATAAATTACCAGAGATCATTCAATATGAAGACGATGATCCTAACCTATGGCAGAGTAAGTTGGAAGAGATTCGAGAATTCCAAAGGGAAAAAAGTTATAAACAAATAAGTAAGGTACAGGCCGAAAATTTAATTCAAATATATAATAAATACAGACATGTGTTCTCCAATGCTCCAGGTAAAGTAAAAGGATATCAATGTATAATAAATTTTAAAGAACCGGTGAACTTTCGCAGAAAGTCATACCCAATTGCTTACTCTATAAAAAACGAGGTCCGGAACGAGATTAACCGTATGATGCAAGATGATATAATAGAATATAGTCAATCACCATATACCAGTCCCATAGTAGCAGTCCCGAAAAAGAACGGAAAGGTGAGAATTTGCCTGGACGCTAGGGAAATAAATAAAATGATCGTCAATGATAGGACTTCACCAGGCGAAATAGAAGAAATTTTAAAGAAATTCCACGGTATTAAATACATCAGCAGTTGGGATACGGTATGTGGGTACTGGCAGGTCGAACTACACCCAGACAGTAGAAAATACATGGCGTTCCTTTTTGACGGAAGGAACTATCAATTTAAAAGGCTACCTTTCGGACTAATTAATTCGGTTGCAATATTTGTGAAATGTATGGACAAGGTATTGGGACAAGAAACACTGCAGTTCACTACGGTCTATGTAGATGATTTGCTTATAACTTCTTCACATTGGGATGAACATTGCGAGCGGGTGGAACAGGTACTAAGAAAATTATCTGAGAACAACATAACACTTAAGCTAAATAAATCTAAATTTATCGCCAATCAAGTAAGGTTTTTAGGTTTCAACTTGTCTGAGGAGGGTATCACACCTTCAACAGAAAAAGTAGAAGCAATCCAAATGTTCCCTACTCCAAAAAATAGAAAACAGCTACAATCTTTTCTTGGAATTTGCAACTATTACCGTAAATTCCAAGATAACTATTCAGAAGTGACTGCCAAGTTTCAGAAACAATTATCATCTAAAGACAAGTGGGCATGGGGACCAGAACAAGATAAAATTCTGCAATTGATCAAGAAGAAATTTTTAGAAACAGTTATGTTGTACCACCCTGATTTTAACAAACGCTTTTATTTAAATTATGATGCAAGCAATGTTAGCTTAGGGGCTACCCTATATCAAGAAGATAAAGAAGGACATCATATGGTAATCAGCTTCGCCAGCAGAGTGCTTAACAGCTGCGAACGCAATTACAACGTTACCGAGAAAGAGCTGCTAAGCGTAGTGTACGCATGCAATAAATTTAGAACCTATATACTCGGGTACCCAGTGACCGTAAGAAGTGACCATAAATCAATTTCCTTTCTAAAAAGATGTAAACTTAGTCACGGCCGGCTAACTAGATGGGTCATTGATTGGGAATATATACCTGGAAGAAAGAATATAGCAGCCGATATCTTGTCCCGAATAAACATACAAGATCAATCATTTGAAGGAGAAAAGGAAGAGATCGCGAAGGTGTACCATGTCATTAAGAGTCGGAAGGATCTGGAGATGATTGTCAACGAAATTAGTCAACACCAAAAATCGGATCCCAAATTAATAAACATACGCCAGAAGATACAAAATGCTGATGAAGTTATTACTAAATATTACTGTATACATGATGACCGATTATTTATTAAGGTTACTCCTAAACAAATAAACTGGAAACTATTAATTCCCACAGCTGTGGAAAACAAATTAATATTGGATTACCATGAACGATATGGACACATGGGAGCCATGAAAATAGTCAAAGCCCTAGAAGAACAAATGTACATAAAAAATTTGACCAGAAAGGTACAAAAATCTATACAAACATGTCACATCTGCCAGATGGTTAAACATAATAATGAGAAGAAGGAGGGAGTCATGATCCCAATAACATCCAAATATAAGCTGGAGAAGGTATTTCTAGATATATGTGGGCCTTTCCCACGCAGTGGAGGAAATCACAGATACAAATTCATAATAATTATTTTTGATCATTTTTCCAAATACACTAAACTTTATGCTATTAGCAGAGCCACTACCAAGAAAATTCTGGAAATAGTCATCGGACGGTACATAACAGAGGTTGGCAAACCGTCATCTATTATCACTGATCATGGTACGCAATTTAAGGGCTATAAATGGAGAAATAATCTGTTAAAACACAACATTAGAACATATAAGACTTCAGTTTATCACCCCAGCAGTAATCCGGCAGAACGTGTATTGAGGGAAGTTGGCAGAATACTACGAACTTACTGTCATGACCAACAGAGAAGGTGGTACGAATACTTGTCAGTAACCGAAGAATTTTTAAATATATCTTACCACCAGTCTATTGAAAATACCCCATATACTGTTATGTTTGAAAGGCTTCCACCTAGAGAAATCCAAGATATTATAAACTTTCCAAATAATCCAGAATATCAATTTGAAACAATTAAATTTTATAACCGAGTTATGGAAAAAACGGAAATGAAGAGAAGAAAATATGAAAGGAATAACCCAAAACCAATTAAGTACCAAGTGGGTGAGAAAATATTAATAAGAAACAGGGAGCTACCAAGTACTCTAGAAGGAATAACTAAAAAATTATTATTATTATTATATACTGGGCCCTATGTGATAACAAAAAATAATAATAACAATACGTATGAAACAATGAACCCTATCACGAAAAGGATTAAGGGAACGTACAACCAAGAGTCCATAAAGAAATTTTATATAAATGAATAAATTCTAAAATGCAGTAAGGATAACGTACTACCTTATATTTGAACAACTTCTGTTTTAACAAAAAAGAAAAAGAATTTATATAAATGAATAAATTCTAAAAAATAATAAGAACAACTTACTACCAATCTTGAAGAAAAATACTTGGAATTTAAAAATAATTTGAGTTGAATACTACCACTAAATTCTGAAATACAATAAGAACAACGTATTATCGATTTTGAAGAAAACAAGAATTATTGTTAAATGTTTATAAAGAAATAATGTGTATAATGAATAACAAACCCCAAGATTACAGAAGAAAACGATAATTATTATTATTATGTGTATAAAGAAATAATGTGTACAATGAATAACAAACCCCAAGATTACAGAAGAAAACGATAATTATTATTATTATGTGTATAAAGAAATAGTGTGAATAATGAAGAATGAACCCCAAGATAAAAGTTATTACCTCAAACCTACTTATCCAAAATAAAGAAGAAAAAAAAATCATATGACCTAAAATACATACTACATTGCCACAGGATGGAACAATCTCAGTAAACGATTGAATATAACTAATATAATGTTAAAGAAGACAAGAAGGAAAGAGTATTTATGAACATAATTCATTAAAAAATAAACAGCCAAAATAGTGAAATACGATAAGAAGAAGAATAATTAAGTATAAGGAATATATTTAGTAAGAAATACAATTATAATGTTCAAAACACAACAACTGATTAAAAAATATTGAGATCAGAGGAAAAAAACAAACGAAGAAGATACTTAACATTACAATCTCAACAAAAATGAAAACAAAAATGATTACAATTGATAACTGTCAAAGTCAATATTAACGAATGTTTAAGGAATTAAAATGGAACTACGAAATATGAAGAATAGTAATGAAAAAATATAAATGCAACAAAGAAAAAATCTTTTCCAAAATATTTATTATTAAATGATTAAAGAGATTACTAGGAGATTATTATTATATTTTATAGCTGACTGTAGATGAATTCCAGCAGTACTATATTAAGATGTAGTGTGGGCAGCAGAGTATGAAGCCAAACAGTGCCTCTCTGAACTGTACCAACGCATGTGTTAGGGATTGTTAGGGAAATTAAATATTTAAGGAATATTAGAATAGTTGCAAAAATAAATTCAGTTTCCAAAGGAATAGGACGAAGAAAACAGAAAGAAGCGAGTTGACAGAAGAATAATTGAAAAATGCAGTAATTATAGTAATTATAAATAGGAGAGATGTAAAACTAATGTATCAGTGAATAGTGTAGCCAGTGACCAACAAATAATGTGTACAGAAATAAAAAAATATCAAGAATCAAGAATGTTAAATAAAATGATGAAATATTATTAAATAAAAAAGGTACTAGTACTAGTCTAATGAAGTTACATTGAGAAGACCATCGTCAACCATTAACAATGAAATTAAGAAAAGGCATGTGAAAAAGGCAAGTTTATTTGACCTAAACTTCATTCAGGTAAACTAAACTTTTTTAGGAGGGGAAGCATATGTAGCGCAACAAAAATGATAGCATTTATGTTACATAAAAGAAGATTCACAGATTGATAAATAAATTGATACTTAATCCCATAATAGAACAGAGACCCAATTATGACAATTATAGTCATAGACAAAATTAAATAAGAATGCAAGGTAGTGTTGAATAGAATAAACGAACCTGTAAAATAAATAATAGCTAATGATATATGTTTAATAAAAAACAAAACAGAAAAATGAAACAATGACTTAATTTATGGTAATAACAGATAAGAATTTTGTGTTAAAAAAGTATTATATTATGACAAAAATGTTATGATAAAGTTTATGTGATGTTATATCAAATATGTGTTAAGTTCATGAAAAATAATGAAACAAATAGTGTTATTCAATGACTGTCATAGAGTGAAGTGTGAGGCAGTTAACCAATGTTCATAAGTTAGAATTTTGTTGTATGTGATCGAGAGATCAAGATAAATTTGTTATTAGATGTAGAAAAATAATTGTTTATACAAATGTTAATAATTAAGTTTTGATTGTATGTACGAATTTATATAAAAGGGACTATAGATGCCTAACAGACATAACCACAGGTAGATCAATTTACAATAAAAGGCCTAACAGCAAAAAATACTAAATAAACACTTATAACTTAAAGGTTAGATGCATCAATTAATAATAATTAATAAATGCACTATGAAGAGCTAGAAAGAAGAAAAAACATTAAGTTAATAATAATATTTAATAAAATTTATACAAATTATAATAATACCATAATGCCATAATATCGATTGGTAAAAAATAATATCGAAGGTGGATTAAATATAATAAAAAAGGAAAAAACGGAATTATATCAAAAAACCAGTAGAAGATGTGTATAAAATAATAAACCAGCTATCGGTAAAATTACATTCCGATAGGACAGCAAATTAACAAAGAATAGACAAAAAGATATATGAAAGAAACACTATATAGTCAAAACATGTGGAAGCGGAAATTAATATAGGTTGCTAGGGAAAAAATTAAGAAGAAGGTTGTTGATTTTAAAAATAACAAGGATTGCTTTGGTATAAAACTGAACGTGATGATTTAAAAGAACCCAAGAATAATATATTGAATCGTAATATTCGAAATCAACAGATACGATTGTAAAAAAGACAAAATTCTAATGATAATACTTACATCTATCACTAACACAGATTAATAAAATAACGATACATTATGAAATAATAATCGAGAACAAATAACCGAATTCTACAAGAAGAAACTTGGACTGTCCCATGTCCGAAGGGAATTGATGAAATAGTAATCAAATATAAAGAGTTAACAATAACACAACTCATAATTTTCACAACACCAGAAATTATAACCTTGCAAATACACGCAACAACACTAACTGCTTCAACCGAAGGAAGAACCTATTTGGATCCTGGCGGTGTAGAAGAAACATCCATCGGGCTGTAAAACAATTCAGAAGCTGTATTCCGAAGTGGACAGGATAAGAATTACTTTTATTAAACTGAAGAAAGAAAACTGTACTTCATAATTGACCAGAACAACGAATTCAGCGATCAACCGCTTACGTGATTTGCTTCGTTAGAGACTGGTAAAGTTATATTATATTAATCATACTAAATACACAACACATAACTTTTGTAAATCTTGCATTCTTATTATGTATTTTTAGTCTTCCCCACAGTTACAAGAACCTTCACACCCTGAAATAAATAAAATACGAATCAAATATAATATATAACCAAATATAAACAAAGGATTAAATAATCAACAATCGATACCTGAATCTATAGTCCCAACATATATTAAGTAGAATATATCTTAGTTAATGTGAATTGAATACACAAATAAAGAACCTTTATATATTTGTCACACCTTGTTATTTGGAGTATGGTTTAGTGAACTGGAACAAAAGTAACTGAATAAGTAGAGAATAAATGGTTAATATAAACATCGAATAACCTATAAGTTTCGTTGAGCCGATACTACAGCGCTTATAGCGGAATTATCTGACACCAAAGAGGGAGCGTAAAATTATAAAATTAGACAGAACTCTCTTTAAGGCATAATAGGGTTGGATGAAATTGTAGAATAAATCTTAAGTTATTTAAGTTCTAGGCACACTAACACTGATAATTATTAAGGAATTAAGTTAACATTAATTGAGTACATCCATATATTCCACAACTCCAAATATTTCCGAGAATTTATACAAATTAAATTAATATAACACAATTGACAAATACAACAGTGGGAATTTAGACCGTACGTATCGGTTTACTTACAAATTGGCTTCCATCGCGGGACTTGAACAGTAGCGGACACACCGAGGTTACTTACAAATTGGCGCTCAACTTGTGTAGGGCTTAAGTTAAGTAACTGTAACCATATTAATATTACTTAACCAGAGCAGGCAACTGTGGGAGAGTAAACATGCATACCAGAGGTAGATCACGGATTAGGGCAGGAGAAACGGAGAAGGAAATAGATGAACAAGAACAGGAAATAGAACTAATAACAGACAGTGAAATGGAACAACAGACAGACGAAATAGCGGAAACTGAAATTATTATGGACAAGGAAAAGGGAGTAATGGAAGAAGATGCCCAAGGGGACCAAATAGATAAAACTGGAGCCAGAGAAGTACCAAGTTGGCAGGAGATGATGAAATTTATGACAGAACAATTTAGGAAAACAAATGAGGAAAATAAGGAAAACTCCAGGAAAACAAATGAGGAAAATAAGGAAAACTAAAGGAGACTGGAGGAAAAATTAGATAAAATAAATGAGGAAAATAAGGAAACCTCAAAACAAATGAATGAAAGATTAAACCAAATTCACGAAAGGTTAGATAGGAATGATGAGGGTGTAAAACAAATGAAGGAGGACATCTTACAAATACATGAAGAGAATTTAAGGCAGATTAATGAAAAAATTGAGAATATTCATGTAACAATCAACCAGAAGGTGGACCAAAATAATGAGGAAAGAAAGTTAGAAATAGCTAAAACAAATGAAGGGTTAGAAAAAACTAACGAAACAATAGTACAGGTTCGTGAAGAATTACAGAATAAAATTAATGACACAAAAATTGAGAATAAAACCTTGGTCGAAGAAATCCAACAGGAAACTGTCGAAAAATGTGAGCAAATTAAAAACGAAGTACATCAGGTACGGGAAGAGAATAAGGAAGGTATCAAGCAAATACAGACAGACATGGGCGAACGACTCGAAAGGGTCTATGGCAATTTAAATAATATGGAAGGTCAAATCAATACCAATAAAAATAAAATAGAAGAGATTAGTAGGCATGAATTACAATTACAGGAGGAAGTAGATTCATGGCGGGATAGGACATGCCAAAATAGTCATACAAATAACGATGAGAACAGAGAATCGATTAATTTTCGTAATTATAAGCGCAATCCTATGGAATTTTTAAAGAGATTGGAAGAAGTGATCATAAGAAATAGAGAGAGTCGCTGGAGTATTATACGAAGCATGATTGATGAAACGTTTAAAGATACTTATGATAATTGGTGGACAGCGGTGCGCCCGGATATACTGGACATGACTGAGTTCAAAAAACAATTTAAGGAGAAGTATTGGTCGGAATCGACCCAGAACATGATTAGGAATAATTTGAGTAACGGTCAATACGAAACAAATGTAGGCCAGTCCCCTACTTCATACTTTTTAGGAAAAGTATGTATGGCGTGGAACTTAGAGCCCCGAATTCCCGAAGAATGTTTGGTAATACAACTATCCTATCATTACGAGGAAGGAATAAAAAATGCGCGTATGTGTAGTCAAATCAAAACGATTCCAGCCATGGCCAAATTCTTGGAGAATTATGAACACGAGAACCAATACCAGAGAAATAGAATGCTAAATCATAAATATCAGAGGTATGATAATAACGCGCCACCAGCCAATTATCATAATAACGATCGCAATCGACCTGCGCAGAACGTTAATACTAATAGAACACAAAATGAAAACGCGAATAATAATTCCAGAAACTATAATTATCGCGGCAATAACAATTATAATTATCGTGATAGTCGCAATAATAGAGGAGATGGGGACAGACGACCCAATAATTATAGACATAACGTCAATTATATTTACTCCAGACCTCAAGGTAATCAGCGACGATACTACCCAAGGAGTCACCGATATGACAACCATTATGACCAATCTCGGCATGAAGACAACTACCCACATGATGTAAATTATAGGATCGCAGAACATAATACGGAGGATCGCACGGAACCAGTACAAAACCAACACAGTAATCAGAATGAAAATAGAGAAGAGGGAGTAAGCCCTCATTTAAACTAATAGAGGCAGTGAAAATTAATGAATACCCGTCACTGAACCGTAATCTTGGGGAACAACAATTAATAAATAAAATTAAGTGTAATCATAAAATAACCATAATTAATAACCACTATTTAAAGAATATCAGGGAAGATTTGTTAGAAGAGGATCAGAAACATGTAAACAGTAATAGTAATAACGAAATCATATATATATCAGCAAATTTAAATGGGGTAAAATCTACCATAATGATAGACACTGGATCTAACATATCATTGATAGACAATATTGAACTTGAAAGAATCCAGCGAGAAGTCCAGTTACCCATACCGACTTTACCTGTCAATAATGTGATAATTATCGGAGCCACTGGGAGACAAAAAGTCAAAAAACAAGTATCACTCGATCTTACCAATAACAATATGACCTTACCAATAGGATTCTTAGTCGCAACAGGACTACCATTTAATGTATTGATTGGATGCGATGTGTTGCGCCAGCATTCCACAATAATTGACTTGCATAAAGGTACAATATCTTTAACATCTGAAGGAGGATTATGGACAGCCGAATTAATCAACACTAATCAAACCGGTCCAGTTAACACCAAATGTGGAGCCATAAAAAGCTATTTCTGTAAGAAGAATAAATTACCAGAGATCATTCAATATGAAGACGATGATCCTAACCTATGGCAGAGTAAGTTGGAAGAGATTCGAGAATTCCAAAGGGAAAAAAGTTATAAACAAATAAGTAAGGTACAGGCCGAAAATTTAATTCAAATATATAATAAATACAGACATGTGTTCTCCAATGCTCCAGGTAAAGTAAAAGGATATCAATGTATAATAAATTTTAAAGAACCGGTGAACTTTCGCAGAAAGTCATACCCAATTGCTTACTCTATAAAAAACGAGGTCCGGAACGAGATTAACCGTATGATGCAAGATGATATAATAGAATATAGTCAATCACCATATACCAGTCCCATAGTAGCAGTCCCGAAAAAGAACGGAAAGGTGAGAATTTGCCTGGACGCTAGGGAAATAAATAAAATGATCGTCAATGATAGGACTTCACCAGGCGAAATAGAAGAAATTTTAAAGAAATTCCACGGTATTAAATACATCAGCAGTTGGGATACGGTATGTGGGTACTGGCAGGTCGAACTACACCCAGACAGTAGAAAATACATGGCGTTCCTTTTTGACGGAAGGAACTATCAATTTAAAAGGCTACCTTTCGGACTAATTAATTCGGTTGCAATATTTGTGAAATGTATGGACAAGGTATTGGGACAAGAAACACTGCAGTTCACTACGGTCTATGTAGATGATTTGCTTATAACTTCTTCACATTGGGATGAACATTGCGAGCGGGTGGAACAGGTACTAAGAAAATTATCTGAGAACAACATAACACTTAAGCTAAATAAATCTAAATTTATCGCCAATCAAGTAAGGTTTTTAGGTTTCAACTTGTCTGAGGAGGGTATCACACCTTCAACAGAAAAAGTAGAAGCAATCCAAATGTTCCCTACTCCAAAAAATAGAAAACAGCTACAATCTTTTCTTGGAATTTGCAACTATTACCGTAAATTCCAAGATAACTATTCAGAAGTGACTGCCAAGTTTCAGAAACAATTATCATCTAAAGACAAGTGGGCATGGGGACCAGAACAAGATAAAATTCTGCAATTGATCAAGAAGAAATTTTTAGAAACAGTTATGTTGTACCACCCTGATTTTAACAAACGCTTTTATTTAAATTATGATGCAAGCAATGTTAGCTTAGGGGCTACCCTATATCAAGAAGATAAAGAAGGACATCATATGGTAATCAGCTTCGCCAGCAGAGTGCTTAACAGCTGCGAACGCAATTACAACGTTACCGAGAAAGAGCTGCTAAGCGTAGTGTACGCATGCAATAAATTTAGAACCTATATACTCGGGTACCCAGTGACCGTAAGAAGTGACCATAAATCAATTTCCTTTCTAAAAAGATGTAAACTTAGTCACGGCCGGCTAACTAGATGGGTCATTGATTGGGAATATATACCTGGAAGAAAGAATATAGCAGCCGATATCTTGTCCCGAATAAACATACAAGATCAATCATTTGAAGGAGAAAAGGAAGAGATCGCGAAGGTGTACCATGTCATTAAGAGTCGGAAGGATCTGGAGATGATTGTCAACGAAATTAGTCAACACCAAAAATCGGATCCCAAATTAATAAACATACGCCAGAAGATACAAAATGCTGATGAAGTTATTACTAAATATTACTGTATACATGATGACCGATTATTTATTAAGGTTACTCCTAAACAAATAAACTGGAAACTATTAATTCCCACAGCTGTGGAAAACAAATTAATATTGGATTACCATGAACGATATGGACACATGGGAGCCATGAAAATAGTCAAAGCCCTAGAAGAACAAATGTACATAAAAAATTTGACCAGAAAGGTACAAAAATCTATACAAACATGTCACATCTGCCAGATGGTTAAACATAATAATGAGAAGAAGGAGGGAGTCATGATCCCAATAACATCCAAATATAAGCTGGAGAAGGTATTTCTAGATATATGTGGGCCTTTCCCACGCAGTGGAGGAAATCACAGATACAAATTCATAATAATTATTTTTGATCATTTTTCCAAATACACTAAACTTTATGCTATTAGCAGAGCCACTACCAAGAAAATTCTGGAAATAGTCATCGGACGGTACATAACAGAGGTTGGCAAACCGTCATCTATTATCACTGATCATGGTACGCAATTTAAGGGCTATAAATGGAGAAATAATCTGTTAAAACACAACATTAGAACATATAAGACTTCAGTTTATCACCCCAGCAGTAATCCGGCAGAACGTGTATTGAGGGAAGTTGGCAGAATACTACGAACTTACTGTCATGACCAACAGAGAAGGTGGTACGAATACTTGTCAGTAACCGAAGAATTTTTAAATATATCTTACCACCAGTCTATTGAAAATACCCCATATACTGTTATGTTTGAAAGGCTTCCACCTAGAGAAATCCAAGATATTATAAACTTTCCAAATAATCCAGAATATCAATTTGAAACAATTAAATTTTATAACCGAGTTATGGAAAAAACGGAAATGAAGAGAAGAAAATATGAAAGGAATAACCCAAAACCAATTAAGTACCAAGTGGGTGAGAAAATATTAATAAGAAACAGGGAGCTACCAAGTACTCTAGAAGGAATAACTAAAAAATTATTATTATTATTATATACTGGGCCCTATGTGATAACAAAAAATAATAATAACAATACGTATGAAATAATGAACCCTATCACGAAAAGGATTAAGGGAACGTACAACCAAGAGTCCATAAAGAAATTTTATATAAATGAATAAATTCTAAAATGCAGTAAGGACAACGTACTACCTTATATTTGAACAACTTCTGTTTTAACAAAAAAGAAAAAGAATTTATATAAATGAATAAATTCTAAAAAATAATAAGAACAACTTACTACCAATCTTGAAGAAAAATACTTGGAATTTAAAAATAATTTGAGTTGAATACTACCACTAAATTCTGAAATACAATAAGAACAACGTATTATCGATTTTGAAGAAAACAAGAATTATTGTTAAATGTTTATAAAGAAATAATGTGTATAATGAATAACAAACCCCAAGATTACAGAAGAAAACGATAATTATTATTATTATGTGTATAAAGAAATAATGTGTACAATGAATAACAAACCCCAAGATTACAGAAGAAAACGATAATTATTATTATTATGTGTATAAAGAAATAGTGTGAATAATGAAGAATGAACCCCAAGATAAAAGTTATTACCTCAAACCTACTTATCCAAAATAAAGAAGAAAAAAAAATCATATGACCTAAAATACATACTACATTGCCACAGGATGGAACAATCTCAGTAAACGATTGAATATAACTAATATAATGTTAAAGAAGACAAGAAGGAAAGAGTATTTATGAACATAATTCATTAAAAAATAAACAGCCAAAATAGTGAAATACGATAAGAAGAAGAATAATTAAGTATAAGGAATATATTTAGTAAGAAATACAATTATAATGTTCAAAACACAACAACTGATTAAAAAATATTGAGATCAGAGGAAAAAAACAAACGAAGAAGATACTTAACATTACAATCTCAACAAAAATGAAAACAAAAATGATTACAATTGATAACTGTCAAAGTCAATATTAACGAATGTTTAAGGAATTAAAATGGAACTACGAAATATGAAGAATAGTAATGAAAAAATATAAATGCAACAAAGAAAAAATCTTTTCCCAAATATTTATTATTAAATGATTAAAGAGATTACTAGGAGATTATTATTATATTTTATAGCTGACTGTAGATGAATTCCAGCAGTACTATATTAAGATGTAGTGTGGGCAGCAGAGTATGAAGCCAAACAGTGCCTCTCTGAACTGTACCAACGCATGTGTTAGGGATTGTTAGGGAAATTAAATATTTAAGGAATATTAGAATAGTTGCAAAAATAAATTCAGTTTCCAAAGGAATAGGACGAAGAAAACAGAAAGAAGCGAGTTGACAGAAGAATAATTGAAAAATGCAGTAATTATAGTAATTATAAATAGGAGAGATGTAAAACTAATGTATCAGTGAATAGTGTAGCCAGTGACCAACAAATAATGTGTACAGAAATAAAAAAATATCAAGAATCAAGAATGTTAAATAAAATGATGAAATATTATTAAATAAAAAAGGTACTAGTACTAGTCTAATGAAGTTACATTGAGAAGACCATCGTCAACCATTAACAATGAAATTAAGAAAAGGCATGTGAAAAAGGCAAGTTTATTTGACCTAAACTTCATTCAGGTAAACTAAACTTTTTTAGGAGGGGAAGCATATGTAGCGCAACAAAAATGATAGCATTTATGTTACATAAAAGAAGATTCACAGATTGATAAATAAATTGATACTTAATCCCATAATAGAACAGAGACCCAATTATGACAATTATAGTCATAGACAAAATTAAATAAGAATGCAAGGTAGTGTTGAATAGAATAAACGAACCTGTAAAATAAATAATAGCTAATGATATATGTTTAATAAAAAACAAAACAGAAAAATGAAACAATGACTTAATTTATGGTAATAACAGATAAGAATTTTGTGTTAAAAAAGTATTATATTATGACAAAAATGTTATGATAAAGTTTATGTGATGTTATATCAAATATGTGTTAAGTTCATGAAAAATAATGAAACAAATAGTGTTATTCAATGACTGTCATAGAGTGAAGTGTGAGGCAGTTAACCAATGTTCATAAGTTAGAATTTTGTTGTATGTGATCGAGAGATCAAGATAAATTTGTTATTAGATGTAGAAAAATAATTGTTTATACAAATGTTAATAATTAAGTTTTGATTGTATGTATGAATTTATATAAAAGGGACTATAGATGCCTAACAGACATAACCACAGGTAGATCAATTTACAATAAAAGGCCTAACAGCAAAAAATACTAAATAAACACTTATAACTTAAAGGTTAGATGCATCAATTAATAATAATTAATAAATGCACTATGAAGAGCTAGAAAGAAGAAAAAACATTAAGTTAATAATAATATTTAATAAAATTTATACAAATTATAATAATACCATAATGCCATAATATCGATTGGTAAAAAATAATATCGAAGGTGGATTAAATATAATAAAAAAGGAAAAAACGGAATTATATCAAAAAACCAGTAGAAGATGTGTATAAAATAATAAACCAGCTATCGGTAAAATTACATTCCGATAGGACAGCAAATTAACAAAGAATAGACAAAAAGATATATGAAAGAAACACTATATAGTCAAAACATGTGGAAGCGGAAATTAATATAGGTTGCTAGGGAAAAAATTAAGAAGAAGGTTGTTGATTTTAAAAATAACAAGGATTGCTTTGGTATAAAACTGAACGTGATGATTTAAAAGAACCCAAGAATAATATATTGAATCGTAATATTCGAAATCAACAGATACGATTGTAAAAAAGACAAAATTCTAATGATAATACTTACATCTATCACTAACACAGATTAATAAAATAACGATACATTATGAAATAATAATCGAGAACAAATAACCGAATTCTACAAGAAGAAACTTGGACTGTCCCATGTCCGAAGGGAATTGATGAAATAGTAATCAAATATAAAGAGTTAACAATAACACAACTCATAATTTTCACAACACCAGAAATTATAACCTTGCAAATACACGCAACAACACTAACTGCTTCAACCGAAGGAAGAACCTATTTGGATCCTGGCGGTGTAGAAGAAACATCCATCGGGCTGTAAAACAATTCAGAAGCTGTATTCCGAAGTGGA